>CM072337.1:15000000-17500000 GCA_036874045.1 Cymodocea nodosa
AAATGCATTAGAATTTGGTAATATAAAACATGTTGTAGAAACTAGTCCTTCGAAAATAGATGATAACGCTTCTAAAGTGGAAATAAAGAAAGCAGAAAGATGAAAAATTGAATATAAGAAAGTTAAAAGTCTTATGTTCATGTTTATGAATGACAATTTGGTAAAATGTTTTGAAACTTACACTATGGCTTATATGTTGTGTAATACTTTGAAAGAAAAGTACAGTAAAATAATAAAAATAAATACTCAATTGCTCCTTCAAAATTATAACTCTTGCAAAATATTAGAAGATCAAAGCGTAATAAAACATATTAATAACATGATAGTAATAACAAAAGATCTAACTACTATAGAAACTCTGATACTTGAAAAACTATGAATACCAACTATACTGAATAGTTTGCCACATAACTATGATATGATCACTACATCTCTTAGGTCTACCTCACTTCAACTTTTTAAATTACCAACTAGGTTAGGTACAAAACAAGAAATAATAACTAGTCGAAGGTGACATGAAACTAATCTAAAAGAAGCAAACAACACATTTCAAAAGCCTAGATTTGATAAAAGCAACAAAAGAAGAAATTAGCCTAATAGGAATAATTTCAAGTCAAATCAAGCATATGAAAAGAAAGTACAAGGGTCTTGTCATATCTATAGCTAATTTAGCCATTTCAAGGTAAATTGTCCCAACAAGGATGGAAATAAAGGTGTGACCTCAAAATCAAATGTAATAATCAAAATGACTTTTGTAGGAGTTGTAAAATATAATAACGTTGTAGTCCCTAATTCAAATGATTTATGGGTTGATTCTAGTGCCACAAGAGACATTACCAAAACTAAAATAGGACTAGACTCCTTTAAAGAGCTTAGTCCTAGGGAACCATGCATCTATATGGGTATAAATACTTATTTAGATATGGAAGACATTAACACCTATTGTTTGGATTTGGAAGATAACATTATGATGTTAAAAGATGTCCACTATACACTTTTCATGAGGTGGAATTTGATATCTTTTGGCACTTTCCTGAAAAATGGCTTGGAAGTTTAGTTCTATAATTAATGTGTATTCATAGGAAATGACAAAAAGGTCTTTGCTATGGGAATTTTTTACCAAAACACGATCTATTTAAAATTACTATTATTGTTAATGAAATAAATGAAGTGGATTTTAGTTATATTGTGTATTATTTGTCTGGTATTAAATTTTGGCATTTAAGATTAGTGCATGTTAATAGATCAAGAATACATCAAATGATAAAAATGAATATATTGCCTAAAATTAAAAACATGGAATTAAATAAATGTTAACATTACTTAATTGAAAAGATGACTAAGAAACCCTTTGGAAAATGACAGATTAGATAAATTATTGGACTTATGTTAAAACATATAATCACAAGAAATATTTTGTGATTTTTATAGATAAATTTTTTAGATACACTTATGTTTATCTGATAAGTCATAAAAGTGAAGTATTAACTTGTTTTAAGAAATACAAGTCAAATGGTAGAAGAAAAACTTGGAAAAAGTATTAAGGTGTTAAGATTAAATAAGGGAGGAGAATACAATTCTAAGGAATTTGAGCTATTTTGTGAATCACATGAAATTAAAAGGTAAACTACAATGTCTTATAAACCACAACAAAATGGTATGATGGAAAGAAAGAAAAGAACTCTCATGAATCCTATAATATGCATACTTTCATACTTAAATCTTTTCAAAAGTTTTTGGAGAGAAGCCTTGACCACAATAAATTATGTATTGAATAGAATACTTTCTAAGTCTATATCTAGTACACTTTATAAATTGTGAACTGAAACAAAGCCTAACTTATATCATTCAAGGAAATAAGGTTCTGTAGCCCATGTTCTTATTCTTGGATAATTAAGGGATAAATTAGATTCAAAAACATTAAAGTATCGGTTTATATGCTATTGTAAAAATTCTTTCAATTATAGTTTTTATAATAAAGAAAAGAGAATTATTGAATATAAAGATATTGTTTTCCTAGAAAATATGAATGAAAAGGAAGAAATAGGAAAGGAACACGAAGAAGAACCACTCTTTGTGATAAATGATGACTATTTCAATAATATCTCGAAAAATAACCCTATAGTTAAAGGAGAACAAAATATTGAGAATATAGATGAACCTATGGAATTTATAGATGAAAATGAAAATGAATCCATGAAAATTATGGGAAGAATCCAAAATAAACCTATAAATGGAAATGATGAAACTAATAGGAATGGAGAATATGAAGAACCAAATGCACTTGTTAACAACAAGCAAAATGAGATATCAACCAACATGGATGGATGATTACCATTTGTATTATTGTGAGCTTTCTTGTTTATTAATAGATATTAAGGAAAATCACATGGAACATGTGACATATAAGGATGTTATTGAATCTCATGAAAAGGATTTATGGTTAGAAGCCATAAATGATGAGATTGATTTCATGAAAAGGAATCAAGTATGGGAATTATGTAATTTACCTAAAAGAAGGAAAGCTATAGGGTGAAAATCGATATTCTAGAAAAAGTTAAAGGTTGATGGGTCTATTGATAAATATAAAGCTTAGTTAGTTACTAAAGGTTATACACAGAAATCAAGAATTGATTTTTATGAAATATATTCTCTAGTAACTAAGTTTGCATTTATAAGAATTATAGTTGCACATTTAGATTTAGAATTACATCAAATGGATGTAAAAATTACATTTTTAAATGGAGTTTACAGAAAAAAATCTACCTATCATAACCTAAGGGAATTTAGGTGGAAGGACATGAGAAAAAAGTGTGTAAATTAAAAAGGTCAATATATGATTTGAAATAAGCATCTAGACAATGGTATCACAATATAATTATTATATTGAGATTTATTTCATATTGATTAGATTATTGTGAATATGTTAGGAAAAGTGAGAGTAAGTTTATAATATTATCCTTATACATAAATGATATTTTAATCGTCAAAATAACATCTATATGTTGAATGAAACAAAGGAAGAACTTAGTGTAAGATTTAAAATGAAGTACATGGGAGAAGCATCTTATGTTCTTAGAATTCAAATCCTTAAAGATTGAAGATTTAGAATATTAAGTATAAATCAGAAAAAATACCTACGTATAATACTAAAAAAGTTTGGAATAGACAATTGTTCCTCAACCCTACACCTTATGCTTTAGGAAAAAGATTGTGTAAAGACTAATGTCCTAAAAAGGGGAAATAAACTTTAAGAGTACTTTATGCCCAAGTGGTTGAAAGTTTAATATATTTTATATTGTGTACTAGATCAGACTTAACATATGTTGTAAGTATTGTTAATAGATATCAAAGCAATCTCAAAACAAAATATTGAGAAACTATCAAAAGAATAATGAATTATGTGGAAGAAACTTTGTATCATAAGCTAACTTATCAAGTAGATAAATTTAAAGTATTTGGTTATACATATGCAGATCTAGGTAGTGATAAAGATAATGAGAAGTCTACTTTGAGATATTTATTCATCTTTAGGGGTGTAGTTATATTTTAAGGTAGTAAAAAGTAAGGATGAGTAGTGAAATACATATAGAAAGTTGGATATGTTGCTTGTAGTGTAGCTACATCACATGTTGTTTGAATCTAAAGATTTATAAATGATTTAAATTTCAACTTAGTAAATGGTCTAATAGAAATGTATTGTGATAAGCTATAATAAGTCTTGTACATAGTAATGCAAATACAACAAAGGGATAACATATAAATATCTATTATCACTACATTTGTGATATGATAGAAAATGGAGAAATAAAATTAAGTTATATCCCTATTTCTAATATGGTTGTTGATCCTATGACAAAAGGAATTTTTATAGAAAAATACATTAAGTTTTTAAACTTAATGAGACTAAGGAACATTTCCATAGATAATGGAAATGAAGAATATTCTCACGAATAGTAAAAGTAGAAGATTAAAATTTTCTCATAAATAGTAGGAGCAAGAAAAATTATGTATATATGTTACGTACAAATAGTAGGAGCCAAATGTGAAAATGATATGCCTTATAGTGAGAAATGTAGGAATTGGTCAAGAAAGTCAATTAAATTTAAAATTGAATTTAAAATACAAAATATAAATTGGGAGGAAGTGGAGGTGGAGATCGTAGGAGGAAGTTAATTCCACCCAAACTTTATAAATTGAATGTGATTAACAAGGAAATTAATCACCATTAGAAAGGGAATATAGAAAACCCACCATTAGAGCCCCACCGTGAACTACCTACATTGATCCACCTCTATGCCACTGTCGTCTACCAAGCATTGTCGCACCACCACCACCTGTGAGCCACCATCATGCTTGGACCACAAATTAACACACGCATCATGACAATCGAAGGATCGACGATCCTGCGAAATGGGAAGAAGGGGTGCAAGACTAACAATGTAATAAGCAGAGCATGCAAGATCATCAGTTGAAGGGCATCATTTCTTTTCAACTTGCCTTTCCTTTTTTTACCATCAACACTTTAAACTATAAAGAGATTTTCTTAACCTACAAATTTTATTAACCATCTCGGCTCATTACATAAGCAGAAGGATGACTCATGTAAATCTCTTCTTCAAGATTACCATTTAATTGATGTACATTGTAATTAATTTTAGTAGTTATGGGAAGAACAGTTCTCAAAGTGATCATCTTGATTACTAGGACAAAGATTTCTGTATAATTTTTTCCTTTGCTTTAGGTATACATTTTGTCAACTAATCTAACTTTATATCTATCTAGATATCATTTTCCTTATGTTGGATATATCTTATAAATCCATTTACAACTTATGGGTTTTGGTTTTTTTAAGGTCAATACGTTCCCAACTCTTATACCTAGTTAGGACTTCAATTTATTCTTCCATAGCCTTAACCAAGTTTGAATCAATTCTGGTCATTTCATATTTAAGTGCTAAGTTCTTCTTGCTGATCCAAGTTATTTACGAAAGTACCATAGCGTTAAGAAAGCCTATTGTAGCCGATGCAATTTTGCTAAGAATATCTTATTAACCTTCATTAAAGTAAGACAAATAAATCCTTATACTTTCCAAGAAGTTCTAACAAACACTTCTAGTGGACTCATCTTGACTCAAATTAGGAACGTTCAATTCATCTAGAGTCTCATTAGGAATATTGCTGTCATCATTTGAGTTATGAACAATAGTTTGTTCAATATCTTTAGTATCTTTTTTGAGAAAATGAGGAAAAACATCAACAATAAGGGAGTTGTTAAAGACTATTTTCATTAGTGCTACTATAAAGAAAAACATCCTTGCAGAAAAACACATCATTAGTAATTATAAATTTGATGTTGTTGTTGTCATACAATTTATAGCCTTTTTGTGCCAAGGGGCATCCAAAAAAAACACACTAAGAGTTTTAGTTTCAAATTTATATTTAGATTTAAGGTTAGTGGTATAAGTTAGTCAACCAAAAACTCTAAACCCCTCGTACCTAAACCCATGACCATAAAAACAACATAAGCAGTTTGATTTTAGAGTACAATGCTAGACATGTGTTTAATTAGAAAAATCAATGTCTTAATACATTCCTCTTAAAAAAATAAAGAGATATTAGCTTAGGGGGGTTTGTGCATAAGGAAAAATAAGAGAAAGTAGTGAAAAGAAAAGTAAGGAAAAGTGGTGAAAAAATATAGTGTATTTGTGTTTAAGGAAAAGGTGCTTGTTACTTTCCGTTGTTATTTTCTAAAAAAAGTTTTGCAAGAGGAATTAGAGTTGTCCTTTTTCTTAAACTAAATGATTTGAAAGTAACAAAAAGTGAGGGAAAAAAGAAAGAAGAGGAAAAAAATAAAAGGAAATACAATTTATAAAATGTTATTATTATTATTATTTTATCCTTTAGGAGTATCCATGGAGAATTTGTTAAATTTGTTTGTTAAAAAAAGGATGAAATAATAATAATAATAATAATAATTAATGAATAATTATAATAATAATAAATTTTTACAATATGTTAAATTTATATATTATTAATTTAACCTTGTAATGTATAATGTACTATTACAAAGAATGTAAACATTTTTAATTTTTTCGTAAACTTAAGATGTCTACAAATATTTTTATGTTATTCATTCATATTTTATTATATTCTGTTACTTTTTAACTTTTTGAATTTTTCTCACTTTCTAGCTAGTGCATGAATAACATAATTTTCTAATGACTTTATATAACTTTCTACAACTTTCTTTTCTGTCACTTTTTTACACTTTCTTTTTTATTACTTTCTATCACTTTTTAAGTGCACAAACAAATACTTAAGGGGATTTATGCACGAGATAAAGTGAGGAAAAATGGTAGAAAGGAAAGTGAAGGAAAGTAGTGAAAAAATATAATGTGTTTGTGTGTAGTATCGAATGGCTACACAAGAGGAGGGTGAATTGTGTTTTTCAACATATTTAAGTATAATTGAAACTTCAAAATTAAAAATAAGTCAAGACACTATTTTAATCAAATCATTTTATTCAAGGTTTAAATTACAATATATAATTCAATTCTTCTTAGAAATTGTAAATGCAATTATATAATGATACTATGTTTCATCTAATCAATTTCATAACTACAAAAAGAGAAAACTAATTTACAGAATTTAAAACATTTCTCCCTGTTTGAGATTTTTTTTTTCTTCTTCATCTGCAATTCTTTAGTGATAAATATCTGGCTTTCTCTGCTTCACTGAATTTTCTTCTATCTTGAGAGCTTTTCCTTAGAGAGGTGTTTTGATCCTTGAAATATATTTCGTTTGGTGTGTAGAGATGATTGATCAATGAGAATTCTGTCTTTTATACTACATCTTCATTTCATGTATATCCTCCACATTTAACCACAATCAATTTTTCACTCTTAATGTCTTCTCTTTTTCCTTCATCGAAATACACACGTTCTAACCCATGTTTTCCTTTCAAATTTTCTTTAATCATCAATCCTAGATCTCTATAAAATTTCCTACAAAATAAAATTTCTCGTCTAAAATTTTTTCTAAAGTGTAATAACAAGTTGTGTTAATTTTAACTAAACGAGTAAAAGAAGTAGATTTATAACTTAATGTATCTAACTTAACAAGTTCATCATGTACCAAATCATGTAACAAGTACTATAGCAAACTCAACAAACTAAGTCTGTAGTGTTACGCTAACTCAACAAACCAGCTTAACCTATCTTTCGAAAGGTTAAATGCTAACTCACTGAAAAGTGTTTAAGTATTGAATAGTTAAGTTTTCTAACTATCCAAAATATCTTTTTACCATAAAACTAGTGAGACATGTGTCATGACCTGAAAACGTGACTTAAGTTATCTTTCAAAAGGTTAGATGTTAACTCACCAAAAATAGTTTGAGTTTTAGATAGTTACGATTGTAAGTCTCCAAAAACCATGATAACTCATCGATCTAGTAATAAATAAATGTTTTTACAATAAGGTATTTACCACGTGCAAGAATAATAAATTTAAGTTTATAATGCTAACCTAACACATTGTCTTAGTATTCAATATAGTAACTCAACGTGTATAGTTATATTAACTTAATGAGTTAAATATGTACAACTCACGTGATACAATATAACATTCGTAAATTTTAATTTTACCACATGCATAATACTAACTTAATGAGTTCGTGTCTTCATTTTAACCTTTTGTTTACTAACTTAACGAGTTCTCACGTGTCCTATTTTAACCTTTAAGTCTATAACTCAACAAGTTCTCATGTGATCTTTATACAAATAATATACTAACACAATGAGTTGTCTTAACATGCACTATATATGATATAGAAAATGTAACTTTAAAACACATCATGCTTTACAATAAAAACACATGTTAACTTAACGTTTAGTTAAATGAAAAGTTAGTATAACTTAACAACTAGATATTTAACTTTACATAATTTCAGATCTAATACAGACAAGTATTTATATCAGTAAACTTTTTCTGTATTAATTAATGTTTTTAATTTACTTTTACAAATAATAGTAATTGAGTAAATATGATTGCATTTATTTAACACACATCATCAAAATAAAATACTCAACATTACCTTTTATAATTTGAGACTGAGAGTATTATTGTTACTATTGAAATATTGTAAAATCATTATCAATGTACTATTGAAGATGAACTTATTGAAATTGTATATCACTCTTGTTGGCGGAAGACAAAAATTGAGTTAAGAGTTAAAGAAATTTGAAAGATGAATTATATGTTTTGTGAAAAAAAAAGAAAATATTAAATGAATATGAGTTATGAAAGAAATTTTATCTTTCTTCCCTATTTATAAAGTTTTGCATCTCCTTCCCTCCCTCTCCATTTCTCTTTCCCTTTCCTTCTCCTTCTTCCCATTTAAAGTTTACCGTTTACAAACGTTCGCACGTTCATAAAATCGAACATTCATAATGTTCATTTAAATTTTAGCAATTTAATGTTAGTAAAAATGAACGTTCAACCCGTAGGTTGACTCACAGATTTGTCTTGCAAGGTAATATTACACATTTCTACAGGCCTGACCTGATTTTTTAAATTGAACCAAGCTGGACCAAGCCCATTTGATGTATCTGGGAAAGAGTTTCGAATCCACTGAATAATTAAGTTAATATGGATCAGATGACGTACGGCTAATTCTATAGTGCTCTCCACCCCCTCGTCCAACTCAACTTATGCTTACGCCGTGGGTGGGGTACGTGGTGGTGATCGTGTGCGGGCCACCGCCACTTCCTCCTTGAATCCTATATATATTTGCGCTTGTACCACCACCTGGTCTACCCATCCACGCCCACAAATTAACTTGATCTGACCGATGGCCTCCAACCACCGCCAATACACAAGCCGTACCCCAGGGAGTCCATAGCAGTGACAGTCGACGGCGTGCCGGTGGAGACGAAGAACGAGTGCTGAAGGGTCCTTCAGCTGCCGTCCCTCCTCGAGATGGGGCTCGCCATGGTGCTGCTCGTGTCCCTGCTCTACATTCTGGACGTCGTCCACGACCGCCTCGGCGAGAACACCGTGTGGACCATCGTGACCGTCGTTGTCACGTTCGAGCTCACCGCAGGTATCTGCCTGTTATCATATCTATGTTTTTTTTGTTTTTCAAGAAGGTATCTGGTATCTACGACGTGCGTGTGTCGATCTTAAAAATTTTACAAAATAAAATATGACCGAGAAAGGGACGGACGTTGGCAACGCCGCCGTCGCCCCTCTTACGATCAGACGTCGCCAGCCCTCTCCGTCGGGCTGCCAGCTTCAAAAAGAGGCGACGCGGGCAAATGCTTCTTCTCCGCACACCTGAATCGGCATCCATAGAAGACTGCAGATGCACACAGAACCAAGGCATGATCGTTCCTCGTCTGGTCTCCTCCGCGCAGAACCCCTGACACACAGCAACCGAACGCACAGGACCGACGGACGAACAGTCGGCTTCCTCCACGTAGAACACACGAACATCGCATCCGATAAACGACCAACGCAGACAAGCACCATCGCTGCACGAAGCCTCCTTGGAAGGTGGGTTCAAGTTCGCTTAAACGTGGTGGCTTCCCCGCTCGCCCAATTCACCAAATTGACCGGAATCAGCCACAAATCTGACCGACTCTCTTCTCTGGACCAAATTCTCCGCGCCGCTTGCCCAAGCCCTAGTCGGCAACAACTCCAAATTTCGACCACCTACAAAGATTAGAAAAAAACAAATAACCATAACAACTAAACGGCAACTTCGTCCATTGTGGCGGAGTTCTGCCTATGCTGAGCAACTTTCTCCATTATGGCGGAGTTCTGCCTCTCTCAAGTAACTCTGCCCATTTGCGGTAGGGGCTCTGCCGACCTCCAGATTCGCTCGATTACAACCATTAGAAGGTTGTGGTTGTGCGAATAGATCGATGGTCTATGGCGTTCAATAAGCCGATCAATAGATCAAAGTCGGATGGCAGTGGCGAATGGCAATGCTCGATACTAACGAAGAAAAAAGACTAGGGTTTAGCTGCCAGAGACGACGAAGGACGGCTCGCTTTGACAGAGAAATGATGGAAATGACGAACTCTAGCTGTCAGTTCCGGCGAAAAAAGAAATAGGGTTCCACCGGAGATGTCTAACGCCATCGAAGAAGGAGACGAGGGGACCGGGCGAAGAAGATTGGCAGATCGCCGACGGCCTAAAAACGGTCGACCGGACGACCCACCGGTAGGCCGAACGAGCTTACCAGTAGACCGGAAAAGAGAGCCAACCAGGTAAAAAATGGATAATAACAATAATAATAATAAATAGCCTGTGAAAAGGCCCGTCTTTTGGAACTATACGCAGCTTATAAAATTAAGGCCCAAAAAAAGAAAGGCCTGACACACACAAAAAGACTGGCCTGGGAAACGACAACCTAATCCAAACTTCCGACGGCCCATGCAAAAAAGAAGAGAAAAAAAAATAACGAAGGAGATATTTGAATTGAAAAAATATTTTAGATATAAAATATAAATATTTAAAATAATATTAGAGTATTTTAGATATAAAATATAAATACTTAAAATGAGATCAAAATAATTTAGATATGAAATATAAATATTCAAGATAAAATCACGATTTAAAATATAAATACTCATAATAAAAATTAAATATTTTAGATGCAAAATGTATTGCTCTCCAAAATATCAAAATGCTTCCAAACAAGAGTCTCAATTATCTAATAATATTTTTTGACATAAAAATATATAAATGGTAGAATATTAAGTGGAAAAAAAATCTTAAATACCCTAAGTATAGGCAAAATTATCAAAATACTATTACCTATATTAAAACATAAAATACTCAAAGTTTAAACAGCCTGAAATACATATTTTGACATAGAAATATACAAATCCTAAAATATTCTTGAGTATAAGCAAAATAATTAAAATATCGTTACCTATGTTAAGATATAATATACTTCTAGATAATAATTTAAATGGTTTAAAATATATATTTTGACATAAAATATGTAAAATGTCAAAATAGTGGAAAAAGAGTATAAATGCTCACGCATATGGTAAAACGATCAAAATGTCCTTACATACATATAAAGTATAAATTGCTTCTAAATATAACCATAAATTATCTAAAGTACACCTAAATATCAAGATAATATGCTTATTATCAAAATTACTATAGTGTCTTCGATATATAACAAAATTATCAAAATACACTTGTATATCAGTCAATGTTTGAAGATGAAATTTATACATGACAGATTATTGATATTTTTTATTAATTCCTTTATAAAATTACATTGTACAGTCAAATTTTATACTTTAATTTCTTTTATTCCTAAACACACAAGCACACATATAATTGTTGCAGTGGTTTCTTTTTTTCCTTTCATATATATTCATGCATGCACCAAATTTTTTATATATATGAAGTACGTTCGATGGCCACATGCATGCCATCAACGTTCCCAGTGTAATATATAAATAACTAACAAGCATGGTTGATAACTTGCAGGCACCACCGTAGGCAACGGTGTGTACCGTGGAATCGGCACTATCACCGGCGGTGGGCTCGGAATGTTGGTAGCGCTCTCGGCTCACCATGTTGACCTACAGCGGGGAAAGGCAGTCATCATCACGACATCCCTATTCATATTCTGCGAGTATACGTGTTGAATAAAGATGAGTGTGACGTTGGATTCGGATCGACCCAACAAAAAAACCTATCTACCTTCTTTTCTTTAAAACCTTGCAGCTTAAGGACTCGCCTTTTCTTCTCAGGCAGTGCAGCAAAATATTCTCGGATGCTCCCAAAAATCGAGAAAAAAGATACGACTATGGTGTCATGGTCTTCATCCTTACACCCAGTTTGGTAGCCGTGACAGGAATCCGTGGCAATCAGATCATCAATGCGACAACGGAACGACTCTCAGCCATCTTCATGGGTTTTGCGACTTCCGCCTTCACAAACATATTCATCTTCCATATATGGGCAGGTGATGAGCTTCATGCTTCCACTGTGTCTAAATTATTCAAGACCCTAGCACCACTAGTTGAAGGTACATCTTTCTTTCTTTCCTCTTAACACTTTTCCTAGTCATAAATCAATACTATATACATGTGTGTGTATGTATATATCCATACGTGTAAAGAGAAAAAAAAGACTGAAATCAATGTCACTACATTAGTCTAGTGGGATATATGGCTTGCAGATTAACATACCATGTTTTGAATTTTGTGACAGAATGTGAGGGAGTACTTTAAACCAATCGAGGAAAAATCCAAAGAACGGTCCTCAGGCAACTTCAAGGGTTGCGTTACTGTGCTATACTCAAAAAAGGCTGATGAAACACTGCTATGTCGTATAGTGATTAACACGATGCACATAAATAATTAGCCACATGGTGTATTAACTTCTCATTTATGGATTTTTTTTTGTACACTTTATTTTTAGGCAAATTTTTCAAAATGAGAGCCATGGCATGGAAAATTTGGATTCTCGTATCCTTGGGGTAAGTACCTCGAAATTGGAGAGCAATTGAGAGACTTGGCTATCACAATCTAGTCCCTTAGAATTTGCACGAAGTCTAAGTATGATCAAGTAAGCAGTGTTCCAGTATGGGATCTACATTTTCTTTTTTATGAATTTGTAGCGAAGGATAAAATCTGGGGCACTAAATTAATTATAGTATGTTCCAAACTAAATCGTCTAAGATATAAAAAAGAATTCTCTTGACCATGGTCAGGGAATCTTGATGGTACGTGTTGGATTCCATGATTTGCAGGCCAACATGATGGCAATAAGCAAGGAACGATACAAAGTAACGGGAGCACCGGTAGCAAAGATATTGGGTGAAATGGGAGCTCGTTTTGAACAAATGATAGTATTTGAAGCACAGGAGATATACCTGGCGAAGTTGGAGCATAAGAAGCAAGAGCTATCTATGCTAATACACCTCTTGGAGCTGAAAACAATAAACCAGGAAGACACTGATGGGCTTCTGAACACTTATTTTCTGTTTGTTCTGTTGAATATTGTTGATAAGTTGGAGGAATTAGTCAAGAAATTTAGAGAGCTAGAAGTGGCTGAGGGTTTTGGCACTTTTTAACATACAAATGCATCTAGTAGAATATATGCCACCTCAGGACCTAATAAGAATAGCATATATTTTGTTCAAATGCTTTATTGAGGAGTAATAAGATATTGTGCTATTCTTTATCTGAAATCTTATAAGAGTTTCATCTACAATGCCAAATGCTTTTTATATATGGAGGAATGTCAACTCAATTAATGTTGATCATGGCTATATTATATGGCTTCCAATATTTATTCTTGCACTTGCTGACAACCCTGTATAAGAATCTAGACGTGTAGATAGACCTTTAATCTTTAAAAATGAAAGGCACAAAATGTTTGTCAGAGAGATTTGGGCAACCCCTTGCATTAATCTATTTATAGGCACTTAGGTTGGCTGTCGATCTTATGATGAGAATGATGCTTATACTTGTGATACGCATAATTCAAACCCGTATACTTGGTCTTTGCTTTCTCCTACTAATAGATTTGAATGGATCCAAGTTGCTCCACTTCGACAACAAGATATTTAATTATCCATCCAATTTCCTCCACTGTTAATTTATCTTTATAATGATCAGCTTCCTTAATTAGCTTCTCCTACCATTTTGTTAAGTATTTATTTTGATGTCTAATTAGTAACTTCAGCTTGTCCAATATACCATGGATAATGAGGGAATGTACGATGCAATTCAATTTCGAACCTCTTGTATGGACTTTCTTGAAGTCTTTAGATATGAAAGTTGTTCTATTGCCAGATATGTACAATATGTTCCTTTTCGTAAACATTTAGAGCCCCTGTGCGCGCTTTGGCCTCCATGGTCACTTCATCTTTAGTCCACTTAATGAAGTATTGCCCATGGATTTAATACACCCAGTATCTCAAAACTTTGTCAGTGATCAGCTTCCATTGTAACGTGAAATACAACTTCTAAGGAATTTAGATGTTCTACACCTCATTTTGTGCTCCACATCAAATTTAGTCACTGACCACACTATGGTTGAACAACTCATTATCTCTTTGTAGCAAACTTACGAATGTCTCGACCTTGGATTGGTAGATTTCTTTCTCGGGACGATGGGAACGAGTACAACAATGAGGAGGTTTTGTATATCTCACTCATCATCAGTTATGTAGTAAGCTTTTTATGTTTCCTTTATCTTCTCTATCTTATTCTACAAATACATACTATTTAATCTACATAAACAAATACTTATAACATTTGCTTATAACAAAACAATTGGACATAAAATAGTTATTCTTCCTTTGTCGATGACATACTTACAGAATGAATGCATTTTTGGCTAGAATTCCAAAAATCGCAAAACCTGGGGGATATCCAGAAACCATAATTTTATTTCTGAAAAGAAGAAGCTTTCTAGATATATGGTCACATTTTTCCGTGTTAGGAATAATGTGCCGTAGAATTTTAGCATTAGTAGGAAGAGAAAATTTGGTGTATGACCTTTTTAACATCTATTATGCTTGCCTTTTTTCCATGCATATCTTCTTTCACCTGCAAAACAGGAAAAGAAATCCTATTCAAAATTCAAGAAACATAATTAAAAATCAATGATCAACTAAAATATCTTAATTAACTAGCAGCAATGATACTCCCAACTAGTCTTATCAAAGTTGAAATTTTGCCGAACGTAAAATTACCAAGGTAAAACCCTAGCAATATTTTTTTGAAATGTTCGTTGATTCTGTTTTTTTTTTTAAAGAAAAAAAGACTTTGATGATCACGAGAACGATTAATAACGGATTCCTTACCTTCGCTCGCAACTCTGCGACAAACAAGTCGTCAATGGTAGAGGAAGATTGAACGGAAGTGGTTTCTATTCGCAGTTCTTGGAGTCTCTGCATGATCTTGAGCAGCAACCCTTCTCTGTAAGGGCATTGCAGCTCTAGCAGAGCATCAGCCTCGATGATGGACACCTCTAGGTAATTGCTGGACCCGTCCACCCCTCTCGCCATCGACGCGCCTCCTTCCAAGGCCCTTGCCTTCCTCCGATCGGCGGCAGTTATGAATCTGCTCCTCTCGGGGCTGATGACCTGGGCGCTATTCGCTTGGGTGGCCGGCGGCGGTTTGGTCGTTCCCGGTGCCTTCGGTCTCTGCTCGACCGCCGTAACCGGCTTGGCCCCAGACTCCAATTCTTGTATGCGCCTGCGCAGTTGTTTGACGTACTCGATTGTGTCACCCAAAATGGAGGCCTTGTCCATCTGCATTTAAAATTCAATTAACCGACAGAAGAGAAGAAAACCATCATCACCTAATGGTGAGCATTAACCAATATTGCTAAATCTCCAAGCATAGATAGATCGATGATACCTTGGTGACAAATGGGACCAACGAGCGAAGCACGACGAATCGTTCGTTGAGCTTCTCCCTCCTCCGACGCTCCGCCAAGACGTGGCTTGCACTCAGATCGTCCTGTGACGTGAATCTTGGAAACCTATGCTCATAGCCCTCACCGTCGACCTTGCCATTCCGGTCGTAAACAAACGGAAGTGTGAAGAGGATGTACTTGAGCTGGTATTGGGAAGCCGCCACCGGTTGTCGCCGTCCGTCTCCTGCTCTGATTCGGCTCCAACCACTGAACGCCGATTGCGGCGACCAGTTCAAATGCCCAACACAACACGACTCCGACATCTGGTTCGCGTTGTGCTGCATGATCGTCGAAACCGTGTGCGAGTAATGCGCATCTTCTTGGGTCGACTCTGTGAATGGCGTTGCTGCAGCGGCAAAAACATGTACATACGTATGTAAATGGGGATGTTCGTTCGATCATGCAAAATCGAGGGATGAAAATCGATTGCGGAACCGCACCACTCAGCTCAGCTTCCAGAGATGATGCCCAAGGATGATGAAAGCCTGGTGTTTGTTTCAGCTCCTTGTCTGCAGACGCTCGACCAGCGACCATATTGGGGTCAAGCTCGAGAGGCGCCAGCGCCGGCACGTCCATGCTAAAGTTGCTGGAGCAGTCATCAGGTGATCCGAGCCGAATGTCCGACGACATCTCCATCTGCATCAGTCCGCTTGCTTCGGTTGGCCTTTCAACAGAATCATTAATGGTGGTAGCAACGGCATCGCATGCTTCGTCTCTAGTCGCATCAACATGGGGACCAAAACCGCCACCTTCCTCTTCATCTTCTTCTTCGTCGTCGTCGTCGTCGTCCTCGTCTTGGTCTTCATCATCGTCACGTTCGTCTATTTTTTGGTTCGATTCAAGTGATTCGATTCTTGGAAGGTGGATCATGGCCAAGGGTGGGGAGTGGAACATCAATCCTCTGACGGCATCGGAGGTCGAGTGCTCTGAGAGCGCAGGCTTGGGTGGATGGTGACGGTGCATACTGACCGCCTCTTGTTGCTCCGCGAAGAAGCTCCTGGCCTTCCGGACAAGTCCCGTATCTTCTTCAACCTTTTCAAAACGTAAATTAATTAATGGTCATATAAATCATCGAACAGAGAAGTCATTAACTTTGCGGGGGGAAAAAGAAAGGAACAAATATATAGAAGTTGGGTTGTGCACCTTTTCTGTACTGCCGAGTTCAAGAACACCATCTTCAAGAGGAATGCATAGCACTGTCTGTAACACGCGAAGATAATTAATTCCAAGCGTTCATGCAGTCAAAATCATCTCAGTAATGTTTACATACAAAACGAAAAGTTTTAGATTAATTACCTTAATTCCTGCGCTCTGGTGCATTGGCATTGAGGTCAAATGAATGAGCAGAACAAAAACAAGAACGATTCGGGGTCAATAAATCTTGATAACAGACGCAATCGGAATAGAATTTAATTAAATTTGACTAAGTCTTTTCGCTATGTTTCTAGCAAAGGTAATTTGAAGGCACCTTTGCAAGGATGGCTCTTGGAAAGTACTTGCTATCTCCTTCATTTGCCCTTGTCATCCAAACATGTCGTTTCTCCGCAAAGGCCTTTCCAGGTAGCCTATCAAAGAAAAATTGGGCATGGTTATGGTTGAATTAATGCAGATTGTTCATACACCACATTCAAGTGAAAAAAATAATAACAATAGTAAGGGAAAGGACTCCCATGCACCAATACTTGTATTAGAATTGTAAACGTATTCCTCTGTGTGGGTGGGAATCTTCCGAATGCACTACTTGCTAATGTGATGTTCAACCAGAATCATACCAATTATTTTCAAAAGAAACTTGCATCGTATGATCAATATGAAGTTTTATAATACAACTTTGAATCATTCATGCTGTAAAGTTGAACATCAATAATATTATACCAAAGGTGATCGTAAATTTGTATGTGAATTACCAGCGTAGATGACATTTTCTTATTCCAACAAAAGAATACCAAATTAAAGGAAAGTGACGTTCAAAACCGCAATATTCCAATAGAACAACATACCCTGAATTACATGGGAGAAAGCATAGTTGATCGTACCTTTAAATACAAGGGATGATGCCTTGGATACATTTACCATCTCAAAATATCATTTTTCTTCATGGAAAACTAATAAAACATACGTGTACGTACTGATCAATTTTGTCAAACAAGGAAAGTCATGTTTATGGTGGAAAATTAGTTGTAGATGAGCATGAAAAAGAATGATTTGTACATGAGCATGAAAATGATTTATTGATTGATAATATTTGTCCATGTACCATGTACTAATTAATAATATTGTAGCATCTATCATGGATTGTCACATCCTTGATATATTTCTTTTGGACAAATGAATATGGCACTAAAAATTGATGATGAGAAAGTGATTATATATAAATGACAAAATAATCAAATGGCACGAGATCATGGCAAACGATTGGAAAATGGGATCAAATAATGCTACACGTACATATCTTCTATCACGTATTATATATATATTTAACATAAAATTATACAAGTTATATGATACAAAATTTTGTTAATGTTTATACCATCTTGCATTATTTAGCTGTTATCATTCATATGCCTAAATAACGTGATGTCAATGGCATATTAGTACTTACTTAATCTTGTAGAAGTCATATTATCATTTTTGTGTTGATGACGGCGATAAAACCACCAACCACTCACTCTTGGTTGTTGAAAGAATTGGAGAGAACCCGAAATTTTTGGCACAATGATTATTTATGTTCCAAGTGCAAATTAAACAGATGGCTAATATATACCAAAGGATAAAGCAAAAGTTTTTGTTGTCGCTAAATTAAGTATAAAACTACGTATGAAACCCTCAGGTAAAGGGACCAATGAAGGAAGCTAAAATTTTTCTTTCCCATCTCGTCTATCCTGTGTACAAGTAATGCCCGCACATTCTAAGGTCGGATGAGATATTATGCATGGTAGGAAGTTGATGCTAACACCAGAGCTATCTAACAGATTTCGGCCGATGCATGAATGATTTTTGTTCTGCCAATCAGGATGACCTTTTTGTTTTGAATGATGCCACCTTTTTCTTGTCCTCACCAAATTAAAGAAAATATCTTTGTTCAGCTTCATGTAAGATCTTTTGCTGAAGGTATTTCTCTTCCTGTTCCTTATTCTTCTTATGCTTAGCCATCCATGCTAAGGGTATATTTCTAGATCGATGATCCTACAGTGATTTCTGACCTCATCGTTATGTTGGCTAGGTAAAAGTGAAGATTGGGTCGGCTTGCAGATAAGAGATATATATATATATATACACAAAGAAAAACCTCTCTTTTCATAAGCAAAGTCTCCGTGAGCTCATCCAGGTCCGTCTAGAAATAGACAAGACTTTTCTCATGACTAGCTAATTAAGTTGAGGTTACAGCTGGCGGTGGATAAAGTGGCTAGTTTGATCTTTTCGATCTCACTCTAAATCTAAATATCTAAATTAAGACTCTGATTTAAACCTAGGCAAATATATATATGCCAATGCTAATATAAAACAATATTATATTCATCATGAAACGGCCGGGCGTTCCAATAATGTTAATTATACATGCATCTAAATATCTAATAGGCCGGAGCACAGAGTCGACCTGTAATGTTAGCGTCGGCCAAACTTATATAATTAGCTGCAATTTCATTGAGGGGCATGGGATGATGAATCTGCAGGTTCGCGATCCCTTATGTACATGTGCGCCGTTAATATAATGGAGCTCGTGAACAAGAATTTTTCGCATGGCAGTTGGGAACAATGTACTATTGTACGTACAAAAATTGGGATGGGGATAGAAAACCATGGCATCAAGCGAATTAGCAACTGCACACGTCTCTTCTCTTCTCCCAGCCCCACCCAACCACGCCAATCTTGGTCGGGACCAGTACTCCTTTCATTTCCAGTCGATCGATGGACACTTGCATCAACTAATTAAACCCAACACTTACACTACAAATCATCACGGGCAAAAGATATTAGTAATTAATGAGTTTACCTGAGTTTGCATGAACTTAGCACATTAATTCTTTCCTCAAAGCTATTTATTCCTACTGATCATTAAGAAGGTGTAGGGTAGAAGACACGGTGGATGGAGTGACAGTCAGCATATGGACGCGCGAATTGCTGTGTGCTCTATATTTCAACTCTCGCGATAGGTGACTGAGGCAACTTTTCTGATAATGAAGGATGTCGACTGTGATTGAATCGTTCCCATACCTACTAGCTACTACAATGAACCTCTAGAAGGTTATAACATGGTAGAAAACCTATGATGGAAAACTACTGCTGGTCTTTCACATGATATCAAAGTAGATTTATACATATCTACTCGTAACATACTTGTAAATATAAAAATATGTTGCAAGTGAAAGAGTAGGTATAAATAGTATTATATCAGTTACTATAAGAACTGAATCTAGATTAATATATGATAAATCTTTTTACTTATTATCAACTAATTTTGAAATGAAATTTTCACACTAGTAGATTGCTCTTTTACTTTACATGCAGGGACATGATCCAAATGATCCTTCTTAAGAATTGTGCGCGAAGCTCGTGAGGATTATTAATGCACTTAACAGAAAAGAACAAGGTCATGTGAATGCACCGAAGATAAAGAATATTAAAGAATTCAGAGCTACATATAAAGGAAGAGATCATGCACAACAACAATGCATATGTATACACACATATATAGTCTAATAGACTGCTCTCTACTTGTTGGGGTATAGAGATATATATATATATACTTAATATTTTTGATAATTAATGACCGTTTTGGACTGAAACATATGAAACTTAATTAATTGAGGATTATATAGCATAGTGGAGCGAAATGAAACCCATGATGTGGGTGGCAAATGATGGGAATATTAATGTAAACGAGATCAATGAAAGTGAAAGATGGAGAGTGGTAGCTCACCCAGTGCCGGGAGGGAAGGAGAAGGAGACACACATGAGGTAGAACCACTCGGACTCGGTGAGGTCCTCAGGGGAAAGCGCAGCGCACGGTCTCCGTGCTGGTTGTGCTGGTTGGGTCGCCGTCTCTAGGCCGGCGGACAAGAACTCGTAGAGCTCCCACAGCTGCTGGCTTCTCTGGAGCGACGCTTCTTCGGTGCTCACCTCCACCGGTTGCACCGTCTTCCTCGTCTTTATGGATCCGTTGTAGTACCCGTCGCCCCACACCAGTATCCTACGGTACACACAAATCAACGGCAACAGTCATGGCCCTGTGGAATTAGCTCGCTACATATCTATCTATCGATCGACGTGTGTAGGCAGCTGCGAATTAATTAAGTCGACTTAATTGGATCGATCTATCTCCGGCCGCGGGCCTTATATCGATGGGTTTCAGCTCACCCTTGCTCATGGCAGAGTCGCCAGTAGAGGCTGTAGGTCCACCGGAGGCTCTGCACTGCCGACTGCAGCTGGTTCTGGAGCTTCCCACTTGCTGAAGCCATGGGAATTTCCCAATTGGTGGACTACGTGCGACGTGAAGCCAACCAAACGTAGCTGGTGTGTAAAATAAGAGATCAGATGGAATGTACGTAGGGTAGCAGGATCGGACGTCGGTGCTTGTGGGCGAGGAGGAGGAATGGTTGTTGCTGTACATGAGAACCGTCAACCCATATATGGAAGGACGCAGGGAAGAAGAAGACGAAGAAAGAAGAAGAAGAAGAAGAAGTAGAAGAAGAAGAAGAAGAAGAAGGAAGAAGTTGATCATTTCAGGTTGGTGTGGGCATTGACTGGTCGTTACTACTGACCGCTCTTTGTTAGGTCATCTTACTGCCAGAAAGGTACGGTGGTGAAGTAGCTAGCGACGTCGAATTAATTCCAATAATTTATTAGTGATATTCACACTGTTCCATAATATTTAAATACAGAAAGATATAAAAAGAAATTAATAAAATTAAATTGTCAGACATATAATTTCATACTGTTAAACAGACACAATCCAAAGTTGAGTATCTAGACAGACATCCACACAAATTTACCATACACGCCAAAAATAATATCTTTCTGATAAAAGGAAATATATTTTAATAAAAAAGGAGAAGAAAATGGTGGAGTGATACGATGATGTAGTAGTCTCTCTTCCTTACCTTACCTTACCTTCCTAATTATACATACAGCTTAACTGTAGAAATTAATATATATGGGTCGGCTCCGGTAGGTGCACCTCCGACCAACCATGTTAGCTGACATCCGCACATTCACGTGTCTCCCAGCTCGCGTAAAACCGGTTGCCGGTGGCGCTGGGTTCCCTGTGCGGGCACGAACCTTAAGGCGCCTGTTTGCGGTGGACCAGTTTTTAGTATTTATTTTAGTTTTAGAATATAATTGTATTTGACTGTTAAATATTTTAAGAGGAAGGGGTAAAAATGTTTAAATTTATTTTATTGATATTATAATATTATAAATTATATGAAATAATAAAATAGATATTAAAAATAAATAATATTATTAATAATGATATAGTAAATAAATACATAAACAAATGAGAAAAGGCCGATCTTAAGGCACAGAAGAGAAAAAACTTACTTCAGTCGATCTTCAAAAATGACTTATCCGAAAGTTAAGAACTATCGTATTGCTCTAACTTTAGGTGTAAGAGCGGATGTGTGTTTTTTTTTTTCAATTAAAATGCTCTTAAAGTCAAAAGCCGAATAAAACAAACGCATTCTTAAGAGTACTTTTGAATTCTACAAAGTTGTTACAATATCAAACATTATTGCTTACGCTTGTACAGACCAATATACTTTTAGAATAAATTTACGATTTTACCTCTCGTACGGATCGAATTCTTCTTCCAGTAGCTCGGATCAAATTTACGCACCTCTCAATCTTGCAATCTTTCCACCTGTCGAGACATCTCCTGAACATAACGAGGAAACAAACAATCTTAGCTTGGTAAACGGCCATATAATGAGCGTTATATTAATCAACGATATTTTCACCCTAAACTAAGTCGAAATCAAATCATCAAAAATGGTTGATTTAAGTAACTTAGGTGTGCAATACCAGTTGTCATATGCTACACACAATTGAAGCATCGATCTTTTAGCAAGCCACAACTTAGAATCATTGTTCCTCATGCTAGCTAATTAATTGGTAGTTGACGGTTTTTGAGATTTACGTAAAATCATTTGGCAATGAGTACGAAACTTATCTTTATTTTTTCAATGTAAGATTTTTTAATATTTTGTTTGAGAACTTTTGAAAATCATGGCTTGTGTATGTGCTAGTATTATGAGAATGTAAGCTCTAAATCAGACAAGAAGAAGATAAGCACTAAAAGCCTCACAAAATAAGTTTTACAAAGAACCAACAAAAATCTATGCAAAGGTGAATCATTTTTTCTATTTGTTCATATGCATCGCTAAATCTTTTATTAAGATATGCAATTTGAAATGGTGTTAAATATTTCAGAAATTTGGCCTTTTTTACATCTTTTAAATTTGACCTAAATCATTTAATTTTGTTATCTTTATGAGTGCAATCATAAACTTTGACAGAACTATCTAAATCAATTCTCGTATTCTACCATTAAATTGGTGCAGCTCTCGATCTCTCTTCCATGTGAAGTTATTTGTTAAACTTATTTCTTATAATATTACCAACTTGAAAAGACTTATTCAAAAATCATTCAGCAAGCGAGTGCTTAGGTTTTCTAGTTGTCTAAGATCAAAAACACATTATATGTTTGGTGAACGGGAACCCCGCCACCACCTCCTGTACATGTTTGACCTTAAAACTTTCCAATTGTCTTTGCCTCTCTTACCTACTCGTTCAATCATTCCCTTACGTCCACAGCTTACTCTGCACTCTTTAGTCACCTGCTCGCTACCTTGGCCTCTATTGTATTCTAGTTGACCATAAGCCATAGCCTACATCGCTCGACGTCATTGACCACCTCCTCACTTCTCTACCCTCCAATCCTCTAGTGGTATACATACCTCTGCCTATTCATGTCGTGTTAACATATATGTTCCAATCAAATCGTACCATCACCATCTAGATCCATTAAGCACCCAACACAACCCATCCAACCGTACCAGATTAATCGACACAATCAAACCATACCAAACTAAACACAGCTGGACCAATCCAATTAACACCTCTACGTCCTCCACAAACCTTTCTCCGTTGCAGATTGAATGTATTAGTCCCCCATCAATGTGTACAATTCCTTCAGGGATCGAATTCAGGTGCACATCAAATTAAAATTACTATGCGTTCTCTTGATGATCATTCATAACAAAGCTGGTCAAGCATAAAAACTTAGAAAGCCCAATCACCCAGCATTTTCTTGCATGCTTCCACGTAACTAGCCAATGGCAAGCGTAGATTTTGACAAAGATAAATCTAGATGAAAAAATCATTAGAAGCAAGAAAAGTACGAAAACTGTGTTCGCGTATTGTCTACCGATTCCGACTAACATTTAATGGAGAACGGGTTCGAAGCAAAGAGAATGCATTTGCCATTGCCAAGAAAAGAATAGATTTGTTCTTAGTTAGAACCTTTATTCTTATTCTACAGGTTCCTTCGTTCTTCAGGTTAACTGCCAGTTATTATCATTCTGGAAATGATCTTTATTCTTATTATTCATTTTCACTTCAACTCTTCCCTTATTGAACGTGAAATGCTCCCTGATTCCACGTCACATTTCCTGAAGAGCACATCACCATCTATAATGTGGAGATGTTCAAAAACGTTCATCCTTCAACCATAGACTTCCTGGGTGCGGTATAATTCAAACTCAGCTGCTCAATTTTTTCAATCTTGAAACCTCTGATCCTTGTTTCCTCGGGATAAGAATAATCTTTACAATCAACATCCTGGAGGGTCCATCCCTTGTTTTGAACACGTCCTTCCACTTTTACCTAAAAACCAAACGTTGTCAAACTACATTTACTAAAACGATGTCTAACCGAATATAAAGCATGCACCAAAATAAGCACGAGAACCATCAGAAACTTACAATAGCTCTAAGTAAATAGAGGAATGTAACATTACCATTGGACCATTTGTATACATGCAATAATAGTCAGTTATGATTTACGAATTTCTTAATCTACTTGTAATCATACAGGAATAGAGATATAGAAAAAAGAAAGAATGGAAATGTAGAAACAAGTTGATGGTACCTCTGAATCATCATTTGAGTCAATTAAGAGTGATCCATCCAATGAAAGGTCCTCAAGAAAAACATTTTTTGCCTTAATGACCATAGTGGATCTCTGAGAGATGGAGCAAAAACCCCTCACTTTCTTCTTCACATCTGCGAAAGTTACTCCCCATTTAGGATGCCAAATGATCCTTGGCCATACTTCAACCTCTTGATTATTGAAATTTTCAATTGCTGGATCTGCTATATGAATACCAGCCTAAAAACGTAAACAAACAAATATTATAATAAGAAGAGCTGAAATTATATAATCAAATCAGCATAAATTAGAGAAAGAATAAAATTGAATCTGTGGTCTTAGATGCGGAGTAATAATAATGTTTTATATCAAAATGGAATATTGATACATATATAATTATCCCGATTGAATGGTAAACTTTTCCATATACCAAACAAAGCTTCTGTGCAGAATTTCAATCATGTGTATGTTATCGTAACTTAGATCCATTGCATCCATGACCTAAAAGAACAAATGTTAATTCTCTCATTTTCCATGATTTTGAATGTATACAAATTAGTTGTGATTTTGGTCAAGAAAGTGGTAAAACATGGAAATTTATTCATAATAATAATTTCGTCCAAATTTAGAGACAATCCATTTCTATATAAGGGAACTATAATGTACGTATTGAAAGTTCATCATAAAGGATCAGGACCTCATAATATTGAATATTTTGAAAATGTTAAAAAGTAACACACGCACACCATAATTTTTTTTAAGAAAGGTAGGATCTATTTGATAGATATAATGAAAATAAAATAGAAAGTAAATATGCGAGTATTAGATAAAAACAAAGAAAAAAATTTCAAAATAAAACTAATTAAAAATCATTACCTGGACTAATCCTCTCTCCCATTGCAATATGTAAAGAAATATTGACCAACGAGTTTTCAGCCTACACTACACTATTATTTGGGACAGGGATAAAAATTGTTCAAGGGCAACTCCCAACGATTCCTTCTTTAAGATTAGGAGATTTTGGTTCCAAAAATTAAGAATAAGAAAATACCTTTTTAAGAATGAGGCTATTGGCCCTGTATATGGACATCTCCCCAGAGGTTGCACTATGATACGGATTTCCCTTTGGAACCTGCATGTGAATGGCATGAATATTTTACTATAACTCTTTCAAGAAAAGCATCCTCCAATTATTTGCTTTAAAGACTGAGGCAACAATAGGGAAATGAACAATATATCATTTGAGAGTGGGTAAGTACATAAAATCCTAATCCAGTGGTTAAAAAAGGAGAGCTTTTTTTACATATTTTTTGTGGTCTACAAACCTAGAACGTAAAGTAATCTATTCAAAGCATGTATGATGTGAATTATGCATCGATTTACAAAATAAAAGTGAATTGTGACTTGGTACTAAAGTCTGAAACTTTTATTTATTAAGACAATATAAAATTATTATATCAAAGGAAACAGATTTAACAAAAATGAGGTCAACCCCAAGATAAATCTCGGTAAGCATAGAAAAAACATGAACAAGATACCAAAAGACAGAGGACATCCTATCAAAGAGAATATCAAATAAAATTGTCACAACTACTGAAACAGAAAGTTCTACCAAGGACACTTAAGCAATGCAACAACATCCACAAAGGACACTGGCATTGCATGATAATTACGCCCTACAAGAGCACAAGCATATTAATGAAGCAAGAGCCTCTACTTCTTCTGTATCGCAGGTTATAATGAGCTTTTTTAAAATTACAGTTTATGGTGATCTGAAACTGGGACAAATATTGAAAATTGAATCCATCAAGAAGAATGGGAAGCAAGCAAAGGACCCCCATTACAGTTGAGGTGATGCACAAAGCAGATCAAAGCCACAACTCCAGTTTGTCACCATTTGAATCAGGAGAAGGGTAGAAAAAGCAATACAAAAAAAATCAATAGTAAGAGGTTCCATGAGAATAAGAATGCAGGAACATGAAAGTAGGAAATGCACAAGAAAAGCATTGAAAAGAAGTCTATTTATGGTATAGATGAGATGCCATGGTAAAGCACTGGGACATCATAATACATATAAATTCTTTTCATAATAGTGGAACTCAAGTAGAGAACATGCAAATAAGAATAAGAATGCAGGAACATGAAAGTAGGAAATGCACAAGAAAAGCATTGAAAAGAAGTCTATTTATGGTATAGATGAGATGCCATGGTAAAGCACCGGGACAACATAATACATATAAATTCTTTTAATAATAGTGGAACTCAAGTAGAGAACATGTAAATAAGAAATTTGTGGGGCAACAACAAAATTAGTAAATTACATAAGAGTAGATATATATGTATCCAGCAGCAAATGAAGATGTTAGCGCAAAATCTACAAGAGCTATATGCATGTGGCTAATAAATGTCTGAAGAATTCTATAAAGAAATATAACAAGCCATCTGAAGCTTCTTAATAGCTAAAGCACTCCGAAACAATAGAGTTAACCAGGATGATTTGAATTGCTTTCTAACAGAAGGTGCAATAGAAGCCACAAGCACCACTGAAACATTTAAAAGACTCACCTTAGCAGCATCTTCTGGGTTATTCTTTACAGGAGCATAGGCAAGCCATGTATCCATTACCTTGAAAAAAAATACCACCAAGTCCACTAATCATATGAAGCTATAAAATCTTACAGAAAACCAAATAAAAATGCTATACATAATGTCATTGATCAATAAAAAATGTACTCAACCAGGGAGCACAGGAATTCTGCAAAGTAGGAAAAATGTTAAAAAATGAATTCTTTTAAGTATAGATATCTCAGAATCATCAGATTAATGATAAAAATGGAAGCAAAGAGAGTGTGGGATGAAAACTTATATGGACATAAACATAAGGGTAACCCAAATAATATACAACTTTCAGACATCTAAGTCATCATCTGAATAAATGTAGAGATGTCTATATGGATGAAAAAAAAACTGACATGAACCTGAATAGTTTCCTGTGGAAGTCATGAAATAACATAAATTGATAATTTGGGTCATCTTTGGCAGAACTAGCATCCAGTATTAGCTTTAGCAGCACCACTCAAGCAAACAAAAAGCTTTATTAGTGAAAATAGCTACTTACTGTAAATCCAACCATTGATAATGGAGAGAGTGTTTTCGGATAATCTTGCATCATGCACTCCAATCGAGTAGCTGATTTGAATGATGCTTTAGTAGAATCTTTGTATCTAAAAGAAACCAATATTTTGATGAGAAAAAGATAATATTGCTCATTATTATTCAAAATAAAAATATTGCTAATGAAAATGAAAACATATAATTAAACAAGATGTGAAGATAAATTTGAACTCATTATAATTGAACTCCAAATGAGTCATCAAATATCTTTTATCTCAAAATTTTGCAATGATCTTACTGGAGAATTAAACCGGATTTTTGTTCTTTTTTATATAGTGACTAAAGAGTCACAACTACTTTCATAGGTAACATTTCAGTGAAGAAAGGTCTTTGCAATTAAATTCAACTTTGAAAGGGTTAATGATTGAAACAATTTAAGTTTGCAACTGTAGAATCAGGATAAATTGATTCCAGAATAGGATAGTACCAAATAATTACGATGTTCTTAACCTCAAGAGTTCACAAACATTATTAAATCAGACACTGATGTACACTTAGTGTTTATGCAAGGAAAATTAATTCTTGATGCCATTAGTTGTAGTGCACAGGCTTCAAATAAAATAAAAGAATGGTTTTAGGTAACCTCAAACCATAAAGCTGCCCAGTTGAAATTGAAAATCCTATTCGTCAAGAATCAAGACAGAAAACATAATGTACAGGAAATATGATGGAAATAACAGAGAAATAAATTGTGCCACGAATTGATTGAATTCATAATAAAAAGGAAGTTACTTTGGATTCACAAATTCTGCAATGGCACCATTGGTTTTTGACAATTCCTCCATGTATGAAGAAATTTCCAAGATTAACTGACAAGAAAAAGGCAAGTTCACAAAATAATACCATTCAGAATTAATAAAATAAGTATCTATTAAAATTCAAAAAAGGTAGTTCATGACTCCAACGTTGCTATCAAAATTTCAGTAAACTTTCCACAAAAAATCATATAATAATTCCCTCATTCAACTATTGTGGTGATAGTCCAAGTTTTTTGAAGAATAAGCAAAATGCTGGTGGTTTCCAATGGTGCCAATGGATCTTTGAGAATTCTTCTAGTTGTAGTGCATGGGAAACACTTGCTCTAATGCCACCAAAGGTAGTAACTAATAATTAAAGGCTTGCAAGTTGCAACAATGTGTTATTTTATTATGGTTATGTAGTGATTTTTTAAAAATTACCTACCTGATTTATGTTCCCAGGAAAAGGAGAAAATCCTGTATCACAATTAACGTCCCCTTCAGGATAACCAGCTGCTCTAAGTAAAGGATCAAGCTGATTATACTCCACATTGATGACCAGTTGTCGACCTGAAACCAATTTTCCCATTAAATATCCAAATGGAGCTAGCAGAATTATGATTTTAATATGTTATAAATTATAATGCAAGAGGCATAAAATCAGATCTTAACTAAAAATATGATTTTAATCTGTTATAAGGCAGGCATCAAGGTGCCCAGGCATTTTCTGGGCAATGCCTAGGCATGCCTCGAAGTAAGGTGGGGTGTGTAGACATGTTGCCTTTTTGGTGCCATGTCAGTCTCATATTGGCAAGTTTTTTTTTTTGCCCAGTGTTGAATGATCCGCAAGTTAAACTCACATGGAGAGGAGAGTGGAAGGGTAGCGAATGCCACTAAGTTATCCATTCGTGGGTTCATGTCAGCCATGTCATGTCACATAAACTATGTTCTGAAAGTTGGTCTTCAAAAGGTGTATGTCAGTCAGCATGCCCGACAAGGCCACCAACGCACCAAAATGGGCATTTTTTATTTTTTACAGTTTTCTTTTGTCTTTTTTTGAAAGATTCACCTTCATTCCTACAAATAGCTGCCATTCTCATACTCCAAACCATCCAAACAATCACACACGTCCCAACTTCACTCCACTTCCTCTTCTTCCTTATTACATAGTTGTGGCTTGTCTTCCTCTCCTCATATAAGTTTCCCTTCTTCTTCTCATTTAATCATATTCTTAAGTGCTCACAACTGTCCCACCCTTTTTGGAGACTAGGAAGTTGTTGAAAATTACTGGAGTCAGTGAAAGTCATAAGAATTCCCCACTGGATTTTTTTTTGTTTCTTATTTTGACTGCATTGTAATATCTTTATAAGATAATAACTCCATATTAAATCAAAAATGTATTTTAATATTGATGTATGCTGTGTCTCTGTTGCAATAAATATTCAAAAATTGAAATAAATTTTTTGTAAATGTGCACTTTATCTTTTGCTAAATTTTCATGCCAAAATTCGTTTTTTGAGCATTTTTTGTGAAATTCTGTGACTTTCGCAAACTACCACCAGCATTTTCATCAAAGTCTAACATGCCTTTTTTGCGAAGTATTGGAGACTGACATGGCATTGATGTTGAAAACCTTGCACCCACTACCTAGTAGGAAACTAGAAGTTAATCATATCTTTTTTGGATCAATTTAGAGATCCAGGAAAGATCTTATCTAGATCAGCAATAGGGATCCAAGAAAGATCTAAATATTATGTAAGGTGCTTTTAAGCTTTTCTAACAAAGATCTTTTTATTTTAGTATCATTTAGACTTTAGATCTCTTATTTGTTATTGTGTATTGACTTTTATATAAGTTGTGACTTTTGAACATCTACTATATCTGTTATTTAAACATTTTTATATGCTAAGGTGCATAATTTTCATTTTTTATTGAAGCCTATTGAAGCTGCTCAGATGAATGCTTTCTCTTTTTTGGAGAAGTCCAGATGTTCAAATTTTTCTTGAGGCAAGTCCCACAAATAATGTAGCATGTATCATATTTAGCGCAGTCAAATATTTATGATACTTAGCCTATATATGAAAATCAAATAAAAAAACAACACAATGATCAAGCTAGCATTGAAGATACCAAACGTTTCCTACAACAGCACTTCGCAACCAAAGATATGGGTACTCTTAGGTACTTCCTGGGCATTGAATTTGTCTACTCTAAGGGACAACTCTCTTTGTCTCAAAAGAAGTATGCACTTGACCTCCTGAAAGAAACAGGGCTTGAGGGGTGTAAACCTGAAAACACCCCAATTGAGCTCAATCATGTCTTGTGGGATGACACGACTCCATTATATGGGCAACCAGAACAATACAGGAGACTTGTTGGGAAACTTATATATCTGTCACTAGACCAGATATATCATATGTTGTCCACCTTCTGAGTCAATTTATGCATGCTCCTCGTGATGCTCATTGGAAAAGGGTCATCAAGGTACTTTCTTATATCAAAGGAAAACTTGGACGTAGACTACTTTATCTAAAACATAGACATCTAAAGATTCAAGGTTTTTCTGATGCAAGATATGCTAGTGATAAGCATGACAGAAAATCAACATTAGGCTATCTATCCTTCATTGGAGGGAACCTGGTTACTTAGCGTAGTAAAAAATAAAATGTAATCTCCAAGTCAAGTGCAGAAGCTGAGTACCACGCTATGTCTAATGCCACCTCTAAACACATTTGGTTGAAGGCATTGGCTCAAGAACTACAAATTGAGTCAACTGGACATATGCTGCTTTACTGTGATAATCAAGCTGCCATTCATATTGCCAACAATTCCACTTTTCATGAGAGAACAAAGCATATAAAGGTTGATTGTCATTTCATTAGGGACAATGTTCAAAAGCAGGTCATCACTACGCCGTTCATTCACTCCAAAGATCAACTGGTGGATGTCCTAACAAAAGCTCTTAGCAATAGGACTTTAGAACAATTTTGTAACAAGCTGAACCTTACCGATATTTATGCCGCTCAGCTTGAAGGAGAGTGTTAGAAGTTGTCATTTTATGTTATATGGATCTTTGTATATATGGATCTTTAAAGATCCATTTAATGTTGTACATATACCTCCTCCTAACCTAATAATATACTATTCTATTTTCTTCTCTTCCAACTTCTTCACTAGTTAGCTTCCCTCATTTCTCTCATCTTTTTTCTATTCCTTCTCTCTTCTTTCATCTTTCTCCATAGTTATATATTTGTAGATCTAACCATTTTTTTGAAATATTTTACTGATTCCAAACTAATTTTCGAAATTATAAAGAGTTTAATTTAAAATTGTATATATATTGTGCATGTTTACTTGTATCATATAGATCTAACAAAAATATCTAGATCTATGTTTTCTTTTTTGAATTTTATTACTGTTTTTCAACAAATTTTCTAAAGAAATGTAGTTAAATTATATAACAATTCTGCAAATTCAGTTGTATTAGATAGATATAACATAAATTTGTAGCTCTAAGTTTTTTTTTACTAACACATTAATTTCAAAATATCTTGTTTTTAATTGTCCTTAGATATATATTATTAATAACTTTAGTTTGTCCTATGTTTCATATCAAAATTTGTATTTTTGATATTTTTTGTGGATTTCCATATTTTTACAAAATTTTGACAAGTTTCCTTCGTTTCATTGAACCAAAGTCTGACACTAAACTGGGTTTGACTTTGCCAACAGCTAGTCAGCTACAATCATAAAATGATCAATAAAAAATTACAAGAACGATAAAATAAATTACCATCTGCATGAGTCAACTTGGTTATTCCTCCAATAGCTTCCTTTGCTTTACGAGGAACAGCAAGAGAGTTGACATGGTATCCCTTGGAGGAACTTACACCAAGTGCTGCTGGTATTGCCTAAATAAACACATATTTAAAAACAGAAGCACTACTGAGGAATACCATTTATGTCTATGTTCCTCTACTCACCAAACACAAATTCATTATGCTAGATGCCAAATAAAATGCATGCTTGTTTCTGTATCCGAAAAATATATTTATTCAAATATCCTGACAATTCTGAATTGCAAAATGCTTTCAGCCTTGCACAATAGAGTACTCCTGTACTTTCTGGTTACCATTTGAGTGAATTAAATTTTTAAAAAAACCTTATTTTCAATGATGACCTTATAACATCCCAAGTGGTGAATTTAAGTTTGGGACTAAGCAAGAGTTTTTGTTACTGTTTTTCAAAACAGCACCTTTTATTTTATTTGTCTTTATTAAGGTTTATAATAAATTTCCATCTTTTGGATTCTCTATGCTTGGAGAAGAATCATTATTTTAACTTTTTTTAAATCAGAATTCTTACATCAGTGATTTAGTGTTGGGAATCACAAGAAATCTTTTAAAATCTTAATGTGAGGTGTTAGTACCAATTTTGGACATAGCACCCTTGTCAGGCTATGGGAACCAACAGAATTGTCTATCTAGAAACCAGTGGAATTTCAAATTTGTAGAAGTATTGGGCATTTGGAATTGTATAAGAGACTAATGGATTTTCAAATTATATAAGCATTAAAGAGTGAGGATGTAGTGTAATCTATACCTTAAAGAGCAATGCATTTGTATCTTGGAAGAACAAAACCCATTTTACTCCTGTATTTTTCCTGCATCACAAAATTGCAATAGGATAGAAAAAAATAATTCAAGGTCACATACAAATTGTACGAAGAGGATATCAAATAATGAAATTTATTTGTTTGGTCATGGTTTGTAGCACATAACTCAAAAATACTTGTAGGTTTAATCAATGCGTATGTGAGATTATGAACCAAATTGTTGTTAATCAACTCTAAATAGTAAGTAGTCAACAATTGCACTATGTCAAGTAGGAGAAGACAACCATTGTAGATATCATTAACAGGTGTAAAACTGTGCTAAACAAACAAAACACATCTGGAGCTTTCTCAAACAAATGATTAGTAGACCCAGGAGGTCATTTAGAAATAACCGGATCAAACCAAATACTTAAAGAAAGGCTCATTGGTGCCTTCTTGTCAAAAGTATGCATGGCCAGCACTTCTAACGTAGGTACAAGTTCTCCTAGCCATCCCAAGAATATTTCTTGGTACATTTGCTACATCAGGTACCATTTTGTGAGAAGGTGAAGATACTGGAAAGCAAAATCCCTGGAAGAAAAATACTTACCATAATTGTAGCAGCCCACTAGCATAAAGAAGGGCATGAATATCACCATGTCCATGAGGTTTTGTCTATCCAACAGCCAAAAAATGATGAAAATATTTAGAAACAAAGAAATGATATTCCGTAACAAACTGGATATCAAGATGTCAAAAAGAAGCAAACACCTGAATTTTGTAATTATTTGTTGGGTCTATAGCAAGTCTTGCATCATTATCACCTAGACATGCCACCTTCTCCTGAAAAAATTTCCATAAAAAAGATTCAAAGATTGAATTGTTATTCAAATATACAGTTTCTAACTAGCGGACAAAATTTTTAATGAAATTTTTGTAGGATTTCAAAAAAACTGAAACATAGTCTCCATGCAGAAATCCAATAGATATTTATAGGGAAAAAATCCACCCAATAAAATTCACCCTATTTTGAGAAAGTTGGACTACATTTTTATCTAAAAAACCTGCTTGAGAATTGTCACTTGTGTTGATTTCATCCCAAAATAAGAATTGGATTCCAAAAGCTTTATGGTAGCAGCATGAGTGTCATCCGATGTCATTATAACAAAGGGAACGTCAGATTGACACTGCCCTGAAATTGAAACAGCCATTATCAGTGAAAAGGACCTGAAGAAATGAAAAATTGCACAAAATTAATTTTATCGAATATGAAAGTAGGTGCAAATTGCAAGAAGCAGAAATCAGAAGATATTTTATAAATTTAAAACCGAATGCTTGCTTCTATACAAGTAATAAAAGGCAATTGTATTTAGAATCTTAGAACATCTCATTCAGAAAATAAATTGGAAGTTGTATTCAAAAAATTTGATAAATACATCTAGTTTCAAGATGTTAGTGAAATGCAAATTTCATATTTTTATCTGAGGGAAATGAGTAAACTGTGCATTGTTTTGATTTATAGCATAAGTTGCAGAATAATTTGCATGTAATACAAATCAGGAATGTGCAATTAGTTATTTTCCTTTTCCAAGGATGACATAAGCTTAGCAACATGATGGTTCAGTCTTTACATAACATAAATTCAACTGAATACAAAGTGGAGAAAGAACAGAATTATATTATCCAGAAAAGACATTAAACTAGGAAACTGGCTATGTTCATTCAGCGGTACTGAAAAGAATATATGCATAACACCATTGCCCAGAAAATTGAGATGAAGCAGCAAATCACATGAGAATTGAACATGATTACATGTTATCCATGCATTACCAAATGCTAACATTATATAAGGTATATATTTATAAGATAAAAACCTGAATTATTTTTATAACTGCTAAAAGGATGGCAAAAGTTTCAGAGTAATTAATGTATAATTTGACAATCCACCAGTGGTTAGAGTGCAAAAGCAAATGCTTGAACATACTATAATCAGAGTAAAAATGCTATAACCAGACACACAAATGGGCAGTTGGGAACTAAATGATAATATACCCTGAGATGAACAGCAATCAATTGAATCATGAGACTATGCATTAATTCAAGATATAAAAATGGTAGCTGGTGTTGCAAACTTTCAACGCAGCAATAGTAATATAAAAGATATAGGTTTTACAACCATACAACTGGCTTTAGTAGTTACATGCTATAGTAAATAATTAATAACTAACCATGTGATGCTTCACGGCTAGCATATTGTAACGCAAGAACAGACTCTATATAGTGTTGCAAGAAACAAGCACCAGAAGTGGATTCTGAAGGAAGTGCTAGCTGAAGAAAAATAAAACAGAATATCACATTTCTTTGATTAATTTTTGTTAACATTGTCAAAAACACAAAAATTGAGCAAAATGGAAATCAGGGTTAAAGCTGAAACAGACAGAAATACTAGAACTTAAATGTATGAATTATGATGGATGAAATGAATAACAAAAGCATGTGAAAGGCAATACTAGCCATGAAATTAAACATTAACACACATGAAAATTTGTCAACATGTGTCAATTGTATGACATGTTGAATCACATTGTAACCAATACCAACATGATAATGATGTTAGCAAAAGGTGATTTTCTTTACTAGATTTTTACTGACATGATTTTGACATAACAAAATTTTATGAACATGAGTTAGCTTTTCAGCTTACTAAAGTACAATACAAAATTAAAGTTAAATTCCTTGATAATAGCTAAGGTATCCATAAAATTAAATCAAAGAAGCTTGAATATCTATATGATTTGTTTAGGTAAGGTACCCCCAAAGTTGGTATTTGATGAACATGTTCACATAAAAGTATGGCAGAATAAAGACTAGATATATGGTAAAAGTATATACATCCAAAAGAATTGATATGGCGTATGAGAAAAAAGGGGATTATGTGCAATGAGAATTGAGAAAAAAAAGTTTTGAGTGCAAAGTAGAAGTGATAAAAAAATTTCCTTGTGGGCTATTAGTCATTATATGTATCATAAAACATTGGATATGTCCTTAAAAGAGAGGACACGACCAACAATTAAGTCCACTGTGTACCTTAATTCCCTTGTACCCAAGCCGCTCTCCTAGGCCACCTGCAACAAGAACAAAAGCAGCATTCTGTACTTCTTTAACTCCAACTTCCTCAAACATCATGAAATCATCACCACCAAATTTAAGGACTTCTCCTGATGGAACCTACATATCAGTTGTTTTACAAAATATTCATTTCATTAAAGGAAAAAAAACATGGTGCACAAGACCTCTGCCAATGTGAGGTCAGGAACTTGGGAACAGGGTAAGTTTACTGAGGAAGTTGGGCATCAATGTAATCAATATATAAGTATATAATAATGAGACCATTCCAACAATGGAAGATTAAAATAATAAAAGCTAAAATTGAATAAAGAATCTGACTTACAAAAAAATTATTTAAATGAAAAATAATGCCCTTGCAGCAACAACTCTTACAAACATATAGATAAATGTAATACCAAAAGAAGAATACTTACAGAAGGAGCAAACCCATCATAAGGATTCTTTCCAGCTTTAGAATCTGCCAAAAGATGTCTGGCATTTTGAATGTATGAAACCAATCCACCTGGATAGCTTTCATTAAGTAAACTGACCTATAATAGATAATAAACAAAAAGAAAGTTATGATACTCCTTTGAAAGTTAAAATTGTGTAACTGGCTAATTCAAAAGTCAATGTGATTTGTAAGTAGTGAATTATGAAAAGACAGCTAAACAAACACAAGCCAATAGAGTTGGCAAACAAGTCAACTTTCAAACGAGTACTTGTTCCTGTCGAACACTTGAAATAGTTGGAAACAACAAACTAATCATGCTTTCACAAGAAAAATTAAGCTTGTAGGGCTTATAAATTAGTAGTTAAGTACCTTAGTTAAATATATTTTTTTTGTATAATAATACAAGATGATTGAATAAGAAAAGGCTAAAAAGGGACCAGAAAACTGACCAATTCTCATATATTTAGATCGGAATGATTCACAGATAAAACTACTGAACTCAACCACATCCATTTTTCCCTTAGGGGCTTAGGCCTCCAACGCATATTTTTGAGGTGCTCAAAGGTAAGTCAATGTGCCTTGGCTCTTGAGCACCCATCTAAATATAATGTTTTTAGTATGTTATATATTTTTACACATATTTAATAATGATTATGCATGGATTTAACTCTATTATTACCTAAATAACATTGAAATACATAAATAATCCTATGATAATATCAAAATATGAGGTATAATACTAATATGTATATTTCATTAATATATATAATTATCTATTTTAATAATTATGTATATTTTAGTATTATTACCATCAAACAATTTATATTTAAGTTTTTTGCAAGGAAAAATATTTAAAAACATATATTCCATTGAATTCCAACAAAGGGTATGCTCAATTAAGATAAGATGAAGCAAGCAGCCCTTTTCAGACAGAATTTATTCATAGGTGAATATCAATGGATGGTCCTGTCCCTGTCTGTCTACCACAATAGAAAGCTTCCACATTTTATTTGCAAAATCAACTTTAGAAACGCATTTGGTAACATGGGTGGAAGTTCTTGCTTGAGGTGTTGTGGGCTTACAACTTTCCTTTCAGCTGAATTCAATGGATTGGAAATATTCTGGAATCAGCCTCCAAATTAGTCCTGGCAAGTTAATTAGCAGGTTCAGCTTTATAAGAGGGTCAGGCAAAGAGAGCCCTTGTTTTCTCTTCTTTTCAACATGTAGTGAATACTCTAGCTCATTTGTGCCAGCTGGCCATCCAAGATGACTGGTTCAAGTGTGGTAGGGTTGGGAATAGCTCATCTCTTCTTTCAATTCTGCCATAAACCTAAAACACATTGATGTCCTGTGAACAAGCACAAGGACAGCAGCCAAAATTCATTCTTTGCATGTTTGAAATGGTATCCAATCTGAAAAGCAGCTATAACAAAAGCTGTCATTGGCATTAATCTCAGACCAGAAAATATAGAGGAAGTGGCTGAGATCCTCAATTGCAAGGTGGAGAAGCTGCCGATCAAGTACCTAGGCAACCTTCACAGGTTGTCATTCCAAACATGGTGTATGACGAGGGTAGTGGCAATGATTGATCCATTGGCTGCCAACTGCCCCAAGTGGAGCACCACCACTGCAACCTTCACAGTAAGTAAATGCTTCAACAAGTAGCAGAATTTGATAATGGACAGTGGCCAGCTTTTAAACATGTTTGGAAGGCCAGGTCGCCACTGAAAGTTGAAGCCATTTTGATTCAATCTTTTAAAATGGCTGAATCAAATAGCTTCTATATGTCTCATTTACAGGGAAGGAAACAAAATGTCTGATTTGCTTGGCAAAGGAAGGATTCCATCATCAGAGAGGTGATTTTTGAAAACAAAGAGAATTACCTTCAGAGTCTAAAGGCCAACTGTTGCTAGATAAATGGGATATTCTAAGCTATAGAATTGATTAAGCTGTTTTTCTTAGGATTGCTTCTATTTCTATCTCTCATGGGGCATTTTCCCCCAACTTTGTAATTGCTCAGTTTTTGTGGGTCACCACCTCATAAGTGGAGCAGGGTTTCTATTAAAAAAGAAAGAGGAACTTGTTGAAAGCCTTTCAAAGCTGGTGATGGTGATGTGAACTTATGCTTTATGCAAAAAAGTGTTAGAACCGTATGGATCACCAAAGGGGAAGGTGAATGGTGAGGTTATATCTAATTAAAATTATTTTTAAGTTATACGTCAAGATATATATATATATATGCAGTTATCACAATTAAATAAATAAAGTATGCATAGCAAAAACTAAATAAACGAACACAACAAATTTTAGGTAATTCACCACTAATGGCTAATTCATCCTTAAGCTTTACTTAGATTTTACTAAGTATTTAACACTTACATACACTTACTTTAAAGTTAAAACAAGAACCAACATCTTAAACTTTCAGGTCAAAGTTCTCAACCTATAATTCATGAGCATTTAGATTGAAGAACCCCCCAAAACAGAACTTTCAGGTCAAAATTTAACAATCAACCATGTGAGGATTTGAGATTAAAGCCACAAACCAATGATTCTTCTTAAATTAAACTTTAATGATGCATAGAGAGTTTTTATTGATCTTTTGTAAATTCTACGTTTTATGTTTTCATGAGTTGTTCTTGTTTTCTGTATATGTATCTTTTACGCACTAATACTCTTTCTTGTATGCTATCTCACATTGTGTGTATGCTCTATTTATTTCTTATTAACTGATCTGATTGTATTTATACCTATAATTACAATAATCATATTTTCTTCAATGGAATCAATTTATTGTACTTGCTGAATTTGACAGTCCTATAAATAGTAAGTTACCATTTTATAACGAACATCCCATGTTTGCTAAATATCTTAAAGTTGTGATAACTCTACAAGTTCTCTTTCTTGCTTTCAATGTAAACTCATATAGTTATCTCATAACTATCTGAATTTTCTTCTATAATCCATTTCTTTCCTGTCACATGATAATTTATCTTGCCCACATGATACCAATGTAAAATCGTAATATTATAGTAACTCTTTGAGAAACTCGAACAGTTATCACATAATTATACAAGTTTTTTTTCTTTTACTCTTCTTTCCTCAGCTACATGATATCATAAGATACGCACATAAGATCATTGTAAAGTCATAGAATTATCTTAACTATTCAAGAAACTTAAACAATTATTACATAACTACACGAATTTTCCTTCTTTTACTCTTCTTTCATCGGTCATCTAATTTCATAAGTTACACACATAAGATCACTATAAAGTTATAAAATTATCTTAACTATTCGAGAAACTCGAACAGTCATCACATAACTATACAAGTTTTCCTTCTTTTACTCTTCTTTCCTTTTCTCCCACATGAAAGATCTTTATTCATGAGTTCACTTGTAACTCTACGAGTTTTTTAGATAACTATTATAAAAACTCATATACTTAACCTATAATAATTCGATATCTGAGTTTCCTCTTCATTATTTTTCTTGTTGGACCTGCATTCCTTTCTGTATAGTCTTTTATAGTTCTTCATCTACTTCAGTCTGTACTTATGAAATACACTATAATTTCTTATATAGATTTTTACATTATCAAAGTACAGAAATCATTTCAGAAAAACCAAGTGAATATCAATCATTTATTATTCCTTACTCAGTATAGAGGTGTGGAACAAGATGATTCCAACAATGATTCAGCATGATTCCCCTTACAGCTCATGTGAGAATCTGCTAAATTTGGTTCAAAAGCTCCTGAAGGAGCACCATGGCTTCTTCTTGCTATTCATGTTGTTTGTTTGTCCCTTCAATTATTTAGAAATGAGGTAACTTCTCATGATAAAAAAGGTTCTTTACTGATATCCTCCTGCAAGCTTTCTCATTGTATGATTTTTAGGTGTGTACTTTGGTTGGGATGTAATTTTGGGTTTTTCTTTTTCTTTAATCGTTTTGATCAACCAATTATTGTACTTGGGAGAATATTATATTCAACATGAAACTTTCTTATCGTTTTCAAAAAATGTCTAGAATGCACTGGCCCTCACAAAGGTCATGCAAGATGGGGTGCTCACTAAGGTAGCTCCGTAGAGAAGGGGAATGGCAACTTCCCAGTAGGTGCATATTTTGTAGGGGTGGTCATAACAAGATTTCATCTATTCTTTGCTTGCACAGATATGGGCAATTGGTGGAAGGTCTGGACGGGTAGTTGGAAGAATCAGCTGGGTTACCTGAAGGCTTTAGGAGCTGAGGTGAGAGGCCCACCACTACAAGGGAGAAGGGAAACGATATGGGCACATCTTTCCATTGCTTCCTGTTGGTTTCGAGGGGAGGAGCAAGCTTTGGTCAAATGGAGGAAGCTAAGCAATGGAGGTAGTTTTTAGGTGGTCAAGGGGTTTAGGGTGTCTGCATGAGACAGATGACTATGCAAGTGGTTGGTTGAGATTGACAATGGCTTCCTAGCTAGTTTCTATGCTTGCAGGGCCACTTTTTCTGTGATGGTGTGCTTGTATATTGATTGTGTTTTTTTCTTCTTTTGTTCCAAGATTTATATACAGGAAGTCCACCTTTTCAAGTTTCATTTTTAACTTTTAATCTACCTACAACTTTGGAGACATCTGATAAAATTATAATGATACAAATAAGATTAAGATTAGCAAGACCCCTATGCAAGGATGACACACAAATCGAGAAATGTTTTTTTTATTTTAAATCTACCTACAACTTGTGTACCGCATGTTTTTCATTTGATTTTAGTGACTTCCTTTGTGCTTCTGCCAAAAAACCTATTGAAACCTATTGAAACCTAGGGGTGTAAACAGAACGTACACCAAAATGGGTATAAGTTTATCTCTACCTTTTTAAGTTTAGCAAGTAAAAAGGTAGGTATGAGCTACAACAAAATAGGTAAACCTATGGGCTAACAAATAAACCTATAGGTAAATGAGTAATGGAGTAAAAAATTTCATATCCTTGCCCACATAAAAGAGGACAAGTAAGGAAAGGTAGAAGAGACAAACCTACCTCATTTATAAGCCTATTAGAAATAATTAGTACATTTACCAAATGATTAATTATGATGCCAATTTCTTTCAATTCTTGATTTTAATAGAATAATCAATCTTAAGAAGCAAGCTTCAGGATCATCTATAAAGTGTAAAAATGATTGAGACTAAACTTTTCCCTTGATTACAATCTTCATCATCAAGAAAGCACAATTTCTACAAAAAACTGATAGGTCGAATAATTGCATGATCATACCATGCCAACGGGTTTTTTATCATCTTCAATTTAGAAAACTTACGTTTAAATCTTTCCAGCAATCAGTAAATTTCTTTCTTATTTTTTAACACTAGTTAAAATGAATGTTCATCAAGTCACCATTTAAAAAAGGTAATCAGCTTAGATGAAAGGAAATAGTGTAAGATAGATAAGCATGCTTTGAAAGGGACGATAGAGAAACAAAATACATGCAAGCACAACAGCAACTGAAAAGTAAATAGATTTTACAATAACAATTACTCAGATGACAGACAAACATGTCTATGCAAAATTGCATCACGTAAAAAAATGCTCTTGAAATAACAAACCTGATTGAAGAAACTTTTCTTCTTCTCATCATCAACACCTGGATCAGACCATTTGAGAAAAAGATGACTCTGTCCCTCCTTCAACAACATTTTGGCAAGCTTAACCTGCGTGAATTGTGGTTCTTAATCAAAAGCACTAAATTGAGTTGCTTTTTATATGTAGATGGAGGCAAGGTAAAATGTCTCTTAGTCAAATCCTCTCAGTGTACTTTCATCTGAAAAAATGTCAAACACAAGAGCAATGACACCGAAAATGACCAAAAATTCCTTCGTTCAGAAGCTTGTGACCATGGAGAACGCAACACAAACACTGAAACTTACGTTTGCTCGCAAAATAACCAGGAATTAAAACAGAGATTTGCAATCAAACCTCACATCATTCACAAACAGATTTCAATCCCATGACATGCAACTCACAATGGACAGTTGGACCGAGGTTATGTTTAGAATTGCGTTTCCAGGGTGGCTTTTCCCAAAAAAAAAAAATTCCAAAACGCATTTCCAACGTATTTTTTGAAAACGAAGGTTTTATGTTTCAATTCAAATTCAGTGCTTTTAAAATGTTAATGAAAGTCAGCTTATGAAAATGCTACGAAAGCATTGCCTTGCACTTTCAAGATTAACATTATAATTTTTCATATTTACACAAAAACATTGAAAAAAAGGCAAACAATACGGTTTTATAAACTCAACTGCAGCCGCAAACGCAGCTTAAAACAAAGATGTTCCACAAAAAAATTTAAAAAAAAAAAGGAGGAGAAGAAAACGGGTAAACATACTTCGATTGCGTGGAGAACACACGCACAACATTTTCATTCCGACCCAGGACGCATTAGACAGCACGAGGGATCCGAGGAGAAACCTGATCAGCGGACAGAAGACGAAGATTCCTTGTCAGATTCGGTGCCTCGGCCTCCCATCCAGCATCCCTGACGCTCATCTTCGACAGCTCCCCCGCCTCGGCCGCGGGCGTCGCCATTCCGATTATTGCAAGCTGCAGGTAGTGGTGGCGACGAAGGTAGAGGGAGAATAATGGAGCAGGGGAGGACGAAAATAGAACAAGCACGAGAGGACGGACAGAAGAGCCAAGAAAGAAAATCAAAAATAATATTTATACATATAACTAAAAATCATAAATTTAAAATAAAAATAAAGCATAATTTTTATTTTTAAAATCAAATATTAAATATTAATGTTAATAAATAAAATTTAATATTAACGTCAAATAAAATATTAAATATTAACATTAATATTAAGAAAAATACATATATTAAAAGTATACAAATTAAACACATACATAAACGATTAATATTAAATTTTATTTTCATTTATTAAAAATTATAATATTTTCTCTATTTTTTATTTATTGTGAGACTTTCCAAAGTACGATAGAATGCCTAAAAGACCCAAATATTTATACCCAAAAAATTCAAGATTAGTTTTTAAACTTTTCATATTAAAGTTTACAAACCTCCCTTTAATCTCACGTTGGCTGGTCTCACATTTAATCTGACAATCATTAGATTAGCACATGTTATTTTTACATCATCATTCAGTTCGAAACATTCATCTTCTCAACATAAAACTAATATTCTGTCAAAAAATTAAGCAGATGATTTAACTTATTTAAAATATTTTATTAGACTTACTCATAACTCAAAGTCAAATTAGTCAAACCGTTCTTGATGAATGATTTCGTTTGATTAAGCTCCAATAAAACAGTTGGAAAAATACTCTAACAGATAGGTATGGTTTAGATAAAGTAGAACCAAATAAAACATTGACTACAGCTGAAGCAAATCCGAAGATCACTCAACCTGTAAAAAAATGCTTGATAGGACGTTGACCATAGATCCATCATATTTGGATCCGCCAAGCTTTTCTCATCTATTTCGCAGGTAACGGAACACGGACGGTTACATTCGCAGCTCCTTTCCAGGGGAACCAAATAAATTACAATCCTATACTCGTAAATACAAATATAACATCTTTTTTTAGTAAAAAAAAAGGGACAAGTGCAACCGAAGATAAGTCTTCTTGGCAGCATTTCCAACGTAATAATCTTGCCTGATTATTATTATGTTCAGAGCTCTGAATATTTTTTTTGGAAATTATGGAGCTCTTGGTACCGATACAAACCATGTTGGACTAACATCATGTTACCAGGTGGCTCCGTTGGTGTTCATTGGTTTCGTGATTAACTTAAGAACAATGCGACTGCCGTTCGCCTCCGCTCATGTGAACCACATTCTTTGAAGATGTCTAATGTGACGTTCAGCTCTGGATCAAATGTACCAAAGGAATACTTGGTGCAAAAGAAAAATCTGAAATAAGTCCATATTCGCCGTCAGTGGCAGAAAAAATGGATATGTAATTTTTCTCTAATTGGAAAGTTTACCTTTCGATGATCACATGGACCAATCTTCTACACACCATATCTACTCAAAACCTTGCTTAATGTTGGCATAACGTTGTACGCCTGATACGACCTTCTGAGTTCTATAATGGAACCAACCTGAGCAATCATTTAGAAACATAATGCACGATTCGCATCAAAAACACAATATTTTGCAATCATTTCGGGCTAACAGTTTTAGGGCTTTTACTATAATCAGAAAACAAACTCCAAACTGTGAGCATCTACCGCATTATTACGTCAAAATAACCAAGTAGGATTAAAGCATCACAGGAAACCAAAGTTTCAATTTGTTTTATATTTATGATGTTCAAATTATAAGATTATGGAAATATGATAATATTCTAAAACAAACAGTATTTGAGATGATATATTATAGTAAAAATCAAATGAATTATATATAATAACTTTTATATGTTGATTCAGTAATCTCTTAATTCACTTTTTTTATTATGAGATTATGATTTGGATTATATTTTTTTTTTTTAAAATTAGTTATCTACAATATCTATCAAACATAATAACTAGCAGTGCATTTACAGTATCACATATAGACATCCTATAATCTGAAGCAAATGAAGCTTAAATTATCCAACAGAAACCATTCTCTAAATCACGTCTGAACTTTCCACGGAACCAAAAATATAAGACAGCCAGTGGCATCTTTAATTTCGTGCATGATTGAAGCATCACTTAGCAGACACACGTTAGACGGAGAGAAATGTGAGGTCAAAAGCAGTTTGCCTAAGGCAGAAACAGCCCAGCATCCTCTGACGGGTGGAAATTCCACCCAGGTAGACAATTGGAATATTGCAAAACCTCCCACATGACAATTGGAATAGTACCTTGACCATCCTTTTGATAATGAGGTTATTTATCATTTTCAGATGATAGCCAAGGTACATAAAAATATTCATCCATAAAACTCATCAAGATGATAGAATAAGATAGGTCTGGATCCTAGTGATTTTGAAATAGCTCGAATGCTATCAAAAATAAACATATGATACAGCAAACTCCCAATAAGCAAAACTCACAAAAGACAAATTGCTGAATCTGACATGCTTTGCTGTTAGCAAATCACTATGTTTCTAGATAATTGCTAGTCTCAAGGAACACAGTTAAGTACAGCCAACACAATTAATAAAAATACTTGAAACTGGCTTAAAGAACACAAGAGGTGGGTAAGATAACAAGTCCCTGAATTGCCAGCAAGTTTGAAGTCCAACACAAGCTAATTGCTAAAAAATTTTGAAAATTTCCATTGCACTAGATAATATTATATCCTAGAGAAGTGATCATAGATTGGAACCAGATAGTCATGGACTTCAACAATTCTGTCTAACATGAGACCAAAGCTCCATTTCCATGAATAATATTTGGCTTTACCACCTTACCAGAAAATGGTGAGTTTATTTTTGAAAATGCAGTTAGCAAGTGCTAACTGGTCGAATGTCTTTCTAGCCACTGATACAGGTTAAAGCCTAAAAAAAATTTCAGCTAATATGACTAATGAAATCCCTTTGGGTCACTAAACTTCTTCAGAACCTTTTGCAAGTTACAGACCAAGAAGACAATGAGCTCCTTTCTAGTATCCCCAACATCGAGAAAATCAAGGAGGCCACATTTTCCATAGAGAGGGACCATGCTCCAGGTCCATGATGGTTCTACTACAGATTTCTTTAGATGTCATTAGGACATCATTGTAGATGATTTAATTCAGGAAATCTAACAATTCTTTCATGGCAAAAGGCTGGATAGGTCTTGGAAAGCCACCTTTCTCTCTTTGATCCCTAAAAAGGAAGGTCCGGCAAATTTCAAAGATTTCCACCCTATCAACCTCTACAATGTCAGAAGCAAGATTATAACCAAGATTCTTGCAAGAAGAATGGCCAAATGTCTATCGAAGATGATCTCTCTGGCCTAAAAAGCTATTGTAGAAGACAAAAGCATTATTGATAACATCTCTCTAGCCCAAGAGATGGCTCAAAGCATTGAAAACGAATCTAAGTGAGGGAACATCATTCTTAAACTGGACATGAAGAAAGTGTTTAACAGACTGGAATGGCCAGCTATCTGGACAATTTTAGAGAAGTTTGGTCACTCAACAAGCATCAGTCTTCTCAAAGAATTTGTGGAACATAATCACTTCTCTATGATGATCCAAGGGAGGACCTCCAACATTTTCAAAACCTTTAGAAGCCACCATAAAGGGGATCCCTTATCTCCCTACCTTTTCATTATAGCAAAAGAGGTACTCAGTCGAGGCCTACAACAGCTGATTGTTACTAATAAGATCACCCCTTATAACAACAAGATTGGTAATACCATTATATCTCATTTTCTTTATGTAGATGATGTCATCCTTTTTAGGAATAGCTGGAAAAACAGTATAAACACAGTCCTCCAGCTTTTGTACGACTATCAAGAATTTTTTGGGCAAAAAATAAATATCAACAAGAGTTTTTTTGCAGCCCCGAAAAGCATTTTAGTGCAAAGAGTAGCCATGATTCAAGATCTCATTGGCTTCCAAAGAGAGACTTTCCATTTTGTTATTTGGGTTGTCCTCTTTTCAAAAGATGCACCAAAAGGATCTATTTTGAAGGATTGGTTCAAAAAATGCAAGACAAACTAGTAGGCTGGAAAAGTAAAATTCTCTCCCCAGGAGGTTGGATAATCCTTTTGAAGTACATCTTATCTAGTTTACCTATTCACTTGCTAAGTACCTTTGATGTACTAATGAGAGTTATAGACAGGATACAATCCCTTTTCACCAACTTCTTATGGAGAAAAGGCAAAACTTACTAGAAACCTCAAGGAGCTTATGACTGCTTTGAGAATGAAGATGGGATGGAGGCTCATAAAGAAGCAGACCCTATGGGCTAAAGCCCTCTCATCCAAATACGGTCTCTCTTTCCACACACCTAGCCAATATGAACTTGCCACATGGAAAGCAATCTGAACAACATGGAAGTAGATTTCTCGTCACTCTAGATGGCTAGGTGGGAGAGGATACATCAACTTCTGGAACGATCATCGGATTTCGTCTGGAATTATTTCAGAATTTTCCAAAGCACCTACGGGCTTTGAGCATCTCACTATGGCAGAGGTAAATGATAACCATGGGATCTTAAATGAGCTCAACATTCCAAAAAAAATGTAGATGAGATTTACACTAACATCAAATGGCTCAACCAGGTGGAAGATGATTTTAGCTGGACTGGGTCGCTTTCAAGAATTTTTACCGTCAAATCAGTTTGGGAAATAGGTAGGAAAAAAAGTAGACAGCATGGGTAGAATGGCAGACTGTGGAACAATTTCCTCCCAACCAAAATATCCTTCATCCTATGAGACTATTCCACTCTACCCTTCCGACAAAGACCAACACTCAAAAGAAAGATTTCCACCTACCATCTAAATGCAAGTGTTGCAGTCACTATCATCAAGAAGTCACAGGCCACCATCTTTGTTTTGAAGGAGACTCAGCCATTTTATCCAAATTCTAGATTAAACAAAAATTGGGATGCAACCTTCAAAACCAAAAAGATTGGGAACTCTTTATTCACGATGCCTTGTTCAGGAAAAGCAAACCCCTCTTCTTTACTACTCAAAAATTTATTGTTGCTAGCCTGTTATGGGAATGCTGAAAGGAACGATGCTCCATCCTCTATGACAATCAAAAAGGGTCCTTTGCTACTAGCATAACAGATAAGAGTGGAAGCCTCCCTAGACTATTTCTCTAAAACTTGCTATAAGAGGAGATAGATCTATGGAGCTTCCTTGCCTTAAAAAACTCGGTTTCAAACTGGGGGAGGCTAATAAGATTCACACCACCTAGGCTGCTTGGACTAAACCAGCACAGCAATGAACTAAACTGAATACAGATGGAGATGGTAGCATGGATGGATTGGCTACGAGGGGAGGCGTAACCTGGAGTGCCAATGGATATACTAGCTGCCTTCTCTGAACCTTATGGCCAAACAAGTGTCTTAATGGCTGAGCAAACATGACAATGAGGCCTGTCAATATGCAAAGATATGGGCATCATTACTCATCAATTGGAGGTGGAAACTGACTCACTTGACCTTATAAACTATCTACTCATGCCTGGTTGATCAACCTTTCAATAGCACATCAATCAAATCTACTCCTTGAAACACGTTCCTTGTGAAGCCAACCTGACGGCAGACCTATTAGCAAAGAAGGGACCCAGTGGTAGACAGCTAGAGCTGTTTTACCAATTCAGAGAGCTTCCAACTAATATTAGACAACAATCGCACCTAAACATGTTGGGTATACCCAGCATTAGGGGCCCTTAGCTTTATTTGTATCCCATCCTCCCACCTTTTGTATCTCTCCTTTTTAGGACACTCCCGTCCCTTAATTGATCGGGGACTTATTAATAAAAAAAAAGAGTAGATTGCTTGCAGATGAAAGAAAAGAAAGGAAAAAAGTCAAATTATATTTTGAGGATGCCAGCATTTGAATCTTTTTCTTGTTCTAATAGATTTTATGTTTCCTTTATACAAAAAACTAACCATCCATGATTTCTCAAATAAGCAAGAACCCCTAATGTTGACTGTTTAGTCCCCCTTTTCCAACAGAAACAAGAAAAAGTTGCATATTATGATATTCCCAAGCTATTTTCCTTTAACATCACAAGCATGGCAATGCATGTGAAATAGAAACGGTAAGTGATCAGAAGAAAACCAAGTGCTTAATGTAAACTCACTCTAAATTTTGTCATTACAATAGAAATTAAGCTTAAATCATAATAACATATCATGATCACGGAAATTAAGTTTAAAACAGAATAACATACTATGATCAGAACAGATGTAAATCCTATAGACAACCCCAAATTGCTGTGCCGCAAGTAGTGATCAAGCATGCTTGACGATGTTGCCAAGGCACTCAGCAATAACCCTCCTGAAAAATGAAGTATTACAAAGGCTAATTGATAAAGAGACCAGGCAGTAGACAATGAATAACATATCTTATATCCTTTGCACTGCAGATCAAGTATATTTTACCCCAAAAACGTGTTGAAGCTTGAACTTTAGTCAGATACTCTATTGTTGCTCTTCCTGGTTTTATGTTTGGTATTCTAGCACCCATTTTGTTCATATAATCAGCAATCTCCTTTGGCAGGTTAGCCTGAAAAGGATGACTTCTCAGTCATGGACATGCAGAAGATATTCAATAACCAGACAGTAAGACTAATGATCTGCCACCGATCAGTAATTTGTTTATCACAATGATGGATTATCAAAAGAAAATTTTATCTTATGACAATAGAAAATTTCTATGATACCTATGATGTCACTCATAAAAAATTTTATCTTGTATTTGATTGTGAATCACGTCAATCAAGTACACACCATGGTGCTAATTTTCATCAGTTGCATCTGGTGTAAGTACAAATCTATTTGAGTTGGTACATTGTGACATTTGGAGTCTAGCTAGAGTTCTATCTATCAAGTCATAGGTATTATATTATTTTCATTAATGATTATTCTTGCACATGTCAGGTCTATTTATTGAAATATTAGACCAATGTGTTGGATGAAATAAAAAAGTATTTCTCTATTATTCCAAAATTCTTTTGAATTATGATACTTTAGAGTTTACTAAAACTACTATTCAATCTTATTGTGAGTATTTAAACATTATTCATCAAACTACTTGTACCTACACTTCACAATAAAATGAAGTGATAAAGAGAAAACATCAACATATACTCAATGTAGCTCACACTATCATCATGCAAATTAAAGTCCCAAGGCATTTGTGGTTTGATGTTCTTCCAATCACATGCTATTTGATAAATAGGATGCCTCCACTTCATTAGAGGGAGAATTTCCCTAAAGGAGACTTCATCTCAAGATGGAGCTTTTGCCCCTTCCCTGAAAGGTTTTTAGATGTGTTGCTTTCATTCAAAACTTAGCTTTTCATCTGGATAAGTTAGCCCTCTAATCAATCAAAGGTGTTTTTGTTGGGAACTCTCTCACACAGAGAGGATATTGATGTTTCCATCCACTCACTAAACAGTATTTTGCATTTTCTGATATTACCTTATCATATTTTAAGTCTAGTCACAATCATATTTGAGTCTAGTGATGGTAAAGTTGAAAGTTCTTTTACCTCGTCTTATTAAGTTGCAGTTGCCAATGGCAAGGGGAAGTAACTCAACGAATGCAAAACTAGAAAAATAACATCCACTGCAAATTTATCATCTTGCTTTAACCTTCCTCAACCATAGATGCAGGTCCAAATGAAGCACCAAAATCCTCTAAGCTTCCAATAACCTGAAGGAAAGGTAAGTGAACCTATACCACACATCCTATTTCAAAACTTTATCTCCTAAAATCACCTACATCCATTCTTTTGAGAGCTTGCTCTTTCAATCTTGTCTGAGACTATTACTAGGAACTACTTAGAAGCACTACTTGTCCCACATTAGAATGTAACCATGGATAAAGAGACGTCAGTGCTTGCTTCACATGGTACATGAAACTTGATTCCTTAGCTTATAGATCCTAGTGTAGTCATCTATCAATGGATACATACATAAAATGTACAAAGCAAATGACATTGTAAATAGATACAAAGCCCAAGTGATTGCTTGTGGGTTCAACCACACATATGGAAATAATTATAGAAAGATGTTCTCCCTAATGGCCACATTAAACTCTTTTAGAATACTTCTTTCTTTTGCCATAGATCAAACATAGAAAATATATCAATTGGATGTCAAAAATGTTTTCTTCCGTGATGACTTAGGAGTACAGTAGATCAACCTTCAAGGTATGTTTTTTAAGGACAGGATAAAGTGTGCCATTTGGAGAAGGCAATTTACGACCTAAAACAAAGCTCATGAGACTAGTTTGAAAAATTCAACAAAATAGTAGCGTAGTGAGGATTCAAGAGATGTGTTGTTAATCATTCACTATTTTATAAGAGATCTATCATAGAAAGTGCATGTTGATGACATCTTAGTAACAAAATGTGATTTAGCAGACATTTCAGAAGCCAAAGAATACCACCTTAGAACACATTTTGTCACTAAGGACATGATAAGCCATACTATTTTCTAAACATTAAATTTGCATATTCCAAGGGAAGAACGTCACTCTCTAAAAAAAAGTATGCCTTAGATCTATTGTAGAAGACCAAACTCTTAGCCTACAAACCCATGAGCATGCCCACACAGTAGAATTTAACCTTTCAGAGCAACACTTCATACTTGTTTGAGAATCTACGAAAGTATAGGAAACTAATTAGCAAGCTGATTTATCTGATGATCACTCAACCAAACATTACTTATGCAAATTGGCCTTTTTCCCAATATATGCATTGAATTTAAAGTAGTTTATTGGAAAGGAACCATTCGGGTATTAGCCTAAATCAAAGGTTGTATCAAGGAAGGACTAGTGCATAAAAAGAATCAATCATATAAAGGTTAAAGCCTTTTTTACCTTAAGGTATACGAGAGATCAAGGTAATTGAAAGTCCACTTCCAATTATTACACATATTGGAGGCAACTTTGGTGACATGGCAAAGTAAAAGGTAGAATGTGATATTTAAAACTAATATCAAGATAAAATGTTAGTCCATGGCTCAGACTGCATGTAAGATGATGTAAGTCAAAACATTTTTGATGGAATTTGACTTTACCATTAATACACCTATAGAGATATATTGTGGCAACCAAGTAGTTATAGTCATCACCAACAATTCCACATTTCATAAAGACAAAACATATATTGAAGTAGACTACCATTATGTTTGCAATATAGTGATGCTTACGATAGTCTTCATACCATACACACACTTTTAAGAGCAACTAACTGATGTTTTCACCAAAGGCTCAACTGTAGGGGTATTTACGAATTTATGTATGACGTTCGGTATGGTTGACATATGCCTCATCATAAGGAGTGTTGGAGGTTACCATTATATATCTTAATGAGGTCATAATTTCAATAAGGTAATTAGATATCCATAACATATACAATAGCTTATATACACATATGCACTCCCTCATGTGGAATAATAATTTTTTCTTTCCCTTATCACAATACATACACGTAATCCCTATGCTCAATAATCAATAATACATTATTTTATTTTTTTTCCCTGATCATAACATAAACAATGAAAAGTAGTGATTAAAATAATCGATGGGTACATTGATCCAAAGGATATCATTAAATAAGGTAACAACACATTTCAGGAGAAAAAAGAATGAATAGCAACAACATATCCCACAATATTGGATTGAGTGTGAAAATAGTACTTACAATATCAAAAATGTTGAATAAAAAGACACAAATGGCATAAATCAAATAATAGACCCATGGTGCAGCACCAAGTGATGACTCAGGGTTTAATATCTCCTTGACATTTTCCCAAAATGGTGAACCAAGGATACTGAAAAAAACCAGCAGTAACAAAATCAAAATAATATTTTCCAATCATAAATTAAATGTGATGCATACAGTTCCACATTATTAAAAATATACAACAAAATTCTGGAGAGCAAAATTGAGATATACCTTGCCAAGATACTAGGAAAAGCCAATAGATACGATGTGGTGAGAACGGGCTGCATCCCGGTTGGATTAATGTTGAACGGAATGTATGGCTCCACTTCAGTGACGGGTGACCCAGATCTACCATAAAGAATTAAAATTAGACACGGGCTGCATGATTCATTGTCAAAAACCAGAAGAATGGTAGAATAATGTTCAAAATTTGGGCCAAGGTTATTAACGAGCCAACACATTGACCTTGGGCAACTTGTGCGCCTAGATGCCCAGGCATTCATATTCACTGAATTGTTCAAAATTTGAGACTTGGTTTTATATACATTCTGCCAAAATGTAGCACACCATCGTTTATATACTGAAACCATGTATAAATAATAACAATAAATTTAGAAAAATCTAAAGTAAATATCAGTTATAAAACATAGTGTTAGTGGTATCCCAAGAAATTTAAAAAATTAGACAAATGATCATCCATAAAATCACCCAGAAACTCTCTAGAAAATGATTTTTCAGTAATTTTTCTCAAAATTTTACCTTTTGGATGTTATTAATACTATTTTTACTAATACTATTTTAGATTTTTCAAAAGCTATTAATACTATTTTTATATAGTTTAGAATGTAAAATATAAAGTTCCAAAATAAGGCAGTCTCATACGCACACAAAGACACAACCCTATTTATATATGCTTGTATACACCCTATTTTCAAAAATATTTTTATATGTATAAATAGTCATTGTCAAGGGTTAGAAAAACCAAAAATATGGGTTTTTTTAGTGTTTGAATTTCAATAGTACTAATGATTCAATTTTTCAAGGGAAAACTTGTTAAACCATACTTTTTAAGGAAAGCACTTAAGTGGCACCTAGGAGTGTACTGACCATGCCTTAGCTGCTTGTCTCACATTATCTTTAATTGACCAGATATTTTGTCAAATCCAGTTGATCTAATATAAGTTTTTAATGGTCTTAAATATTTTTTTATTTGCAAAAAAACTTAAATATTGTTAATGTAATTTAGTGTTGGATCCCTTGTTATATGGATCCTAGGATCCATTTAAGTCATGTACTTATTTAGGGTTAGACCCTCAATTAAGTTTTTAATCTTTCCTTCTCTCCAAAAACCTCTTCTTCTATTCTCCAAACCCTAATTACTTCTAATCACTTGGTATCAAAGCCCAACTACTCATTTTTGCGCCTTTGATCTTATATTGCATCGTCAAAAGTCTTGTCGTGTTCACCACTCAAGCGCTCACCAGAAGTCTCCTCGTGTTCGTAGTCATGCAAGGTCTTCTCGCGTCTCCACGTTCATGGCTGCATGGGGTCTTCTCGCATCCATAGGTGTGTCCATGGTGTGCACTCGCAAGCATGGTTAGTGCATCCATTAGCATCTGATAGGCCTATGTAGAATGCTTGTGCATGAGCTCAATACATGTGGAAGATGCAATTGGTGATTTCATAGAAAATCTTATGATAGGTCAGTCCTAATTCCCACATGTTCAATTGATCACTTCATTTTATATTCTTTTTTTTTGTTTTCTTGTGTTGTTGGTTGAAGTTACACCGCCAGGCACACTCACCTTCCTTCCATTGGAGTCATACCATGGGAGTGTACACAATTTTAGTTGTCCTCTAAAATTGTTAAATAATCATTGCATTGCGAGTCATGGCATCATCTTTAAAAAAACGTAGAAGTGACCTACTTATTCAAAACTTTCCTAATATATCTAAAAAATTAAATGGGTCCAACTATTTACTTTGGACTCAGAATTTTGAAAGAATTGTAGTTGCTCACTATCAAGAATCTTATCTTACTCTTCCTCTACTAGATATCAAAAATTCTAAGTACAACAACCGATACATTGATAATGTTGCTATGAGCTCCTAGATGCTAACAAGTATAGAACCTCATGTCACTCATGGTGTGTCCATGATGAAAACTACAAAAGAAATGTGAGACAACTTGTGAAAAACATATGGCCATGACAAAAATATTTTTAAGATTTTTCAGGTCAATGAAGACTTGTTTCAAATCAAGCAAGGGGACAAAACTCCTCAAGAGTATTACAGCATATTTAGAAGATTGATCAATAAACTAAACATCTCTCATCCTCTAACCTCTGACATAGTCACTTTTTAGCGGTATCGAGAAGAACTTGCTATTGCCCTCTATCTAGCTAGTATTAATCTTGATGTTACATCATAGATTCGAGGACAAGTCTTGAAAGCTGATATAATGTCAGATTAGCTGGAACTTTTGCCAAGGTGATACATGTCTCAACCTTGACTTCTTCAATGTCAACTACAACAATTACAAATCAATCTACCTTGGTTGTTTCTAGTGGGCATGGGCATGAAAGCAATACATGAAGACGTAATGACCACCAACAACCAAAATGTCAATGGTATGGCAAACTTAGACACAAATTAGAAAAATGTTAGGACAAATTTTCACATCTAAGACCTTCTCAATATGCTAATGTTAGCCTAGAAACTAAGTCTACTATATCCATTTCACAAGCTGACTATAAGCATTTACTTCAATTATAGAGACAAAATTCTACTACCATGAGTGCTCAAGCACCCTCCTCACTTCCAAGTATAAGCACCGCCTTGATTACATCCAATAGTGACCCCTAGATAATAGACTTTGGAGCATCTTTTCACATATCCGATAATTCCACTTTATTTGACCATTCATCTACTATGCAAGACAATACCTTTGTTACTATAACCGATGGTTGTTCAAGTTGTGTTTGGAAGAGGGTATATTCAGGTCTCCTCTCAAATAAAATTGAATGATGTCCTTCATGTATCTGATTTTTCTTTTAACTTATTGTCCATTAGTGCTCTTATTGTTTAATTATAGTGCTCAACTACCTTTTTTCCTTTTTATGTTACCTTTTAGAACTTGTAAACGGGGTAGAAGATTGGTTTAAGGCATAGGTCACAATCATTTAGAGCATACCTGCTAGTTCGTGATTATTTACCTTGTAGTTTAATTGTATATATGTTCAACACAGATTCTTTTCTTTTGTGCCACTATCATCTTGATCATCCGTTTTGGCAAAAGCTTCATCAAGCCATATCATGAGTCTCTATCTCTCCTTTTACTTATGAATCTTGAGAAGCACACCTGTGCTACCTTCAAGAAGTTATGCCTCGTGTCGTCTAATCATATGTTTGATCTTGTTCACTACGACAACTAGAGTCCTAATAAGGTTGTGTCTATTTCTAGTCATAAATATTATATTGTGTTTGTCAATGATTATTCTTGTATAACTTAGGTTTATTTATTAAAAGATTGTTGCAGTGTCATTAATGTTTTCAAAGATTTCTTTGTTAAAATAAAAAAATCAATTTTCTTTGTGTCCAAAAATCCTGTGCACTAATAATGCTTTAGAATTTATGCAAATAAATTTTCAAACTATTTATTTTTCTCTCGGTATTATTCATCTAACCACTTGTCCATATATATCACAACAAAATAGTATTGCAAAACATAAATATCGTCACATCTTTGATGTTGCCTACACCATTATGTTGCAAATGCATGTACCTAAGTTTTTGTGGTCTGACATCATTCTCACTATCATTTACTTAATCAATCGAATGGTGTTTACACTTTTAAGAAGAACTATCCATTTTCATCATCTTTATCTTAAAGGAGAATTATTCTCTATTGCCCTTAAGGTGTTTGGGTATACTACTTTTGTTCAAGATTTCATTCCTAATCTTAATGAATTATCTACTCATACAATAAAATATTTTTTGTTGGCTACTCTTGCACTCAAAAAAGGTATCATCTTTATCATCCTCTTACTCTTGATATTTTACCTCTAAAGATATTACCTTTTTTTAATTCTCAGTCTTATTATGATAGCAAGGCAAATTCTTCCCTTCTTGTTGAGGTTTCACCCCCTTCATCCCTTGTCAAAGTTATTAGTAGTTTGAATCCTTATGTCACACCTTTTGAAGTTCCTTTTGTGCAAGATAATGCAACTCAACCACCTATACAAGTATATAGTTGCCAATCGTAAGCTCCTACTATTGCTTCTAAGTCACCCTCTACTCTTGATAGTGAGTCTTAACTCCTTATCCACCCCTTTCAACTTATCAACTCAAGATGATCTTCCTATTGCATTAAGAAAGGGCACACAATCCTGTACACAGCATTCCCTATCAAATGTTATTTTCTATGCTAACCTTGATCCCATTTTTTGCCATTATGTCTTAACCATTTTTACAAAGTCCTTACTTTCAAGTCCTCAAGATGCTCTTTAGACTCCTTATTGGAAGGCTAACATCTTTCTCTCTTGTAATACTTAAGATCTTGTACCTCACTCTGAAGAAGCGAATGTAGTTACTTGTAGATGAGTTTACACTATCAAGTATAAGTCTGATGGTAATGTTGATAGATACAAAGTTTATTTAGTAGCTTGTAGCTTCTCCCAAGAATATGGAGTGGATTACTCTAAAACATTTTCACCCATAACTTGCCTTAACTCCATTCAAGTGTTACTCTCTATGGTAATTAATCAGTCTTGGTCTTTGGTCCAACTTAATGTTAAAAATGTTTTTCTCTATGAAAATCTAGATGAAACTATTTACATAAAGCAACCTCCAGGATGTGTTACTCAGAGGGAAGCACAAGTCTACTTACTTCACAATGTCATTTATAATCTTAAACAAAATCCAAAAGCATAGTTTGAAAAGTTTTGTATTGTGATGCAAAGTGGTGGTTTTGACAATTGCCATGTTGATCACTCTATCTTTAAAAAGAAAACTTCAAGGCAAGTTGTTCTACTTGTAATTTATGTGGATGACATATTGTTAATAAGTAGTGATGTGTAGGGCATTGACGAGACCAAGTTGATTAGCACTTCATTAGAGAATGTTTTAAAGAAGGTTATATCCACTCCATTAACATAGTCTGAGGATCAGTTGGCCGACATTCTTACAAAAAGACTAGAAGTCAAAGATTTTGAAAATCTATGTAACAAGAGTAAGAGGATGATAAAGACACTAATCTTATTAATATATATTTTGAACACTAATCTTATTAATATATATAGTTCAGCTTAAGGGAGAGTGTTAATCTAATTTAGTGTTAGATCCCTTATGATATGGATCCTAAGATCCATTTAAGTCATGTACTTATATGGAGTTAGACCCTCGATTAAGTTTTTAATCTTTCCTTCTCTCCAAAAACCTCTTCCTCTTTTCTCCAAACCCTAATTACTTCTAATCACTAATATAACTTTTTGATGGACTACTATTAAAATCTACGTAAATATTGAAATATATGATTATATATATTAATGAAATATACACATTATATTTTGATGCTATTTTAGGATTATTTAAGTATTTGAATTTTATTTAGGGAATAACAAAGTTAAAACTATACATAAATTATTATCAAATGTGTACAAATATATATAATATATACTTAAAAAAATTAAGCATTTTTGTGAGTGTCTAGGCACCCTGGCTTATCACTAGGGTGTCTTGGCACCTTAAAAAGTATGCATCAGACATATAATATGCTGAAACCTTACAGGATTCATTATCAAATTGAATTAGCATCTAACTAATAAATAAGAAAAGGTCAAGCATTTTCCCAGGTGAGAAGATATCACACCTAAGTGTCTAGGCGCCCACCTCAATATCTATGATTTGGACTATTAGAAATAATAAATTTATCAACAATAGGATCCACAAGCATTCGCCAACCTATAAAGGCCAATTTAGTGAGATGATGAAAACAAAGAAGAAAGTACTTGAGCAAGAGATACAGTGTCACACTCAGCATATAAGAAGAAAATATTTTTCCTTATAAGGAGTGTGTGAATCATGTATATCAAGATTTAGGAATCTCAACAAATATGATGGTACCTTTCTGAGGAAGCAAGTTTAAAAGCATAATACTGTAGCTTGATCTTTCTGCAGCCTTCAGTCACAAGCACTGCCCACATGGTGACCACAGTAAAAACACCAAGTAGTGCAAGTATGCTTGGAAACCAATTCATTATACCCCCTGCTCCAAAAATAATCAACTCAGAATAAGAAAACAGTATCATTAAGGCAATATAGTCTATTCACAACTTAACCAATAATGCTGCTTCTTACATAACCTCCCTGAATGATCTCAAGTAGCAATAATGATATAAAAATTCTCTTTAAATGTATAACCACTCTTGCAATAGTAATTTTTCGAGGAATCATGATTTGTAGCTGATACTAAGTTGAATAACAATGTTGATGACTCCAACAATACAGTATAAGAAAAAATTGCAAAATGTTGTCTACCCTACTTGCAGTCCACCAAATAATAATTTTCTACAAATACTATTTTAAGATTCTGAAGATAAACTATGATAATATACTTACAGGAACACTTCATGAGAAATACTTGCTAGATATTTTTAAACTTTAAAAAATGACATGTAGAAATGTGAGATATTCAACTTAAAACCAATTGGGAATGAGTGAAAAATTTTCTTGTCATGTAAGTATGATAGTCTTGTTTCATTTTCAATACAAGACTCTTCCAACACCCTTACTTCTGACAATTTTTAAGGTCCCACAAATGTCTTTATTTTTAGATTAGGTGAATGTATAAGTAGACAGCTTAGGGAAGGACTTCACCAAAAGATCATTGTGAGAACAAAGGAACAGGTGAAAGTAAACTGATTCCATTAGCAAACAGAAGGTCTTAATATACAAAGGCTACATACAAAAGACAAATACAATTTAAACATAAAGATATTAAATCCACAACACACATATAACTCTAAGACATTATTTACTTACTTTAACACTCTCCCTTATACCAGAGCATCCAACTTGCAACTAACTCAATAACAACTCACAAAACTTAAACATAGCAAAAACAACAAATATACAGAGAAATATAAAAACAGTTGTTATAGCAGTAATAACAGTAAAAGGCAGTGGCAATTGTTCTAGCAAAAGTAGTAGCAATAGGAGTAATTTGAAATAAATCTAGAAAGAACTCTATCACAAATAGTAGTAGATTAACCATCAGATAATACAATCCAAGGTAGTAGTAGTTGTAGTAGAAGTAGCAACAACAAGTGTAATTTGAAATAAATCTAAGAACTATATCTCAAACAGTAATAGATTAACCATTAGATAATACAGTTTGGGGCAATAAAACAAAAACATAAGTTTGGTCTATCCACAAAAAGCATGTCAATAAACGTGATCTATGCTCAGGAATCATTTACCCCTTTTATACTTCCACCATTTTTTATGCAATTTTTTATTCATCTTTCCCTTTTTACTTTCTCTCTCTCCCTTTCTTCTCTCACCTTTTTTTCTTTTTTTCTCCATCTTTTTCTCTCCTTTTTTTATTTTTTTGTCCATCATTTTCTCTCCTTTTTTTCTTTCATTTTTTTCGCTCTCCCTTTTGTCCTTTTCCATTTGCAATAGCAACCACAAAGGAGATGCTTGCTTCTTCACAATAACAAGGAGCCAATGGGAGTAAGAAAGGACAAATTTAATATAGTGGTCGTGCACAAGCACAAGAGATGGACCAACAAAGCCAGCAAAGGTGGAGGTGACAGCATGATGATGGAGGTTGATATTGACACACCAAAGCTAGTGACAACAAATCTTGGTGGGTGCAAACATGTGACCACCACAACACATTTCCAAAGGCTCTCTAACCATAAAGGATAGGGGAGACAAGATAGCAGTGCCCCAAGACCTAATGGTGTCATCAAATCATAGCAAAAGGAGAAGCCCAGGAGGAGGATCGATACTAGAAGAGGCTAAGGGCTGCAAGTCTAGGCAACAAAACTAGTAGTGGTGATAGAAAGGAAGGCGGACAGCATGGCAATGCCAACAATGGTAGAACACCATAGCCTGGAGCCACACTTGGTAGTAGAGAACATGGAAGAGTCAGCAAGAGTGGAGGAATAGGCTGATGATAAAAGAGGAGCCTAAAAACAAGAGGAAGGGCATCAGCAGCCTGAAAGCTAGGCTACTAATGGTTAGGAGGAAGGTGGTGGCTAGAGTTTCTCTCTTTACCTAAATCTCTCATCCTTTGGATTTTTAAAACCTAAGCTCTATTATCATGTAAGAACAAAATAATAGGTGAAGGTGGGATGATTACATTAACAAACATAAAGTCTCTATATATGGTAACTACATAAAAAACACAAATACAACTTGCCAATGTGAAGTTAAACTCATAGCACACATGTAACTCTAATATATTATTTATCCTAACAACCATATTTGATTTTGATACCATATAGAAATATATGATTTTATCTTAAAATCAATCAATTATGAGTGAAGAAATCTTTCATCACATATAATTGTACAAGTCTTTTTTCCACCAATATGGGATTATTTGAACATGATGTAATATATCCATTAATTGCACAGACAACCTCTTTAAATTATCAATATTTCAGATCATTGACAACATTGTACCATGGAAAAAATAATAATCAGAGCATATAATGGCTAAAATAAAATTCTAGAATATGTATTTGCCTAATCTAAGGAAAATGTCTTAAACAAACAAAGCATGATTTGTTTTCTCAATCTTATGTCAAACAGAATAAAGCAATAGATATGGGAAACCGAGAACTTTTTCCCTATCACCAGATTCACCACACAACCTGAAAGTTGGGAAAATATCTTGTACAATGTATCCGTGTAGCCAGTCAATATTCCCGCACATATGATTAAAGATGATCCATGACCTGAACAATTGATGAAAGAAATGAAAGAAATCAAAAACTACAGAAAAAGCACAGTATACAGGTTGACAAGGGAAACATAATGAATCTTTATAATATTAAAACAGTTGACAAGAAAAACATAATGCATAAATTCAATAAACCACCAAGGAATCTTTCGAAGAAACTAAAAATGAAAATGAATATTACTTGAAGCACATAATAACTTGAGAGGAATTAGAAGATATTCAAAGAAAAAATCCTTTATAAAAATAAAAGCAAAGAACCTTGATCATAATGGACTTGGATATGCATGCAATTTAAGAATGTAAAAGGACTAGATTTAATATTTTGAAAAGTGGTTAATTTGTTATTAATCTCATTCCATATCTAAAGATTTATTTATCAGTTATATTTCCATTGATATAGTAGTTCAACAAAATGGTTTTTTAGCAGTAAACTTATCTAGTAACTTCCAATTTGATCAAGTACAAATGACATCGCTGCAGCCACCAAGGTTATCTTATATGCATTAAACATTGTGGCATCCCTACTCAACATTCACTTTGCTGAATAATAGCATTTAGAATTTTATCTATTTCTGTATATTTTAGGAAAAAATAGGAATATTAGATGCTTCAAAGGGAAAATGTCTGCAGTGACATTGAAATAGTGCAACAATAATTAATGCCTTAATTCTACCATATTAGGTCAGTCACATGAATCATTTTTTCCATTTACTCCTATTTGTCATTAAATTATGTAATTTTAAATCTTTTTCATTGTTTCATCATAATTTAAAATTTTGGTCCTCCTCTATCTCACTCACTTACAGGTATATCTATAAGCCTTTATGGATATGATCAAAACATTTAAGATAATTTCCATTTTTTATCCTTAAAAAGTGCAACTCTACCCTATTTCAAATGAAATCATATTTTAATTTATCTCTTATAATATCAAGGCAAGACCCCATATTAGATCAGCATCTGTTTTGGTCCTTTAAGCATCAAGAGGTGTATATACCCAATCTATCTGGATTCAGTCTTATTAGTCATATCTTATCAAACCTTCCAGGAAAACCAATCTTCAAGTATCTAGGCATGGTTTGTGATATGATCAATATACTGGATCTCTAATTTGGGGCCATCATATGTTTGCCGTTGCACACTCACTTGTAGTATATTAATCTTGCATATGGTAATCTCCTCCACTAATTAAACTTACCATTCATCAATTTGTATTCGTAAAATGTTTGATTCAATGTATATGCCTAAGTATTAAGAGAGTAAATGTAACTTAAGTTAGGTATACCATAAATCTCTTATACATTTTATTATTGTTTCTCATCTCTTCACTTATCAATATTCCACATCTCTTCATTTAGAATAGTTTGTTCCAACTCCAATCATCAAATATTCATAGACAATTTGTGTAACTTGCTTAATTCTTAACCCTTGAATCTAAAGGGCTTGGGCTCCCAATCAATCTCATTGTTCACTATCAGGATGAGTGAGATGTGGTCTAATGTGATTCGTAAGAGACACAGGCAAAGGAATTTAAAGAGACATCATCCCAATCAAACCCTACAAAAATATGATTAAGGCATGCCATGACAGAATTTGCTCAAAAATTGGACCACTTAAATGATTCACCATTGATAGCCAAGTCCACTTACTCAAGTTCTTGGAGAATATGGTTGAATTCATGCATCCCAATGGCCACTCTAAGGTATCTTAGTCTAACTGTAGAGAACCTCATAATGTTTAAATTCTTGCCAAAAATCAAACACCAATATCAAAGCTATACAATTCTACAAAGTTCATCTCAAAGTAAATGATGACAATTGTGCTTGCCACATGTGTCCAAATTTTTTCCTTTTAAGCAAAGATGCCAAAGGTCAACATACAAACAGAAGGACCATTTTTGCAACACCCTATCAAGCAAGGAAGATGATTTTCCTAGATCTATATCCAAGTCAATCCACCTAAGGATATCCTATGTGGAAAAGTCATGGTTGACTAAGATCTATGTGAGGCACTAGATGCTGCATCATCAACAATGTCATCACTTAATTCAACACAAAGTGGCTTCAATTCTACTAGTGGCATCAAACAATGAGAGATTTGGTTCAAATCTCAGAAGCTAAAGGGTCGTCTTTAACCTCCAGCCCATCACCCTTATCTGCATTGTCCAATAGCAAAAGAACAAGCTCAACAACCCAAGGCTATCAAGGCCCATTGAGGTCAAGTAAAGATCCTCCAAACAGAGTCTTCTCCTCCACCCTTCTTCGTTAAGTAGACTCCTATAATGTAAGTAGGAACAAACCACCAACCAAGCTTTGTAGTGTTCTTTTGTAGCCATAATAGTGACCAAGCCTAACACCAATTCTACCTCTACAAGCATGTAGTGAGTTGTTGCCTCATATTTACCTCCCTTACCTTAAATAAAGCCTTGATAATTACCAACGGGATTAATAATTTCTTCTATTGCATTTTCTACACATAACCCACCACAATAGTGTGGATTTTCAACAAATAACTCATCTACAAGCACATAGTGAGTCGTTGCCTCATATGTCCCTTGCTTACCTTAAATAAACATCAATAGTTACAAATGGTGTTAAAAATTCCTTCTATTGCATTTTACACACATAACCCAAATGATATATCCATCACCATAACCCACCACAATAGTGTGAATTTCCTCTAAATCTCATTCTCTTGAAGATCATTGAATCATGCTTTTGTCGAGAGGATGGCATCTAAACCAAGTTGGAAGACTTATTCCTTAAGCTCAAAAGACAACAACCTTAAAATCCCTTCACATTCCCCTATATGAACCAAGGCATACCTAACATCCCATCACTTCAATCTAGAGACTCCATGTGCATCCCAATAGATACCCCCGATCACTTGAGTTTTACAACAATTGTAAGAGTTTTCTTGGCTATTTCAACTTCCTATAGCCATCATAGAATAATCCAATGGCAAGTGGACTTTTTTGGTACAAAGTAAAAAGCTTGCCTTAAGAGAGTCCTTCCCTTTCAGATGTCAACCAGGGCATCCCTATATGATCTCCTACCCTCTGCCAACTTCCACCCAAGCATGCAACACCTTCCAAGGTTGTTGTTGACTTGTCTTCTACCAATTCTTCACCAGCAATACAAAGCATTGTACTCCACATATAGAATCAAACATTGACATATGTCAATGAAATTTCACCAACATGAGTCATTTTTTCAATTTGTTGATACAACATCCAAACCAATGTTGACATGATAATTTTGTTTAAATATGATATTTTCCTTTTCCATATTTCCATTAACATGTCACTAAGATGTCTTTAAGTTTTACTAACACATGTCATTTTTTAACCTCACCAAAGTCTAACACATAATCAAAGTTGAATTCTTGGCTTCTACATGACCCAATCCCTTAGATCTTCTGCAAACCTCCTCAATTATACATTATTACTTCATTTAATATCCCTTCTCATAACATTTTAAGCATTCTATCTATGAAATCTTCTATCCCAACCTAGACCTCAAGTTCTTGAGGATGGCATTGACACTTAACATGGATTGACATTGATTTCTTCCTCCACACCCACTAGGTAGGGTTACGGGTGGAGCATAGAAGATGTTTTCAATGTCTGTTGTTAACTATCCACCCCTCATCTCCTAACTTGCAAATCACCAAACTATTCATCTCCTACTTTCTCTCACTCATTGTGTAATTATACAAAGCAAAACATGTAACTTCCACATTATTGTTTATTATAGATCCTAAGAATTTAAGATTCTTTAATTTATAAATCTCAAGAATACTTAATTTTATGTTTATTATTGTTCTTATCATTACTAAATTTACACTTCATGCATTTGATCTTAGTCCTACTTAGTCTAAATCCTTCCAATTCCAATGCATCTCTCCATAATATAATCTAAAATTAATTTGTATATTGCTTTCATCAATGAAGGTCATATTTGAAAATACTTATCAAAGAAGTGTTTATTTAAAAGTAGAGCTTTATTAAGTAAGCAATTTGAGAATAGCTTATTAAATAAGTGGGAAAGGACTTGTTAAATGTTTATTTACATTTCCAGTGAGTGTTTATTTTCGTCACATTTGAAAATACTTATTGAATAAGTGCTTATTTTAAAATAAGTTAGTATAAAAATGCAGCTTCAAACATTATCTAAAGATTATTTCTTCAACAAACAACATGCAAATTAATTCTCGTTGGTGTAAACTTGAATTTATTGGAAAATATTACCTCTCCTACAGTTTTAACATTAGTTACTACTTTATCATACATATCCTTGACAATATCAAAATAACCAATGGGTATTCTTTCAATTCGTCATGCCCACCAAACAGCTGTCTAGATATTACATTGTAAATTTTTACTAGATTAATAAATACCATATGGAAGTCTTTATCTTAACTCTACTTTTCATTAATTGCTGAAGTATATAAATAACTTCCATTGTAGATATAACAAAATAACCAATGGGTATTCTTTTAATTTGTCATGCCCACCACAACAGCTGTCTAGGTATTACATCGCAAACTTTTACAAGATTAATTAATACCATATGGAAGTCTTTATCTTAACTCTACTTTTCATTAATTGCTGAAGTATATAAATAACTTCCATTGTAGATATAACAAAATAACCAATGGGTATTCTTTTAATTTGTCATGCCCACCACAACAGCTGTCTAGGTATTACATCGCAAACTTTTACAAGATTAATTAATACCATATGGAAGTCTTTATCTTAACTCTAAACTTTTCATTAATTGCTTAAGTATATAAATAACTTCCATTGTCGATGTATCTACCATAAATTGTGGAGATATATCTTAAAGTTTGTTCAAATATTCTTTTCCAAGGCTTCATTGTATTATTCATTAAAAAATGAGTATTCTTTAAAAAATGCTGTAAAAAAAAAAGAAAGTAGAATGATAAAATCACCAACTTCTTATTGTTTGATACAAGCACAAGACTGAAGAAAGATAAAAATTAAAAAACAAAAGAAACTAACAATGAATCTAATTGGATAGCAGGTAAAATTGAGACAGAAAATGGAAAAGGGCATTTACAAAAGCATAGGCATGTAGGGCTTTTAAGAATGTACCAAACCCTGAGTCTGTTATGGTATCACAAATCCATGTCGTTGTCATTGCACCAAGTACTAACAAAAAACTTGTCATGATCACATGTCTAACTCTGAAGGAAAAAAAGTTGAAGCATGTTGGAAATAAGAGGGAAATAAGAGGCAGCAAAGGCATACCTTGACATAATATTTAATAAACAAAAATATATCAATAATGCAGTGTACTCAATTAGAGGAAATGTTTTAATATTTGAAACAAAAAATATGTACCTGTGACTAGCAGCATAGATTGAATACTGTAGTGAGAAAGATGCAACAATAAGTGCCTCCACAATTGCAAAAGCCAGTGAAGCCCACCATCTGAAAGATAGAAAATCCATTAGGAACACAAATTATTCAACTTATTGATGTATTATTATACAGAAAAAGAATGAATTACTGCTTGAAAAGAATAACTAGACACACATATAGCCCTTAATCCTCTCATGGCCATCTAATCCTTCTTTCCGTAACTTCATCAATGATGGAACTGTATGGCAAAGTACCTGACAAGATTTAGCCACTTTACAAATTTCACCAAGCTTGTCAAAAACCAAAATCAAACGAAACATAATATAACAAAAAACAATTTAATAAGAAAAGAGAATGCTAAGACCAAGTAATCACAAGTGAAACCCAAGAGTTTTCAATATATTCTTTACATATAGGGATTTATTTTTGTCAATGATCTATATAAATCATAAACATATAACAAATGCATACATACATACATACAAACACATACATATGTGGACAAACAAATCCTCCATCTATTAATATAAATGCATAAACAAGTAGACACCACAAACCTAGAAATGGAGATTAACCACATAGCTCCACCTCATTTTATTATATTTTTCGTTTTTTTTAAGATTTCCATTATTTAAGGTTTTTCCTATATAGTTGGGATTTTAAGTTATACAACTACAAGGACTTTTTTGAAAAACCCTACAAGAGTAACATGAGTTTGGAGCTATATATTAAAAATATTCCCAGACATAGAGGTGAATATTTATACCTTTTAATTTAATTTATCTATGACTCATGAAAATTGACAGTATGCTTGTATGTGCTGATGATCAAACCTCTCCTCATAACATTGATGTAACTGCATATACATCATTTTTTCAATTCAGATTTTTCTATATGGACTTGTCTGAATCTCAGGTCAAGTTCTTTTTCTTGAGTCTCAGGTGCTTTTACATTGGGAGATTTGACATGACAGATTTATAACTGAATTTTTTCAGAATCATTAATAGTGTTCATAGCATGTCAAAATTCATCCTGAAAACAAAGTGTTCCATTTAAGTTGGGACCAAGATTTTGTATGGAATGAAAAGGATGAGTCATGTGGATTACGTAAATTTGAAATTTTTGAATGTTTGATATTGATAGTTAACCATAAACATATATAATCAATATAGGAGTCATTTGATCCTCATCTTCTATCTGAATTCAAAAATGAGTATAACCCAGAGAAAAACCTCCTAGAAAATCACTACAATGTTAAAATGTTCTTCAGATCAGAATCCAGAAGTCTCCAGTTAGATATCAGATTCCAAGTTAACTAGGTATTCCAATTTCCAATCACACAAATGATTGATGAAAGATTGTAATCATATCCACATATTTAAGGAGTAGAATAACTAGATCAGTTTGTAGAAAACCAATAAGGTTAAGATGAGAACAGTAAGTTCGCATATCAAACATGAAGAAATGATAAAATCATTAATGTGATATAATGGAGATGATGCATAATGAACGTAATGGAGACAATGCATATTATATACTATTTGCTCTTTTTCTCCAAGAGATTTTTATTTTTAACCCAAAGTTTTTAAATTGTAAGTATTTAAGAGTTGTAGCATGCACTATTAAAAGAAGTGGCCTAGAGCCATACAGGGAAAAAAATCAAGGTTTTTGAAACTCAACTGAAGTTAAACCAGAAGTCCACTGGTTTTGATTCAAAGTGATTCAACTACTGATTTAACGTGTCTCAATCAGTAATGATATCATCATGACAAAAATCATTTAATGAACCAGTCGATAAACCACCCCAACCCATTTTCAAAAGTTCATAATGGTTTGAGTTGGTGTGCATGTGTAAGTGTATGACAACAAGTAATAGTTATTATAATTTTTTATAAAAAATCAAGTAGGATAAATATCACCTCATATTTTCATAAATGGTCCTAAGGAATTTGGCATTTCCAAGTTAAGGTTTGTATTTTTTATTTTTCTGGCATACATATAAGGGATTGAAGCATTTATAAAACGAAGACTTTTAACTGGTTTAACCTAATTCACTCAGATTTGATCAAAAGGTTTTAGAAAAGAAATATAGATCCTGCATCCAATTTTGGTTCAACATAGCAGCCCACGTCAGTTTGAAAAACAGTAAAAAAAAACATCAAAAGTCAATTTGGAGATTAATGAATGGATAAGAGGAATTGATTGCCAACAAAGGTGAACTAGTGCACTGACACTACAAAACAATACACTAAAAATGGAAATAAAAAACCAAAAAAATAAAAGAAAATCACTACCATATACCTGCATAATTATTGATGCTGCAATCTGAGGACTAATTCCAAGTTGAAAAAGTGATAGCTTAAGCTCAGCTGTGAGATCACGAAGTTCATCTAGAAAAATAAAGTAGGTGTAAATAGATATTAAGTATTGATAGAATTTCTTCTGGTTTTAACGTGCAGAATCCAAAAAGTTGTCTAGCAATATATAAATGCATCACAAAGAGTATGTAGTGGAAGAACCTAATAGATGAAACTGACAAAGTTAGCAGGTTCTATGAATTGGTTTCCTTTTAGAGTTTTTGCAGAAAAAATTATAAACATCTAGATCCCGTTAATCTACAATAAAAATGTTAAGGGATACTATAATTTCCAATATTAATGTAATGCCTAACAAGGAATTCAACTTTGATTTCATATCCAACATCAAAGTTGAAAGAAAAAATGTATTGGTAAAATTTTGTATTAGTGAAGCCATGTTAGTGAAAAAATGGCAAAGAAGATTACATTTTGTTAACAATTTACCATGTTGACATCGATTTTCATGTCACTTTGACAATTTAAAAAACCAACACATGTCAGAGAAATTTTTCCAACATATGTCAATGTTTAATTCCAGGATTATATTGTAAAAGTCTAATTATCTTGGACTATTTTATAAACCTCCTCATGTAACACCCTTGATCATCAGTGGCTATGTAAGCCAAATCCTTGATTATGTAACTTACTTTTACATTTGTTGGAATAGTTCCACATTGGTGGTGTGGACACTAAAATTTGAGCTAATTTATGATGAATCCCTCCACTTGATAATAATTGATTTTAAATTAGAATTTTACATAAAATTAGAATATATTTGCACACATCCACCCAATCTAAAATAAAAAAGACACTTTTAAGAATAAAATAAATCACAAGGGAGAGTGTTAAAATAGTTCCACATTAATGATGTAAAAACTAAAACTTGAGTTAATATAAGATGAATCCCTGCACTCAATGTTCAATCAATTTTAAATTAAAATTTCACAACATCAATAAAACTCTCTTTTTCTCAAGATGATAGCAAAGCCATCCAATCATCTACCACCTTCATGTAGCATCTCCAACTTCACACACACTTGACAAACATCATGGTGAATACAGAGAGGAGCAAAGCTACTGCAACGATGACAACCAATCCCTACCATGTTTCAAATGCAAATCACACTGGGGCAGTGATCCTTGCCAAGGTCCTCATTGAGGACAACTATGGAATGTGGTTGAGGGCTATATGGATGGCATTGAATGCTTGGCACAAACTGGGGTACATTGATTGCTCCTAGAAGCAACCAGCAAAAGACAAGGATCCAATGGGTTTTAAAAGTTGGAAAATATGAAACAACCTTGTAGTTTGTGGTTTCTCAACTCCATTAGTCCCAATATCAGTGACAGCACGAAGAGGACAGGACCATTCAATTTTTACTATGTTTGAATGAAAATGCTTCAACCGTGATGGGCCAAATCCACTTGATGCTTGATGAGCCCCCTGCCTAACATTGGTAAAGCATATTCTTTGGTGTTGCAGGAAGAGAAATAAAAAAAGGTGTGTGAGAAGGCATCCCCAGGTGACTCTTAAGCCCTGGCTGCAAGCAAGAATCAGCCCAGCCAAAGACCTAAGAAAAGGCCCCTATTGTACGAACAGCAAAACTAATAGCCATACAATTGACAGATGCTATTTCTTGCATCTGTCAAGCAATATAAAAGACACAAGATCAGACCACACCCACAATTTGCAGAGGGAAACTTGGCCCAAGCACAAGATCCGACCACACCCACATTAATTCCAGAAAAATATAAAAGATTGCCTGTGCTGCTTAATGAGAAGAGTACTTGTGTACAAGCAAACACTGTAGGTATAAATAAAACTTGTTAAGATATCAGTAATCAAGATTGGACTAGCGCTACCAATCATATGACCAGTAACAACCACTTTCTTATTGAAAAACAAAGTTTTGATAATCTCCCTTTGGTTAATTTGCCAAATGGGACAGGACTCATAGTTGAGTCCCTAGGCATGGTAAAACTAAATGATGATGTTCACTTGCACAATTTTCCTTTTGTTCTGAATTTAGGTTCAATCTCATATCAGTGACTAATATTCTCGATGAACTTAAATTGCTTGGTGACAATGTATCCTAAATTTTGTATATTTCAGGATCTTATCACAAAGAAAATGATTGAATTAAGTAAAAGAGTTGGGGGATTATTTCTTTTCAAACCTGAATGAAACAGAGAATATTGTGCAACGAACTTGAATGCTGTCATTTCAAGTAATGTTGAAAATCATGTCATTTGACATAATAGACTAAGGCTGCATTTGTTTCAATTTTAATGTGTGACAGTTCTAGTTTGGAGTGACACTGTAGTTATATCTAACTCCTAACAACTCTAGTAGAGAAGAACAAAAATTAAAAAATGATGTTTATTTATTAGAGTAGTAGTGTATGCATAATAATAATAATAATAAATAACATAAATACATAACAATAATAATAATAAATAATATAAATACATAATAATAATAACTATTATTATTATTAAATAATATAATATAAATACATATATAGTAATAATAATAATAACCCGACTTGATAGGGTTCAGATAGTTATTTTGATATCATGATCATTGGAATAACCTTGAAGATAAGGAGAGTCTCTTTAAAAGTACTCTTGGAAATAAGATCAGTAAAGAACAAAATGTTAAAGTTAAGAGCAGCTTAGAGTAGATCTTCAAATTAAGAGCAGATGTGTTTTTTTAATGCTATCCTGCTCCTAACTCCTAACACAGATTAAAGCTAAGAGCAGGTGCAAACAAACACAGTCTAGGACACATTTCAAATAAGAACTTAGAACTGTTGAGTTCAGATTTCTGCATGAATTTTAATACTAATTTCATTGTCCTCTTTCTAAGCAAACCAGATTTCCATTTAATAACAGCAATAAAAATTTTGATAAAGCTTTGGAAATTGTTCATTTTAATATTTGGAGTAAATACAACACTCCATCATATGGTGCTCAATATTTCTTAACTTTAGTTAATTTTACTAAATATGTTTGGGTTTTTCCCACGAAACATAAAAATGAGACTGTTGACAAATTGAAGTATTTTATTGCTTTGCTGGAAATCCAATACAATGCTAAAATCAAAACATTAAAAACCAACAATGCAATTGAGTTCACATCCAATGAAATGCAAAAACTCATGCTGGAACTTAGGATAAACCACCAAAAGGCCTGTGCATAAACACGTCAACAAAATAGTACTATTGAGCATAATCATAGGTATGTACTTGAGGTGGCAAAAGCCCTCAAGATTCAGTCCAACCTCCCAAACTACTTTTGGGGAGAATGTGTACTCACTACTTTTTATTATTAACAGGACTCCAAGTTCAGTTCTTAATGGAAAAACACCATACCAGCAATTGAATGAAAAAAAAGAATTGAATGCAACCACCTAAAAGTTTTTGGTCTGTTTTGCCACAAATCTCCTGCACAAAACTAAATTTCAATCTTGTGCCAATAGATGCGTTTTTATTAGTTATGCACATGGGTAAAAATGGTATAAGGGTATAGAGGATATGAATTAGAAAACAGGAGCACCATCACCAAAGACATTGTGTTCCATGAAAATAAATGTCCTTTTAAGGAGGACCATCAAACCAACAACACCAACAGCCAGCCTATTCCCACGTTGAACTTAGATATGGTGGCAAATAATGATAAGCCAAATGAAGAACAAGGTACCAATGGTGACAATGAAGGTCAGCAAATAGTTGCCTTAGAAGGCCAGAATCATTTTGATGACAATATTGACCAGAACCAGCCTGAAGATAATGACTAGAAGATCCCAAAGGCCCAGAAAAACCCCTTCTCACCTACAAGACTATTTCTGTCCTACTATCACTTCAGGAAGTGCTAGTACTAAACATCCCATCCAAAATCATGTGAGTTTCAGCAAGCTCAGTGCTTCATACAAGAATTATATTTTCTGCGTCATGGCTGAAAAGGAACCAAAAAGCTAAGAAGAAGCTGCAAAAAATCCCAAATGGGGTGAAGCAATGGACCTTGAAATCAAGGCCCCTGAAGAAAACACATGGAAGCTTGTTGATGACTCATATGGTAAAAAACCTCTAGGCCGCAAGTGGATGTATAAAATAAAACAAAAATCTAATGATGTGGTTGAAAGTTACAAAGCAAGATATAAAATAAAAAACAAGTCTACATAAAATTACCTCTGGAAGTTAGTAGTAAGGGGTGAAGACCATATGCAAACTTAACAAGTCTTTTTATATGGTCTTAAGTGCATCCAGAAATTGGTTTCAAAAACTAACAGTTTGATACAAGCCGGTTAAACCCAAAGCATCAATGATTATCCCCTGTTTGTTAAAAGGAAACAAAATTTCTGCATTATATTCTCATATATGTTGATGATATCTAAAGAACAGGGAATAAAATCGATAATATCAACAAATCTAAACAAATGTTGAGTTTTGAAATTCATGTTAAGGATCACGTTACTCTTAAAATATTTTCTTGGCATGGAATTTACAAGGTTCAGCAAAGGAATAAACATGTGCCAACGTAAATGCACTTTGGATCTGCTTAAAGACACAAGCTTGATTGGTGCCAAGCCTGCAGAAGTTCCTTTTCAACAGACATTATCCAATGAGCACTGAAAAGCTTAAACATTCAAAGTGTTCAAGGAGAATTGTAGGACAGCTCATGTATTTAAGCATAAAAAGGTCTGGGATTACTCATTCTATGAATCAATTGAGCCAACATATGCAGTCACCAAGTAAAGATCATTTAGAGGCTGCACCAAGTAAATATTTGAAAATATCTCCTGGCCTAGGTTTGTTCCAGTCTTGCTCTACTCATCTCGATATTTCTGCTTATACTGACACAGATTGGGGATGATGTCCTATCACCATGTGGTCTACCACAGGATTTACCCATTATTTAGGAGGAAATTTGGTATCATGGAAAACTAAAAAACAGCATACAATAGCCAAATCCTCCGCAGAAGCAGAGTATAGGACTATGGCTGTTACTTGTAGTGAAATAACATGAATAACATATCTAATGAATAATTTGTACATGCAGGTGCCTAAACCTATTGAACTCTATTGTGGCAATCAGGCTTCCTTGCACACAATGTCAAATCTTATTTTTTGTGAGAAGACTAAACACATTGAAGTGGATTGCCATTTTGTAAGTGAAAGGAGTGGGATGATCAAAGCTAAACATGAAAATTCATGGACGTAGATTACTGACATCTTCACCAAGCCATTGGAAAAAAAACTCAATTTGAGAAACTTGTTGGCAAGTTGGGTGTCTTAGACATCACAAGCCCAACTTAAGGGGGAGTGAAAAAGTCTAATTATCTTTAACTATTTTATAAATCTTAACATTGATCATTGATGGCTACATGAGCCAAAAACTTGATTATGCAACTTACTTTTATATCAATAAAACTCTCTTTTTCGCAAGAAATATGCCACAAAATTAGCTTCAAAAATATCATGCATGTTACTTGGAAAGATAAATGCCTAAGCCATTAGGCACAAAGGCAGATAATAATGTACAACTGATAACATTGTTCTGCCGTTTCATTTTTGTGATAAGAACGGAAGGCACATTATACATACATTCAAAGAAAATTTGGGTGAAAGAAACAACAAAATGGAACGATATTTCCTTTACTTCTGTAATGCAATGAACTGTAAGAAAAATTTGCAGAAAAATAATAAAAATTACCCATGGACCCAGAAGAAAAGCTAAGATAATCTTCAGGGATCAACCGTCTATCAAAACCAGGTAGTGGTATGAAATATCCTATTCTACTGACTATGATCATAATCGTGGTCACAAAAAGTCTCCGTCTTATTTCACTTTTGAAGAATGATTCAGCAGCATCATTAACCACTGAACCTAGACGAACAAAATTCAAAAACCTATTTCTGAATCTCTTAGATTTTCTCTGCAGCTCGTTGCTTTGATTTTCATATTGAAGGTCAACAAAATTGGTTCCACTGTCTGACTCTGACATAAATGAACGAAGCTCCTCGTTGGAAAACGTGAACTCCTTAGAAACGTTGCTAAAATGCCCTGTGCCCTTTGGCTTGTCCAAACAACATAGAGATAACCTATATGGCAGCTTCCGGAAAATTTGTCTCCTTTTAAGCAAAAATTTCCTTTTGAAATATGGCAACTGAGCAGAGCCCTGGAGATAATTGCATTCAGCAGTCCACGCATGAGGCTGAACCATCCGACCTGAAGTTCAACGTAAAAGACAGAAAATTATATCTATAAACTTTGAAAGGAAAAAAGGAAGAAACAAAACAACATAAGAAATTCTATGGGGAATAAAAGGGAACAGTTGATGTTCAGTCTCCCCAGCCTCTTGAACCAAAAAAGTTACACTGCACTACTCCCGAATTTACAAACAAGTTATCTCTTTTCTCACAGAAATCCTAGAAGGCTAACCGGCAAACCTGGTGGACTTGTTCACTCAAGTCTAAACCTAACGAACTACAATAGATAATGCCGTAAGTTCCTTTCGTGCCGGAAACGTTAAAAGGACAGGGTTTGCGACGCGCATCATACACATGGGAGAAGGAGAATGATAAAAAATTATAAGGACCTCGGGTCCGGAGGGACTTGAGTGGGAAGGAAGCAGCGGGGCGGAAATTGGCATGGGAAGAGGAGGTGGCTGCCACAGCAGGCGACAACGACAGTGCCGACGACACCTCCATTGGAGGGAAGCCTGAAACGTACGGGCGAAGATATCGTACGAAGAAGAGAAGAGGAAGGTCGGCCGTCGGCCGGACACTCTCTCCGACTATTTTGAAAGAAGAGCAGCGCCCACAACAACACAATATCTTCTTAAACACGTTGTTTTGTGGTAAATTTTTTCTCACTAGCCTAAATACCTGTGCCAAGCACGGGTGACATGTAAAAGTAAATTGATATATGTGGATAATTTGATAAAAATGATAGGGTCCGTCATGATCAAATCGGGTCATTGGCCTGAATCCTAAACGTGCTGACCCGAATCCTAAACGTGATCCGACTTTGAAATCATGTTGGGTCGCCCTCCTAGATTTTCGGCTTGTGCCGACTCTGGGCCTAACCCCCACAATCCATATTTTTGAACAGTTGAATAATGGTGAGAAAAATGATTAGCCCGTTAGGCAACTATTACTTTTTGTAAATTTTGGAGGAATTAAAGTTTTTAAATCTTATTTATATTATTAAAAAAAAAAAACAAGTATGACGTTTTTAAAAATTTATTTTTTTTAGCTTCATCTTTTCAATGTCTAACAACAGAAAGTTTCTATATTCTTTAAAATTACACTTACGTCCACCCTCTTTTCAAAAGCCTACAAATACCCGCCATCATCTTATTTCTTCACACCTGTCTTCATATAATCGATTTTGATTTATTCCAAAATACATGAACGTCTTCTAATTTAAGACGACACACAAAAGTAAAATATTATAATACTGATAATATTATATTTACATTGTGAGCTGAAACCCTTAAGGTAGGCAGCAACATCGGGAATCCTTCACTGCCCATTGACGCATGCATGATCATCTCGCTTGAGGATCTCGACCAACGTGAACGGATTAGGGCTTAATTAGTAACTCCATTCCTCTGGGAGCAGAACCTCAAGTGAAGTAGAGCTACAAGACTGCGAGTGAACGTTGTAGCATTCTTGGCAACGTCGTCGACTCAACTCTCCATCGTCTCCTGTAGCACTGGTTGTTGGGTTGTGGTTCTTGACCTGGTTATTCTCTGCAAAACAACAAGATATACATATATATATATATACACACACACACACACACACAAAGAGAGATAGAGAGAGAACAACGTTAGGTGGCAGTGGTAAAACGTAAGCAAACTTGAAAATTAAGTTGTAGACATGGGAGACTTGACCTTTTGGGTTTGCCATTGGAGGGTGAGCAACTTGTCCATCTAGGTTGAGGAGGTGCACCACACGGGATGGGAGAAGCACGGGTGAGCAAACTGTGGGCAACCAAATTAGATGTAAGACTCCTTTATTAATGCTTCTTCTCACTTGTAATATTCTTTTTGGATTAATCTACAAGTACTTTTAATCTGTCAACTCTAATATCATATTAAAATGGGAGCATGCAATTTAATTAAAATCAATCAGTTACGAGTAAAGAGATATTTCTATGTATTTATATGTAAGTCATCGCGTCACTTCTTCCACTATGTATAGGACTAGTTCGAAAGTGAATTTTTGTGTGCATCCAACTAACTAGCAATGTGATCTTCCTTGAAATTTTTTTTTCCCTTTTACAACGATAGCGTTTTGCTTGGGGTTCTAACCTAAGATTATTTTCTTTGCAATAAAGTGAATGACTAACTACATTATCTAGTGATTTGGTTCTTCTTCCTAATATCTAAGAACTCAAATTTTGGTTAATTAATTATTAAGTAGAAGGATCTTAGAGGTCGTCTTCCAAGCTAACAATTAGTGAAAAGCACTTGCATGTGGGGAACATTTAGGTTATTACTTTTATTAAATAATCTAATTGTAGATTACATGATATATATATATATATATAGTTTAGAAAGTAAAGAGTGAAATGAAAGATAGGATTTGAAAATGTCCATCGTATTAAATACAGATGTTATAAATTATATATTCTTGCAACCCCTATTAAACAAAAAAAAAGGTTTAGCTTAATGGCTGAAGAAGTATTTTGACATTGTCTAAAGGACAGAAGTTTGGTTTCACCTTACTCAAATCTATTTTGAGAACGTTCACAAAGTGGTTCCAAGCAGTCACCCCTTTCTCTCACAATATAGATAAATAGATATGTAGGTTGTCATTTAAAAGTCTAACCACCATAAATCTCTTCAATAGAAACTCGACACGAAGTTTCTTAGAGAATAGAAAGCGCTGGTCATCAACAATCCAAAGTCAAACGTCGTACATGCATGAGATTGCTTTTCCAGAAGAAAGTGTATCTTGAATATGAATAAACCATGCATGGTCTTTGATAGAGGCTCATATATAGCTTGGAATTTCAAAAACTAGGCAGAATTTTCTAAAGAAAGATGTGTGGGAAGATCGAAAAGATATATCATCTAATAATATAGAGCAGTAGTATTTTAATGACTGAAAAGGTGCAGCCCTTATTTTCTTCAGTCTTTTAGTTAAAAAAAAAAAACTGATTTTTTAAGACGTAGTCGTAATTGATATGTTATTTCCCTATTTTAAAATTATAAATGTTGCTTCTTCGGTGAACAAAAGGACTCACATCGCTCATGCTTTAAATTTTAACTATGGCTAGATTTTGTAGAAGCTCAATAAAAAAGATAGATAGATGGGAAGCATGCACGCCTACGGGCAGGGAAGGAATGGCGCAGGTGAGAGGAACATGTACCTGGTTTTTTGTTTTGTTGCATAGGGTGGCCATCTCCGGAGCAACGGGGAAGGAAGAAGCCGGTTCCACACGACCTTGGTGTTGGATGCATGAAGACGGCGTGCATCCCCGGGCCGCCTGCTGCGTACTTCTCCGTCAACGTCGCCGGCGGCCCCCTCCGATGACCGCTTAATTTTCTGCTATCGTTCCTGGGTGGTGACTGATCCTACGACGACACACACATATACAACACACAATATGCTACTGTCAATCACCTAGACATATATCAAAGAGATCACTACAGGCGGATGTTGATGATATCGATGATGACCAACCGCAATAAAAGGAGGATGCCGTTGTTGTTGCAAGGGAAGAAACGCGCCAGTGCCATGCCTGGCCAGTACTGGTCTGCATGCGTCCTCCATGGCATGAGACTGGCGGAGCCACCGGCTCCCACCTTCTCTCCCTCCAACTCTTCTAGTCTCCATCTCTCCTTCCATAACGCTCATATATATATATATATGGTTAGCTTTATCAACTTGCTGATCTAGCCCAACGTACGCTCCAGATCAGAAGGAAGAGAGATGGCTACAGTAGCTGGCTATCTAGGAATAGAAAAAGAGAGCGAAACAGAGAGAGAGAGAGGTGGGTGTTTGTTGAACGGCAAGGTGGTGGGGGGCAGAGAGGGCGAGAGAGAGCCAGAGAGGTGACCTGCTACTGCAACGCAACTAAACACGGGGAGGTGGCGGGGCTTTTATAATGCAGGGAGGGAGATGGTGGTGGATGAGTTGGGATTTTGTATCATAACACCTTCACGCACAACAATAGTTCAATTGACTAATTTGAATTCTAAAGTAAAGTCGCTAACATCAATGGTCAAAACCAACACCAACACCAACATGAGCAAGCAGCCAGAGTAATGAAGGGCTGGGGCCAGTTGTGTGACGTTGCATTTCCCAATCACGTGAGGGAAGCAGGAGACCGACGCCACTTATGCCACACGTGTCCATGCAGATCTTCCACGTTCTGGTCCCATTCCATATCTTAAGGGATGGGGCGGTCAGAGTCCTTACCTCAACTAGTGTTGACCTTTGTGATGTCTGTGGTAGCGTCTCTTTTCTTCCTTGTACTTTCAGGTTTGTGATTTATTTGAACAGTCTATTATACTTTAGGGTCTTTTATCTAAATTCAGATTTTATCCTCTTGTCGATAAGGCAAAAGGTTAATTAATTACGACCGCCAGATACATTATTGGTACGTATATATGTAAGAGTCTATGGTTGGTTATTATTTGCTTTTAGGTGATTGGTTCTCTTACCCCGCCTAACAGATTCCATTTGGCAACGCATTGAACATTTTAGAATATATATCTCTTCACGCCGTCACTTGGCAAAAACCATCAGATCAGACTGTCGCAGTTCAATAATTTTGCTAGTTGTTCACTTTTTTTCTTTCCCTTGCATATATATATACTGCGTTGTAATCGATTAAAACGAACTCATGGGAATGATAATATAAACTTGAAATTATAGAGTGATAGACGTTGAAATTTCAATAACGAGAGACAAATCAAGAAGGGAGAGGAAATACAATTGACGATATATATATATTATTGACTTGCAAGTGCTTCTGGTCGGTATATAAATTCTGATATGGACTTTTGTAGGGCATAGATTTTATGTTAAAAACAACAGGCAAACATCTACACCATGCGCATGCCTAACTTTTACTGTCTTCCTTTTTTTCCTTACAAATTGAAGTTGAGTCAAGAATCATTAAACTTCCATTCATATATACAATCAAGACAACTATGAAAGATAATTTAAAGGTTGATGATGATATCTTGACGAATTTAAACCTATGTTTTCCATGCTCCAACTTTACTTGCGCTGTCATTAACTGTGGGATATAAAATACTTAGGATAAACCAATCATAATTATTATGCATCTCCCCTTAAAACCACTATTAAATAAAGGAAGCATTTCTTTTAAATACGTGCTGTCTCCGAGTCACGGTAGAATAATAATTAACCTCACCATTTTATGCCAAGGGCTCGTGCTATCAAATAATTAAAATTCAAACCAAACCATTCAGTATAGTTAGTTCAATCTCAACGTGTATATTGTGATTGAAAAGCATTAATTCTTGGAATGGATCAGTTCTCCTCCCATTTCCAAGTCTTATTCGTCAGATTCAGTCATGAATGCATCATTCTGCCGTCACTTTTCATAGAATAGGAGGTTGCAACTTCAAGGACCAGGAAAAGTAAAGTTCACCTATATTATATGTTGAAGCAAAGTCCTAGCTACATTAATATGAAAGAAAATGCATCCAATCTTAAATTAAACTTTTACGTAGTATCAAATATATTTCTTATTGTGAGCTGCTTATAAACATTAAAATAAAAAAAATCACAGATAAGTAGGTGTACATGTTGAGATAAAATTTCGCATAAAAGAATCAACTTTATATGAGGTGCATTGTTAATTAATTTTAAATTCGAAGTTCTTATTCATATGAAAAGCTGGCCTTCCTAAAGGCAAGACCCAATCTTGCCCCCCCAACAGTCCATTGCAATTAAATCAAGGTTTAGTCAACCACACAACAAACATTACTTAACCAAACGCATTTTGTTATCAGTACGAAAACTGGTCTGTGGAGGTTGGAGCAGGCACTAGTCGTTCTTTCTTAATTTCTTCATCATTAGTTGCAGTTGTTTACCGGTGGCGATATATGCATATGTGCACTTTCAGTGTCTAACCAATGGAATACACGCATAAGGGACAAGGCAACCACCCCACAAGTGATGTCATAATCCAACAAACATGCGAGTGATTATCATCCGAACTAGAATCTTTTGTCTCAACGATCATTTGGCTCACCAAACTTCACAGGTATATATATATATATGGTGCCTATGTGCCATATATAATACATGGCTTGAATAATTTCTGAACACAAGACCGTTTGGCTTGAATAATATTATACTAACTCCTTAAGGTTCCAACACAATCGGTCACATACATATATGCCCAATAGAAGGTATCGGTAAAAATGATATATGATGTGAACTTGATCGATTGATACGAAATATTATGTCATTTCTTTTAATTTAGTTGTGTCATTATGGTATCATCTATATTAATTGTTAATGTTATTTTCACTTTATTTTTAGGACCATTTGCACCCAAACAATCATACGTAGTAAAGAAGAACAAAGACGTACGTCACCGGAATAGGGAAAAGTGTAAGAGAGCTTTTTTTACAACATGCATGCAATATGGAAAGCCCGGAGCCAATTGCAAGCAATAATAGGTAAAATACGTATGGTAATCAAGGAGAAACATTCTTAATAAAAGTAGTTCCTGACCGTGCATGTCATTCTGATGATACGGCTTGGAAGTATACCTCTCTACCAAATTGTGAATTATTAATTCTTTAACTAAATTTATCCTAAATTATATATGATTCTTCAAAATGGTTGGTATTGCTGTTCTGTGACACCGACAACGGAAAGACGGTTCCGTCGAAGTTGAAGGCTCCAATAAGGTGGAGGAAGTGAAGATGCTCTTTTACATCTCCACCTCTATATATAAAGGAGTCATACTCTTCACCTTCTTCTGCCCCTAATTGCCTTCTCCTCCAATTATGGTAATCACCAATCATTAAGGCCGATGATTATTTCCTTCCTTTTAATTTCCATGGTCTTAATGACCATTATTCCAACAGATATCAACAACTAATAGTGGTGTTGTTAGGCAGATGTGATCAGAATGGTGGACTGATCTGATAAATTTCTCGTAGATTTCCATCATTTGAATTCTAAATTTGAAATGATCGTGGAATACTTGTGATCACCGAAGGTGAAGGTTGCAGGTGCATGGATGAACATGGTGAAGAAATCTGGGAAAGTAAGGTGAAGAAACAAGAATATGTATGTATACTGCGCCATAAGATGTTATTTATATCGCTTAAGGCTGTTAAAAGGACCGATTAATAACATGTAATAAACACTTTAACAACCTAGATGACTGGCATGTAATACACAATACAACAGAACCTAGTTATCTATTACTCCCCCTCAAACATGGTTGGCTTATTAGTCAAAGTTTGCTAATGAACGTTTGCAGTCTAGTTCTAATAATAAGCTTTGTAAAGACATCTGCAATAGATGGATTGTGTCTTGATTTCAACAAGTTAATTGGTGGCAACCTTTTCTTGAATAAAATGATAATCACGTCTAGATTTGGATTGTAAAACATTAAGGTTAATGGATAAATAAATAAATATACAAAACTCTTGTTGCACAGGAGTTGAGGTGTAGCATGCATTGAAATACCGAGTTCTTTGAACATATGTACGGTCCATTGTTTTCAGAATAAGTGACTCATTTTCATCATTTACACTTATCAATGAATTTTTTCTCAATTTAAGATAAATGACCAATAAAAATTTCACTTATTGGCAAAATTTTGGATTTTCTACTTTCATGCCATCGAAAAATTTGATATATAATTACTTTATACCATTCAAAAAATCCATATTTTATTGAATACTATTAAAAATTAATTTATGTTTTACTATAATATTTTCATGGTTAGGTTTTGTTAGAAATTGCCCTTAAATGCTTGTTAATTTACAAATATAGAAGTAAAGCCTATGGTTGGTAAGCTAGTCATTAAGCTGCCAATGATAGAAGTAAAGCCTATCATTAGTAAACAAGCTAACACACACTCTAATATTAAGTGGAAGTTATATGATTAAGCACTCTTTATTGCTATTTACTCTTCACAATCATTCATAAATATTGAAACATCTAATTATAAGGACAACATGCATAATGTTGACATGGCACATGATGTCTCCATTGTAGGTAATACTTCTCCTCATAATGTTATTTCTAGTAATTTATAGAAAGCAATGTTACTACTAAATTTCATATATATCAAAATCTAAAATTACTAATCATAAATATGCTTTATCTTATGATGTGCATTCTACTCCTCAAATACCTACTTCTCTTCATGAGGCTCCTTCTCATAAAGGTTGGTTTGAGGCTATGAGGGTATTCATGGTATGATACTTGAATTTGATTAAGTATTTGTTGCTAATACTTGAATATGATTAAGTATTTGTTGATTTGAACTACTTTATCATTGTCTCATATTGCATTAGGTTATATTTAGTACTTAAATGTTAGTTTGTTGATCAAAATTATGTTAATATTGTTTTGTTTGACTTGAATGTTTGACACTAGGTTTTTTTATTAATCTTAATTACTTGTAAGGTATTTTAATTATGCAAAGAATACATTTATAAACAATGGCAAAAAGTAATGCTCATGAAAAGAAGACTACATCAAAGAAAAATTTCACATAGAGTCAAAAAGATGATGAAATGATCTTAACTCTTCTTTGTAATGCTATTAATCAAGGAAACACCGAAACACTTGATAGCAATATTAGAGTAGACACATGGAATGAAGTAATCAAAGCTTACAATATTAAAACAAATGTTGGGTTAGAGAAAAAAAATATTGATAGTCGTCTAAAGACCTAACAGTAAATGTATAAAAATTATAACAAGATTGTCAATCAAAGTGGATGGGAGAGACTATGTAAAGGGTCATACATCTGTTTTTAATAAAATTTGGGAAGAATTTGTGAAAGTGACTTCAATTATTATGATGCATATGTTTCTTTCTTATTTTACATGTACTTTATTTCATACTTATTATATTTCTTCTTAATTTGTAGAGTCATCCTCAATGTGTCACCTTGAAAGGAAAGTCATGTACAATATATAAGCAATTAAAGTTAACTTTTAAGATGAGTGTTATTGGAGGAACAACAAGCACAATATCTATGGACTTCCATGAGTCTAAAGATGTTAATTTAAATGATGACATCTCCATTGAGTAACTTCAATAACATCATATGTCCAATACCATCTAGTGATGATATGTCAACACCACCATTACAAAAGTTGGATTCTAAAAAATAGTAGAAGCGATCTCATCTTCATGTAGAATCATTTGAGAAGATGACAACATTAGTTAGAGATATGGAAATAGACATGAAAGAATTTTTATAGGAATATAAGGATTGTAATAGAACTAGAATGTAGATAATGGAATGTATTACCAAAGTTGAGGAAGAAAGAAATGAATTCTTAAGACTTCAACACAATGAAGAAAGAAATGAATTAGACATTATTCCTTCATTATTTAAACTAAGTGAGCTAGATCAAGATAAAGTATATTATGCAATGACATTATTAGAAAATCATAAAAAATAAAGAATGTTGTTGTTAGGCAACAAACATTGTTATTATTACTAAAGATATTATTATGAATGTTGTTGTTTAATGTTATGTATGTTGTTGATGTTGATGATGTAGGAGACAATGTTTCATATTATTTAATGTTATATATGTTGATAATGTACTAGATATTTTTATTATATTCATATATGGATTATTATTGTCATCATCTAATGTAAATGTTATTGTCTATCTCTCTTTTTTTGTAGGTTTTTTTACTTACTACAAATGGACACAAGTGAAAACATTAAACTTTTGAAAGTGCTTGTGGAAGAGGAAGAGGCAAAACAAGAGTAAATACTCATTTACCTAATGAAAGCATGGAAATTCATATCTACTTTTGCAAGTATTATGAATTATGTTGCAAAGAGTAATTCTAGAATATACAACAAAGAAGGACAAGAGTACATTACTATATTATTAGATCGATCTTTACCTAATCAAGTATATAATTGTAGGAAAATTTATAGAATGAGTTAACATGTACTCTTTCACTTTTGTAATTTTTTGAGACGTGAAGGAGTAGTGCAAGATAATAGATGTATAAATGTAAAAAAAAAGGGACAATATTTTTAATTACAATTGGACAAAATCAGAGATATGGTGTAACTACTAAGCACTTTCGTCAATCTGGTTGGACAATTAATATATACTTCAATGAAATGTTGAATACAATAGTAAAAGTTGAATATAAACTATTAGTAAAGCAAGAATTATCAACTCCAACATTGATTCAAAATGATCGGCAAGTTTATCCTTATTTTAAAATGAGTTAATTTTATATTTCAATGTCTTCTTTAGTATTTAAGTACATTATTATGTATATTCTTTTTTCATTTATGATTGCATTAGAGCAATTGATGGTACATATGTCAAAGTTACAATTTATGGTGAAGAAACTACACGTTAAAGAAATAGAAAATGTGAATTATCATAGAATGTATTAACAACATGTTATTTTGATATGAAAATTGTTTATCCTTAGTGGACGGGAAGAATCAGTAGTTGATGCTCATATTCTTTAAGATGTACTTTCTTAACATAATGCTTTTAAGGTTCCATCAAGTATGATATTAATAAAAATAATGAAAATAGTTATGTATACTAGAAATTATAGAACTAATGTTTCGAATGTTATATTCAAAACTTCTATATAAATTGCAAGTAAATATTACTTGGCAAATGTTGGTTTTCCTAATAGGCCAAAATTTATTATATCATTTTAAGGAATAAGATATCACTTAAATGACTATAATGCTTATAGACTTCCAATGAATGCAATTAAAAATTTCAATTATAGACATTCACAATTAATGACAGAAATTGAACATATATTTAGAATAATCAAACATCGATTCTCAATTTTACAAGGTTATATGTCATTTCCTTTTGAAACACAAGAGAAGATTGTATTAGCATGTTTTTTAGTTCATAATTTTATTTGAAAAGTAAATAAAATAGATTTACTTGAAGACCTTGAAGAAGAATTAAAAGAAATGTCAAATGGTAGTGTTCAACAAACTTTTACAAAAGAAGATACATCTGTTATTGTTAAATTAAGTCAAGATTATAAAAAATAAATTGTTGATACAATATATGCTAATATTTTGAGAGATATGTGAAACAATAGATATATGTGATATGTATTTTATGTTGTAACTATTGTTACAAATGACTTTATTTTCTATTATTTATAGTAAATTTTGTTATTCTCTATTTTACAAATAAAAACAAAAAATATTAAATTTATCAATTTCAATATTTTCTAATTTGTAAATAAATATACATACTTTATATTTTATAATTTTTTATTATTTTCTATTCTATACACTCTGATTTTATATCAACTTTTTGTTACTTTCTATCATTTTTATAATTTTTCGTCATTTTTTTATGTCATTTTCTAGATATGGGTCCTTCGTCTTTACTCATATATATTAACTATAATTAAAGATATTTTAACAAGAATCATAATTTTTACTAACATGTAAGTACATATAAACTTTTAGATAATATACAAATAATTATCAAATATTTTATGACATGCAAATAAAAAAGTAATTTTTTTTTTTGCGAATTAATTTTTAAAAAAAGAATTAATTTCTAAAAAATTTATTGTTAAACCGCAATTCCGAAGGCTAACGTATATATCTTCCTCTCCCGGCATCTGCAGAGCAGTCCACCCCAACGGATTTCCACGTACCCATCCCCCCTCGCCAAAGCACAAGTACCTGGTACGACTGCAAGTTTGTAGCACCTCTCGTCTTCACAAAACAACGTCATTCACACCTGCTCCACTCCTCCGGTGGCGCCGCGGGCACTCCTCTCCTCCGGCGGGAGGTGAATGATGGAAACCCAGAGCGAGTACGGGATCTAATCGAGGAAGAACAGAGAAAGAAGAAAAAAGATGATGCCCCAGGGAATGAACCTTACTCCAGACGCTAGGAAGAAGGGGGGAAGCGGCGGCGGCGAGGAAGAGGAGGGCCCCTCGATGTCGAGGCGGATTGCGGATCGTTACATCAAACGAGAGGTGCTAGGGGAGGGTACCTACGGTATTGTTTTCAAGGCCATTGACACCAAGGTATGATGATGCCATCGGTCCCTCCTCTTTTTCGTCTTTTGTTTCTTCTATTGATGAATAGTCTGGCGTTCTAACAGATGAAAACTGGAATATTTGTTCTTTTCAAGTTTCTTCTCATTTTTCCTTTATAATTTGTTGTTCGCTCTTGTTCGGCCGGGGCGGAGTTGGACGTTGTTTTGCAAATGGAACGTGGTATGGATACTTTCTTTTCATAGAAATTGCGAAAACCTTTGTTTTGGAGAGACCAAAACGTAAACAAGATCTAGCACATGGATGGTTCTCCAAAGGAACACTATCATTGGGTTTCACATTTCGTGCCGTACTCCTCCCGCACGTAATGGGAAAGTTTGGATGATAACGTGCCCGGTGGCTTGTTCAGACCTTTCCTTCTAAGCTCTCATTTGCCGTAACCTGAATACTGCCAATTGAGAAGAAGCAACTGGAAGTTTTAGGCTGAAGGATGGAGCAAGCTCTACAGAGAAAAATTCCGATAATAAGTGAAACAGTCTCTAAACAGGGTTTATAGTGTAGAATCTGCGAGCTAAATAGAAATATATGTGCTTTTTTTCGATGTCAGAATTTTGGACGTACCAAACACTTACAGATGAAAACGGCTAATGATTACTTTGAGAATCTAGGGAGTGCCTAATTCTGTCAATTGGTAGCCATCTAGAACAGTGGAATTGGCAGGAGTTGCAGATTTCTTTCCTCTTCCTTAGATCCAGGATATGCTAAAAAGGTAGCAAGGCTTAATAAGATTCAACCTATTCTTCCCTCAAATAAAAAGTAGGAAGGCAGACACGGGGCTTGTGAGAGAGATTTGCTGACGTTAAGGGTTGCCCCTTTTTATCTTGGAGATTGCAAGTTCTAGTCATAGGAGTCACTCAGCAAAGAGTTGCTAGGTTATGCATTTGTGGAACCTCTTGAGGACCCACTAATACATGAAACTTTCAATTGACACACACTCACACATGTCACAAACTTAATTTAGCACAAAATCATCAAGAATTGAACAAAGTATAATAAAATTATAGTCCATGGAAAAGAAACAAGAAGAGAGATCTTTAATCTTGGGTTGCTTAAGTGAATCTTGGGAGAAGTGGAGAGGGTGAGGAACTAAATGGGCCATGAGTACTATGAAAGATTGGGTGAGAGTCAAAGGAGAGGCTTCTATAGGTAGGTTGCATTGTCATTGTTTTGGATGCCCATTAGACAAGTGGTGAACCCTAATTTGTCTCATTGAAACTTCTCTCTTTGGAAAGTGTCTAGCTAGCCATCTACGATAAGATTAGGAAAAAACAGTGGCCTACCTCACTAACAATGTCAAAGGAAGATAAGAAAGTAGATGAAAGAAAGAAATTGATGAGTGCCAACAATGGACGTCAGATCCAAATGTCCATTTGATGACCTGTCTGCATCTATTGACTTGCACTTATTTTCTCATTTCTTTCCATTGATTACAACTTCTTTAAGCTCCCATTAATAACCCAAGATTACCCTTCTTAAGTTTATTTGTTGAAAACTGTGAATGTGGAGAAGTTGTGGTAAAAAAGTCCTTTTTTTTTTCAATAGACATTACAATAGGTATATATATAGGGAGAGGATCCATATGAGGATCCATTTACTTGACTAACCTAACATACACCATTTAACCCATAATACAACTCTAACACTCCCCTTCAAGCTAAAAAGTATATATCAGTCAATCCTAGTTTGTTACAAAAATAATTAAAAGACTTATGACTCAAAACCTTGGTAAGAATGTCTACACGTTCTTCGGTGGAGGAGATGTAATGTGTGCGAACAACTTCCTTTGTGACTAAATCCTTGATGTAATGACAGTCTATCTCAATGTGTTTGGTACATTCATGGAATATCTCATTCTTAACAATGTAAATAGCAGCTTGGTTATCACAGTACATCGCCATTGGTTATTTGACCTCCAGTCCTAGTTCTCCCAATAGAGAACTAAACCAAATCATTTCACACCTAGTGAATCTCATAACTCTGTATTCGACCTTAGCATTAGAGCAGGATATCACACTCTGCTTCTTACTCTTCTAGGTGACCAAATTTCCCTCCACGTAGGTTAGATATCTCGATGTGGATTTCCTATCACCTTTGTTCTCTATGAAATCAGCATCTGAGAAAGTTTCAATTTGCAGATGTTTATGATTTTGATATAGCAATCTCTTCCCTGGAGTGCCTTTAATATAGGTAAGCACCCTTTAAGCCCTTTGCCAATGCACCATTCTGGGTTGATGCATAAATTGACTAAGAAGTCCTATAATGTATGTAATGTCGGGCCTAGTAATAGTGAGATAAATGAGTTTACCTACTAACCTTCGCTAACTACTAGAATCTGACAGTTCTTTTGATGATGAATCCCAAAAAGAGGAACCTTGCTCAATTGGTGTGGCCTCAGGTTTGCACCCCAGAGTATCTGTCTCTACTAATAAGTCAAGAGCGTATTTCCTTTATGACAACATCATCTTCCCTTTGAAGTATGCAAACTCAACACCTAGAAAATATCTAGATTGCCCTAAGTCCTTAGTTTCAAAGACCTCAGCGAGATGCTTCTTGATTTTAATAATGCCCTCACGATCATCACTTGTGAGAAGAATGTCATCAATATATATAGCTAAGATAATATACCCATTGTCAGATTTGCGAATAAAAATTAAGTGATCAACAACACATCTTTGAAATCTCCTAGCAAATAAGACACCACTTAACCTTTCAAACCAAGTTCGGGGACTTTGCTTCAACCCATAAATAGTTCTCTTAAGTTTGCATACCATCTGCCTGCCCTAGATAACATATCTTGGGGGTTGGACCATGTATACCTCCTCAACTAGATCCTCATATAAGAATGTATTCTTTACATCTAACTGATTAAGCTCCTACCTCCTGTTAACTGCCACAGACAATAACACTTTGATAAAATTGAGATGAGCCACTGGTGAGAAGGTTTCAGCATAGTCAATGCCGTACTCTTGAGTAAAACCTCTAGCAACAAGATGCACCTTATGTCTTTCCACTGTACCATCTAGTTTAAACTTTACAGTAAAGACCCACTTGCAAGAGACAAGATTAACATTAATAGGACATGAAATCAACTCTCATGTGCCATGTATCACACTCTAGCAGATGGCCCCAGACCTAGGATACTAACTCTCGAGAAAGGCCAAACAGAAAAGCAGCCACCTATAAATCATTCTAGTAGCGATGCAATGTTATCAAGTCAGTGATCGACGGTTAGAGGACATTCAATTCTTCAAAAAGAGACCTCATAGTCTTATAGTACTCTTACATAGACTGACCACCCATCTTGAGTGTGAAAATCTGCTCATAGATGTCATATACATTCAGAATGTTTCTTTCCTCTACATACATCTGTCTGAGAGTATCTTATATTAACTTAGCCAGGCGAAGCATCATCACACCCTTAGCAACCAACGATTCCATATTGTTTTCCAACCACATGATGACTGTAGTATCATCAGTAAACCAGTCATCTTATGCAACATCCTTGATGTCCACCGACAGTTGAGTAAGATGCTTACTCTTCCTTTGTGCAGTCATAAAGGTGAGGAAGCTCAAAGACCATGTATGATAATTAAGCTCGTTTAGCTTCATTGACGGTCCAGATAAGGGACGGATCATCAGTTCCCTGAAGGTCATCCCACATAGCAACTTGTAGGTTCAGCAGCCCACTTTTGTAATACTGGTGAATTCAACAGCCACCTTCTGCACCAAGGTCAGCCAACTCTGCCTCTGTCAGTGGTGCTTCAGATCGATTAATGCTACATGTGCCATATGTGAAGAATAACATGAGACTTCGTTCACGTTGAGCTATCTGAGATTTCGTTCACATTGTGCTATCTGATTAATCAATCTGAAAAGTTTCATGTCATCAACAAGATTAACATTGTTTCAGTAGTGCTTCAGATTGAACTTTGCCTCTGTCAGCTCCCTCGGCATTGTACTAAACACGAGACACGTGCAAGACGCACGGAAGATGCATGCAGGTCGTGCGGGAGGCACGCAGGTCACGCGAGGGGACATGCATAGGTCATGTGGGGAGATGCATGTAGGTCACGCAGGGAGACAATGCAGGTCAAGCGTAGGACGCATGCAGGTCGCACGTAGGTTGCGTACAAGCAGTCGGTGGAATGCGTGCAAGCAAACTCCTTCCGACTCCGGTTGCTCATCAGCTACCCTTCGATGGAAAATAAAATCTGGCTCTAATACCATGTGAAAGTGAAGTTGTGGTAAAAAAGTCTCTCTTTTTTTCAATAGATATTACAATAGGTATATATATAGGGAGAGGATTCATATGAGGATCCATTTACCCAACTAACCTAATACACACCATTTAGCCCATAATACAACTCTAACAAAAACATTTTAAAATACCTAAATACTATATTTCTTCTATTTATTCTGAAAGAAAAATGTGAGATGCAACATGATTAAAACTTATTATTTAATATTCTACCTTATCCTTTTTCAAAAAGGCATTTTTTATCAATACAAGGCCATAGAATTGGGTTTGCTTTTTTCTCTCAACCTCTTATCACGTTGGTGAGGAGTTCATATTTATGCTTTTATGTTTTACCTTCTCTTATCAAACATTTTATTTTTGACTGCTTAAAACATTAATATACTTTCAACAAGTTCCCAGTTTATACTTGTTAATGTGTTATAAATGCATGCCTGTTATTTTATATTTAGACAAACAAGGAAAATATTTGGTGATTTTTCATGTATTTATGCTGAAAATGTTTCATTTTATGTCATATTCATTAATATTTGAATTTAATATAAAGCATGTAAATTTTGCAGACAGGACAGACAGTTGCTATTAAGAAAATACGACTTGGAAAGCAAAAGGAGGGCATAAATGTTACTGCATTAAGGGAAATAAAGCTACTTAAGGAGCTTAAAGATCCAAACATAATTGAGTTGATAGATGCTTTCCCTCACAAGGGAAACTTACATCTAGTATTTGAGTTTATGGAAAGTGACTTAGAAGTTGTTATACGTGATAGAAATATTGTCCTCTCTCCAGCAGATGTTAAGTCATACCTACAAATGATTTTGAAAGGTCTAGCATTCTGCCACAAGAAATGGGTTTTACACAGGTACTTTTCTTTCAATGCTTGGTTGTGGTATGTCTATAGTTCCTGGTAAATTTACTTTATGTGGATTGTTCCTTATCATTCTGTTATTTGTTTTCAAATGCTCGTGTAACAGGGATGTGAAGCCCAACAACTTGCTCATTGCTGCCAATGGGCAGCTGAAGCTTGCAGACTTCGGCTTAGCTAGAATATTTGGAAGTCCAGGTCGCAAATTCACACACCAGGTATGTGTATCTATATCTATATAAATATAAATATAAAAAAATATATATATATGGATTTGAGGTATATATGCTTTTAAACTTCTCCCTAAATATGAAATTTACTGGTGAATTATATGAATAGTGAAACCAAAAAATTTGAAGTTTTTTGCTCAGTAGAGTTTTATTTTTTCCCATTAACAGGAATGCAATTTGTTATTATTAGTTAAAAATTTATATTATGATATATTAAACTTATATCAGAAAAAGTTATTAATCCACCACAATAAAATGTTAATCTTAATAGATATGTGTATGCATAGGTAATTGGGTAAATTGATATCCATATAAGGGAGGTGACTCCTATATGGCTATATATATTTAATAATTCCATATCAATAATCTAATCTTTTCTTTTATCTCTTTCATTCTCACATGGTGCTGGAGGCCTAACCCTGACACAAAAAAGGGTTTTTCACTTGCATGCTATCGAAAAGTAAAAAACTACTTTTGTGCCACTTTTTTTGTTTACATGTCACTAGAAAATGATTTTTCAGTGGCATGCAAGCAATAAAAATGGTATGCAAGTAATTTGATACCTGTTGCATGGCATGCAAGTAAATATTTCAAAAAAAAACACAACAGTAACTGCTGCTGCTGCTTCCACCGCTGACCCCAGCCACTTCTACCACCACCATTGGCCATCTATGTGCAACTTCCACCTCCTTTTCTCTATCCGGCCCACCCTTCTCTCCTGCACTGCTAGACACTTCTTCCGGGCCACTTGGTAGTTTGATCTGCCCACTAGGAAGCCTGATCTACCACCTCCAAGGCCAGCATCAGTCCATAATACTCCCTCCTATTCTCCATATTTTTGGAATCCCTAGGCTAAACAGTGACTGTTGTGCAGCTTGCTGGTGATTGTCCAATGGTGTGGTAGGCCTGCCATTTAATTTGTTTGTGCGTTGAAGGTATCTAAGGCTGTGTAGTATCTTAAGTGTTTTAGTTTCTCAAAGTGTTTAGATTGGATACATTCTGTCCAGACCTGTTCAGTGGTAGTTTCATCGAAACCATTATTGCTTGGGAAGATCAAACTGAGTTGTTACCGTTATGGCATTGTCTCATGATACATGGCTCAAAACCCTTGTTCCAACCTCCATCAAAATGGAAGAAAGGAATTTACTGTGGTCTCAAACATGTGAGACATTTTTGGGAGTACCAATGGTTGTCATGAACTCATGATTGTGAAGTTGGTGAACATGGATGAGAAAATTGCACACAACATCATGATGTTAAAGCTAAAGAGAAAAGAGTTGGGATGCCTTGAATATATATATATATATGAAGATGAGAATATTGACAAAGTTTGTGAAATTTATGACCAGTTATTTATATATGGATAGGGTGGGGGATCTATTTAGGAACTCTATAGTGGTCTTCAGGCCTTGCTTGATGAGTTCAAGATCCACTAGTAGTTTGTTGTTGGGATCTTGAAAGTATAGTATATTCGTGATCTCCTTGGTTGGGCTCAATTCTAATTTGACATCTTAAATATGAGGACAAATACTTAGGGTAGAGTTAGTTCCTACACTTCAGTCTACTTTCTCACATGTTTTGCAGGGTTTGATAGTTACACCAGTTGCCATATCAGATTAGTTTGTGATGGTCTCTCTTTGGCTCAATAATGCAGTGGTTAAGGTGTTTATGGTCATGGTTGATCCTTTGGTAGTGGCTATGATTCTTGTTAGTGTGAGTACTGTAGAACAACCATATTTTTATTGACAAGTGCTAAGTATGTTCAACCTCTTATGGCATGATATCTTATTTAGAGATTGCTTCTTTTGTTTAGTCGGTATATTGCTTCTTTTGATTAGTCATTACAGATACTGACTATATCTCAAGTTGACTATGATGAGTTTCTTTGACTTCAAGTTAATCAATCTTTGGCTTTTGCCTCCCATGCCATCACGTCAAGTAACAATTCTTTATTAGTATCTAGGGATAATTCCTAGATAATAGACTTTGATACCACACTCAAATCACTTAACTACACTCATTTTTCCAAATTAGTTGATAGAGGATCTAGAGACATTGTTGATGATCGTAACAATCAGGGATTTGGTGAGGGGTTTGTTCAAGCCTCCTTAAAGATCACTCTTGATAAATTCCTCTAATGAAATATAAATTCTTCTTCTCAAAATTAATTGGTTATGATTGAAGATGTCTCTTTTCATATATATGTGCAACTTTCATCCTCACTTTCAGTGTGCGATTATTCTTATAGATGTCTTATTTTTAAATTGATTAAATGTATGGAAAATTGGATTGAGAAGTGCATGGTCGACTATGTATTTTTTGGCAATGTATCTAGATGATATCCTATTAATAGGAATGATATTGTTAGGAAGAATATAGGGAAGTCTAAGTACTTTTTTTAGGAATAGAGCTTGCCTATGCTAAGGATAAGATAGTGCTAACACAGGGGGAGTATATACTTGAGCTTCTCTAAAAGACTTGTCTTCAAGGACATAAACTAGAAAGTGTTTGGATAGATTAGAGTTTATCCTTTTGAGACAAAATTTTTTAGAGGTATCCAAGGATGTTGATAAATATAAACAATTGATCGACAGGCAAATATATCTGAGAGTAACTCATCTAAAAATAACATATGTAGTTGGACTTCTTAGTTAATTCATGCATGAGTCCAAGATGGCACATTAGGCATATGTTCTTTGTGCTCTTGAGTACATTAAGAGCAACTATGTTCAAAGGCTAATCTACAATGAAATGGGCATTTACACATTAGAAGCATTTTCAACTCTAGTTATATAGATGACAAAAGGGTTAGGTAATCCACCTTAAAGCATTGCACCTACATGGATAGGGAACTTATCACAAGGAGAAGTAAAAAGCAATGTGTAGTGTTTTGGTTTAGTGCAAAAGCAAAGTATATTTCCATGATATAGATAACATGTGAGACAATGTGGCTTAGGTCCCTATTGATTGGGTTTGAATTTCTTGTGAAGTTGCTTATGCTTATGTATTATGACAATTAGGTTGTGGTATTCATCATAAACAATAAAATCTTTCATGCGCACACAAAGTATATAGAGGTTAATTATCATCATATTCATGACATAGTGGTGTTTGGATTTCATGAAAACCCTTATTCCATCTTTGGAGTAGTTGATTGTTATCTTCACAAAAGAGATAAGTGTTAGGGTATTTGACACTATGTATAACAAATTGAACATATTTGACATAGATATCCATGTAAGGGAGGTGACTCCTACACACACACTCTCAATGCAATAATGTTATAACAATAATCTAGTCTCTTGATTTTCCTCTTCTAAGCAGTATTCATTAATAAATTGCTTTGCATATTTTGTGTGCAACCATTAAATGTGTTTCTAAAACTCAGCAAAATAGAGTTCATTCCTTTATTTTGTTCCCACTTAAAAATACTTTTCCATTAGTACATCATAACATCAAATTAGCTTGTACACACACACATACATGCATGCATATCAGCCCGTGTATGTACATGCACAAGCTCAACAAACGTGCATGCAAATCCTCATATTGGTTTACATTCATGCCTGGTTCTACTTGCTTTGGTTGAAGCCCTTCAGTAATTGTTTTGGCACATTCTATTTGTTATTATATATGTCATTTATTGTTTATCGATTTGAATTTGATCTGCTATTATAGCTTATTGTGTATGGTTGTTTAATAAGATATGTTGGTATCACAGGTTTTTGCTAGATGGTATAGAGCTCCAGAATTATTATTTGGCACCAGACACTATGGAACAGGGGTGGATGTGTGGGCAGTAGGTTGTATATTTGTTGAACTTCTCCTTCGTCGTCCTTTCCTACAGGTAAGAATTGCAGTCTATCATATTTTGATTGTAGGGTAGCAATGAGGGCTGTTCTATGAGACGCAATTGATGTTAGTGTATTTTTGATCTTTCTCTGGTTGGGTGGAATATCTTGGGTTGTCTGATTCTTGTTGCCTTGATTGGTCTAGCTTAAATTGATTACTGTATCTTATGGTCCTGACTGTCTCAATCAATTTAGCCCAAAATAGACAAGGTGGTCTTTGTATCCTGCAAAAGAAGAGAAAGATATGGTGCTTATGGTTTCTAGGTTGTTAAAGATTCCTTGAAGATTAAGTTAGGGGAACAGTTTGAGAGAACTGATCTAGTTATGTAGTTGCTTGTATTGGGATATTTACCAAGAATTTATTGGGTTGTCAGGTCTAAGTGAGAGTACTTTGGAGAGTAGTGAATCAGAGAGGTGTACTTGACATCAGGTTGGGCAGATTGGCTTGGGTTATCTGATTCTAGTCAAACTAGCTTGATTAGCTTGAAGCCTTGAACTTGTTGGTGTGGCACCACTCTGGTCAGTCACCTGATTGGGTTGACTTGAACAGGACAAGGTGTTCATACTGTCCTACAAAAGAAAGGAAATACATGTTTCATTGATTACTTTTGTTTGTCTTAACTTACTTTTAATGACCTGTATCATGTTTTTGCAAGAAGTGTCATAATAGAAGCATCCTCACTAGAGAACCTAAAGGATGTAGAAATGCCATTACATTTAGGCCTGGTTCACTATCAAGTTTGCTATTTTTGATTGAACCATAACACATGAAATGAACCTTCGCTATACTTACATTTCTAAGGAGTGCATGAGGGAGAGATCCTATTGGAACTCTTAATGGTCTAGCCTCCCTCTAGGACCTTGGAAACTACTCTTCCCATCCCAACAATTGTTCCTTTAAGGGTGTAACCCACCCATGCTGATGCCATTGACTCCACACCTACATTCCCATTGCCCATTGTGGTAATCCTTGTCTTAGTGCGCTATTCCTCAATTTGATGGTCTTTCATTGATCAGTCATCAATGGTTCTTTCACTTACCCTTAGTTATACCCTCGTTCAGCAATATCAACCACTTCAATGGGGCTTTTACTTCTATTGTGTCATTGGAATGTGAATTCTTAATGTACTCCACAATAGAGGAAGAGCTTTCATCCCTTGTTGTAGATTCCATTTTTATCTGATATAATATATATATGCAGGGCTAAGACCAATGAAATGGATGGATACTTCCTTTGTATCTTAATCCTTATTAGCGTCTTTTAGAACCTATATGTGTGTCTTTGAGTGTTCCATATTTTAAAATCTTTTTGAGAGTTGTCATTTGAAAATATTTAACTGCATCTGAATTTAAATGTGTTTGAATGGATATTATTTTTGAACTTATTGAGTTTTTATGCAATTTGTTGAGCTTTCATGTTGTTAGTAGAAAGTTTAATTAAGTAAAGTTTTAAAACATAAAACTAGTCCCTTTTCTGTTTGTCTTTACAAATGCTTATTGAACTACCTTTTTACATGAAATCATAGTACCATATATTTAATTATGTTTATTAATTCCTTAGTTTTGTACTCTTGCCTACAATTTCATATGAATTAAATAAATTATGTTCTTGAAATTTATGTAATAGATTGTAGCTTTGAGAAAGTGCTCTTTGATTCTAGTGTTAGTAAGGAGTTGCTGCCACCTCTGTAGGTGTATTTGAGTGGTGAGAATTTTCCACCAATTGATCTCTCACTAGTCCCTAATTGTTTTTGAGTGTTTAAATTGATGACCTTGTGTAGCTTAGCAACGATGATTGTCAATGAACCACCTTGTTCAACTAGAAAAGGGTTTAACAGGAAGATGAAAAAAAAGAATGAAGGAGACAAAAAGGAGAAGACGACAGTTACTACTATCAATAGGTGTGACCCACAAATAAACCTCTTTAACATTAATTGTGTAGTGTCCACACATATATAGGAGTACATAAAAATAACTACCAAAGGGGTTAGGGTTCACACGTTTAGACAATACTTTAATAAAGGTCGAATGTGGGAAAAAAAAACTATTTTTAGAAAAACTCTTAACAAAAAACAACATAAGGCTAAAAATAGAAAAACTTGACTGACAACTATTTTTGTAAACTTAAAAGCACATATTTCATCATTCAATAGGTGCCTACGAACCTAAGACACTAAGTTCAATGGAAGATCAGGCAAGAAAGTAGCCACTTGTAAGTCATTTCGATATCTCTGTAGGGTCACAAGATCAGTAGTAGGCGGTTGAAGAATATTCAATTCCTCAAATAAAGACCTCATTGTCCCATAATATTTTTGCATTGATTGCCCCAACATTTTAAGAGTAAATATTTGCTTATAAATCTCATAAACTCTTAAAATGTTTCTTTAAAGTGTCCTATATAAGTTTTGCAAGGCAAAACATCATCACACCCTTAGCAACAGATGACTCTATACTATTTTCTAGCTAAGTAATAATAGCAGCATCGTCAGCAAATCAATCATCATATGCACCATCCTTGACATCTGGAGGCAGTTGGGTGAGGTGTCTACTCTTCCTTTGTGCTGCTACAAATGTGAGAAAGCTCAATGACCATGTGTGGTAGTTGAGCTCATTGAGCTTAACTGTCATTCTGGACAGTTGTCGGATTGTTGTCTCTCTGAAAGTCATCAAAACTTTTATTGAGACAACTAATACTAACAGGTTCAACAGTCGTTATCTGTAACACCAGTAGATTTAGCAGCCACCGTCTGCACCAACACTGACCTAACAACCTCCTTGCTGCACCATACATGATGGAAACCTAAGAAAGCATTTGCCGAACATCCTGCCTGTCATCTTACCTGACATAGCATCTGTCAGACATCTTTTCTGTCGTGAGTCCCTTCTTGTTGACTTCGCTGATCCGTCGTGAGTACACGTCGACCATCCATGTCAGCCGCTTGTCGCAAGTCCATGCCAGTCGTTCGCGAGTTCGTCTGTCAGGAGCTCTAGTCACCTGGTCACAAGTTCACTTGTCAGTCACAAGTCCCAAGCCAGTCATCCACGTCATCGATGCACGCAGTCACTAGAGCCTCAGCATCATTCCCATAGATAGCGCTAGTCGTAAGTTCATCCATCGGGAGCTCTAGTCACCTGATCACGAGCACGCGATCACGCGTATGTAGTCAAATCTGCGATCATCGAGAGTCTCTATGCGACGCGATGCTGCTGAATTTGCAAGTCGCGAGTGCATAGTGAACCTGTGAGCACGTAGGATCTACTTGCCTTTTTGTTGATGGTTCTACTATTTGGAGGATCCTTGTTGCCCTAACTCTAATACCGTGCGGTGAAATTTGATTTTAACTATCTTCTATATTGATATAAGGATAGGTTACATATATATATATATAGGGAGAATGATCCATATAAAGATTCGTATACCCAATTACATAGGTTATAACATAACAAGACAAACAATTATTCTTCAGCTATCATTGCTTCATTTTGATTTATATTCTCATTTCTCTGATTTTTCTGCTTGCACACAGTTACTTAATGATCCTTTTGATTACATTTTGTACATAAAACATCAAGTATTCTCCAACATTTGTATAGAGCATGTCCCTTTTTTCCACAGTACCTACAAGGTGGATAATTCTTCTTTTGTTTGGATTTGTCACTTCCTGACCTTTGTTTAGAAGTACCTTTACCCACATTTTTCAACACTTGCTTCATATTTTTCTTTTCAGAAAAATTTTTAACCACCAAGGTGCATTCAATAGTGTCATCTTGCCTCATTAAACATCTTTGCTCTTGAGCTTGTAGAGAATTTAACAATTCAGATAAAGAGATTTATGATAAATCTCTTGTATTTTCTAAGGTAGTTATAAAAGCTTCATATTTTTCTAGAACTGTTACAAGGATTTTTTCCATAATCCTTGAATCATTAAATTTAGTGCCTAGTAATCTAACTTTATTGGCAATAGAAATCAACTTGTTAGAATAATCTTTGACAATCTCAACATCCTTCATCCTTAATAATTCAAATTCTCTAATCAAATTCAAAACTTGCATACCTTTAATTCTTTTATCTCTTGCATATTCCTCTTTCAACTTATCCCAAACTTGTTTTGCAGTATTGAGTGTCATCACTTTAGAAAAAATAGTAAGAGAAAATTTTGTAAACACGCAAACCTTAGCCATAGATTTACACATCTTTTTCTGCTTATGAATCTTGATCTGCGCCATGGTTGAGTTGTTCAATAAAGAGGGAGCATCATAATCTTCCTTCACTACCTCCTACATGTCTAGTGACTTTAAATAAGCTTGCATTCTAATCATCTAATGTAGAAAATTATTGTCATCAAAAATTGGTGGCACTAACTACAAAAAACCAACTGCACTTTCTATGTTACATGAGTCAGAAAAAATTTCCAAAACTCACAACACAGAAAACAAGATGCACACAATCAAAAAATTATGTTTTACCCTAACTAGAGATTGCAACGCCTTCCAGTAGTAGCTCTGATATCACTTGTTCAACTAGAAAATGGTTTAATAGAAAGATGAAAAGAAGAATGAAGAAGGAGAAGATGATAGTTACTGCCATCCATAGTTGTAACCCACAAATAAATCTCCTTAACATTAATTATGTAGTGTCCACACATATATACATAAAAAGAACTACCCAAAGGATTAAGGTTCACACGTTTGCACAACACCTTAATAAAGGTAGAATGTGGGAAAGAGAAAAATTGTTTTAAAAAAAACTCTTAATAAAAAATAATATAAAGCTAAAAATAGAAAAACTTGATTGACAACTATTTTTGCAGACTTAAAAGCACATATTTCATCACACCTTAATAAAAATGAAGTTGCTACTAATACTTCATCTTTATGTGTGTGTAAAGAGAGAGAGAGAGCGATCCATACTTTTCAAGGTGTCCAAGTGTTAAACTACTTAGGCACTTATTTAGATTTTTTTTTAAAATTTTAAGTGTGTAATATCTATGTATACTTTTAACTCTATTATTTTCCTAAATAACATTCAAGTACATAAATAATCTTAAGACAGCATCAAAATATGAAGTGCAGTAATACTAATATCCACACACACATACACATGAATAATAATATTTATGATTATAATTTTCAATAATTCTGTATATTTTGGTAATATTCCATTAAAAATTTATATTTAAGATTTTTTGCAAGGAAAAATATTTAAAAACATATACTTAATTAGATGGATCTGGCAAAATAAGATAAGGCAAGGCAGTAGTCAAGGCGTGACCAATTCATGCCTTGGTGCCTAGACACTCATCTTAAAAAGTATGGAGAGACTAACAGAATGGATGAATACTTCCTATGTTTTAATCTATATGAGGGTCTTTTGGAACCTATGTGGGTGTGTTTTTGAGTGTTCCATATTTTCAAATCTTTTTGAAAATTGGCATTTGAAAAACTTTCACATTTGTATCTGAATAAAATGGATATATCAGATATTATCCAATTGGACAAATACATCTTAAGTTGGATGTATGTATATCCATTGAAAATTTTAAATATGAAAAAATCCATATTCAAATCGAAAATATAATTAAATGTACATATAACGGGTATATTTCACAGGATTAGATCATTTAAATTAATTAATTAGCTAATCATATTCTATACATGAAATAATGAACTCTGTTTTGGATACTTCACTGTCTGTACGTTAGATGGATGCAACCATAGATTCAAATTCAGATATTTACGGTTGAAATTTTTGGCGCATCTGAACTTGATCTGGGCATTTTATTTTTTTAGGTAAAATCCAAAATTCATATACAGATCTAGAGTGAATATTCAAATTTTGAATATAAAGTGGTACTAACAGACTGACAGCCCAAAAAATTGACCTGCTGTTTGGTAAATAAAATTTGGGTAGGTTTCTGTTTAGGGGGGTTGCCATACACTTAGAAATTATGCATTTCAATTATGGGAGCTTTTCTGTTCAGGATCTGTATCTTTATATGTTTAAGGGAGGTTAATTGGGGGGCTCTAAATTTGGTGGTTGACAGCAATGCCTCCTGTTTATTGTTTGAAATATGCAGCTCACATGATCTTCGTAGAGGTTTCTAGTAGAAATTTGAACTGAAGCTTCATCTGCTGTTGGATCTGGGGTGATGCAGACACGTGGGAGGATTCTCATGGACAACTTGAGGTGCTTATTACGCTGATTCCTTGTGCTGGATGTTGGAGTCTGTGGTTGTTAACTAAAAGAAATCTTTTATAAGATGTCTATCCAGCTTCACCCAGCTATGCCTTGTGAAGGAGAGCCGAGTTCCCAAACAAGAACACAAGTAAAATGTAATATAGTTGATACGAGGCTGTAATACTGATGAATGGTAATAGTCCAAAGATAGTTTAAGAAATGAATAATCTGAAATAGAGTAGTAGTTGCAATAATTTAGGAGAAAAGGTGAATTTAGATGGTTTTATCCTGTCAAAGTAAGTTGGTTTGATATTGTTAAAGTAATCTTATGGTTACGTTGGACCTTTGGTAAACAAAGGGTGGAGGAATATCAAATATACATAGTTAGAATCTGTGAAAAAGGATTTAAAATTACACAGTTTAAAATAATAAAAAATGGTTCAGTGTCCAAGTTGTCATTGTGGCATTGTTTAATTTTGAATTTAGTCTATTCTACCTGTCATCTGTCCTCTGTTTTAAGTTGAGATTTTCAAATTGTTGATCATGACCTTACAGGGTTTGAGTGATATGGATCAGCTAGGGAAGATATTTGCTGCCTTTGGGACACCACAGAAATCACAGTGGCCTGACATGGCTTACCTTCCAGACTATGTTCAGTACCAATTTGTTGCTGCTCCTCCGCTTCGTTCGCTGTTTCCCATGGCTAGTGATGATGCCTTGGATTTATTATCAAAAATGTTCACATATGATCCTAAAGCCAGGATAACTTCACAAGAGGCACTCGAGCACAGGTTTAAATTTGGTAGAGTTATTATTGACATTTATTATAACATGTTTAACATTTTTTCACACAATTCAAATTCATGAAAAATTAATTCATCTTTCAAATCCAGGTATTTTACATCTGTTCCTGCACCAACCAAGCCTTTTCTACTTCCCGGGCCCTCTCCCAAGGATGACTCTAAAAATCACAGGCCATGTGATTTAAACGTAGAGGGACCTCTTTTTTTATCTCCTACAAGGAAGTCAAGAAGGGTAATGCTACAGGGAGAGGGCATGGATCCAAGTGCATATGGATCTGATGAGACTGACGATCATGTTAGAGAGAACAAACATGCTAGTGTTTCAGCAGGCCAGAGTGGAACCATGTCAATGTCGGTGGACTAGGCAACATTGTTTGAGTCTGGAGCGGATTCCTAGACCAAAACTTAAACAGGTAAACATGCACTTATGGGGAGGGGGCTAGTCGTGCTTCATTCTTAACTCGTTCTATAATGCCAATTGACCTGGGTGCTATTCACTTTCTGCTATTTTACTTTCTATAAAGATTTGTCTTAAAAATCAATTTCAAAAAAGACCATCAAAGGCTATATCACCACCATATTTGAAGTTATGGGTTAAAACAGGACATATCAAAAGAAAAACATTACAAAGTAACAAGTTTTCATTCTTGCAGTGCAGACGAGTCTTGTTTGAAGAAAAAAATTGCACCTGCAAATGACCTGCCTAAAGTTATTCGCTTACCCATTAACAGTTTATCTTCAAGGAGTCACATTCTAGTAGGTACGTCCCCCCCCCATGTTGGAGCAGGATCTCAACAGTTAAATCACGATTATTTGGGTATGTAAGGTTCTATTCTTTCGAAATATGTGTAAGCAACAATATAATTTCTCCGGCTTTTTTGTATTCACTTTTCGCAAGTGATTTATTTAATTTGGGCTGGGGAAACTTTTTTCATACAAGAGCGAACCATCTGTTGTTTTGAATATCGTACTCTCAATACAAACGTTTCGCCACAAAAATGAATGGAATTTGAATGAACAATTGGACTTGTGCAGCCCTGTAAACTAGAAGACTCCTCTTGCTTGAGGCTTGACATGCTTGAGTTTCACATGCCGCACAAAATCTGTTTGCTTCTATCGTAATTCAAAAGTTCAGCTTCCCGAAAATAAACTGCTCCAATCATATATGATCGGTTGCATTATCAAAAGTAATGTCTAATTCAATTGGCAACAAGTGGAAATGATCATTCATTATCAGTACCATTCTTGAGTATATTACAAGACCATATCTTCATTATCATACTGATAATATGGTTCATCCAAGAGTTCAAGATCGTTCCCATATCACTAGTATTTATTAAAAACCACCGGTATTCACTAAAAATCGCTAATGTTCACTGAAAACCACTAATATTCTTGAATATGTTTATTAATATACATAAAAAATTGAAAAGAAATGTAAAACATACCATACATATCTGTGATTTGCTTTAAAATGAAAAAAAAAGAGATGGAGCAGAAAATCCACTTGAAAATAGAGTTGTAGAAGAGAAGTTACATATTGATTTGATACCTTCACTTAAGAAAAACACCCTCAAAGTATAAATAGATATTCTATTTGTTAAATACAAAGATCTACCTCATTGGAATGGAGATCAAGAAGATTGAAAAAGGAGGGTAAATCGTTAAATGCACTTATTGTTGAGAAGTGAAAAGGATCGACAATAAATCAAATCTTGGAAGATGAGGAAACGTCTATTTTAGTAAAGAAAGAAACTGTTCTGACCACAAACTACATAATTGTTTTCCTATTCCTCTATTCGATGTTACAAAATATTTGTCTCTGCCATTGCAATACTAGTCTTATTTCCCTCCCACTGTAACCGTGAACAAATAGACCTTCAAAGCGACGGCAAGAGCAAGTTGCAGCAAAAAGATGCCCGCAACGATTAGAAACCAACTTTCCCCAGCTGATACGATATGAGTTCGAAGGTTTAGGGAGACAAAGGCTGCCGACATGAATCCTGCCACGCCAGTAACTATCCATCTAAAGATTTCCACTGGAACGATTGAAAAGCACTGTGAACAAGGCAGCAAAAACTCAGATCTCAGCAAGAACCACCAAATAATCTACAAAGCCCATGTCAACTGATAGAAATAAACAAAGTCTCAGTAATTAGAGTATCTCCAAATATCACCTGGCACAGTGAATATAAAACTTTTATAAAAAGAGCAAAGGCATGGAACATGAACATGATCGCTAACTATCGTATATAATTTGGGTGTTTGGGAACTTACCAATGCAGGAATAAAAACAAAAAGTGAGTAGCCGTACAAACAGAATAGTTGAACAAGCCCCGACGGTGCTGAAAGGTACTTGAGAATAACATAGAGTACAAGCGGGATAATGATAACATATCCATAAAACAAGCCAGCCGACCAGGTAACCAGATTCATATCATAGTTCCACTCTTTCTTATGGAGCATGTGCGCAAGATAAGTGGTGAATGTTCCTATAGCTGCCGCCACAAAAATCAATGTGGTGCAGATCCAAAATGGTCCATACCTGTGCGGTAGAAGGACAGGAAAGTCAAAATGGCATATGACTAGACAAAGGTCTACAAAAATACTATAACGCTAGTCCGAAATCATGGGAACAAAAAAAGGTAGTTAAGCATGGTAACTCCCACTGCCACATCTTCTCTTGAAGCTTATAGCTCTAACATAATGATAACAGTTCATGCACCTACCCACCATCTAAGGCAATAATATGCCAAACCATTCTTCTAATAGTAAATCAAGCACAGAATGAATTACGTGAAGGAAACTAGAAATACATAATAGAACAAAAATATAAATAAAAACTGGCATACACACACGTGGTAACCACAGACTACAATAAAAAATGTATTTCAGAAAAAAACTAGTACACAAAAAAAAAAAAGTGAAGTGGCACTCATTACAGCAGTAACGTATTAAGGAAATATAATTCTTGATTAAGTGATGGCATTTCAATATGAACTACATATCACGGAGACAAATGGAGAATGATGAAAATATACAACTTATATATTATCCGTCAAGTTCCACCTACTTGTAATTTGCCTAGTCAAAAAATGCACAACTAAGAGAAAAATGCACACTTGATGAAACACACAACACAGAAGAAAAGAGGCAGAAGATTGCGTCAAATACACTCAAAACAAAAGACTGCAAGGTTTAGAAGCACATTCAGGTTGCATGCCCTCAATGGGATGGACAATTTCACAAGAAGAAGCTTATGGCTTGGGTTTATTCTTCATGGTTTTTTCCCACACGTTAGCAAATGCATGTGGCTGTGAAATGGGTATGTAGCAAGTTCCCTACATCTCAGGGCCAAATGTGGCAAAGATATAAATACATGAGTTCAATTCAACTATAGCCATATTTAAGGCCCATTTTTTTCTTAAATAATATCTAGATGAGTAACATAACTATGTGACTAAATAGGCATGCTGCCCATGCCACATTATGAAATTCTTCTAGCTCATGGTGCAATATGGATGATGTAAAATCAAAGAAAACATCAACTTCAATGCTAGTGATAAGAACAAAATTAGGTTGTAGAAGAGTAAGATGAAGAGAAAAGTCATAAAAAAGAGAGATTCCTAAACATGAATCTCTTATAAATCCCCTAGAATATAGAAAAAAATACTTAGTTCTCAAAACAATAGAAATGGGTGCGAATTTTCTTTTCTTGACTGCTATAAAAACTTATCTACAACATGAAAAGTTTTTGTGCAACAAAATACAAAAACCTCCCAAAAGATGCAGTTAAAGGATTATACCATTAGAAGAGTATAGTCAACTTCATTCCTCATGACATCTAAATTTGTGTCTAAAGTCAAACCAAGTAATATTTGTGTTATTTGTACAGTCCAGTCTGTAGTGAATGTGGTGGTGGTGACGGTGCTAGTAGTAACAGTAGATGTGATGCAGACAAACAGAATTACACCATTAAAGACAAACAGAATTACACCATTAAACGTATATCGGGACATACAAGTCTGGATTATCAGCAGTTTTTCCACTAAAGCTCCCCTTGAATGGGAGAAGGGAGTCCCTGATCCTTTCCACGACATCTGAAGTATCTACGTCGAAGTATGGTTTGTATGTATCAACCATGAAATTCCGGAACAATCCACCTTGTTGAGTCTCATCAGATAAATTTCCCAATGATGGTTCTGAGAATCCATCTTTTAAAAAAAACACCAAATCAGTGGTTGTCAACGTATGTATAACTAAATCGGAAAAATACCAAAACAACTTAGCTATCCATATCACCGGCATACGGAGGATGTCGGGATGATCCTTCAATCCTACCCTGGGCACCGGAAGGTGGGAATGACTGGAGATTGGAATCTAGAAGCACCAACATCACATGAAGAAGCAAATCAATATGCAGTCTTTTGACTTGAAGAAAACAACTGATTGGCAAAACCACCCACAATATGAGAACTTTTTAAAAAAATCTCCCTTTTTCGGTGAGGTTCACTCAAAACGCAACGAAACTGCCTTCTCGTGTTTCAATCGGAATCCAACAAACTCCAACCAATAAAAACAAAAACCAAAAGAGTCACCATGAAGAAAAAAGGATCTTCAGAACAGGGAAGCATCGGGCACAAACCAGGAAAACTGACGGAGACGTCATCGGGACCCTCGGCCGCCTGCAAAATTTCCATTAACGAAAAGAAAATAAGAAGGATCAAAGCTTGGTAAGGAGGGGACAAAAAAAACCAAAAACAAATATTTTGGAAGTGTGCATCTTCAGAGTAGCAGAAAAAGTGAGGGAATTGGAGAACAGAAGTAAGAGCTGAGTTAGTGATTACCGGGACGGATCCGGAGTACTGGTGGTTATCGATGGGTGTATACCCTTCTCCACCACCGCCACCGCCACCTCCTCCCATCATCTTCGCCTTCACTCTGTCAGAGGTCAGGAAAATCCCTACCTTTCCGAGAGCGGTAAACGAAAGAAAGAATGCTCTCCTTTCCCGGTCGGCATGATCGTTTGCGTTGACTCTCCGGTCAATATCATATTTAAGTGTTTTTTACTTACACGCTATAAAAAAATTATCAATTATTTATATTTTATTTTAAAATTTATATTTGATTATATATCATAAAAAATTTTATTTTTATACTTACATCCTTATTATTACATTAAGGAGAGGTTATGTCACTTAAAAAGTTAAAAAAGTTAGAAAATTAAAAGTTAAAAAAATTAAGAATTAGAAAAGTTAAGAATTAGAAAATTAGAAAAGTTAAAAAGTAAAATTTGATAATATTTGTACAATCAATAAAAAATTAGAAAAATTATATAGTTGTTAACTTTTAATATTATATATTAAATAATTAAATAAAATAATATTTGTGATTTTAATATTATAAAATTAAATTAAATGATATTAACAGTAATAAAGTAATTAATATTTTATTATTAATTCATTAATAATAAATTTTAAAAATAATTATAATAATATATATTTTATTATATTAACAATATATACTTTAATTATATTAACAATAAATGAACAATATATTATGTTAATATACTTTAATTATATTAAAGTATATGCGAAGTAATTTTAATTAAAATAATAATATATTATACAAAATACATTAGAAAGTAATAATTAAAATAATGTAATACTTTAATTAATATACTTTAATGAAATAAAACGTATATTATATTAATATATTATACTTTAATTATATTAACAATATAAACTTTAATTATAATTAATTTTAAATAATAAAACAATAATATGAATTAAATAAAATAATATTTGTGAATTTAATATTATAAAATAAAATTAAATAATAGTAATAAGAATAATATAAATTATTTTATTATTAATAAAATAATAATAACGATATTAATTACATAAAACGATATTAACAATAATTATATTAAAGTATATAGAAAGTAATTTTAACTAAAACAATAATATATTATAAAAAGTATATTATGAAGTAATAATTAAAATAATATAATACTTTAAGTAAATAAAGAATAAATTATATTTAATATATTAAACTTTAATTATAATTAATTTTAAATAATAAAAAAAATAATATGAATAATCATATAACATTAAAATAATAATAATAAAATAATTTTTATAATTAAATATTATAATAATTAAATAAAATTAAATTATATAATAATTAAATAACAATTATTTTCATATGATGTCTAGAAGTAGGTCTTCCTTGCATTTAAAGATTTTTTTTTCGTGTTAGGGTTTTTTAACTTTTAGACCATCTTTAGTCTGAAAGTTAAGAAATATTATCTATTTATATCTTGAAAAGTTAGAAAAAATTATTAACTTTTCAAGATGTCATAAACACTAGAATATCGAGAATTTATTTTCAAGTTTCTAATTCTCAATATTTTAGGTGATACAAACACCTCCTAAGAAAAAATGAATAATTAATTACTTGGGAGAGGTACGTAAAATTAGAATATTGAGAAAGTTAAAAAACTTTTGTATAAAATAAAGGAGTTTCCTAAGATTCAAATTATTTTTATGTTGTCTAGATTTCTAGGAATTCTAGGAATTCCAGGAAAAAAAAAAAGTATGAAAAATTTTTAGACTATAGAACTAAAATGTTGGAAAAGTTAAAAAACTTTTTCTTATATAAAAGGAAAGAGTTTCTTAAGATTCAAAACTACTCCTCCTCTGAAATCTTAAAAAATCAATCTTGTATGTCTGCCTGTGTGACCTTCTTCCTGTCTACTTATGCGACCTCTCCGTACACTCGTGCGACCTCCCTACTTACCTGCACTACCTCCTCCTTGCCCACCTGCATCGTGCGACCTCCTCCTTGCCCACCTGCATCGTGCGACCTCCTCCTTGCCCACCTGCATCGTGCGACCTCCTCCCCACCTGCTCGTGCGACCCCCTTCTAGCCTGCCTACGTGACCTCCTCCCCACCCACCCACCCATGCAACCTCCCTGCTTGACTGCGAGCTTCCGCCCACGTGACCTTCAATTTCCACAAGGTAAGATCTGTTATAATCTCATCTAGTTTTATTTGTATGGTTGATTTCAAGTCTTCATTGTATTACATATCTCAAGCATATTTTGCACTGTAATGGTCTTGTATTCCGATGTATGGTTTTATTTGTATGATCTTGTATTCTGTGGACTAAAGTGCTGCCTCAAGTGAAAATAAGTATTTTATCATTTTTGTTGATAATTTTGTAAGAAAAATCTCCAGGAAAAATTTTAAAATTCTTTGAATCAATGGTAGTGATGAATATATTTCATGATATTGGTGACATGAAAAAATGTATATGCAATAAACAAATAAATCATATCATTATCTGAGCAATCTTCCTTAGTTGAATATTTCATGACTATATATTGTTTCAATAACTATAATATCTTAAGGTTTAGTCCTACGTTATTTGAAATAAACATAAGTATGTGCTAAATAAATACTAGGGTTAACAATAATATCAACTTTTGCTTAAGCATTTTAGGCCTAGTTGTTAAATTTGAGGTTGAGATCGTACAAGTCAGTTGGAACTAGGTTGTTACAATCTCCATGAATTTTTAATAACGTATTCTATTTTTGTTTCTGTGATACTTTCATTGTTAGGTGTTAAGTTTTCCCTATCTTTGCTTTCAATTCCATAAAAATACTATTTTCCTAGCTACTTTATGATTCAAAATGGTAGATTGTAAAACATGATTATAAACAAGAAGTTAATGTTGCTAAGATGCATATCCTTATATAAATAAATGGTAATATTATAAGGGATAAGTGAAAAAAGTGATTTTATTTAAAATAGAATAGGAGTTGCACCATTTGAAGATAAGATAAGAAGAAATTGATTTAGGTGGTTTGGTCATATTCATTGGAGACTAAGAAATAAGAAATACATCAATTAGGAAAGGAGAATTAATTAATGTAGAAGAAATTAAAAAAGTAAAGGTAAATTTAAAATTACTTGGTTAGGAATTGTAAGAAAAAATTTAAATTTATGTAATTTAATTGATATAAAAAAAAAGAATTTATGTGATAGACTCTATGTAGAGGAATTAGAGCTTAAATTGTTGTATCTATTTGACAACACTATTTTGTTCAGAAGAGTTAAGCTAGAGATGTAGAAATTTGTGTTGAATATCAACACATCCCAAGAAGACCCTGTAACTTCCAATAGTTTACAGGAGAATCTTTGAAAATAAATACAAATGGGGCTGCCACTCAAAATCATGCTTTAGGAGGAGTGTTTAGAAACAACAAAGTCCTTTTCATAATCTATTTATGAAATTAGGTGGATCTATTTATATACTTTTCATATGTAGCATGCACTTTTCATAATCTTAACTTGTCTTCATTCACAACTATTTACGTAAAGACATTATAGTATTCATGCATGCAATTTTTAAACCTTTATAACGTGATTTAGTCAAAATCCTTGTAATACTTATTTTAATGAAGTACTTTTGATTTATATATATGTGTTACAAATTAGATATAACTAATACAAAAAACACAATACAAGATAAACAAAGATCTTACACTAATTAGAATGCAAAAGCAGATGTTACATTTTTAGTTAGATTAGAAGATGTTTTAAATGAAAAGAATGGAAAGACATATAACAAAAAAGTTAAAGTTAAAACATTAAATAAAGTAATAGAGAAATATAACAAGAACACAAATATAGTTATTACAAAGAAAAATATTAACAGTCAAATTAAAACATAGCAACAGATGTATCGCAATTATACAAACATTATGGGTCTGCTTGTGTACTTAGAATTTGAATTCTAACGAAATTTGAATTCTACAGAATTTGATGGAAATAATTCAAAATCTAGGTGTTTGTGTACGTTTAGAAATTTGACGGAAATTGAAATTTAGGTGTTTGTGCACATGACAGAATTGGAGGAATTGAATAGAATTGATTTTTAATAAAATTAAGTAATGAATTAAAGTAATTAGTGAAAATGTAATTAATTTATTAATGAATTATTTACATTAATAAATGAACATATTATTAAAATAAATGTTTATATATCATTTATCAATTAATTAAATATATTATTATATAAAATAAATCAAAAATTACAGAAATTGATAACTTATACGTTATATTACATATTTAAAACAACAAAAGGATAATTATAAATTTTATATTCATCGTAATGATCAAAAAAAGGTATATTACAAAAAATCTACTCATTATGATGTTTGTAATATTTTCATTCATGACCATCCCACATTGCATACATAATATTTTCACGAAATTTATCTACAATTTCTTTTCTTTGCTCTTGCTGTTGTTCTCAATAGTGTTAACTATTTCATATTGTCTTTTTACATTTGTAGAGTCTTCAACTTATATATCACATTCATCTTCTTGTACTTCATCTTCAAGATCTTAACATAAGTCTGTTTTATCTGCTTTATGAATGAAGTTGTGAACTAAAAAACATATCAGCACTATTTTTGCTTAAGTTGTGAAAGGAAATGACATATATCATCGTAATATTGAAAAATGATGTTTGACTACTCCAAATGTACATTCAATTACTGTCCTCAACTGTGAATGTCTATAGTTGAAGTTTTCCACTGCATTTGTTAGTTGTCAATTTCCTTCATATTCTGGTAAGTGATATTGAACACCTCGAAATGGACATATAAACTCAAACCTATTTGGAAATCCAGCATCAACTAAGTAAAATTTACCTACATGTATTTGAACATCATTTGAAATGAATTCAATTTTGATTGATAGGTGACATAAAGGTAGATTATAAGTTGTATATCTCGTGACACTTGCAAATCATTGCATTGAGTTGTCGCATCTTGAAGGAGTCGAGCATCAGCAATTGAACCTTCCCACCCACTAAGAACATAAGTAAATTCCATATCAAAATTGCTTGCAGCCAATATGTTTTGTGACAATTCACCTTTTCTATTCCTAAATTGGGCATTCTCTTTTCCATAAATTGTGGCTTTAATGTGTGTACCATCAATAGCACCTATATAATCCTACTCATACCAAAAATAAATTTAATAAATATATAAATGAATAACATGAAATATCAAAATAGAAATAAAGATTAAAGTATGTACCTTGAAATATGGATAAACATTAACATCATTCTGAATTTGATTGTGTGTAGCAACTTCATGTTTAGCTAGAAGTATATCACCTATTTTTAATATAGCATTTATCATTTCATTGAAATATGTACTGACAGTCCATGCTGAGCAATGAAAATGCTCTCTAGTTACTCCATACCTTTAATTTTGTCCAACTGTTACAAAAATAAATAGCAAGTTTCTCCTCTACACTCATATTTCTACTATCTGATATTACTTTCATATTTCCACAAAATTATGAAAAAACATGTTGACTCATTCGATAAATTTTTCTGCAGTTGTATGTTTGATATGGTGATGATGGATTTAATAATCTTTGTACATATTCTGCTCCTTTTGTGCTGTATATACAAGTGGTGGATGTTTGAATCTCATTTATAATAATTTCGCATAGAAATTGCTATGTTCCCAATATAACTTTTCTTTTTTTCTTCCTTCGTTCTTCGTCTTCATTAATAATGGACATAGACGTTTTCATAAATTCCAATCCCTACATCTGTACCTATCATACCAATTATGATTTAATAAAAAAAACATAATAATAGCATACAATGCATACATCAACAAAATGTTTACACCATGTTACATAGCATTAAGGATAACACAAGTTCAATAAATTCAAACATGTTCAACAAAATTTAAATTTTTAAATGAAAAAAGCACATCATTTCAAATTAAACTTCAACCATGAAGTTCTCATGTTTGGTGGTAGACGCCTAAATTGATTCTTCTTTGATTCTATCTCCAATAATTGCATTGCCTTGTATTTTTCTTCTTTTGTAAGATCTGTAAGTGAAAGTAAAATAGTGAGAACATCATCTTCTTCATGATATTTTTTCTCTAACAATTCCATCTTCCTCTCCATGTATGTTAATTTTCTTTCTTCAATACGTTGTGTAAATGTCATCTTTTCCTTTTGGATCGATATCATGTTCTCTTGTAGTTGTATGACACGCTCTATGTATGCTATTTTCCTCAAATTTTCTTTCATATCCTCACTAAAATAATTCATAAGTGATACACTAACATTATTCATTGTAGTTGCCATAAGTTGTGATTCAACATGTGGACGTGGACATTTTCCTTTCTTACATGAGTCTACATCATTCAAACTAGGAGAAGGAGCTTGAGTAGGAAAAGGATCTTGAGTTTCAACCTCAAATTCCATAGTATTTTGTGTAAGAGGTACATTATCAAGGTCATTTGTATTTTCATTCAAATTCACAGTTGCTCTCAGATTTGTTATACTCATTTTAGTTGAGTCTATTGCAAGATTTCCTTCAAATATTATTTGAAGCTGGTCATATATAGGACATGCTTTACCCTTATACTGTGCACACTCTGGATGAACCTATTAGGAAAAAAAAATATTAGTATAAATTATAAGTTAATCAAATGTTAAATTTAAATTTGAAAAAATTCAACTAATCATAACAAATTCATCCCAAACTTCTTTTACGATATCAGTATGTCCATAAATGTAGTTCCATCCCCAACCACTTTGTGCACCAATCTTGGTATAAATCTAATACATTTGTCGCCATGTTTTCATTCGACTATCAATATTTTTCTTTTGGATGTTAACTCCTGTTTCTTTATTGTAATCATCAATTACCTTTAACCAAGTATCAACTCGTATATTTCCATTAGGAGCTTTACCATTACCTTCCTTAATAGCATCGCACACCCTTCTTAATATCATCTCATCCGCTTGAACACTCCAACTAAAATAAGATCTTCCACATTCTTTCTTGTTTTCCATTTCCTAAGAATACATATATGAACATAATATAAAATGCACCATAACATAACATAACATAGAAATGGACATTACCATAAACATTAGATTCATAATATACACCTATCTACAAATGAATATACTTTAACAAGATAAATATCTAGGTATTGTAAATGGTAGTGATTAATGTAGGTTGTGCAAATTTATATATTTGTGCATAAAAAATACTTATTTTGCACTATCAACAGTGTTACAAATCTGTGAAGAAAGTAGCATTCAAATGTACCTTCCACCAGCGAACTTACTATTAAAGACGGTGCAGGCGAGTGCGAGGGCGAGCACGTAGGTGTCAACGAGTGCGAGAGGGCAATTGACTGCGGCGTGGGTGAGGGAGACGGTGCAAGCGAGTGTGAGGGTGAGCGCGTAGGTGTTGGCGAGTGTGAGGGTGCCGACGAGCGCAAGGGGGCAATCGACTGCAGTGCAGGCGAGGGCAACAGTGTAGGTGAGTGCGAGGGCGACAGTGTAGGTGAGTGTGAGGGCGAGCACGCAAGTGTCGGCGAGTGCAAGGGTGTTGTTTAGAATGAAAAAGTGCATATTATTAACGGTTAAATGATGGTTAATTGTATAATATTTAGCTTATCATATGAGAATTAAGCCATTATGTTATAATTGCACTGTTATATGCTTTAATTGAAGAATCTACTTAATTTTAGGGAATTAATGTTAATTTAGTACATTTATGAACTGTCGGTAAGTTGCAAGTTATGAAATTCTTAAATATCCGAATTTTCTAATATTTCGGACAGTTATGTTTAACATACCGAACAAATTCGGACATTTATGTTTAATAGACCGAATATGTCAGATAATTATGTTTATATTGTCTAACAGTTATGTTTTGAAAGAATATTTTATTATTTCCAGAAGTACACGTGTCAAAACCATAATGAATGACTTAAGTGAACTTTCGGTGAGTTATCTATAACTATTCGAAATTGTAGTTGAGCATTGAATAGTTATCCCTGTAACTCTCCGAAATCTCTTTTTATTTTATAAAATAGCTGAGGACACGTGTCATGTTCCTGGTAAGTGACTTAAGTGGATTTTCGGTGAGTTAGCTGTAACTATCCGAAATGCATCTAAGCATCGGATAGTTAGATCTGTAACTCTCCAAAATGTTATTTTATAATTAAAACTGCTGCTGACACGTGTCAAGATCTGATAGATTTATTTAAGTTATGTATCAGTGAGTTATCTGTAACTATCCGAAATGCATCTAAGCATCGAATAGTTAAGTTTATAAGTATCCGAAATGCATCTGAGCATCGGATAGTTAAATTTATGCACGTGTTTTATATTTAAATCAATGAAGAAAGTCCGTTGAGTTATCTGTAACTCCATAGACTATATATTTTCTAATATGCCACTGTAGTGGTTGTAGAAACAAGACAGCTGGAAGGAAAAACCATGTTTGCACGTATCACGCAGGAATTCAATCGCACAAGGAAAAGAAATCATCGTCGTTGATATGAATGAAGGAAATCCAACCGATCATTCAAGCAGAATCAGTTACTATTGAAGAAATGTAAAAAAAAGAAGAAAAAAAGAAGAATGTGTGATCGATGGATCGACAGTGTGTGTAGAGGAGGATGAACATCGCAATTCTCTGAAGTATCACACCATCCACCATCACCACCATCATCACCAATCATCGGAGGTCTGTAAGGATACTTGCCTAATGTCGGGTCGATTCTGAGCCAAACACAGTGCCTGACAACCACTGTAAGGAGTGATTGCATCGCGGGAAGGGAAGCCATTTTCACCAAGCGCCGACTCATATTTCAGGAGATCGTAAAGCTTTTAGCCTTGACTTCGGGTTGATGCCTGTATGCTGAAGAGGAGATCATCTTGGAATTCTGGACTCGCGATTCTATAGGGAGAGAAGACATAATTGTAAGTGGTTTAATTTTCAGTGGTGTAATTGCGTTGCAAGTAGTGTCGGAAGTATTTACTGTCAAGTGATATTACTTTACATTTCACCTTTCGCTCATTTCCATATTCACATCAAAACAAAAATACCAAAAATAATTTATCTTTGTTTGTATGTTGTATTTGAGTATTGTATTGTTTGTGTTGTATCGTGATTAATGTTATCTGTATCAGTTTTGTGATTATTTTATGTTAGTTTTAATTTTACAGTTTACTGAAATTGGTTCGTACAAAAGACTTAAAGATTTTAATGGTTACGGTTTGAATCATCTGAATGTTAGTATTGCTTAATGATAAATCCAATGTTAACTAGCATTAAAGAGCTTAATTGATTTTATTTACAATCTATGGAATCGCCTAATGGTTGGCCGAATTCTTCTGTAAATAGTAGTATTATAAAGAAGAGACAAGCTCATGGAGTTAACTTAAGTCCACGAGAATAGTCCGTTGAGTTAGCCATAACTCAACGAACTTAGTCCGTTGAGTTAACTGTAAGTCAACGGAGAGCTTATTGAATATATAAATTTGAATTGTTAACAATCAAACAGTTCTTAAATTCGTCAGCAATTCCCTGTGGAATCGACTTGTACTTGCACACTGATACAATAGACACTGTGCAGTTGCAGTTAAAGTACAAATTGGAATTAATATCTAAATTGTATTAAAGGTTGTTTGTTTACTTCTAAAAGAAAGAATAGGCATAAAGATAAATTAATTAAGTAAAACAGAAGTAACAAATTCAAGTTTTTCTAGTGTAGTGTTGGGAAAACCAAATAGGTGTCGACAACCGCGAGGGGGCAATCGATTGCGACACGGGCAATGGTGATGGTGCAGGCGAGTGCAATGGCAAGCATGTAGGTGTCGGTGAGTGCGAGGGTGCCGACGACCGTGAGGGGGCAATGGACTACGACGCGAGTGAGGGCAACGATGCAGGCAAGTGTGAGGGCGAGCATGCAGGTGTCGGCGAGTGTGAGGGTGCCAACAAGCGCAAGGGGGCAATCGACTACGACGCAGGCGAGGGTGATGGTGTAGGCGAGTGCGAGGGCGAGCGCGTAGGTGTCGTGGCCGAGCGTGAGGGGGCGACTATCGGAAAATGAATTCCGACCTTTTAGGTTGGGAATTCATTTTCTCAACCTTTACACATGATTGAAATTCAAATTCTTTGGGAATTTGAATTCCAAACAGTACAAACACCTCATCACTTGGAATCTGACGGAAAAAATTTTCAATTCCGTCAGATTTCAAGTGCACAAACCCCCCCTATGTCTCAAAATAGTTGAGGATGGAATTACATATAATGCCATACAGATATTTTAAATGAAATTTGGAATGAATTTATTAAGGTAACATTTTCGAATGTGTTAATATAATTTGTATATCTCACATATGCTAACATTTTTCCAATATTGTAGAAACATCCAAATTGTGCCTCCCTCAAAGGAAAACCATGTCTCATTTATGTTCAATTGCAACTACTATTTGAAGGTAATATGACTATAGGGAATGTTAATAGAAATCTTGAAACAATTAGTTAGAATCGAAGAGTTGTACCTATGGATGGGCCAAATGAAATGATGCCCCCACCAAATGAAAAGAAGTTTCAATATTTCACACCATCAAGTGATAGTCCAATAGATATAGATGATACCCAACTTCAAGCTTCAACGTCTTCATCAAGAAAGTTTATTGAGATGAGAAAGGCAAAACGTCCAAAACCTTATACAGAGTCAACACAAATCATGACATCTTTATTAAATATGATACATCTATTATTATGTGAAAAAGAAGAGGATAAAGTTAAAACTTGACAAAAATATTATGATAATATGACAAACATACAAAAAGAACAATTTGAGATTTAGAAACAACATGTTATAACTCAAGAGAAGTAGGTTAAAGTGTAAGAAAAAATGTTGCAATTGAAAGTGAAAGAAGGAAGGCTTACAATATAAGCTATAGAAACATTACTATAAATTGAATCAGTAAGAGTGACAAATTCAAAATAATGACTTTGTTAGAAAAAAAGAATTAGTAGAACAATTTCTAAGCATCCCAACAGAAATAAAGGTAGAATGATAGAGTATCACAATTCATGAATGTCCTTTTCTGTTATTAAGTAATGTTGAACAATGTGATAAACTTTATTATTATAGTGAGCAATGTATAATGTTGAATTTTAGACAATTATGGTGACTATTGATTTTCATGTGTGAATGCTTTATTGTTTGATATTTTATATAAATCTTGTTATGTCAAATAAATATTTTTATTATTGTTTCTGATTCTTATAGATCTTGAGGAAAAGGTGTGCTACTCTCATTCCTTCTTGTAGGTAATAATTATCATGAATGGTATAAATGATTTGGAATGGTTAAAGAATATGATCGAGGAAGAAGAGAAAAAAGTAGAAAGACGACAAACGTTACTTCTTTCAATGTGGAACTTCCTTTTAAGTGTTGCACATATGTCAAGTACATTGGCTAGTATTACACATTGCATTTATAATAGAGAAAGGCATGACTACATTAGAAGATTATTAGATCCATCATTACTTCATCAATTATATAACTGTCAAAAGATATATAGAATGAGTCAACATGTATTCCTTAACTTTTGTAATTTGTTACAAAAAGAATGTGACATGGGAAATACAAGCTATGTTAGTGTGGAAGAAAAGCTTGCAATTTTTCTCATCACTGTTAGTCAAAACCAACAATATAGAGTAACAAAGGAACACTTCTCTTGGTCTACATGAACTGTTAGTATCTACTTCAATGAAGTACTTAATATAATTTTAAACTTGCATAAAGAACTTCTTTCAATACCTTCAGCATCAACTCTAAGTAGAATATTAAATGATTCAAACGTGTATCCTTATTTTAAGGTAAATATGTATTTTCATATGTAATTGATTTGTACATTATTTTTGGACAAATTTCTTATGTTTATATTAACAAGATTGCATTGATGCTATTAATGGAACACATATTAAGACAACTATTTATGAAAGACAAATAACAATATTTAGAAATAGAAAATGAGAGTTAAGTCAAAATGTTATGAATGCATATAATTTTGATATAAAATTTATATATATTCTTAGTAGTTGGGAAGGATCAACTTCTAATGTAAGAATTCTTCAAGATGCAGTCATAAGATATCATCTATTCAAGGTTCCACTAGGTATGAAGTAACATTATTGAACATATTTTTTTTGTTTACACTAATTTTTAGTTATATACAAGTAAGTTTTACTTAGTTGATGTTAGTTATCCTAATCGACTTAAATTTATTTGTCCATATCGAAAAGTGAGATATCATCTATCTAAATACGAAAGTAATAAACTTCTAAAAAATGTAATGGAAAATTTCAATTATAAACATTCATAATTAAGATTAATAATTAAGTGATCATTTAGAGTTGTAAAAAATCATTTTTCAATTTTACTAGGACATATGTTGTATCATTATAAGAAATAAATGAAGATTGTGATAGCTTGCTTCCTGCTACACAATTTTATACATAAAGTTGATAGAGTCAATATATTAAAAAATTTAAAAGATAAGTTAGCTAAATTTGATTTGAAAAATAAAGAAATTAGAATTAATGAAAATGAACTTTCGTAGATGAATAGTATATTAGAAATGACGTAAGAACAAAGTAGACAAATAATAGATGAAATGTGTGATAATATGAAGATTACTATGTAGAATAGACATGATTTTTAAATCATTTTATATATAACTTTGTGATATTGTTATGTTATAATATTTTAACATTTATATGTTAAGAATTTATATTTATGTTGTGAATTTTATTGTTAGTTAATAATTTCGAAATATAATTGTTTATGATATGTTATGTTTAAATAGATAATAAATAATACAACTTTTTTAAAATTTGTTTATGACATTGTTAATAAATAAAATTGAAAAAAATTGATATCTTTTTTAAAAATATAAGTATTATAAGGTAAAAAAATAATGTAAATAAAAAATAATTATTAAAATATTTTAATTAAAAACATTCTTTGTGACATAAATTCTACTTTAAAAATTTTAACTTTCTGAAAATTTCAAATTTTTTAAAAATTTTAAACTTTCAAATTCACAAAGCTCTAAACATTCCGTTGAAACTTTCCACGGACTCCCTTTGACTTTTCTCCGCGTTTCCTGTGCCATTTTATTACGTATTGGATGCGTCTTGTTCTACGCACCAACCCTCCCCTCCTTCCTCTTCCCCCGGCCACCATGCCAACTCCTCTCCTCCTCCTCCTCCTCCTTGCCATCTCCGTTTCTGCCAACACACTAAGAGGAAGCCAGTTCATCAACTGCGGCGACACCAACCGTATCACCTTCAAAGACCTCACCTGGCTCCCGGATGAGTCCTTCATCCAATCCGGAACCCTCCGAAAGCTCAACCTCACGGTCGTCCACCCGATTTTCTCCACCTTCCGTTCCTTCACCTACTCCAGCTCTGATGGCCCCCGGAAGTTCTGCTACGAAATCCCAATCTACACCATCTCCGTGGAAAAGTATCTGCTCCGGACCACCTACTTCTACGGCGGCGAAGCGGCGGAGCCGCCGGTGTTCGATCAGCTCGTGGACGGGACATTCTGGACGACGGTGAACACAACGGAGGATCGCCGGAGGGGCTTGGCGTCGTACTACGAGATGGTGTATCTGCCCAAGGGGAGGAAGAGTACCAGCGTGTGTGTGGCAGGAAATTTTTATACGGAGGGGGATCCTTTTATTTCCGCCATTGAGCTGGTGATTCTGCCCAATTCTACTTATAATGGCACGGATTTTGAGAGGAATGCCCTAGGACTCATTGCAAGGAGTAATTTTGGATACAGTGGCACCGTGCTCAGGTTTGTGTTATCGAGATTGTTTGTTTCCTGTTTTTCATTTTCCAAAGAACGAATTTCGCGCAAACTAAGGGTGCTGTATGTTGTTTCTAACGCACGATCACACATAAACCAAGAATACAAATGAACAGGAGAAGAAGTTGTGACTCAAGAACTTTGGTTGAAAATAAACCTGGTAGTAGAATGCACGCTTTAATATTATACTGTAAAAATGATGATCTTTGTGTTCTGCAATTATAATGCTACATACAAAGGTAATTGCTATAATATAAAGGAAAACTCAAGTGGTTTCAACTTGTCTTGTGGAGAAAGCTTGATCTTAACAAGTTTATCTCAGATTCTTTATACTCAATTTCTAGGTCAAATAGGATAATTTATTAGCTTTCTCTTTAATATTCTCCATGACCTCCAAAACAAGCAGTCTTACACAAGACACCAAACTTCATCAGTGTATGATGATTTGCTAGATCTCCAGTAAGGAACTCAATAGAAACATCTAATAGTTGAAATATTTTTGGAACAGCTTTAATATTTTTCCTAATAAACAGTGTTAAGATATACAAGGCATTGAACTTCATCAATGAAAATAAAATGAAGATGACGATTCACAAAATCTCCAATAGAAAACTTGATATCAACGTTCATTTGGTAGAGTACTCGAACATCTTTTGAGTGGCTTAGAACATCTTGACCAAACAGCTTGCATCATGGAGAAAAGTGGGACACGAGCCTCTGCCGGTGCCATTATTTTTTGTCTTCATTACATGGTGACATCAAGCAAATGATTCTTTTCACACTTTACTCCATTTATTTTATCCAATGTTGTTATGAATGCTTACCACTCTTTTTTTCTGAGTTATTACCTTTCAAAAAATGTGAGGAGTGTTTGAATCCTTTCCCATTGTCTCTGGAGGAACTGTCTGATAGTTATTTGCTTCATCCAAATTCTTATCTTTGTCTGATTTTGGGAATCCAGGTACCCTGATGATCCGTATCATAGATTCTGGCAGCCATTTATCAATAATGCATATTCCACAAGAAGCTCCAGAAATGTTTCGGTTTCTGGATTCTGGAATCTCCCTCCCTCCAAAATATTTGAAACATCTATGGTAGCTGAAACTGATAAACCACTGGAACTGAAGTGGCCTCGTGTGCCTCTAAGGAACTCCACTTACTACATCGCTCTTTATTTCTTAGACTCTTCATCACAAAACTCCAGGAGGGTACTTGACATATACATAAATGGAATTAGCTTTTATAAAAATTTGAGTGTGTTGTCTTCTGGAATTTCTGTCTTTTCAACCAATTGGATTCTCTCTGGTCCCACCAACGTCAGGTTAGTTCCTGCATCTGGTTCAGGTCTTCCTCCTCTAATCAATGGTGGAGAGGTGTATGGTTTAATGACCACCGGGAATGTAACTACCACTCAAGATGGTTTGCTCACTAATCTTTGCCTTTTCTACTACAATTATGTTTGTTTTTCTCTTGATACATTCTCTAACGTAAGATCTTAATTTCTTCCTGCAGTAATTGCTCTTTTTGAAATCAAGAAACAAATAAAAAACCCACCAATTGGCTGGGAAGGTGATCCCTGCTTGCCTAAAGGATACCCATGGCCAGGCATCATATGCTCTATGGGTTCTAGAGTACGTGTAACTGCATTGTGAGTGGAACTCAAAATCTTGTAGATTATCACCATCTGGTTCCTCAATTTTTTAAACCTATCTGTACTTTCTTTTTTCCAAACAGGAATCTGGCAAATATGGGACTTTCTGGAACTCTGTCCCCATACGTTTCTAACATAACTGCCCTTACTAATATGTGAGTTGCCTTCTACAAGCCAGATTATGGCTAATTTTGAAGTAATTGCCCTATAAAAAATTTTGTTTCATTTTCACAGCTCACTTTCAAACAATACTTTCTCTGGAACCATTCCAGATCTTAGACGCTTGCAAAAACTAGAAAGATTGTAAGATTTTTCTTAAATTGATTAGACTTTTTAGTGAATTTTTTAATGTTTTTAACATGTTTCCATCTTTATCTAAGGCATTTACAAAACAATCAGTTTAATGGAACACTACCTTCAGAACTTGGAAAGCTCAGGAGCTTACAGGAACTGTGAGTGCTCTTAAACCTGTTATTCATTGTCAAATCTTTATTTCTTTTTTTAGTGGTGTTTGCAAATATATTTGACTTTCAGTAGCAACACTGCAGTTGCTGAGCAACATAACGCATAATTACCAGGTAGTTGACAATAGAATTTTCAGAATAAATTTTAGAAATATTTGCTTGCATACCATGAAAAATGTATCAAATTACTTACATATCACTTTTATTATTTACATGCCAAAATGCCACTGAAAAATCACTTTCCGATGGCATTTAAACAAAAAATGGCATGCAAGTAAATTTACTTCTTGATAGTAGACAATGTGACAAGCAAAAAGCCCTAAATTTTATGATCTTGTTGACATTGTGCATCAGTCCTTGTAATGAATTGTCAACTCCACTGCACCTTCAATATATCTACAACAGGTTTTTTTGTTACTAGACTCAGACTGTAAAGCCAAATCATGGCTTCTCTCTATCCTGGCCACACAACTGAAATTGCATGGCTGGGATGAGTTGGAGCATGTTTTTGCAGACTGGTTCCTATGGTTGTGACTAATAAAAAAAATAAAAATAAAAAACTGTAGGTTCCACAAAAAAGTCAAAAATATGTGAAGATTATTATTGCTCATAGAACATTTTATGAAAGAAATTCAAAAGAAAAACATTGTAACCATTTAAAAAATCGGGTTAGGAGCTAATCATTAGCTTCTGATTTTAACTGGCAAAAACTCTACAAAGATACAGGTACTAGATGTATAGGATTTAACAATATGAAGCTTTATCTCATGAATAAAATAGTTTTAACATATAGTATTTAACAATATTTCAAAATCTTACAACTTTTATTAAAATGTATCCTTTCATGTTAATTCATTATTGATTAAAAGAGTACTTGATTCACATGGAATACAACATCCACACTAATGATAACAGTGTTTGTCCATTGTTAGAGTCATGTTACTAGTGTGATTTATGTATATAGGTCTTTCATTGGGTACACACACACACACATATGGGATAATGGAGCTGCTGATGTCAGCAGCCTTGTCATCCTTTGATCATGATGAAGAGGGCATGGGGTTCTATGAGCCATTGCACCATCACACTCTCCCCACCACTACCAACACCACCACCTCCACCTCCTCTTTCTCCTCTTCACCAGTCCCTTCCCTCCTCAACCATCTTGTCCTCTACAACCCCCCATAACCAAGGAATATGACCCACTTTCCCAACAAAACCCACCAATGGATTCCACGATTGCCTTCTATCATCCTATTTGGGGAAATTCATTGGATGGTGAAGTTGCCCTTAGCAAAAATGGTTGGAATCGAGCCCTTGTTTAAATGGTTGCCTTGTTTTATTGGGTTTAGCCTATATGATTCAAGATGATTGCATTAGCATCATGGAATTCATGACAATTGCTAGATTTTTAGCATTATCGTCCCTTAAATAGAAACATTCAAAATATGTTTTCAATTTTTACAAGTGATGGCATCAATTGACCTCACTTAGATGACAACCTCACTTGATAGATGATGTCAAACTCCAAGCATCGATCAATGTTGTTGTCTGTTGAATGCACCCTAGCTAGATAGTAGATCATGGCAAACACATTCCGTTGTAGGAGGTAAGCACCTTAGTTGGATGTTTATGCTATGATGATCGAAACACATGAATGAGAGGAAAGTAAGCACCCCAACCCATTTCGAGAGGATGATCATCTCCCTCTTTGTCTAGTAATAGCATCAGGTGGTTTGTTTTGACCAACACTCCACTTTTTGCTCCATCCATGAAACATATGAATTTAGCACAAGATGGAGAGAGTCCCATTTGATCAGTTATTACCACCACTTGACCAATACATAAAATTGAAATCGGCAAGATGAAGATTAGCTTGTTGTCCATTATTGACCGATACATAAAATGGTGTCAACTTATTACAAATTGATATCATCATCATATAGAATATCATGTTCATGCACTATAAAGGTTTCAAATATGACATATGGCATTCAGATGGAGACATTGTTAGGGATACCTTGCTCGATGAGCTTGTTAATGTTGGTGAAGTTGGAGGTGTTCGGGTACAATAGCATGGACAACATCTTCACCATTCTATTCCTATTCCTCAGCTTCTTTTTTTTTTGCATTTCCATGATCTTGTTCTCAATCATCACCAACTCCTTGAGCTTCTCAAATGCCTTCAATGCCCTCTCATTAGATGTCTACCCTAGTGTGTCCCTTTGCCCTAGGTACACCTCATTCAACGAGTGTTGAGATAGGATCTCGATGAGAAACACCCCCAAAATGGTCTAGAGTTGGTTGGTAATGCTCCTTTGAAATACTCCATCAAGAATGTGCTCTAGCTTTGTATATTCCAGTGTGTTGGGTTTGGGCATGAACTTCTAGCTTATCATGGAATGCTTTGGGAGGTATTTGATGTAGGGGTACTGCTTGAAGTTAATGATGGTGTGGAGGGTGGAGGCAACCTAGACAACTTATTCATTACTAGAAGATTATCTTTGGTCATGTGAAGAATATCACACATGTATTTGAGATTTATGAACAGATTTTTACTATTAAACAGCGAAATTGATTGATTTAAGATCACTTTACTACCTTTTGTGCATTACATGATGAGTTGGATATTCATCAACCTCTTCCAATTGATATCATTGTGCTTTGTTGGCATAGAGATGAGTTAGCCATTGCTGCCTACATACTAGTCTGAATCTTTGATCTCTCTATTTTGATTTAGGCTCAGATACTTACTAGTAAAACCACTTCTGATCTTTAGTCTACCTCTAAAGTGGTTATGGATTTCTACCCCTGTTCTTATATTGATAGGTGATCAATCTATCATGGTTGCTGTTTGAGGTCATGGTTGAAGGGGAGGAGGTCATGGTAGTTAGTCCAATGGTTGTGGTTGTTAACCTTGTTAGTATTATGGCTGAACTAATCATAGATTAGATCAATGTTGAGAGAAATTTAGCATAACTATCTAGGCATAGTTTTTAACTTAGGTGCCTAGTTCTTCTTAGTCTACTCTACTGGCTATTCCCATTTCCACTTTTGCCTTGACAGTCATCTTGTCTTCAAATGGGTATATTGTACTTTTCTAGTTGAAGGAATGCCAATATTGTGCCTTTGCATTTTATGCCATTACATCCTCTTCAAGTACTAATGCTTTGTTGACATCTAAAGATAGTTCTTTAACACAAGCATTTCTTCCTACATGTTAGGTATACACACTTATCCAATATCACCTTTGTGTTTATTGCTAAGGGGGTGTTTGTGTACCTAAAAAATGTTGGAACAGAAAATGACAGAAAATTTTCTATCATTTTTCAAATGTTTGTGTCATCTCATATTTTCCATTTTTATAAAAGCCAAACTTTTCCTTCATTTTTCCACCTCCAATGTATGGACTCCAATGAAAAAGCATGCCCTGCATTCTTCATTTTTTCTAGCTTTTTTTCTTCTTTTATTATTTTTCCTTTTTTTATCTTTTCTTCTTACTTTCTTTCTTTTTCTTTCTCCTTTTTTTTTGCCTGACACTCCATTTCTTCTTTGATGATATTGTAATATTGTAAATTATATGACATGAAATGATAAATTTTTAAAAGATAAATTTTTTATTTTATATTGTAAAATTATTTTTTCAAGTTTTATAATATAATCTTATTATGATATATTATATACATTTTTTTCAAAATTTAACTATTAACATAATGAAAAATTAATCACATGACATTTTTATCAATTTTTCCATTAATATTGTTTTCTTCATTTTTTCTAGTTTTTTTTCTTCTTTTATTAATTTTCCTTTTATTATCTTTTCTTCTTACTTTCTTTCTCCTTGTTTTTCTATCAAACACTCCATTCTTGTTGTTATGTAGTAGTCATTGTTGTTATTGTATGTGTAGTACATGTAGTTGTTTATGTGAGGTAGTAAATATTGTTATTGAATGTCTATGTAAGACAATAGAAATATGTGAAATGTATTTTATGTTATAACTATTGTCATATATAACTTTTTTTATATTATTAATGAAATTTTGTTATTCTCTATTATATTGACAAATATGAAAAATCTTTAATTTATCATTTTTTGTCATTTTCTATGCTATGTAGAAATACACATATTTAACATTTTATGATTTTTTATAATTTTCTATTTTATGCACAAACACACATATTTTAAATTCTATTATTTTCTGTTTTATGCACAAATATCTATATTTTCTACTGACTTTTCGTTACTTTTTGTAATTTTCCTTTTCATCATTTTCTGTAACTTTTCTTATTTTCTAAGTGTACCAATACTTCCTAATAGTCATACTTATTTTGTCTTTGGAGAGGAGATGGTTGAAACCTTTTTTATAGTTTACTCTTGATTGTGTCTTTTATGTTATCAAATTTCCCATTAATTTATTGTCCATTGGGGCCATTGCTACATAGTTTGTTTCATGGCATTTTTTTTATTTCATTGTGTTTTTTAGGATGCGTAGACGAGGAAAATGATTTATTTAAGCTATAAATAGAGATCTAGAGTGTACCTGTTGGTACAAAATGAGATACCATGAAGGCTTGTATCTATGGCTTCTACTTTGATCCTTTTATTTTGTGGTGCATGCAACTTGATCACCCATCCCATAAGAAGTTACAATAACCTCTTCCTTACATGTCAATTTTATTGTTTGATTATGAGTCGTGTCAATTGAAGAAGTATCATTGGGTTATCTTTTGTTGTTTGTATCTTATGTCAAACTAAGGTTTATTTATGTTAGTCCATTGTGATGTTTAGGGTTTAACTCATCTTCTTTTTTATTTGATCATAAATATTATATTGTGTTTGTTGATGACTACTTTTGTGTATGTTGAATTTATTTATTGTAAGATCATCATTACATTTTAGACGTGTTAAAAGTCTTTTCATTACATCTAAATTTCTGTGCATTGATAATACCTTAGAATTTATTGAAATTGCTATTCAAACTTTTATGGCTCTTTTAGGCTCATACATTCATATTTTGCAACAAAATGATATTGTTGAATACAAACATTAACATATCCTTGATGTTACCCATACTTTTATGATTTAAAGTGATGTTCCCAAATACCTATGGTCTAATGGGATGTTCACTATGTCTTATCTCATTAACAAGATGCCCTTTACAACTTTATGAAATGAGATCCCCTTGCATAGACTTTGCCTCAACATTGAGCTCTTTGTACTTCCTCTTAAAATATTTGAGTGTCATTTTTGTTTAAAATTTGCCTCTAAGTCTTAATGAGTTTGGCTTCTTGATGCTTAAAGTGTGTTTTTATTAATCACTATTAGTGGGTATCACTATTATCATCCCCTTATCATATGTTACTTTGTATCTACTAATACTACTTTTCATGAATCTTAATCCTATTTTGATTTTATCTATGGTCATATTAATAGTGTTCCTCTACTTTAGTTGTCCCCATTGCCCTTCATAAATGGAAGAACGTTTTTTGGAAGGGAGTTAGAGACTTCTCGTCCTTTCTAGGTATATTATTGCCGCTAGTGAGCATAATCATCCTTTGTGTGCCTAGTCAACCTTTGATCTCTACTGCTTATCTTCCATAGTCACCACAAGAGTCATTTTAGCTACCCATTGCTCTAAGTTACAAGAACTTGCACCCTTCATCCTATTTATAATTATTTTTTTCTATGGTTACTTAAAACATGTCTTTTTGCAATTTTTACTTTTTGCTTTTGTCTATTCTTAAGAATTATCAAAAAGTTTTACTCATTGGAAAATCATTGTGGATGGGGTGTTTGCCCTTACGTCACATGGTACATGGAAATTAGTGCTTTGACTTGCAAATATTAGTTAGTCACTTGTAGATGATGTTGAGGTGAATAGTTCTACATTGAAAAAATCAATGAAAAATCCTTGACCTACAACATAGTAGTCTCTCTCTTTCACTAGTCACATGATTTTATGGTATAGAGAACTCTAACATGATATCAAGTTAGGTTTGTGGACTCTATCTATAGTGGTCTGGTGTAGAAGTAAAAAAGGTCAACTGTGCTGCATGTGCAGAGGAGTATTAAGATGAATAGGCTCACATTAAAAAAATTGATGTCAAATCTTCAACCTATAACATAGTAGTTTCTCTTTCTCACCGATCACGTGATTTTACATTACAGAGGACTCTAACAGATGAATATATATTGTTAGCTTGGTGAATGAGTACAAAGTTCGTCTTTTTGCTTAAGATTTCAACTAGAAATATGGTGCCAATTATATAGAGACTTTTCAGTTACTTGCTTGAACTCCATTCAAGTGTTTCTGTCAAAAATCATAAATAAATCTTTGGAGGGTTATTAGTTAAATGTTGAAAATGTCTTTTCTTATGACAATTTTATCATGTAGAAGTTGATGGAATAAGATCGTATCTACTACCTAAAAAATGTCATTTAAAGACTAAAGTAAAGTTCTCAAGCTTAGTTTGGAAAATTCAGCAGAGTTGTTGAGTAGGGAAGTTTTGAGAGATTTGTTATTGATCACTTGGTCTTCTATCATTGGTCTCTAATTGATAGTATTATTGTTGTTTATGTTGATAATATTTGTATCACATGCCATGATTCAATAGGTATTCAAATGATAAAAGAATATCTTGAGATACGTTTTACTATTAAAGATATTATCAAATCATGACATTTCCTAGGCATTGAGTTTGCTTATTTAAGAGGAAGTGTAACATTATTTCAAAGGAAATATACTTCAGATCTATTGCACGAGATAAGGCTTCTAAGCTACAAGGTTGAAAGTACACTTATAAAATGAGGTCCTTCCTTTTGGGATGATTTCTCTAGTTTCTTAAAGGACCCAAATAGATATAAGAGATTGATTTGCATCATCTATGTTGTCTGCTTTCTCTCCTAATTCATGCATGAACCTAAGGTTGTCCAATGGGAAGGTCTTTATTTGTGCTCACATATATTAAGGGAAATATAGGCAAAGACTTTATTTATGAAAGGAACCATCATCTCAAGGTTGAGGGTTTTTATGATTTAGACTATATAGGAGATAAAAGCAATAGGAAGTCTACTTTAAGTTATTGTATTTATGTTATGGGAAATTTTATTACTTGGAGAAGCAGTCTGTTAATCAAATTGTTATGTTTATTATTAATAATTTTACATTTCAAGAACAAATAAAACATGTCAAGGTGAATTGTCATTTCATTTGAGACATAATGATGTAAGGGTTCATTCTTCAAAGTAGATAGCTGATATTTTTATAAAGGATTTAAGTGTTGAAGTTCTCAAGTCACTTTACATCAAGTTGAGCGTGGTCTTTATATATGCTTGAAAGGGTTCTAAAGTTATGTTACTAGTATGCATTGTGTATATGAGTCTCTTTTTTTTCTCCTTGTAAATTCATCAAACAATCTATGTTTTCTTTTAGTATTTGAATAATTATATTTCTTAGACATCTTGTCATGTCTCAAAAATCGGACAGTAACAATTATTACAATATTAGTAAAGAATTCACATATGAAAAAGATATGTAAAAAAAAAATTCTCCTAATATTAAAAGACAGATACCTACTACAGGCTTCATAAAAGAAATTTAAAGAGAAACCAAAATATCATAAAACTATCGAATTGTACAAAAAAATGTCTCTAACTGCAAAATAATACATGGGATAGATAGTCTAAAGTAACCTCTACAACATAACTAACTACAAGGTCCAACTAAGATTCTAACAAACATCAACATTTTCTTAAAATAATCACAACCTTGAAATAGTCTAGCACGTCCTCTCCTCTGCACCATGTCCAACCTCATTACATCTTGGGATCTAAACAATTAATGAAAGATAAGTGAACTACAATCTAATAAGTATTTATCAAGTCATCTGAAAAATAAAGAGGAAATAAACTTAACTAATAATTCAATGAACATAAGCTAACTACTACGAATAGAAGGTATAGATGTAAGTGGATCGGGTTAGCCTAACCTAACCTAAAAAGTAAAGACTCATATAGGTTGTGGCCAAGCCTAAGCTAATCCTCAAGTTAATAAGTTTTTTTTATTATATTTTCTTTAATATTTTATGTATTTTTTAGTAAATATATTAAATTAAATCTAAGTATTATTAAATCACAACATTTAAACATATCAACATAAAAGAAATAAATTATTTTATTTATAAATATATTAACATAGTAACATCAAGTCATCATTCATCTAACACATTTAAACACAAGTCATAAAGTTAAAATAAATTATTTTATTTATGAATTGAAATTAAAATTATATTGTAACTTATTATGACATAAATATTACATCAGTTATTTTTACATTTGATTTATATAATTACATTAAAATATTTAAAATTTCAAATTTATCTACAAAATCATATTATTATTGTTATCTATGAATACGAGCAAACTCTTAATCTTTAACGTCATCAAAGTTTCTAGAATATCATATTTTAATTTTACTCTTTTATCATGTAATATATTACCACTAATATTAAATGTTTGTTCATATATTACAGAAGAAACTAGAATTGTTAGTAAATCTTTAATCATTAAAGATAAAATAGGAAATATATCTTTTTATTTTTTTATCAATTAATTACATTAAAATTTAGAAAATTAGGTTTTTCTCTTACTAAATAGTTATAATTAGTATTATAAAAATTAATTAATTCTTGTCTATTTGTTGAGCTCAAATCATTATAATTATCACCAAATATACTAAAATTATAAACTAATGATGATAATGGTTGTTGTATATAAGATATATGTTGTGTTTCATATCTTGTAACATATAAATCTAATATGTTTAAATTTTCTTCTATATTTTTAATTATTATATGAAGTTCTACATTTAAACAATTTTGCATTACAATTATTAATTTTCTAACTTTTATTTTAGTCTTAAGATTTAAACAAGTACTTAATGTATATAAAAGAGATATATTATTCTAATATTTTTAAAAAATTTCTTTCATTTTTAAAATTATAGGTGTGAAAAATGGATAATTGCCATAATTATTAAAAACTCTTACAATATTATATAAATGATATATTGCATAAATAAATGTAGAATAATATATTTTTAATAAATGTTCGATTGTATTATAAAATGGTTTTAAAATTTAATAAAATAATTAACTATTGTAAAATTATTTTCATTTAATGATGTCGTATTATCATTAATTCTACCATTATAATAAGTTTTTATAGTTTCTTTATAAAGTAAATAATTATTTAATATTAAATATAAATAATTCCACCTATGAGAAACATCAAAAGGATATATACAAAAAGAAAATGTGTATATGTGGTAAATCAAAAGAATTATATACATGATTAAATTCTTGTTGATGTCGATCATTAGTTAAAATATAAGTTAATGTAGTTCTAATATTTTCTACAAAAAGTTTTATTTTTTTAACACCTATTTGAACTATAAGATTAATTATATGATATATACATCTTTAGTGAAATAAAGTAAAACCATTTGATGGAGTTAATTTATTTTTAAATATAAAGATAGTTACAGTATTATTAGATGCATTATCAAATATAAATACTACTTTTTTTTAATTCCATAAAATTTAAAAATTTTCGTAATAATAGAAAAAATATTTTAAGTATTATGTGATTGATTCATTCTTCTAAATTCTATTAATTTTTTTATAAAAACAATTATCATCAATAAAATGTGTAGTAACAACAATATATCTTATTTTAGTTCTACCTTTTTAAATATCAGATGTATATGTTATAGATATATTAATAGAATCTATTATATTAATTAGTTTCATTCTAAGTTTATTATAAAGATTAATAATATATTGTCTAGATATATTTTTAGAAATATTTTTAAATTGTGGACAATAGACTTGTGAAATGTAATTTTGAAAATGTTGACTATTATCAAAATTAATAGGTAAATTTTGAACAATAATAAATTTGACATGTAGTTTTTTAGTATTCTTTTAGCATCATAATGCTATTGTGTAATATTACCTTTAGAGTTAAAATTCATTTGTGTTTAAACCATTTTATTTTTTTCAAGATTTTTAGATACACAATTAATTAAATTTTTAGATAAATAACTTATACTGTTTGAAGTTTTGTAGAATAAGCTTACATTACAAATATTATAGTATGCTCTTTTTATCATAGTGTTGTTTTCCATATTTTTTATCTTTATTGTAAATTTTAACTATAAAGTAAATTTCCTAGGTTTAGCAATAGTACTTAAAGATGCTTCAACTTTTATGATTTGAGAGTATTGATGTTTTGATAGAAATGTTGGAAAATCATTGTTGTCGGTGTTGTTGGAGTTTGAATTCATTGAAGTTATGTATTATTTTTGCAAATAGAAGTTGAGAGTTGAAGAAATTTGAAAGTTGAAACTTGAAGACTTTGCATGCTTTGTGAAAGAGAAATAAAAGGTTTAGTGAATTATGAAGAAAATTTTAATTCTCTTCTCCTATTTATAGATTTTTTACATCCTCTTTCTCTCTCTCATATAATGTTCGGATATCCAGTCGAACACTGGGATAGACCTATGGGCTGAAAATAAAAAAAATTGGGCCAAGCCTAACTTGAGTTTTTGGATCGAGTTGGGTCAATATTTTACTGTAGAAATAATTTATCACTAAATGGGGACTCATTCTCAAAAAGAAATAATATATTAGAAAATATAAAGGGAATTAGTTATTTCACAATTTACTTTCACTTTTGATATTGCTTTAACTATAATTATCTCACGAATTTACAACACATGAGTTATGACCACATATAAGTCTTATGATATAGGTTCAAATGTCACATATTAGCCTTGTAACGGAGTTTTGATGTTGTCACACATCTTTTGTATAAAGATGTATTGGTTGTGAATATTTCTATGAATTGTACCTTTGGCATGGTAACAAAATTTTCACAAGGTACGGTGGAGCCTGTGTAAGAACTAAGAACATGACATGGTGGAGCCTGAACCCATGGATTAAAAAGAGGGAACTAAGAACATGACATGGTGGAGCCTGAACCCATGGATTAAAATGAGGGAACTAAGAGACAATGATCTAGGCACTTGTGGCCAAGGGACTATTTTCACACGCAAATGCATTCATTGCAATTGATTGCATTATATTAGCTTTTTCATTTTCATGTGAATGGATTCAATGTAATGACTGTAGTTTGAGCCAACTTGTTGGGTTTTTTCAAACAATGTCGAAGTTATCAATAAGAGTATTGTTCATCTATACTTTCATTTTTCACCTTCTTGCAGGTATGTACAAAATAATAATCTTACCGGTGAGATTCCAGCCAGTCTACGAAATAAACCTGGTCTTGTTCTTAGGTAAGTAAAACATGATGATATTAATTTACGCTGAAACATTTTCAAAGCTTCTTATAATGCCACCGAATAATCATTTTTTCAGGACCTCTCCTGGAAATAACTTTACCGAAACTCGTCGTAGTTGATCAACGAGTTTATACTCAATCATGGTGGTTAAGCACCAAGTTCACCTGTAACTGTATTCTTTCCAGTATTGAAGTACTCAGACAGGCCTGCTTCTACGGCGCAGAAATGTTTCCCACCCGGATTTCCTATTGTGTGAAAAATTAGGAAAAATAGATTTTTTTTTCTTCGACACAGCTCAATGCCCTGCCCAGTTAAATTCATGCTATCTAAAATGTGTGTAATTTTTTCCTTCAATTCTACAAGATTGTCATTATTTTTCTGTTACATGACCTGTACATAAGAATTGTGATATTTGTAAAATAGTCGTGGTCGTGGTGCAAATTTTTAGAATTTTTTTTGTACAATTGACATTTGTGATTTTATTATATTGACATGAAAAGTTACAATTTGTTGCATTCAGACGGAGAGAAAAGAAAGAAACAGTGTTTTAACTTTGCGATCCTAGTTTGCCATATGTGGTGTACTTATTGCAATTCAGACAGGTATTCAAATATATTATCTATATATTAATTCATGTTTATGTCTCCATTGGTGCTTGCCTGCACGGACAAATGCTCAAGGTTTTCACCATTACCGGAATCTTTGTTCCTTTGAAGGAACATTTTCTCTTGATCGAAGAAAAAAGAGATCTAGAACTCTTCTTTCCCACCGATTCTGTTGCTTGTCAATGTAGACAAAGGAGAGAGAGGTTTCTGGGGTTAAGGATTTTTTTGATAATTGTTTGTGTGTGGACTTTGTGACACACACGTATATATATATCAGTAGCACATGTTGTTGCTGCTGGTGCTTGACGAAAAATTAATGTATCTAAAAATAATGTTCATTTAAAATTCGGTAGTCATATATTTTCAGTTGTTTGCTTCTTGTGTTATTTGTCAATTTTATTCGGTCGCTCATTTCTGCACTCAAACTCTTGCACCTTTATGTCCTTTAAGTATCATCTTTCACATGTATGGTGGAATAGAAAGCTTGCATTCAATCTTGTGTGAGATTGTTGTTGTTTTCTTTCTCATTTATTCGAGTGATGATTGCAACGTGAGGTATGAGTTCATTGCCTTCGTCTATCTTTTCATCTTTTAGAACAACTATTAAAATGGTTTCTTTTCGTCCATTTGAAGCACATTGCGAGCAATCTCAGCTCTCAAAAATTGAGCTACCATCTACGGTACCCTTTTCTCTATATGTTAGTTATGTCAAACTCACAACAAATCTCAACATTTACCTCTTTCATGTCAAACTCCCTACATCGTGGATGCTAATCCCATCATGCAAACCAACACTTTCAAACTACCATGTGCCATGCATGTTACATTGAAGACAAGTATGGTGTGATTCTCGACGATGAGATTCCATTCCAACCTCCATCTATTTCTGTGCTTGATTGGATTTTATATGTAGCTTTTATGGCCTCTTCTTCTTACTCACTATTGTTCATATTTTCATTATTGATGTTGTCTTTTCGAAATTAGTTACTGTTGTTATTTTAATATTATTGTGGTTAATTTTTAAGAGTCATGATATTTTAGTATAATTTTCTATTTCTTTTTCTTCTTCCTAAGCAAGTAGGTAATGACACTCAAGCACTCAAAACTATTATTGTCTTCTTCATCGTCTGTCCAAGTATTTGAAAGTTATTATATCAAATCATTATAAGGTAAGTGATGTAGACAAATATATTTGACATTTATGTGATGAATTGCAAGAAAGTAATTTAATTTGACAATAAATGAAATGTATGTGAAAAATAGGGCAGACATTTAGTAATATCACAGAAGTCCTTAAAAAAGGTTTAAAAATATGAATTTTAACGTGAACATTTAAGACAAGCTACATTATGTCTCTAGTTTTTACAAGATAAATCAAAATTTTATTATTTTCCATTAAATATTTTTATGATTTATGTTGTGTTTAATAACTGTGGTTATGATTATTTTGCCCTATTGACAACATTTCATGTGAGAAATTTTGCTAAACTATATTTCATATATAAATTTTGAAAAAATTTGCATTGCAATTTTAATTGTTAGTATTTAGTAATCCCTTCACAATGAAACTAAATTAATTATGGATTAATGGATGATAAGATAATACCATTTGATTAACATCATTTGGTTGAAAAGATCAATTGACTACATGTTATGAGATTATTCTTTTTTCATTATTTCTAAGAAATTTCATAGTTTTTCCATTATAGTTTATATATAAATGACAAGAGAAATTTTATTAGCATATGTTCAAAATAAAAAATGCCAATATTGTTATAGAAGACATTGTTATCATTAATTTTATAGAAGAATTCATACACACAACATTTATATATAGTAATGGAACAAAAATCACAAACTTACTTGGATATTGGATGTCAACAAATTAGGTCAATCGGCAAAGACAAATTCATTCTACTGACTTCTTACTTCAATAGTTTCCCCTTTCAAAATAATATTAATGTTTTTATTTGTTAATTTATAGGATGGAAAGAAATTTTGACTCAAATGAATTAGGGGTATATTTTCATTCAATATGTGCATTTTTTTTAACATTCATTTAATAAAAGATTATTTATATCAATACATACAAGGTTATGTTGATATTGTACGTAATGATTGTGATTTTGAAATTTAAGATATTGAAAATGTTGAGATTGAAGGTAACATTGGATGTACAATGGATGAAATGAATATCGATATAGAATAATATATAAGTCCACACATTGATATATCTTTAGAAAATGCTACATATATATTTTACAATACATATGTAAGGATAAAAGGATTCTCAATTAGGAAGGATTGGAGTAGAAAATAAAAAATTAATGATGAGTTACTTAACACATAATTATGTTTGTTACAAACAAGAAGTAAAAGATTTGAATAATAAACATTATTTAGGAAGAGATGTAGTTAGATGAGCAGATATTTGATAGAGTTGTCTAACAAGATTATATGTTGTTTGCAACTCAAATGGAGTATGGGTAGTAAAGAAATTTGAAGAAGAGCATAATCATGTACTTACATCACCTATCAAGTAAAATAAGTTAAAATCTCACAAAAATATATCTTTTGTTGCAAGAAGATTAATTGGTACCTTATTTGATTGTGACATTGGACCCTCCAAAATGGTTGACATCATTTTAAATATTGCTAGTGAAGGTGTAAATGCTTGATAGGTTATAGTAAAATAGCAAGGGAGAAAAAAAATGATAGAATAATATTGATAGAGAATGTATGACTATAGTAAAATATTTTCATAAGTAAAGTAACAAAGATCTAAATTTTTTCTTCCAATTTGAATTGGATGAAGATCATATATTTAGAAATGTTTTCTAGGTAGACGGAAGGACTCATGAGTCATATATTAAATTTGGAGATGTCATATTTGACACAATATATAGGACAAATAATTTCAAGATGTTGTTTGCACCATTTGTTGGAGTTAACCATCGTAGACAATCTACATTATTTGCTTGTACTTTGCTAGTAGATGAGACATAAGATAATTTTTGTTAATTATTTATTACATTTTAGACATGCATGTATAGAAAGAATCCAAAAGCCACTATTATAGATCATGACATTACAATGTGTACAATTATACCTCAAGTATTTGAAGGATTAATACATCATTATTATTCTTAGCATATAAAACGAAATGTTATTAATCATGTGTTAGAGTTAAGAATAGATATAAACTTTAAGGTTGATTACAATAAAGCAATATATGAATCAAAATGCCTTACAAAGCTTGAAAAGGAATGAGAGTTATTGAAAGAAAAATATCCAACAATATATAATAACTCTTGGCTCAATCAAATGTATGATATTCGACATCTTTGGGTTTATTGCTACTTAAAAGATATATTCATGTCAGACATAACTATAACTCAAAGAGCTGAAGATGTAAATACATATTTTGATGGATATGTTCACTCTCATACTCCTATATTAGAGTTTGTCATTCAATATGACATGACATTATTAGCACAATGTGAAGTAAAAGAAAAAGAAGGCATGCAAACATTGACAACAAAGCCTACTTTGTTGTTTTACTCACCTATTGAAATCAAAGCTACTAAGTGTTATATCAAGAAAATGTTCTTGTTATTACAAAATGAAATGAGAAAAACAATGACATATGTAATATAAAAAATGAGTAAAGTGGACAATGAAACACATTATATAGTTTGAAAATTAGAAGCACAAAGTAGCCCCAAAACTATAATTTTGAAAATGAAGGTTGGTTTTGAGATAAGATGTTTTTGTGAAAAATTTGAACATGAGGGGATTCTTTGTTGTCACATTTTTTGTGTTTTATGAAAAAATAAGTACAACATTTATCATATAAGTATATATTACATAGATGGATTGTTAAGTCTAGATACCATATAAGTATAATTGATGCAAAACTAGATTGTATAGATGGATAAGTACAATATATTATATTGTAATAACATTTATCTATTATTGAACAAAACCTAACATTCTCTTTTTTATAAATTAATTCCTCTCATGTTACGAGACTTGTAGTTTACAACATTTATATTAGTTGATATTGATGCCTCTTCAAATCAACAATACATAATAGTGAAATTAGCTTTTGATGAATGTTTAAGGAAAACATTTGAATTAAGTATTCAAAATAAAAATAATAATGAAACATATATGAAAATTGAGTCCAACAATAATATGAATTTGCCACCTATATTTGTAATGAGAGATCCATCTACAATATGAAAAACAAAAGGAAGAACTCCAAATAGTGGATAGATTAAAACTAGTGTTGAAGTTGTACAATTTGAAAAGTAGAAAAAGAGAACAATGTGCAAAGGATGCAATCAACTATTATATCACTATTTGTCCAAATACAAGCTAATTTTAGTATATCAATTGTGTATTATATTATTTTTTATTATTAAACTAATTTATTTAATAAATCTAAATCTTACAAGTTCTAGTTAAATAGTATAAGAGCAAGGACAAACTTTACTATAAAAATAGGTAAATTCATTATTTAATAGAAACATTATTTTGATGCATAACCATCTATTTTAGGAGTTGATAAATTCATTTTAAAAAATAAAATTGATGTCAATTTTTTATATTGTACATGTGCATTTATATAGAGGAAATGGTTTATATTGTATATGTGTATTTATATTCCTTAATTACATTAACATATGCATTTAAGAGTTATTACATGAGACTCAACTTTCTAGCTGATATTTTTTGTTTTACTTCATTCATAAGATTTTATGTAATAGAAATTTGATAATTTTTAATGTCATATTTTCTTTTATATAATTAGTTAATACTTCAACATAAGTTATATATATAATTTTGAAATGTTGAATGGTTGCATTTTTGTAGTATCCCTTGCTAAGTGGTTTTTCATTTCCCATTGAAGGTAATGTTGGAGATCAGTCCATAAGTTTGAAACAACATTACTTTGGCATGAAAATTTGAACACTAAATTCACTACAATCAAGCATCTCTTTGGTAGCAATAATTGATGAATGAGATGATTCTTTTTTAGTATTTTATCCCACACTATTCAAAGGATAACAATGATACTCTCAACTCTTGGTCAACGTTGCGTGAAGTATAATTTCAAATGGTAGTATATTATTAAAACTCTATAGCCAACATCTTGAAAACTATTAAGTTTAAAATGTTAGATAATTATTTATTTGATTGACAAATATTTTGCATTTATCATGATAAATGTATGAAATGTTAGATAAATCTGTACTTCATTTACTAGATTTATGTTAGACTTATATTTCATTTACTAGACTTATATTTTTCTGTATTTGATTAGATAAATCTATTTGAATGTTAAAATATTTATCAAATGGCGTACGTTGTTTTAGTTTAGTATTCCTCTTAACTGTGCATGTGTAACTATTATTCCATGCAATTTAAGTGGTGTGATTGTTATGTGATTAAGAACAGTAAGAATTTTTGATAGTATTATTCTAATATTCCTGTAGGAATGTGCATGTAATACTGTGAAAGTTTGAAGTTGAATTTCTTGAGTCCAATGTTGAATTTCCAACATTGTAATGGTATATTTTTTAAGAAATCATCAAAAAAAAAAAGACAGCTTGGTGGGTCTGAAATGTCAGATCGAATAAAATAAGATAAACATAATTAAATATTTGAGTAAAATTTTAAAAAAGAGAGAGGAAGAGGGTAGTAATACCAGACTTTCATCTAGTCATATTGAAGAAAGCATTGATCATGTCAAATGAATGTTCGGTTTTACTAACGCCTGTCTTTTTTTATTATAATATTTTTGTTACTTAATTTTTAAAAATAATAAAAGAATGACTTTTTCATTTTTACTATTAATTTTTTTAACGAACAACAAGAATTTTGTAAAATATAAATGTTTAAGATGAAATAAAAATATTTGTAATATGAAATGTAATAATTCAAAATAAAATCAAAAGAATGAATAATATAAAAAAATATTTTAAGATATAAAATCTAAATTCACCACTCAACATTTTATAAATGTCAGGTGCATAAAATGTTGGGTGCACCCACCTACTTTTTCTATTCTTATTATTCTTAGATTTTATTTCCTTACTTCAGATATTTAATTTTGATTTGCTTTTTATTGTATTTCTTTTTAAAATTTTAGTTTCTTGATGTAAAATGTCTTACATTTAAAATATTTGATTTAATTTTAACTTCATTTTTACATATACAAATCTCATGTCCAAAATGACAAATTAAATTTTCTTTTGGATATACTTTCATATATAAAATATCTCACTTTTTTCTTGTATTTAGTTTTTTTATTTCATTGTGATATAGGAAAGGGTATTTTGATAATCCAATTAAGGGTATTTTGTGTTTTCTTTTATATCTTGATGCCAATATACATTTGTGTTAAAATATATATTTTATGTCACAAAGTATTTTATATTTTTAGATTCTTATCTAAGAGCATATAAACATTTTGGAGAATAATATGATTTATACTCAAAACATTTAATTTTCCACTTTGACACTTATACTCATGTCTAAATAGTTAAATTCATTTTAGATATGTGAGCTTATTTTTAAAACATTATTTAACTTTTATTTTTAAAATTTTATAAAGAATATCCAAATATTTAATTTTCACTCTAGGTGTTCTGATTTCATCTTAGGTATTTATACTCTTAATTTTAAAGACTTATATTTTAATTCACTTTTCCACTTTTCTCTCTCTCCCTTTTTTTTTTTAATCTCTTTTTTTTTTTTAAACAAAAGTTTGATCTCAATGAACTCGTGTTTCCATTGGACCTATCTTTCCTTTTATTTAAAAGATTTAGTTTGACTGAACTTGTGTTTTAATTGGATCAACCTTAAAAAAAAAGTTTAGTTTGATCGAACTTGTACTTTGGTCGGACTGATTTTTCCTTTTTCTTCGTTTAATTTTGTCTAAGTTAGAGTTACTGCATTTGAAATATCGAACAAGAGAGCCTAGAATATCGACATTTTCATTTAATTTCATTTAATTTAAACATATCTTTTGCTCTTGTATTTTACATTTCCATTTATTTTACTTTAGATATTTATGTCATTTCAATTTTTTTTAAAATATTTTTTTGTTATTTAAACATTTTAATTTATTTTTTTAAAAGTATTTCACTTCAATCATAATTTTAGATATTAATTCTTACATTTAAAGCATTTTAATTTCCTTTCATGCTTTCATTGTTAATATATGCTTTCTTCCTTATTTTAGTTTCAAACATTATATTTTGTATTTTAGTTTTAAACGTGATATTTGTGATTTAGAATATTTTAATTTTATTTATTTCTTTTTCTTTATTTTTTTACGTTAACACGACGACAAAAATAATTTAAGGGGAAGAAGACTGTAAGAGGAGTGGAAAAAAGAAGAAGAAATCAACTATACAAAATATGTATGTATGATAACAGATATATGATGAAACAGTAATAGATACACACAGATTAGATGGAAATAAACAACACCCACAATCTTATAACTGCAAGTGCCACCAGAAGGTCCAAACCCTATATATATATATATATATATAACGTAATTTTCGATGTCATCTTTGTTTCTTTCTACAATCACATGAAAATATGAAATAATCATATAAATTTTACTATTAAATGCTTACAAATCCATGATAAAACTTTTACTTAAATTGAATAAGTTCAATGCTCGATCTAAAGGGCTTAAAATTTGTGAACCTTTATTAAATTTCAACTATTATTCTTCAAATAAAAATATCAATGAATATAAATTTAATGCATACTAGATCACAACATAAATTAAGTAATTATATAAATAAATTTTAATTTTCTGGTAATACCACTAATTTTACTATCTTCTTGTACTACCAAAACGTCAGAGTATTTCTTTCTCCCATCTAAACAACATATACATCTGTATATTTTTCGAAAATAATAGAAATGTGTGTTGTTCTTGTATTCATTATGTAATTTACTTGTTCTCTTTCTTTTCTTGATTTGTCAATGCCTTCCATTACTTTTAAAGGTGTCAAATGGATTGAGTTATTGTAAGCAAACTCAACTAAATCCATAATGGGCTGGCCTGATTTGTCTTAGATATAAAAAATTAGGTTGAGTCATACTATAATATATTAGAAAATCAACCTATAAGTTGATTTAGGTTAAGTCCAAGTTAACCTATGAGCTAGGCTACGAACCAGTTACATCAATTACAAACGTTAAAATAACATTTATTTTTACTTTTTACGAATGTTAAAATAACATTTGTAAAAATGAATGTTATTTTAATACTAGTAAAAACAAACTTTATTTTAACATTTGTAAAAACAAACGTTGAAACCAACATTCATTTTTATGAATGTTGAAACTAACGTTCATATTACACTATTAACGTTGTTAAAAATAATTATAGGAAACAAAAAAGAGAAGAGAAGGGATGAAAGGGAGAGAGAAATGATGATGGAAAAATATATAAATATGGAAGAATGTTAGAGTTTTTTTCATAGTTCATATTGATTTAATCTTCTTATTTTCTTTCACAAAATACAAAGTTCATCTTTGTTTTAGCTTTCTTCAACTCTTAAGCAAAATTCTTTGCAAAAATTATACAACTTCAATGACTTCATCTTTAATAACGTTGTTGATGTTGACGACGACTTTGAGTAAGAATAACAATACTCTTAAGTTCAAACTATAAAAGGTGGAGTCAATTTTAAGTATTGTTGCTAAATCAAGAAAAATGTCAAATTTATGGTCAAAAATTATAATAAATATGAAAGACTTAGGAGATAACACAATGGTGGAAAAGGCCTACTACAATATTTGTAATGCAGATTTCTCATACAAAGCTTTAGGTGATACAAGTCATTTATTTAGACGTGTAGGTAGTTGTTTATCTAAAAATCTTGAAAAAATAAAATAATTCATACACAACTTAATTTTAACACTGAATGTAATATAATACAATGACATTATAATCCTAGTAATGATAGAGAATTACATACTAAATTTATTGATGTTTAAAATTTACCTATTAATTTTGGTGATAATCAATATTTTCAAGAATATATTTTATAAGCTTATTGTCCATAATTTAAAAAAGTTTCTAGAAATACAACTAGACAATATATTATTAAACTTTATAATAAACTTAGAATGAAATTAGTTAATATAATAAATTCTATTAACACATCTATAACATGTACATATGATATTTAAGAGGGTAAAACTAAAATAAGATATATTATCATTACTACATATTTTATTGATGAAAATTGAGTTTTATAAAAAAGGTTAATAGGATTTAGGAGAATAAATCATCTACATAATGTTTAAAATATTTTTCTACTATTATGAATATTTTTGAATTTTATAGAATTAAAGAAAAAGTAGATAGTATTACATTTGATAATGCATCTAGTAATAATGCAACTATCCCAATGTTTAAAAATAGATTAACTCTACCAAATGGTTTTAATTTAATTTATTAAAGATGTATATGCCATGTAATTAATCTTATAATTCAAGTAGGTGTTAAAAAACTAAAACCTTTTGTAGAAAACATTAGAACTACATTAGCTTACATTTTAACTAGTGTTAGACAACAATAAGAATTTAATCATATATGTGATTCAATTGATTTATTTCATAAAATATTTATAATGGATGTCCCTCGTAGGTGAAATTTATTATATTTAATGTTAAATAATTTTTTAACTTATAAAAATGCTATAAAAATTTATTATAATGGTAGAATAGATGATAGTACAACATCATTAGAGGAGAATAATTTTACAATAGTTAATTATTTTATTAAAATTTTAAAATTATTTTATAATGCAACAAAACATTTATCATGAATATATTATTATACATCTATTTATGTAATCCACCACTTATATAATATTGTAAGAGTTTTTAATAATTATAGTAATTATCTATTTTTTATACCTATAGTTTTCAAAATGAAAGAAATTTTTAAAAAATATTAGAATAAGATACTTCTCTTATATACATTAAGTACTTGTTTAGATCCTAGAACTAAATTAAAAGTTATTAAAAAATTAATAAATACAATACCAATTTGTTTAAATGTAAAACTTAACGTAACAATTGAAAATGTAGAAGAAAATTTAAATAATATGTTTGATATGTATGTTATAAAATATAAAACACAATAAACACAAAATATGTCTTATTTTTCACAACCATCATTATCATCATCAACATTTGATTATAGTATATTTGTTGATCAATATAGTGATTTTAACATAACAAATAGGTAAGAATTAATTAAATTTAATAATACTAATCATAACTATTTAATAAGAGATAATCTTAATTTTTGAGATTTTGATGTAATAAATTGATGAAAAACACAAAAATACATATTTCTTATTTTATCATTAATGGCTAGAGATTTAACAACAATTTCAACTTCTTCTATAACATATAAATAAACATTCAATATTAGTGGTAATATATTAGATGATAGAATAGTAAGATTAAAAGATGATATTTTAGAAGCATTAATATGTGTTAAAGATTAAAAGCTTGTTTGTGTTCTTAGATAATAAAAAAAATAACTTCACCGATGAATTTGTAAATTTAAATATTTAAATATAATTATGTACATTAAATGTAAAAATATTTGATATAATTACAAAAACAATGTATTTTTAATTCAAATTCAAAAATAAAATAATTATTTTAACTTTATGACTTAGTGTTTGAATATGTTGATGGATGATGAATCATGAATGGTGAGTTAATGATGTTTTAATATTAATGTTAATGTGATGAATCATGACTTATATTTGATATTCATGTATTTATAAATAAAATAATGTATTTGAATGATGAATAATCAATTCTTAGATAACATTGTAATTTGTTTATTTTTTATTTTAATTTAAAATAAAAAATAGATATAAAAAATTAAAAACTTCAATTGAACCCTTTGATTGGATTGAAATAAAAAAAATAAAAAATTTCAATTAAACCCTTTGATTGGATTGAAATAAAAAAATAAAAAACTTCAATTTGACAAAAGTTACAACTTCAATTTGATTGACTTTAAAAAAATCAAAAACTTTGAATCGAAGCAACGAAATTTTAAAAATAAAAAACTTTGATTTAATCTAATTGAAATTTTTACTTTTTTTTTAAAACTCTATCAGACTAAACACCAAAGTTGACTGATCAAATTTTAAACTTTGATTGAACTAGAATTTTTTATTTTAACTTTAGTTCAATTGAAGTTTTTAATTTTTTTAAAACTTTATTACTTTTATTCGACTAAGTGGAATTGAAGTTTTTTATTTTTTTCTTTGATTCAAATTTTTTTATTTTTAAAACTTTGTTAAATTTGACCAAGTTGAATCAAAGTTTATTATTTTATATTTTATTTTAAATTAAAATAAAAAAATTACATATTACATATTTTAAAAAATTATAAAAACAATCTCGCAGGCCAACCCATACTGATTCGAGTTACAAATTAGGCTGTTTTAAAAATATTTCAAGCCAAACCAAACTGTCTTAAAAAAATTTCAACCCAACTCATAATCCAAACGAACTGATACTCTTTGCACCGACTTGTTCGACCTATTGACACCTCTAATTGCTTTGCTGTCAGCACAAAGTCATCCTACCCTTCTGATCTCAACAAATATCAAGCAAGTAATGCATTCCTGCCCCACTTATATAAATGCATGAATGATTCAACATGAAATGAATCTGTGGTTGACAGTTTAATTTTCCTCTCGTCATTTTTAATTGACATGAGAAACTGTGGGTTCGTAAATTTCCTAGCTTCTCATTCTTGTCCAAGTAATTTACCTCTAAACAATGAATGGAGAACGTAGTCTCCAAGTATGCATATGGGATAATAAATAAATAACGTTGGACAGAGACGACTGAAGCCCAACGAAGTTGGCCAGAAATCTCTATTTTTGGAGGAAAACAAAAACCAGTTTCCTCCCTTCAGACTGCCCCACAACTGTATCTTTGCATTGGCGGTCGGCTCTTAGGCTCTTCACCCTTCTCCCAGCCATTCAACCCACAAGTCTGGATTGGTCTCCGGATTTGGCATCCTCCGGCGACTGCTTCCTTCTCTAGTTGCAAACAGTACCTTCCGAATGTCTGTGTGCTCACCTGAAGCCTGAAATCCAGACTGAATAAGAAGCTTACCTCCATCTTGTTCAGCTCTGCTGTGCTTATCCCCCCCACTTTTGCATAGTACGCATTGTTGTAAAATCTGCAGTCCGAATCATCCATGGAGTTATTTCCCAATTATTTCTGGTCTTTCAAATTCAATGCTAATGATAGATAACAAAATAAATAACTCAAATCACATCCAATTTGCCATATAAAATGAGTTCTTGACAAGGAAAGCAAGGTTGACGCCAGTTGCAACAAGAGAAGCTAAGAATAGCAGCAATGTGAAAAGGCTTATAATATTGCAAGAGATCCACATACCTAGGGGACTTTCATTAACAATCTTATATATATATAAACACACATACATAAATAATTTGAGGAGGCTCTTCATCCCAACTATTGGTTAACGAAATTTAAGACAGTTTTCGTATATGGTTTTTTATTTTAATTTCAATGAATTTCAATTTTTAGTTTTAGGGTTTCATGTAATAGCCTTCCACAAGCAATGATTGCTGAAAACAAGGAGCAGTAGAGTTGCACCATCCACACGGAGGGAAGGGGATGAATAGCAGTGAGGAGCATCCATCCTAAGGAGGCACAAACAAGGATCCGGTTTAGGGAGCAAGCAGCAACGAGGGGACGGGGGGGAGACCAACAATGGTCCAAGGGTCGGGAAGCAACATCGAGGAATGTGGGAGAGGTGGCCACAATGAAAGATCGGGGGAGCAACAGTGCAGTGGGGTTGGGGCAAATTAAGCAATGGCTTGAGGGGGATGCAGGAGCAATGGTGCAACAGGAGGGTGATAAGGGTGGTCAAAGCATCGACAACTGGGTGGAGGGGCAAGTAATGTTGGAGAGGTGTTGGCACTTCTTTTTCATGGGGAAAGGGAGTGGGGTGTGTCACTCTATGTCAGCACATTGCACATTGCAAGTGGTGCATGTTTTGTGTGGCAATACTTTTTAAAATTTAAGCTTTTAAGTGATTGATGGTTTGGATTAAAGACCTAAATTTATCAATATAAAACCTAACCTCATCTGACAATGCAAATTATCAATGAAGACAGGTCTAGCAACAACAACAATGAACCATAATTTTATTACGTGAAGTTGATCATATGAATCCTTTTTTTTTATGTATTTCTATTTATAGTTATATTTTATTATCCAACATTCTGAATCATAAAATATAGCAAGGCAAATAGAAGTTTTATAAAATTTTCCTTTTAATTTTGAATGTATTCTCCTGTCATGCAACATTCTAAGTGTACTTCTCCATTTCATTCATCTTAGTTTAATCAGATAAATAACACTCTCCATAATTTCACCATTGGGATGGACGCCCCACACCATCACTCTCCTTTTTCCCAATGGATCCAAGTAGGTGGACAAATGGAAGACCTAAACAGAAACACATTGAAATTGAATACTTGAAAGTAAAATAAAAATTGCAATACTAAATTTATTTTTATTTTCATTAATCAACGATTGAGATGAAGGATCTCAAATTATGAATATGAGACTTGACCACAACTGATGAACTAACATAATTATGTGAAAAATAATTACTTAACATATAGTTTTAAGGGTGAAGGTGGGATGAAAAGAGATTATGTCGGTGTAGATAGGAGGTTGTAACTTGGGGTAGAGATTATGTTTATGCCAAATATAATATGCATATCTAATTAATTGTTAAAGTTGTATGGTTTATCGATTTTTTCAAATTTCTAGGTCATAAGGTCATGGCTTTGAGAGTCTACATGAGCAATTACATGTTTTTTAAGAAAAATTAAATTCTTATTTTTCAACGGATAATCTAGAGAATCAACAAAATCAATGCAGCCACAAGTAATGAGAAGATATATGCGATATACATACAAGTCTATGTAGTAGCTGGTACAGTGTGGAACTGGAAAGAAAATAGACCAGGATTAGAACAACATATGGCAGAGTGACCTGAAGATATAAACACTAAGCAGTAGCAAAAAAATCATCATGTTGTTTTATCACTAATTATGGGTATGATAACATCCATATGCATTATTATTTAGCTCTATTACGTGTTTTTCACAAATAACCAATAAATATGCAAGATAAAGAAGATATTTGTTATAGCGTCATGAATTCATATGTACTTACGCATCATCAGTGAACTTAGCAGCGACCATGACACTTGTGATGAGCAATCGATGGACATTCAAAGAAGTAAGATGTACGTTAGGCTGCTGGAGAAATCTATCTACATATATGTGAGCAAGAACAAAGCAGGATGGGCTACACTTCGCATATCTGAATATCCGCTCCATATATCTTTTGATGCTTACATTAGGTACTCTCATGCCATGAAAGACAGAAACCATCTGCTTCTTATTGATTGCCTCCAATAATTTCTCATTTCTTTCAACGGTTCTCTGCAGAAGAGAGGAAAATACTGACAACACCCGTGGAGATTCAGGAGCACACCTTCCTTGTGTATTCAGCCCTAACGATGAATAGGCTTCTGGTATTAGAGTTCCTTTTTCTGGTGGTGGTGTTCCCATTATAGGAATCATCTTTCTGTCAAAGCTAAAACACAAGACTGAGATTGCTAAAAAAACTAATATGCAATATAGGAAAGAATGTTCCATCTAAGAAAAACACAAGTACGAAAGATACACCTGTATGTGGCCTGACCCCTATAAATAGGAGGTTATTTCTTAGTATTGAAATGTAGACATCCAACTCAAAACCAATTGACAATAAGTAGAGAAGTCCTTTTATATATTAACTCATTTAACTTCTTCATCAGTCCATGTAGAATTATGTTTTCCAACACATAAGATTTGAACCTATGAATAATGGAGAAACCTTATTATTGGACAAAGACTCACTCTCCAAGAAATAAGAATGAAGTTATATCTAAAACAATGCACCAATTTCTGCTTCAGTTCTTGCAATTGCACGGCGTAACTTTTATAGACTTATAGAAAACAGGCAAACCAAGGAAGAAGATAAGCATGCCGAGTAAAAACTATCAAGTTGACTATTTTTCAGTTGGACGGATTATGTTTTGGTAGAGTTCAGAAGTAGCTTAAGCAGTTCATAATTTGCTTCACCGTATCTGATAGAAAGGTAACTACAGAATCCAGCTTCAAATAGAAGGATGTTTTATATGCTGATTGAACATCTGTGGTGAAACTGCATAATTTAAGAACTCATATCAGAGAAACTAACATTATTGTTTAATCACATAAACTTCCTAATTCCTTCGAAATACAGTGAAATCCTACCTAATACCCAACCAAAAGATTGTCATATAACTATAATATATTCACACCACCACCACTTCGATTAAAATAATTGATACAATAATGCAGTCAACCTGACATTTTCGCCAATAAAAAACCTATTTCTAATTTCCTTAAATCAGTGTCTATAATAGGAAGCATTATTCATGACATGGACATACATGACAAAATGTGAAATCCAGCAAATAACCCAGTATAACATGCTTATATATTTCTGCTATTTAGAGTCAAGTAAGCAACAAGCAAGTTGAGCCAATTCTCGTCTAAAATCAGGTTTACACCTTCCCTGCTGTAATTCAAACAATAAATAGCAAATCAAGCAATAACACAATTCATGATTCGGTTCAAGCTAGAAATAAGAACACGCATTTCTGGGTACTTGCGAATCACAAGCAAGCCCGCAAGCCTAGAAACTATACACAGTGAAAAACATATCAAACAAATAGAAATAGCAGAATAATATTCTTTCAAAAAAAATACACATGAAGAAGAAGAAGTACTCACAAACTAGCTGTTATTGCAATCCGTCAACACTACTTCCACTACCTTCTGCAGCGACACCAACAATGGAAAACTCCCGACAGCACAAGGAGCCAGAATCGATCTACTGCCTGAGGTGAAATAGGGGGAATGCAACGGAGGCAACAAAGGTGGCTACGGAACACCACCAAATGCAGCAAAACAGGAGCTGAGAAACACCCCCCACCGCCACCTTACCACGTTATTCTGGCACGGGTAGGTCTGACAGATCTCTCCTTTCATCACAGATTCCCCAGGTGAGATCTGCCGTCCCACCTCCGCATTCCCTTCGTCTTTCCCTTGATCCCTTCTCTCTCTTCTGCTGCCCAGCAGTGGTGTCGGCTGCTCGGACCTATTAGCGCACACGTGTACTCTACAGACACAGGACAGGACATAAATAATATATTATTAGATATTATAATTAGTTGGAGACAGACACCTCAATTATCAGTTCGGTGGTATGTTATTTTAAAATTTCAAATAAGAAAATATTTTCCTAACTTATGTCTACCCTACTTAAATAAATAAATAAATTTCGGTTGAGAGCTGATGTACCATCGCCATCAGCAAATAAATTTCCATCATCAAAGTTAAAAGGTAGACGGTAGTGGTCTTTGACAGGTCTTCTACGTGGCAAGGTGAGAAAACAATACTTTTCGAAAATAATTTCCACAAATAGATGAGTAATGCAGTAAAAGGTTTTAAAATTCTCCTCTATTTTTCCACATTAAAGTTTAAGCCTTAAAAGAAAATATTTTCTTCTATTTCTAAAATCAAAATCAAAATAAAAATAAAAATAAAATCTTCTGATTTTATATTTGACAATATATTTTCAATTTTATATATCGCCGCCGACCGACGAGACACGTGCATTTTGGAACTAGTGGAGCTACCCACGTGGACGCTTGGGGTCTCGCCGACCCGTCCGGTCAACAATTTCACATCCAAAATGGATTTTCATTGCAGCTTTCTTTGGTGAAATTTTTCTCTACTTTATATTTATTATCTAAATACTTTTAGATTTAACTAACTAATAATAAGGCAAACGTCCGAAGATCGATCTCTCAACTTCCTGTGTTCTAGCGGATGCGCTGGAAAGTCTGCAAATTGATTCTACAGTACTCTTTGCCTGGTAATTTCTGGGCGATCGATGTTTGAAAGCTGAGAAGACGACTTGTACAGATATTTCGGATGTTTGTGAAGATCCGCATCTTATCATATGACGAATGGTATAGATGGGTTTTTCCAAAAAAGTTCAATGAACAAAAGGTTTTATTTATTTATTTATAGTGTTCGTCGTATGGAAAAAGTCTTCTTAGAATTAACATCATAAAGAAACAGTAGCAGGGTAAGTGCTTGCGGTGATGAATTTTATGTGAGTAATTATTTGACTACATTTAAATGTGATATCTCAAGGATGTTGACAACGAAGGCATATAATTAAAGCAATTTCAAAATATACACAAATTAATGAAGCATTCTTTTTTTGGTAAATTGACGACGCATTCTTTGAGTGTGTGTTGTGTTTTTACCATAATGTTCTATTTTATTTATTATAAAAGCACATAGATCACCTTTTTAATACAGTGATATATATTTTTATGCATTGTATTATTTGAATTTAGATATTAAAATTATATACTTTTTTGATGGTTGCCCATGCTTTCTTGCATGTTGACCATGTATGTTTTGATGGTTGTCCATTTATGATGATTTTAATGGTTTCTTAATGACCATGTAAGGCTTGCATAGTTGACTATTTATTATTATATTAATGGTTGCTTGATGACTATGTATGGCTTGCTACTGTACTTGTGGTCACTTGCCATTTAATAAGAGCCCAAACGGTAATCTTGAAAATTGATATCCTCAAAAATCTTATTCTGCTGTGTATGTGCTATTTAACATGTTTAACTTGTATAACCTGTTTAATCTATCACATACTATAAAAATGCTATATACAAAATATCCCATTTTACCACCCCTACTGGTACCACATTGATGAGTGAGGCTTTTTGCATTGAACGCAGCCGTACATTCGAAGGATGATAAATTGTGTAGGCGTGTGATGAGGTGCAAAAGCAAATAAATATTCTAAAAAAATACTATCATTTTCTTTAACTTTGATTTTATAAGTGGTCCTAAGACATCAGGTAAACTACCTTGGATTTTATAAACAAAAGAAATTATTAAACCTAATAGAAAATAACAAGAATAATAACAATATGAAAAAGTAGGAAACGAGTAACAAAAGCACTTGAGGTACCTGTCTAGGAGATTGTTGGTGTAAATTATGCAAGACATCAATCTGCAAGTCCTCAATTTGCCATTCATCAAGAAGATGATATATTAAACAAGATAATGAACTTTTTCTGATCCTCATCATCAACAAATGTACTTAATGGTTAGCTGGGAAAATTAGAGATTCAACCATATTTGCAACAATAATTACTATCGAAAGATTCTTCTAAAGAAGATGATAAATACAAAAAACAGAAACTAATCAAATTGCATTGATGGTTTAAACTAGCGATACAGATAGCAAGAAGTCAGGTTGTGATCTGTGTACCAGAATCCCACAAAAATGGCATAAAGTTTTTGAGTACTCTACCAAATCAGGATTTTACACTTCAAAACCATCGTCTAGTGGGGATTTTGACAAGCAGAAGAATGCTTCAGGAGCCAATCTCTCAGCCACCCTATTGGAATTGGTTCATAATGAAATACCTACACCATTTATATTTTATTTTGTTTTCTTTTACTAAAACTCTACCATCTTTGTCTTTAATACAATTGACTCAAATTTCTACTTTCTCTAACATTAGCCAATTTATATATTCTATTTTCTCCTTATTTTGTGTTCAAATTATCATATAATTTCTTATAGGACTACATTTTAACTTCACTAATAAATTTCTTAGCATTCTTTTTTGTTAACTTATACTTTTCTAAATTTTCCTCATTATTGCAGTTATAATAGGTTTTCTAGTATTCTTTCTTTTCTTTTATTATCATTTGTATACCTTCATTCCACTACCAACTTTCTTTACCTAGTGGAGCCATCCCACAAGACTCCCCTAAAATTTTCCCAATAATCTTTTTAATACCAAGTAATCATTTCATTTCAAAGTTTATTTACCTCTTCATCTAATTCTTATATTCTTTTTTTAATGATGTATCTCTAAATATCAATTTTCTTTTCACTTTTTAGATTCCACCAACTCTAGATTCTTATGTACTTTAGTTTCTCTTCCTAAACTTGATATTAACATCTAATACTAACAATCTATATTGTGTAGTTAAGTTTTCTCATAGAATAACCTTACAATTTTTATGCATTCTTTAATCTATTTTTCTAGTAAGTAATCTATTTGACCAATATTTGAACTTCTAAATGTAATCAAATGTTCCTTTTTTTTAAAAAAATAAGTGTTAACTACTAAAAGGTCACAAGCTATGGTAAAGTTCAAAATTGAATTTCTTTCTTTATTGTTATTACAAAAAATGAATAATGAATAGTAGATAAGTGAGAATCTCATTACCTATAAAAAATAATCATCATTTGTTTATGATATCCTTGATTTTGTAGATTTAAGACTGTATTTATAACAAAATTTGATATTATGATTTATTGTTAAAAAATATCTAATTGAGTGTGTTTGAATAAAAAATCAAATTAAATTAGCTACCTTGTCATGCGTAGAGATTAGGATTTAATAAATATATAAAAGTAGGAATGTGAATTATGTAATTGATTAGGATTATTGATAGAAACATCTTCTTTATATATATGACATGAGATTTAAATCAAAATAATCATTCAATTTGTCAAACTACATGACAAACCTAAAAGATTTTAGTAGAAAAAGAGGTACCAAAGCAAGCATCAAACTGCATGGAGACAAGGCCAAGCCAAAGCATGGATCTGAAAGTTGTATGACCTGCAAAAAGCATAAAAATCAAATCTTTCTTGCTAGCGTGCCCAGTATCAAAGAACATTGTGGCTTACATTACTTTTCCTTGTGTAAGTGCATTTGATGGGAAAGATGATTCACATGATGAAGTCCCACGTAGAGCCCAGACACTTATGGAACCATCCTGTCATAGACATGCATTAATTCAGCTTCAATGAAATAGTCCACAGAACCGATTTACAAAAGTATAGATCATAGAAAGCTTTCCATCTGTAAAACATGACAGATTATGATAGTGAAACTTTTATGGAAAATAAATAGACTATAAATGACATCTGTTATGTGGATGATACCAAAATTATTAAATAAAGTGAATAAAGATGGATGCATTTGTAGCCAACTACATCATTCGATTCTTACCCGATTTGGATGCATGCTTAGATTTCTCCACTATCTACTACATCCTATAGCTGTGCTATTTATAATTGAAACTCCAACATTCATAATTTCAATCAGTTTTTGCAACTTGGCCTCATATTGGTGAAGTGTCATTCACATTGAGTATTGGGAGGTAAGGACAAGACTACAAATGCAAGTGAATCAAACTTTACCCTATTTCAGAAGAAATATGGTAACCATGTCATCAAGTCATGTCTGCGCCATACTGTTATTGGCAGAACCCATGTCAACTAACATGGGCATTTTAGCACTCAGCATGGGATGAGGGTTTCCCTCGTACTTTGTTGTAAGATCCAATCCTAAATTTATTAGTTTGTAGGGACTTCATAATCCATTAACATTATTTCCCAATTTACATAATGACCAGTTGAAAATAACAACCAGTCACTGTAATACATTAAATTTTACACAATTTATCATTTCAGGAAAAACAACATAAGGGTGGTACTGCAGTATACTATCTCCATACTAGAATCTCGGAGGGACTTTAGATTCCACTACAAGGTCTCAACAATGTGCTTCTGTACCTGACAAAGATAGGAGAATCACATTGTGATTTGTGAGTGACAAAACCACTCAAGACCTACAGGCCTAAACTATTTCTACAAAGGTCACTCAATGCCTACAGGCCTAACCTACTACGCAAGCCACTCAATACCTACATGCCTAATCTACTCAAGAATGAGATCTGTTGGTTCAAAAGAAATTTTAGAGGACTATTTATAGCAAGTTGTTACAGCAAAAAGAACTCAAATGAACCAGATTGGCAAGCATACAAATTAGACAATGGGGGACTTCCAATGGTATGCTCAGTTCCCAAATGTTTCACCCAGGCTTTCCAGTGGAAGTGCAAGGCACCTGTCAAAGTTGGGCTTTTCATGTGGCTCCTATTAAACAAAAGGATAGTCACCAAGGTGAGAAGAAGCAAATGGGTGACATCTCAAACAAATTTCACCACCAAGCTCCCAAAGATGTTGATCAATCTATGCTTTCAATGTTGCATGATATCCAGGATTTGTGTCTGTTTGCCTTCGAGAGTCATAAACTCATCACCGTAGGACTACAGATCAACTCCCGTAGGCACTTTCAGGAGACTATGCTTAACATCAGGAGCAAAAAATCAGACGCAATACAAATATTACTCCTGTTTGCTTATGCAACATGCTGGACTATATGGCTGAATAGAAACAATCTCATATTAAGAAGAGACTTGTAGCACAGAGGATAAGAGATTGCATGCCTGGACCTTTATGAAGGCTGGGATAGAAATCTAGTTCCTGAGACGTAGGATCCCAGTTTTGTGTTTTCATGCCTCAAGCACTTCTTTTGTATGGAGGGATCTCTGGCTTGGATATTTTGTTGCTACCTGACGGACGATTATCTCAATCTCCCTTACAAAAGGAAGAAACTTATTATTCAATAAGATTTTTCCTACCTTTATTTCAAAAAGGTCACAGTAGTTGCCAAAAAATGAAATTTCACTTAAATTCTAAGACAAGATTAAGTCAACGACAATAATTTTTTGAGCAGTAAACAAGCAATATATATATTTTTTGGTCCATAAAAAAGAAATATAGTATGTGTATTGAAGAAGGCATCTTTTACAGCAAAAAGGAATGAGAATACTGAAATCATTATCTAAATATGAATGAAGTGCAAAAACAAGATGAAATCAATCAGTTAACAAGGCACATTTGAAGACACAAATCAATCACAAGAGAAGCCTTCCTTGGGTTTTCAATAGTATTAGAAGGCATATAAAGGATCTAGCGTCTAGATTGTTGTTAGCTTTTCACTGTGATTCCAATGTCATTGGGTGGAAATACCAATAACATGGATCCATATGCATTGGTCCAACACGAGAATTCTTAAATTGTAGTTGAATATAGTACCTAGAAATTGGATTTCCAACTCAATTACCATGGGCATTTGGTACCATGCTTGAGAATCAGTCAGTCCAATAAATTCCTAACATCATTTTTAGAATGACAAAAAAATCATCCAAACATGCTTCCAGGAAACTATCCATTTGCATGGACGACATACTGATGTTGTGTTAGATCACTTGCAAAACCCAATAGGAAGACAATTGCTGTTTTAGTAGCATCTCTAGAGCCTTCCAAAACTAAAAGGATCCCTCTGTTGAAACATAATCAAATCTCACTCTGCATGACATCATCGATTGCCAAAACCCCTTGGTGTACAAGATTATTAAGTTAATTTGATACATGATTGCTTGACTAATCCTTTAAAGCTTGAAGCAAAGAAATAGGTGAAATTATTGTAGAACACCTACAATGTGCACTATTATTACCTGGCCACAACTATATAAGTGCCTACCATGGATATCCCACTGAAGGCCTGTAACTGCAAGGTTGATACACATGGTTATAACATCAAATAAGATGCAATGTCTGTCTCATAGCTCCTGGGAAACACCCCCTCTCCCAATAACCTGAGGCAGCCAAAGATCCCAAACATTTTGACTAATTGTCAGGCAAAGAAGAGTGGTCTACAGATTCTACTCTCTCCAAATTTTGCAGCAAACATCTGTAAATGGAGCTCATTTGCTTTTGATTTTCTCAGTCGTTGTCTTCATAACCACATTTGCTCATTTTTAGTGGGATTTTCAGAAGGAAGTTGTCCATGGATGATTACCAATAAGGGCTAAGCTTCAAAATGGCCTGTTATTGTAGGTGAGAACTACAATTATTGGTTGCCAAGGCACCTGAGAAGTAAGGCAAGGGACCATGGGAGCCTAGACAATGCCTAAGTGTCCATATAAAAATCCATTTTTAAATTTTTTTATGTATATATTATGCATGTTTATAAATATTTAATAATAATTATATATACTATTAGTTCTATTATTTTCCGAATAACATTTAAATACATAAACAATCTTAAGATAATATCAAAATATGAAATTTGATAATACTAATACATATGTTTCAGAAAAATGTATGATTATATATTTTAAAAATTATGTATATTTTAATAATATTCCATTAAAAAAATATATTTCTATGTTTTTTGCAATCAAAAACGTTAAAACCCAGAAATATGTATATTTAATTAAAAAACCCAATAAAGATCCTTCTGACTCAGACAAGGCAATGGGGCTAATCTAGGCATGAGCAAATGACGCCTAGGCACCTAGACACCACATAGTCAAGTGCCTTAAGTATGGTGAGAACCATTTCATTTATTTAACAGATTTGTGGGTCCAATAATTTTGGCAGCTTTTACTCAACAGGATGGGTGCCTTTGTTTTTGAAATGGGTTTTGACACATTGCAGAACATCAAACAGAGAGATTGGTGGTGAGGGATGACTTAAATATCACACAGTTTGCAATGAATTGGAGCCCAAACATTAGGTCCAATTAGTAAGAATATGAAATTAGTAAAGTATAATAGTAAGAAGAAAAATTAAAACTTGCAAAAATCTAAATGAGTGGGAGAAAAATCTAGGTTAATTCAAGACAATAGTTTTAAATTATGATATACAGCAAAAGATAAATATAGAAATAAATTTAGAATAATAGTTGATAAAAGTTTAAAAGAAGAAATTATTGGGGTAATGAAGATAGAAGATAGAATTATAACGATTAAGCTTGTAATATAAAATGAGATAAGTAATATAATTAGTGTATATGCTTCATAAGAAGGTTTAAGAGAAGTTGCTAAATAGAAATTTTGAAAAGATTTGGATAACTTAGTTCATCATTGACCTACTAATGAAAAACTCTTCATTAAAATAAATCTAAATGGTCATATAGGAAAACAACATAGAAGATATAAAAGAAAACATGAAAGATTTAATAGAAACGAAGAAGGAAATTTAATTTTAACCTTTAGGGAGGGTTTGTGTACAAACAAAAGTGAGAGAAAGTGGTAAAAAGAAAAGTAAAGGAAAGTGACGAAAAAATATTGTGTTTTTGTGTCTAGCAAAAAGTGACGGAAAATGTCCATCACTTTCTGCTATTACTTTGGAAAAAGTTTTGCAAAAGGAATCAGAGTCATCTTCTTTTTCGAGTTAGAAAGTTTGAAAGTGAAGGAAAAAAAAAGAAATGCAATTTATTAAATTCGTATGTTAAAAAAAATGATGAAATAATAATAATAATAATAATTATAATAATAATAAATTTTTACAATATGTTAAATTTATATATTATAAATTTAACATCGTAATGTATAATATATTATTATGAAGAATATAAATATTTTTATTTTTTCCGTAAACTTAAGATGTCTACAAATATTTTTATGTTATTCATTCATATTTTATTACATTTTGTTACTTTTTTACTTTCGAAACATTTTTGTCATTTTTTGACTAATGCACAAACATTATAATTTTTTGATAACTTTCTGTAATTTTCTATAACTTTTTTTTCCTTCACTTTCTGAACTTTCTAATACTTTCTTTTCTATCACCTTCTGGATGTACAAATGGGCTCTTAGTGGCAAATGGGCATGACATTACCCCCACACTATTTGGTGGGCTAGGTGATCAATATGCTATCAGCATTTCTTCAATGACTATATTCTGGATTCAAACTCATGGAAAGATTTGATACTTGGCAAAGCTGTTGAATCATCTTGAACAATGAGATGTGTAAGTAACATGATGTCTGTAGAAATTTCTTCCTCATTGTGATGGCATGCTAACGATCTTTAGGTCCTCCTTTTTTCATTCCACTATGGAACTTCTTTCTTTCTTGTAATGTGCACACCTCAACATTTTCTGTTCTAATTTTGCCTCCTGCTTATGGCTAAAAACATAAATTGCAATTTTCTCTTGAGTTTGAGGATCCTCAGATGTGTAATGTTCTCTATGTATTGGCTCATTGAAAAAAAGTTAGTAAGTCTATATAATGATTTCTTTAGCAAATTGTATTCGAGCATATTAAAACTGAATGATGTCTTTAATGAAGCAGAATAATCACTTGGACTCAGTTATAGTAGGTGCTAAACTCACATTTTCTTTAAACTAGTTTAACATTGACCAGTAGGTACAACTACCTAATGATGAGTGAATGAATTATTGTTCTATTTCATTGATGAATATTCCCTTATACCCAGAAAAGATTGTTAAAATCTTGAGCTGAATCATCAATCATGCATGTTCTTTGTACTTCCCTCTCACATCTTAATTAGGAATGCAACAATCACTACGTTAATATAAGAAGGAAAATTCATTTATTAAATTTTCTAAAAGATGTGAATTAACTCTTCCTTAATGTTAATACAATGTAGATACCTTTAAAGAGACATAAAAGACAACAAATATATTTACATACAATATTTGTAAAAATTTTCCATAAATTTTAAAACTCTACAATTGTACATATATCCACAAGTAATGGGTTTAATAGTTATTATATTCAGTTAACATCATATACAATTAATATACATAATTGTTACATCTGGTTAACGTTCTTCCTGAATATCATGAGAGAAACTTAAAACTAAGAGAAAACTAATAATAAGTTAAATACCTAGCAAGTAATCTACTATATAATCAATGTAACATTTAAATAGTATATAAAAAAATGAACTTGTATAATTAATAAAATGAATATTATGCAATATAATTCCAACACATATAATCTTGGGTTAACTTACTATAACTTAGATACTCACTCAATAATTCTAGTGTACTATAGTTGCCTTAGGTAATAAGTTAATTCTAATTACATATTAATTTTGTGATGGAGTGATAGTCACATACCAACCTTATGACGGAGTAATAATCACATACCGGTTCTATGATGAGATAATAGTCACATAATAGCTTTGTGATGAGGTTTATGGTAATCACACTAACCCTTTAAGCAGTATCAATAATTATTTAATCATACACAATAATAATATGAACACACATAATATTGATTATACCTTACTATATATATGTATAATAGAAGAAAACACATTTAATTATTATGCAAGATAATTCAATTCATTCAATTAAACCATATATTATTTAATTAATATTAATTAGATATAATAGATTACTTACCAATATCTCTAAATTTTTCTTCCTCCTCTTCTCCTTTATCTCTCCTTCTTCTCTCGTTCGGTGGTGAAAATAATTCACCATTAAACATTCTTGTATACATATATATATATATATATGAGGCAGTGGATTTTTCACCATCTCAATGTTAATTTTTTTTTTTTAATAAATAGATGTCACATTCTTAGTTCATATATGTGAATTAAACTAGTAGACCATAAACAATAATCAAAAAGTAAACCTCATAGTCATATTTTTTGTGTAATACACAAATAGAGAATTCAGGTTAGATACAAAGATCTAAATTAGGAAGCATCCACATGATTAGCGGATTTGGATATGAAGATATGATCCAATTCAAATTCAAGTATTCAATAATTTTCTAAAATCTAGGATACAACTCAGGTTAGATACAACATTTAACAAGTAACATATTTAAATATAAGTAATTAAAGGTTTAAAATAACATAAAATGGACACATAATTCATACATGACATGAAACTATAGCAATCACACGTGCATAAGAATCTTAAGACTTAAGAGCTATCTCCATAACGTGCAACTAGAAAACTATGTCATTGTCATATCCTTATTGTATATTCAATGAATCTGTGTTATATCCATAAAATTATTTGTTTGCTCTGAATGCTCAAAAATGTCACATGTTGTATTTGAAAAGAATCTTAGATAATCCTAACCATGTTGTTCCAACATGTATCTAGTGCAAGTGCAATGTATGTTTAAAAAAATATGTGCTTCCCCAGGGCTAATATTCAGACAATATAAGAATTACTTAATGAGGCTACCACTCAAATTTTATTTTCATTTTATCATGTCAGCAATATGGACTTCAGGTCAAAGCAAGCATGATGCTGTCAATATACTGAAAACAATGACATCTATATAAATTAATATAAAACATCCGATAAATATAAACAGAAGATAAATGTGTTTGATCACTTACCTTCCATCTGAACTGCCAGTGACCAGACTTAAATGGGAAATTGGTGAATTTGCTCTATATTTTCCCCAGCTGATGCAGGAGACCCAAGATTGTTGCTTCAACAGAAATACTGGCATCCTCACTAGAGCAGGGATAAGCTTCATTTATTCTCCATAATGATATGTGACCTGATTTTCCCCACACAGCCAATACTGCACACTTCCTCTGAAAGCAATTGATAGAATCAGGAATGCTTTTAGAACACAAATGCAATACTGGTGACCAGGCACAAGCAACGGATGACAATAATTGCAAGAAGCATATCCTTCTGATCAGACTTCTGGAATTGCTTCATTATTTGTTTTTTTCACTGATTTTCTGCTGGATTTTAATCTTTGAGGACTTCGATTACCTTCACGCTGTCTAACTTTTTCAAATATACAAAATTCCTAAAATTAAACACAATGAAAGTCATAACTTATAAAAAGTAATTCAGTAAAAAAAGTAAATTTGTGGAGAAAAACTTCATAAAAAACCAAAAGGGAAGAATATAACATCTTAAAAAGTACAGATAGATACGTCTAAAAGAATATAAAAGTTACAGATTTTGGAGAAGCTCCATCGAAATTGATTTTTGTGAAATAATCACAGAGCAAGTTATACATGTCAACCACCTATTAGAGGAAAAAAGAAGTTATTAAGCAAGCCCTAATTTGCAATGTCAAAAATGAAAACCCAAAACATATTTCTCGCTAAACTTTTCCATTAACTACATAATCAATGTGCAGAAAAACAAGAAATAATGATCATCAAGGGGAATATATGTCCATAGTTCTGACAGCTGAGTGTTGATCAAGAGATAAGTTTGTCTCCACCAATACAACAAAATGCCCAGATAAATATTTGGAAGCCCCATAAGTCAAATGGGATGTTAATTATTCAAAATAAATCGACAACATTATCTAAGGAGTTAGGACCATAGTCTTCAGCATTTGAATAACATCTGGTAAATTTTTATATAATAATCAGATATAACATTGACCTAATTTTTGTACTCAAGACTTTGTAATTAACGGGCATTGCTTATATTTACCTCAAAAATTAAAATAATTCTGTATCAAATAAAAATAACAATTTAATAAGGGAACCATTTGAGTTCAATAAAAATGCCAATGATCAATCGTACTGAAGTCAAATTTCGAATGTAGAAAGTAGAAACATGAAAGAATCATTACGGTGATTCAGTAGAAGTCTAGGCAATAGCTGCAGGCAGAGATGAATGTATCAAGCTCTCATAAGAACTCAAATCTTAAAAATCAAAAATTCAAATTGATTTTTAAGTTTATTCCCATTCTGTATTTTAATGTCACTTTTACCTCTAAAAATGTATTGAAACTTCATGTTCCACCAAGAAATGTCTAACATTTTACAACAGTACATTTATTGACAGAAAGAAAAAAAATCTAAGAAGCTGCTTATATTTGGACCACAGAACAGCAATAAGTTTATACCAGTTCACCATAAAGATAACTTTAATTATGATTTAATAATGATTCCTGCTTAGAAATGGTCAAATAGGTTGAAGTGTGCACTCTTTTCCATGTCAGCACAACAATAAGAAACAAACTATTTTCCTTACATATAAAGCTATGAACTTCCAGTGTTATGTAAGGAACACAATTCCGTAAATAGCAAGATGCATATGCAATTTTTATTGTTTACCTCAATCCACTCTGCACAGAGTTTAAAGTATGGAAAACTGTAAATCTTAACACTTCCTTTTGTTGTGCAAACAGAAAGCAAACATCTGCATCAAATTCTTTAGTTATAATACAAAGAATGAAACAAAGAAATAGCTTGCTAACAATAAATTAAGTCGATCACAGGGCTAACTCACCCATAATAATTACCAAGAATTGGTGGAGACCATGAGATAGATCAAACACAAGGTTGAGCTCCATGTGATATGTGGATAGGTAATAAGAAAGGAGCATGACAATCTACAAATGTCAAAACTTTAGGTAAAATAATTTACATTGCACCATGCAAATGATAAAGCCTACACATGTAATGATATTAAATACAACAACAACAATAATTTGACATAATCTCATTATGTGAAGTCAATTACATGAATCATTTTTTTCGTATATTTCTATCTATAGTCAAATATAATAACAATCTAAACCATAATTTAACTACATGGGGTTGACTACATGAATCATTTTCTTTTATGTATTTTTATTTATAGTCAAATTATCGGTTAAATTATATGTTAATTTTTTTTACAATTCTTAACCAAATAGTTTTAGGTATTCCTCTACTTTTAATTTTTCTATAATAATTAATTTTTCTCTCTTAACTAGTGCATTATTTGATCTCTTAAGAATATAATCAGATCATTTAAGCTAATTTTCTCTTATCCTGGATTAGTGTAAGCCCTCCATTGCTAATAAAATCATTTTTTAACTTACCTCTTATAATATTACCACTAATCCATCTAAGCATTCATATCTTAGCAATACTAATTTTTTGAATATGATCATGTTTTACATTCTAACATTTTAAGTCATAAACGGTAGCTAACTGAGTAGTAATTGTATAGAAATTTTCTTTTAATTTTAAAGGTATCTTCCTATCACACAACACTTCAAAAGCATTTCTTCACTTCATTCATTCTACTTTAATTTTATGAAGAACATCTTTTATAATTTCACCATTATTACTTATTATAAATTCTAAGCATTTAAAAATCTTACTTTTATGATTCTTATAACCATTAAGTATATACCTTTATCATTATTTCTATTTTCATTAAACTTATATTCCATGTATTCAATTTTTGACCTACACAACCTAAATTGTTTGGACGGTAACATATATCTTTATCATTGTTATTTAGAACTAATTTCTTACTTCTATCTATAGTCAAATTTTTTATTAAATTACATAACTTTAATTTTTTCCTTAAAATTCCTAATCAAATAATTTTAAGTCTTCTTCTACTTCTTTTAATTTCTTTTGCACTAATTAATTCTTCTCTCTTGATTGGTACATCTTTTGACCTTCTAAGGATATAACCAAATCACCTAAGTTGATTCTCTTATCTTAAATACAATTGATGTAAGTCCTACTCTATTCCTAGTAAAATAATTTTCTAACTTCTTATAATATTACTACTTATTCATTTGAATATTTTCATTTCTCCAACATTAACTTTTTACATATGATTATGTTTTATAATTCAAAATTCTAAGTAAATAACAGTTTTATCAAATTTTTCTTTTAATTTTAACAATATTCTCTTATCACATAACACTTCATCAATATTTCTCCATCTCATATATCTTATTTTAATCTTATGAATAACATTTTCTATAATTTCTCTATTGTTGCTTGTTATAGATCCTATATATTTAAAATTCTTACTTTTATGAATCTCATGACTATCTAATTATACACCTTCATCATTATTTATATATTTTTTAAACTTACACTCCACATATTCAATTTTTGACCAACTCAAACTAAACACTTTGGACTCTAAAGCATCTCTTCATAATCCTAAAAAATCTTTCCATAGATCATAAAGTACCATCAAATGAAATGAAACTATATTCCGTAATTTTGATTTACAAATTTTTTGTAGGGCATAGTTGTTGAGGCAGAGACCTATGTTAGAAGGCATCACAAGCCCTCTGGGTATTTGATGCCTATGTTTTAGACATTTCTAGTTAGCTTTCCGGTGAACTCCTGTGAGTTTTTCTATAGCTAGTGGCTTCCAATGAATTTTTGAGCTTTTTTCTCCTCTCCTTCAACATGAATCACAAGGTAAGGCATATTTACATGTGTTTTCTGGTTTATATGATTTTTGGATATTATTATTGTTAAAAATCTGAATTCCTTGATATTTATTATTTTTTAAAATCTTTTGATATTTTCAAGATTGTTATTGTCCAAAAATGGTTAAATATATATTAAATGTATATAATATGCATATCACACTGAATATGTATGTGTGTATATATATCATAAATAAAAAAATGGCACCTACTCAAGGTGCCCTTAGCCAATGCTTGAGTGCCTTGATGTCATTAAGTTCTTAACATCTTTTGAAAGAGTAGAACTTCGTAGAGTCACAAAAATATCATATCTTCTGGACAAATAGAACTTTGTAAGAAAAGTGAATCAAAACACTATTGAAAAATGAAAAGCCAAAGTTAATTTCCGACTCACATGCAGGACCAAGAAAAAATGCGTAGTTACCATTAATATTATGCTTAAGTACAATGTGATACGTTATATTACCAGTTCCATAATGTTCATAAAAAATTAATCTATTTCAAAGCTAATAATCATTTTTCTGTCCAAAACTCCTTGGTCACTCATTAGGCCACCTAACATCAATCTGACTTCCAAATCAAATTGTCTCACCAAAATTTAACAGAATGGAACAAGTTGTTTTTAAGATTCAAAGTTGTTGCCACAGGTCACAATAGAATAACTTCACTGTTGAGTCAAGGGGTCTGCAAGCAAAAAATAAGAGGAACCCTCCCCAAAGAAAATGTATCATATCCCATCAGTGTTATCAAAGTAGAACTTAGAAATCTGTCATGCATGACTTTTTTTATTTGAAGGATAATCACATCATGCTGCTAAAAAAAGTAATTACCTCATGCACCAGTCATCCATCAAAGAATCTATTTTTAATCCCATCACATTATCAAAAAAAGTCATACTAATATAAATGGTAGCATACATGATTTGCCAACTGACAAATATATTTTCAATGATATCATATTAATCAAATGGTAAAAAAGACATACTCATCCACAAGAATGATATTAAAAAGAAACTTCATGTAAGTATGACATTCTTTTAGTTTCCTACAACCATACAATAAAATTTCTTCTTTTTGCGGGATCATACAATAGAAACTTTATAAAGATTAATACATTATGATGGCTAAAACTAGGTACAGCCAAAGTCAACTTATCAAAGAGGATTTTCCACAAAAGAATATATTTCAGAGGCAAATGAAGCAACTTGGATTTTAGATTACTAGCATGAACTTCAGATTAGAAACATGTTATTCTTCATTGCCCCATTTGTAGCTTATTTTTGTTGTTTTACGTCAATTGCTATGTATTTTCTATTTATCATGCATTGAAAAATGTTGTGTTATTAATGATTGTCTGACTGACTATTGAATGATAATATTCACACTATATAATCCAATATTAACATGCTGAAAAATTGTCTTATCAACTAAATAATTATTTTTAAAGAACCATAAGTAATAAAAGATAATTAAGTCATGATGAACATACCTTCTGTCTTGAGTGTTCCAAAAGATATGGGTTGCTCAGCCAAGGGAAGTGTGATGGTACCTCGAGGACCATGAGGTAGCACAGGATCCTGTGATGTGATGACTATAATAAGTGAATTTGAAAACATAAAATCAAATGAATGTAGTGAAGATCACCGAAAAACTCACTAAAATGGTGATGAGGTGGCCTGTAGCAATGGCCAAGAGATTGTTGTCCATTGACCATGAAACCGAATTTGGAAAAATTGGAAAGCAACAAGAGATGTTGCAGGAATTCACAATGCCATAGTCCTAAAGGACAAGATTTGTGTTAATATTTCAGAGACATTATTTTAGTGGTACTATAAAATGATGAACAGCCTCATCGAATGCCCTTTTGTCAAAGTGAAGGGAAAACCCATGTGAAAGAGGAGAAACCTCAGTTCTCTTTAGAAAAAGCCTAAATTTTCCGAAAATGGATCATTTTCAAATTGGACATTAATTGTGTATATTTTGCCATTAGTTATTAATGATAATATTTTCATTTATGCTAAATAAGTATTGAAAAAATCAAGACACACTCTTATATGTTATTTATTAAATTTTTGATATAAAATTCATAATGATTGTAACTCAACTGAAAATTGAAATTTTGATGACATAGATTTATATTATTAATTAACTACATAATTAAGAGTGATCACATGAATACCATAACTCTTTAATCTCAATCACTCATTCAGACACACGTATGATGGGATTTATAAATATAAACAAATAGTTATAGATACAAATAGGCACTTACATCTTTGTGTGAGAACCCCACGGATACTGTAGAAGTTTTCCTATGATTAGATTTTAATTTTAAAAGAAAATTAAAATGTAAAGATCTAGGGAGGATCTGATTGTATATAGTTTTATGTTCATAAATTGAGAACTTATTTTCTAAGGTTCTGTTTCATAACAATTACTTTAATCCACCATAAAAGAATAAGTTAACGTTTACAAAACAATGTATAGCTGACGTTTTCGAAAGAAAGCTACACAACACAACTTTTTCCATTCAATATTTTTAGTTCAAACAACAACATTTTTTAAACTGGCATATAGAAATAAGTTGATATATAAATAATACATTTGATAATGATTATTAAAAGACACAAATGTATTTCCATACCCTGATTGAAATAATCATTGCCAACATCCCATAAGATTCAAACTTGTGACCTTAGGCCAAGGCCACCCTCTAATTGCCACAAGGCCCACACTTTAATTTCTTGTTTGCTGGTAAAAAGAATAAAACACGTATCCCTATGAAACATTAATCATATAGTCATCAATGACATTTAAGTTAAAACATAGGAATCCCTAATGCATGAATTTTTGTTTGAATGGTAATTGCTTCATATTACTAAAAAACAGTGACCACTTTATACACCTACGTCGTTTTAAGCATATGGCATTAGGAGGATTTTCCAGATTTGCAATCTATAGACACAGAACAAGCCATATTAGAATTTAGAACAATTGGTGACTTTACAAGTTTTAAGGGGAAGATGTTTGCTGGTTTTTCCAATGGAGTGAATGCTACCATCAATTTTGACAATAGAAGTTAGTTCTACCAAAACAAGAGATTTTTAGGCAAAGAGTGGGTTATGGTCTTGATGATGCTATTAATGAAGGTAGATACACGAATTATGTTGATTTTATAAGTTGAACATTACATTTTAGCATTTTCTTAAGCTAGGTTATTTTTTAATGTTTTGGCATAGAAAATGAGAATAAGACTGAAAATTTAAGGGCCTCCTGGAACGATGCCATGTATGAAGACATTCTTATTTAACAAGATAAACTTATAATACGCCATGTTTCCATTGTCAAAATGGGTGATCCAAGGAGGCATGGACAAGGATAACAGAAGAATTCCATAGTCATTTTCCTGAATTGAACTTATCAAAGCAAATCAAGCTAATATGAACAAACTTCAAAGATAAAAATATAAGATTTTGTTAAGGATGCCTAATTATTTTGAAATGAACCGATGGAATACTAGGAAGAAAATGGTTTTTGGATGCCAATACATTCCAGAGCAATGTATTAAAGCTTTCATTACTAATATAACAACACACACATATACATGCACACATACATATAAGCATGCATACATAGACACATTTTAATAGATACATACATACAATTACACATTACACACATACGCATATACTATATATATAATATACATTGTAGCAGGCTTCCTCGACCCTCCCACCACACAATCACATTGCTCTCTTGATTTAACACACCTAAATCTAAATTATTTTATTTCAATATTCTAACCATTTTTTTCTAAAAAAATCCCAACATTTCATGATGGTTACCAAAAAAATATATCGAATTGAATAAATAAATTCTGAGCTTGATCTTTGTGTGTGGATCTGCAAACTAGTTGAATAATGTAATGATACATGTATTTAATACAAAAATAAAAATAAAAACAATGATACCATGTAAGTGACATATGTCACCAAGTATGCAGTCATCTATGTATTCTCCACGAAAAGAAACAAGATAATTCATTCAACAAGAACAGAAGGTCCACAACAATTGAGGACCCAAGAGACACCACATGTTGTGTAACTTGTGACAGGTGTCACACCTCTAAGTGACAACTACCTCATAGTCAGCTTCCTCAATGGCCCATACACGAACAAACCAAAACTTGACCACAACCCAACAAATAACAAGACCATGGAACTAATACCAAGGGCCAGGTATACACACTGTCAAGTGCCCAACACTCAACAGACTAACAATGGCCACATGCAGCTATTATGGTGTGCAAAGATAACATTCAACGCTACGACAAATCCTTTGACATTGAGATTCAAACCCCATGATGGCCACCTTGGGCCTATAAGGTGAAGATCTCTTAGGGGTGTTCTTACAACAAGTATCTCAAACCCCACCCCAATTGTGTGATCTAACACCATTGTAAGCACTCAAACCTCATGACTGCACAACTTGATCACAATAATTCTAACCCTATACAACTAACAAGCTCGAGGGGACTTTTAACTCCACGGCAATACCTGGGACATTGAAATGTATCTCATCCTGATCATCACATCCCATGCGATGGGAACATCACATGGCCTACAAGTGCGTCATCTTTGACAACGAAACAACGCAACATGAAAACTCCAATCGCAAGACAAACCAACTCGATTGTAAGGACCCCCATAACGCCGCGGAAAAATCAGGGAAATCAAATGTGCATGAAAGTTACATGGGCTAAAATAAAAAATGGATAAATCACATAATCGAAAATTATATTTGCCTTTCAAGAAAGAAATTACAACGTACCTTGATAGATGTGTCTCTATCTCAAAAAAAATATTTTAAACATTCATTTCATATATTTTTCAAGTAATTGACAATAATTGAATGATCTAAGTAATCAACGAGAAATTAAATACAATATATAATTTGAAATCTGAGCCCTGTTTAAAAGCATTGCTCAAACGACATTGAATTCTCTTAGATTTATTTTTAATGAATTTCTTATGTACAAATACTTCTGTAAAATAAATTAAAAAAAACTGCCCGAATATGAAGTACGAAGGGTCGACAATGAGTAGGAATGAAACTACAAGACTTACCTTCAACCGGTGGAGGAAGTAAGGTATGCATGCGCTCTTGATCACATTATAGCCTGATCACTTTCCAAAAATAACATTATGCCTTGATTTTTTTTAAAGTAGTTGCCCTAATTCATTACATAACCTTTTTTTTTTTACCCAAATCCAATTATTGAACCTATCATATAAATGGACGTACAAATTTAAAAAAAAATACTTATTTAAAATAAAAAATAATTTTTTTGAAATTTTAAATTCAATTCAAGGAAAATATTTTTAAAATTTGAAACTTTAAAACTACTTTTATCTTTTTTTAATTATTTTCTTGTACAACGCCGTTATAAGATGGGCTTCCCCGACATATGGGCCTTGCATCGGGATCGGAACGGCCCACTTCCCGCCTCTGGGTCGCGCACTTGAACTCTTTTCGTTATTAAATAGATAAATAAAAATACAGGAAATATTTGTCCATTATCTCCAGGGCGGTCGCCGGCGTTGGTGGAAGCCATGGGAATGCTTGGGTACCCGGGCATTGCGAAGCCAACCTCGTTCCTGGTACGCCTCGACCCCTCGTCCTCCTCCTCCACTAACACCACCGCCGCACTCTGCTTCCGCTTCGTACAACCGTTTTTCTCGGCTAAATGCGAACCCAGGCCGAAGAGGGACGGCTGGTGCAGGGCCGTGTCTTCGTCGGCCGTGCCAACCAGCTCCGGCGGTTCTCGAGCGCAGCAAACGAAGGATTTTGTCCCCGCAACCACCAAGTCGATCTACGCCAGGTCCAGTCTGAAGGAGATGAGGGAGGAGAGGACCGCTAACCGGGCGCGCGTGTACGAGTTCCTGCGCGGGATCGGAATCGTGCCCGATGAGCTGGACGGGCTCGAGATGCCGGTCACCGTGGACGTCATGAGGGAGCGCGTCGATTTCCTGCACTCACTGGGGCTCACCATCGAGGACATCAACGACTACCCTCTGGTGCTCGGCTGCAGCGTGAAGAAGAACATGATCCCGGTTCTGGACTACCTCGGCAAAGTGGGGGTTCGGAGGTCGACCTTGACGGAGTTCCTCCGGAGGTATCCGCAGGTGCTGCACGCCAGTGTCAAGGTGGACCTAGAGCCAGTGGTCAAGTATCTGCAAGGCATGGACATCAAGCCCCATGACGTTGCCCGGGTGATTGAGAGGTACCCGGAGGCTCTAGGGTTCAAGCTGGAGGGGACGATGAGCACCTCCGTTGCTTATTTGGTTGCCATTGGCGTCGCCAGGAGGCAGATCGGTTCGGTGCTCACAAGATATCCGGAGGTGCTCGGCATGCGGGTGGGGAGGGTCATCAAGCCCTTTGTGGACTACCTCGAGACCTTGGGAATGCCGAGGCTTGCGGTTGCGAGGTTGATTGAGAGTAAACCTCACGTTCTTGGTTGCGACTTGAGAGACCAAGTGAAATCCAATGTCGGGACTCTTCTTGAATTTGGTGTCAGGAAGGAAGCACTGCCTTCTGTAATCATTCATTATCCCGACATTGTTGGAATGGAATTGAAGCCGAAGCTTCTAGCACAGAAAGCATTGCTCGAGTCAACACTCATGCTTGGAACCGAGGAGTTTGGGAGTGTTATGGAGAAGATGCCCCAGGTTGTTAGTTTGACCAGGGAAAGCATGCTTAGGCATGTTGATTTCCTCAAGATTTGTGGATTTTCGATAAGCCAAGTTAAGAAAATGGTAGTCGGATGCCCTCAATTGCTTGCTCTGAATATGGATATTATGGAAACAAGCTTTCGTTACTTTCAGGACGAGATGGACAGGGATTTGGAAGATTTGGTCACATTTCCAGCTTTCTTTACGTATGGTCTTGAGTCAACTATAAAGCCCAGGCACCATATGGTGTCTACGAAAGGGCTCAAGTGTTCCTTGGGATGGCTTCTCAATTGCACGGATGCAAAGTTTGAAGAAAGAATGAGCTACGACTCCATTAGCATCGAGGAAATGGAACCAAAGTCATCCTTTGACACGGAGGGTGTTCCAGAAGATTCAGAACCAAGTGAGGAAGAATATTATTCATTGTTTGATTCTGATGAGGACAGTGATGATGAATATATATAAATTTCTTTCAAATGTGTTGGTAACATCAATTTCGGTAAGCAGCAATTTGCAATATTATACTGTTACCAGTGGCATCTCAATGGGCTCTGCAGATCGTCATTATACTGATGTCTGTAGGCCTCATTACTTGCAAATGCCTTCATGCCGGACAACTCTGTCCAGGGACACATCGGTCATTTGATGCTAAGAAATTTGTATCAGAAAATCAAAGGAAGGTATGCTTTTCCATTTTACATTGACCACTGCGAAATATATGCAGATTTGTTTGGTTTTGATGAATTGGTACTCAATTTTGGAATCCTTAATTAGTTATGAGTTGATATTTTTGGGTATAGTCGTCGTCAGTTGTCTGTCTTGCATATGTTCTACTTTCTCTGTGGCATGTTTGAGTCAAATTGAATTCACATGAAATAGTCAATCTTGTCTTAACTGCGTTCGAGATGTACGTTCCTTGCATATCTTATTACCTTTTGAATAGAAAATTATCAATTCTCTAATGTTTTGGTGACTCTAAATGCAAAAAATTCCTTGATATGCTGTGTTTATTCTATTGGGTTTGCATGCATCAATAACTGAAAGATTTACAAATTATCTTGTATGCATATAATTAGACCTGTATAAAGACCATTCTTGTAATCTTCAATAAAGCTGTTGTTATTTTCAAAATAGTTAGTTTTTATCTTCCATATAGTTTTATCAGTTTGTCTGTTAAAAAAGAAGAAGAATTGATGTTGTGTACCGGTTTTATCCTGATGTTCATTCATTCCGTCTTTCCAATTACAACATTGTAGGACTAGATCATAATACATTACTTGTGACTGACCTGAAGGATGCGGGCATAAATGTTTCATATTTTCCCATTGACGTTTTATCTGACAATACTTGATAGTGTTGTTAGCTTTTGGGAAAGTGTGACTTGATTTGGTCACTTGTAGTGTGATTTGCCTGGGGTTCTTCCTTTTGAAGAAGAAAATCATGCTCACATTTTGTTCTTACTTATTATAACAAACATCTGATCAATATCCACCTGCCGCTGCATCCTGTGGTCAAAAGTGTCCTTGATGGAATACATTTAGCAAGAATTGACAGGGGCCTATTCAAGAAGCGCATTTGGTTGGTTCTAAAACATCTTTAGTGATGAATCAACACACTGCACGAGTCATTTACTATATGTTACTTTGATCTGGAGAGGATTTAAAGTCCTACATATGTAAAAACGATATCATGTTCTATGAGCGAATGCTTGCCAACTCTATATTTTTTGTTAGGATTACTTTGGTTCTAAAACACCTTATATCTGGTCTATTTGATTGTTGTAAAGCATCAAATTGCCTTCAAACTTCCTTTAAGAATCATGATTTTGATGTTGTTGCTATTTTTGTTGTATGATTTTGAAACCTTTTGTCTTCTCCTTTTTTTAAGTAGATGCTAGGGAACATGGGATTTGTCAAAGTTCGGAGCAACAATTGTATTCGATGGTAATAATGTTTTCGCAAGGTTTAAGTATGCATGCTAAATAGGCTGAGTTGAATTATGTCAGGCTAAGTTGATTCGACCATGTCGACTAATAACATAATTTAAGCATATTGGTCAACGGCACAACAAAACCCACTAGGTCATGTCGAGTTGGTGCATGGTTGAACGATGTCGTGCTAGCACACATAGTGTTAACTTGCATGTTGACCCTACACAAAGTGTTAAGAGGCATAGCTCATTGATCAAATTGTTAAGGTAGGGGGGAGGGCATTGAACAATTAGGCCTATTGGGGTTGGGGCGATGACTTGAGGTAAGAGGTTGACACCCAATAGTGGTGGCCAATAAGTTGGTAAGGTTAGGGTGATTGAGTGGGCTAGTAGGGCTATCTATTGATTGTGTAGCATGTGCTAGTGTGCAATCAGGACTATTTAGTCGTGGTGTAGTTGAATGGAATGGGTTTAGTTTAGAGTTTGTAGGTGAACGTGGATGCAACATAGACATCGACTACGTTCAAGAAGTGATGAGATGAGTGGGTTATAGGCGATTGGGTGAGTGAGTTGATCCATCGAAGCCTTTTAAGTTTCAAGTTTAACTAACTGCTTAGGTAACGACCAACGAGTGGGCATCCAATGGTCAACATGCAATTGGCAAACAAGTCATAGTAGACTCACAAGTGCTACAATTTAATAATATTTAAATTTAAGTTAATGTATTTAAAATTATAATAAAAAATTCAAATGTATGGTTGAGTGTGAAAAAATAAAAGAATATATAATTACATATTTAGATTCATTATATAAAAATTTAATATATTTTTTATTTTACTAAAAATACATAAAATATTTAAAAAATTAAAAAATTGACCTATAGGTTACCAAGTTGTAGGCTAGCTTATTAAATACTTAATATTAATAAAAATATTTTAAATAAAAGAAAATTCAAGATAAAAGATGATGTTATTAAAACTTTAATGTACACCAAAGATTGAAAATTTAACATCACACATAAAAATAATATAATGATCCAAAGATTGAAAATTTAACATCACACATAAAAATAATATAATGATTGAATAAACATGTTCTCAAACATGAGATTACGAGAATCTAAATTTGAACGTAAATTTATATTGTAATTTTTAATTTTTTCATTCCATCATTCTTATGTAAATTGTTTTAATAAATTATAAAAGAACCTTTAACGTTTAGTCATCTTAATCTTGTTGAGTTACGAAATAAGCTTATAAGAGCCATCTCCCATTCTGTCATTCTCCCTTCCAAGCCTTCCAACCCTTTTGACGAAATGGCGAATCCAACTTTTCGCCCATTCCCTAATTCCCTTGACTCCTGAGTCCTACCTCCCGTGGCTCCGCTGTCTACGGTCTACCCAATGCACCCATTAGCAGCTTACCCTCATCTACATCCAATCCGGTCGAGTCACTCACTTGCCCATTCCGCGTCTACTCCACCATGTGGCTCGTGTCTTGTTGTCGTCATCCTGTTCCCTCTCGCTTAGTCGTCATACCCACACGCGTCACCCATCCCTTTGGGCCTCTACCTATTTCATCACCCGTGCAACCACGTCGCCCACCGACTTGCTTGCTTATCGCTGCACTCGCGCTCTTCAAGGCTCTGCTCTGCCTGTTCGGTCACCCAAACATGCCCATGCATTTGCCTGGTCCGTGGAGTGCGGCCTACAACATGATCAATTGTATCGTTGAACAAATACAAACAATGGTCAGGCATTGAAATTTATCAAGTTGACTATTCTCCAGATTTTTCGATTCTTATTCTAGTTTTTCGTCTTGTTGTTCCATTCACATTCTAGTTTATGCACATTTAATCCTAGCTTGTATTTTACTTTAAATTGTTAACTACAGCTTTACAATCATGTTGAATGAAAAATCAAATGATTAAATGGTTAACCAATTAACCGACAATTACATGATTGCTGAAATGGTTGTTGACCAAGTAAATATTTTTTCGTTGAATAACAATTATAAAAATAGCCTTTTCTTAAACAATTTCTAAAATATCATGCTTGCCAATAAAAATTTAACAATTATCGAAAAGAAATGAATATGATCACCCACCGAGATTTTTAAAACCCTAACGACTTGATTAATTAGAGATAACATTATTTATAATTTAATTTAAGATTTAAAATTTAAAGAATTTTAGAAAACACGATCATTGTTAAGAAGAAAAGATTCTTAGAAGGATTTCCGTAATTTGCAGGATCGAATACTGAGACCGAGAATGAAAGGCACTTGTACAACGCAATGTCACCATTCAGCATTGAAAAATGCACCCACGCATTATTATCTCATTGTCCCATTATTATTTCAAATCAATTGTATACCTGCACCACTGATTGATTAATCAAGGCTTCGAACCCGAACGACGCACGGATATCCTTCGCTGTATGGGAGTCCTGCAGGAAGGGCACTCCTTCATGCCCTGCTTTTCGTGAAGATCGTTGCAGGTGTTGCAGACGACTTGGTGCGCGCATGGCAGGAAAACAACCGACATCTCCTCCGTCAAGCACATCACACACTCCCGATCGCGCGCAACGTCTTCGTGTCCAGGTTCCTGTGTATCCACCAACTCCGGGATACAATACCTTCTCGTTGGGACTGGAACCTCCCCGTATACGGGGCGATGTGTCATGAAACCATTTGAAGCCCACGCAAGCGCCCCTGCTTTGGAGAAAACGGTATTTATCCTCAATTTCTCCACCTGGTTTTCAAGTTCTCTGACGTCATCTTTGTGTCTTTGCAGGTCCCTCTCTGCTTCGCATATTATAGCATCCTCCCTTGATTTTGCACATGCCTCGATTTGTTCCCGTTGCTTTCTTACAGAGCTAGCCTGCTCAAGGACCTCCTCCTTCACCTTCTCTTCTTGTTTACACCTTCCCTGTCATTTATCACGCAAGGAACACACCATAGAAGACAATTGGGTATCATTGTACAGATAAGAATGGCATCAACTTTTGTTCACCCTTACTATCTAATTTGAAGCAAATACATGCAATTTAATTGTTGATAGCTGCAGAAAATGGTAGATAGAAATATGAAATATACATCATAACAACCCTATCAAAAGTTGACAAGGCCTCTCAAGCAGTATCGAGAAGGCTCGGCACTAGTCTGCATAACTCAGAATTATTCACTTGAGTTTATTCTCTATTTTATGTTTTTTCCTTGTAGCCAGGGACTTAAAATTTTACCTAAAATGTCACCTAATGATTGCTAAATTTATGTTATTAAAGTTTAGCATCAGAACCCATTTGTTGAATAAAATGTTATACATAGCAACCACACAAGTTACCAAGGGCAATTGTTAAATCGTATAGAATGTTAAAAATAAAAAAGGTAACCTATCGTAAATAGAATAAGAGAATAACACTTGCAAAGATGGGAAACAAGGAAGCACCAATACGATTTAGGTATTCCAATAAAATATGATCCGGATTCAATAATGCAATAATTTTCTAAAAGTTAAGCTATTTTTCGGCTTGGATGCATCATTAAATAATAAACAACAGATACGAGCCATGAGACCTATAAAGATTCAAAATAAAACATTCAAATGACATAAATGAGCACATAAATCATGCACCCATATGACTATAACAATAAAATATGTATAAAAAATATCAAAAGAATTATCCCATACTATTTAACTAAAAAATGTCCTATCAAATCTATGTTGTGTTCCAAATGAGTTTGTATTGTATCCGAAGTGAATTCGCATTTTTTATGCTAGAGAAGCCTTTGGACATGCCACACACAATGTATCTGATATGTGTTAAATGCAGGTGTGATGTATGCTTCCAAAAGTCCATCCTTCCCAAGTTGAAAAATGACATGCCAAAACATAAGTTAGAAAAAAGACGCCATTGTCCATCCTAACCAACACAACTATCTTAACGAAAATAGAATATTACATGGGATTAGCAACAAGAAACCATTCTTCGTTGCAATCCTAGAGTATTGACTTTCCCTTTTGGATACGCCTGTTCACAGTTCAACGTCAATAAAGCTTTCATTAAAAAAAGAGAACTTGTAGGTTTTACATTAGATTATACATATAATAAATTATTTCCCAATCTCTTCCTTTATTACGAAGCATTTTCAGATAACATGTCTTCTCTGGTCATCGACTCCAAATAAGCAGATCATGTTTGCAGAATCCACAATTGTAGCTCATCTGAAAAGAACTCCTAATGTTATTGGCCTTTGCTTCAAGTCCTTTTTATCCACCATCCTCAGAAATAAGTGCCAACATTTTCACTTTCAAATCATGCAAACTTGAAACAGAACAGTGGCCCAATCAATTTCCTAATCTAAATTCATCTGGGGCATGCAATCATTGCAATAAAGAAAGAATTCCATACAAGGACCATGTCTTGCCCAATCACTAGAACTGAGAAACCTAGCAAGTATTGGACAAGGAAAGATCATCCCTAAAATTTGACCAAGTGACCGATCGTAATTCCATGCACAGAAGAGTTCTCCTCTCTAGCTCCATCGGCCAACAATGCACTTCAAACAGGATAATGAGGGTTCATAGTCTCTCCAACTCAATTCCAAAAAAGCGTGGCAATAAACCAATTCGTATGTACAATCCACAAGCAATGACCCAACACTTAGGTACTATTTGGTTTGGATTATGGGGCTGCTTGATTATGAATAATCGAGATTGAACACATCAAATGAGTGGAGAAAATTGGTGTGGATCTTCCAATACTTTTAAGTAGCAAGTACAATCCTATTTGTTTCAATTTTTGTATGCATTAGATTCTGCGAATCCCATTTCATGCCATGGTGAAACTACTCTTATTTTTTCTCATTCCCTTCATATGTATGAGAAATCCACGCCCACAAGCATCTGATATCGTTGCTCCTTCACATCCATAAGAACCAAAAATGCAACCAAGAGAGCAAGACCACAGTGGCCTCTAAAGGTAAAAATGCTACAAAAGGGAAGTTGTGCGCTTTGTATCTCTTTCTCCTCCATTAATCTCTTTTGTTGGATGAAGGGCACCCGACAACAGACAGAGGAGCAACAGGACTTCCAAATGTTGATGATCCTCTTCTCCGCGCTATGCTTGACAAAGATTGTGTGTCTCTGTGACAATGGGATCTTTCAAGGATGAACAATGTCAAAGAGGGGTGTGCCAAGCAATTGTTATATGGAGAAATAGATCAATGGAAAAATTTGTAAATTTCAACCAATATGATTGTAAATCTCAACTTCTGAACAGGGACCTTTTAGGAATAAAAAACCAAAATCGAGCTAACAATCTGACAATTGAGAAAAATTCTGATTTTGTCAATTATGGAAGTTCTCTTACAAGTCTACTATCTAGAATCAAAATGATTGTTCTTCAATTTGTCAAAAAAATAACATTTGCTTTAGATTATGGACACAAACTCATAATCCATAATCTTATAATATTGTTACTTACAATTTGAACCTAATGAGGCCTTAAATTGGCAAATCAACAACCTATTTCATAATCCTACCATATAGAGTCAATTATATGAATCTTTTTCTTTTATATATTTCTATTTATATTCAAATCTTCAGTTATATAACATAAATTAAAATTTTTTCTCCAATTCCTAATCAAGTATTTTTAAGTCTTCCTCTATTTCTTTTAGTTTCTTTTACACTAATTAATTCTTCTCTCCTAATTAATATATCTTTTACTCTTCTAAAGATATGACTAGATCATTTAAGTCAATTTTCTATTATCTTCAATTGATGCAATTCCTACTCTATTACTAATAAAATCATTTTATAACTTATCTGTTATAGTATTATTACTTATTCATCTAAGTATTTGCATTTCTGACATACTAATTTTTTCCACATGACAAATCAATCTAATTCAAATTCTTTAGGTTCAATGTCAAAATCAAGCATCCACCAACTATTGAAGAAAAAAAATTGTTGTTGCTGTCTACCAACTGTCACTAATGTCTTTAAATTCTTGTATTATCCTGCATGTCACCCTATAACCAAGCAAAACCAGTCAACAAATTCCACCTTCCCGATGTTCCTTGGTGAATTCTGCTAAACTGAAGAAGTTTGCATGAGAGATGCTAGCCACACGATGGTCACTAAGAGAGCAAGAACCAACAGAAAAGGAAAATGCACAGAATCCTTCAGTCCATCAGTTTGTAGGTGCATTCTGTCTTTATAAAGTGGAAAACCAAGAAGAAATGATAAGAACCCGTTTGCACCAGTCCTTCAAAGCAACAAGAACAATGGACTAACTAGCATTCCAAACTAACACCAGAAAACCCCACTCCAAGGTCCAGAAATATAGTAATGGTACAATTGAGCCCACCATACAATATTTGATTCTTGGAAACAATTATCAATCAGCAGCTTTTAAAAACCTACCAACAGCAAGCTCCAAACAACCTTGTACTTTGCAATTTAATGACACCAACTCCAAAATCATTTATTGAACAATTCCATCATTTCCTCCGTGAAGTGGGAAATCATTTCTGACTACTCAGCCTTGAAGTTGCTCCCATAGAAGTTTTCCATTAAATGTCTCTGTCTTGGTATGCAATTCTCTTTCAATCAAACTCAATTTTCATGATCTAATTTCTTGATCTCAACAATTTTTATCCAACATATGTACCATCATATAAATCATAATAAGCCTATACCGGTTGACTGGGCTAGCCCCAACCATGTCCACTTGGCCTGACATGATGAAACCATGTTATTGACCAACATGGCATGATTTCCTAGGTCATGTTGGGCCACTGTTTGATAGAACCAAGCCATGTTGACCAACATGACTCGGTTTGAGCACGTAAGTCGACATGACACAAGTGGATTTTTCTAAAATCAGTATACCATTTTCATAAACGATATGTCAAAAACTAGACAAAGTTTTTGTATTTTGTATATACCAATTTTAATATGCCGATTACAAAATCTGTATGCCAAACTTAGAAAAGTTAGATTTATACTAAAATCAATACACCCTTTGTTGAAACAATATGCCAAAAACCAAGTTTTACAAATCAATTCTAAAATTCAGTACATCAAAAAGCAGTCACTGACTAACACGACATGAACAGGCTGCAAGCCATAGGCTGTGCCTGACCAGGCATGATGTCAATCGGGTCCTGTTAGCACAGCTCAGTTGACATCTTTAAATAAACCACATTGTGTCTATGGTTTAATATAATAAACCTCTCATGTCCCTGGTCATTTATGATTTCAATCTACATTCATGCATGGTTGCAAAACCATTGATGCCTTTTTAGTAGCACATAATGTATGGAGGCAAGGCACAACAATTTCCTCCTATAATGTTGTGGAAGCTAAGCATGGAAAAAGGAATATGAAGTTAGGAAGAAAATGGTGTAATTAGGTTGTATATTGTTAGCTTGTCAATTTTATGGCAAGCATTTGAGGCAAGATGATCCATTTTCACCCTTTCATTTGCCAATTGCCATTGAAGGTTTTGGAAGGTTATGCATTAACATCAAGGAAAAAGGTTGATTTGTGGTTTTAAACCAAGAAATTTGTAAGGCAGCATGGATCACAGTCAATTGGTAAACCTTGCGCTTGTTTAGGTTGATTTCTGGCATCAAATGTAAACATGACAAATGCATCATGCTTTTGACAAACAAAAGCTTCTAAGAATACTTTCCAACAAAATAGACAGGACACCCACTTTTTAGGAAACCTTTGTCCTCCAATGGTTGGCAACCTACGTTTGATGATTTTGAATTTTGGAAAGCACTTGACTGGACTCACCACATGATGCTTTCTTTTGGTGGTAACATCACTTTGACTGTTTGACCTCAATTTTTTCCAACCTTCGCAACTTCTAATTGACTTATCAGAATTCCAATGACAGTGCAAGGCAGCATGAAAGGATTGAAAAACAGTTTTCATGGAAAGAGGACAAAAAGGCAAAATTATAGATTTTCACCCAAAAATCTTGAAACAAAGTATGCATGTCAGAATATGATGGTCTAGTTTGGAGAATTCTCGGAATGCCAATTTCACTTCTTAGGCAAGTGATCAAAATATGGTTGGAATATTTTGTGGAACTAGATTGTCATCGGAAAATGGTATAGGATCAAAGGATTTCCTTTGACAATGTTTAATCCATATTGATAGAGCAGGGAGCATACAGGTTATCTTTAGAGCAAATGAAGTAATAATATGTGGGTGTCTGGAGTCTGTTAGCGTGATGTAGAAATTGGAATAGGTTCTAGTAGGTAATTAGATATGTTGATTAAACTTTTTCCCTTGACGTTGGTAGTTTCTTGTACTTCTAAATGTTGAGGACTTTTAATGTAAGGATGTCCAAATGTTGTGTGTTTCATGGTAGGAATTTAGGAATTGCTTGGGATGTTCATTCTGTTGTGGATCTCCATGGTCTGGTAGTCAATGAACTTAGACAATTATTACCACTTATAGATTAATATGATTGAGTTCTGATTCACAGCTATGAATGAAGGGTAGAAGCGATAGATGCTTTTTTACTTGAGTTGGTTGCTCCAAATTCTTTTGGAACAACTAGGTACCATCTAAAGTGTATTTTTTTGCATGATAGATGCTGCATAAAGGTGTCTCAGCTGAAATGGCACTCAAACTGTGTGATTTTCGGGTAATAAGTCAATTCTCCTTTTTCCTAGATAACAAAGAGGATTGGTGGCACTTTTATGAAATGTTATTGAGGCAAAACCTATGCACCCAAGCATGGTAAATATCTAGGCATTTCAATCTCACCTTATCTTGTTTTAACCAGATCCTTGTCAGATTTATCGGACCAAGCAAGGATCCATGCAATTTTTTTAAATTTGAAGTGTTACAATTTTCAGAAGTTCAAAATAAAATGCTTTTAATATATTTAGATGTTAATATGTATATATTGGAGTACATTAAAGGATCAAAATTTTAGGTTTTAGGAATTGGGGCTTGCTCTTTCAAATGGTCACCAAACCAAACAAGATCCATCATTCATAGCAGACTACCTTCCTGCTAAGTATACTGTTTTCCCCTCACTTTAAGGCATTTGTCTTCACTTTGGTCAAACTGAAAACAAATGGGATAAGCTATTGGTTCCAACAAGAATAAGAATTGCTTGTCACCCTCACCTCCTTGAAGCCAATTCTAGCATATCAACCAAATAAAAATTTTCTTTAGATGCATCTTTTTTTATCATCCTATCTAACTACCACACAAAGGAACTTACTAAATCATTATGTCAAGTCTTTATGCATAATTATTTTCAAAATTGTGTTTCTTGATCTAAAATCATTGTTATTTAACTAATATTTGTGTCCTAGTGAAGTACAATAAGCTACATGCAAAAATTTTCTCCTGAACACTAATATTGTATTCCACAGTCAGATTGACCTTGCTTTTGATATTTTTCCATTCATCTTATTTATTACTACATGAATCCTAAACATAACTCATTAGGGCATAACTCTCTTAGCAATGCATTACACCAAACATCAAATGCAATGAAAAAAAAAAGGAAGTGTTGCACACGCTAGGTGTAATGTTCTCAAACTAGGGGCTCTGCATCGACACCCAAATGCAAATGAAAATAAACAAAAGTTCTCACATTTTAATGGATGAGTTTACATAAAGAAGTTAGTCTAAAACAAAAAATTTAGACAACTTAGAATATGGGAACCTCGACCAGTAAGAGTATGAAATTAATGAATATAATGAGAAAAAGGAAAATTAACATATTATACTTGCAAGAAACTAAATTTTTAGAAGAAAGATCCTCATTAACTAAGGATATTCAAATTGCGATATATAGGAAAAGATAAGTGTAGCAATGGAGTTGAAATAATAGTTAATAAAAGTTTAAGACATGAAGTTGTTAAGATAATAAGGATAAAAATAGAATTATAATGATTAAGCTTATGATAGAAAATGAGATAGTTAATATAATTAGTGCATATACTCTACATAGGTTTAGGAAAAGCCGTTAAAAAGTAATATTGGGAAAATTTGGATAGTTTAGTTCATGGCTTACCTACTAATGAAAAGCTCTTTATTGAAGATAATCTTAATGGTCACATAGGAAAGCAAAATATAGAATATAAAATAAACCATCGAAGACATGATTTTAGTAATAAAAATGAAGAAGGAAATTCAATTCCAAACTTTAGCTTGCAACCTTCTAGTAACTAACACTTATTTTAGGAAAAGAGAGCACTTAATTACAATTGAAAGTGATTCAAATGATAGTCAAATAGAGTTTTTACCTACTAGAAAAATAATTCAATAAATGTGTAAAAATTGTAAGGTTATTCTAGAAGAAAAAATAACTATGCAATATAAGTTGCTAGTATTAGATGTTAACATTAAGATTTAGAAGAGAGGCAAAAATTAGGTGGTAGGATCTAAAAGGTGAAAAGAAAATGAGATTTACAAATAACTTGTTAAAAGAAAGAATATGAGAACTATATAAAAAGGTAAATGAACGTCAGAATAAAATGACTACTTTCATTAAAAAGATTGTTAGAAAAGCTTAAGTTTTACAAGACAGCTCCACTAAGTAAGAAAGTTGTTGACAGAATCAAGCTATACAAAAGATAATAAAAGGAAAGAAAAAATACTATAAAACCTATCATAAATATAAAAATGAGACAAATTTAGAAAAATATAAGCTAGCAAAAAGGAATGCATTGTCAGTGAAGTTAAAGATAAGGCCTATAAGGAATTATATGATAATTTGAACATAAAACTAGGAGAAAACAAAATATATAAATTAGCTAAGGCTGGAGAGAAAAAATCTAGAAATTTAAGTAAAGTGTATTAAAAATGAGTATGGCAGAGTTTTAATAAAAGAAAATAAAATAAAAGGTAGATGTGTAGGTGCCTTAGTAAACTTTTTGATGAATCTACCATAGAAAACTCTTATATTCAAAATTTGGGTAGTAATACAAAAGATATAGACTATAGTTATTTTAGAAAAATTAGTAGCTTGAAAGTAGAAGAAGCCATTAAAAAAATGAAATGTAGGGAACATATTGAACCAAATGGTATTCCTATTGAAGTGTGGAAGCCATGCGTCAAATAGAGATCAAGTAGTTAACTAAACTTTTAAATATAATTTTAAAAACAAAGAAGATGCTAAATGAATAAAGAAATAGTTCCTTATACCTATATTTAAAAATAAGAGAGGCATACAAAATTATAATAATTATCATGGTATTAAGTTAATGAGTCATATTATGAAATCATAAGAAAGGATAAATAAATAAAGGCTAAGGCATATAACTAAAATCACAAAAAATCAATTTGAATTTGTCAGATAGATCAATGGAAGATATTCATATACATAAACAACTAATAAAAAATTTTAGTTAAGAAAAAAGATCTCCATAGTTTTCATTGATTTAGAAAAAGCTAACAATAAAATACCAATAAGCCTATTGTGATGAGTTTTAGAAAGAAAAAGAACGCCAATAATACCAATAGGATATATTAATATTATAAAAAACATGTATTAAAGAGTAATTATTAATGTTAAAGCTACAAAAAGAGAAACTAGAAAATTTCTTATAGACAGGCTTACACCAAGGGTCCTCCCTAAATCTATATCTACAAATATTAGTTATAGATGAAATAACAAAGAAATTCAAGAAGAAATATAGTGATGTATGCTATTTATTAATGACAGTTTTAGTTGACAAAAGTAAGTTAGGAATTAGTTTTAAATTAGAATTATAAAGAGACACTTTAGAGTCCAAAGGATTTAAATCGAATAAGTCAAAAAATAAATATATTGAATGTAAGTTCAACAAAAATAAGAATAATGATAAAGGTATATACTTAGATAGCCACAAATTCTAAAAGTTAGACTTTTAAATACTTAGGATCTCAAATTAGTAATGGTAAAATATAGAGAATGTTATTTATAAGATTAAAATAGGGTGGGTAAAGTGAAGAAATGCTTCTGAAGTGTTATATGATAGGAGGATAATCATAAAATTAAAAGGAAAATTCTACAAAGCTGCTATTCACTGAGCTATACTTTATGACTCTATTAAACTATAAAGCATAATCACATGTAAAAAGTTAATGATGTTGAGATGTCTATGCAATAGATGGATTGATGGTAATACCATATTAAAAATGATTTTATTAAGAATAGAGCAGGAGTTGTACCTATTAAAGATAAAAGTAAGAGAAAATCAACTTAAGTGATTTGATCATATCATTAAGAGACCAAAGAATGTACTAGTTAGGAGAGGAGATTTAATTAATGTAGAAGAACTTAAAAGTAGATTTGAGAATTATAGGATATGATTTAAATTTATATAATGTAACTAGATTTAGCGATAGACCCACATGGTGGGATTATAACTCAAATTGTTGTTCTTATCATGAAATATCTCTATTTTTGACATAATTCTGTTAGAAATAAACATTAAGCCACACAGCAATCAACTGTGAGCTAATTACTTGGTTTCTTGAATGGTTAAACCTTGACACATATCAAGTTCCCGATTCCATTCATCTATTAAAGAAATAAACCACTTTCATTCACAGTTTCATTCCTTCAATCTATCATCATCTATAGAGTTCATCATCATTTTTCAATCTCCATCCTTTATGGCCATCATAAACCTTGGCACACTGCACACCCTCCACCACACAAAAAATTCCAAATCAATTACCTTACCCAACACATCTACTATTTCTCTGTTAGAATCATTACCTAATCCAAATGCCAGCTCAAATCAAAATGTGGATAGAGACAATGGATTTTCGATAAGAAGCCATTGTTGTTGAATCTTCTTTTCTTATTTTATACTGAAGTTATTAATTGAAAAACTAAATTCACTACTTTAATTTGTAAAACTTCAGCTGTTTAATGCAAACACTCATCAATATAGAAAGTGCAGGTCTGAAAAATAGAGCACAAAAAGCATCTGAATTGACTTAAACATAAGGCTCATAATAGAATAATGCATACCTCAAGTTGATTTAAATGCACCTTAGCCTGTTCAACTTGTTCATGCAGCAAGGCAAATTTCTTCTTTCCATCCATGAGTTCCTCTCGGAGCATTGTTTTCTCCCGTTCCCATGATTGGGCATTCTTCGTTGTCTCCATCTCCCTCTTTGAAACTTCTTGACAAATGGAAGCTGATTCGGCAGCACGTAGCTTTGCAGCTTCCATCTCAAGCCTCAACCTGGAATTCTCAGCTTCAAGACTATGTGAAGCCACATTGGCCTTTTCAACTTGACTACTTGCCTTTGACAGAGCACTCTCCATCTCTGTCAATTTTTTAATTGTATTTTCCTCCACTGATTGTTTCTCCTTTCTAACACGAGAAGCTTCTTCTTTCTCTTGTCTTAATGTTTGAAGCTCAGCCTTCTCTTTGCTCAATCTGCGAGCAGCCTGCATCACCTTTTGCTGTGCCCAATCAGACCACTCCTGCAATTGTGCCTGCAGTTCACGAACACGATGAACTAAGCTAAGCATCATCTCATCCTTCTTATCTTGTGGAGCCCATGGCCCACTCATCATGTCATACTGCAACCCAGAATAAGTTTGGTAATCTATAGCATCAGTACTAGATTTCAGATTAGCACTATTGCTACTGTTGCTGCTGCTCTTACTTTTTGTGGGGATTGACAAGGTAAGCTCTGTGTTGGCTGTAGGCAAAGATGGTGCAGAACTCAAACTCTTGGAGCTGAATGGCAAAGTAGCAGACCTTCCTGCACTGAAAGAAAGTCCAGGACTGTCATCTTCTTGAACTGATTCTGCTTCTACTGATTTGTTTTTCTTCATGGAGGCACTATTCAAATGTATTACTGTTGAATCTGAAGAATTGCATTTCTTATCTAACATCAGGCTACCCAAAGTACTCATTTTCCCCGTTCTAAGGGCTCCTTTAGATTTGTAAGCACGGAAATTTTTATCAAAGTGAACTGGCTTCTGGCGTAGGATTGACTCTCTCCTGGGACAAACCCCATTAAGCTTTTTGTTATTCACTGACTTTTCTTCAGGTGCATGCGTCTGCAAAACTGGGCTACATGAAAACTCTTCTGACAAGCCATCAGATGAAGAAAGTGGAATTTCTTTCATTTGATTGTGATTACACTGCATGGCATGGATATTGCTTGAGGAAGAGGACTTAAGAGATGGTAGGCTGGGAATCCCAGCTACAGGAGGCATCTGAGTTTGTGGAGAAATCTGAAAAGAATGCTGCATGGAATGAGATTTATTGGATTTAGGACTGAGTCCTGAGATGCTGGTTGAAGCAGAAGTATTGATATTTGACTCATGTTTTGCTTGAGGGGCAGGTGAAGAGCACACTCTCTCATCACCACATAAACCATTCAAAGGATCACAATCCATTGCACATGCATGAGATACATTCATGTCACAGATGAGCAAGCACCACATTGCATCTCCTGTGCTAAAGAATGGTCGGACTTCCCTGAGCACACACACCATCTCTGCCAATACATACTTCTCCAACTGCTGTAAATCCTCAAATAAATGTTCTTTTGAAGAATCAATATCTTTCCCTTTTGCCAATAATGCCAATGCATTATCCACAATGTTTGAAAGAGTATCTTTACACCCATAACAAATCCCTGATCTCAAGACAACTTTTGTTGCCACATCCTCAGCATTTCCATAGGACACAATCTTCAAGATGGCTCCTTTGAAAATCATGTCCAAATTATTTAATAGAAGTTCTTCAAGTTGTGCTTCTGTAGCTTCAGTCCAATCAGCATCTGAATAATCCTCAAATTCTAGTTCATCTAAAGATGGGCAAGTGAGACCAGTACACACGCCACATACACCAGTATGCTGCTGAATATTGAAATCACTTGCGGATTTCTCTGTAGAAAAATCAAAATCGGGATATTCCATCTGGGGTGGAATGAGCTTGTTAGAGTCAGAGTGTGGTTCAGTCCGAAGCTTCCTCTTGTTACGTTGTCCCTTGTCTTGAATGGGTAAAGGAGAAGACAACTGACTACCTGATGCGACCATTGTTGCCATCAGTGAACTCAACACTCCCCAGACTATCTCCCACTCCTAAATGTGGAAGAAAAATGCTAAATCCGGATTGTCACGATGAGAAAAACAAATGACAAAAAGAAAAAGCAACAAAATCAGAAGTGACGGATAAATGTCAGGAGCACAGAACGTAGAATCGTACGAAATGAGAAAACAGTATCTCAAGAACAACTTACAACAACAACTGATTAAGCAGCGAATAGACCTTCAACAACGGCCCCAGGAGCTTGTCCCACGGAAACTCACTTTCTTTTCCTGAACAAACACAGAATACAATTCAATCCAACACAATTGACAACAGAGAAATCAGTCACCTCCGTACGGAAATGAAGCCAGAAAGGGCCAAATCTTTGGTAACTGAAATGTACGACAAACAACCAGCACTAAACAACAGCAGCATCCCAACAACAAAGCCTCGAATTCACTAGGACAAACCGAATAAGAAAGACAATCCAGAACACGAAATCAGCACCGGAAGCTAAGGATTCCGCACAAGACTTCACTTGCAAAAACGAATCGACAAATCGTTTCAAAGGTCCGCAAAAATTCACAAGAGGAAAAAGAGGAGGAGGATAGGGCGGGCAGAAGAACTACGGTACGAACGGGATTGGAGCTCGAGATGTGCTCTTCGGATCGATCGAGGCTTCGTGCTTAGATCATCAAAGGGGGATTGAGGAGATTCGTCGTGGGCATTTGGAGGAGGAGACGCAAACGAGACTACAACACCACCTCCGCCTTCTCCCGTCAGAATAATAGCCTCGGTTGTGAGGGACGGAAAGGCATTTGTCCTGGGGCTGTAACCTACCCATTCTTAACCATGGTCAAGGATTGCTCATGTATAATTTTTACCATCTATGGTTAACCATGGTTCATTTGTGTAATTAGAACATTTCATCTTATTTTCTTAAATTGGTAATAACATAGATGTGAATCTTTCGTACGAAATATGATATCACGTCTAATAAACTTAATTACTTATTAATCAGGTGAGTTTATGTTTTTAATTACGCAACGTATAGGATGATGAGTTAAAAAAATGAACACTCGTAACATTTTTTATCATGGATGTTCAAAACTGGTAAGTCATGTGTATGTAGAATAAGCAAAAAAATCATTAAATTTAATTTCAATACATTATTTGATAAGACAATTCGCAAGAAAAATAATTGTGTGATTGAAAGTGATAAGATAAGATATAGTTACGTGATTTATAAAAAAAATAAATTATTATCTACAAATAAAAAGAGAAGTAAATAATAGAAAAATATTTTATAATTCACGATGTCTACAAAATAAAAATAAAAATAAAAACGTATAATTTACCACAGAAAAAAAATTTACAAAATTAACGACTAAATCAAGTACCAATAACAATAAAATATTATGATTATCTGCAAAGACATTTTTCACATTTTTTATTAATTGTGGTTTAAGCGTCGGAAGTCCACATGTATCGTGGCCATCTGATGGCTCCAAATTAAGGTGGCGATTGACTTCTGGTGGCCTGCGTAAGACCTTTGCAAAGAAGTCATAAAGCGCGCAGTAATGGAGAAGAAGAAACGACCAATGGCGTATCAAACATGGCGGTGGCGAGGCCCTCATGTCCTAGCCTTCTTCCTGCCATGTATGTTGATAATTACTCCTCCTGATTATCATCTGGTGTGGGAAGGATTACTACTTCAGCCTTGAGATATATATTGAACCCTGGCCACTAGACATCGATGAAGCTGCAAATTAAATGCAGAATTAAAGGATCCCACGCACTGGGCACCGTACAGACCGCATGATGATAATCCCAATTAAACCAAAATGGGTTAAGGTTTAAGATAAGGGCATGTGTTTTAAATTGCACAATATTTATTTGCAGGGTCGATTAATCGACGTTTACATGAATTCAGTGGTGAAGAAAATTGATCCCCAGTTACCATTGTTTTTGCTAGCTAGTACAGTACTGATGAATAACCGTCAATTATTGTCAATATATAGTACTGTCTTTATGACGAAAATTATTTTCGTACACTTGGTTAAGTTAAAATATTACCATGCATGACACATTTATTTATCGTTGGCACGCAGCGTCTTCATTTTTTAGCTCCCTAACCTGCAAAAAGCAAAAATCAGTCACAATTAGTCGGCAAAGTCCATCTCCTCTTCGTAATGGTTGATGAATGATTTAGATGGTGATCCATTAATGATCAAGGATCAAAAAAGTTAAAACAGATTTATGTAAATTAAATAACACAGGAAGAAAAATAAGGAAATAGGTTAAAACAGCAGGTTAAACACAATAATCATTTAATCAAGCATGCATCATAAAATTTCATATTTTGTAATAAATAATTTTAATGAAAATGAGCAATATATACGATACAATGAGATTATGTTTGTGATTAATTTAATATTAACATCCTTATTCCCAATATGATAAAATTACAGATAAGTATTATTGGTTACTTACGTCTCAACTATAGACCTGTTGTTATTATTATTTAAAAAATCCAACATTTAAAATGGATTCAAACTACCTAGTGTTCTACGTAGTTAACATACGATAAAGGACATTTAAAATTTGTCAGTTATGGTCCAACAATCCTGGTTCTTTTTACAATCTACAATTAAGTATGTTACTTCTCTCATAAGTCAGATATTTAATATTGCAAAATAGCATACGACATTTAAAATATTTTTCGGTAGGTGTCTAAAAAAATGTACTTATGTATATATATGTGTGTGTGTATTGTATGTGGATGAAACTCACTTTGTATTAGTTGGTTTGCTTTCCGTAGTTGTCTAACTTAATCTGTATTAATTGGTTCATTTTTTCTCTATATGCGTCTACAAATTTAATCATTTACTTGTATGTCGTTACATATAAATATCATTAAAAAAAAATTAGTGACATAAATAATGTACAATGATTAATTTAACTTTTTTCATGACATTGAAGTAAAATTTTGTTGCATACCAGTAAAATCTTATTACCGCAATATCGAAGGAAAATTTTATTGCATACAAGTTGTCGTTATTTTCCATTATTACACATCGTCCCCAAATTTTTATTTAATGCGCTAAACTCTCAACCCTCACAGAAGCTCTTTTTTTTCGTGGACCCTTCCACGGCGGCGATGACAGAGGCACGTCGGAACCGCCCGAGTTCACCGGGAGTGGAAAGCGTGGTAGTGGTACACAACGTGGCCAAGCGTCACAACGTCGGGACCCTGGCGCGGAGCTGCACGGCCTTCGGCGTCTCCGAGGTGGTCCTTGTTGGCCGTAGGGATTTCAATTCCTTCGGGAGCCACGGTTCCACCTCCCACCTCCGCTTCCGCCACTTCCACTGCCTCTCCGACGCCCACAGCTACCTCAAGGCGCTTCCCTAACTCCTAACTCTGACATTCGCATCTTCTTTTCTTCCGTTTCTAGAGCTCATGGTGAAAGTTCTGCTCGCAGAGTGAGAGGGACTGTGATATATGCGGAGTTGAGATCGCGGAGGGTGCTCTGAATGTTTCGGAGAAGCCGTTCAGGAAGAGCACTGCTTTCTTACTTGGCAATGAGGTCGGGCTTTTTTTTTTTTTTAGTTTGGGGAAGGTTATTCATTTGTGTGTGTGTGTGTATGGTATGATGCTTTGATGGAAATTTGGGATCAAGTTTTTTAAATTTTCTTCTGTAGGGGACAGGATTGTCGCCGAGGGAGTGCCAAATATGTGATTTCTTCGTTTATATTCCCCAGTATGGATGTGGCACTGCTTCGTTGAATGTTACTGTGGCGGCATCGATCGTTCTTCACCATTTTGGGGGTACGATGAACGGATCCATATAGCTTCTATTAGTTGTCAGTTTCTGTATTGTGATTCTTTTTCCGAATTTTGGATGGTCATTCGTCGTCACTTTTGATGACATGTCTGTCTGGCTGAAGAATCGCCATACAACAAAAAACCACGATCAATGGTGGTATTCCTTTTGCGATATCCAGTCTGTGAAGTCTAGACATGACTAATGCTGCTGTTAACTGTACTGAACAGTATACCTACCACCCATAAAATATTGAAATAAACTCTTGGCACTAACTGTTAATTAATCATAATGTATTATATTTAACCATGATGTATTAAGCCTTACAGTGCTACATGGCTCTTGATTGTGGTGGACCATGATTGCCTAGGATGACATGAATTAATGGCTGAGCTTACCACTCTCACAACCAAGGAATGAAATGCTTTTCTCTAGGTGATGGGCACCCCAATGGTGGTTGGTGACACATACCTTGAAAATGTTACATCTAGATGAGCTTACATGTTGCATTAGCAAGTAGCTTATATTGCTTGGCGTCATTTCTAAACTCCAAAATAGCATATTGTAACTTAAACTTAAAATGACTCTATACATAAGCCAGCATGGCCATATAGTGGATTATTTACCTAGCTGGTGTCCAAACATGAAAAATATGTTTTGGCATACGAGTCAATGTTCTATTTTTTTTTTCTAGTGAAGGTTTTTAAGGTTTAGAATTTAAGGTTGTAAAGCATGATCATGTGCAAAAAGTTAGTGTTGTAGAGATGCAAATGCTTAGATGGATGAATGATAATACGATAAGAGATAAGTTCAAAAATGACTTTATTATGAATAAAATAGGATTGCACCAATTGAAGATAAAAGAAGAGAAAATCGGCTTAGATAATTTGGTTATATCCTTAGAGGGTAAAAGGATACATCAATTAGAAGAGGAGAATTAATTATTGTAGAAAAAATAAAATAAGTACAGGGAAGACGTCAAATTACTTGGTTAGAAACTGTGAGAAAAAAAATTAAATTTATATAATTTGATCAAAGATTTAACCATAGATAAAAATACATGAAAGAAAATGATTCATATGATTGACCCTAAATAATGAGATTATGACATAGGTTGTTGTTCTTGCTGAAAGTTTTTAAGAATGTGTTAACATGTTTGATTGACAAAATGTCATATAGGTGTAGCAAGCCTAAGATACTTTAGGAAGCATTAACATGATTGAGAAGTGTAGCTTGGTTGTTGGTTAAAGGTAAGCTAGTTGTGAATTGAATAATTGCTTGCAACCAAATGGAGTATTGAGTGGTACGTGCCTTCAATAAAGGCAAAAATGATGCACAAGGTTCTCACTGATATGGCATTGGAAAAGTCAACTTGTATGCAACCTTACTTCCCATTGTGGCTATATTGCTTCTAGGATTTGAATCCCTAACCACTAAATTAAAATGAAGTAACCTTACCATTGCACTAAGTCCCACTCTCTACTTGATATAATTTTATATGAAGTAAATTTTCAATATTGGTGAGAGCATAACCAATAGTGGAAGATATGAGAACTGTTGGAGTATGCAATAATGGTGGGTAATAATCCCACATTGTCCATAATGTAATAATCTTCTTTTGGTAACTTATATTTATAGAGGTTCTATTATTAGTTAATGAATATTCAATCTTCCACTTTTGTCTTCATATAGTATCAGAACTTTAATTTTTAAGATAAAAAAGAGAGAAATCCCAACTATTTCATCACCTTATTGGGGTGGTGACAATGGGCCTTCAAAACCTAGTTGTCAATTTTTTATTCCTCCCTCTCCAACCATCCTCCATCACTTCTTCACTTGCCAACCACCATTAGATAGGGGTGTAAACAGATCAGGTTAGACGTCAACTCACCCATCACCTGACTCATTTCAATTTAACAGGTAGCAGGTCAAGTTATGATTTATTTTTTCTATTACTTCTCCCTGACCTAACCTGATCTAAAATCATGGGTTAGGGTTGGGTTAACGAGTCAATTTTTGAGTTATATTTAATCATTTTTTGAATCATTTAATATTTTTTTGGACTAAATTAAATTTTAAAAATTGACATGAACATTATTTTAATTCATAAATTTACTAAAAACACAACAATATTTTAGTAATAAAACATTTCTAGTCATATATATTATATTTATTCATTCAATATATCACACCTTACTCATCTAAAATACTAGATAATATCTATAAAGTTAAGGTTAGATTGTAAAGTTAAAAATCTTTTATGTTCTTTTTATATATATAATATAAAATTTATGAAATAATCAAATGGTTGACAAGTTAATCTGTCACCTGTATGTATGACCCATACCTTTACCTGTTAAGATAATAGGTTAACAGGCAATGATCTAACAGATAACAGTGGATAAAAGCTATCACCTTAACCCATTCATAATTGGTTGGGTCGGATCAGGTTAACAACCGACACCCAACTCATAACCTTATAATTAGAGTACCTAGATCTCATTGTTTTCACTCTCAAGGATCTCTATTGGTGTTGTTAAGCCCTTTTAGGCACCAACAATCCACTAGTCCCATGTGGGGTTCTGCTGCCACCATAGTACCCATGTAAGGTCTTTATCATTGCCATGAAACTTGTTTAAAGCATCTAGCACTATCATCAGAGCCTATTTAAGGCCTCTACTATAGTCATCTCCTCCATAATCAACCATCACCATTGTTGTCTCTTCTGCCCATTTGTGGCCTTCACCTTTGCCACCATCACTTGCATGGGTGATCAAACCTAATCCACTTGCAGCGCTCTCATCTACTTTAATTTCCTTGCATCTTTCTCGTCTCTATCCAACCTTGAGGCTACCATCCTCCTGATGCCATCACCATTTCTTTGTGTAGCCTTTAGTGCCACCACCTCTTCCACTCACCCTTAAGGGTTAGGTATGCAGGAGTGACAAAGAAAGAAGGGAGAAGAGGTGATTGGCATGTGATTTAAAATTAGGGAGAGAGAGATGATTAGGTGTTCTTTTTAAAGAAAGAAAGAAGCAATCTGTGGGGAAGTGGAAAGAAAAGGAAAAAAGGAAAAATGAACAAGGGAAAATGGTGGAGAGAAGTGAAACAAAATGAAGGTTGCAAGTGGCAAACCTTTTATTTCTAATGTTGTCTTGTTAAGTATTGTTTGTTGAATAAAAAAATGTAGAAAAGGGAAAAGTAGGTGGAAGAAACAAAAATAAAAATATGTTGATTTTTGATCAAATAAGGAAGTGAAGATAATAGAAAAAGTAATTTGTTTGTGTCCTACAGGTACAAGTTTGTCTATATGTGTCTTGCAAATTATAAGTTTTTTTATGTCAGTGTCAAACATCTTTGGCAGTGTGTTGAACAATATCCATCCCTGTTTGTGTATGCAGTTAACAAGATTGACTATTGTTCGTATGTGTAATCAACAAGATTGATCATTGTCAATGCTTGCTCGTTGTTGCTACCTTTACCACAGCAGCTTCTATGTTTCTTAAATTTTTTGTGTCTATTATAGTTGGCTTTCAAATTTAGTTATCCCTTTTTTTTGCTTGTATTTATGTCTGTTGCAAGTCGGATGTTGCAACTTGAGGGGGAATATTAAAATATATAATGATAGTGAATGATTAGTCTTACATTGTCTATAATTATTAGAGTCCTATTATTAGTTAACGAATATCAATCTTCCACCTTCTCTAGCCTTCAAAACAGTAACAACTAAGTTCTAGTGCTTTCAATAACGTTACATGCCTTTATATGTTTTCCAATGGTTTGTTCTCTAGTGTTTCTACATAAAGTGTCTGGATATAGGCACTTGGCTTAACATTTATATCCTTTTTGGTGCAGTCCTTTATAACCTTAAATATTTTGTGGTAATCAGCAAGATACTAAGAATATGGTATTTCTTCAATCATGAATAAAAAGTAGCACATTTTCATATTGTAGTTTGCTTGTTTCCTTCTCTTTACAATGTTATAATGGATCACATACTTGTCAAGGCATCAACATACCTTGCATTTGCCAAGATAGCCTACAACACCTTGGCTTCTTGGCACCACTTCTTGATAATGTATATATACATTCAACAATGCATACCTATTACATATATGTATTTAAACAATAGCAATAATGTAAAATGTATTAAAGATAGGTATAATGCTACAAAACCAATTGTTAATTACTAAAACTTATGTAAATATAAACAAGTCTTGGTGCATGGCTTTTGTCAATAAAATGCATAATAAAAATCATAATAATGTTGTAGAATATGCTAAAGATATGCATGATACCATAAAATCAAATGTTGATTGTAATGTAAATATTATTACAATATGAAGAACTAGTCATGGTGTATGGAATTGGCCAATAAAATGCATAATAAGTATACAATAATATTGTAGAACATGCTCGATATATACATAATACAACAACATTAGATGTTAATTGTTATATACTGCTCGACATATACATAATACAACAACATTAGATGTTAATTGTTATGTACTGCTCGATATATACATAATACAACAACATTAGATGTTAATTGTTATGTACTATGTAATATAATTAAAAATACGAAGAATTAGTTGTGACACAAATTTTTTTAATAAAATGTACAATGAAAAGTCATAAAATGTTGTATAATATATTAAATACATTTAATAATAAAAAATTAAAAGCTAAAAATAAGAAACACCTTTTGGAAAAAGATTTTACATGCTTAAATTACATCAACATCATTATATGCGTTTAGAGAGGTTAGAGGAGCATTGGATCTGATTAAGCTTTGGACTTTTTTTAAAAAAAAGCCATGCATAAAACACCTAGCTTTGCTATGATGCTTTGGCACCTAGGCAATGTTGAGGTGGGCACCTCCGATTCGTATAACGGGTCGTCTATTAAGAACCAGAAAACTTGTACTCCAGAAGAAATGCCATGTCTACTTGGAATCCATATTCATACTCATGTTGTACTGATGTTCCATAAGAGGATATCTTCATGTTTGATTGTTATAAATTACAGTTACTGTTGGTACATATTAATGTATTAATTTTCAATGAGAATTTATATTCATACATTTTACGGTTTTATATGTATGCCCCCAAAGGCAATGGAGTGTTCATTTATATCTGTGCAAACTTCATATTTACATGTATGTTCGTGCGAGTTCATATTATGTACATCTGTAAAATGTGATATGCAAGGTTTATGCCTGCTTCTGTAAGGGTATATATGTAAAAGGTTTTGCATATTTTTAGGGGTATGTATGTATCTTATCAATGTTACTGTATTGAATTGGCATGAAATTATCAAATGCTTCTTTTGGATTAGGTATGTTCAGCTCTCTCAATTTTTATATTTCAAGAAAAAGATTGTTCATATACTGGTTTTGGGATTTTTCACAGTGTGGGCTGGTTTTCCTGAAAGAAGTCGTGAAGGGAACAAATTTCTTGTGGCTGAGAAACCAGAAAAGCAGGTGACAAGAAACTTCTGTGCAGAATCAGTTGAAACTGTCATTGAAGAACGAAAATGCAGGAAAGAAAATGCTTGTGATATCTTTGATGAAACAAAGAAGGATGATCTTCCGTCCTCAAACATTTTGTCTCAGTTATTCTGCAATTATAATTAGAGATTCTACTGACGATTGTCAAGTTGACTTTCTTGAAATTCTTGGAAGCTAAAGATTCACCTCTTCTCAGTACTTAATGCATACCCACACCCATTTCCATCCATGGTGATCTCCCATCATATATCATCTTGAATCAGTTCCATCATCGCCGTGACTCCAAAATATGGAAAGTTTGGACTGCAGGATATTTGACTCCCAACATTTCTTGATCTAATTAGGGCTCAACTGAACCGTCCTTCTCAGGTTAAAGTGTTAGAGCTCGAAGGCCTCAATTTTGGAGCCCTTTTTATTTCCATCCCAGTTTGTTTTGTCAAAGGCAAAAGGTCGTTTACTTTTTTGCGTTAATTTTTTCACAAAACTTGTTAAATCTGCCTTCTGTCGGTAATGGCTTGGGTAATTGCTGATGTTCTGTATAGACCTTATTCTACCATTATACATACATTTTGTTTAAGTATTGAAATAAAATCGTTGCCTTTTATAAATTTTCCATTTCTATTCTCTAGCTTCCTAAAAGCTTTTACCTTTCATCAGAAAAGTCACAAGCATGACAAATGTGCATTTATGAATCTGAAAAATTTGATATTCATGGGGATTTGGGTTGCCCCTCTATTCTTTATGCATAGGTGAGTTGTGCTGCATGCCGATAACAGTAGATTGCATCTGGTGGTGTTGCTTCCTTTTCTATGTTATTATCCCAGCCAAACATTTTTTTCTGACTTTATTGCAACGTACAAACCGCAATCTTCATAATCAATAATCTTATTTCTCTTCTTCCTCCCCACATATGGTTGATAACCTTCACCTAATCTTATTTTTGTTTGAGCGATCTCAGTGCCCACGTCAACCTGGATTTCCTGCCGGATTTGCTTCTCATCAGCGGTGGTTTATTCGTCTACTGGAGTAAACTTTAGGAAAAACGCTTTTGAAAATGCATTGCTCTCTTTCTTGCAATCGATCTAGGGTAAAACTTGACAGGCATTACATTTATTTAACCTTAGAATTAAGTTACATCATATCCCTGATTTCAGTTAATTTATCATTCGAAGGGTACAGTAGATACTCTTAACCTTTTCTCTCTTTTTTTCAAGATAAAGTAGCAATAGTATTAAGAACATACTACTTGTGTAGCTACTACATCTAGGAGAAAAGGTCTTGTACATTACAGGGGAGTATCAAAATAAAATAAATGGTAGACAAAAAAGTTTCGAGGGAGAAGCTAAACAAAAAGAATAAGAGTACAATGAGAAAGATTAGTTCTTGGCATCCTGTTTAACGACATCTGCTTAACGTCTAGAAGCAAAGGTAATATCATCGTCAGCAGAAATGGGGGCAATAGATCTCATCGCAGATGTTGAAGGGTTGAAGGAAGCATCAAGCCAGACAACATTCCAAGTAGATTAAATTTCAACTAATTTTTCTTTTTCCGCACATACAGAAAAGTTATCTAGTCAAAAAAGAAGCTAAATCAATAATGCCAAAAAAAATATCAAAATGATATTCAACGAAATGTCTAAAAAAATAAAGTTGCTCCTTTTATTTCAAATAAATTAAAAGAAAGCTATTAAAAGGCAGTATCAAGTAGATTTATCTAATGAAAAAGGAGAAAATGATGTGGAAGAAGTCATTAGATAATTAAGAGAAGTCTATAATCATGAAGAGCCAAATTTGACAATTAGGTGTAATAAACGAAGAGATGTTTGATATTCTCTATATAAATATTGCTCCAGGAGTAGTAGAGATCACCTCTCAACCTTTCTTTTTGAGATTAGTTTAAGTAACGAATTTATCATTAATAAGAAACCACGCAAAGGTTTTAACTTTAAGAGCTGCTGTTGTATTCCAAATTTAATTGAAGAAATTAAATTTGACCTTCTTCGTTCATGAGAAGAAAAAAAAAAAAAATTTAGTGAAAAATAAACCCTGGAAACTAAATTCCAACAAATAGAGTCAACATAATTGTTAAGGGAGATACTATTAAGATCGTTAATAAAATTTGGTCTAGGAGAATTGTGAGTTATAAAAAACCTATTAGAATGATGAACTCTCAAAGCATCAACAAGATTTAATTTAAGGTTTTTTGCAAAGGATTATAAATAAGGATAGGCATTTTTCATCTGATGGCCATGACACCAAATACTATCTTAGAAAAGAATAGATCTACCATTACCAATGCGAAAAGAACAAAAAATCAAAAAAAAAAGGAAGATATATATTAAAGATAATGTTCCAAATATTAACAGCAGGCTAACACATTTATTATCCAAAATTTTGCTTTAGTGGTCTTACACCAAAGTACGTAGATAAAAGACATCAAATAAGCTTACTTTTAAGAGTTAAGATAGAGGAGTTAATATTAACACCAAGGCTATCAATTTTTTTAAGCCTACAGATAATCTTTCAATTAATTAGATGATATTTTAAAAGAACTTCTGTATTTTGATAAAATAAAAACTTACGTGAAGATGATTATGTATTTCACTAGTTCAAGGATAAGTCTAAAAGTCAAGTTTAAGGTAGAATATTTGAAGCAAATTACATGTAACAACATAGTTAAAGAGAATAGAGTCTTAAAATTCAAACTGTCTGAAATATTGAAGATAGACGAAGAGTTATAATTTAACTATCCAAAGTAATTTAAAGAAGATCGGAAAGCCATACTTCAATCATTTAGAAAACACTTACAGAATCAAAGAGTTAAAACCCAAATCATCTAGTAACTTTGAAGAAATGGAAGTTATAGGTTAAAAGTCTGGAAAATCAGAAAAATAGCAATATAAAGTTTAATTATCCAAAAAATTACTAAAGAAACAGAGAGTTAAGTTGGTTTGAAATTATTTATAGAACAACAGAGAGATATAAGCATAACTGATTGAAAAGTCTAAAAGGAAGAGAGAGTTAAGGTGTTAAATGTCTGCCTAAAAAATAAAGTTAATCTATAATGGATAGTTAAAAAGATAAATTTATGAAGATTCGTAGAATATTCGAAGACTTAAGAGTTAAGTGTTCGTTAGGATGGAGAATGAAGAAAAGCTACGATGAATAGTTAGAATGATAAGCGTTTTAAGATTCGAGATATATTCGAATACTTATGAAGTTATGTTCCCTTCAATTACGTGAAAGAAAAATTAAGTTTCTGATGAGTTAAAGATTCTCGGAAATATTTAAAAACTTAAGTCAGCTAAATATTCGTTAGAAAGCTATATTTCCAGATAAGCTTAAATATAAGTTTGTGAGACATTTGACTGCTTGAGTAACAGATGCTATTTATTTTTGGAATTTACATTCTCAGCCAAGGATGACAAATCTACTAGTTTGGTAATGTTAAATCTAAAGGTATAAGAGTAATCAGAAAATGTGAAGGAAAATGAAGAAAGCAAAAACACAGAAAATAGAATACATTTTAGACAAAAAACCTTCACATAGATATTGAATATCATCAAGTAGTTGTGCAAACTAGTTTAATTTTATAAGTTCTCTAAGTATTGAAGTTCAAATTCACAAAAGTTGTTGATTAGGAATTTTGACCTAAAAACTTCACTTTAGGTTTGTCCATAGCTTTGACTTGAAAACTCATTGAATTTGATTGGTTCTAGTTTCAACTTCAAGTTAATATTTATAAGTGGTGAAATAGTGGAAGTTCAAACTGTACTTAAGGGTGGAGAAATTGAACCTTTTAAAAATTCTTCTTGTGTCATTTTATTTTCTTGTTATGTATGTCTTGTCTTATTTATTTTTGTTGTGGTGAATAATTTAGTGGAAGTCCCTAACCAACCCTCACCTAATCTTCCGTCATCATCACCAGTGATCGTCATCTGTGATGTAGAAATGCATGCAGACAAATGGGTGAGGAGGAGGTTAATTTGAAGGTCCAGGCTGCGCAACCAGCAATATATGGTATCAATCAGGCACCAGGGCGGAGGCGGTGGAGAGAGCAAGGCCATCAGAGTGAAGTATACGTGTGGAGGGAGAACCTCGCAGAAAGGACCTAAAGATGTTTTCTGTGACACTCAAATAATAGAGCGATTATGTATCATGGTGGTTGGTTAAAAAGTCTTTCGTTATTGAGTTCGAACTCTTTAGATATCAAGATTTGAAACTCACAGGATACTTTACAGAAAGACATGCAAATGATATATTTTTTTCTGATTTTTTAAGATTAGAGAGTAATAAAGAATTAGTAAAATCAAACATTGATCACCAATACTGCTCAATGCATGAGAAATGGAAAGGTGGAAATTCCCTTTTGTAAAGAGATTCTCAGGGCACTGAATATCACACACTCCACGTCCAAGCAGTGTCTAGAACTATGAACAGTCACATGGCTTACATAATAAGATATAAAAAGCAAAGCAACTGCATATTACTACTTGTTCAAACGAAACTGTATAAAAATAATAGAATGTGCACTTATAATTAAAAGAGCAGTTTCCCACCACCCCTTCCTGCAAGGCACGGCATGTGAATCTTTTGTTACTGTGAGAGTTGTTAAGCCCAATGCAATCAATGAAATGGATGGATGGATGATTTATTAGGCAGGCCAGAAGAAAGTTCTCATTTTTATAGCTTAAGGAATGGAAAAAGGCCGCCGGCCGACCACAGGATGGCCGACTCAATGAGGAGTTGGTAACTGCCAATGCCAAACTAAAAACAACGACACCATCACCGCCCAATCACAACTCCCATCTGTTCTTGAAACGGTTGAACCTCCACCTTCTTCTCCCTCTTCCGCGTGTGTCATCTCTCTATCCCTCTCTCTCCTCCATAGGAAAGGCTCGTCTCCTCTCCTCTCCCTGTTCATTCTCCGACTGCCATGTCCGGTCGAAGCAGTGGTGCCACTGACACTAGCAGTAGTTCTTGCTCTAGTGATGGCAGCGTCGGAAGAAGAAGCAGCATCGGCGGCGAGCATGGCTTGCCCGGATCAGCACTACGGAATATGTTCCACTTCTGCAAGTCTCAAGCCAGCTCCTGTAGCGCTCAGTTTTCTGACATTGTCCACTCGGTCAACGGTAAGCTTCACCGCGTCTTCTCCAGAATCCAGTATTGGTGGAAACCCAAGACAACTGTCGTCGAGAGAATCCGCAGGATTTCTTCGGATGACTGGCCGGAGTCTGCCGGGGAGGGCTCGATGAGGGTCGAGGGCCGTCCCGAGGCTCCCGACTCCTCCCCCTCTATCCGCCTAGCGACGTTCAATGCCGCCATGTTCTCCATGGCCCCTGCCGTCCCTGGAGTCGGCTCCCTCAGGCAGGCACCGGGTGTCGAGCTGGACATCCGGACGAAGTCGGCGAACGATCGGCTGAAGGGAATTCTGAAGGAGAGGAACAACGGAAAACGGAAGATGAAGGTGTCCATCAACCTGCCCGACAACGATATCTCCTTGGGGCGAACCAAGCAGTCGAAGCCGGGGAGGTTGGAGAAAGGCAAGGCTCCGAGCTTCAGCAGTGAGGCGGGGAGCAACAGGACCGTAATGGATGTGCTGAGAGAGGTGGGGGCCGACGTTGTGGCGCTGCAGAATGTGAAGGCGGAAGAGGAGAAGGGGATGAAGCCCTTGTCGGAGCTGGCCGACGGGCTGGGGATGAAGTACGTGTTCGCGGAGAGCTGGGCGCCGGAGTACGGCAACGCCATCTTGTCCAAGTGGCCGATCAAGAGATGGAAGGTCCAGAAGATCGACGATTCGGATCACAGGTGAGTCTTTCCTCTTCGGCTTTTAATTACCTACCACTTGTGATATTACAGTTTTATTTTTAAATGAGAGTTAAGAACTCATCTAAGAGTAAAAATCAAAATGAAACTGTCTTGCAGCGATAAATTCTAGTGCGGACAATTTGCTGCTAATGCGAAAAATACTAATACTTCAGTACGAACCTCTCAGACCTTGTTTAAACTGTTAACTTTGGGCATTTTGTTACCATAGTTGTGGTTGCATAGTTGGTTTAATTATCTCATTATAAAAAAAGATTACAAATTTATAAACGAAAGAAATGCATAAAATGGAAAATAGGTATTTAAAAAGCATTTCCTGAAAAATGAGAAAGAAGAAGGTCGGAGGAAGGAGAAGCTAGCAACCGAGAGAGAGATGAGAGAGGAAGAGGGCGTCAACCTCGTCGGAGGAAGGAGAAGCTGCCGTCAACGTCGACACCGGAGGAAGGAGCAGGAGCAACCATCGGCGCGGTGAAGGTCGGAGAAGGAAGCTAGCAGAACGCACAAATATATATATATATATATATATATATCGATCGGCTGCGTTGGAGGACCTCTATCTCCCCGTTGTAAAGATTTTTAAGGAAGAGATGATTAACGTAAAACTCGGCATGCATGTAGAAATGTGCTGAAGGCTACGATCGACGTGCCCCGAGCAGGAGAGATCAACGTCCACTGCACCCACCTCGACCACCTCGACGAGGTGTGGAGAATGAGGCAGATGAACAACATTCTCAGGTCGAGCGAGGGGCCTCACCTTCTAGCCGGTGGACTCAACGCCCTCGATGAATCCGACTACTCCGAGGAGAGATGGAAAGAAATCGTCAAGGTACGTACGTACCTATACGATATATATATCCAACCTCCGTCGATCTTTCATGTCCGGCCACTACCTTCGAAATATATGTACGTATATATGTATATATATACTCCTGTTGCACTCACCTAGCTTCCACATATACATATCATCTTTGATTAAGCAGTACTACGAAGGGATCGGGAAGCCGACGCCGAAGGTGGACGTGATGAGGTTCCTGAGGCAGAGGAGGTACGCGGACGCCAAGAACTTCGCAGGGGAGTGCGAACCAGTTGTCGTGATCGCCAAGGGCCAAGGTAAGAAACTAACAGATCGATCACCAGTTAATCCAAGCAACTGTGAACTATATGTTACATGTGAGTCTTATTTGTTCTTGGTGTGCATGCTCAGATGTGCAGGGGACATGCAAGTACGGCACAAGGGTGGATTACATATTGGCCTCGCCGGATTCACCTTACGGATTTGTTCCCGGTTCGTATATGGTCGTCTCATCCAAAGGCACCTCCGATCACCACATCGTGAGAGCCGACGTCAGAAGAGACGGTGGTGCCGGTGGGGACGGCGGTCGACGTCGGCAGGCACCCAAGCCTAAGGTTGTGAGGATAAACCAGATGGCTTCCTCGTCCAAAGCAATTTGGAGTGCAACCTCCTGATTTTGGTAGAATAATAATTATTTTGATTTCTCTCTCTCTCTCTCTCTGTATATATATATATAAAGTTTATCTTAACTTCAATTATAAAATACTATGTTATCTAGGTTTCAACATTTTCTTATATTTATGATACTTTTTTTTTTAACCTACAAGTATTTTACGTTACGTTGATTTAAAAAAAGTCGTCAAATTTAAACATCATATATCCTTTCCTACATCGCCCCTTAGCCGTCTCTCCAACGGATGCGTAAATGATCAATCACAACCAAATAAAGTCTAAAATAGTAATATTATTAATTTGCATCCACCGCAACTGAGATGCACGATAGAGATACCGATAAAAAAGCCTTTTATTTTAATAAATGAAATGAACGGGAAGAGGACAGAAGATATCTGGACTGCACGCCGGGACAGCCGGGCCGACCGACCGCAGCGGAAACGCCAGACCTTAATAAATCTTAAAGTTTGACATCCATATCTCGGTCATTACCATGATGTCGTAAACAAATAATTGAACCCTCCGATCAATTGGTAAAATACACAAATTAATATAAATATAAATATATAAGAGACAACAAATAAAACTACTGATACCGGCGTAACATACTCGACCATGCGTAAATGAGATCTTGGAGAAATACAGTACTACTCATACCGGACTATCGGTTGGAATGACTGCAGTTGTCATGCAGTGGTGACGTAACGAGGATTGTTCCTCCAGAACTCCTCAATCTTGTTCATGTTGCTTCTGCCGTAGCTCATTTGATCCCCAAATCTCATCATTAGTAACGAATCATCTTCTTCCGCTGCCCATCTCCATCTGTCGTCCACCTCTTCTTCTTCGTCGCCGTAGTCGTCCTCGTCCTCCGGCCGCACCTCTTCTTCCTCCTTTTCGACGTCTTGCCCCTCTGCCTCCTGGGCTCCTGATATTTCTTCTTCCGGCCACGTGACCAGACGTAGTTGGAGTCGACCGTCTTCCCGCTTGGCCCGGAGGATCTCGGGCCGCTGGATTGTGAACTCCGTAAGCACAAGACGTCGGTCCTTCCTCACGGCTTTCATGAACGAGCAGCTCCTCGGCGTCGACCCTCCTTGCAACAGCGACGGAAGTGGAGGAGGGAACTGTCTCGGCTTTCCGATTTCCTCCTCACCCCTCCTCGGCCTCCAGCCCTTTGGTTTGTTCTTCTCTTCCTCCTCCTCAACGATTCTCCTGTTGACATCGTCGACGTCCTCCTCCGAAGCGCTGCTGTCGTCGAACATGCTCTCCGACCCAAGGCTCTCCGTGCAAAGGCCTACCGCCCGGCCTTCCAATTCGTCGTAGTGGGATCGAAGTCCCCACGCCCCAACATCAGACCTGCTACAGCTACTATTCGCCGACGTCGTCGTCACCACCTTCTCCGGCACCGGATATGGAATACCCAAGAGGTCGTAATAGACCCTTTCGTTACGGTAGTCACACTCACACCACCCCATCATATTGGTATCAATCTCCATCCCCATCTCTATCAATCACTACTATATATCTACCCTCGATCACTCGCTGGCACAGGTAATTAACTAGTCGCCCGACTTCACCAGGACTGTAATTGGTCGCCGGCCGGCGTCGGTATATATACATGTCAATCTATAAATACCGACTGGTGCATGTGTGCGAGGGGACCCGAGCTTTCCTGGAAGACGAGGGCGTGTATGGGAAGGATATATATAGCGTGGTGGTGGGCACATGTCAAACAACCCAATTGAAAAAACGGGACACCAGATCATGGTACTTGTGGACTGATTGGGCCGGAGGAGGAAGGGGAAGGGGGAGTGGGATGGATCGCAGGGCTGAACGCTGATGACGACGATGAAGAGGATAAGAATAATTCGTGGTATGTTATCCCATGATGAATGGACGGATGGATGAAGTTGGCACCCATGGTTTCGGTGGCGGTGGGCTTCGCGGTTACCTTACGGCCACGTCGACAATTCCATCTCCCATGGCTTATTTTCTAATCACGGCCAGCTCTTCCGGCCTGCCGACCTGCCGAATGTATGATAGCGTCCACCCGACATACAGTTGTTGTCTTTCTGGGATTGCTGTGGGTATTTTGTAGATAACTGGAACGTGTGTGTTGGATGATAGTCCTGGTGCACCAAGCTTTAGCTTTATACTGCGACGAACTTCACTTTTAAATGTCTAACTAACTTTTACAAGTAAATTTAATATGACATCAGAGTACAGATTCACAACACATGCTCACAAGTCATTCGTTCACCTGAGCACATCGCCCGTACGATGTAAGTTCAAACAAATGAAAGTACTCTTCTAGTTTCCTATATTCATGCAGATGGTGTTGCGCGCTAGTAGAAACTCTGAGAATAAATTTACCCATCCATTCAACGAGCCAAATTTCTCATAAACATTCAACTTAAATCAATATTTACTTAATTTATGTTTTGGTCTTAAATTTTTTATTCTGAGACCATCTATTATTCCAAGATTACAAACCGAAACGACAAAACAAGAATAAGTGTATCTATTCATGTAGGTATTCATAAAATATGTATAGGAAAATTTTGCATTTATAATCAATTTAATCTTTTAGCATGAATATGCACGCTCACCACACACACTTCAGGTGCCAACTATATATAAGTAGAAAGCATTTTAATTTCGAGTGATTAAAATAATATATGGCTTGAAGATCTTCATTATTAGGTCCACTTAGATCTAGATTTGCAAAATGTATCGTCAGATCAAAAAAATTTCTTAGTATGAAGAATGGCTGCAAAATGCAACAATTAAGTCATTAGAAAATATTTATGTATCGAATTGGAACGTACCTAAGTTTCTGACGAGGATAGGGTGACATCACTTGGAATTTCCTAGACACGTCCTTTTTTAAATGTAAATACCTTCAGTTACACATTCATTCATGTATACTTTTATTGAACACTAGTATGCATTTTTGATAAAATAATGATGAATATTTTTATCTGAGATATCTTTATATGCATATATATCTGTAAGGAGAGGATATATACATATAAAAACATTTGGTCATTAGAAACGTTAGAGTTGCAGATGTGCAATACAATACAATACAATACAATACAATACAATATAATGTAATGTAATATAAAAAAAGGGTTGAATGAATTCATGACGTTGAGAAACGTGCAGCTGGCAAAAGTCAGTAGTGTGCCTTACCTTCTGCAAATGACAACTTGGATTGGTTAAGTGGATATATCATGGGCATCATGGAGGGACAGCATTGGAACCACAAGACAACTCTAGATTGATGATAAGGTAATGCCTAGCCTGTTCGGCGATCTGTGGGCATCCTCCGACTACCTCCCAGCGGTAACTGGCAGGCAAATCGGAGGAAGGGCCTTGCCAAATAACAAGTGATTGGTGCTCAGCACAACTCACGCAAAGTCACGGTAACAGGGCGCGGGGGAGGCGCTTGATCTGCCTGCCTGCCCCATCCCATCCAGCTGTGACGTGCCTGCCATTCCCGTTGCCAATCAATCATTGCTTGCGCTCTCTGTTTGTCTCCCAAGAGGTCAGGTAGGGAGAGGAGGGGAGGAGCTGCGATGAAGGTGGAGTTGTGGACGCTCGCACCACCTCCTCCGGTTTGGTCTGCGTACGTACGTAGATCCGTCGTCCATGCTTTCCATGAGCTATTTTCCACACTACACAAAACCTGATTAAAGGTCAATACACACACACACACACACACACACACACACACACACACACGTTTGTTTACTTGAAAATCACATAGTAAATCGATATAGAAGGAAAAATATTTGATCTGTCTTTGATGAGAAGTAGACTTAAAATCATGGAATTCCTTATTATTTTCCATCAAAAATTATATTTAACTTTGAACCCTCCATTGAATATTATTAAACGATTTTAAGTTAGAATTTTATGTAATATCAGAATATGTTCGTATACTTCTATTTGTAGGTCGCAAGTAAGAAAAAATTCCACATTGGATAAAAAGAAATAAAACCTAAACTGGTATGATGTTAGACTCTTGACTTACTGTCATTTAATTTTAAATTGAAATCCACATGTACAAGTATTTAGTTAGAATCAATGGGAAAATAATCTTTATTAGAAAGAGTTAGTCTGAGCTTCTTTTTGCAAATGAGTTAGTATTTTTAATTTATTTTCAATGATAAGGGTTTCAATGTAATATTCAGCCTTTTTATTGTAAAAAATATAATTTATCTTTTGATCTTTGGAAAAGAAAGGGCCTGTCTTGTTGTTGATTTTTAAACAAGCAAGTATTATTTTATTATCATAGTTATGTTGCTTTGTCAAATATACAAACAAGCATACCCCAACCCTTAGAATTTAGTGGAAAAAAAGAGAGGCTATCATTATAAAAAAACAATACTCTAATAAGCATACGTGAGAAGGCGCTCATGAATCTATATAATGCAGATTCATCCGCATGCCTTACTTATATATACTGGCATACGATGGCCGGCAGGTGAGCTCCTCGTTCTAGTTCTACAAAACCTTCCTTCACCTTTAATTGCTTGAATCGTCTTTAATAGTTTCAGTTCTAGCTCGTAGTTCTTAACTATCATAAGCAAGCATTAAAATCTTATTAAACGCAAATACTAACAAACATATTTATTCCCATTCTTAACTCCCAGGTGTGTACGTACGATGAACAAAGAAGGCATGGGTTCAAGAATCGAACAAAATGTACATATATGTTTGTTCCTGTTTGTTTGCTTTTCGGATGAAGAGAAAATATCGTTTTGTAAGAACAAAATTATCAACCAAAATGAGCTACCGATCAACGTGAGTTAGAATGATACTACAAGAGATCATGGGTCCGTTTGCTTGGGCCCAAAATCCAGCTCTCGGGACCATTAGAAACTCGTAAGAAAAAAATAAAAAATCAAGATTCAAATTCGTGCATGGAAAAATATTAAACTAAAAAAGAGAGAGAATGGTACTACTGTTGGAGTTGGAATGTTCATTGGCCAAACATGTGCTTTGCTTTTCTTCCCAGTGACATGCGCACATACGTTTAGAGGTTTTTGTTTGCTGCAGCTCCGATTCAATATTCCATGCGTGGATTGTATTATTTTATTGCTAGTCTGTATCTTTCAAAGTTTGGTTAGAAGTCTAAATTAGGTTTTGGACCAATCATATCGGCCGAATCCAGAATGGCTTCAAGGCATGTTCGAGTTTGTACTTGGACCACATCAGTCAATATCTAATACGATCTGGTCTAGCATGAACAATACTCAATTTACAAAAAGAGAGAGGTTGTACTGGTAAGGGGCGAACCGGCCGAAGCATAAATTGGATTTGTGTTGATGAACTGTGCTTGGGTTACATTAGTTGATATTCAGTATAGCCTGATTTAACACGAATAATATCTAAGTCGGAAAAAAAAAAAAAGGCTAAGGTGACATGTATAAAGGTAAAGTTAAAAGATTGATTTTTCAATAGATTAATATCTATCAACCGAGCTAGGATTGGATTGGATAAGTTAGAAAAAATATTTTATACTTGCAACCCTCACAACCACTGCTGGCGTAGATGTGTGTCACTTTTAGACGTCCACAACATCACACTCTAAACAAAAATTCAACCATAAGTAGAGACGTCCAAATTAAGCATACCACGCCCAACTAATTACACCCAAAACTTTCTCTTAGCATCATCAATGGTTATCTGATTCTTGCATTGCAGATCTTCAATGTGTGAAGAGTATTATTACTACACAAATGTAGCAACAATTATCAAAACTTTAATGATCAACAGTTGAAGCCGAGCTTCAATTAATATCTAGAACCGCCGGCGCACTACGGCTCCGCCGGTTTGCCGTCACTTCGACAGCAGCAACATCTGCGTTTGCAGCCCGGCGGATCAAGTGACTTCAAAACGCTAGATCGTTGTTGTATGACGGACCATCAGTGTCATACCTTATTATTAGATCACAATGAATTAGAGGTGGAGCCAAGTGTGTATAAGTTGAATTAATTGCACAGTCACCCATCTCTAGCATAGGGTTTGAAGATCCTGCGCTAAATTAATGGAAATAGAGAGAAGCTGGCTGGTTCTTAATTATAAACGGAAGGTTGGACGGACTGGATCGAATTGTTGAGATCGAAAACATCATCAGTTGGATTATATATGTTCATGCCACTCATCAACAAAGATCCATTTGAAGATGTGTGCATTTTCTCCATCACGTACAATATTGATTTCTTCAACTGATTATATAATAAATGATTCTAGACATCTACAAGGAGATTTCATGTAGTATATATATGTTGCATAATCCAATCCAAATCCTAGATTTCGTCAATCTGTCTTTCACAGATAGATTTTGTTTCTGTTTTAATGTAAGTACTTCTTATCTTTTCTGAAACTTATACATGCTCATCCTCAAATCCAAAATGGTAAGCGGTCCACCATCTTCTGAACTGACGATCTAGTGATGTTAGAAAACAAATCTATTTGATGTCAATTCATCCATCTATGCAAATTTTGGGACAAATATTGTTAGTCCAATTTACAACACTCTTATTAAATTTTTACGCCGACAGAATTCAAATCCTGATAAAAACTACGAGTACCTCTGGATCAACTATGGCCGATTATCTTGATCCTACTTGATAAATATTCTTTATTTAAGCTCACCTATTTCAAGTTGATAATGATCACAAACGAAAAGAACTAAATTTCTATGGTTATTAATCATGTGGGAAAAATCTTATAAGAGAAGATTAGGGATTTGTTTATATCAAATGATGGATGTATGATTATAGGATTATGCGCACAACTAATTCAATTTTTAAAATATAAAATAAACAATTAGAAGAAGGTTTAGGGACAAGAAAAAAGTTGTTTTCTCATTCTATTAAGAGTATATATATAAGTGTATCATATATGGATCCTTTAGGATCTGCTTAAGCATATACCCAAATAAACATGTAGTTCAACTCTCCCCTTCAAGTTGGAGAATACAAATTGTATATTCCAAGTTTGTCACAAAAAAGAGTAAAAAACTTAATAGAAAGAGCCTTAGCAAAGATATCAACCAATTGTTGAGAGAATTGAGTATAAGTTATGCATATGGTGTTATTAAGCATAAGTTGAATATAATGACAATCTACTTCAATGTGTTTAGTTTTCTCTTGAAAGACTTCATTGTTAGTAATGTAGATTATCACATAATTGTCATAATGCGTAAGTACAGGGATAGGAACCTTGATACCCAACTCAATCAAGAAGCTCTTTATCTATACGATTTCTTTGATAGTGTTGGACATTCCTCGATATCCTGATTCAACACTTAAGGTGGAGATTACATTTTACTTCTTACTCCTCTATGTGATAAGATTTCCTCAAGGAATGTATAACATCCATCTGTAGACTTTCTATCCACTTTATCACTTGCATACCTAACATCAGAATATGCTATAATGTTGAGATGTTGATGAGTTGAGTATATTATTCCTCTCCCTAGATAGTTCTTAATATATGCAAGTACTTGTAAGGTAGCTTACCAATGTACCATTCTTGGCTTCTATGTAAATTGGCTTAACAACCCAACCACAAAGGAGATATCAGGTTGAGTCATTGTGAGATAAATGAGTTTTCCCACCAATTGACGATATCATCTAACAATTTCAAATAATTCAAAATTCTTGTCCCAAAAGGAAGGATTGGACTTTATAAGTATCTGTGTAGGTTTACAATCAAGCATGTATGTTTCTTTCAAAAGGTCAATCGCATACTTCCTCTATGATAAGACAAGTTTGTCTTGGATATAAGTGAACTCAATGCCCAAGGAATACCTTAGTTTTCCCATGTCTCTAAGAATGAAGGCCTTGCCAAGAAAAGCTTTGGTGGATGTCATGTCTTCCATATCATCTCCTATTAATATGATATCAACATATACAACAATGATAGTAATACTAGTAGAGCATCATCTAATGAAGACAGAGCTATCAATAGTGCCCTTTTAAAATTCATGGGTGAGCATAATAGAATTGAGTTTGCCAAACCTCGCACGTAAGCTTTATTTCAAACCATAAAATGCTTTATACAATCTACAGACAATATTCTCCCCCTAAGCAACAAACCCCAAAGGTTACTCCATAAGAGCTTCTTCTTAGAGATCACTATATAGGAAGGCATTTTAAATATCAAGTTGAGAAAGAGGCCAAGACTTGTTTAACGCAAGTGAGAGGGGCACTCGAATAGAACTCAACCAAGTAGTAGGTGAGAACGTGGCATCATAATCAATGCCTTGTGTTTGTGTAAAACCATAAGCAACCAATTGGGCCTTGTAATGCTCAATGGAACTATAAGGCTTGTACTTGATAGTGTATACCAATCTATAGCCAATAATAGGAACATTAGATGGTCAAGGGACAAATTTCTATGTTCCCTTATCTAGTAGAGCCTACATTTCAACTTCCATGGCAGTCTTCCAAAGGAGAAGATTAAGTACTTCCTCAAAATGTCTTGGAATCGATTCAAAAATAATAGCAAGGGGTAGTGGGTCATGAGAGACAAAATGAGAAATGGGATGAGTAGTGCAAGAACAAATACCTTTGTGTAGAGCAATAGGTAAGTTTGGAGGATTTGGATCTACATTTGGAGCAGGAAGAGATGGTGGTGCCATAGTAGTGGAAGGATGATAATGCCACTGATGATAAACTTGCAAAGGAGGAGGCTGAGTATGTTCCGTGGAATTTTCACCCTTAACAAAACAATCTTGCTGTTGTGGGTTAGCATTAGGAGAACTAGATGACTCCAAAGGAAGAACACCAACAAGTAAGGGAGTATTAGGAGGGAGTGACAAACTAGACTGGTTATCTAAAGAAGAAGAAGAAAAAGGAATATCCTCCTAAAAGATGACATCAGTTGACGTAATATATCAACGTGTGGGGGGTGATAATACTGATATCCTTTTTGACAATGAGGATAACTAACAAAGACACATTTAATGAAGCGAGGAGATAACTTATTCAAATCAAGGAAAATATTCTTAATAAAGGTAGTATACCCAAAAGCTTTAAGGGGTAAAAGAAACAACTCCTTCTCTATTAAAAGATGCTAAAAAGGAGTAGCTCCCCCTAATAGTGAAGAAGACATACAATTAATTAAAAAGGTAGCAATAGAAATAGTGTCGAACCAAGGTAATTGGGTGCATTTATATCAACTAAAATGGAGTAACATCTAAAATGTCATGATGTTTTTGCTTAACAACACTATTTTGTTGAGATACATGGGCATAAGTAGTTTGATATATAATCCCCTTATTAGCACATAAAGAAGCAACAACATATCAAGTAAATTCTAAAGCGTTATCAATACGAAAAATTTTAAGAATAACATCAAATTGAGTTTGAACTTTATTGAAAAATCTTTTAATAACATCAATAACAGACTAATAATCTTTCAACAAGTATAGTCAAAACACTCATGAAAAATCATCAACAAACACAACATAATAGTGATAACTAGAAACAGATGTGACCCAAGTGGGTACTCAGATATCACAATGAATGATATCAAAAGGCTTAAGAGTCGATGTTAACTCAAGACTACGAAAAGTAACATGAAAGTACCTATCCAAAATATAAGACTTACATTGAAAATGACCAATAGACAACAAAGGCATGGCTTAGCTTTTGATGTGACAGGTGCTCAAGATAACGATGCCAAAGAAGAGGAGACACTCTTAATGTGCAAGTAGCAACTAATCCCTAAGGGATATCATCACAAACAAGAGTGTATACACCATGACCACTTTAATGGCCCAAACCAATCCTCCTTCCCATCTATAGATCCTGAAAAATGTAATGAAAGGAAAAAAAAGGTGATTGAGAAGTGAAGTTGTTTAGTAATCTTGTTGATGAAAAGTAAATTAACTAGAAAATTTGGTATATGAAGCACACGATCTAATGATATGTGATGGTTAGTGGGAGTAGTGCCCTCTCCGAAGACAAAGCAACTACAACCATCAACCAAGGTGATAGAACTAATACTAGGTAGTTTGGTTAATTGGCTAAACAGAGTGGAATGGCCTGTAATGTGGTTAGATGCTCTTAAATCAATAATCCAAATGCCATTTTGAGAGGATGTAAGTAAAATGGGGTTACTAGATTTGAGAACATGGTTGGTTATAGCATCAATAGCTTGTTGAGCCTACAATATCATTAATTCATCCACATCAACTTGCATCATTTGAACAAGTTGAGAATTAGTGTCACTTGTAGAGGGTTCTTAATTTGGTGAAGTGGTAACAACATAAGCAATGGCAAGTAGGGTAGGTGGACATTCAAATTTGTCCCAACACTTTTCTAATGAGTGATTCTTCCTTCCATAGGGAACACATGGGGTGCACGAGGCATCACATTCTCCAAATCTACCCTTAGCATGTTGAGATGATCCTCCACAATTTCCTAACATAACTACTAAGGTAGATGCTTCTTGGGGATTGCTTGTTCCAGAATTTGGTGAGTTGACAAATACCCTTAGGACTTTGTTGAAGGTGGCCTAAAGTATAGGTAGAACATCTGCTGTAAGAATCTATCCTTGAATTTGGTTGAAAAAATCTAGTCACAGGCCTACAAGAAATAAGGCGACTCCAGGTTCTTCATGATACTTATGTTGTGTTGTAGTGTTAGGCATCTAAGGTTGATATACGTCAAGCTCATCAAGTAAGCTTCTAAGTCAAGTGTAGAAAGCATGAATAGGGACAAATAAGGACTCGTAAACTTTGCAAATATTTTGTTCATTCTCGTAAGTGTCTCATAATGTGTCCTATATGTAATGAGTTGGATGAACTCTAGATAAGCTTCTAGCAATGTTATCTTCAACACTATTAAAAAGCCAAGATACCACTATAGCATCTAAGGTTCTCCAAGGAGCATATCCATCTGATTTTACAATTAGGGGATATAAATGTTTGTCATTCATTTGGGAAATAGCGAATTCCTCAAAGAAAATACCCAATGATGATAATTAAGCTCATTCAATTTGACTCCTATAACAACCATTTTGCTAGAGAAAAATCCTCTTAAAGTGAAATCAGTTATCATGGGTGTGAATTGAAGTATATAGTCCTTTTTTTTATATATTTAAGGAGGTGTCAGCTAACAACATTTTCGAAGAAACCACGCAACTACATTGTTGTTGAATAGACAAAGAAGATGAGAGGAGAGAGTTTGAGGCAACTAGAAGCCTTCTCCATGTGATTAGAAAATTGTGACCTCTTTGTAGGATAATAGTGGATAGTACTGAAGGTTGAGTTGATGGTTGATCAACTCGGGTGTTGACTTACTCATCACCATTGATGAAGGTGGCAAGTAAGGTAGGACTACATGGCGACCTTGACTCTCATGATGCTGATAGGAGTAGGTGTCACCTTCAAAGCAACAATGACAAAGTAGGGGGGATCTACCAAGCTTCAAAGAGAAAGAAAGTAAAAAAAAATGAGAAGAGTGAGAAGAACATTAGACAGAAGATGGTGATTAACCTTAACCTTACTTTGATACCAAATTAGAAGAAGGTTTAGGGAGAAGAAAAATGTTGTTTTCTCATTTTATTAAGAGTATATATACAAGTGTATAATATATGGATCCTTTAGGATCCATTTGTTTCACTATATACCCAAATCAAATAATTTTATTGTAATAGATTTTGTAAGAAGACAGTGAGATTACACACAATAAGTTTATAAGAGAATTTTCAAAATCTCTATGATAAATTTTTTTACTAATTATGAGATTGCGAAACAAATTCTAAGTTTTTATTCTTTTGATCTACATGACTTATATAATCGCATGAGTTTTTGTTTTTGTAATCTATTTGAATATAATCTCACTCAAATACAATTCTTCATGAATGTAAATAATACCTCAAAATTATGATAATAATAACAATTACCTTGTAAAATGCATATGATCACATTTATACATAGTTTAAACATCCTATAATCTTAACTAAATGCAACCTAATTTATTTCTAAACGAGAAAAAAGATATGTATCACGATTTTTATGTTATTAAATTTGTTAAAAAATAACATACAGTAGTTTAGTAAATATAATACTCCATCTTGCAATACAAATATAGAGTGACGTTCCATTTCTAGCCTTATTTGTTGTTGAATATTGTGGTTGGATTATGTAATTGTTCCCTGGCAAGGAATGATGGTCCATTTATGACTTTATACAATGAAACACTTCATAAAGAAGCACTTATTTTCATCTCATATATAATAAACATTAAAGGTTGCAACCTTCACCATCGGACATTACGAGTTCATCCTTTGCTCATTTGAGAGATGTTGCTCATCATAAATACAATATCATGATTCCATCGAACCATACCTAAAAGTGGGGGAGATTGTAGGTGCATTTGTTAAATATTTTAATTTACTCTATTTATATTTTAAACAAAAAAATTCAGAAGTTTAATATAAATACATGGTAGTTTTTTTACTACTTTATTTACTTCTTATCATTCTAAATTACTTTACCTACAGTTAAAAATATGAAAATCCAAAAAATAATTTTAAAGAAATTTCTTAGGGCGTGTTTAATAACATTCAAATTCTAACTCTCAATACTTAAAATTAGAATTTAGAAGTTAAGAGTTAGACACAAATCTTGAGGAGAGTTGAGAATTATTTTAATATGAGATATGAGTATATTCAGCTTTTCAAAGAGACGAGTAAAATTCTAGAAATATATTTTAATATATATTTAAGTACAATTTATTTATTTTTAATTATAAATAATAACTATAATATAATTAAATTATTATTATATCAATGTTAACGTTAAAAACGTATTATAATTATTATATAAGTGTTATTTATAATACGTTAACGTTAAATAAATAAATACGTAATTATAAGTTTTAATTAAATAATAGATCCATTAACATTGACCTTCATATAAATACGTTAATTAAATAATAAATACATTTAAATAAATAAAAACATATATAATTATAAGTTATATCCATTAACATTAATAAACATTAATAAATATGTTATAAGTTAACATTACAACAATATAAGTTATAATTAAAATATAATACATTAAATTAGCAATAATGTATTATAATTATAACTTAACATAACAATTACAACAATAACATAATAATTATAATTACAATTACATTAGATCATAATCATAACAACTATTTACTAGATCATACGTAAAATCGCCATTTCACATTTGATCTTTTAGAAAACCAGAGATTTTTTTTGGTTGATCATACTCTTCAAGGAAAAAAGAACAGTACATTTGATTACACCAAACTAACTACTAACCCTTTTGGTGCAATCAAACGTAACCTTTAAACTCCTAACTCGTTCTTAAATGTGAAAAGATGAAATCATCGATAAATTTATTTTTTTGGTGAAAGACCATTCAAAAGTCCTTTGCATATGTTATTTTTAAAATATGTGTATAAATAAAATTACGTAGTTATTTTATAATATTCTAATATAATAATTTATAACATAAACATATTATATTCAAACGTAATATATTTTATTATACAATTTAAGATATTACTTATTTAACCTAAAATTTATCTAAATAAATTATTAAAAATATTATTTTAAAAAAAAGCATTTGATCATATAAAATCATTTACTGTTTTAAAATATTTCCACAAACATTAAAAAACTCACCAAATACAATCACGTTACCATCACAAAAAGCAAAAAAAAATAAAAATTAAAAAAATACACAATACGATTCTACAGAACCTTCTCAACTTCCTAGACTTTTTATCAAGATGTGGGGTTGTCGCATAACATGAAGAATCAACATAAACAAATAAGCATTCCACACGCCAACCCAAAGTAAAATTAGATTTTAACGAATCTTCTGTCTAACATTGGTACAAATATAACTCCAATCAAAATTCAAACAGATAACATATTAATATTAGATTAATTAATTATACAATCAAATATAAATTTTAAAAATAATAAATAAATAAAAATATCTCCCTCTAGAGATATTTAAAAGATATAAAACTTTATTGGCTCAAGCACAGATTCCGATAAGAAGCCTGTCTATCAAATGGATGATAGTCTCGAACATCATCAACAAATAGTAGTTTAAAAACTCACTAAATTAAGGTGCAATTGGCTTTAAAATACAGTAGGTTTTTTTGATAAGATACAGAAAAGACATATTTTATTCTTGTATTTTCTCTTAAAGAACAAAGTAGACGTACGAGACGATCGTGACTTGCCATTACGCCAGTCCATCTCGACGTCTCCATCCATTTCAGCCAACCGTGATTGTTCTGCGAAACAGCTGTACATCTAAAACCACGGCAGAGCCAAGAGTCGGTGGTTTGAAAGACTCTTCAATGCCCACAAGGTGCCGATGTAACCGTCCAATTAAATACTATTCTAAAATCATGTACAGAATTAAACAACACCCATGAAAATCAAGACTCCAAACTGAGAATTACAATAACCCCCAATCCGCATGCACCACCAGCATGTCAAAAATCAGGCTGAAATTATTCAAAGCCTACCAACCAGTAGATAATAATCCCACAAAGCAAAGGTGTTCAACGGAAACCACAAACACATCTTCATCTCAACGATGGCAGCAAGAACAGACAATTGATTTACTACTACTGCTGCTGCTGCTACTACTTACTACTAATTGTTATCACTTTCGTAGATATGCTAGAAGCAATTTACATATATCTGCTTCGTCGTGAAGACCCCATCCTCCTTCCCAAGTACCGAAGACAACAAAGACTAAAACAACAGTGAAGACCACGGCTATATCAACAACTTCAACATACAACACGACCACCCGTTTAGGAAGGAGGAGAACGCAGACATCAACAACAAACACGATATAATACAAGACTGACAACACTAGATTAATCTAACAGACCTAAAGAAGACATATAAAAGCAAGAACCTGCAGATCCACCTCCGATTTTTCCAAACCTTCCTAACACCTCTCAACAGACTCAGACCTAATTCCCTTAAAAAAATACTCGGGAAAGATCCAGTCTTTGAGAGAGATAGAAACAAGGAAAGGGGAGGAACAGCAGCTCCACTGTCTTACCCTTTATTTATCATATGCGTCTCCGTACCTTCTGTTACGCCAGTCGGAGAATCCGGCGAAGGTCCTCGGTAGCCGAAAGATCGACAGAGGTCGCCGCCTGGGCAGCACACAACTGCGGCCGCTTCTTGATTGGAAACGTCGGCAGCGGAAGCGCGCTAGGCGAGGGCGAGACGGAACAAGCCGCCCCAGCATAGACCCCAGGAACCGGAATCTGGAGATTCCTCTCGGCCACGATCAGATCCCCGCCTCCCTTCGACGAAAGAACACCGCCGGTATCAGATCTCTTCTCGTTGGACAGATATCCGCTGGTTTTTTCGTCAAGAGACTCCCCGCGCTTCAGGATCGACACCTGCCCCATCACCAGCGACTGGGGCGACGGCGTACCCGTAGCGACCTCCCTTCTCTTCTTCGCCATCGCCTTTCGGCAGGGCCTAGGGTTAGGGCTAGAATTAGCGTTGAAGTGATAATCATTCAAGAGATGATTAATCCTAGGGTTAGCGTTAGGGTTGTTAGTATGTGGATGCATATGAGTCCCTCTGTAGGGCTTGCGTCGGGAAAAGAAGGCGGGGGACGACGAAGTAGAGGGGCCTGGTCTGAGGCGATGGGGAAGACAATCGTGCGGGTGCAACACCTCCGTTGCCATGAGAAGGGCCGGATCTAAACCCACAGAGAAGAAGAAGCGATCTGGATTTGTTCTCTGTGAATAGTTCTTCGCCTGTAGGGGCGGCGACGGCGACGGCGACGCTCCACACGGAGATGTCGCTGGCGGTGGTGGATCCTTGACGCTAGGGCTTGGAAAATTCCTTGAGGCGAGGAGGCGTATTTGTAGGGGGGGTGAAGATGGGTGGTGGAGGACACGTGGCGGTCATTGCCGTTTGGTGTGACGGTGGGCCGTCGGTCTGCGGAAGACGCCGTCAACGAGTCTGGCGATGGTGGTGGTGGTGGTCCCCGGGAGCCCGCGGTTTCTTGGAAGGTGGGTGCGTCTGGGTGGGCATGTGGAATGACGGAATTGCCCTTCCCCGATCTTATCCGTCACCTACCGCACCAGTCGTCGTTCACTTCTTCTTTTTCTTTTTTTTTCCTTAGAATTAATTATGTTGGTTTTTCTTATAAAAAAAAAATAATTTGTATACAATAAGATTTATTTGAATGGTAACGATAAGATTTACGTAGTGATTGTATCACCACATAAAGCTTACGTGGAAGCCACTCGATCTTATAGTTGTCGATTAGAGTGATATTTAAATTAAGCATCATTCCGACTATCACAGATGAGACAATCTTTACCTGAAATCGTTTATTATTAATGAAATTACAACAAATGTTACATAGAAAGTATGTCAACTCTTGTTTTAAATTTGATCTATCTATCTTTTTATGTGTTACTCATTGTTGTTGATGTTCTATTAACCATTTTATAAGTTGAACTTTTTGAGAAGTAGCAAGTCGGCTGGTCCAACCATCATCAACCTGCTAATCTAGTCAGAGCAAAATGATAATGATAGGGAAATATCGATACAACAACTTGGGTTAAGGTTAAAAAGTGTTTCTTTTTTCATCCGACTCCATCAATCATCAAATATGGTCTACCTTACAGTTCATTATTCTAAGGCTATAAGGTCTCTCAAAACGTGCGATCGGGTACGTGACATGTAGTCCAATCAACCTGCAACAATTTATTTAATATTATTTGTTATAACCATATTTGAAGACCCTTAAATCAAGAATCAATATTTATTCGACTTAAATATATATTTTTTCTCTGCATCTACGATCATTTAACCTTGAAATCTATACAATTACTTTCGCAGACTTACCTTGTTCTCCATCAAATTTTTTTTCTTTCTTTTTTCTGCTACTTGTAAGAAAAGAAAGGTCTGCAATTTTTTCCTTTCCATTTAAATATTTTCCAACCCAGATACTTTCCATCTCATTATTTCAAACGGCAAGGGCCGACATTATCAATATATCTGGGTCCTTCACCTTCCTCCTCCCGACCCACAAGAGACTTGCATGTATGAGGATGAGTCTGATCATACACGGTCGTTTAAAAAGACGCATGGTTTTCAGAAAAAAGGGGTACAGTTAAATGAGATGGGTGTGGGTCACCGTTTGTCGTCGTTTAGCTTGTGTTTGTGGATTTGGTAGAATGATCGAGGTGGAAATTCACAAGAAATTCAGTCGAATCTCGCCTGCATGGTTGTTACGAGTGCACCACCTTCGGAGGGTCCCTGTCGGGTGGGCTCGGCATCAAATAACAGTGCACCACACATCGGTGGTGACCTTTAAAGTTTATATAAAATGGTGTTTGGAAATTCATGCAACGCGGAGAAAGACAAATATTGTGTACTTTCGAAGAATGGTCCGTCCAGGTAAACGTAAAAACGACGAAACACTGAATAAAAAGCAACGACAAAGAATATGTTTCTACATATGAGAAAAACAGTAGAAAAAAAATATTACAGAATAAATGATAGAAAATTATAGAAAAGAAAATGATAAAAAGTAATAAAAAATAATAAAATTTAAAATATATGTCTTTGTACATAAAATAAAAAATCATAGAATGTAATATATATATATATATATATATATATTTACAAACTAAAAAACATTGAAATTGATAAATAACAAAATTTGTCATAAATAGTATAATATAATTATTTGTGACAATAGTTACAACATAAAATACATTTTATACATATTTTTTCTAATATCAATTCTTATCTATTAAAGACGTAAGTAATTTTTATATTAAAATTACATACTGTTAATATATTTTATAATAATTTACATTTTATTTTCTTTCATTTATCATCAATTTTGAAGATCAGATGACTAAAAAAAAAAAAAAATTCCTTATATATCAAGAAAAAATGACAATATTCTTCAAAAACCCATTTACTACACAAATATCTAAAAAATGTTGAAATTTTTTTTACTTTTTTTTAAAAAAAAAAACATTTTCTACGTACAAACACTTTGAAAAATAGTAGTTCGATTAAGTTAAACTTTTTATTTATAAAATATGATATCTCGAATTCAAACATAAATAAAAACGTAAAGCGTAGGAAGCACCCCCTACGGTTAACTTGCAGGACAATCCTGTTGCAGGCGAGTCACAGAAAAGGCATCCCTTTCCTTGGGAATCTTTCTTCTGCTTTTTGGGACCATCAAACAATCTTCTAAAAATAAGCAGAGGACGGTGGCAGTCGCTTTCTTTCCCCGTCCCTTTTTCCCTCTTTTAAAAGACCGTGGTGGTTGAAACCTGAAGCAATCCCCCTAAAGAATGAGCCTGGGCAATGTGCAGCAGAATTGTTTTTTAGATGATAATAGAGAATGCCCTTTTCAAGAATATCTCAAACAATTAAGCTGCTGTATTGGCAAGCATATCCATCCGTATTCAAGAGTAAGCCGAGACGACTTTGAGCCTCTTCTAATGTACCCTAGACCGACTTGAAAGGTCTAATGTCGTCTCTTCTAATCTACTTACTTACTTAATTGCCGTTTTCAAGATATCTCAACAATCAGGATGTGTTGGTGGGCATATCCATTCATATTTAAGAGGAGCCCATACAACTTTGAGTCTCTTCTAACCTACCGGGCATGTAAGTGGGTCGGGTTGGACCGGCCCGACCCAAAAATCTTGAACCCATATGGGTTATGGGTTGGGTCAAGTTGACAGGTTAGAAAATGTATTTGAAAGGTTTTTAACGTTCGGTCGAATGTTTAAATTTTTTTTTTTTTACTAATCAGAAATAATAAGTATAATAATGGTTAATTTAATAATAATATTTATTACTAATTCAATATTTTACATATTTTTTAATAAATATATTAAATTAAAGCTAAATATTATTAAATCACAATGTGTCTAAACAAAGTAATTTATTTCATTTATAAATACATTAATATATTAACGTCAAGTTATCATTCATCGATACATTTAAACATAAGTTATAAAGTTAAAATAAACTATTTCATTTATGAATTAAAATTACTTTGTAACTTATTATGACATAAATATTACATCAAATATTTTTATATTTGATTTATATAATTACATTAAAATATTTAAATTCATCTATAAAACCATCTTACCGTTGTTATATATTAACATAAGCAAACTACTGATCTTTAACACACATTAAAATCTCTAAAATATCATATTTTAACCTTACTTTTCAATCATATAATATATTAACATTAATACTAAATACTTTTTCACATGCTACACAACAATTTAAAATTGTTAATAAATCTTTAATCATTAAAGATAAATAGGAAATATCTCTTCTTCTTTTTTTTACCAATTAATTACATCAAAATCTAAAAAATTAAGATTTTCTCTTACTAAATAGTTATGATTAATATTAATTAATTCTTACTTATTTGTTGATGAGTTATAATCATTAACAAATATACTAAAATCATAAACTAATTATGACAATGATGGTTGTGGTGTATAACATGTATATTGTCTTTGTTGTATTCCATATCTTGTAACATACAAATGAAACATATTTAAATTTTCTTCTATATTTTCAATTGTTATATAAAGTTCTATATTTAAACAATTTTGTATTAATATAAATATATTAATATAATAGTTAATAAATAATAATAATAAAATATATTATATTTAAGAAGTGATCAATGTTAAGTAACGTTGTAAAGTTAATATAAATATAGCCTGCACTGTGTAGGCTACGAGCTTACAAGCCTGTGGGCCTGCAGGCTGACCTATGGGCCAACTTTTAACGACCTGTAGATCAACCCGTGACAATCCACAGGGTAATCTGTGGGAACCCATAGGTTAAGCTGACCCGACCCATGAGCCGAAATTTACAAAGTTTTGGGCCCAACCCGATGTTTTGGATCAGATCAGGTCAAGCAAATATATTACGAGTTGAGTCAGATCGGCCATTTGACAAGTCTAGAGAGCACTTGATACAGAAGAAAGTAGAGTAAACCCATTATAAGGTCTAACAATATGTAGTTGAAGAGAGCACCTTTGATGATAAGGTCTGACAATATGTAGGTTTACTTGAGGCATGCCAATCTAAAAGAGAGAGTTGAAAGAAATAACCCATGTACAGAATAAGTTGGCAACTCCTGTTCTATATCCCAACAAAGTTCACAACTTCTCTTCTAGAGTTTATATTTTGTGAACCACTGTGTATCTGATCTGATCAATGCTATTATATTACTCATCTTAACCTTCTTACCAAATGTTTTCTCAACCTTGCAATGCAAGGCCATTGTTCTAGTATTTCAATGATTGGTGGTTGAAAGATATCAACATACAACTGTAGGTAGATGGGTATAAGAAGAAAATAAAAGCCTTATACACCAAGTTACAAGAATATAAGCAACTTCACAACAATTAAAAATTGATCAACAACCTAAACCAACACAAAATTAATAAGCTCTAATAATTTCAAACTAATCCATAAAAAGATAATGTGGTGCAAATAAATCATTCAAAATGTCAGACTATGATGATAAATAAATCATTAAATGAATCATTCAAATTTAATCATCGTCACACAAAGGTTGTCCAATAATCAATCAAGATTATCAGACAATGATTTCAATGATAGTCCTCGAAGAATATCTTAATTACATTACATTTCTGAGTTCAAGGAAGATTGAATCTCCTCCAATATCCTGCCTTTAGTCTCCGGCACCACTTTTGCAATGAAAATAATAGTAAAAAGAGAAACCATAGAGAACATGAAGAAAGTGCCTGAAACACAAGAAAAGGGGATAACAAATAGTCTCAGATATAATCATATCAATAAGGAGATATAATTAGAATTATGAAAAATTGGTTATTGGCCATTAAACTTGTAGTTCTACCTGAGGAACTCCAGTCCATGAGAAAATTGAAACCATAAGAAACAATCCATGAACCAAACCAGCTTGTAAGAGTGACAAAACTACCTCCAATTCCTTTTATGTTCACGGGAAATATCTGAAAAAGAGAAAAAAAAACTATTTCTCATTCCATGCTATTTACCCTTTTCTATTGGAACATATTTGATATTTTAAGTATCTCGTACCTCAGACATGATGACCCAAGGTATTCCTCCCATACCTATGGAGTAGAATCCCATGTAGACCTGTTATATAAAACAAAGAACACAAATAACATAATATCTGAACAAATGAGAGAATTTTTTCGGTTATTAAGTTTAGTAAGTGATTGTTGTTCTTAGTATGATATATACCAGTATGCCAACAAGAGCCATCATAGGAGACCATTCAGAAAACAACCCCTGTCCCTATTCATGCAGAAAAATTCTTATGTAAATGGTGATTAATCATATTCAATCTTTTAGAATTTAAGAGATGTACCTTTAAGTAAAATGACACTCCAGCTACAAATGTACCTAGGAATGTCCCCGCAGCAGAAACCTGAGATTAGATTAAGCATTTCATTTCTTGATGTATTTACATTTTCTTATTGGACAACTTAATCCCAAATGGAAGTAAACAGACAACAATATACGTGTGTGTTATATATACCAATAGTAGAGGTCTTCTTCCACTCTTATCCATCAATGTAGCACCAATGATAGCAAATATCACCTACATATAAAGGTAGAAAAGCTACTGAGAATAAGATACGAGGATATATATAACAATCTGTATGAAAGTGTAATTCAGATAATTCCTTACTCGATTCAAACCAAGAGTAATGTTTCCGATGTATTCAGAAGAAAGTCCTTTCATAGATACGGAAAAATCCATTACATGTTAAGTTAGATGATGGATGAATGACAATTAAAGAAAATTTACCTGATGCTTCATTTTTCAAATTTACCTGCATCAGCAAAAGTTTCACTTGCATAGAACGTAACTCCGCTTACACCACCAAATTGTTGTAAAACCATAAGTCCAACTCCAACCTGCTTAATCACAACAAAGTTGAATGCCAACATAGAAAAGAATCAAGACGAAGGTTTACCATATATATCATAGTGAAAGTATGAATTACTGTGACAGTGCGACTGTATTTTATTTGAAATAGGTCTTTCCATGTGGCCTTAGGGAAACTTTGGAGAACTTCAATACATTCCTGTAGAGGAAACAATTCCACCAAACACAACATTAATTTCAAGATCTCCAATCTAAGATCTCATTATGAATCAAAAATGCAAACCTGAATCTCCTTCAATTCTTGAGAGATGTCAGCATCCTTTCCTTGAAGCACTTGTAAAGTCGATTGGAGCTCCTCATGGTACCCCATTTTGGCCTAAAATTCTCATCAACATGGTTATTATATACAAATTAATTAACAGCCCAAGATTAATTATTTGTTTTACAGATGAGATTCATCAACTTAAAATGTCTCTAGCTATTCATCAATCCATATCCTACCAACCATCTTGGTGATTCCAGAATGACAAAGAGGCCTATAAGTAGAAGGATACAAGGAATTATACCTACAAAAAATACGTATGTATTGATATGGTAATTTCCTTTGATCTTGCATGAAACATAATACATTTATTTCAATCTGCATGAACTAATATTACCAGAAAATGTCAAAGTTCTCCAATTAACAAATGTACCAATGATGTACGAGGCTGAAATCCCTACAGAAAGCATTATCTGCATATAAAGAGAGAAATAACTAAATGTATTTGGTTCACTTAATCTAAAAATCTTTTCAATCATTATATTTGATCACCTTTAATTACTCCTCAAAACAGTAATAAAAAAATCTTGCTTGGTAACATAAATATATATATATATTAAACCTGGTTGATGAGTGCAAGTCCTCCTCGAAGGTGCGCTGGGGAGATTTCTGCTATATAAACGGGTACCTGATTTCAACAAACCATATTTTCTGGAAATGTAGCATCAGTCTTAAGAGAAATCATCCTCAATAAATGTTTAACATAAATAACTGAATTACCAAGAAGGGTGAAAGTAAATGAACTATACAAAATAAGTAAAGGAGAAGTAGGTCTGTTTATTCCTTTCCTGATTGAATTGAGCAAGGCAGCAAAAAAATCATTTCAATAGTGTCACATCCTTGGACGAGAGAACTATCTTGATATGATAGAAAATATTGGCAAAGGAATGCACATGATGTGACGTAATTCTTGCAGTTCATTAATTAAAAAATTAAAATTTAAAATTAATAAATATAAATATGCAGTAGAAAATCTACCTTTATTTTGAATTTCAATAGTTGAACTATTGCATGATGGTTGTAATGGAAGTTAGGTTCGTATTATATGTTGGAATGATTTATTGCAGTACAATGGTAAATATACCTTTGAATTCTAATTAATTATAATCATATAAATTTAAGTAAATTAGATTGATATAATTAAGGTGTTTGATTTTGATCAGAAAAATGTTTCATGGAATTGGAATTTAAATCTAATATGTGACCATGTATTAGCGTTCATTTCAAGGGTATTATAATATTGATCAATAATAAATTATAATTTATTATTTGTTATTTAGAATCATAAAGATGATATTGGATAACTATTTAAAATTACGTTTTTAGATCATTTATAACTTTTGTAATATGGATTTTTAAACCATCTATCTATCAATTAGCCATTGGTAAGAATACACAAACAAAGAAAAAAAAGCTTTTTACTAATTCCTTACTAAGAAAACTAAGAAAGGTTTTCTCATGCAATATAGTGCTTTCCAATAGAGAGAGATCATTTCAATTAGATAAATGAGGACACTGCTTACTGACATACCACATAAGAAATAATCCCACTTCCATATCCAATAGAAAATCTCCCAAAATAAAGTAACAGAGCACCCTTCACAAAAAATAAAGATACTGTTACCTTAATTAACGTGTGCATTGAGGATTAATAGAGTTTGAGATTCTAAGAGAAATATACGAGAATGGAGAAGACTGGGAATGCAGAACCTGTGAGAAGAAGATGACCAACCACCCCATAAGGCATACCATAGAAGACAACCTCAATGCCTATCCAAAATAGAAAAAATGTGGGCATATATCAGTTGATAAATATCAATAGTTACACCAACATAAATATTAGTATCAGGTAAAATGAGTTGTTAGGAATAATATATATTCTACTTACTCCCTTGCGACCAAAGTGTTCTGTGATTGGACCACAAGTGACTGCTCCAACCATTCCTCCTATCATTAATATAGACCCAAATACCGAGAACTGCCTCATACAAGTCAAGCACTTGAGAGAATTAAACTTCTTAAATACTAACTACTTTTTAATTCAAATGACGCATCAAGTAAAGAAAAATTGCCCACACGTCTTCCACAGGACTTTGGTCTCCCAAGTTCATATTGGTATCAACAATACTGTCAAAAAATTAATTGAAGAAGGCAGGCAGGAAGTAGAAGAAAAAGACACCATGAAGGCAAGTCAAGGAGTAAAAACAGAAAAAACAACTAACAAAATATGGTGAGATCGATCAACCAAAGAAATTTAATTTGTAATTTCAATTGACAATGATAAATCATGAAACTGTTTCTTTTATGAAAATGAATCATATCAAAAATATATATTATACAATTAATATCATAAAAAAATGTTCTTGTGAATTTAAATTATAAATACATTGTTTTTCAATTTCACAAAAATGAAGTGGTCAACAATAAATAATGAATGGCTACCTATAATTGGACAAGAAGCACTGGAAACATATTTTTATATAAAAGAAAGTGATCGTGAAAGATAGTGGGAACAGTTAAAACCGGTTCCTAAAGAAATTACTAAAATAACACTCTAAAAATAGGAATCTATTTTCTAAACTAATCTTTTTTTATTGAATATATATATATATATATGGGATTCAGATAAATAGGCTTTTGTCTTGACATTGACACGTTATTTTTACCAAGAAAAAAGGTTGAAATGCAATCAAATTCTGGATTTTATTACGAAATAGAAAACCACTTAACACAGGAAACTCAAAAATAGTGAAAGCTGTGTTACAGCTGCCACGAGGTTTAATTCGTTATGTTTACTCACTTGGGAGATGGACAAGCCAAGTTCTTCCCGGATCTCAGATTGGGTAGGTGATGAGTATCCAACCTGCCAAAACACAGCAATCTCAACGAGGTGAAGGGGAGAAAGCATTTAATTTGATCCAACCAATAATTTTTGTTCTAGAAGAAGAAATATTATCTATCATACTTTGAAAATCAACGGTGGCTTGCATTAAATTATAAAGACCTTGAACATATGATGACATGGGTTTGCACAGCATGTTCGATAATTTACAATTATTTACAAAGCATTGTTATTACGTGAGAAATTATGATTCAAAATGTTAAGGCGTTCCATAAAATCCTTATTTTTCTGCTGCAACGAATTAAACTTCAATCGGGATCTTAAATATTGGTTCCAATTTTATTCTGTTTATGGCGAGGAAGCTTAGGCGTACCCTTGCAGATTGACATGTTTGGATTCTGAAAGCTACCGACTCTGTCAACATCTCGACCTGGAGATTAAACTAAGTTCTAAACGAAATTACAAGAACATTAGACCTGGGAAAGCGAACATACACATGTCCCGTTGTGGAATCCTCCCAAAACTGCAACTCCTGTGCTGAGAAAAAGCATGGCCGTGGATCCATTGCTGTTGTTGTTGTCACCGTACCGATCATCATCTTCCCTGAAGAGTAATGGTTGCCTTCTCTCCTGCTTATGACCACTCATCCCGCTTTCTCTATTCTCCACTGTTGCCATCGCTGCGGCAACAGCAACAGCGAGGTGGAGTGGGAGGAGAAGGAAGAAGATAATGTAAACTGAGATCTCATGCTTGAATAATTAGTGTACGACCACTTTGGACGTTTTTTGTCTTCAAGCCACAACTTGTGCAAGTGCTGTCCAAAAAAAGAGATCGACGGGTGAGAAATATTTCAATGATTGTTCGTTCAAATACACGAACGTACAGCATATTAAGTAAAGCGTAAAATGCGCATGTATTCACAAATATTTCCGTCGATTAAACTTGAGATTGATATCACTGCATTGGGTGCCGAAATTTAACGATTGGAGGGTGGAGAAGTGAGCGGATGAGGTCGTCGACGCGGGGAAGAGGGAGCGGAAGGGAGGAGTGGTGGGAGAGAGGAAGGAGAAGTACACTGGTGGCGGAAGAGAGGTGGTATGGTCGATCGATCGACTTCTTTCTAAGATATTAACAATAGGTTCTAAAAAAAGTAAGAGAGACGACTTTTTTTGTCAGAATATTTTAGGTAATATTTTAAGAATTGTCGTCGGGATTACATATTCAAAATTTGTCAGAAATAAATTTTTAAAACCTACTGGAATATAAATTTTTAAGATTCATTTGTAAAAGTTAGAAAATTTTAATAGAAAAGAAAAGGAATTAACGGAAAGAAAAGAAAATAAAAAGTCTGAAATGTTAAAAGAAATTGTGATATTTATGTATGCACCAAAAATGAAAAAAAAAGGTAAGAATTCTTAAAAGACATACAAAATTTAGAGAAATAGAATATTCACAATATTACAATAAATAATTTAAATAATAATATCAAATAAAAGTTACAAAACTTCGCGGTGAGTTTAACATTGACGATAGGTGGTGCAGTCCTTCTGGGCTTGGTTTTTGCGGTCCTAGCCTGTGGTCCCCCCCCCCCCCAATCATGATAACATTCCCGTTGTGGATGGAGAGAATTCCTAAAAGTAAGATTACTCCTATTACTCCTGTAAAGAAGACTATCATTAGATGTTCTCTTGTCAATCATGGAGTCTTTGTTTTTCACTTTTGATCGAACTAAGTTCTATTTGGACAAATACATCTTCTCTGTCTTTTATTCTTGTTACACAGTTTCTACTCTCTGCTCTTACTCACGTTGCTCCTCCTCTCTTTCCATACTTTAGCTTGTACAATCAATATTCAAACAAATTTCATGTATATGGTTTCTTCTTCTTCTTTTTTTTCTTCTTTCTACTTGTACAGCTAATTCACGTATTGTACAATCCTTGGTTACGTAATCCCCTTTTTTTCGTTCGTTGCTTTTAAATGAGAATTATTAATTTTAAAATATGAATTCATGAAAGCAATAATACTGGAACTTTTGCTAAATTTGAATTTAAGAAGGTACGCACCGATTAATTACGGATTTCTTTCACCCTTTTGTGTGGAGAGAAGTGCATTATATACAAATGTGTAATTTTTTTTCAATAATTTAAAGTACAATTGTATTTTTTTTCCTTCATTTTTTCACTTTTCTACTTGAAACCACGGCCTCTCTTTGAAAATTCTAAATTTCTATTACATCGACATCAATTAATTTATTTTAGATCTTTCATAAATTATGTATGTTTATTAAGTGAAAAGGTAGGGTCACAGACAAGCTCTTCAATGGATAAGTGCCCAAACTTTTTAATGAATTATCAAAATTATTGGTATATTAACATATATAAGTAAAATCTAATGTTGGATCGTGAATTAAAAAGTCTATCTATCTCTTTTTTTAAAAAATGTTTACCATATATAAGTAAAATGTTTTGATTTTGAATTTAAAATACACATCCTTTCTTGTTTATTGTAGCTTTTGATTTGATCAATGGTAACTCTCGTGATAATTTTTGTTAAATTGTTTCTGCAATAAAATACAAAACAAATTTTTTTACAAAACTAACTTCTATAAAATTTATTAGATAATCTAAAATAATAATTCATAAAAATTATAACAATAAAATTTAACGAGGAATATAACATTATCTTTCTCGAGTTTATTCAAACATAACAAATTTCGTTATGTTTAGATTTGTTACTTTTCTAATGTAATAGTATTAATGTATGTAAAAGATTAAACATAACGAATTAAATTGGTTGAATTTGTATAGAGATCACAAAAACATGTTTGTGTGTACAAGAGATAAATACAACGAATTAACTTTGTTAAATTTATATGAATAATACGAACACATATAAGTATATAAAGGATAAATATAATGATTAATTTTGTTGAGTTTATGTAAATATCACGAGCATCTCGTAAAGTTTACGTATCTAAATACAACGAACAATAAAAACTTCTCATAAAGATTATATTGATAAATACAGTGAACTAATTCTATTAGGTTCACGTAAACCTCACATGCCGTTCATATAATGCTTAAATACATCTTAATTTCACTAAGTTTATATAAATATCACAAGCTTTTGTAGAGTTTACACAAATATTATAAACTTCTTTCGTTAAGTTTACACTTATGAAATGTTGTCATGTAATTATATGTAAGACTTCTTTAATTATAGTTTTAAGACATAAGTAAATAAATCATCATCATCAAAATAAAAATACAATTCATAACAAGTAAAAATTGTGTGAAGGGGAAGATTAGAACCTACAATAAAAAGGTAAGTAATCACTAAATTAAGCTTCATTTGTTTCTTCTATGAGATACGTAATATTTAATAAATACAATCGGTATAATATATCCCTGCTTACTTTTCAATTTACGCTTTAGTCTAAAAAATATTATCACGTGCAAATATTATAAAGAGGAAAAAGACCAGCAAATAAGTAAGTTCCTGTTTTTCCTATTTTTCGCATCAGACCAATAGGTACAGATAAATACATAATATACAAGTAGTGTTTAGGCAAACTAGCAATCTTAATAAGATATCAGAAGAAGATCCAGAGTATAGTCAAATTTAGAAGAAAAAAAATTATTTTCTAATTTATCATAGACATGTAATTAGTCTATATATTGCATAAAAAACATCTATGATATTAAAGAAGATTCATACAATAGAAAAATACTTCGTCAAAGTGAATATGACCAATAAGACCTGAAACAGCTACATCATCCTGTGTGGGAATTTGATTTTGATATATGGAGGAAAAGATAGATTAAATAAAAATTACCTTGAAAGCAAGTCGAATAAGCGACATGTATAGCATCTTAAAAAAATAAAAGCGTACTTTAACATAATTACAAACCAAAAATGAAACAACAATTACCACACGGTGTGCGAAAAAACGACAAAACCTTTACAAGTTGGTTCCACAAACCCATGATCGATAAAAACAATTAAGAGCTTAAGGAAATATCAACTCAACTAGCCATCATTAAGTTACAAATATTTAATAACCAAACTAAAAGTGTTTTGTCAACAATAACAGGCTTGACCGGCCAGCATTTGGAAAAACAGCAAGAGAAGAAGAATATCTGTCTATATTAACGGAAAAAGAACAGATATGTGGAAAAATTCGTTATGGCTGGTACAAAATAACAAAAACATAATTCTGTAATAAATAAAAAAACATTGATCACTAGAAAATACAATTATCAATACATTATTATAAATCATTCGGTAACATACATACATGAAAGAAAATTCAGTGGCACACTCCTTTAAAGTTACTTTTCTTAGGCAACTTGGAATAACAGAAGCTGCTTTCTCTTTATAAAACTTTCCTCTAGTCAGACAATCTTCTAGAAATATAATCACCCTCCACCTTTTGGCATCATTGTTGAAGTTGACCTTAGAAAGTAAAACTTCCTATAGGATTGATTTATCAGAGACTTTATAAAAAAAAGGATAAATAGACAACAAAGTTATGGTAAATGAACAAAGGATGCACTAGCAGTACTTTCACAAGCTCCCAAGAAGAATTAGTACTTTGTAAAGAATCCAAGACAGCCTTGTAAGCAAGATTGGATGTGGCAGTTGCAGTTAAAACTCCAGCTGGCTCAGAAGGATGGTGACTCTCATCCGCAGAATACTTCTTTAGATAATGTGCTGTACATGCAAAAGAGAAGGTTGGAATCCATTTTACTGTGGGGCTTCTGAGAAGGGATTCATTCAAACTATGAAGAAATAGCACATCTAACAGATAAGCTTAGACTTATGTGAAGAAAATCCAAGTAGAAAAGAGAACATAATAATCACTGATCCTAAAGGAGAGAATTAAAATTGGAATAAATGGGCAGCAAAAGCATATCATAAAAAGCAAAATAGTCTCATCACTTGCTTCATCTTCTCATAAGAGCTATTATTTTCTAGAAAAAGGAAAGAACCAAGAAATCATTTACAAAAGTACTTATATTATCTACTTACAACATCGAGTAAAAAACTACACTCTACAGCAAAGAATAAATCGATGGAAGACTAACAGAGAATAAATGTCAACTTATAGTTCATCTAGGACACAAGGAAATTTATTTCAAACCAAAAAAAATAAATCCTTTCAACAGTTTTGCTTTCATGTAACGAGGATAGCATTAATTAATTACAGCAACACCTTCTCATCTTTTCCCAATTATCGATAATATTATCAGTAGTTGAACGTTGAAATTGCCCAGGTGACAAATCTAAGTTCCTGGGCACCCATTTAAAAACTCATATTTTATTTATAGTGCATATCATATATATTTATATATTTAACAGTAGTTATCTATACTTTAGCTTTATCATATACTAAACATTCTGCGTATGTAAATATTAGCCGAGCCAAAGCGCTTCAATTCAGCTATCACAGCCATCTTCGTTTTAGCAAGCAAACAAACATATATCTTAGAAAAAAGGTCATAAAATTGTAAGTTAAATTGGCATACTAATTAATTGCAAGTCGATTAATTAAATCATGATTAGAACATTATATGGAAGTAAGAGAATTGTATTGATATTTTTCAAAATATGAAAAATATCAACCACTGCCTTGCACAATATCACGTAGTAGAAACCCAAGTGGTGGTAATGACTAGGGTTGTGAGGGAAAATTGTAGTATTAGTGGTGGTGATAATGGTAGTAGAATCAATCATAGGAAGAAATAGTTGTTGCTTTCTAATAAGATTAGGGTTAGGGTTTGAGTAGATGCTACCACTATCGATTCCAATCGAGGTGGTGTTCCATTATTGGAACATGGCATTTTGTACACGGTCACCATCTTCTTGAAAGCGCTCACAAAGACCACAGTTTGCCCAAGATCATGGTTGCCAGATGTAGTCACGTCTAGCCACTAGAAAAAGTAGAAGTTGTTAGGGGAGGAAAATTAGATATGCCCTTATTTATAACAATTTGGAATATGCCAACAAGTTTATTCCTCTACAAATAGATAGTAATGACCCTGAGACAGAAATTAGAAAAATAGATATCTAATGATCAAAAGGCTAAAACATCTTATGAGTTGATGTTTATAGAATATAGCTTTTGATTAAATATTTTGAAATTTACAACACTTCACATGAATTGTGGAATGCCTTGAAAGAAAAGGTATGATAAAACTTTTGATATTAATACTCAACTATTCCTTCAAAGGTTTAACTCTTATAAAATGCAAGAGAGACAAAGTATTGTAAAACATGTGAATAATATGATTATTATGGCTAATGATTTGACTACCACTAGAACTCCAATTCTAGAAAAATTACAAGTGGCAACTATTCTCGATAGTTTGTCAAGTAGTTTTAATATAATTACTACAACTCTTAGGTCCATCTCACTTCAACTTTTTGAATTGTTAGTTAGGTTAAGAATGGAACAAAAATATATGATAAATCAAAAGAAATATGAAACAAATTTGAAAGAGGCAAATGCAACATTTAAAAAATTTAAAAAGGATAAGAACCAAAAGAAAGACAATAAGTCAAATAAGGTGTAGTTCAAGTGCAACTAGGCAGAAGGAAAGAAGTCATGCAGATCTTACCATAAATGTGGCTAATTTAGTCATTTTAGAGTAATTTATCCTAATAAGGATGAAAGCAAAGGCAAGGTCTCGGAACAAAGTGCATTTTAAAAGAAGGTATTCATTGGCATTATGGAATATAACAATGTTGTAATTCCAAACTCCAATGGGTGGATTGATTTGAAACAATCCAGCATATTGCAAAGATACAAAAAATTGGAAACCTTCACTGAGTTAAAGCTTAGGGAGTAGCGCATCTATATGAATAATAATATCTATTTAGATGTGGAAAAAGTTGACACTAATCAATTGGACTTTAAAGATAGCATTATGATTCAAAAGGATGTGTTTAGTATGAGGCAAAATTTGATTTCTATTGTTGCTTTGACGAAATGTAATTTAGAAGTTTGTTTTTATAACAAGCATAGGAAAATATTATAAATTATTTGCTATGGATCATTATATACTGGAATATGATCTTTTTCATATTTCTATAATTAACAATGAAGTGAAAATTGCAGTTGTCTTTTGATTATTCCTTGTGTTCATTATCGTAATGTGATTTATGACATTTTAAATTAGCACATATTAGTAAATCTAAAATAGAACAAATGACAGAATTAAATCTAATACTTGATATTAAAAATTTGAAAATGTCAACATTACTTGGTTAGAATGACTAAGAAATATTTTACAAAGGGAATTAGAGTGATTGAATTGTTAGGTTTGATTTATTTGGATGTTTGCAGTCCATTAAGTAGTAAAACTAACAATAATAATGAATATTTTGTAACATTTATAAATAATTTTTTAAAGTATGTCTACGTTTATTTAACATCTTATAAAGTAGGAATATTAAGTTGTTTTAAGTGATATAAAATGGAAGTTGAAAAATAATTAGGAAGAAATATTAAAGTGTTAAGATAAGATAGAGGTAAACAATATAATTCTAAAAAAAATAAATAATATTGTGAACAACATGGAATCAAAAGATAAACTACAACACCTCATATGTTGTAATAAAATGGTGCAGTCAAAAAGAAAAACAAAACTTTAATGAATTCTATTAAATGCATATTTTCACATTTTGGACTCTCCAATGAATTTTGAGGAGAAGTCATACTTACAATAAATTATGCATTAAATAGAATTACCACCAAGTTTGTATTGGTATGCTTTATGAATTATGGACCAAAAGAAAACTCAGTTTAAGTCATCTAAGAAAATGAGGTTCTATAGTTCATGTACTCATTCTTAGACAACTTAAAAATAAGTTAAAATTTAGAATCTTGAAATATAAATTTATTAGATATTATAAAAATTCTTTTAAATATAAATTTTTCTACAAGAAAAAAGAATTATTGAATACAAAGATGCTACTTTCTTATAAAATCTAAAAGAAAGGGAACAGCTTGATAATGATAGCAAATCATTATTAGTAATAGATGATCCTTTCAACATATTATTGGAATCTACTCCTAAAATTAATGAAGAGGAACAACCCAATATAAATGATAGAAATGAACTCATGGAAATTGTAGGTGATGATCAATACGTTTAGCTAAACATGGAAGATCAAAATGAATAAATTCCTATTGACGATAAAAAGAGAAGATATCAACCTACTTAGATGAATAATTATTATTTATATTCTTGTGAGCCTTGATGTTTATTAGTTGATATAAAGGATAATCACATGGATCTCATAAGATATAAAGATGTGATTGAATCACATGAAAAAGATTTATGACTTAAAGTCATGAATGAAGAAATTGGTTCAATGAAAAAGAATAATGTTTAGGAATTATGTGATTTACTTAATGAGAAGAAAGTTGTAGGATATAAATGGATATTCAAGAGAAAACTAAGGATTGATTTGTCTATTAATAAATATAAATTCTAATTAGTTGTCAAAGGATTTACATGAATGCCTAAAATTGACTTTTAGGAAACTTATTCACTTATAGCTAAGTTTTTGTCAATAAGGTTGATATTAATGATAATTATACACTTTGATTTAGAATTACATCAAATAAATGTAAAGACTATTTTTCTAAATGAAGATTAATAAGAAAATATTTATATGTCACAACCTAAGGCATTTCAAGTGGAATGAATGGAAAATAAAGTGTGCAAATTGGAAAAATCAATATAGGATTTGAAATAATCATTTAAACAATGATATATTAAGTTTCTCAAGGAAATTGTGAAAATGGAATTTGTTTTAAATAGATTAGATAATTATGTATATATCAAGAAAAGTGAGAGCAAATTTATAATATTGACTTTGTATGTAAATGATATTTTACTCATTGAAAATGATATTGACTTGATGAATAAAATAAAGAGCAAACTTAGCTTGAAATTTGAAATGAAAAACTTAACGAAAACATTCTATGTTCTTAGAATTCAAGTTCTTAGAGATCAAAAATTGAAAATATTAAGTGTGAGTTAGGAAAGATATCTATGTTTGATACTTAAAATGTTTGAAATATAGAATAGCAATCTCGTTCTTACATCATATATGCATGAGAAAAGATTAAGTAAAGACTAGTATTCTAAAAAGGGAAAGTAACCTTTAAAGGTATTTTATACGAAAGTCATTGGAAATTTGATATACGCTATGTTGTATACTAGATTAGACTTGACATATATTGTAAGTTTGATATGTAGATATTAAAGTAATCCTAGAATAACTCATTAGAAAACTGTTAAAAGAATAATGAAATATTTGAAAAAAATATTACACCACAAGTTAACATTAAGTAGATGAGCTTGAAGTGATTAGTTATATTGATATAGATCTTAATAGTGATAAAGATGATGAAAAATTCACTTTGAGATATTTGTTTATCTTTGAAGGTAGAGTTGTATCATGAAAGAGTAAAAAACAAGAGTATGTAGCAAAATATACACAAAAAGCTAAATATGTTACCTACCACATATAATTTAGATGAGGAGATGACTTAAAGCTTAGCTTGGTAACTAGTTCAAGTGAAATGTATTGTGGCAACTAAGCTACACCTAGTTTGATTAGTAGTAGTGCATATGGTTCAAGTGGAAAACATATTCATATATATTATTGTTATATTCATGACATTGTGGATAAAGGAGAAATACAATTAAGTTATATCTCTATAAGTGATATAATTGTTGATCATTTAATGAAAGGAATTCCAACCAAAAAAATTTAACAAGTATGTTAACTTGATGAAATTAAGGCACATTTTCATGAATAATGAAAATCATGATCATTGTTATAAATAGTAAGAATGAGATTTGAAATTCTATTGTTTTCCATAGATAATGGGAGCATATATTAGAACATTATGCAATAATGAAATTATATAATGATTTTAATGAATGGTATTTTGTGCATAATCTTCGTAATCAAGTGGGAAATGTTAGAATGTGAGATCATTGTACATGATCACCACATCCTTCAAAGTGTTCATAAAGAACCGTTAGTTTCCCCAACATTGTGGTCGTTGGATGTGGCCACGCTCGGTCGTTGAGAAAAGTTGGAGCGATCGGGGATGGAGGGAAAAGTTGGGTGTTTCGTTGTCATTATAAATAAGAAGGGGGAGAAGGGTCTAAGACTCATTAATACATATTGGAACCTCCCCACCCACTTCGTTGGAGACCCCAAAATCACTCACCGAAACCCCTCATTTTCATCATCTTCTGTCGTCGCCTCTACCATGCACTGCTGACATCCACTTGTCAAAGACTCCAACATTAGTGGTGTTGGTACAAGAGGCCAAAGTGCCAAACCAACAAGTCTAGTGAAGCTTCTTCCTCCTTTGCCTTCGTCATTGCTATCCTTGACATTGAGCCCAAGGCAAAGGTTGTCACCATGACTGATGACTCCTCATCCTTGCGCATGGTTGCAATGGTCGTTCTTGTGGAGAGGAGTTAAAAGTGTAGGGTGACGACCTTAGTTTTTTTTCTTTCCGTGCATCCATTGTGAACATCGCCTGCATCGTTCGTGTGAGTTTGAAGTCGAGGGTGGAGGATGAGGAGATGATGAATTGAGTTGGGCCAACCTCCTTCAACTACCCTACCATTTGTTTAAAGGGTAGCCGAATGGCTAAGTTACCCTCCAAATAGATACTTTCAAAATTATCCTTGGTTCATAATCAACTAAGAAAAGTCTACAAAACTTTTTACTTATTCTAGTCTAAGTAATAATTCTTGAAAAAATTACATAAAATAACTTTCATATTTGTTTAAACATTATTTATGCATGTAAGCATAAATAAAATATACATTAATTTATACAATGAGTGTTTTACGTCTAAATTCAACAATAACATGATTCTGATGGAATTTGAAGTCATGACATTTTAAAAATCACAAGATCATAATACCATTCTACATTCAACTTGTTATTAAAAAATATAAAAAAAATGTTAGTCATCATTCATCAAGTTAAATGAGGAATAATAATAATATTTATTGAATTTATAAATCATAGAAAAAGTATATGATCTATAAATGAAATCTACATAAGATGAATAAAAAATACATTACATAATTTACATTTATATTTTTTTTATAAATGATGTACTTTTTTATAATTTATAAATTTAACAAATATAATTATTTAATTTTCATTTAATTTAATAATGTTAGGATCAAATAACTCATTAGAAAGGGATGGATAATGAGTGCATGTAGGTTAATAAGACCTTTTGAACTCTTTGTAATATTGATAAGTAATTTAAGTTAATGCATGCAAAATAGTTTAAGCAAACAAAGTATATTCTAGAAACATGAACCCAATTGTTTGCAACACCCAAAGATTGATTTTCAATAAGCTTAAGATACGTACAAGTTGAATGTGTTATGATACATTGTGTATTATAGTTTATGCAACATTCAACATTGAGCTTGTATGTGATTCAAGTATGTTTCTTGCAAGATAAATATGATAGGTAAACAAACTAATGATCTATTCTATGAGTTCAACTACTATACACGAGTACTTATGAATGATTTCTTTTAGAGCATGAAAAATTCAACATAAACAAATCACACCAATAAAAAGAAGACACAAACAATTTATAATAGTTTTCCAGAGCTAGGTATGTCCACTCCACAAGTATGTACACTTATACCTTTCACTAATTTTGTGTTTTTACAAGCTTAACACACACAACCTATATGGTTAGTTAGTGCTTTTACTGGTCTAAATACTAAAAACCAATGATGTTTTTTAAGACTCAAACATTAAACCTATTACTCCCATGCCTAGGAGTCTTCTCATTAAATCAAGCAAGAATACGGTTCTCGCACAATACAAACTTGTTGTGATATACCTATAATCAATTAAATACAATAAAAACTTATAACCCAAGATAAATATATCTCTTAGCAAAGAACATAGGATGCCATAGATGAGCTTTAGATCTTTAACTTTACATGCAACTCTTGTTTCAACTTGTAGCAATTTGTAGTGAAGTCTTGTTCTTCTATTTGGATTGGTTGTTTGATTGATATTTTACTTTTGTGGAATATTGTTTAGAATGAAAAAATACATAATATTAACAGTTAAATAATAGTTAATTACATAATATTTAGCTTATCATATGAGAATTAAGCTATTATGTTATAATTACACTATTATATGCTTTAATGAAAGAATCTGCATAAATTCAAGAAATTAATGCTAATTAAGTACATTTTTGAACTGTCGAAGAATTATAGGCTTTTTAATTCCTAAGTCTCTGAATTTTCTGTTATTTCGGAGAGTTACATTTCATGTACCGAATAGTTATGTTTTAAATGCTTAAAAAATATTTTATTATTTCTTAAAGTATACGTGTTAAAACCTTAATGCATGATTTAAGTGAATGCTTGGTAAGTTATCTGCTAACTATCCGAAATGTGTCTGAGCATCAGATAGTTAAGGTTCGTAAGTATCTGAAATATCTAAACTCGTTAAGTTAGAATTATGCACGTGTTGAATTTAAATGTTTTATGATGTCATGTGAGCTGCATATATTTAATTCGTTAAGTTAGCATAACTATACATGTTGAGTTACTTGAAAGTACACTAAAGTAATGCGTTGTATTAGTATTATGTAGAAATAGGTAATGTAAACTTTCAAATAGTTAATGTTTCGTTTTAGTCGTAGAGTTATGTTAAAAACTCATATAGTTAAATTATTTACACGTGTGTTTTAATGTTTTAAGTTTTCATGTGTTTTCCACATGCGTTCGATAATGAAAAATTGAAGAGTTAGATAACTGTTAGAGTTTTTATACGCATGGATGGATAATTATTCAAGTTTTATAAAATAACTAACAAATAGATAAGTTTTCTTGTTGAGTCATGTATTTTTCAGGTGCAATAATAGAAGAGTTACAAGAAGACACAATACGAAGGAAAGCCATGATTGCATGTATCACATAGGAATTCACTCGTGAAATAAAGAAGAAATCACCATGGTTGATATGAATGAAGGAAATCCAACCGATCATTTAAGCAAAAATAGTTATTACTGAAAGAAATATAAAAGAAGAGGAGAAATATGAAGAAAGGGTGGTAGTAAGAGAAGTGGAAAACCACGCTAACTGTAGGAAGAGTTAGAAGTTTCCGAAAGCGTTGGAAGTTTCTTAAAGCTCCACACCATCACCAAAATCACCAACCATTGGAGGTCTGTAAAGATACTTTACAGATGTCGGGTCGATTTCGAGCTAAGCATGATGACTGATAACCATTGTGAGGAGTGATTGTGTCGCAGGAAGGAAAATCATTTTCACCAAGTATCGACTCATATCTTAGGAGATCGTAAAGCTTTTAGCCTTAGTTTCGAGTTGATGCTAGTATGCTAAAGAGGATATCAACTTATAATTCTTGGTTCGCGATTCTATAAGGAGAGGAGACAAGATTGTAAGTGATTAAGTTTTCAGTGATATAATTGCATTGCATGTAGTGATGAAAGTTTTAACTATCAATAGAGATTTTTACATTTTACCTTTCACTCATCTTCAAGAACATATCAAAACAAAAATACCAAAAACAACTAATTATCTGTATTTACATTTAGTATTAAAGTGTTGTATTGTTTATTTTGTATCATGATTAATGTTATCATTATCAGTATTGTGAATGTTTTATGTTTATTTGATTCAAAAAATAGAAAATAGTTTTATTGTTTACTGAAATTGATTTGTTTAGATACTTAAAGACTTTAATGGTTACTGTTTGAAATATCTGAATGTTAGTGTTGTTTAATGACAAATATCAGATTAACTAATATTAAAGAGTTTAATTGATATTATTTACATTCTATGGAACCGCCTAATGGTTGGACGAATTCTTCTATGTATAACAATATTTAATTGGAAAGGTAGGCTCATGGAGTTAACTTAAGTTCATGAGATTAGTCTATTGAGTTAACCATAACTTCACAAATTAAGTCTGTTGAGTTAACTGTAACTCAATAGAATGTTTAACTGAATATATATAAACTCTAATATAAAAATAAAAATAGTATACAATTCTTACTCAATCTCTTTAGAATTAACCTGTACTTGCATACAAATACAATATATATTGTGCACTTACAGTTTAAATATAAATTAGATTTAATATCTAATTTGTGTGAAAATTTATTTATTTAATTCTAAAAAAATTTATTAATATAAATATAAAAACAAATCAAATAAGTTTTCTAGCATTACCTAATAGACAAATTTATAATTTAACTTTTCACAACAATACAAATATAAAAAAATATTGAATGATTTTTGGTCATAGATAACTTCCACATATTTTTCTAATTTTAGCTTCCTTAATCACAATTGTTGATGGATCCTTTTTAATTCTTTGTGGTCGATCTTCATTTTTCATTCTTCATGTTACATGATATTTTTACTTATATTTCATTTCATTACACTTGCTACGTAAACTCAAGTTCTATAATATATATGTATCATTAAGTTTTTCATCAACCAAAACTCATGAGAAAGATTTTCTCAACAAAAAAATGATAATTAATAGAATAGAAAAATAAATTAAATTAATCAGGAAATTCCAGACTTCCGTGATCTAAATCCAGAACTTCCGGATTTATTTTGCTGAGGCGGTTACATATATTAAAAAAGAGAGTAAGTCTTTAGTTGTAAGTAATTGGACTTATTTGTAATTATATGAAACTTAAAGGTTTCATTGTAAAAAAAAACCTATTGTAACAATAATTAAAAAACTTATGTGTACGCATTTTTATTCATCTTACTTAAATTTTTTTATAAATGATATATTCTTTTATGATTGATAAATTTAATTATTATTCTTGATTTAATTTAATGAATGATAATTAATTTTTTAATAATTAATTAATTATATATTGTGACAGATTAATTTTTAATCTGTTATAATACATATCCTATTATAATAGATATAAAATATCTATTACGACAGATGAAAAATTTATCACAATAGATACCATATTATGATAGACATAAGACACTCATTATGATAGATTAAAAATCCATCACAATATATATTTATTGTGATAGATATAAGACATTTATTATAATAAATAAATAAATAACTTATCACAATATCATGTATAACGTGACAAATGGATCTTCACCGAAAATGTTACAATTCACAAATCTGTCTTATTTTCCTACAGACAGCGAGGAATAAAAACTTCCGTTCACCATAAAAAATTAACCTCGTGCATGGAAAATATAAGACTAACTTTAGCATGTAAAAAAAGAAAAAGAAAAAAGGCTAATGTAGAAATAAATTATTTGTTTAATATTTATCTGTATAAATCGTCTTGTATTTCTACTTGGAACGGGAAGAAAGAATGAAGAATCCAAACCAAAGAAACTGAACTAAAGAAATTAGAACAAAATTTAAACCAACCGTAGTAATTTAATAAATAAATAAATAATGGTGGTGAGCGTACCGTGTCCGGTGTTCCTCTCCCCCACGTAAACCCGACCGACCAACCGTCCGAGACCAGAGACCAATAACCAAACACAAGGAAAGCAATCTGGTCCGATGCGTGTGGGATCGACGGCGGAGGACGGTTGGCGACGGGCGAAGGGGATCTTCCGTTGCTCCGTCACCCTGCGCTGCAAGATATTCCCCTCCGTGTCCTTGCCTTGCCCCGCACGCCCCTCGTCGGGGCCCCACACCGTTGGGCATACGTCGGGGGCTTACCGTGCCTTGCAGATGCAGCGCAAGCGGAGTACGGTGGCGGATAAATACGGTAAGTGGAGACGTGGGGGGGAAGAGGGGGAGGGAAGGGGGAGGAGTGGAGAATCTCCAGAGAGAGAGAGAGTTGAAGCAGCAAGTGGAGAGAGAAGGGGGATTGCGATGGAAGTCAAAGGAGAGGGGGGGAAATCGTAGGGAAGGTTGGTGGTGGAAGGAGGACAGGATTGGGGGAGGAAGGAGGGGGTTTTCCGTTCGGGAAGGATGAGGCGACAAGAAGGAGGGAGTAGGAATGGGTTGCTGCCCAATTCCTTCAGGATTATATCCTCGTGTTTGAAGACGGTGTCCAGTAACGCTGGGTCGGTTGCGTCAACGGTTCGATCGGCTGGCGCATCTGTCGCCGCGTCGATCACCGCCCCACCGGAGGATGAGAAGGATCAGGTCGTCTTCTTCTTCTCCTTATTCGGTGAATGCTACAGTGGTATATGCCGTGTCTGTTGAACGGTTTTGTTCGCCATGGTTGGATTGCATTCTGGGTTCGCGGATGCATTGGTGTTCGTTCTTGGATTCGGTTGCATTTGGCCGATTCAGTTCATCGCATGTGGTTCAGTTGAGGAAGTATATAAAAACAAAACGAGTGAATTTGATTGAATTTTTTGTTAACTCTTGTGCAGAAAGTTTTGTTTGAGGTTTTTGATATGGGATGGAGAGTCCATGAATTGCTATCTTCTTCGGCTGCCCATTGTTTTCATAAGTTTGCTAAGTTGAAATGGCCCTCGTTACTTGACTGCTACTACTTGCTGATTTTTTTTTTGAAAGTTTGTTAACTGATTATGAGCGCAAAAGATGATTCCTAACAATATTTATCATAATGCTTAAATAAGCCATATCAATTTATGTGTTCCAAATGCTTCTTCTATCTCTGGATTACTGTATGACGACTTGATTGAACTAGTGACTTCCTCCAATTCGATATTTTCCATAAAAAAATCTCTTTATTTTGGTACCAAGCTCTTGATAACATTACCGTGCCTTTTACACTGGAAATGAGTTCTTTGACCAATGCTGTTATATAATGACAAAGTATAATTTTTTTATATGGGATTATAGCTTGGATTGTTGTTACTGTTGTAAATGACCATTTCTGTATTTTTTTAGATTTCATCTTTTAAGTTATTTTCGATATAATTTTACTATCTTGTTACTTATTTTGTTGTTGATAACTGTAATTGTACCTTATATATATATATTATGTTTTAAATTTAAGTATTTATTCTTGAGTGACAATTACACTTTATATACATAAACTGAAATCTTTTTTTTAAATTGTATTGCATGTAATTGAATTATAATTTATGTTATTCAACTATTTTGATGATTGTGATACTTGCATATTTGTAAATATATCTAATAAATTTATATTTATTCATTTTTATTTATTTTTTTTCAAAAAAAATGTCTGTTTAAAATCTCATTTTTAATCTTTTTTTTTAAAATTTCAACCCTATAATGTTTGTTTTCTGTTTTTACAACATTGATGATAACAGGCTTCTTTCTATTTCCTGAGTTGTCTTAATCTTATTGGTTTTCATTTGCTAAGTTTTTCATGTAATTGATCTTACAGGTGCTGTGGGCTGGTTTTGACAAATTAGAGCTTGGTTCATCTGTTTTCAAACATGTACTGCTACTTGGTTACTACAATGGTTTTCAAGTTCTGGATGTTGAGGATGCTACTGATGTTTGTGAATTGGTCTCAAAGCGGGGTGGCCCTGTAATGTTCTTACAGATGCAGCCTACTCCATGCAAATCTGAGGGTCCTGAAGGATTTAGATCATCCCATCCTATGCTGTTGGTTGTTGGTGGAGATGAATCAAATGGAACAGGTGCAGTCCATGGTGGTCGCCTAAGTGCACTAATAAAAGATGGTTGTAATGAGTTCCAGCAGGGGCATTGCATACCTGCCCCGACAGTTGTCCGTTTTTTCTCTCTCAAATCTAATAGCATTGTGCATGTTCTCAGATTTAGATCAGCTGTCTATGTAGTTCGCTGCAGTCCTCGAATAGTTGCAGTTGCTCTTGCAGCACAGGTAAGCAGATGGAAAACATCACAACTACTAGAGTGTTGCATATCCTTGTTTTATTATTTTCTCTTGCAATATGGTATTAGACATTTAGACATATTAATTTTTATTGCCATGTCAGATATACTGCTTTGATGCTGTTACACTTGAAAATAAGTTCAGTGTGCTGACATATCCTATTCAAGGAGCCAGTGGTGTTAATGCGGGATATGGTCCAATGGCTTTGGGTCCCAGGTGGCTGGCTTATGCTTCTAACAATCCATTGTTGTCAAATACTGGCCGCCTTAGCCCACAAAATCTCACACCTTCTCCAGGTGTCAGTCCATCAACTTCACCTAGTGGTGGAAACTTGGTTGCACGATATGCAATGGAGTCCAGCAAACATTTAGCTGCTGGAATTATCAATCTGGGTGACATGGGATACAAAACTTTATCTAAATACTATCAAGATCTGCTGCCTGATGGGTCGAATTCTCCCATATCTTCCAATTCTGGGAGGAAAATTTGCAAATCTGCTTCTTCAGCCCATCATACTGAGTGTGATAACGCTGGAATGGTTAGCTCTTTATCTTTAACATGCTACATGAGTTTTAGCTGCACTCTTGATAATACATTATTTGTTGATTTAGTTATATTATGATGGAATTTGGACTTCTCTTAATTCTTGGGAACTATCGTTTTGCAGGTGGTTATTAAGGATTTTGTCTCCAAGGATGTCATTTCACAGTTCAAAGCTCATACAAGTCCAATATCTGCCTTATGTTTTGATCCTACTGGTACACTTTTGGTCACTGCTTCAATTCACGGAAATAATATTAATGTCTTTCGTATAATGCCGAAGGCATTATCAAACAGCTCAAATTCTACACGTTATGACTGGACTTCTTCTCATATTCATATATACAAGTTGTACCGTGGGCTAACAACTGCTGTGAGTTTATATGCATAGATTAGTTTTGTAAAGTTTTGTTTCCAGCTTGTGTTTATGGTGTGTACCATTTCATTGATTTCAGGTCATACAAGATATATCTTTTAGTAAGTATAGTCAATGGATATCAATCATCTCATCCAGGGGAACATGCCATATATATGCGTTATCTCCTTTTGGTGGAGATGCTGGCTTTCAAACACAGAGTTTTAATGATGGTGGATCAATCCGTACGCCAAGTCTTTCTTTGCCATGGTGTTCGACTTCATCTTGCCTTTTTGACCAACATTTCTACTCTCCCTCAATGCCTACTACTCTTACAGTTGTGAGTAGGATTAAAAATGGGACTTCTGGGTGGTTGAATACTGTCAGCAGTGTTGCAGCCTCTGCTACTGGAAAATTGCATGTCCCATCTGGAGCTGTTGCTGCAGTCTTCCACAACTCTGTACATAATACTTTCCAAAGAGTTGATTCAAAGGTGTATCCTCTGGAGCAACTTCTTGTCTATTCACCTTCAGGTCATGTTGTTCAGTATGAACTTCTTCCCTCTTCACATGGTGAAGCATATGATGGTGGCTCAAGATCCGGTTCTGGTTCTCTTTTACAAAGTCAGGATGAGGAGCTTCGAGTAAATGCTGAACCTGTTCAATGGTGGGATGTTTGTCGGAGATTGAGTTGGCCTGAAAGAGATGAATGTGTAAATTATGTAGTATTTGATGCACATGAAACTCCTAACCTAGATATGGATTTATCTCATTGCGAAAGAAATGGAAGTAAAAATTCAGTATCACTGACAGATAATTCATGTGGCAAAATTTTTGTTAAGGCACATGAAAGGCCAGGTTGGTATCTTTACAACGCGGAAGTAAGGGGTAGCTATGGGCAGATACCAATTTGGCAGAAATCTAAGGTACTTAACCAATATTTCCAACACAGTTTTTATTATTTCATTCATCTTTGATCAGTTTTGCCAACTTGTTGCAGATATACTTCTATTTGTTAAATCCCCCCAGGGATAACCAAAGTTTAGCAGATGATTCTTTTGGAGGGGAAAGTGAAATTGAAAAAGTCCTTGTTCAGGAGGTTGAAATAAGGCAAAAAGATCTGCTTCCTGTCTTTCAGCATTTCCACAGTGTGCAATCACGTCACCTTGATGGGTAAGACCATCCAGTTTTTGTAAAATTAGTAAAGTGATTTCTGGTAGTTTTTTTCAATTATTTTCAGGACTTATATTAAAAAAATCAAGATGGTTTCATGCTCTAGCATATTTGGTGCATTGTAGAAACCTCTTAAGTATTTATATGTTTCACGAAATAAGTAAGACTAGTTCTCAAGTTTGTCCAATAATGGAGCAGCATACCTTGGAGCTTTTCTGGGCAGTAGCTTGCATCCCATAAGTTTTTCAAATTGGATTATTCTTCTTCTTCCTTTTTCTTTTTTTCTGAGGTCTTTTTTATGCTGGTGTGAACTGGATGCTTGTAATTTTCGTGTGGATCTTTTGCTCTGTTTTTTTGCTTTGTATGAAATAGACACCGTTTTCTTCATGCATGTAAATTTTTTTGTCAATTATTGAAGGGTTTTATCATTTTGCGCCAAAGTTGCAGTAGTAATATTTGTTCAATAACCAAAGTACGTCTGGAACTTTCTCTTGCTGTTAGTGATTGTTCCTCCCATAGATGAATATGTACTTTAAATCTTGGAGTTTAACATGCAAATACAATTTGAGGTAATAACATGTTTACAGCATGCAAAGGCTTGACATATTGACATGGCTAAGTAATGCAAATAAATTCCTTTGGATATATCTGTAGCAACTAACATGCTCATTTATTTTCATTGCACATGATAACTCGTATCAATATAAGAGATAGGCTTATGTGGTTTACCCTTGCTGTCTCCTTTGCTAGTCTCTTCACATATCATTTTCCCCTGTCATCAACTTTCCCTTTTTTACTTCTAGGGCCTATCTACTTGTAGATACATGATGTGTCATTATTGGGCTATTGTTTATTAGGCAGGAATTCCTAGTAGTGACAATATGACATTAGTTAATTTTCTTCAAGGAACCTAACTTTGTTTTTGCATCAGACTTCGGTAAGTGAAAAAAAAAGATGTGTTGATGAAATTTTGTAATGTTGAAGTTATGCCAATGGAAATATATTAATGAAAATCATCCTTTTTTAGCAAATTACAATGCTGATATCAATTTTGATGTCATTTCGAACCAACACACGTCGGCAAAATTTCACCAACATTTGTTGATGTTTAATTCCATCATTTTTCTATTGGCACCTTACTTTTTGTCATGGGTAAAAGTAATTGTATAAATTTTTAATTAGATGACTATAAATATTTGGTAAAATTTTTACTTAAATTAAATAAGTATCGGTCCTTGATCCAAAGATCATAAAATTCAACACTTTTTTCTTAAATATTAGTCATTCTTTTTAAGTAAAAATATAATAATGAATATAACTCAGATTAATATGAAAATTCAATATGTAATAGATTATAACATACTTTAACCAATTATATAATTATTTTTAATGTTTAAAATAAAATATTAATAAAAAGTGGTACCTTTAGGAAAGTTTGCTGGTGGGGCCACTAGGAACATTTTGGTAATTGTTTAGTGAGTTTTTAGATAGAAGAAAAACACATTTGAGTTGGTTTTGGATTTTTTGTCAGTAGATCACTATCGGCATAAAAAATCCTAACTGCCTCAAACACATATAAATGGATTCCTAATGTCCTCTCAATTGTTGCTACTCATGGTATTTTACCATTTCAGCCTTTTGTTTTTTAGTTAAAAGGAAATGGTCCTTTTAAAATTGCTTGAGCATTGTTCAAGATTCAATATTTTTAGTGGTAAGATGTGTAGTTTTATATTTTGAGCATGTAATTTCTTACGTGTTTATGCTATTGTAAATTTTTAATTGCATATATTATTTTTTTATTTTGAAGAAGTGTCATATTGATATAGATTGTACAACTATCAATAAAGAATCCCTTCTATGTGCATGCAAGTCATATTTATCGGCCATATATTTTTTGTGGAAATAAATATAGGTGTTGAGGGTGAACCTTTGTGGAATAGTAATATTCTTTATGAACTAGAGGTTGAGTTTGGATCTTAGGGAATTCGCTTTTGGAGGTTGGATGATCAAACCTTCTTTACTTATTTAGGCACCGCAGAGATGGCAGTCTCATCTACCAGCTTTCCCCTTTTAAAGACAAGTATAGGCATCGATGGAATTCACTTTATTTCTATATATATATGGAATTAGGTGATGATATAAAGTATCTCTTGGTTTTGGAAAGAATAAGAATAGGTTGGTAGACCTTGAGATAGGGTGGTAGATAATATTGTTTCATTCATTAATTTGTCTTATGTTTTGTCAAAAATTATGTTGACATGTTACTGTACATTATCTTGTTGTACTGGAAATCTCAATTGGATTATGATGACGAGCACATCTTGCCTGACACCATTCCATTATTTAAGATGGCATGCACGTTCAACTCTGTATCATATATATTATTGAGGTTTATAGACATTACTCTGTCTGCATGTTGACTGAATCATGGCAGCATAAAGCAAGCGTGCTACAAGAAAGTTGAGACTAGTCAAATTTTAATGTCAAGACCCATGGTGTCCATTCCTTTTGACAAGTTGCTACACAAGATTGTAGTTGATGGAGAACTACAAATAGGAGCCAAATGGCAGGTTGGTGTCTATAAACGACAACATGTTGATGATCTTTGGTTGGGAAAGGTGTTCTATAAGTCTAGAACTCTGTATTGTTGTTCCTATGCCATTGTTGAATGCTGGCATCATGGAGGCGAAGGAAGTTGAAGCATTCAGGAGATTGGAATTAAAAACAACAATGATGAATCAGTCCACATGATAATTTTTCCTTGTATCCCCATCTCACAACATCAATAATGATGACTGAAGATATAGGTGGCATTTGTATGGATTTTTTGGTTGATAAAATTTCTAGGAATCAAATTTCTAGGATAAAGCTGGAAATTCCCCTTATGCAGCTTCCCACCCGATAATCTTGTCTGGAATGAACAATATTGTTAAGATTACTGACATTTCCACATCCTTTTAATAGTAATTCAACTTTCTTTTTTCATTTCAGACCCTTTTGTCTGCTTTCTTTATCTCTAATTTCTCATGTCAGCTGTATGATCATGCACATGCAAGCAAAAGTCTGTCCAACACTACAATGCCCTTGTGTCTTGTGGTTGGTTTTCTCTAAAGAGACGAAGAAAAAATGAAAATAGATAAATTAATGCAATATTAGGGTTTAATGACATTTGTCCATTGTTATGACAAGGTTATCTGGTAAGATTTCAGATCTTATGAGTACAATATGATCCTCCAAAAAGCCATGATGTAGCAATATTCAAAAGTTCACTTCCATGTTGTCTGGGATTAAAGGCTTAAGGCTTCTGGAGGTAGTGTCGTAGAAGCTGGTGTGGATTCTGATTGGAACCCAAGAAACATTTTTTCTTCCTTGGCTTCTATGAGAGACTTCTACAAAAAACTGTGCCTAGGAACTTAAAGTAATGTCTTCATGAATACAATCAGATGTCCATTGTTTTCGGTGATTGATGGTGCATTTGTGCAATTTGTCATAATGTTGGGTTCCAGCCAGATGTCTGGGATTAAGTGCATAAAGCTTCTGGATGAAGGTGATTTTGGAGAAGCTGGAGTGGATTCTGACTGGAACCCAAGAAACATTTGTCCTTCCATGGCTTCTATGACAGACTTATACAAAAACCTTGCCTAGGAAGTGAAATCAAACACTATATAGTAATGTCCTCATAAATACAATCATATGTCCATTGTCTTTGGTGATTGACAGTGCATTTGTAAAATTTGTCATAACATTGGGTTCCAATCAGATGTCTGGGATTAAGTGCATAAAGCTTCTGGATGAAGGTGATTTTGGAGAAGCTGGAGTGGATTCTGACTGGAACCCAAGAAACATTTGTCCTTCCATGGCTTCTATGACAGACTTATACAAAAACCTTGCCTAGGAAGTGAAATCAAACACTATATAGTAATGTCCTCATAAATACAATCATATGTCCATTGTCTTTGGTGATTGACAGTGCATTTGTAAAATTTGTCATAACATTGGGTTCCAATCAGATGTCTGAGGTTAAATACTTAAAGCTTCTGGATGCAGTGTTGTAGAATCTGGACTGGATACCAGTTGGAAGCCAACGAAAAACTGCCTAGGAAGCCAAATCAAACGCTATATAGTAATGCCTTCATGAACACGATCAGACGTCCATTGTCTTTGGTGATTGACAGTGCATTTGTACAATTTGTCGTGATGTTGAGTGAACACTAATCAAATTGAGATCTGTACCACATGAGCCAACATAATCCGAAGGTAAATGATTGCTACTTGACCTTTCTTGAAGTTTGTGATACAATTCAATGCTGCTTTTCACAATGTAGAAAATTTGGTTCATCAAGCCATATGTTAACGGTAAGAAGATTCAAAAACATTGCTTTTATGACATGTACTTGTTTAAGCATGTGATTGGAATGATAATATTTTTTGGGAACTATTACTTATAATGCTCAAGCAAAAGCACTGGTGTTTTCTTTTACAATGTTTGTTTGTATAAAGATTGCATCATGCATCCAAGCATTCCTCCCAGATATTACAAATATGGCATCTATATTATTGTCTCTAAGAACACCGGAAATGACTTTCTAAATAGAGTTTAGCATTATGAACAGAAGCAAAATCGTGGTTTTTACAGTAAAAAATTAAAAATATAAATCCAGTTTGGCAATATCAGTATACGTAGCTTATGTTGGTATTGGTCATTGCATTTTCCTTTGGCAAGTTTTGGGCCGGTGAAAGGTGAAATAACAATGCCTATTCTTGAAACATGAGGACAAAGGGATGCTTATAAAGCTGACATGGAACATATGCTTGGAGTGTACTTTTTATTTGGTCACATTCATTTTTTTTAATAAAGCACACTTTTTTTTGTTAATCCGGAAAGGGTATTATTCATCCTCTTCTCTTCTTACTAACAGCCTTTTTTATTCATTGTGGGACTTGATATCTTAAATCTTCTACCTTAATGATGTAATATGCATAACTGTTTACAAAGATCATCAGATCATGGCCTAGTTAATCTGATATATACAAGAGTAATTGATTATTTAAGCCGATCATTTTTACCATCTTGCAAAGTTGAGATAAAATAAATACCTCATATTTTGTTCTAGATTTCTAAGCTGACATTAACACAGTTTCCTGTAAAAATGTTGCTATTTTTCTTTCCTATGACATCTTTTTTCTGCTTGAAGTCCTTGAATTATCTTGCTTTATTATACTAGCTGTTAAATGGGTACTTTAAACTGATAATCAGGTATCCATTACGTTCAAAAGTTAATTGAACTCTAGAGAATTGCGGCTTACCATTCAAAAGCTGAATTATAAAATGATAAGAATATATTTTCCTAGCAACTAAAGTTAAAAAGGTTTTGGAAAGCATTGGGTTGTTTCTTCCTTGCCTGCTCTAAAGGGGTACTGTTGAGCCACTCTTGTTCTCAAAAGTAAATAAAGTTGTTCCTCCTATATGAACTAGCCAAATGTTTAAAGTCCCTATTTATACTAATGCAAGTTTTCCTATTTCTTTCTATTTATACTAATGTTTTTCCAATTTACTAGATTGGTAATTTTGATCTCGTTTTAAACCTTTTTTTAATTCATACTAATGCTTTTCCAATTTTCTAGATTGATAATTTTGATCTTGCTTTAAAATTTTTAATTTTGGTTTCTTTTCTTATTTTGTAGATAATTACCTGGGTAAGATTAAAAAACCATACCGTCTGTAATCATTTGATGCAACATTCAAATAAGAAAAATTATTTTTGGAGTTGAGTAATATTTACAGAAGATAAATGTTGAGAAAATGTAGTATCCTTTTTTTCGCTGTAAGTTACCCACTTACCCTACCTGTCTGACTACTCTTTGACTTGCAAATTGCATTGACGGCAGGTTGCTCTTTTCTTAGCTCAGCCAAGAAATTGATTAGTTGTAGGTAAAATATTGGTAGAAAGCAAAGGAGATAAGTTGTAATTCATAAGTCATATGTAAAAATATTGGTAGAAAGTAAAAGGAGATTCTGAATGACAATAGCGGGCTTCATTTTTTTAATAAATCAATTCTCTCCCTGCTTTTATTTACATAAACCAGACTGGCGAAGAACCATTAGAACACGGTAGTTGTAGCAGTAATGCACTAGTGCATCTTGCTGGCTTCTCTGGTTGCCAGGGCATCTATACACTGGAAGATGCACCAGTGACTAATCACTTACACTTATTCATCTTTGAGGACCTCCAATAATTAAGGGTAATCATTTTTTTAAATCTCGTCACCTTCCTGCATTGGTAAATTGGAATTCATAATATCGATGGATGCAGTTATCACTGTTATAATGATAATCTGCAGCATGTATTCCTTTTTACTACTTTTCTTTTGTTGGCTCTTAATCGTTAAAGTATTAGGCTCTTTGTTTGTTTGATATTCCTTTACACACCAAGTTTCTTGTCTTGTTTTGTTTTCAACATACTTGGATCATCAGATGATTTGTGAAAATAGGATTTCACCTTTTGTAGGTTGGTTCTTTTGCAGGAATTTTGCTGGTAAAATTCCAGCAGCGGCACCAGTAGATTTTGACGATGCTGGAGCTAAGTTAGTGGAAGATAGTGTTATCAAGCCCTCCAGCCTACCCAACCACTATTTTGGTAATAATGATAATTGACTTTACAAAAAAGGCACCATTTTTATGCATCACCATCTTCATTTGTACGGCAGTATACTTTCTCTTTTATACTGCAGGCAAATGATCGTTTTGTTTTAAGATGTTAGCCACCTATTAGCACTATCTACAACTGCTCAATTGCCTATTTTTGTTATCATTCCAAAACTAGGTTGTTAGTATTTGCTGCTTCATTATTGACCTTGTTCTCTAACTTCTTGTTTTTCTGATATTTTCTCACCGCCTTGTAACCACTTGCTATATTGATTACTCCCTGCGATAGAATCAGAGAAAGCTGCTAGTAGTGCTCCCGAATTGGAGGTCGTCAGCCCAAGGCCTCATGTAGTCTTCCATTCTTTGGAAAATTCTGGCTTATCTGGAGTAGCACAAAATCAAGATCTGCTTGTACAGTCATCTGAATCTGTTAATGACCGAAGGGAGATACCTCCTCCTGCTGTATCTAAGACAAAGCAAGATTCCAGGATTGTATCAGAATGCTCAGAGCAAGATATACAGTCACTTCCATCCAAGTGTGCCCATGATGGAGATTACATTGGTGGTCATCATGTTGTAAATAAAAGCCTTCCACTGGAGATTGGTTTTTCTGGTGTTGACAGATATACGAACCACTTGAGCAATGGTGATATTTCCACTTTAGTAGGTATACACACAAACTCTTCACAAAACATAGAGTCGCCACCTTTCTTCCAAGAGGGATACTGTAAATTATCTGATCTTGATCAACACCATAACTCAACTGAAGCTATCACCGATGCTGAAAGCAATGGTAGCCATTCTGAGAGAGAGAAAGCTGTGGAAGATGGAGATCATGATGATTTGGTGGGAGGCGTTTTTGCCTTCTCTGAAGAAGGTAACGATTTGGATTTTTTTTGTTCTTTCTTTAATACGTATATTTCCATCGCATCTGCTTCATATATTCAGATATTACTTATTCAGGTTGATTGGAATTTTTGGAAAATGCCGCAATGGAACAAGAAATCTTAAGTCCAAGTCTCACTCATGCCTCATGACTCTCAATCTTTCGGCAAGTTGGCTCACAAGTTCGTCTTTCGTACAATACTATATAGATATAACGACAAGTTCCACTGTTGAGCGGCTCTCGTTCTGGGATCAATCTTATAGAAAAGATGTACATTCCGGATTCTCAGTAGCTGTGCTTCTCTTCTAAGCTTCGATGAATTGGTTTCATCTCGATGTACAGGGTGAATGGAAACCACTCATTATGAATTGAACGAGGGCAATATCCACCACTCTATCCTTTGTACATTTTCTAGATTGTGGATGATCAGTTCGTGGACACGGAAAGCTCCGGGGATTTGTGTGTTAACTTTACCATGTCTGATTGTACAGCAGGGAAAAGAAAAAAAAAAAAAAAAAGCCCTCTTCGCTGATTCGTTATGACTGAGATTGGTCTCCATGCCATGTTGTATCTGTTGAGAGGATCAGCGTGATGGCTACCTCTCTTACAGGATTATAGCGTTACAAGTTGGAGATTCTTGATTCTCATTAGCTTCTTTTCCGCGGTTTTCTGTTTGTTTTTTTTTTTCTTTACTTGAAGAGGGCCATAGCCGGAGCTTACATCCCTAGAGTAACAGTCGCACATAAGCGTATGGTATATGATAATAACGATGATGATGGAATTCATTTCCAGCCACTGGTGCCAATTGTGACTCGGAGGAGAGGAGGAGGTGGAGGTGGTGATGGTGGTGGTGGTGGTGATGATGGAGGAGGGAGCGGTGGCAACGGGGTGATGATGAAGAGTTCGATGAGAAACGTACACAAACAAATAGTATCTGAGTTTCAACTCGTATTAAACATTAAAGTTTAAACTGAGCATGTCGTTGCAACCATTGGCTAAGCATACATGTGTTTGTTTCAGTTGAAGTAAGCACAGATCGAAACAAACACATTCAAAGTTGTCGATGCATTGCTCTCCGTCTTCTTTGTCTTGCAGCATCCAGTGATAGTGGCCAATGCTCTTGCTCCGTATGGACGTATCTGCAAGAGAGAGTGACAAACGAACGTTTCGGATGATCCATGGGGAAACAAATGCTACCATATATGGTCGATTGAAGTTGTGTGGTGGTTGTTTCTTCCTTTTTTTCTTTTTTCTTTTTTTCAGGTTAGTTGATATAGAAACAACGTACTCGTACTTGTCAATTTCAATTTTTTCTTTTTTTTTAAAAAAAAAAAAAAAACATTGGCATGTTAATATTAAGACAAGCATCAGAACATTAGGAATCAATTATAATATTTAACTTTTTGTGCATCTACGTACTAATTTCCGGCGTCATTTATTAATTTATTGGGAAGGAAGGGAAATGCATGTCTAAATTAAATCAATCGTCCGTACTGCAGCCGTCCTCTTCTGCATGCGTCTGCTGTCTGTTGGCTAAATGGGCGGGCATGCTCCTTGACGTCATTCATGTTTGATCGCCTTCGATTTTATTTGGTCACACATTCAGATGCACTGCTCTTCTTCTTCTTCCTCTTCTTCTTAATAATAATAATAATAATAATAGTAGTAATAAGGATGGGTCCGCCTCCATTCATTCAAAGGCCGATTAATTATGTAGATTTATTAATAAACCTCCAGTTTGGTTTCAAAAAGTTGTTTAGTTCTGCGCAGGCACCCAATTCCAAAGTTCCATGATAAGCTCTACATGCCAATTAACCAATTACAATGATTTGGTTTATCAAGAACCGGTAATACTTGTAATTTTTATTAAAATTAGTTTATCCTATTCTAGTTGGTTCTTTTGGAGGGTTTATCCTGAAAGAGCTTGAGTATGATGGCAATTGTCATGGTATCATTCATAGCTACAGCGTTAAATATCACTGGAATTATTGCTCAGCAGTTTCTGAAAAATACTTTTTAAGAGCAGTACTTTTCAGGAGCTCTGCTACTTTCAGGAACTAAGGCTCAACTCACATTTGTTTATTTATTCAAGTTTTTTGAAATATGTGTTAAGTGTTGAAATTGAAGTTAGGGGCCTCTCAACAAACAGATCTTTAGTATATTTTCGTCATGATGTGGTCCTTTTCATCACTTATGGCGTGATAATATGATTGAATGTTTATCAATCATTCTATTGTAAGGAATGAGGTCCTAGATTCGAATTTATAAAATTTTTTTTACCATTATCGAAAAAATCCATTCATCATTATCTTTTTTTGAAAATATCAAAAATAAGACAAAATGAATGCATAAGGACAAGTGGTTCATATATTTGATCAATGAGGCCGAAAAGAGAGTATGAGACAACGTGAGGCTTACTGTGGTGAAATGGAAAATTGATTTTGAACTATACCATCATTTTCTAACTTGGTCTACAGAGTATGATCTCATGTAGATATTACAGATATATATATATATATATATATAGTTCTACAACGCCTGTATCTAATGCTTTTTTCATCATTCCTTTCATTTTCCTTCTCCATCAATCAACAACCTCCATTTTCAACTTCCCTTTGCTGTCATCTTCTACCTGTCTTGTCTTTTGTCTTCTTCCTTTCAGGTATATTTCATGGCTCTCCTTTCAGAAATCTTTTCACGCCACTGTTGTTATTTTTTTAATTGATGAGGAACGTAGAGACGAAGATTTAAATCCAGATAAAAATTAAACTGCATGATTTTGACTAAATCGATTACCTACTATTGTATTATGATCAATCTTTCTAGAATTAATTACCGACATGCGGCTGGAATTAAAGAGATCATCATCCACAAACCCCAAAAACTGAATGATGCCTTCAAGTGGAAGCCTCCTGATTAGTTTGGTCAAAGTTGTTTCACTTCAGTTAATTATATCCTAATTAGTTTGATTTGAGATCAACCCACCTAGCTGAAGAATCATTTTGAGATAAATGGATGGCAGCCAAGCCATCCATTCCCACTTCCATCTTCCATGTCCAATAATAATGCCTTGAACTTGAAGGTTGAGGATATATGCTTGGAGAATAAAGGATGGAGGAGAAGTCATTGCCACTGCAGGCCCACTGATCTGTGTCATACCATAGCCTTGCCTGCCTTTTTAGAGCTCTCCCTTCTCTTCTTAAAAGAGAAACAAGAGCCCCACCCCTTTTGTCCTGTCCTAATAATCCTCACATATATGTTCTGCACTGTGGGGTCTCATTACGTTTTAAATCATTCCATAATCCAGATTTTAAATTTGATGGCCACCTTTAAATAATCTTCTCCTAAAGTCATCCCAGCAATCTCACAGGCTTTAACATAAAACAAACATAAATGTGCCATCAACATAAACAATCATATTATCACCCAATTTGTTCCGGAAAGAGAATCATGATGTCTTCATGCAATTAGGACAAGCTTTCATGAACAGATTCTTTATCAGCAGTTGTGGAAGCCATTAGAACAAGTTGATAAATTTCATCTATGATATTCCAATATCATGTAACCCAATTCTAGGAATGCGCCTTTCTTGATAACTTTTCTTGATGAATTTGCACCAACCAAATGGGAATCATGTGTTGTGGTCTGATAATGTGACATTTAATACATATTCAAAATATGATACTGTCAATTCCTAACGTGGGTACCATATGAAATGAATTAACATATGTATCTGAATTCTCTGTATCCAACTCACAATCATAATATCCCTTCGATTGAAGCACGGGCGTCCTCATTGAGTTCACTTCATCTAACATAACAGTATGTGCTCATCTGTAAAGCTATGGGGAAGTGGGGATGGATCAAAGGGTACTTCCAAAAACCACAAAATCCATTGACAGAACATGAAGCGATTCTGAGGGAAAATAATCCCCCAATCACTATATCCAACTTTCAATTGTGAATCTTTGCGGCTGAAGCTTGGTTTCTTATTTAATCTTCAAGTTGACACGATCACCAATTAACAATAGGAAAGTTGGAACTGTCATGAAATCACATGAATGAGTGAAATTTGCCAATCCCCAACTAGCCACATATATAATGGCTTTAGCCTTAAGAGTAACCTTGATTCCCCAAGCATTGAATCAGTGCTTTTGTCAAGAAACTTAAAAGAAGTGGAAAATTGTAGTCGAAGGGAAGCCAACAGAAAATGAAAATCGAAAGAAAATAGTTTCCCTTTCAAATTTTACCCTTTTCAGGTAAGAAAAATCTTCGAAGCTTGTGATGGAAACTAACGGAAAATAGGCACAAACACCCTATTAATAATCATTGGCCAAATGAAAAATATTCTCCTTTCCATTGGTTTTCAAAGAACACAAACACCCTTAATTAGGAACAAATTTGTGTGATATGTTGTTACGCTCAGAACAATCATCAATCACCATCGATTAATGCTGATCATCCAAGAAAAGTCAGAAAAAGTGAGGATGCACCTCGCCTTTAATGAAACCTAATTATGAAGCAAGAGATGGAAGGCTTTCTTAAGTATTCTTAGCTCAAGGGCTGAAGATTGCCTATGGTCTCATCAACCAATATGACGTGTCATTAGGGACTCCTCCAACCCTACATGTATCCCATGTCGTCCATAGTTTGTGTCAACCAACAAGCACTAAAGATGCAAAGGGACACATACATTAATTTGATTACAAGTGTTTCCATATCTATACATGTGTGTTCAGATTTTGAATAGATATATATATATATCGACAGTTAACTTAAAAGATATATATTCTTTAAAAAGATATGGATATGATTCAAATATAAGAGAAATACGCATATGGTACAGATATAATCATAGTTCAACTAATGGATACAAATACGAATGAGATGATACCAGACGAAATGGGTGTGAATTTATGTTGGGTTCGAATATGAACAAGATATTGAAATACACTAATAATCCAAAACATTGATGATCTTCCTCCTTCTGATTAGATCAGTCAACTGCCACTACTTGGATGTTTGACTTTGGTCAGAACAAAGGACAAGACTGGTCCAGGTGAATGAAGTCAACCTCACTTCTTCCTCTCATACTTAACGTCAAATGCGTGCAATAAATGAAGGTAAATTACGTTTTGTATCCGTGGTTAAAACATTTACCATGATATTTATAATTGACGGTGGCGAGTGAAGACCAGAAGAAAATTCTCGGGTCCAATGTGTGGGATTGATGTGGTTTATGCAGAATCTCCAACGCATCGTTAGTATATTTTACTATTTATTCATACAACATAATATCCCAACTTATAATTTATAGATATAAAAGTCACCAAGTAATTCTAAGTTGCAAATATTAACTAAAATTTTATTAAAATTTATAAGTTGGACCTTAAGATTATATTAAAATTGATATGTATATATATATACTCAACTAAAGAGTCATATAACCTAATAAAACTACATGAATCATATCCGTATCTGTGTTACTTTTCCTAATAAATTACTGAATATCTTCCGAATATTTTTTTAATATTCTTTGTCTTGCTTGATCTTATAAGAGAATATCAGTCAGGTGTTGCTGATGTCGATACGATAAATAAAGTTCAATTTAAACGAGAAGTTTCTAGGGCTTGGCGTCGACCAGGAGTGTTGCAAATCTTTGAAGTCTGAATGTATTTTCCATCTATTATCTAATCCAGGAGAATTATAATTCGAAGAAGAATTGTAAGCATTTCATTCGAAATCGAATAAAATTTAAATTCTTTTTTGTTTCATTTCCAATGCACAAAACCCCTAAGAATTTGATAATGCGCAAACCTTTTCTTTTTTTTCTTCCAATTTTCTCTTTTTGTTTATAAGTCTTTTCAGAGTTTTTCTTCTTCTTTATTTTCCATATCTTTAAATTCCGTCACTCTTCCAGCGGTGACTTCACGGTTGAGACTTTTGCTTTTAATCTACTTTTTTTTTTTTTTTTAAAAACAAACTTGTCGTCAGACCATAACGTGTCTCTCTCACCCACGTAACATGACAATAATTTTTCACGCCTTAACCTCTTCTGTCCGTTACCTTCTCTTATATCACCTTTATTACTTTTTAAGTTTTTTTTTTTTTTTCAAATATTATGATTTCGTAATCAATATATAATATAATGTAATTAATGTTTTTATTATCATAAGTTTTCAAGGTTTGTTATAGAAGATAAGTTTTTTAGGACATCATTCAATTATAATTAAACATAAGCTTAAATAATAAAATTAATTCCTTATATGCTCTTATAATTAACTTACGTATAATTAACAAACATTGTAATTTGATTGCACAATTTAATTTAATTATATTACACTAAGATTACGTACGGCTGTAACTAACATCGGACCTAATTTGCTTTCTTTGAAAACTTATCCAACTTTTTGAATGCTTATGAGAAAAAAATTTAAATAAAGCCGGAAACAGAATTTTTATGGTTCCCACACATGTTTGGATAATATCTGTATTTTTTGTCTCATATAAAAATTAGATGTGTCTCACATTTAAATATATTTTTATTAATCATAATAGAGACGCAGAGAATTTTCTTTTTTTTAAAAAATGATTGTATTTTCGCCTAGATTTGAATTTAATATCTCATCTCTTATAACCGAGAGAATTATCAACTGCGGTTATTGTCATAGGAGAGAGAAATATATTTTTATCTAATTTTAACTGCTAATATTCATCATAAAAAACTGATTATAGATATGTAAATGTATCTGCAAGTTAATGGTATTAATAAAATAATAATAGTAAATATTATATTTTTATTTTGTTGGATGGATAGTATTTTTATCTTTGAGAATTAATAATACTATTTCTATTAAATATATTAAATTATTTACATAAAATATCAAGCCTTCCACGTGGAGTGGACACCAAACCCGAACCATTCCCTTGCCGTTACCGTGCCGCCGCAAACCTCGGTCCTTACGGTGGTCTTGCGGCACAGCAGAAACGAAAACGGTGGCATATAAATAAGGACGGAAACGGGGCTCAGGCGAAAGGGAGAGAGGAGAAGAGAGGAAATAAACTCCCACAGAGAGAGAGAGAGAGAGAACCGAAAGGAAGAGGGAGTTCGTAGTAGTTTCGAGAGGGAATACGGGAAGCGTCGTAGGTAGTCTCGGGGCTGCCCATGGAGGCGACGTATCTGTCGTAGTGTGGAGTGAAGGATCGGAATCGGGATCGGAGACGGAGGATGAGGGGGAAGGGGAACGGGAGCAGGAGCAGGAGTAAGTTACTCCCCAACTCGCTCCGGATCATCTCATCCTGCTTGAAGACGGTTTCCAGCAACGCAGGGACGGTCGCTTCCACCGTCAGGTCAGCCGGCGCGTCTGTAGCCGCCAGCATCGCTGCCTCTGCTGTCGATATTGAGAAGGACCAGGTGCAGCTTTATTTTCTGGTCGTCTCTCTTTTTCCTCCTCAATTCGAAAATTTGGGAGGTTTTTCTGATGATTTAGTTGATTTTGATGCTATTAGATGACGTAAGGTTTGGTAATAAGTTGTGAGAGGTACAAATGTAGTTGTTGCGTTAGTTGTTTTTTCTTCATTTAAATTTGCGGAAAGAAATAATCATTTGTCCATCGATTTTTATGCTGTACTCATCTTTCTTTCTTTTCTGATAATTGCTATGTCGTTCAAGTTTTTTGCAGCAATGCGCAATTTTTGAATAGGATGTTTGGTCTGTTGCTCATGATTATGGTTATCAGTTGATGCTGATTGCCTTGTACAGGAAGTCCCAAAAAATTTCTAGTTACTTGGGATTTGTAGGACGATACTCCAGGATATCGCATTTGCTTTAAGGACTGTTACCTTGATATAGGGTTCTGCACAACGACCAATTAGATAGTTTTGTTCCTCTATCTGTTAGGTGCCAGTTTAAGATTTCCAAGGAACGTGAGCTATTTCTAGCATTATTTAGAGTGTGATACTTTAAAGACCATGATGTCCTTTCCTTTTCCTTGTAACATACTTTATTAATCTCTTCTAAGCACATGGACCATAGAAAACAGATAGGAGGTGGAGTATTTTGCTATCATTCAAGTTGTTTTCCTAATTGAGTAGGTTCTCATCTAATAAGGGAAGAATGGAGTTCTAGGAATAACTCGTGATAATACATAAAAGCTGGTCATCATCATGCAAGGTTATTAAGGTGCCCATTTGGTAGCCTTGGATGCCTTGAGTGCCTAGGCGGCCATATTAATATATTTTTTTATTTTAAAATATGTATATGTATAGTTATTTGTTTATATTTATGCATATTAATAGTTAACAACATGCAAATAAATAGTGTAAACTAACTTATAAATGTATGTAAGCAACAAACACAACAATGATATTTAAAAGTTACAACTTATAAATTAACTTGTGATAAAAGTCAATACACCATAACAAAATAAGATATACAAAATCTAAATGACAATAAAATAAAAATATCTTTGTTAGATAGTATTAGATCTTTGTTGGATCTCTCAATGGATTCAACAAAGATTTGGTTAATTCCTACAAGGCACTGAGCGTACCTAGGTGTTGCCCAAAAAATGCCTAGGCATCTAGTTACCCATCTTAATAACTACATTGTCAGGTAGAATCATATCTTCACTACTTTATGTTGTGATGTCTGCCTTTTTATATTCTAATATTAGGAATTGAGGTTCTGCTTTATCTCATAAAATAATTTCCCATTTCTGGTCAGATACTGGATTCTCTGAAATAATGTCCAAATATTGCAGTATGTAACTATGTGAATGTGTTTTTATTCATCTTTTGATCAATATCTTACCTTTTCAAGTGTCTGATCATAAATATTTTTTGGTTGGAACTGCTTCAAACTTGTTAATTTTGTTTTATAGTCCTTTTGTTTGTTCTTACTCCTATAGGTACTTTGGGCTGGTTTTGACAAGTTAGAGCTTAGTTCCTCTTCCTTCAAACATGTACTATTACTTGGCTATACCAATGGTTTTCAAGTTCTAGATGTTGAGGATGCGACGAATTTTCACGTATTGGTTTCAAAGAGGAATGGGCCTGTCACTTTCTTACAGATGCAACCTATTCCATCTAAGTCGGAGGGCCCAGAAGGATTTAGATCATATCATCCTATGCTGTTGTTTGTTGCTGGAGATGAAACAAATGAATCTGGTGTAGTTCAAGGTTGTCATTTGAATGCATTAACCAATGATGGTTGCAATGAATCTCAACAAGGAATTTGCATTCCTACTCCTACTATTCTCCATTTTTTCTCACTAAGGACCAATGATGTTGTGCATGTTCTGAGATTTAGATCAGCAATCTATGTTGTTCGATGCAGCCTTCGTGTAGTTGCAGTAGCTCTTGCATCACAGGTGAGATCAATGAATCTAAAATATAACTAAAATAACACTATTGCATATTTTTATGATTATTTTCTATAAAAGAATTATCTTCAAGAAATACATACATACTTTTTTTTTGCCATGACAGATATTTTGCTTTGATGCTGTTACACTTGAAAACAAGTTCAGTGTGCTGACATATCCTGTGCAAAGATCTGTTGGTATTAATGTGGGTTATGGTCCAATGGCACTGAATTCAAGATGGTTAGCTTATTCCTCCAACAATCCATTATTGTCAAACACTGGCCGTCTTAGTGCCCAAAATCTAAATCCTTCTCCAGGTGTTAGTCCGTCAACTTCACCTGGCAATGGCACTTTAGTTGCACGGTATGCAATGGAGTCTAGTAAACAGTTAGCTGCTGGAATTATCAATTTGGGTGACAAGGGATACAAAACTTTATCCAAATATTGTCAGGATATTCGAAATGATGATTCTAATTCTTCCATTTCATCAAAGTCTGGAAGGAAAACTTGTATACTTCCATCTGCATCTAATCACAGTGAAGCAGATAATGCTGGAATGGTTAGTCCATTGCTTGAAATAAGCCTCTTTTTTCACGTAGTGGTTTCTGCATTTATAGAATGGTAGTAAGCACATCCATTCAAGATAAACCTTGAAGCTATTTAGAGTTAAATATAATAATATTTCAATATAATGCTGCAGGTAGTGATCAAAGATTTTGTATCAAAAGATGTCATTTCACAGTTCAGGGCTCATACTAGTCCAATATCTGCTCTGTGCTTTGATCCTACTGGTACCATCTTGGTAACTGCTTCTATCCATGGAAACAATATAAATGTCTTCCGTGTTATGCCAAAGCGTATATCAGATGGCTTAAATTCAGAGCATTATGACTGGGCTTCATCTCACGTTCATTTATATAAATTACACCGTGGACTTACAAAAGCCGTGAGTCAATAATTTAAGTTGGTTATATTAATCATTTCAAAAAAGGTTGGTTATATTAATATTTTATGGTCTTTTCCCAGTTGTCTTCACTATGCCTCTGCCAACCATCCTTTTCAGGTCATACAGGATATCTCTTTCAGTAACTATAGTGAATGGATATCAATAGTTTCATCCAGGGGAACATGCCATATATATCTTTTATCTCCTTTTGGTGGTAATGCTGGTCTAGAAACCCAGAATTCTCCTGGTGGCAGGCCAATTCTGGTGCCCAGTTTGTCCTTGCCATGGTGGTCAACTTCGTCATCCTTGACTGAGCAGCAAGCTACTTCCCCTCCACCACCTGTAACTCTTTCAGTGGTCAGTAGGATAAAAAATGGTTATTGTGGGTGGTTAAATACTGTCAGCAGTGTTGCAGCTTCTGCCACTGGAAAGGCACTTGTCCCATGTGGTGCTGTTACTTCAGTATTCCACAATTCTACACATAATGATCTCCAAAAACTCAATTTAAAAGCTTGTCCTCTGGAGAAACTTTTGGTGCATTCCCCATCAGGTCATGTTATTCAATATGTACTTGTTCCCTCTGCCAATTCATCAAATAGTGGATCAAGAATGGGTTCAAGTCCTTTCTCACAAGTTCAAGATGACGAGTTGCATGTAATTGCTGAACCAATACAATGTTGGGACGTTTGTCGCAGATCTAATTGGCCTGAACAAGATGATTGCATTTCGGATGCTGCTTTGCATGCACACAAGTCTGTTCAGTTGATTGTGGATGCATCTCACACTGAAGAAAATCACATTAAGTTCTCATCACCCTCCATCAGTAATGAACATGGAAAGAAGTTAGTTAAAGCTCAATATCTTTCAAATGCAGAAGTAAGGGGTGGCTATGGGAGCATCCATATTTCTCAAAAATCAAAGGTGCTTATTTGAAACTCAGAAGATGTTACCAAATAAAGTCCCTAGATTTGTACTAAAATATCGTTAATTTACTGAACTTGTTGCAGGTTTGTTTCTTTACAATGAATCCTCTGAGGGATTGTTGGAGATCACTGGATTCTTCTTCTGGCGGAGAAATTGAAATTGAAAAAGTTCCTGTTCATGAAGTTGAAATCAGGCAGAAAGATCTGTTCCCTGTCTTTCAGCAGTCTCATGGTGTCCTGCCAGCTTGGCATGATAGGTAATCTATTAATTTCATTATCTACAAATAGTTTTAGGAAGTTTTCTACAATCACATTTTAGCTCTAATTATTAAATTGTGGGTGGATAATTACCATGCATCAAATAATATGGTTCGTACTTGTGATTGTAATAATAATATCTATAGTATATATTAGTGAAGTTTGATTAGATTTGTTAGTTGTTTTCCAAGTGAGAGCTTCTAGTGAAGCAATTAAGTCATGCAATTCTGATATATCTTATAATTGCCCAAGTAATTTCTTAAATTAACGTCTATGCTCTCTTTCTACAACCTTTCTTTGTAATCCAACTTATAATAAAAGATTTGTGAATGATAACTGGATTTAGGAACATTTTAACTGTGCCCAAGAATTCACTCTGTAGGATCTTAAGATTGACTGATTGGGGAAAATTGTTTTTTATGTCATAGCTGCCAACATATTATGATATAGCCTTACAAAAAATATCTTATGGTGTAACATATCGTCTAACAGCTATTGAACATGTGTTTCTCTATGTGCCATGGATGCACTCAATTCATAATGATTATTTTCAACGAGAAACTACTCCAAGATAAAGAGCATTGTGCAATTTAAGTAATTGCTAGTAAATGTGAGAATTGTTTCTTCTCATCAAAGGCATACACTTGCTATTGGTTGCTGCCATTTTCTTCATTTTGTTTGAGAGGTGACTTTACTTTTCTTTGCCTTTTTTCAGTGTATTTCCCTTTCTAGTTGTTCCTCACTAATTCTTTTTTAATAGATTAATTTGTAGTCCTTTGATCTTCATTGCTTATCTTTAAAAATTGAACCACTGAACAAACTTTTTCACTTGGTCCCAGCTTCCAGTGGGAACGAAAAATGTTTGAAGTGTAAATTGCCATACCATGGAAATAATTAAGATGAGAAAACTTGTGTATGCCTTATTTTTATAAACTGCTTGTCAGATGCAATGAATCCTCTTGGGGTGAGTATGCCTGTTAGTGTGCATATACAAGGGAGGGCTAAATTTGTGTAAAAATCCAGACGTAAAATGGCCAGAAAATTAAACGTCTGAAATTTGGATGTTGAAACTAGATGGGAGTTTCAATCATTTACTCGTATATCCAGCAGTAGCTGCATACCACAAATCATGTTAAACAGTTGTGGCACTGCTTTTACTAAAAAATGGAATATAACTCTTTTTAAGCGAAATTCAGTTGGATAATGAATGTCGTTTCTTATACTGTCAGAGTTGTTTAATTTTGATCAATACATATTGCTACATATTTCATAACTTTAGCATAACAATTGAAAGTTGAACTGATTTTCTGCAATTCTACCTGAGGGAGACTGCAGATCATAGGTTGCATTTGATTGTGAGTACAGCTCCGCAGCTCTGAGGTGGAGCTGCACTCTGCATGGCTGGAGTGGCAATAGGTCCATGTAGGAGAGCCCGGATTTTTGGAGTTACATTAAGCAATGTAGCTCCCCGGTGAGTAATATGATGTAGGTAATTATCAGAAGTTCACTACTAGAAAAATAAAGTATTGGATCCAATTACTTTCTTCTTATTATGTATCATGAGAAGAAATAACGATGAGGCTAGAAAAATTATATAATAGTGTCATCACTAGCAAATATAATAGAATAAATATTGGGTCCCATTAATTATTGTGGTAACCACGTTAAATTATAAATGCAATCCTACGTGAAGAATTTATTGGATAGATTGCATTATTAAGGTAACAATTCATCAACCTCTAAGCATGTCAAATTTCGATTCAAGCAAGGACTTGCTCAACTCCAACTAGAAATTTCTTTGAAATCTTTAGTCATCACCTTTTTGATTGTCTTGTTTTTTCACTTTGAAAGGGAACCGTCTCCATTGGTTATCTTTTGTTATGCAATATGTTATATTTTGGTATGTTGTCACAGAGTGAGCTTATTATTTGGGGGCTTAATGGAAATCAAGCACATTTGCTTCTCTGAAATGAAGTTAATAAGAAGCTTAATGGAAATCTTTTGCTGCTGTCTTAATAAGAAGCATGAACCAAGAGTATGAGCTTATTAAGCATGTCAAATTTCGATTCAAGCAAGGATTTGCTCAACTCCAACTAGAAATTTCTTTGAAATCTGTAGTCATCACCTTTTTGATTGTCTTGTTTTTTCACTTTGAAAGGGAACCGTCTCCAATGGTTATCTTTTGTTATGCAATATGTTATATTTTGGTATGTTGTCACAGAGTGAGCTTATTATTTGGGGGCTTAATGGAAATCAAGCACATTTGCTTTTCTGAAATGAAGTTAATAAGAAGCTTAATGGAAATCTTTTGCTGTTGTCTTAATAAGAAGCATGAACCAAGAGTATGAGTAATTTCTAGAGATCTGGATAGGATTATTGGAAACTTGCTCCATTAAGTAGAAATTCAAGCGAGGATTGGATATGTTGCAAATCAAAGAAAAGATGATTTTTTGGGGCTGATGATCTACAATGAACACAAATATTATGAACCAGGATGATTAAGCCAATTTTTTGATCAAGTGAGATTTATAACTGACCTCACCCGAAAACAGGTGGAAGCTCATACCTTTTTTATAGCCAAGGAGATTGAACATGAAGATTGGTGAACCTTCACAAATTCCTGATTCATGAGAAGGTTAAAAGGAATTTACAAGACAATCTTGTTTAGGGTATCCTACTTTTGCAATGGTTCTTGCCAAACTATTTCTACCTAGTGTAATAATTTCCAGACTTTCAAACATGAACAAATGTGTTGTGGGGAAAAATAAGAGAGATTGGTCTTGGAATGTGACTAATGAATGAAAAGTTATTCATCTCATGTTGTGCATTGAGAGAAGAGGGACATAGTAAGGCACAGGACTTATTGCACAATTCGTGGAAACTGGCTCCCCCAAACTTCCCCCACAGCAAGCGTATGATAAGTATGGTAGACTTTCATGCTGGCGAAAGTATTCTGTTGGGCCAATGTAAACCAGGGGAGTGAATGAGATTAGATTTTCTGTAAATGATGGATACTAGATGCCATTTTTGCTTTTATTTCAGATTTTTATCAGTGATTTATTTCATTTTTTTTTGTCATCTATGCTTATTTAGTCACGTATTTTGTCATATACACTTTTTTTTAATCATTGTCATTTACACTTATTTACACTTTATTCCCTTTTTTACCTTTACTGCAGATTTATTATTGACCGTGTTTATAGTTATTTATTCCTGATTTATTATTAACTGCATTTATAGTCTTGAATTTCAAATTTTTTTCCCCAACTCATGGCAAGTGATTTTTTTTATTTTGCAAATTCACAAATGAATTTGAAAAAGTGAAACAGATAAAGGTGAAATGTGCAAGAAAGGGTGAAATTGGAATTAATTATTATAGGAGGGTTTGTGCATGATAGAAAGGAAAATACTAAAAAGTTAAGACAAAATATAGAGTGTTTGTGCATAATGGAAAGTAAAAAAAGGTTTGATAAACTTACCACTTTAACTTTCTTAGAAAAGATTTTACTTAGAAAAGTAAAAGATTATTATAATGGAAAGTGATGACTCATCTTTACCATATGTTGAGTAAAAGTTTTTTTTTAATTTTCTTATAAATCATATGTTATTATCATAAGTCATAAAAATCATATGTTAACATCTTTTATCTTAAAAATCATATTTTATCATCATAAATCATAAAAATCATATTTTATCATCTTTTACCATAAAAATCATATTTTATCATTATAAATCATAAAAATCATATTTTACCATCATAAATCATATTTTATCATTATAAATTATAAAAATTATTTTATCATTATAAACAAACTTATGAAAGTATAGATAGAAAAGTTGAAAGAGCAACTACATTCGAATTAACTTAACAACAAAAGAAAGAAATAGTTGATAACATCCGTAACCAAATAATGTTATCTACGTAGGAAGAATATAGTATATGATGTATTATCATAAAGATATAAATATTATTAATTTATGAATTTTTTCATAAACTTGCAAAAAGTATAAACATTTTTATTTCATTCAATTCATAGTCTATTACTTTCTATCATTTTTTTGACCATGCATAAACATCTATATTTTCTATTAATTTTTTATTATTTTCTGTAACTTTCATTTACGTTACTTTCTGTAATTTTTCAAAACTTTTTTTTTATTACTTTTTGTTACTTTCGAAATGTACAAACAGACCTTAAATGTAGAAACTATTGGAATCTTCAAACTTACACCAAACAAACTTTTCATGATTACTAGAAGCTAATTAGTCAATATCCCCATGTAGAAGTTAACTTTTGTAATCAATCAAGAAGCTGGCTATTACGTGTTGGCAGTTCCAAATGAATCATATAAGTAGAATATGAACTTGAATGGTAAGTTGCCATAAAAGGATGATTAGTGGTAGTGGAGAAGGTAAACCATTGAACAATTTTGCTGTATCTATGGCCAAGGGTATTGTCTGACCTGATGAATGCACACTGATAGCATTCTTTTATCCCTTATAGTAGAATACAATGCACAAGATATGCCCTCGGTGTGTCCATGTAGTCTTGATACGCAGAGTTTGTATTGGGTTTCAGACATGGGCATGGTTGCCAGACATGATGAATACATACTGGCAGTGTTTGTTAATCCCTCAATTTCGATTACAGCTTACAAGTTCTCTGAAATATGTCCTCAAGATGTCCATAAAATGTTGATGTGGACAACGTATAATGGGTTTGAGACATGGATTTGATAATAACCACTTAAAAGTGATTGTGCACGCTCAAGTGCATGCCTATTGTTAGAAATCTTGAGATTATGGCCATGGTTACCAGGCATGATGAATACACACACTGAGTGCTCCTTCCTCAAATTTTTTTAGAAAGAGGGTAAGGATATTTCTTGTTAATTAAATGACATACAACCAGAGTTACAGTAAAGATTGTTGGAGAAGATCAATCACTAGATAGTTATTCATAGTCATAAATACGTCCCCACAATGCCTGAAAAATTACTTCCCACTGTTCCCCTCCCATGATCATTAAAGATTATATTTTTAGAAAATTTTTACATCAGTAAAAGTAGAGACAAGATTAGACTTTATATATGCTAAACTTTTTCACTTATTACTAATTGCTAATTGGTTTTAAAATGAATTTTAGCATGGTATTAGAACCGGTCATGCAGATCTACTCATATTTATAAGCACATAAATAAGCCACAATTGATGAAAAATGTTGAAACAATCCTGCATCATTTAAAGTAGAGACAGAATTGAATCTTATATATGATGAATTCTTTCATTCATTTTCAATTTATTTTAAGATGAATTTCAGCATATATCATTGTGAGAAAAACCAAATACTCCAGGAGACTCTGTGTATGGCTAGAAGATGTTGGTGTTGAGCTTTTTGTTAGCTTGCCACTGAACCATTTGAGCACCAAAAACCTGCAGTTCATCTTGTAATTTGACACTGAAATGCCATCATGAACTTGATGTACCTCCAAATCAGTTATTCACTGGGTATCTGTAGAAAGGTTATCCACATCCTCCCATCACAAAGTGTAAATCAAATTAGAATTACAAGCCCATTTATTCTAACATTAATCCCTCAAATTGGAACACAGTCTGTTTCTAAACTCTGAAATATGTCCTCTAGATGCCCATCAAGTGTTGATGTGCAGAGAGCACAATGACTTGGTTGGACGGGTCGTGATAATAACTACCTAGAAATGTTCGTGCTTGCTCAAGTGCATGCCCATTGTTAGAGACTTGACATGAGGAAAATATTAATTGTTGTTGAAGTTCAAGTATTTAAGAGTAGGATAAATAGGAATAATATTTTGTAAAAAAAGGAATTATCTAAACAAAGCAGTTTACTGTAATTTTGAAATATAGGCTTATCTAGGCATCCTGAATATATATAATAAAATTTTGCTTATTAAATTTACTGATAAAAAAGGGAAGTGAATTAGCTGCATCTGGTATCATCTCTTCTACATGTTTTTTTCTAGATGGCTCAGTAGATGATGCATTCATATTTATCAAGGTCTGGTTGATTGAACATGTTCATCATTTTGCATCATCTCAAAGTGGCCGAGACTACTGATGGATGGAGAATAAATATTGAATAGGACATGATGATGTTGAAGGCTCTAATGTTGAGTTCCCTCTGAATAAAGTAGATACCATGTGAATATATTGATGGTTTCTTTTTTGTCCCACGTTTAGTTCTCATGTTGTTGTTGAATTGTTATTATTGTTGGTTGTTGGCTCGTGCAGGAGTCACACTGGTGGAAGGTATCCCATCGCAGTGTCACTAGAGCTTGACCATAATGGAATAAAATTAGCAGAAGATCCCACACAGGACTCCAATCCATTCAATCATTCTTCTGGTATTGCAATAAGAAAACTTTAACATAATAAATGTATGGTATTTTTCTATTAGAAAAAGTTTTTTGATCTCCTCAATGGCAATAGATATTTTTCTTTATTATATGGATTTGAAGTATTAAGCCACTTGTTTTTAGTAGTGCTCTGTTCACTGTTTAATAAGTTACAAGTAATCAGAATCCAATACCTAGGACATTGCCAGATTAGTGAGTATTTTCTCCTTTTACCATTTCGTTCATAGCTAAACAATGTGCCCATTGTTGTATTCCTTTGCTAGGAACGCTGAGTAGCAGAAGTATGCCTGAATCAGAGAAAATCAATACAAGGGCTCTCGATATCATCCACTCAGTTGAAAAGCCTGGCCTTTGTGCACTGACACAGGATTCAAGTGTGCATGCTCAGGCTATGGGTGAGGCTGATGATGAGAGTAGGAAGATCCCTATTCCTGCTTCATCTCAGTTAAAGCCTGAGACCAAGACTACTGAAAGCTCTGGCAAAGACATTGTATCATCTACATCCAAAGGTGTTGATGATAGCAACTCTGTGGCAGATGAGTGTACTGGAGATAGCTACTCTTCGGGCAGTAGGTTTTCTTCTGACAGTAGACTTCAAAACCACTCATACAATGATGTCAGCAGTGATACGTCCACCATATCAGATCTGAATACTCATGTCTCACAAAGTCTGGAGTCTCTACACTATCTTGAGGGTAACTGTAAATTATCTGAATTAGACAATTGTCGTGACTTGATTGAAGCAGTCACAGATGCTGACAGCAACAGCAGCAGCAGCCAGAGCGAGAGAGAGAAGCTTGAAGAAGATGGAGACAATGATATGTTGGGAGGTGTCTTTGCTTTTGAAGAAGAAGGCAAATATCTATTTTTTCCTCTTCTCTTATAATATATATTTCTAGATTGATACACAGTAGTATTAAAGATTGATGTTGTCGACCCTACGGATTAATGAATCGATTGTTATTGTTGTTACTATCTATGTTGATCTAACATTACATTTCTTGTCAGATGCAGGTTAATGGCAACGTCTCACCATCGACAACGGGAGATGAATATTCCATTTCACATCTTATGATTCCCTCTCGATCGTGGAGTAAGTTTATTCATCACAGTAGAAATTTATGTATAAAGGTATTGAAGATACCAGAAGTTCTATTACGTGGCGTATCCCACACAGTTTCTATAGGCATTAAACGGCACAAATCCAAGATTTTCATAAACCCTCTCTTCTTTAGTTGCCATGGGTACGCCAGATGTACAGGATGAAGGAAAACTAGTAGATTGATGTAAAATTGTAAATGGAGAGTGGCCTTCCATTTTCTAGTCTGTGGATGCGGTCCGCGTTATTGGTGTGCTATGGGCCTTGTCCAACTGTACAGCAAAGATTTCTCCGTCTGGAGGTTCCTCGTAGCTGGCTGATGGGTGGTTTTCTTTGAAATGTCTGACATGTTTTAACCTAATCTTTCATTGTATATCCTGAGGATCGGCGTGATGGCTACCTACTTTACAGGATTGTACCAAAGGCTATTCTTTATTTGTAACTTGTAAAATAAGAAAGAAATAGAAAACGTCCTGATTCTGCTTCGTGTTAACGAATTTCATGGTGTTATGTTGGTTTGGAGTGTTGCATCTTCCTGTTTATAATGGTTTGTTGGTAATTGATAACTGTGTGCCACCTGATGAAAATTTCTAGATGCATCGTTCCAGTTGGTTTATTTTTTCTGGTTGTGGCCATCGATCATCATCACATTGAAAAGAATTTTATGGACATGTATGGAGAATGGATAGATAGAATTAAATAGTGTTTTTGGAAGCATTACCTTGTCATATGAGCTTTACTAGCAACATGTGGTCCTCAAAGTTACATCAACAACAATTCATTGTGTTGATGATAACTGATGCATATAAAATACGAATCCTAAATTTTTTGTGCTTGGTGTTGACCTTATACCATATAGTTTCCCTTTCAAAGGCTATTTTGGAAAAGTTGTACAACTAGGGTGTAGATTATTGTTTAGTGAATAATGCCTTTATCAAAGACATTTCGGCACAACTTTCTTCTATTAATCTTGCGGCATATAGAGAATTATTTCATATATGATGGTTAGACTACACACATTGAATTTGATTGTTAAAGAAAGAATTGAGATTATGAAGGTCATAACGATGATGTGCAAGGGTAAAAAAAACATATCCACTCTTTCTACTTAGAATTGAAGTAGTAGGATAACTCTTAACTCTTGACTAAGTTATTTTTGAATATTAGTTAGAGTAAATTTTTTATATTGTCTCGTTTGAAAGTCGACTCTTCCTCATTTATTTATTATCATTATTTATTATTATTATTTACTATATCATTATTAACAATATTATCTTTTATTATTTATTACATCATTGTTAACAATGTTATCTATTTGAATATTACATATTTTAATAATAATATCTATTTTAATATTATTATAGAATATTATCTAATTTATTATTTCATATAATTTATAATATTACAATATCAATAAAAGTAATTTATAATATACCAAATATTTATTATGATGCTTATTTACATTAAAAAATAATTAAATGACATTTAAAAATCTACATACACTATTATTTTAACAAATAAACGTCACTTTTAAACATCTATTTTTCTCTTTTAAAATTATCAATAGCCAAACACAACTATAATATCACTCTTGCTTAGAGTTATCACACTCTGAAGTTAAAATACCTTTTTCTAATGTTTCTCCGATGTGCAATTGAATCCAAGGTAAATTTTAAAAAAGTATTGAAATATCTTAATTACGATTTTGTCACTTGCTTCTACTTTGAATGCTCAACACAAAATAACACACAGCTGCTGTGTTTTACATAAGGAAGCTTTATGATGCTGATGGAGATTAAAAAAGCTAGAGACAAGGGCATGATTGCTGAATTTGTATAATGAATGACTAATGTTTGAAGGTAGGCAATGTGACATTTTTTTAAGTGAAAATGCTTTAGATGCAATCACTGATATACCATTTCTATGAGCACATTCTTGTCCTTTTAACACTAGAATTATCTCAAATAATAAATGAGCACAATCAATATAATCATGCCAAGTTCACTCCGCAACCACCAAGAAAGACTAGAAAATTTATACAGAAGATCTACCACTTCTTAGACAAAAATCTGCATCGATTACGTCTTGTTTAAAATCACTTATGAATAAGTGCTTATCCAAAAATACAATTTATTAGATGAGCTCTTCAATAACTGTAAAAATAAACAGTTAATTTTTTTTTTTTACTTCTTTTTGTAGATTATATTAGTAGTTATGGTTGAAAATACTTGTTAAATATAATTTATTAAAAAATCTAAATAAGTGACTTCATACAATTACAAGTGATTTACCACCGAATCATGTTTCAGGATGGTGAAGGAATTTCCCACCATCCATTTGATTGAGAGTGTTAAACCTACGATTAAAGAGATGGCATCAGACTTGATGACCATCTTAAACATCATTTGGTGGTCAATTACTTGCAACTGTTTGAAATTACTTATTCAAACTTTTTAAATAAATTATATATAATAAGTGATTAACAAGTGATTTATCTGAAGAATGAGGTTCGGTTTAACAGGCCGTGCGTTGTGCATGTATTAATATACTACTTTAGGTGCCAGCCAACAAGTTCAGTTGAACCCAGGTAGCACCGAAAAGTTTTAGGGGAAGAAGAAGAAGAAGAAGAAGAAGGAATGATGGCAGGATCCAGGATTAGGCCTTCAATGTTGCTCCTGGTCGTGGCTTTGTCGATCTCTGGGAAGTCTACCACAGCCTCCGATTCCAAGGCCCCCTTCGCCATTCGACCCAACAAAGTCAGGCAGGTCTCCTCCCAACCCAGGTGCGATTCCGGCTTCTCTCTCTGTCCTTTGCTCGAGGAGCGCAACTGTTCCAGTGGGTAATTCTTGGTATTCGTTTTCCGATGGTGGTCGGGTGCGAATTGCAGGGCTTATGTCTACGAGGGGTTCCTCACCGACGAAGAGTGCGATCATTTGATCTCTATCGTTAGTCCCCTTCCTTTTTTCAACTTCTTATCTGCACGTTTGATGATCTCTTTTCGATCTATCGGATGCCAATTATGTAGTTTTGCTTGTTGCCATTTAAATTTTGTGACCATTTTCTGTCGAAAAGGGGGACCTTTTTTAGAAGATGGTTTGAAGTTTGAATTTTGGAGATTGTGACTCAGGCGAAATTAGAGCTGAAGAGATCGACGGTGGCTGACGACGTGTCGGGGAAAGGCACAGTGAGCGATATCAGGACAAGTTCTGGGATGTTTGTTGGAAAGGGAAAGGTCTGCCTTTCTCTCTCGGTCTCTTTATTTTGTAGTCAATTAATTAATAGCTTTGCCATTACCGTTGAAAGAGCCTTGTGAACCAGTGTCGTGTTAGCAAGGATATTTGATAAAATTAAGGTTCTTGTTATACTTTGAACATTTCAAGCAAAGTACAGCACATTACAAATGATGTTACAAGTTACAACTAGTTACTGCTTGAATAAAGAGGCTGGCAATTGATGAATAGATAAAATATAATCATATGAGTGGTTGTTGCAAAAGCCAGCCACAATGCCTTATAAAAAGAATATATACGAAGAGATATTGCATAGAATATTTGATGATATTTTGTGTTAACTATTCCATACTCTTGACTCATAAATCATAGTGTTATACTCCTGTCATAGTTATAAACACTTTTAATTAAGGAGGTTTACTTAATTAAATTTGATGTCAATTCTCAGATTAATTATGGAATGCCATGATCGAATATCGGTAATTTGATATCAATTGGTTGATGGGACACTGATATTGACATGTACGGGTAGCTTCCAAGTGAAATACGATATAACCCATCAGCATGGTCTTCATTTGAGACACATCGCCAAAGAACAAAAAAGAGGATATGTAGGATCAAATAAATCTTTCTTGTCAAACTTTGATCTTCAAAGGATTCTAGCAGCATCTTCTTGAACATTCATAACCATGGAATATAACTACTTTGATGCTATTATGCTATATTTATTTGATGAGATATTGAATCTACTATCTTTATGGCGTGATGTCATATATCATTTCATGTCTGTTCACATGTACAAGTATCTGATTATTTCCAATGGAAAACTCTGCAATTATTTCTCTACCATTGCTTGTGAAGATGATTTGTTATTCATGTTTATCTAGGTGAATGGTTGGTAGATTATGATATCATCATTCATCAAAAATAGTGTTTGAGCTTCATAAGTGATACGTATCAAAATTATAATATTACATTTAACACTTACCCATTTGATAAGTGAAAAGTTTCATAAATAAGACATCAATGTTGAGAAAAGAATTAGAAATATTTTTTATTTTATTTTGCTCATAAGAGTGAACTTTGGGTGCAGGATGATATTGTTAGCCAAATAGAGGACAAGATTGCAGCTTGGACCTTTCTTCCTAAAGGTGGTCCCTCTCCAGCAATTTTTATTACGATAAATTGGACTATAATTTGGTTATAAAATAGTTTTTATTTCAATATGTTTCATACCAAACAAAAATTCTAATATTAATTGTTATTTAGCAAGTTTCCTTATCTGCAGATTTCCCTTGTTCTTTCACAATTATTTGGCCAATAATTGTAGTGCGGCATATGTTCTCAAGACATTATATTGATGAAAATTTTCGTGGTGAAAATGTTTGTCTTATCTGTGTATTTATTTATGCTTTTTCACTGATTTCATGAAATAACATACTGGATTTAATTATTTATCATTGTAGGCTCAAACAAATGTAAGGTTAACAATGAGATTCTTTTTTCTATTTATTTTTCGTTATGACTCTTGAACATTCTCCAACTGCTCACTTATAAAAGTGGCATCATCATTTCAAGAAAGGTGAAGAAGTAAAGGATATTCATGTCATATAAACATGATTAGGCTTTTGAATGAGTTCTCTATTAGATATAACTATATATATAAGAGACTATGATCATCTGCTTGACACAATATTTCCAGCAGATCATGTAGAGAGGGAAGAAAGGATTTTCTTTAATTAGATTATCCCTAATGAGAGATTACAAGAATACATATATAGGATTGGATATAAATGTATATCCAATAACCTAATTGCACGCCAATAAAGATGTAACATAAACAACACATAATAATAGACTCTAACACTCTCCATTAAGTTAAAGCATATATATCCTTCATATCTAGCTTAGTGCAAAGTTCACTAAAAACTCCAATACCCAAACTTTTGTTGAAAATACCTACTAATTGCTCTAAAGATTGAGTGTAAAGTGTAGAAATAACCTTATACATTACTATATCATAAACATAGTGACAATCAACTTCAATGTATTTAATCATTTGATGGAAAGTAAGGTTATTTATAATGAATATGATAACTTAGTTATCACAATGCATGTCTATAGAAGTCTCAACATCAATCCCAAACTTTATTCAAAAAAACCTTATCTACATCATCTCAGAAACACCTATGTTCAACCCTAGTGCTAGACCTGAATATCACATTTTGCTAATCACCACACTATGTCACAAGGTTCCCCTAACATAAGTATATTAATCCAAAGTGGACTTCCTGCCACCTTTGTTTCTTATATAACTAGAGTTAGAAAAGGCTTTAATTTTGAGGTGTTTGTTTTTCCCATAGACAAGAACTTTCTTGTGGGCCCTTTTAATTTGGGCAAGCACATTGATAGCTGTCTTCCCAATAAATTACCTTGGGTTTATGCATGAACTGGAAAAGTAAACCAACTACAAATGTAACATCAGGGTGAGTAACTATTAAATAAATTAGGTGGACAATCAATTTCCTGTACCAGTTTGGATCCTCCAAGAGTTTCAAAGTACTATCCCAAAAATTTGGGTTTTTCTTTATGCAGTTACTCTCAATCTTCCATCCTAAGAGTCCTATTTTCTATAGTAAATCTAAAGCATATTTCTTTTGAGATAGTGATGTCTTTCTCTTGGAATAGGTAAACTTGATACCTTAAAAATACTGCAAGTACTGCAACTCTCCCATCCTTAGTGATAAAGTTGCATCCAAAGGTACTTGTTAGTTTCTGATATTCCTACATAGTCATTGCCTGTCACCAATATATTATCTATGCAAACTGCAAGAATAATGCATCTAGTTGTAGACTTCTTGTAAAACATTGAATGGTCAACAACACATCTGTAAAAGTCTCCTTGCTCAATTATTTTGTTGAATGTTTCAAACTAAACGTGTGGACTCTATTTCAAACCATAAATAGCTTTTTTCATGTGACATACTTTATCCTTCTCATGAATAACATATTTTGGGGGTTATCCATTAGCACTTGCTTTATTAGGTCATCATAAAGAAATACATTTTTCACATCCAACTGGTATAACTCTCATGTTTGATTGATAGCAATTGAAAGTAGCATTTTGGATTAAATTTAATCTACATTTAAGGAGAATGTTTCTACATAATCTACGTTATAAGTTTGGCTGAAGTCATGTTAACAAGGCTTGCCTTGTACTTGTCCATTGTACCATCAAGCTTATGTTTGGCAGTGAATATCTATTTATAGGTGACTATGCTAGTATCCATAAGTTCAACCCCCAGTTCCCATGTACCATAGGATGAAAGAGCTGACATGCCCTCATCCAGATGGATTGTTGTTCATTGCTGATTTGATGCAGAAAGCACTGTTTTGGACAATAGGAAAGGACTACAAGGGAGGTTGAGGTAGTCTGGAGGCAGCAGGATAGGTAGACAGGATAATCCACCCTCAGTAGTGTCTGAAATAGAGATACAATTCTTTTCATGGACTGTGCAGCATCAGTAGAGCACTAGCCAGGCTGATCGGTAGTAAAACAAGGGGGAAACAGCTTTGTCAAAAAGTTCCAGGAAGGGCCAGAAGGCCCAGCTGGCACTGGATGCCAACCTTTGGCTGGAAGGTGGTGGTTGGAGCTGGAGGGCTGCACTGGTGGCTAGAGAGGGGCCTGGAGGCTTTGGATGTAGTGGCTGAAGGGCTACAATCCCTAGATGGCGGTAGCCGAAAACTTAGGGATGGTTGGCAGCAGCTGAAAGGGGTAGTGGTTGCTGGCAGCTGGCCCTTAGTCTAAATTCTAGGCTTTGATATCATGTGGAGAGGGAAGAAGATAGGATTTTCTATCATTAGCTTATCCTTAAGGAGAGATTACCATAGTACATATAAAGGATTGGATATAAATGGATATTCTCTAACTTGATTACATAGAATAAATTACATTTCTGTTTAATATAAATTCATCTTATTATGTCGGCTGTACTCATATGTGCTAAGATTTCAATGTTCTTCATTTTGTTACCAGATCATTGTGAAGTATGAGTTCAACAATAAGAATGTTCCAAATGTAGGGCACTTGTACTGTGCATTTCTATTTAGCGTTTTACTCGTTTGGAGAAGCCTTTTGTGTGTAATGGTGTAATGTTTTAAGTTATAAATCAGCAAAACTGATTCTCTCTACAACTAATTTTTGTCATCGGTTCTAATAGAAAATGGTGAAGATATACAAGTACTAAGATATGAGCCTGGGCAGAAATATGCACCACACTATGATTATTTCAGTGACAAGGTCAACATTGTCCGTGGTGGTCACCGTATTGCCACTGTACTCATGTATTTATCAAATGTGACAAAAGGTGGTGAAACTGTGTTTCCACTGGCCAAGGTTTGTCTCCTAATCTTTTCCTTTATATGTAGCTCAAAATTTTGTGATATTGCTAGTAATAAGTCTAATATATGTCTTAATTTATGTACATATGAGAACACCGCAACTCTATTCGAAACTTATACCTTCTGTGACAGCACTTAATTTTGTTTCCATTCCTGCTTCGTTTGATCAATGGTGTTCTTGTACGTAGGACTCCCCACATATCAGAGGACTTGTCCAGATGGACGACTCGTCTGGATGTGCTCAAAAGGGAATTGCAGGTGTCAACTGATCTAACCAAATCATTTCCCTTATAAACACACAATCTTGGTATCGTTGTTTATTTGATCCGTTTGATTCGGTACCCAGTAAAACCACAGAGAGGGGATGCGCTTCTGTTTTTCAACCTTCGCCCAGATGCTACCACAGATCAGAACAGCCTCCATGCAGGGTGTCCAGTGGTAGAGGGTGAGAAATGGTCAGCAACAAAATGGATTCATGTAGATTCGTTTGACAAAAACTTGGCAGTCAATGGAAATTGTACCGACGAGAATGAACATTGTGGGAGATGGGCTGCTCTTGGAGAATGCAGGAACAATCCAGAGTACATGGTGGGGAATGAAAGCTTACCCGGTTACTGCAGAAGAAGCTGTAAGGTGTGCTAGGTGTGACCCTCGACAGTTTTTCCCAGCTCTTTTGACTGGAGTGGTTAGATGCCATCTTTTTGCTTCTTTGTATGTGCTGCCTCAGCTCTCACCTGAATCCGTAATAATAACATGTCTAAAAGTTGTTCAGAAATACTTTTGTCTTATTACAGGTACTTGGATGGATGGAACAATCCACCTCTGCTTTTATGGGTCTACATGAATCTACTGCACAAGGCTTCCACAAATGAATTGATATACAGTTAAATAGATGATAAGATAGAAACGTTTTTACATGCATTCGTGTTAAACGGGACTGATCCAAATGAGATGCAAGTAGAAGCCCGTCCTGTTGAAAGACCATTGTGATTGCCATCTATCAAAGCCAATCGCATCACTACCAAATATGGGATGGATAAATGTTGGAGCTTTATCCCTGTCTTCTTCGTTAATATAAAATATATTAATATACGTTAGAATAAGGAAAGAATGTGTATTTCTATCGGTAATTTGGGTGATATATTAATGTCTTGAACTTTGTTTAGCAAGGAAAAAGGAATATATTAATTAATATTTTTAGCATACAAATTGATTATCAGAGTTATACAAGTAGATATATTTATCATTTTTGATTATATCAATTTCATGGTAATAAATGATGCTTTTTCTAAAAGATCCATTGGACTCAAGACCTATTCACCCCTTAAACCATTATGGGCTTGGGTCAGGCGTAGGTCTTCGTTTAGAATTGTGGGTTTAGAACAAAACCTAAACTCAAAAATGATGAGTTTGGATGGACCAGACCCATGTGATTTTTTTGAGGCAAAAGAGATATGATCCTCTCCCTCTCCCACAAGGGGAAGAGAGAAGGGGGAAGAAGCGCTTGGCTAGAAAAGAGAAGGTTAAGAAAGAAAGGGGAAGAAGCACTTGGCTAGAAAAGAGAAGGTGAAGAGAGAAGGGGGAAGAAGCGCTTGGCTAGAAAAGAGAAGGTGAAGAGAATAACACAAAACAGTTCTTTATCACCCCAAACTCCACTTGTTAGAAGCATTAAGTTCTTTTGTATACGTATTTAAAAAATTCCTTAACAAACAAACACTAAAGTTGAGCTCAGCGCTTGTGGGTGGTAGCTTTTAAAAAATATTGTTCCTGACAAGTGCACCATAAAAGCATTACGATTCAAGCTTCTCCAAAGAATTACCATAAGGTTTTTGGAAAATGATAATAATTTTGCCTTTTCTAAGATTTAAATTCTAATAAAACTAATATCATTACTTTTATAATCAATCGAGGCATTGTAACTGATGCCACCCAACACACTTTCCAACATCCAAACACGCCAGGCACATGTCCAAGGAGAAGAGGAGATTGCTTTGTTTCGATGGAAGTTATTTTTTTATGATACCATGAATTTTATATTTAACAATATTTAATTATAAAATTTATGAAGGTTGCTTGTTCCTTTTCTCAAAGGAAGGTGTTCAGAGGGGAGACTGAGGTGAGGTGGTTTTGATTTGCTTTACTGCTGGAGGGATTGAGGTGTGTCTCTTTCCAAATACGTGAACGATGAACCCACCACCACTAAACCACCGCCACTTCCTCTCCCGTTGGCTCTCTGCTTCCATCCAAGAATCTGTCGATGCAGCACAACACAGACCTCGAAACAAAAGGCTCTTCTTTTCGTACCCATCATCCATACCACCACCAGCAAACGAAAAGTCTCTTGTTTTCGTGCCATCTTCCATATTCACATTCCTTCCCGGTTCCCACTGATTCGCTGCTTTGTTCTTATTCCTCGTTCCCTCATAAAGTCTCCCCCTTTCCCTTCCTTGTAGTGCAGTTTTCAATCTCAGATCTGCAAATTTCAGAGGAGCCACCTTTCTGGCTTACCGTTGCTTGGTATTTGAAGAATGGAAGTCGGTCTTTTGCAGAGGGAGCTGGCGGATCTCACCTCGGGCCTTTTGAAGGATGTATGTCTATCACCCTTGAAGAAAATACCATCCTTTTGTTTTAGGGTTTTGCCGTTGTCCGTGTTGATTTGGCGATGTTGGTGGTGGCAAGTAGGGGATTCTCGACAGGCAGTTTCTGCAAATCCAGTCTCTGCGAGACGAGACCGTCCCGGACTTCCCTTACGAAGTGGTGTCTCTCTTCTTTGAAGACGCGCAGAGGTTGATTAAGGAGCTTGGCAAGGCCCTGTGAGTCGTTTGGTTTCTTCACTTCCATGAACTTTACGACAGAGAAACATCCTTCACCGTTTTGTTTTGTGCAGTGAACAGCAGCAATTTGTGGGTTTCACTCAGATTGATGCCAACGTCCATCAACTCAAGGGGGGTAGCTCCAGGTGAGTCTTCCAACCCAAACTCTATTTTCTAGTTCGGAGCTTGTAAGATGGCCGATGAATTCTGATCACTACAAGACCTTTTCTCCACACTTTCTTCAGTCCCGTTGCACACAACCCCTCCATGACAGCTTCCCACAAAATAATGTAATACGACATGGGTTTTGTTGAATCGCACTTCCTTCATCTCTCTTTGTTCTTTTCGAACAGCATAGGAGCTAAGAGGGTTACAGATGTTTGCGTGGCATTGCGTGGATTTTGTGAAGTTGGCGACATGGAGGGGTGAGCTTTGAGGAACTCTCTTTCTTGTATTAATGAATCAATAAAATTTCAAAGTTGTTGATGTGTTGCCAATCATCTTCACAGATGCTACAGGTGCTTGCAGCAGCTGAAACTCGAGTACTGTCTGGTGAAGAACAAGCTTGAACGTCTCTTTAGCGTACGTAACCAAGCCAGATCTGACAGAAGCAATGCGTGTGCGTTTCTCTGTTTTTGTGCCTAACATGTTTGTGTGTCCCCTTCCTTGTAGCTGGAGAAGCAAATTCTGGCGGCCGGTGGATCCCTCCCTGTGGTGGAGACTTGAGGAACCGGTGATGTGCTCCAATCAAATACCCAAGTGTAAGTAGGAACACAAGCTGATTGTTGTTGTCTATGATGATCAGAATCTAGCGTTTGATATGAAAGTGATTCCTTTTTTCACTGGCAATTCAAGAACCTCACAGTGGTTGTATTGTGTGACTTTTGTGTCTTCTCGTTGTATCGGCGTGTTTGTTTTCTTTGTATGTCTTTTCTGAATCTAAAAATTTCTTTCTCAAGGGAAGATAATTAAATAGCGATTTGGTTGGTTGTGTGGTACAGGATTCCATGGGGATTCAGACCAACCTGAGACCCAAAACACCATATAATCTCTACGAAGAAAAAAGTTTACTCATAAATTGTATATAACATGAGAAATCATTTATGTATATCTATTTATAAACATATGCTAGTCATATGAATAAAAATAAATTACAAATGAAAGACAGAATACTAAGAAAAGTCTCACATAAGATAAAAATGAAAGATAATGGATCTTGTTACCAATTGGTTGTATGTTATTACTGTAATGATCTGGATGTAGTGTTTCTTTATTCTGTGGAAGAAGAACAGGAGGCGCTCGTATACAATTCAAGTATAATCGATTGTGTTATTTTCATATAAACAGACAACGGTAATGTACGACATAACGTTGAATTTCTTGTTTGGATGCCGCCGGCAGGCCGTCGTCAGTCATTGTAACCCCATTCCTGTTTTTGCTCCTCGAAGCTGCCAATAACGGCTGATTGTGATTCATCGTTTAGCAAGGTCGTGAAGTGGTCGTAGTACGCTTCTTCGTCCAGGTCCTCGAGCGTTTTCACTACATATCCACTTGCACTCTGCAAAATACTCCGCCCGACTGTGGTCTCGCCGTCGGCCAAGACGACGATTGACTTCAATTGGGTTGACGTGCGAAGCGCCGGATCGTCGGCCAACAAAACCGCGCCAAGGATTTCACCCAAGAATATGTTCTGCAGGTAAACAACAATCATGAATCAATGGAATGGGAAAGTGTTCTAAGATCGTGATTCATGTCATCCATTCTATTAGTGTCATCGTTACCATGTGATGGTAGTTACTGTTGTTTCTCTGCAACGAATACATGGTGGTCAGGAGTTCGTGGGCAAATGCCGATTCTGGTGTGGAAATCTTTGACGACAACTTTTTCAGCATGAGGGGAAAGGATGCCACCCTGCGCTGGACGCCGAGGGGAATGAGGGTGATGCGAAGCCTTGATCTCACAACGGTGTCGGCTGCAACTGGGTCGAGGAAGAAGTTGAACTCCGAGTACTTGTTTGAGGCCACACTGAAGACGTTCCCCGTATCTCTTTTGTCCTCTGGGATGTGACCACCGACCGTGTACACCTCCTGCAAACGCAAACACATAAATCTGCAACCTAAAAAGAATGCTTATTTCTGACGAATGCCCACTAAAAAAAATCCTCAGCTTCCATAGGAGTGATCCATCTCGAAAAAGGATTAGATATCTGATTAATGTGCCTACATATTTTCTACCTTAGTTAGACCAATTGAAATAAGAGTTTCACAATTCTTTTTTACCAGATTCACACCACCTTACCGGACCCATGTTCATAAATTCTAGAACATTTTGAAAAAGAAATCACTGACCTGAATCAAGGAGGTAGCATTCTTGTCTGTGAGGATGATATCTGCTAGGTTAGTCAAAGGGCCGTTTGTCAATATGGTGATCTTGCGATCACCTTCGGCGTGAAGATCGGCTGTGACGCGGCGCCAAACCTCCATTGCCAATGGCTGCCTGCATAAGGAGTCACTGGCGTTTCTCGCAGCACCACATGTTGCAGAATCCTCGGCATTGTACCTGTTGAAGCAAGTCGAATCAAATGTATCTGTTTTCCATATGCTTCAATATGTTGATGAAGCCACCCATGGCTTGGATAAGGGCGTTGGATGGCATGCACTTTCACGTATCACCACTCATACCTTTCAATTTGTTTTTTCCCGTAGTTTATTGAGTTTTTTTATTTTATTTCGGTAGGTGTTTATAGCATGTTTTAGTTCTTCAAATTCTCTTTGACATTAATCTTCACACCAATGTCGCAATATTTGATCATGTATTCATAAAATAAAAGCACTTGTCTATCGCATAGCTGGCCTGCTTTACCTGGAGCACTTAAAAACCACTCATACGTTTATTTTCATAATTTTAGCTGAAAACACAATTTGGCAATTGATATAAGCATCCTGTGTTCATTCAGTATAAAGATCACAGCATCAGAAGCATCTGTACGACATTCAGAACGGACCTTATCCGAGTTTAACTCACAAAAAAAACCCATTAGCATAAGAAATTCAACTTACTAAAGATCATCGTCAATAAAGGGTGATCAAATGTGACCTAACGTTTAGTAATTGAAGCATAAGCAAGCAGATACTACAGAAATGCAAATGGAAGAACGACCACTTACTACCTACCTTCTTGGGCTTCTTGGCAGATCACGCGCAAGGCCGAAGAGTGTATCGGAATCAAGAAATCCACCACTCCCATGTGGAATTGCCTTGACATGCATGCAGCCAAAATATGGATTTCCCACTGGTGTGACATCGCCTAAGCCAACAGGGATATCATCGCGACCCATCATATGCAAGACATCATAAACAACATCTACGGTTGCAGCATTTGCCCAACCAGTCGCGGTTACCAACACTCCCTGTTGATACCAGATTTCAAAACCAGCAAATTTTGGCACTGTCAACATTTCTCTCAAAGAAGTGTCTACTGCCTTACCAATTCATGCTTGTCTAATAGAAATTTTGCTTAATGAATAGAAGAAAGCAAAAGCATAAGATCTCCACTCAAATTAGATTACATATGCTAGGAAGAAAAAAAATGGAAAGTTCCTTATCAAACGTCTAACATGGTGAAGTATCAAAACCTGCAATCATTAGGTGCACCTCAAGTTTCTTCTAAGCATGATGTTTAATTTGATTCATATGTATGGTAATACTTACCCTGAGGTCAATAGTTTCCACTGGCAATTTCAGCAAATATATAAGGGCGAGAAAATCTCCAGCACTCATATCCAAATCAAAGATCACAGGCTTCCCCAGTTTCCGATTTGAGAAATCTGGTTTATACAATATTGGTTTGTAAGACGAAAACTGCGAAGAAAAATTAAATAACCCAGATTGCCGAGGACCGTTCATGACCTGTAGATGCACACGAATGTTCAACTTTAGCCTCTGGAAATCATGCAAAACGAAAAATAATATTGGCCAATGTGGAAGCCAATGCATAGGTGAATTATAACTTCCAGCACCAACCAAATGTACAGATTCAACTCAAAGAAATGATGTGGGATTCACAGTATATATGGTATCAGAGTTGAATCCATACGATTAGTTTAGTTGGGCACTTCGGCCAGAAACAACTTACATCTAGAAAGTTTGCATAGAATTGCCGGTCAAGTGGACTGCTGGCATTTCGATTTGGCTTCGCCTTATGAGCAATAAGTACTTGCACCGCGTCGGTACCATTCATCTCCTTGGTGTAGCCGTCCTGATTCAGAAATCGATCGAACCATGTAATAAGTGAAGTGAATTCAAATTAGATATGCTAAGCATACAAATCAGTATCAAAATCCAAACCCATCTAATCAAAAATGGCTGGTAAAGTGAATCATGAATGATTTCCCGTTGGTTTGGGCTACCTGACATCTCCCTTTCTCAGTTCCATCGTTGACAATGCAAAATGGATCATACACCCCCGTCTGGACATGGCCACTGTGTATCCCACCTTTCTGCAAATTGAACTTTGGAATTGTCCGGCCATCGAAGAAAGGGTTGGAGCCATCGGAGACACCATAGGGTTCATTGGAAGTGACAACTGTGATGTTTAGGTACATCATCTCGGCGAATTCATTTCTACCGTCACTTTGGAATCCATTACCTATGATGGAAACAGACACCCCGGACATGAACGAGTCCCACATGAAGTAGCTCTGCGAACACAACCATCGAACAGCAATCGATGTCAGGCAACCATCAGCAAGATGATGTTTAAGAAAGAAGGAAAGGGGAGACAAAGAATCGAACTCACGGTGAAAAATTGGTCGTCGAACCAAGAATCATGGATTATTTTCAAGGATCGGAAGCAGTATTGGGCTTCGTAAGTGTTCTGCCTCTGCTCAAATTCCGTGAGGAACTCCCGATCTATGGGAATGGTATTGGTCGCGTCCAAAGGAACAAGGGTGATCGGAATTCCGGAATGGAGAACCTGTATCGGCAAGAGCAACAACATATCAATCTTACTCATGGACTCGATCAGCGTATTCGCAATAAGTGTTTGAAGTCTTGCAATCTAATCAAGTGAGTGGTGTACCTGATAGGCAGCGAAGGGATCACAAAACATGTTGAACTCGGCGTAAGGATTGGTGGTGGAGGCGGAGAACAGGTTGCCACGATCGCCACACTGGCCAGGGAAGCACGAGAAGGCGGCCACGTCCTTGGGGCAGCATCCGGTGGGGTTGCTGGACCTCACGCCACCGCCCATGACGAAGACGTGCTCTATGTTCTTTCTCAAGTGGGGGTTGGTCATCAGGAAGATGGCGAAGTTGGTCTGAGCACCCGTCAGAAACACAATGGTTGGGCCGGCCGACACGGTGTCTATCATCACCTGTTGCGCCGTTGGTTGCCGCAGAGGAGTGTATTTTCTCTTCCCCTGTTTTCAGCCGCGAGACAAGTAAGTAAGTGCCCGTGGGTCATCCCCGGGAGAAGAGAAGAGACGACCGACCACCTACATGTGGAAGGAAATCACGACGCAAGCCATAGTTGGTGTCGATGTCCAAGCGTCCACCCGATCCTGCCGGGATCGCCTGTCTGTAACGGCAACCACCGGCCGTCGACAAACCCTGCCAGGCAAATCAAGTAAACATTCACACAATTCTGTTCTTACGAGCTTGGAAGAGACCAGAAATTCCTTTTCTTTTCCATGCTTGTACCTGTTCGATGATCGGAAGATATCCACCGACATTTCTCTGGATGGTCCCATTGGGTAGTATTCCACCATCACCACCGACTCCGACGGGAATGTCGTCGCGACCCATCATGTAGAGAATGTCGTAGACGTGGTTCACGGCGTGCCCAGCATCCGTCCACGAGTTGGTGTTGATGGTCACAGCCTGCAACGAAGAGTTTTTCCACTGCCATTAGCGCCACTCCGTTCATGCTCGTGATCAGCTTCTTACCCTCCAACGATCATCAAATCCCAAGATCATCATGCAGGATTGATTGGGTCTTCCGTAAACTTTTGGTTCATTTCAATAAAATAATGATCGCTAACCCATGGATTATTGTTATTATTACCGTCGCAGAATCTCAATTAAATAATGATCATCCTTACCAAAAGCATAAAGATCACAAACAAAAAGGCTACACATGGATAGATATATTTGATGGGAGAAAGGCGTGGGGGAGGAGGGGGAAGAGCGCGGCCCGTACCTTGAGGTCAACCACTGACTTCCTCTGCTTCAATAGATAAATAAGAGCAAAGACATCATCGGTATCCACATCGGTATCCAACATGATCCTTTTGGTTCCCACACCAATGTGGAAGAAGCCGATTACGATAACACCCATCACGAGAAGCGACGTCGGCAGCCTCCCACTGGTCATGGTGAACAATCGCTATTCCCACCACTTCTGGAGCTTTAATCCCTCCCCACTGTAGAACTATCAAAAAGAAGCAGACATGAACATGTTTCAACGACCCACATGAGGCGGAATGATGGGGAAAAGAGCAACAAATATAAGGTAGAATCCAGTGGACCACCCAACACATACAGGAGCAAGGCGAAAGCCAAACTAGCCCAAGATTGTTTGAAATCAGAGCTGAACAGGAACAACAAAAGCACATCAGAAGAAGACCATGGGCATGTATATATACTCCTCTTCGAGAAAATAGTTAATGTACGTGGGATTTTCCATTCAATGTATTTAATTACACTTAATAACTGGACGCATCCCTTCAACCAAGCGACCTTTCAAAACAACGGTCTGGGAAGATATGTTATTTTCATATTTCAGCATTGTGTCTAATCTTTACATACATATATAATAGTGTATATATATATGTAGAGGTCGGGGGCTGGAAGTACAAGATATATGGTTGGTCGGTATATAATAAATACTGGAGACCATGGGCTTGGAGTGCGCAGCAGTAATTGACACAGATATACATTTCAGCCTTGTGTCTAATCTTTACATACATACATATGGATATATATATATATATACATACATGTATAGATAGATAGATACATATATATGTAGAGTTCTGGTGCCGGAAGTACAAGATATATGGTTGGTTGGTATGTAATAAATACTGAAGGCCATGGGCTTGGAGTGCGCAGGCTGTAATTGACACAGACAAGTTATGACAGTACGCAGGAAGAAAGAACAGGAGGAAAACAAAATCTTCAAGCAGACTTCTTCTTCTTCTTCTTCTTGCCATCACAATGCTTAGCATTTCCTTCCATGTTCAACACGCGACGTTGGTGTCTGAAAAGGGTTGCCTGCTTATCTCAACTTCATCTTTTGAATCATGAAACTAAATTCTCTTCAGAAAAGAGCATTCCAACCATGTCTATGTCTCACCTTCTCTCTTTCTCTTTCTTTTTGTAAAGGAAAAATGACCGAAGATGGAGAAGAGTTGAGAATTCTGACTTGCTTCTGCTCAATATTTGTAATGTTCTTCATCAGAATTCTTTATCCATTTCGCTTCTTCTTCTTTTCCTTATGTAGCGTGACGGTATGGGACTTCTCGACAATGACATTGTTTTTTGTCAAATTTCATTATTCATATATTTATCTGCATTATTCTGAATTTATATATATATATATATATTGTGTATGCATGGACAACCGATGGCGAGGAGGGATTGATAGCGTCGTGCGTGCGAATGAGTGGCGGAGGTGTGTGCACGACTGTGAGGGTGTAACTTGACTTTGATACTACTGTTTGCTTTACCATTGACGAGCGATGTCAAACAATGAAGACGTATTGTAGCAATGAAACAATTAGATTTCTTTGCAAGTGAAGATGATAAAGAAAGTCAATCCTTCCAATCTATAAAAAGAAATGATCAGAAGAGATTAATATAATAAAATTCAGATCACTTAGAAATTACCATCATCAAAGTTTTCAAAGAAATCTTACTGTTCAACTGTCGCAATTCTCTTTTGCCACTAGATATCGTTCGTTCGTTCGTCGATGGTAAAACCAACATATATAGACTTTGGCAATATTAATTTTCTTCTAAATTCTCTAATGACATAGAAAATTTAAGCTTAGGACGAAGTATCTTAAAAACATAATCATGCTTCAAATATCTTTTTGTGTCACAGGGAATTAGGATGTTGTCATGAAACTTATGGTTAAAGCAAGTAAGATGGCATAACGATGGAAAAAGGTATTTTGCATGTCATGAAAGAATCCAAAGTTGTGACGTATATATAATAAGGCAAGTTGCATATATGGAATTAGGGTATGAACGATGGAACCAAATCTGGTTCTCCTTCAAATTAAGCAGATAAGATGAGATCAATCATAGATGTTGATCCTTTGATTCCGAATCACCGAATCGTTGTAAAATTTAACCTCACCGATTGTTGGACGCATGCAACTGTGTCGGCCTTTGACGACAATGGTTTGTCTAGTCAAAGCCAAATTCGGCATCTACCGTGGCCTCATTGTTCTTATTATCTTTGTCATTGTCGATCTATTAATGGGAATTAACGTGTACATGTTAGGGTTTTGAAGGAACATGCATGTTTAATTACCTCCATACAGGTTCGTTACATTTTCTTTTATTTTTTCGTCATTGTAATTAGCTAAGCAGTACTAGTGCAAACTTTTAGTTGAAAAAAATTCTAATATAACTATGATCTTTTAATATATATATATATATATATATAGTTTTTAATTGATAAAAAGAGTTATCATCATATGAATTGATTAGATACTGACAAATATTAATACTGCAATATTAAAAGAAAAGAAAATCTAGTTCTCTACCATATATTGAGTAAGGTGAATGGTCAGCATCATGTATGATTTGGAAAAGCATGAACCTGATCGAGAGATATCTCAATTTGTAAACCACACAATCGAAATTGTTGACGGGGCATTTGAGCCATATCTCATATTTTTCCAATGGAAGCCGTTCCCGTACGTAAAAACTTTTGTCATGGCATACACCAACTTGACAAGTCACGGTCACGACCATCAACATTAATTTCTCTATAACCTGTGTGTACATGTACACACACGTCATAATGAATTACATATGTGCCCATCGTATATATATACATATATATTCAGATCAAATGAGGACCTACCAAAATCATCTTCATTTGGTTTACAACACCATGCCTTCCTTCTGCACGCATCTTCCACAGAGAACATGCATGGACGGCTTCCTTGCATTCCAAAACATGAACAGTGAACCCAACGACAAACCTTGCCGAACCCAAAAGATGCACTGCTTGTCCAAACCCAAACCTCTTTCCAGTGATGTGCTCAACCATATACACATATATTGATCGAGCAGGGATGGTAGATATGTCATATGTGTGTGTGTGTGTGTATTCGACAGGTATCATGCATATAGCAAGCATGAAGAATTTAGAAGATGAGAGTGATATGCATAGAACAAATATTTAACAGGCATGCAGTGGTACATACGCAGGAGCCCAAAAGAAAGGGGGGGAAGGTAGAGGTTGAAGATTGAAGTATGCTGGTGATGTGCTGCTGTTTGTGGTCTTTGTTCTTTGTTAATTAAGATAACTTCTCATGCCGTCCCTCCTGGTATTAATTGTATTCTCATGTATAGGCCAGTTGGGACGTACGTACAAGTACATATATATATATATGATATCCAAATGTTCTTTTGGTATTTTTCAAATATTTGAAGTAGCTAGATTCTTCTGCAGAATGTGTCATGCCAGAAAAAGGCCTTCAATCAATATTTGATAAAAAGAGATAGGTCGACATAGGCTTTTATAACAATAGGGTTTTTCACTCACTTTTAATTGATTTTAAATTAAAATTTCACACATTTACTTATAAATATTTGTATGTAAATAACTTACAAGTAAAGAAAAATATTACAAAAAGTTCTACATCAAGTAAAAAGAGATATAACTTAAGTTTACGTGACAATAAATCTCTTACACACTAAATATAAGTTAAAATTTCGTATATATTGTGTAGCAGGAAAGAAAAGAAGCAGATGAAGTTTTCTTTTGATGTTAGTAAAATTTATTAAATCTAGCCTTTTCTTTTCCTTGGGTGTTTTGTAAAGTAAGAGAAGATCGAATGCTTTGTAATGGAAGCAGAATTAAGTCGATTGTTGACAAGTACCGACGATGTTACTTGAACAAAGAAAAGGTAGAACTTGTGGTTATGGCATTAACGAATCTAAGCAAGGTGGTAACGGGGGATGAAACCAAGGAATGTTTGTTTTTCTAATTAACGCGGTTGTGCATGTACAAAGCGAGCGCATGCAATGGCAAGACCGTGGAGGAACAAGGAATTCCAAGTCCATATAATTCATGATTACATGATGAAAACTGCAGGGATGGCCTATCAATTGGCATATTTATTTTTATGATGAAAGCCACTTGTACTATTTTCACATGATTTCAATGTACAATGAAATTAATAGTCTGCTAGATTTTAGCGCTAAAATAAGGTGGCCTCATTAAAAATCATCCTTCTGTATGTGTGTGTGTTTTGAGATGAATATCCACATTTTTTTGGACTATAACATATATAGTTGGATTTCATAAATGTTGTTAGATTACATTTGACACAATGATCAAGCCACAAAATTTTATTCGTGATAATAAAAAACGATCTAGTTTAAATTCCTGAGCTTTAGGTAGAGGGTTACGTACGATTAGTTGTCTTAAACTAGTTATGAAATCCCAGATATACCCTTGCGTTTCTACAATTATAAATGAAAGAAGAAAGAAATAAGATATATATATATCTTCGTCATCTTCTTGTTCTTTCCTTCTTGATAAGAAGCACTCAACCCACACCTGAAACTTCTTTGACCGATCACCTGGCCAGCTTTTCCCACTCCGGCAAACAACCGAAGCGACGAGGGAATATGTCACAAGTCAACGGCGGAGCACATGTGTGTGTGGAACCTCGGCAAAGTCCACCGCCCCATTCCAAGTGGGGGACTGTTGCTTACGGCTTCTTACTACTACTACTCTCACCAGCGCCGGCCGGAACCCTAACTTGCCGTTGATCGATGATGATAACATGTGTGTGTACGTGTTCCTTGTAAAATACACGTCCAGCGATCAATTCGTGGGCGTTGACACCCATGCCGGCGTACCGATACCGACATAATCGTCTTCTACGTACCTTTAAGCGACTGTAAGAGGGATTTGTGATACTTAAAAAAGTCAGAAAAGTTAAAAAAATTAAGAATTAGAAAGTTGAAAAATAAAATTTGATGATAATATTTGTACTGAAAGTTAGAAAAATTATATAATTCTTGAATTTTTAATATTATATATTAAATAATTAAATAAAATAATATTTATTATTTTAATATTATAAAATAAAATTAAAAGATATTAACAATAATATAATAATTAATATTTTATTATTAATGAAAATAATAATAATATAATAAATTAAAAAAAATTATAATAATACATATCTTATTATATTAACAATATATACTTTAATTGTATTAAAGTATATGCAAAGTAATTTTAATTAAAACAATAATATATTATACAAAATACATTAGAAAGTAATAATTAAAATAATATAATACTTTAGTTAATATACTTTAATGAAATAAAAAGTATATTATATTAATATATTATACTTTAATTATATTAACAACATAAACTTTAATTATAATTAATTTTAAATAATATTTGTGATTTAAATATTATAAAATAAAATTAAATGATATTAACAATAATAAAGTAATTAAATTTTTTTATTATTAATGAAATAATAATAAATTAAAAAATAATTATTATAATATATATTTTATTATATTAACAATATATACTTTAATTATATTAAAGTATATGTAAAGTAATTAAAAAAATTATAATAATAAATAATAAAACAATAATATAATAATATTATAATAATTAAATTAAATAATATAATCACATTTATAATATAATATAATCACATCGAAAGATTTTTTCTTTACGTCAAAGTTTCTTAACTTTTAGATTATCTTTAGTTTGAAAGTTGAGAAATGTTATTGATTTATATATTGAAAAGTTAGGAAAAAATTTTAATTTTTTAAAATGATATAAATATTAAAAATTTATTCTTAATTTTTTAATTTTTAACATTTCAAATAACACAAACACCTCACAAGTGGTAAACATGTACGTTGGCAAGATGCAGCCGTACATGAGAAGAAGACCACTGCAAGCGCTACGGAATCAAGGCCTTTATGAAGAAGACGACGACTAAGGTTGGTGGTGTTGCCAGAGCCCATTGGGCTGTGGAATGGGCCGGCCTGCATTCACCCGATTGATTTATTATTATTATTATTTTTCTGCCGAAGATCTCTCTTTCCCATATCAGATTTTGGGCATGGAAAAAGTGATCTTTAGTTATGATCAAGCATCTTAAATTATTATTAGAAAATTTGATTTTAATATTTTTTACTAAAAAATGTTATTTCACCGGTTTCCAAAATAGGGCCTTAATTTTTTTTACAAGAGTTTTTTGATAATTCTTTTCTTGGTAAAAATATAAAATCATGTAGTTAAATGATAAAAGAGATCTCTCTAAACCCATTGAACGTAAATTTCGTGAAACTTCTGCGAAAACTTGTTCGCTAAAAGCATTTCTTACATTTTCACCACCAACAGTAGTGCTGGTGAAAGTTATCTATGGTCATGAAACAAAGAAAGAAATAATTTAGATTCAAAACTATCCTGTTATTATAAATTTTTATTTTTCGCACCGCCACATTTTTGTCTGATCAAAATATCACCAAACACAAAAAAAAAAAGCTTTCGCCTTTCGGTGGACTCCAGAAGCCTCGCGCACATCACGTGCGACGAAGCAAATGGACCGTTGGTTGGTCCGCACCGCGAGGGTGAGCTTATTAATGTCACCCGTAACAGAAAGCACGTCGTGGCCGTGCCATGCTTCCAGCAGCCCAACGAGAAGGGTCGGTGACCACATCGTCCACGCACGCTCTCACTCTCGGTGGCAAGGAGGTTACCGGAAACCTACGCTCACCTCTCTCGGGATAATCGAGGCCCCGAGCGATCCGCGTAAGCTCGGAGTACCGTTCGCAACGGCCCCTCGCCCGTGGGTCACCCACCACTGACGGCGCAATACCCGAAACCCGACACGAAATCCTAGTGATAAAAACACAAAATTACCACGTGTAGATGAGTCCGATCGCCACGTCGGAATCGACAAAACATTTCGCGTCGGGTTCGAGTGCAGGTAAGTATGGAGATACCGAAGTCTCGCCTTCCGCCACGAACACCACCACGGCACCACCTCAACTGCAACAGCGATATAGAAAGGAAAAAAACAAAGGAAGAAGAAGAAGTGGGAGAAGAAGAAGAAGAAGAAGAAGAGGGAAGCTTTGCGTCTGAACTACCACCACTTCTTCTCCACGCCTCCACTCCCCACCCACTATAGATTCCCTCCGTTAAACAAGATCACGCATCTGTCGCCGCACCACTGCTTAAAACCCAGAACCCACCCCAGTCAATCACCAAGCACTCTACCAAGAATGGCGGCAAAGGGGGCAATGGGTCTTCTACTCACATTGTCTCTGTTCGTCATGGCGGCGACGGTGAGAGCGATGCTCGACCCGGTGGACTTCCTGGCGTTGCAAGCGTTGAAGAAGTCCTTGGAGGACTTGCCAGGCTCCAGATTCTTCTCCTCCTGGGACTTCACTGCCAACCCATGCGATTTCTCCGGCGTATATTGCCTTAACGATCGAGTCGTCGCTCTCACCCTCGGCGATCCGGCTGCCGGCTCCCCTGGCCTCACCGGCCGTCTTCCCCCGTCTGTTGGTAAGTTGTCGGAGCTCACCGAGATGTCTCTGGTTCCTGGTCGCGTGTACGGAGCCATCCCGGGAACCATCTCTCTGCTCCGTAATCTTCGGTTCCTCGCCCTCAGCCGAAACTTCTTCTCCGGCAACATTCCACACTCCATCTCCCATCTCCAGAAGTTGAAGACGCTCGATCTCAGCTTCAACCAACTTTCTGGGTCAGCACCAGGGACACCGCCGGCGATCGCGAACCTCATCCTCTGCCACAACCACCTCTCCGGGAGACTCCCGCCTATTGCCTCCGACTCCCTCGTCAGACTCGACTTGAAGCACAACAATCTCTACGGCGAGGTGGGTCCGCTACCCGACACGCTGCAGTACCTCTCGCTCTCCCACAACAACCTCTCCGGCTCCGTCGACGCCTTCCTTCGCGGTCTCACCAGCCTCAACTACCTAGACCTCAGCGCCAACAAGTTCTCCAGCACCATCCCCGGGTACGTCTTCTCCTTCCCCCTCACCTCCCTCCAACTCCACCGCAATGTCTTCACTGGCCCCGTGATCCTCCCAGAAACGTCCCCGGTGACGATCCAGACCATAGACCTGAGCTACAACAGGTTGGTGGGTATGATCCCTCCGGGCTTCTCATCTGTGCAGAATCTGTATTTGAATAACAACAAGTTCACCGGGAAAGTACCGGAGACTTTCGTGCAGAGGCTGATGGACTCAGGGATTCAGATTTTATATCTCCAACACAACTTCTTGACCGGGATAGAGATCAACCCTACAGCGGAGCTGCCGATGAGTAGCTCGCTTTGCCTGCAGTACAACTGCATGGTGCCGCCGGTGCAGACGCCGTGCCCGGACAAGGCTGGAAAGCAGAAGACTAGGCCGAGCACGCAGTGTAATTGGAAAGTGTGACCTGATTGGAAATGGGATTTTTTTAGGGGAAGAAGGGGAAATTAAATATTTTTTTATTTATTCGTTATGGGTTTGAATGGAAATCGATAGTTTTCTCTTTGCTTTGCTCTTTTTTGTGTTCTTCTGGCAACGTTGGTGTAGCATGAATGTTCTATTTTTCTGTGGTACATGTCCATATGTGGTTAGTTCACGGTTTTGTATCTACCATATAGTTTGATAATAAGGAATATGACATTCTTCAGACTGATTTGTATTGATTTCTTAGTCGGTACATACTTCTCTTCCATGACTGATAAACATGAGCATCTGGCCTTTTTGATCCTCTTCATCAAACAAGAACATGCAACATGATCATTACCACCTGACTCTTGTAGAGCAGGAGTGCCGCAACTTGCACTCACTTTGTTGATGGAATGCCACTGTGCTTGGATTTCTTTTCCTTCTTCAACTTTTAGTGGGTGATATGATTGTGGGCAGCAGCAGCAACCAGTGTTGATGTCTCATTATAGCAGTTCCTTTGTATGAATTACCACCATTCTGCCATACATAATTGTCCCAATATGCGTGCAATTCATATCATATGGTGAGGGGGATTGATTAAATGTTTTATACTGGTGAAAATGTCTCAAATTAATTTTAAATATTGGGTCTGTATTTGAATTAAGAACTTATTCCTCTGCTACACATTTTACTACTCTTATTGATTTTGTCAGAGGAAGGTTGCCATTATTGATAAAAGAAGACGTTCCCAGGAATGTGAAGCTTCTGCATAAAAATAATGCAGGCTTAAAGGGTGAAGCTTCAGCGGACATGCTTCATGTTCACTTAACCATCATCCTTCATTTCTACTGTTCTCTATCTTAGTCCAGGTTTGGTGAAATGTGCTCCATCCATGTGCTTTACGCCGTTGGGTCCTCATGGAATGAGTTCTTTCTCTCTTTCAGCATGTGCAGCAAACTTGCAGGTTTGATTTATGCCGCCCGCCTTGGTTTTTCTTGTTTGGATGTTGGCTCCAAGCATCCTATCTTTAATGAAGGATACGCTGCTTATCTTTTTTCACTTTGATTGATAAAGAGGAACGAGAACTTTAGTTTGTGTATTTCTGCAGACGCTTGAGGAACTCCTGCTCTCTCTCTCTCTCTCCAGGTGTTCTTCTATTCATCTCTTTTGCTCCATCTCTTTGCACTGCTGTGGAATTTGATTCTTTGACCAAACACCAAAAGTAGCTGATGAAAAAAACATGTATAAGATCATCCACCGATGTAAATCTAAATCATGAGACCGTCTTCTGCAGATCTAGAATTTCTTATTGGATGTAATTTTATGAATAGAATTTCTAACTATAGTTAGTGGTGAGCATTTATGATATATATGATTGGACCTCACACAATTACTAGTCAAGCTACAAAAAGGTTGGACAAATAAAATAGTTAACGATCAGCCTCATCATGCTTAAGTAGAGATACATATTGCTTTGTATACTCAAGTGATCTGAAGGAGAAATATATTGTACTTGATACAATCCATATATGGCCATCCATGCTCGTTTGTTGCTTGTGTTACAAGTATTGAACAAGAAAAAAATACTCTTTTTTCCTATCAAACTTCTCTTTATGTTTCTCTAACCCATATTCATATCACCCTCGCAATCCCCCTGTGAAATCTTACTTCTCTGCAATCACCTCCTCTGTTCTCTTTCCTCAAATATATGGTCGTGTGATCATGGTTAGGAGCTTTAGCTAGTATGACTGACTGAACAATGATATATATTATCACGAAGGACCTACTGGAGTGATGGGAAGTAGAAACCCACAAAGGATGCATACAGATATGGATCATTCATGGGGATTGGCAACTGCGTCCATTTTTGAAGCACATATGAATATTTGTATTTGTTTTCGAGTGAATGCAGATATAGATATAGACGTTGATAGATTTTATGGAACTGAAAGAATGGCATTGTGTTTTAAAAACAAAATAGTTTTTATTCTATGAGAAACTGAAAAATTCTGGGCCTTGGAAATGTTGCAATGATAGGGTGATTTCATGGATCACCAATGCTGTGGAAATTGAAATGTCCAATGGCATCATGTGTGTAATCTTAGTTTCTTTTGATGATTAACAAAAACATAAATGATTATACATGCACTTCATTTTATGATCTTATTAATAAGCCCATTGACATGCTTATCTATATTATTCAAGCATAGTGACACAATCATTTCGTATCATATTTAAATTTTGAAAAATTATCTGTGAATTTCTTGGGAATTATTCTTTATATTCAATTGAACCGAGAAAACTGAGAAACAAAATGAAATCAAAGAGTGAAGATGCCAAGAAGAAGGTTGTAACATTATCGACAATCAAGATTTGAGACAAGAAGACTCTAGATCCGTCATGTTGAACTTAAATTCACTCAAATCATCAAATGTTCACCCCCTCCCTCCTTAGTGAAGCCCTGTTCTACATAACATAAATTAATTGAAGAGACCCAAATACTCTAATTAATTTGATTTTATCTTCTCAGCACCTTTCGCATCTAATGAAAAAAAATGCATAAAGTTTTCAATAATTGATGATCATCTTTGTGTCTGCAACCCCACTTCCTGTGGAATCGACTTGTCTCGTGACCTTTTATACCATGATCTTACAGCTAATCAAAACCAACATGTCAAATTATGTTCAAAAAATCAGTAGAAATGAGTGGCTAAATGGCACACAATCAACTATAAGACTAAAAATATTAATGATGCACTCTTTAAAGAACCCAAACAAGGTGTATTCACTGGTCCAAGAAGAGAAATAAAGGAAGCATGCGACAATTCAAGGCAACAAGACAAGCAGATGGAATGCAACAGGGAGAGACAAGAAGATGCAGAAAAGGAAAAAAAAAACAAAAAAATGAATTTGATTAGCTACAAAATGGCCTCTACCGTATTAATTCATCAGGACAAAAAATGCATGATAGTTGGCGCACGCCGAGAAGCCTTCTTCAATAGAAAAACCATAGAATTCAAATCAGATCGACAACAAAAGCATGGAGTTATCATGCCAAGGAGCGCAGCTGGTGATATTTTTGACACAAGAAGAACACCAAGCTGCCATTAAGTTTTTTCTTGAAATTGATAGGAAGACATAGAAATTACAATATAGACCTTATTAAAGAATGCAAATCCACACAATCATCGAGATAATGATTTGTTTTTAATAACGATAATGTTTACCTAATTTCAACTTCAAGATTTTCTTTCCTCAAGTATCTTATAAAATGGGAAAAGATCAACTGAATCATCCAGACCGATATTTTGCCTTCCAATCTTCTATAACCTTGCACCTTGTCAGCATGCAACCAACCATATTGGAGACTGTTTTCAATAGTATTGGACTCTTTAGGAGCGATGCATTTATCAGGCTCGATTCTGGCAACCTGGAAAATTTCTACAGAAAACTCCTAATATCATCCAAAAGATGTAAGCATGGAAAGGAAACCAACAAAATGACAGAACTTGATTTCAGCAAAAATCAGATGGCAATAACAAGACAACATTATTTTCTGCGCAAGAATTTGAAATTTGACTATGTATCAACAACCAATTACATATAACTTCAGCTTACACAAGACCACATAACGAACATGAAGTTATATATTACTACAACCTAAGAATATGCACAAATAACAGGAATTATATGAATGTTTACTTTTACCAGGGAGCAACTCAATTCATCAATAGATGTGTCTCCTCCTCCTCCTCGGCTGGGCTGGTTCATCACTGCTTCCTGAGAATTCCCATCGGACAACAAGACCATCCCATGCAGAACTGACAAGTGTGGGGTAGTAGGGGTGCCAGCTGCAGTCCCTCACGGTGTGGTCATGGTACTCAAGTTTTGCAACTTGATTGCCTGACACCTTAATCCCACAAAAATGGGTAAGATAGTGGATAGCAATGTTTCATGGAAGATACCTCTTCCTACATAAAAACATAGAACTTTGTACTACTTGACTAGAAGGTGCTCGTTGAGGATGGCATACCATATCGTATATGTAAACACAGTTGTCACTGGATCCAGTGTAGATATACCTCTGACCCGTGCTGCAAAGACAAGAATAAACAAGCAATATTTCTCAAGCAGAATCATGACCTCAACATCTCAAATATGTCAAAAGATTTGATGTTATTATCTTGGGATGAAAGCTTTTCAAGCAATTTATCAAAGGAACAAGATTCGTTATGGCACCCTTTTCTAACACCATCATGCTTTAATTTAAAAAGACAGGCAACCCTTACATTATATTTTTGTTAAACAGTCAAAAATCAATGTATAAAACAATACGCAAAGACCCAGTCAAGGGCATATATTTGTCATAATTTGGATGTCAAGCTTTTACCAGAAAATTAAACGATTGAAAAAAAAAGGGATCAAATTACCTGTATGCAGGGGAAAAGTAACAGCGTACCAAAGTATGCAAGACAGAGTGGCCCCTGTATGTGGCCAGTGATTGATCAGAAGGATGTCGAAGCTTTCTACCACGGTAAGGATACTCCATCCATCTGTAGTCCCATTGAGATTCGGGTCTGGGGCTGTAGTAATCAACAATGAGCAACCCAGTTTATATATACGTATGGATATCTCAATTATAAATGACACTAGTTGGTGGCTATATGGTAACAAGTGAAAAGAATTTGATACAAGAGCTTCCATATGGTATGTTTCCAAGCAACATTCATGGAATACCATTTGGAACACCATAGTGAGACAACAGCAAAATTTTGTCTATACATCTCAGAAATTTGATATACAGGCATGACACCACCTATCTATCCGTAAGACACATCAACCAGCATTTATCACTGTCCAAACCAGTATCGGCATGCTGGACAAAAAAGTGCATTTTTTGCACTTCCTTCCCTTCCCTTCAAATGTCCAATCTAAATTGGAATCAACTTCTACCTACAATGAAATCCTGCAATGATCCTTTTTGGATGCTTGAGGCTCTCCAACTCTTTTTGTGAGGTTTCAAGGTATGTATTCTCCCTGTTTTTCAAGATCAAATCTCACTGTGACTGAAATCTTGCTTTCTTAGGTTAGATATAATGTGATGTTTTTATTTTTTACAAATTTCATTTTCTTTGTACAGATTTTCCCTGATTTTTTTATCCTTATTTACAAGTATTTCTAAATCAAATTGAGTAATTTCCTTGCACATCAATATTGACAGTATATAGCATTTTCAAATGCCTAAAATTTTTGAAAATGAAAAATTCCTAAAATTAAATTTAAGTGATTTAATATGTGTATTATATCTTACTTTTATCTTATCCTAAGTTGCAAGTCTAGATTCAAGGCTTTTGACTAAAATTTGAAGGTTTTATGCTTTTGTACTATTTCCATGGATATTTCCATTGATACATGTCTTTTTTCTTAGATTCGATACCTAATTATGATACTGATTTTTCACAACTTACTTCTGTCTTGAATAAGATCACAATAAATGTTAGCTTGTAATGCCTACCTGGTTGTATGTGTACCATGTTTACGTGAGAGTTTTTACCTTTCCATCAACCTTGATGAATTATTTATTTCAATATTATAATCTCTTTCAACTTACCTCTGCATGTAGATGCATATGCAAACCTGAATGTATATTGACAGGTCAGAAGAATATATGCAAACAAGCAAACATTATTGAAAACAATCCTCACTTATCATGCTCATAATTATCCTGGAAATGTAAAGAAAAAGGCAGAAGAGTTACCAATTATAATTTCTTAAACAAAAACAATCCAGAAAAATTCAACATATAAACATGTCAATAAAAATGTATTCTTCAATATTCCATTCCACAGGAGTAATAACCAGAGAAACATAAAATAATTACCCTCCATTCCTGCTATCTTTACAAGATTACTTCAATTTTATTCTTAAGAGTTCCTGGAATTATACTTTATTCTTAAGATTAATTCTATGTTTCTACAATGTTTGATGCATCTTAGTCCATTTTGGTGTACTAAAACATTGTTGGCTAATTCTCTACTATGATCAAGTTGCAATTGGTTGTACATTGTATGAGTTGGATGAAATCTTGACTACATTTGGTCATTGAATAAAGTTATTGAGATTACCGCTGTGTAAAGAGAGAAAAATGGAACGATGATCATAATGTTATACTTCATTTTGTTTTACATCCATTGGCTCTAAGATAGCATGCTATGCAGGCAGGCACTGCATTGATGATTTATACAACTAATAAGACTAAAAATGAAAAACACAACATTACAAACAGAATATGATCCATACCAGTGTACATTGTTTGACATTTTCCTGATGTCCCAGAGTTTGGTTGTCTGGTCTTTACCATTTGAAATTAAATATCGTCCATCCCCACGGCTATCAATAAATGTTATGCCTTCCAGATGCCCTACAAGGACCCCTGCTGGGTGATCGTTATCAATAAAGCAACGCCTATCCCATACCTGAAACCTTTATTGTTATCTCCAAAATCATATCAAGGAACAAGGAAGAAGAATATTTGGAGATAATAGACTGAATATCATGTGGTAGTCAAATGAGAAGGCATAATCAGCAAACATTAGAAATTTGGATAAGTAAACTCCAGATCTTAAAAGGCAAATATACATTCATCAAGATATTTTCTTATATGGACACCAACTCTGATTAAGGTGAGTGCCATCATCTGCATGGCATTACTTTGAAGTACCATACTTAAGCATGGAATTTTGTACAGAACCATGGAAAATAGCTAAAAGTTTGAGGATGTGGCATTCATCTGGTACCATCAGTAACAATCCAAATCCAAGGGGGTTATAGCATCAGAACATCAGAAAATTCAACTTCCACGTCTAAAATGTTTAAGTTGATTGTTATGATAATTGATCCTAATCTTTATTACTCATTCTTATTCTAAACAAAAATTCAGATCTTCCAAAAGTACAAGACTGAAAATGGAATCCTAAAAGTTTACCTTACAGAGGCCATCATCACTTCCAGAGTACAATACATGGCCAGTTTCATCAGCAAAAGTCACCGAGTTAACATCAGACTGAGGAGAAAAATAGAATTGTCACACAGAGAAGGTGGAGTAATATGCACTGACAATAAAAAGTTAACCAAGCAAAAAAGAAAAGGTACATATGTTATTTGACAACTTATTAGCAGTGTGATGGGTCACTATTTGATATTCATGTGATTACAGTATCAACAACCTATATATATGTCACCTATCACTAATCAATAATGAATCTTTCTTTTTACCCCAACGTGGTAGAAGAGCTAGGGTCCCCTTCTTCGTTCCCATTAAAAGTTAAAGGCATAACCATTCAAGGTCCACTTCTGTAGAGGACCTCACATTTGTGGATTGGTTTGTAAGTTGATTTCATGACTCATCAATCGTATGGAAGAATAAATTTTTCATTGTGTCATAATCCTTACCCGCAATGAAGAAATACAGGACACCTTGAAGGATATGTATGACGATGAAACTTTATGAACAAGTTTTTTTACTCATCATCAAGCTGATCAGTTTGTTCGTGAATGATACACCTCCCCAGGAGGTCCCTGATGAGTTGGAGATTTATTGATCATGGTCAAAGACTTGGAGATGGCACTGTGCCAACATTGTCCACCATATTTTCTTGATGTATGAGGTTGTGAGTAATCTTTCCTAAAAGCATTTTCTCGTTGGTAAGGAGGATGCCAATGAAGACAGTGTTGCTGAGCTCTATGGATCTCTACAGTGACTCCTCACATGGATTAGTCCTGGGGAATTATGATTGTTGTTGTGGCCATGGATGAGGTTTCAGGAGAGGATGTAGAAGTGATCAGGGCAACAATAAGTGTGATCACAATGCTCATGCCAACCATATCTCAACAAGTAGGAATGGCTCAGCACAACAACCACATATATAGCTTACATTAGTAATATTGATATACCTGATAGAGTAACTGTTTCTCATTCAGAGTATAATAGATTGCCTAAGCCAATTATACCCTCCACCATGGATGATACACATGTTGCTCTATAAAGTGTAAGTGCACTACCTGTCTCTTGTTGAATACTGAATCAGTGTGTTTAAGCAAGCATCATCCTAAGTTTTCTGTTAACTTTTTCTCTGTTAGTCAAACTACAAAATATCTTCAATAGTTCAACCTATTGTAATCTTTCTTACTACCTTGTTCTTATAAATATTTGTAGCCTGGGAAACAGACAGGTTCTAGGCCAGAAGGTGATGCCCTTATCACTTTCACGGTGTATGAAGTCTGCCAGCTTTATATAAACATATAACTTCATTTGAGCCACTCAACCATGGCACTTTCTCTTAGGACATTAAACCATCAACAAGTTCAAGAGCATCATCCTTGTTGTATCTTATTTTAGTCCTTTTTAGCATTAGTCATGTCAGGCCATCAGTTAAGGAAACATAAAAGATCCTTGCAGCTCCTTGTCAACAGAATCACTGCATTGTTCCTATAAAGTTGGTCAACTGATTTTAGAGTCCTAATCATGTTTAGTCGGTTTTAAATTTTTGCTTTGTGGTTTTGCTGATGATTTCTCTTGCATGACTTGAATGTATCTCATTAACGATAGAACTCAAGCATTTAATATTATCCATTATCCATCATTGCCACCATTACCAACAGCAACCCACCACCATTGATAATCATAATATCCCATCACCATAAGCCACATCCTGCCACCCTCCCTCACCAAATGCCAACCACCACCTCCAGATTAATATCATCCACCACAACCAATTGCCATCATCTTTTGCTGCCTATTATTCACCACCATCCATTGCCCATCAAATCTCATAATGATAATATCATCTATTGAATGTATTAAAAGTTAAATTTATACCCAAAGCCAAACAAGCTTATTTGATAAGACCAAAAATCTATCATATGAAAAAACTAACTTTATTCAAAAAAATATTAAGTTATATAAGCAATTCCAAATGCATCTTAATATGAAATGGTGATAAGATAGAAAATTCACTGTAGCTCATACTTTTGTAAGAGGCAACTCAGGTGGATGGTGATTCTCAAAGGAGGTGATGAGACTAGTGGACAATGTATGCTTCCTAGAGGGGAGAACAGGATAATGGAAAGATGCTCAATGGGCCACTCAGATGATGAAAGGCTACTTCGCATGAGCAGCCAATGGAGACAATAAATGATGAAGGTGAGAAGAGGAAATATGTTTCATCGAAATCTAAGAGGTAGAGGTGCCACTGATTGGAAAAGATGATGAGAGAAAAGAAAAGACGTGAAAGAGAAATGTGTCATTGGAGGCATAAAAGCTTGGTAACAAGTTATATTATATCTAATAGGTTGAGGATGCAACTTTGTTTTGTTTTGAAGTTGAAAGAATTATTCTATGAAGAGACAAAGTTCAAGGTATCAGTAAGTAATTCATACAAAAGGCAAACTGTATGGTTACAAACATATTATTGAAAGTTACTTGAGGTACTTAAGAAAATTTATAAAGCAAAATATGAAACAGTCCTCATGCAGTGGAGAACTAAAACATGGGAGAGTACATGGTCTAGAAAAGTACTCTTTCAAAGCATACCTATTTTAGTGTCATCTCAAAAGTAAGGTAAACAAATGGAGCATACAAGGTAATTTTTTTGGCAATATCAATATAGCAAGGACTTCAATATATCAATATTGCAAAAAGTTTGTTATTTATCCCAAATAATCACAACATAAAATCATTTATGGTACAAGGGGACAAAGGTGTACCGAGTGTGCATTAATTCTTAATGAAACTTTATTTGTTTGAAGATCAAAAACATATATTGAATCATCATTGCTTCCTGCAACAAGCTCTCTGCCATCTATTGAAAATTTAACTGAGAATATCCCAAAGTACTCTTCATCATTATTCATTGAGAAGACCAAACCATCATGAAGCTCCTGAAATTTAGAAATATAACACTCCATAATCAGCAATAACAAAATGAAAATTACTCTTCTTCCACTGAACTAACAGCAATAATGTAAGCACTAAACAAAGTGACAATTAAGCACAGCAATTTCTTCATGCATAGGAATAAAATAAAAAAAATTTAGGTTTTCTTTAGAATAGTGACATATATCTCACAGTCTTTCCTTTACAAGCATCTCATCTTACTATGGTACTAAAGAGAAAAAGATGATGTAAAAAAGAGATACAGGTCTTTTCTATTTTAAGAAAATTGTAGAAAATGTTATTTATAGAATTAAAGTAGGATGGATGAAGCAGAAAATGCTTATAAAGTATTATGTAATAGGAGGATATCATTAAAATTAAAAAGAAATTTCTATAAAACCACTATTCACCCAACTATACTTTATGACTCAACATAAGCAAAAAATTGGTATTGCTAAAATGTGTATGCTTTTAAATACTTAATACTATAAAGGATAAACTAAAAAATGATTTTATTAAAAATAAAGTTAGTGTTGCAATAATTAAAGATAAGGAAAATTTAGCTTAAGTGGTTTGGTCAAGTCAAATCCTTAGGAGCTCAATGAATATACTAGTTGGAAAAGGAAAATTAATTAGTGCAGATGAAATTAAAAAAGAAGAGGAAGCCCTAAAACTACTTGGTTAGAAATTATGAGAAAAATTTAAATTTATGTAATTTAACCTAAGATTTAGCCATAAAAAGAAATACATAGAAAAAAAATTCATATGATTGACCCCATGTAGTGGAATTATGGTTTAAGCAGTTATCGTTTGTTGTAGATATAAATAAGGTTGCAATTCACATACAAAATACCTTAGTAGATAACTAGATATACTAAAAAATGGTCTAGCATGTTTTTTTGTAATATAGTACGTAGACCAAATGGTTGATGCTTTGTTATCCAATTTCAACAAATGCAAACACAATCATCAATGCATCCCTATTTCTATGTTCCTCAAGAGCAAGTTCAAAGCAACCCGTTCCTCAAGACCAAGTTTGTTACATTCTAAAGCACATCCATGAAAATGAAGGAATTAGAATTTGTACAAGTCTTGGCCAATGAGCTGAAATTCTCATCTCCCATGCTAACAAAAAAGCATACTGATTAGAGCATGATCAACAACAAACACAAAGAACAACGATAAATGAAGTGCACCAACAGTTGTGATTAATTCTTTTCCACTACAAAGTTTCATATAGCTTTAAAACTAGCACTAACAAGAACTCCACATTTTTTATGATTTAGGACAAGTCAAACCTTCTCAAAGTTTATAACTTCAAATGTCTGTGTGTGCGTGTGTGTACACATGTGTGCATGCATGCACACAACTTGAATGACTAGAACATATCATTTAAGTTAGGTAGCCACAACATAAATAATTGACAGCCTTCTTCAAATGTGAATCTATCTATCCAAAAAGGAAGAGTGTGCAGCAATATCTTAGCTCCAATTCAACCATGGGCTTAATTTCCACTCCATGTTATGATATATATTTTCCATGTAAAGAAGGGAAAAACAGAGAAAAGGATTTTTGAAATTCAAAGAAGAATCATGAGAATCATATATAATGAAATGTCTTAAAATGTATGCACATTCTTATGGGGAATAAAATAAAATAAAATTGAATGGTGCATATTGAGCATACATTTATATTGGCATATGACTCTGCTGCACCACCTTCCACATTCACAATGTGAACAATAGGTGACAAGCTAGCATACACCTGAAAAAAAATTAAATATATCAAAAAGAGAAAGAAACATTAGATATAAAAATCAAGGAAGACAAAAACATACTAAGAACTATGGATCATTAGAAAGCAAAGAACCATAAAATTTATTTATTGTAATAAAGAAAAAATATAGATCAAAGATTGTTCAATTCTTTCACAGTGTTTGAACTTTGAAGCATGTCTTCATCACAAATAACAAAGATAGAACTACATGCAAGACATTATCCAAGATAGGCTTTTTTGTTAAAAGCAATCACATGTCCACAGAAACTGAAAATCAAAAGCCATAAATATTTAAGTTTGCATAACGAAAGTGTGAAAAGTGTTATGAACTTTTGATAACAGAAGTATGACAAGGGTTATGTCTTGAATCTTTCTCTAATAATTAGGCATTTAGTGATTTTTAATGAGGATTTTTTGGAAATTTGGTTATGTCAACTTAACCGGACTTGATGTGATTGAACCTTCACTTGGAAAGAAATTAAGTAAAATAAGAATTAGTTTAAATTAGATATTCAACAGAGAGAGAGAAGACACACTCTTTTGATGAAAGTAATGGATGGTTACTTGGTTTTTGACTCTCCACAACACATCACATCATAATATAATATAAATATAAATATTTTGGGCAACGACATGGGATGGAGTATTGACTCTCCACACCCCCCATAAATCTTGTCATGCACTCTCTCTCTCTCATGGAAAAAAAAAGGGAAGAGAAAGAAGGTCCAACAATTGAACAAAGAAGAAGAAAATAGGAAAAAGGGAAGATAGGCTAAGGAAAAGGAAGAGGTAAGTGTCTAATGCTGAAGATATCAACATTCAGGATAAAAGGGATCTTTTGTGGGGAAAACATATGGACTGACTGGTTTTAGTGTCACACCTAGGTGTAGAATATGAACATGTAAAAATCATGTAAAGTTCATTGACATAGAATTAAGAATGTTTCCATGATATATTCATAGAGGATACAGCCTTTGTTCTCCGCATGTTGATTTTCATGCTTCCTCATATGTATGAATATCTATTCTAGAATAGAATGACCCAATAGATTGATTTGATGATCCATGCCACAAGAACATCCTGTAGTAATGTTAGAACATTATAAAAGTTTTGATAATTTTTGAGTGGGTTTAAATACACTGCTAAGGGGCCTGTTCTATCTTACAATGTGGTTTTTATTTCATTATTGTTTTATGACCTCAAATTTGGGGTCATTGCTTTTTTATTGTTATTTTATCGTCCATATTCCCATGGTACCCCCTCCAATCTGAGTTATCATAAACTCAAACTGTAGTATTTTGTAGTACAGATATAAATCAGAGATAGGTACCTTCCTGTTGTAAATGGTGGGGAATTCAATGAAATTAATGAAGCACGATATACATCTGGGATCAGATTCTGAAAGCCATTCATTTTAGCTATTTCTTTTATGCTCATGCCTTGTTATTTTCAACGTGGAACAATTTCTACTGTGGTGATGTAACACCTTGTACTTATGGTTGACACTATTTATCAGGCTTGCTTTTGTTATTGTTATTATTTGTGTCTATATATATATATATTTGTATGCTTTGAGGTCTCCATAATAAGTAACTTTTACTAGTAAATAAAAAAAATTGAGACCCTAGATGGTTATTTGATAGCAAAGTGGCACTTTCAAACTATATCAGGTACTTGATGTAATCTCCATATAACAAAGAATGAGATACTTTCTAAGTTCTAACCATTGTCTTTATCTATTAAACTTACAATGCAATGATAATTCTTACAAGGAAGCGTCGATCAGGAGAAAGAGATGTATCTGTGACTGTCCATCGTATACTCCTAGCAAGGATGTCTTTCTGAATCTTCCATCCCTTTTCAACATTATAGACCCTAAGATGGCTTCCCTATCACAATAATTAAGATGTTATAAAATTCATAAAGAAAACAAGCAGAAAATTTGTGGCACATATATCAGAATAGTGTTTGAGGCATCATTACTCAAATGATCTGAAATTTAAGCACCTGAAATGCAGCAACAAAAAGCAACCCATCTGTTGAAAATTGAGATACATATGCTTTACTGCTCATCCTATCCACATGCCACGGTCCACTGGTAGGCAGATAACGGCTAACAACATGGCATCGATCGGAAGAGGTGAATTTCCCCCTTCCAGACCAATTAGACTCTCTCCCTAGTAACATCTTTGCAGTAGAAACAGGCACATCCTTCCTAGAATTGGCTACCTTACGGATTGGCTCATTAGGTTCTATTCTGAGATTGGTCAGCTGACGAATCTCATTGTCAAATTGAAGCATTTGTTCATCATCACTCCCAGTAACGTAAAATCCACTTGCCTGACCACTATCAAGCATGCCGGCATCCAATTGATGTCTACTCATTGCGTAGCCCATATAAAAGTAGAAGTACTAAAACTCCAAAAAGCTCATTTAACCAATCCTGCTCATCATTAAAGAGCATCAGTGAAGCAAAACCAGTTGAAAATACAAAAACACGCTAGATTGTCTCGATCCAAAATTCTACCATGATAGTAATTAATAGCAGCAAAACCAATGCATCGTGTCCCTCATGGCTTATGATAAAGGTGCCGGTAGATTTTGTTCGATATAGACTTCTCGAAAGCAAAGGGAAGACGTCTTTTTTTTTTTTTCCTTTTCGACGACTGAGGATCTCGATCAAGACCATTTAACAAAAAAAATCGATCAAGGCCAAATAAAGTAAATGACAAAAAAAAACTACACCAAACTGGGAACATCGCCGATTTCTCAAACCATGAACTACCATCGTGAAATCGGATGTGCATATATCCTCTAGACAAAATAAACCAAGAATATCCTTTTTCTTACAAACAAAAAGCTCTTAAAAATCAAACATCGTATGGAATCAAGGGGAGAGGATCGATGTATGGATGGTACCTTTAACCTCGGGGAGAGGAAGAAAGAAATACCAGAGAATTGAGGGTAAGAAAAGGGAAGTGCGATAGGAAGGATAGGCTTTTGCAAGTGGATAAGCGAAAGGGTGATGTGAAGAGAGGAAGGAGAGGACTTTGGCAGGCGCGCCGTTGCCGTTGGTGGTTGGACCTGGTCTGGTATACACAAGGAACTCTGGTGTATACGCCGTTCCACCTGGACACCAATGCGGCCTAGTACCTTTTTACCGATGAGTCCAAATATTTTGTTTTTTTTAGGCTAAGTCCTTTCCTTTTCCAGTTTCACCTTTTTCTTGGGATCGTTAGTTAAATATCTCTGACCGTAGGTTTCAGAAAATCTTACAAAAATATTAATTACACATCACTAAGAATTATAAATAAAAAAAAGTAAAATAGGAATTTTTTAATGATATGTAATTAAATATGAATTTTGAACGGTGATTGTTAAAAAAAAATTTATTTCATTTGACTCATCTAAGTAAAAAAAAAAAAAAATTTGTTTATTTTATATTAATATATTAACCAAGAAACCAAACTCCCGAGGGAGGCGGCCTCCAGATACAGCGCTGCTGGTTGTGGCTCCGTGCTCTCCTGTCATCAGTGAGATCTGCCACCATCTAGGTGGACGTCTCCCGTTCGTCCTTAGGGTTCCGGTTATCTTCCACCTGTTCATCATCTTCTTCTTTGAACAGAGGGGACAAGAGAAAAGGAGGTCGATGGATTCGAAGCCATGGCTGATCCCTGCGCCACAGTACAGCACGGTGCGGACGACCTCGGACACCGACGAGGACGCGCCGGGGATGCGGTGTAGCCACACGCTCACCGCGATCGCCGCCACCAAGTCGCACGGCCCTCGTCTTATCCTATTTGGTGGCGCCACCGCCATCGAGGGCGGCGGTTCCTCCTTGTCACCCGGCATCAGTAAACACGCTATAAACTTTATCTCTTCCTTCTGGAGGAGTCCATTTTTATGGCGTCTGTAATTTATGTGTTTTCTTTGCACAGGGTTGGCAGGAGTGACGAATTCCGTGCACTCGTACGACGTGCTCGCTAAGAAATGGACTAGGTGGGCCTTTTTGTCCTAAGTGGTTTTTGGGGTTCTGAGATTTGTGGAAGGTAAAAAATGTGAGTTTGTTTGTGTGTTTAGGATGCATCCGGCAGGCGAGCCTCCTTCTCCTAGAGCTGCACATGCAGCTGCTGCCGTTGGCACCATGGTTGTCTACCAGGTGTGGATAGAACAGAGGAAGCATAGTGAACTGTTTGGATTTCACCACGAAATTTAGATTAACCATTTTGGTTAATGTTATTGGATGTTCACGAGATGGATATGCCTTTTTGTTAGGGTGGCATAGGACCTGCTGGGCACTCCACCGATGATCTGTATGTGCTGGATTTGACTAACGATAAACTCAAGTGGCACAGGTTAGCGATATTAGTTGTTAATTGTGGTCATTTTGCAGCTTTTTTTATTGGAACTTGTTTAGTAATCTATTTGTAAGTTATCCCCAGGACATATATGCTTATATGTTTCACATGCTCTATTTTAGGGTAGTGGTACAAGGAGCAGGTCCAGGGCCTCGCTATGGGCATGCAATGGACTTAGTAGCTCAGCGTTATTTGGTCACAGTTAGTGGCAATGATGGTAAGACATGTTTTATTCTCAGACATGCAATGTACTATTTGCATACAATATCTATTATTTTGAAGGAAATCAAAAATCAAATGAAAATGCACATATCAAAATTCTTTTGATAGTTTTAGTCTTTCTAGAATTTAAAAGGATACAATTCATTTCTATTTTAAAAATGTATGTTTACCGGTCTATGTTAACTTATGAAACCATTTTAAATGGAAGATACCAACATAGTGTAGCTTTCCTTAAACGATTAGGTCCTGAATCTAAATACATGAGAATGTTATTTCCACTGACACTAATCATACTAGCTTTTAGAGAAACAACACAATCCTGAACTTCAATTAGCAGTTCCAAATACTAGTACTTAAAGGAAAATACTAAGTTAATAATGTCATATACACACATTATTTACGTCTCAATATTGAATATTATGTAGTAAACTAGATTGTTTCATGCCAATCTCAGGATGAACCTAAAATGCTTAAGCCAAAATTGTTACAATAGTTTATCTTAGCATTAAATCACTTAATTTCTTTAATCCAAGCAATGTGAATTGAAAACCAGAATGTCAATACACTACAATCATGACATGCAGGAAATATATTCTTAACCATTTTTTGAAAACCATATATTCTTGACAGTTGACACCAAGTTTTGTTTCCAATCTGTGTGCACAGGACACTATATATTTGATAGTAGAAGATAGGGGATGATCATGAACTGTAATGCTTAACATCTATGACACTGGATTAAGTGCCACCACTCTAATGTTGACAAATCACAAATTTGTCCAACTAGAAGAAGCTGTGAAGTGTTAATTGCAATTTTCTTTGCTGCCATTATCTTACCATCGTCCAACCCTACTCAAAAGTACCTATGCTCAGCATCTTGCAGTTATGATTCATTTTTTTAAAAGGTGGAAAAAATTTGATTTAAAACAAGAAAATGTGGCCTACACAAGTCATAGATAACTAGACAAAAAGTCCGACCAAAAGAAAGGACTTTCAGCTGAGGGGAACCCAAGAGCAAGAAAGGAACAAAAGGGAGATAAAGGAAATAGAGAGAAAACAATATAAACTCAAAAGTTCACATGAGCTCAAAAGAGGCACAAGACCCTCCAATGAAGCTAATACCATTGCATAGGTAAGCATCCCATTTGATTTCCAACTTGTTGTATGCTTTAAGATAACAGCAAAAAGCCTTATAGCAGAAATAACACTTTCATAGGAAAAATCATAAAAAGTTCTAATATTTCTTTCCAACATCTTCTCCACCGAGTGGCAAATGGAATGGCAAACCATATCCTTTTCCTAGCATATCAAGACCTTGTTTCTCCCCAATCTCATCCAGAAGGTCCCTTTGTCAATAGATGCAGCAATATCTAAGGCCATCAATGCTTCTTACCAGCTGTGAATGAAAGGAAGCTTGAAGAATAAATGTCACACCCTTCTCTGAGCCTTGTAAAAATGGCAAATACTAGCATGTTGTATGCCCCCTTTTCAGATCAAGCTCAATAGGAATTTCTTCATGCCATAGCTTTCACACAAAGAACTAGACCTTGGTGTGGATTCAATTTGCCCAAATGACCCTCCGAGCTCCCATTTGAACTACACCAACGGTCATAATGTGCTAAAAGAACTTGATGGAGAGGACTCTATTGTTGCTTCATCTCCACACCTATGAGCAAGGATTATTAGATAAAAGTGATGATTCATGATCATTAAGGAAGGAAAGTAATCTAACAAAATCAGTAGTTTCTGTATTAATTAGATTCCTTTTGAAATAAAGATCTCATACTATCCTTGTTATAGAGCAATTAAAACACTCAAACACTTGCAAGGTTGGAAGATGCAATGGTGACTACAATTGGGAGTAATTGGGAAAGGGAAATGTCATCATTCTACCTATGATAACCCCTACTCTATTAGTGACCACCATGTCTTATGGTAATTAGACAGCCATGCATATTGCAAAGAATCAAACTTTCCATAAACGTACCAAACACATAGAGATAAGCTATCATTATGTTTGAGATTTGGTGATGAAGGGAGTAATCTCTACATCTTATACTACATATTTGGAGCAACTTGTTGATATCTTCACTCAAGGATTAAGTTGAGGAGTTTTCAAGTTAATTTGTAACAAGTTAGGTATGATAAATATATATTCTCTAACTTGAGAGAATACATTAGCATTTGTGGGGCTTTATTAGGGTTTATTTAGGGGTCCAGTTGGGGATGCATTTAGGGATCCATTTAAGGATCCACTTAGGTCCACAAATATTTATATGTATTCTCTTATCATTAGTGAAAAAAATCATTCTTTTCCCTCTAATCACACCCTACAATCTCCTCTTTTTCAATAACCCCCTTCATAAGTTAAAGTACACTATCCATTTCTTTGGTTCCTCCTGTACCACTTTTTTTAATGATACCCACCTACAACACTCCAATTCCTCTTTGATTGAGTTGAGACATCACATCCATTTGTTCGACAATGCCATTTTCACAAAGCAAATGCCGTATGGGTCAAGTCCCCCTTCACACTTTGGTTTGCATATCTTTTCCAAGACACCAGGTTCAAGTCTGACTAAGTGGCTTTACAGCCTTCTTTTCATAGGAACATCCTCTAGATGCCTTCAATTCTCTTGGCAACATGAATCCTGAAGAGCAAGGGAATGCTCATGGGCAAATTGGCTAGCACTAATGAGATCTTGCCCCTAAAAGATATATTCCAGACTAACCTGGGTGGCATCAGTATGAAAAGATAAGTATCTTGAAGTAATAATTCTTATTTTTTAAAGGCTTCATTAATCCACATCTTTCTTGTTAATGATTGAAAATCTATTGACATTGGGCAACTTTCCATTGCAGTAGTACAACTCTGCAATTGGATTTAACATGAGTCATAATCCGTGCCACTAGAACAATTTCACTTGTCAAACAAAGATGCAAGGACCCAAGGTGCAGGGCTAGATATCATTGTAATCTGAGAGGGAAGGCACTCATCCAGTTGAATTGAGATGTTCAATTATAAAATGTAATGTGTGATGCAATATACACCCAACCATGTCTTAAAATATCAACTAAAAATGGGTTTGGTGAAAATTTTATTAATATTAAATTTTAAAAATTTTATTTTAAAGTGATTTAAATTATTGAAGAATCAGTTACATACTTTGAGAATAGTTCATTTATTCACTTGTCATGTTATGCCTTGAAGAGGAGTTAAACATCCATGATCTTTAGCATGAGGTTTTGAGCATTGCAAGTCCATTTCCTTGAAAGCAATTTCTACCCCTTCACTAAAAGATGCTCTTCTTAAATACCCTCTTGCATCATGATGGTTAGTAGATTGATCAGCTAAGATGTTATGATATATGTAGCGTTATTTGTTCTATATGCCTATTTTGTTGTCTGGCATGTTGCAATGAGTATCAAAATTTAAGTATACTGATGTATCCAGGTTGTCTCTCAGAGTAATACTGATGCACCCAAGTTGTGTTTTCTGATGGTAGAAACAAAGTTTAAGATCCAAGTAAACAGTACTGTGAAAAATCCAAGCAAAAGTTCATAACCAATCTTTTTATGGATTCAAAGATTGTAAAAAATATAGCTTGGAGTTGCTGCAAATAATCAAATCCAAGAATCTCATAATCCAAGTGTCCATCCATAACCTGAATGAAATCCTACACCAAAATTATAAACCATCTCTTGGTATATTACGTGCATTATCACATCCAGTACCAAGGTAGGGTATGGTTCTTATCATCCACTAAAAAGTGATTGAAACCATCATATTGTAGTAAGCAGAACATGAAAAATAAAAGAAAAAATGCAGTGCAAAATCAACAACAATAATAATCCAAGCCATAATTTCATTATGTGGGGTTGGCAAAATGCAGTGGAAAATCACTGAAAAAAAATCATTTGATGTGTCCAAATTTTTGTTTAGGTAAATGATATCATACCTACTATCTTATAGTTGCCAAGTATGAAAAATGCACTACAAAGTCATTTTATCCAAGACCTTGTTATGAGTTATAGGTTGCTCAAAGAAAAGTAGGCATTGCAATGTCATATTGTTTAAAACCTTGCTATATGTTATGGCCTACTAAAACAAGAAAGAAAAATGCAATGAACTGTCATTTTATTCAAAACCTCATTATAAATTATAGATGTTGGTATGGTTCTACATTGGAAAGTAAGGGGGTGTTTGTGCACCCAGAAAATGGCGGAAAACGTCAGAAAGGAAAATGGTAGAAAATTTTCCGCCATTTTCTAGGTGTTTGTACACCAAATGATTTTTCATCATTTTCCGCTATTTTCCCTTGGTATATAAGAAAAATTTTCTTTCGCTTTCCAACCTTCTGATCTCTGAAATTGATGAAAAAAAAAAAGAATTATCACAGAATATATTAACAATATGTAATTTTAATATAGAAATTATTTATGTCTTTAATAGATGAAAATTGATATTATGAGAGATATGTGAAATAATAAAGATGTGTAAAATATATTTTATATTGTAACAATTATTATAAATGACTTTATCTTATATTATCTATAATAAATTTTGTTATTCTCTATCTTATAGATAAATACAAAAAATATTTAATTTATTAATTTATTAATTTTAATATTTTTATTTTGTAAATAAGCATATATATTTTATATTTTATGATTTTTCATCATTTTTTGTTCTATGCACAAATACATGTATTTCAAATTTCATCATTTTTTGTTCTGTGCACAAACACCTTGATTTTCTACTGATTTTTCGTTATTTTCTGTCATTTTCCTTTTCATCATTTTCTGTGATATTCCGTCATTTTATTTCCACTATTTTTCGGTGCACAAACACCCCCTAAGGATAAGACTTGCATATATACGTTAGAATAGATATTTTCATTCATGTCCAATTTTTATTTTGAATTAGATATCTCTACATTTCTACATAGTATCTAAGCCAAAAATGGGGATACTTGTAGCATCTAAAAATGTTATAAGTGAGAGTCTTGGAATAGTCTTACATTGGAAAATGAAGGTGAGATGCATATACACATACGAAGAGAACTCTTCACTTATAATTAGTTTTGGGTTTGAATGTCTACACATTTCTACATGGTTACCATAGTCAGAAATAGCCTTTTAGGCCCAAGCATTCATGCATCTATTTGATAAAATAAGGACACTTGTAAAACCTAAAAAATATCTCTTTTCCAAAAAAACCTAAAAATGTCATGAGTGAGAGAGTGTGTTGGAATAGTTTCACATTGAAAAGTAAGCATGACAACACATATATAAGAAAAGACATCTCTACTTATCATCAATTAGTTTTGAGATAGATATCTCAACACTTCTACAATGAGTTTGAAAAAGTCATTACGTTATATACATTTTTTTTTTTGAAGGTGACACTCTATAGACACTTAAATAGCCTAGTGTACATTAGGAGTATCCTTGTAGGTGATAACAGATGAAACTCTATGGACACTCAAACAACCTAGTGAACACTAGGAGTATCCATGTAGTTAATAACGGGTGATACTTCATGGATATTCAAATAGTCTGGTATACATCAGGAGTATCCATGGAGGTGAAAGTTTACAAGAGTAGGTATTCCTAGGTACCTAGAAAGACACTCTCTTAGAATTTGATCTTATGTACCATGTACTTTATCTCTCAAACATTTCCAACTAATCGGATGTACTCAAGTGACCCTATTTACCAACTCAATTGAGAATACTGATAGAAACAATGTTCGCTATGTTAGCATATGATTTTTAGGTAGGTGTACACATTTATTGTTTGCTTACGCCTAAGCAAAGCTAACACTACTGTCCATAGACATTGCACGAAAACTTCTCAAATAGTCACTCATCTTGATTTTACTCTCACCCAAACACGGTTAACTCTAGAGTTCTTATAGGAGTGGATGCTTGGTAGTAGGTGTAAATGCACAGGTAGTCATTACTTTATATGGTTATAGTTGTTCCATGCAAAAAGAATGATCTCATGATAAGTTGACTAACAAACATACATCCTTTGCTCGAATCTGATTTACCATAGTGGAAGCCTTTTCTTAATGGATGCATCACTGACAATGATTAATAGAGTACAAGAAATGGGAAAAATGCTCTCCTAGTCAATATGATGGTGCTTACGATGAAGGATAATATAATTGATTCAAAGAAGTAGTGGATGAAACTTGCATTTCTCAATGTTGATTTAGTTCTTGCGTGTATAGTAAATTGGTTCCTATACATTTGATTGAATAACTATTTTGTCATAACTCTAGAAAACTACCATTTTATCATGCCAAGAAAATATTTCACCTTACAATATTTACACTAAAACTTATGAATCCACTTTGCTATGGCATCCATAATATGGCCATCAATTAGGTTAAAATACTTTCTATGGTTCATCATAATTATATTTCACTTCCTTATTATTTGAATTTATGCTGAAGACTTTATCATGTGCAAGGGTATTACTATCATCTACTACCAACCATCCACATATGAAACTGGAGGTTGCACATGTGATTAACATGTTGATGCTATGTTGCTTTTTCATTAGATAAATAGATGCAATTTATGATGCTCTTAATGATTGCATATGGTACTCATGGAGAATGAACTTATGTTCATTCACAACAAATTCATGTAATATGCACACTTTTTCCAATATTTAATTTCCTCTAACACAGGGAAGAGAGTGTTGGGTGATGTTTGGACTCTGGATACAGCACAAAAACCATATCGATGGCAAAAGCTAAATCCAGATGGGGATCGACCTTCTGCTAGAATGTGAGTTTTACTTTCAGTTGTTTATATGAGAAGTAAGCTCCATTAATCTTTTATTGTTGACATAATGTAGCACTTAATGTATGCCTTATTTTATATTTTCCATGGTCCTTCAAAGATACTTTCTCTGATTTATGGCAAAAATACATGATAATCAAAGAACTTGAAAATTTATCTTTTTATTTTTTTGACCTTTCATTTGATAGTCCTAAAAGTCTAAAACAAAATGTTCCCTGTCCTTTACGGATCTGTGGTCTTCTTTCATGCATATTAGTATATTACTATGTTTTGCTGCTTGATACCAAAACAATTGTTAATATGTATTTCTTCCAAATTTCAGCAAGAGATCCTAGGTCTACAATGCCCTTCCATATAAAATGAAAACTGTTTCATAGATGGTGTTGTTGGACAATGTGATTGTTGTGAAAATCAATTGTCTGCCCTTGTGTATGTCTAGCAATTTTTTTCTGTTTTTCTTGCAAATTTTTGCTATGTTTCTTTTGCTGTTACTCATGTAACTGGTGCTCTGTTTATGCTGAGCTGTTTGCAATCTTTACCAAACTACCTTTCCTGGTTAACATCTGTTTAATCTGCAACCTGGTTTAGTATTGAAAATCATATTTGTCAGCCAGTGAGGTTTTCCTCTGGTGTTACTAGTTGTCTCTTGATGAGTTATATCTCATAAATTGGTAGGTATGCAACAGCAAGTGCACGTTCAGATGGTATGCTTTTGCTTTGTGGGGGCAGGGATTCTTCTGGCACGGTAAAGAAAAATTCATTTACAATTTGATGTGTGTATTGTCATATTTTTAGGGTAAGAATGAACTTTCCGCAGATGTAATTGTTGCAAGTACAAAATTGTCCAACTAGGAGTAATCAATGTCTATCTTTCTAATTTGCATTTGGTCACTTGAATAAAAGTGAAACACAACAGACATGGTTATTAAGGTAAGTTGCCTAGGTGAATACAACGTTAAGAAAAAAATACCTTGAATTTTTCTTGCTATCATATATTGTCATAATATTATACAACTGCAATTATGCATTGATATTCCAAACTCAATTAAACACTAAATGATAAAATAACATTACAATAATAATTATAGGAAAGTGCATTTTAACAATAAAAATTGATGAGATTAAGATTATAAAACAAAATTAATAACATCAAACAATCATTGCAAAAGACAAGTATATATTAACATCTAAAAGTACACCCCTAACCTACCCTTGTTAAACCCAGACTCTGTGTCTCAGGGCGGTCAAAAAAATTAATAAAAAGTTGTGGGTTAAGACACCAGCAAGTTAATAGCAACTTGGTGCATAGGTGTCTGTGTGTCACCTAGGAAATGGCTAGGTAGGTGCTTAACCTTGGCAACTAATAAGAAACATAAAATGGTTATTGAACATAGTTGCACAATACTGATTTGCTCAGAAGAGTGGAATGAACATTTTACAAGAAGACAAATATCTACATGAGTTGACTGCAATAAATGTTGCCTAAGGATTTAAGAATAACTGTAACAACTACAAAACAACAATCAATATCTTAATTTCATTACGTGGGGTTGACTATATAAATCATTTTCTTCCATTTATGGCTTAAATATATAAATATATAATAAAAGCATATATTATCATTTTCAAATAATAACTAATTTTGATTAATATAAGAAATACAAGAAAAACATATTTCAAATGTGCAGATGCACTGCTATCCAAATTTCCTTAGAAAGATGATTCTTTTTAGGTGTGTTTTTGAGATCCTTATCATAGTTAGATAGGGGTTTGCAATGGTCTAGTTGCCTCTGGTAAGGTGCGGGATGTCCTTGTTCCAAGTATAGAAAGGTAAAATGATGAAACTTATTTTCTAATAGCCTACTTTTTCTTATAAAAAGAATGAAACATCAATTGAATACTGTAGCCAGTAAGTAATTTTGTTGTTTAATTTGGTGTACTCAGGAGGATCAGTTTGTTTCAAAATTTTGACTGAATCTTATTTATTCCTTGTTGAGCATATATTTCTTTTAAATGTTGCTTTAAGCTTACTACTTGCCAACATACAGCCTCTAACTGATGCGTATGGGTTGTTGTTGCATACAAATGGCCGGTGGGAGTGGACCCTTGCTCCTGGAGTATCACCTTCTCCTAGATATGAACATGCTGCAGTAAGTGTTCATTGTTCAGTAATTTGGTCTCAGTAATTTCCTGTTAGAATCGAAGATGAAACAAAAAATCAGTTAAAAATTTAAAATAGCTATACCTTATGTCTGTAGAAATGCATTTTAATTTACCTAATAAATTTGTTCTCTACTCTAACTCATTTCCTATCATACTTAGGCACCAAGGCTCCCGGGCAGTAAGCCAGGGTGCCTGTTTGCCCATATTAATTATCCTTCTTTCATATTTTATTTATATATTATATATTTATAAATATTTAATAATATTTATGTATATTTTTAGTTCTTTTATTTTCTAAATAATATTGAAATGCATAAATAATCTTAACATAACATCAAAATTGAATTGTAATAATTATGATAATGTGTATATTTCTGAAATATCTATGCTTACATTTCAATAATTATGTATATTTCCCCTTCAATGTTCAAATCTCAGAGAACTCAAAAATGCTATCATTATCAAAAAAATTATGTATATTTCAGTAATATTTCATTAAAGAATATATATATTTCAGTGTTTTTGCACTAAAAACCTTAAATAAACTCAATTGAAGATCATCTTAAATAAGATATGGAGGTGAGCAGTTGCCCGCCTGATAAGTATGTTTCCCATATCATGGACTGAAACAATGTCTACACCAATGCATCTCTATTCTTCATATTTATATTCACATTTCTAGGTTTTTGTGGGTGCTCGTTTACATGTTACTGGAGGTGCACTTAGGGGTGGGCATACCATTGAAGGTGAAGCATCTATTGCAGGTATTGTATGTTTTTCCTATTCTTTTCCAGAATGTTGGGATTTTTACTGATGTAGCTTCTCTCTTTGAAGTTTTCGACACTTCTGCTGGTGTTTGGTTAGACAAAAATGGGATTGTCACTTCCTTTGGGACAAACAAATCTGTTGTTGAGTATGACAAGCAATTGGAGCTTTTACACCGTTGTCGCCATGCTTCTGCTGCTATTGGAGCTAGAATATTTATTTATGGAGGCCTTAAAGGAGGTAAACTTATTTCAATGTAGTCATTTGAATAAATCATATATATGTATCTCAAGTTTTTCGACTATGGGTGGCCATAAGCATATAAGCATTTGGAATTCTTTGATGAAGTAGCTTTAAGCTATACTGTACTCTTGTGTATCATTTCATATCATATGAAGGACAAATCCAATGTATAAGTTTTCCACTAATGTGAAGCCTGAGGAGGTTCCAATTGTATGCAATCTTATTTCCATAAATAGAGAGGCCATTTCCTTGGGTCCAATTGTATTCATATCCTCTATTTTGAAGAAATTCAAGTATGATTGCTCCTAATTTGGTACTCGTGTTGATGCTCATATTCATGTCTAGTTGTCACAGGTTTTGTTACCTTTTTTTGCATGGAAGTCCTACATTTTTATTGTAGCTAGAAATAAAAGCCCTACTTTCACATGTTTTAATATCAAAATTTCTTAAATTTGAAATTCTTTTACACTAAATAACTTCGATTATAATAGATGGTATGGTTGGCTTGTATTGTTAGAGACTATTGAATCCTAATGCTTAGATTGCTACCCAGTACCTGCATCATTCGATTGCTAAACATAGAATCTGGTTGCTTTTATAGTCTATCAGTGAAAAAAAAAATTATTTTACCATCCATTCAGATGGTAGCAAGTTTTGCCTAAGATCTGGGAATTACTTTCATCCACCCTTATTTTTTATAACCAATAAGCTTTTTAATTGTTCCAGAATTACTGCTTGGTGATCTTCTCATTGCTGAAAGTTCACCATTTCAATCTGAAATAAATTCTCCCATACATGCTAGTGAGAAGATCCCATATACAGCAAGCCCAAAAGTTAGCCCATCTATGAGCTCCAAGTCTTTTGACCAACCATCAACAGAAATTGGTTCTTCCGGGAGCATGAGGTTCTTACTTCAGTCTTGCATCTAATTATTTTCTGCAGTTCAGTTGTACAAGAAGTTGTTGACATTATTCAATATATGACAGCATGGATAAGACTACCATTGAGGATCTTGTTAAGGCTTCCACTGAGGAAGCCGAAGCTGTCAGTGCTGTTTTGCAAGCTGCACAGTCTGCATCTTCAGGGTCTGTAGAGGATGGTTCTTCAGGTGGAAATGAGTCTGCAGCACCAGCAAATGGTGAGATGCAGGCACAAGATACCTCCTTAAATGATAATTCAGTCGATACCCTTCCAGATGTTCGGCTTCATTCTCGAGCTGTATGTCATTGGTATTTTTTATCTTTCAAATTTTTTCTTATAGGGAGGCCTATTGAGAATCAATTTGATTTTGTAGGTAGTAGTTGCAAAAGAAACTGTTGGAAGCTTGGGTGGGATGGTTCGACAGCTTTCACTCGAGCATTTTGAAAATGAGAGCAGGAGAATGCATCCCTCAAATGGTGACCAAGCATATACCGCAAGGACATTAAACAGACAGAAATCATCTCAAGGCCTTCACAAAAAGGTAAGATCAATCATACATTTTAAGGTGGATTCCTAGGTAGTGCATGAAATGGTGAAACCTTGGTTACTTGCCTGGCCTCATCTGAGGCAAGTGGATCTTTTGTTGGACGCATTTAATTGAATATATTTCTAAAGGTGTTTAAATGTTTTTCCTTTGCAAAAAAGATTAAATATAATTTTTTTGATGGAAAATCACTAAAATGTACAAGATTTTTTACACACACACCCCTCATATTTGATGTTGTTTGGGATTATTTATGTATTTGAATGTTATTTGGGAAATAATAGAATTAAAGGTATACATAATTATTATTAAATATGTATAATTATATATAATATATACTTGAAAAATTAAAAAAATAAATATCTAAATGGGTGCCTAGGCACCACCTTTGTGTTGCCTAGGTGCCCTAGCTTACCGCCTAGGCACCTTAAAAAGTATGAGATCAATTGCAAGCATTTTAAAACAAGCTTTAACAGCTTAACAAGAAAAATCTTATGTGAGTTATTCTTCTTCTTGCAGATAGTTTCAATTTTACTAAGGCCACGAAACTGGAAACCTCCTACAAACCGGAACTTCTTTCTTGATTCATACGAAATTGGTGAACTTTGTTATGCTGCTGAGAAGATATTTGCTCAGGAACCTACAGTTCTTCAATTGAAGGCTCCAATAAAAGTTTTTGGTGATCTTCATGGGCAATTTGGTGACCTAATGCGTCTTTTTGATGAGTATGGATTTCCATCCACTGCCGGTGATATAATGTGAGTTTGACTGACCTAAGGTTGACACCACTGCTTAACGTTTCAATTATCATCTAGCTTTGAAATTCACAATGTTGTCATCCAAATAGAAAACAAGAAATCTTATTTGTATTTAGCCTGTTGTTTAGAGTTGTTTATGCTTGGAATTTTCTAATAGCATTAGTTGTCTTTTTTTGTTTTAGGTTCCTTTACATAGAAGACACAATGTTATCACATTTAATTAGTTTTGAATTTGGTTGGCGGATTTTTTACTTCACGGTGTTATCTATTCCCCCTTTTGTTACCTTGAAGCTTGGGCATCTTCTTATACATATTGCTATTGCTACGTGAATTTGAGTACATGATTCAAGAGTGTGGCAAGGTTAAAAACATATTCCATTGCCATGATTATCTGTTCCAGTATGGAGGGCATTTTTCTTCATGTTAATTATCGCATCCTAACTTCTTATGTTTCTTCTTATATCAAAATAGTCAATTGCTATCACCGTGATTTATTGCATTGATCATGTGAGAGGAGAAAAGGATTATTTAGTCCATATGAGAGTATATGTGTGTATATGGGGTATTGTATATGTAATGGATATACAATTATTCTGTTACAATCATGACTTCATTAAGATATATAATAATAACCTCCATTCTTCTTTAATGTAGAGTACATTATCAACCATGTCCAACTTTGTACATATATTCTCATATACCCCTACAATTAAGCTTTGGGTATCAACTAGTTTCCTTGAAGGGTGAGTGTATAGTGTGGAGATAATCCCATGCATTACCATATTTTGAATATAATGGTAGTTTACTTCAACATGTTTTGTTCTCTTATGAAATATAGGATTGTTGGTGATGAATATGGTTGCTTGGTTGTCGTAATGTTCCTCCATTAGGTGTGTGAATGGTAAAGTCAAGCTCTAGCAAAAATGATCTAACTCACATCATCTTACATGTAGTCTGAGTTATGGACTTATATTTTGCCTTAGCTCCAAATCTAGATACCACATTCTACTTCTTTGTCATGTCGCCTAGTTACCTCCAACATATGTGTGATAATTGAAAGTGGACTTTTGATCCCCTCAGTCTCTTGCATACCCTAAGTCAAAAAAGGCCTTAACATTTGCCCTTTTTATACACTAGCTCTTTCCTAGGAGTACTTTTAATGTAGGCTTGTACCCAAATGGCTCCTTCCTAATGAACTACTCTATGCTCATGTATAAATTGAGAAAGAAAGTCAATTGCATATGTCTAGTTGGGTAATCATTAGGTAAATCAACTTCTTATACCTACCTAAATCCTTTGACAAAAATGAAGTGTCATCTTAAAGGGTTAAATTTTGCTCTCTAGGTGTACTCTTAGGTTTGCATCCTAAAAGCATGGTCTCTTGCGATAGATTTAAGGCATACTTTCTTTAGGAAAGTGGCATTCTCCCCTTAGAGTGCAAATTTAATACCTAGGAAGTTGCATAGCTTACCTATGTCCTTAGTTACAAAATGCGTTTTAAGGTAGTTAAGAATAGGTGGTTTTTCATTAACTTGTCTAAAAATGATTTACAAAATGTACATATATGAATGTATACTAGACCACAATAACACAAGTTATTGTCCCTAACATAGTACAACACAAGGAGATATAAAACTTTACATTCTCCTTCAAGTTGAAGCATATATAATGATCAGACCTAATTTGCAACATGATTTTGAAAAAATCTGAATTTCCAACCCTTTTGTGAAGATGCTCGCCAATTGTTTTGAAGTGGGAATGAAGACAATATTGACTTGACCATCAGTAACAAAATTATTGATATAATGATAATCAATCTCAATATATTTAGTGTATTCATGGAAGATAGGATTTTTAACAATGCAAATAGTGGTCTAGTTATCATAATACAAGGTCATGGGAGTAGGAATAGTGAATCTTAACTTCAATAGGAAATTCTATATCCACTTCATTTCACATCTAGTCTAAATCATAGAACGATATTCAACTTTAGCATTAGAGCGTGAACCACATTTTGCTTCTTATTACGTTAGGTTACAAGGTTCCCTCCAACACGTGTGGTATTCGAAGGTAGATTTCTTATCAATTTTATCACTAACATAGTTAGAATCGAAGAAAGCTTCAATCTTGAGATGACCATGACATTTGTAGACAATGGCCATACCAGGCATCCCTTTAATATAGGGAAGTAGTTTTACAACATCATCCCAATGAACTTGACGAAGTTGCATAGATTATGAGAGAAGATTAATTGCAAATGCTATGTTTGGTTGTGTGATAGTGAGATAGATAAGTTGCCTTTTAAAGAAATCAGGCATGAGGACTCTATTTAAGACTATAAATTGCCTTTTAAAGAAGACACACCATATTCTTCTCTTGAGTGATATACCTGAGAAGTTGCTTTATGAACACCTTCTCTTGAAGATTCCCATAAAGGAAAATATTCTTGATATCAAGTTGATGCATCTCTCAATAATTGTTAACAGCTAATAAAAGCACAACCTGTATGGATGCAAGATGAGTTATGGGTGAGAAAATGTCGACATAATCAATACCATATATCTGAATATAGCCACAGGCAACTAGGCAAACATTGTATTGATCCATTATGTCATCTACTTGATGTTTAACAATATAAACTCATCTACAAGTGATAACATGTACATCAGTAGGGCGTGGAACTAGGATCCATGTCTAGTGAGATCTAATTGCAGACATTTCCTCATCCATGACAGTTTTCCAATGTGGTATTTGTAGAGCCTCAAATAGATTCTAAAGAAACACTTATAGCAAATTGTTGGAGGGAAGAAGATAAATGGTTGTAGGCAATAAAATGAGATATAGGATGTAGGGTGCAAGAATGGATACCTTTGCATAGTACAATAGATAGATTAGAAGATGGTGAGGTCCCTTCATCCGATGAAGGACTAGAGTTTGGTGTAGGGGCAAAGGTGCATGCCTGTCACCAATGATATACTTGATGGGGAAGATCATCTATTGGAGTTGAACAAACAAGAGCATTCAAAGTAGTCATGTTGTTAAGTGGCACCTCAGTAGTGGTAGACGATGGGGAGGGAACCATAGACATGGTTTCTTCAATAGAGTCTTGATGGTGCCCAAAAAAAGATTGAGACTCAAAAAAGGTAACATTATAGGAGACAAAATAGTGGCAGGTAGAAAAATAGTAGCATCGATATCCTTTTTGAGTCTTACAATGCTCTAAGAAGGTACTTGAGAAAATGGGGAGCAAGCTTGTCCTGATTGGGGTAGAGATCGTAGACAAAAGCAACACATCCAAAAACTTGTGGGGTAATAGGGAAAAACTCATCATCAGGACGAAGACGTCTCAAGGGAATCTTTCCCTTAAAAACATTCGAAGGCATCCTATTGACAAAGTAGGTAGTAGTAAGAACAGTATCAAACCAAAAAAAAGTAGAGACCTACATGTGCATAAGGAGAGTATAGACAACATCAAGGATACGATGGTGCTTATGTTCCATAATTTCATTTTAAGATAAAGTATGTCTACATGTGGTTTGATGAATAACACTTAGAGAACTACAAAAGCGTTGAAGATTATTTTGTTGAAATTCAAGAGTATTATCTGTATGAAAATTTTTTGGAACAATAGAATAATGATTTTGGATTTAATTAAAGAACTGTTCAACAATATCCAAAACAGTTAATCAATCTTTCAACAAATAAACTCAACTAGCATGAGAATAATCAACAAAGACAATGTAATATTTGTGGCCAGACAAGGAACTAGTCTTGACAAAACCTCAAATATTATAATGGATAACATAAAAAGGACTCAAACATACTAACCCTATAGTAGGTAGCATGGTGATGCTTACCTAATTGACAAGACTTACAACAAAAGGAAAAGACACGATACCAAGGAAGGACTTGTTGAAGTTTTCATTGCGAAGGGTGCCTTAAACGATAATCCCAAAGATCTGATGATTTTGAATGAGAAGCTGTACACGCCAATCCTCTAGGTATATCATCTTTAACAAGCATATAGATATCTGCTATAGTCAGACGACTTAGACCAAGTCTCTATCTTGCTTGAAGGTCTTGAAATTCACAATAAAAAAGGAAGAAAGTTACAGAATTGAATAATTAGGTGGTAATAGCACTAACAGAAATAAGATTAATTGGAAATAGGAACATGAAGGATATTGGAGAGAGGTATATGAGTGTTAATGCCTTGTCCAGACACTAAGTGACACCATTAGCAGTAGAGATTGTATAGAAGAGGTAAAAGACTAGAAAAGTTTTCGATTACCTATTATGTGAGAGCATGCTTCAAAATCTATAATTCAAGAGTCTTGAGGGGATGCCAAATAGGCAATAGTACCTGTGTAGGTTGACCTAAAACCAAAGGTGTTGTTTGGAATTGATGAGGAACTGTGAGATTGATTCTAGAACCTCAAAAATTTAACAAACTCATTTGCTAGACTAGAGAGGGATTGTGATGTATTTGTATGAGAGGTTACTAATAGGTTGATAGGATTCTACAATAAAACCAAGTTTAGAACACTTTTGCCAAATTTTGGAGGTTTTCCAAATTTTTGCCAATACTTCTATGTAGATGATTTATGCACCCACAATGTATACAAAGAGGAAATTTATTCTTTCCTCGACTTCTTGAGTTTTTGTTTATACCAATTTGATTAAATTTTGCTACTAAGATCGATTGTTCAATTAAGGAGATCCAAGTAGACAGAATAATCTTCATAGCTTTGGCGAATGTCTCCTGAAGATTAGGAACTTCCTTTTCTTTTAGCACCTTTGCATGAATCTTATCTTCAAGTTCTAGAGAAAGACTGTGCAAGAAGGCAACCACAAAAAAATTATTATGTTGTTGGCAGATCGTGTGAGGATCTAGAAGAAGTGGTTGAAGTACTTCAATTTCATCTGTGAGAGTTCAAAATTCGGTGAAATGATCTTGAAGAGTGTTAAGTAGTGTTATTTAGTTATATTCCCTAGGGATCACTACTTGTTATTGTGGTCTACCTCCCTTGTATATAAGTGCAAACATCATTTGTACACAATACATAACAAAGGGAGAAAGTTAGAGATTCAACTTGGTATCAAAGCTTGGGTCCTATTTTGCCAGTCTCCCATATTCTAGAGTCTGGTGTCAACTCGTAAGGTTTGTCTGCGAGTTCCCAGGCATCATTCATTGCATGCGTCCAATTGTGGTCTCCCACTTGTAGGTTTGTCTGCGAGCTCCCAATCATTGCTTGTTGCATGCATCTAGTTATTGACTCCCACTCGTAAGATCTGTTCGTAGGTGTTGTCCGACTTCTCCTTCTTATGTGGTCTGGCCGTAGGTGTCCCAAGTAGTGTCCATTAGTTGGCTCCTTTAGCCTATGAGTCTACTTATGAGCAACCCCAGTGTCTCTCTCGCTTGAGAATCCCTCCCATCGACCTCTCTATGTTGGTGCTATTTTTCTTGAGATCAACAACCATTTGCCCCCAATGCTATTCTTTGGACTAGCCTCTTTGATTCTCCTAGTCAACAACTTAGTGGCACTCCATGTCCTCTATTTGGTGCACTATGTCGTGTGCCTATTTTCTATGGTTGAACAACACCCTTTGTCCTTTCAACTCCCTTGTTTACATAATGAACTCCTGAGACCTATCCATTAAAACCTTCTATGGACTTGTTGAAAAATTCAATGGTTCGAACTCTCTTATAGGCTCAAGGTTTTGAGACTATACTTAAGAGTTATCACAGAGAAGATCATTTGTATAACCCTCCACCTAATGTCAAAGATGATACATACAATGATTGGAAGATTGATGATGCAATTATTGTTTCTTGGATGCTTTCCACTATGGAGCCTACCATTGCATGGGGAGTTGTCATGTTGCATCTTGCCAAGAGAATTTGGGACAACCTCAAGAAAACCTATGGTAATGACAAAAATATTTCCGAGGTCTTTCAAGTTTATGAGCAAATTTTTAGTCTGAAGCAAGGAGAAAAGACATGTTAGGAGTATTACAACACCTTTTGTGGATTACTTGATAAATTCAATTGTTATTAGTCGTTAACTATGGATTTAGCCACCTTTCATCAGTATTATGAGAAAGTTGCTGCTATTAGTTTTCTAACGAGTGCTAACCCAAAAATTGCCTCACAGATTTGTGCTTCGATTCTTAGTATTGAATCCATGCCTAATTTAGAGAAAACCTTCTCTCAAGCCTTGCATGTGTCCACGTCGTTTTGTAGTCACTCTTTAGCTCCACAGTTAGCCCTTGGTACTTCTAGAAATTGGGTAAAAGATTGTTCAGGCCGTGGTGGAGATCGACAATGCCCAAAGTACTGGTGGTATGACAAATTTAGTCACCACTCCAAGAAGTGTTATGAGAAGTGGGGTAAACCTCCAATCATTGCTATATTAGTACAGAAACTATCATTCCTATTGATAGTTCTGGCGACTCTATTGTTACTATTTCATAGGCTAATTATGAGCATCTCTTTCAATCACAAGAGTCTGATTCTAGTGTTATGAGCGTCCATGCCTCACCTTCTCCTCCAAATACTAGTACTACCCTCTTCACCTTCGACAATACCTTTTAGGTAATTGACTTTGATGCCTCCTCCCACATATCAAGTACCTTCCTCCTCTTTGACTGTCTTTCTCACCTTCTTGATCCATCCACCATTACTATTGCTGATAGTAGTTCCTATCCTATTTTTGGTAAGGGGGAGATCTAGGTCTCCTCTTAGATACGTTTACACAATGTTTTTTATGTTCTAATTGTATCAATTAACCTTTTATCCACTAGTGCTATTATCAAATAATTATCTTATTTTGTAACATTCTTCTCTTTTCATTGTACTTTTCAAGACTTGCAGACGGGTTATAGGATTAGTTTGAGTATATATTCTTGCTTGTGATCGCATCCCTTAGGATTTGGTTGCATATATGACGAGCATAAATTTCTCTCTCCTCTAGCATTATTGCTTGGGCCACTCGTCTTAGGAAAAGTTTCATCAAACCCTCTCATGGACTTCTGTGTCTTCTTTTCAATGAGTCATGTCAACTTGGGAAGTACACCTAGGCTCATCGTAAGCAATTGAGTTTGTCTTCTACTTTCAATCTATTTGAGTTACTACATTGTGACATTTAGAGTCCTAGTTATGTTGAGTCTATTGGGGTTTATCATTATTGTATCATATTTGTTGATGACTATTCTTGTGTTTCTTGGGTGTATTTTCTTGAAATTCATTGTACTATTATTGATGTTCTTTAAGTTTTTCTTGTTAAAATAAAAAATCAATTTGATCTTCGTCCCAAATTTTGCACATAGATAATGCTTTGGAATTTATGCAATCTGATTTTTAAGTTATCTGTTCTTCCTCTAGCATCTTTCATCAAACCACTTGTCCCTATACCTCTACGTAAAATAGAGTTGCTTGATGTTGCTTGTACACTTATGTTCCCAAATACCTTTAGTCTGATGTCATATTCACTATCATCTACTTCATCAATAAGATACCGTCCTCTCCCTTGGTTGGTGAAGTCTCTCTCAATCGTCTCTTTTTCCTAATTGAGAGTTGTTCTCTTTACCTCCTTGAGTTTTTTAGGTGTGTTGCGTTTGTTCAAGATCTTTCTCTTGGTCTTGACAAACTCTCTCCTAAGCTCTTAAGTATTTATTTGTTAGGTACCTCCATTCTTAAAAGAGATATCATCCTCCCACTTGCAAGTACTACACCTCTATTGATGTCACTTTTTTTGAGTCTCAAGCCTACTTCCTTAACATAGACTCTACCTCTAATGAGAGTTGTACCCTTCCTCTCCTTAGCCCTCTTCTTGTTCTTGGTGAGCCTAGTGGTGTGTCTAAGGATTCTTCCATGTCATCTACTCCCTCTACTCCTCCCCTGTAGGTTGACACTTGGCAATCGTGATGTGCTCTAGCTACTCCGCTCTCCTTCTCTACACTTGACTATGCAGTCCCTTCCACCATTGTTGCTGATGGCCACCTTGTTGTGCATCATAAGAGCACTTGCACTTGCACCTAATATCCCTTATCCAGTGTGATCTCCTATGCTAACCTTAATTCCATCTTTTGTAGCTTTACCTTATCCCTCTTTGTAGAGTCAATTCCCAAGGATTATTGCGAGGTTCTTCAACTCTTACCTTGGAAAGTAGCTATAGACAAGGAAATGATGACTCTTCTTTCTTGTGACACTTGGGATTTGATTTCTTGCTCTGTTGATGCTAATGTGGTCTCTTACTAATGGGTCTTTACCATTAAATGATGTCTTGACAATTTTATTGATCAGTACAAAGTTTGTCTTGTGGTTTGAAGTTTCTCTTAGGAGTATGAGGTTGACTATTTAGAGACTTTCTCTTTTGTTGCCTGGTTGGATTCTATCTATGTTCTCCTCTCTCTCACTGTCAACCACTCGACTTATTTGCCAGCTTAATGTGAAGAACACTTTTTTATATGGTGATCTTGACAAGCAAGTCTTCATGAAACAATCTCTTAGGTATGTTGTTTAGGAGGAGTCTCGTGCTTGCTGATTGAATAAAGTTCCCTATGGCATTAAACAAAGCTCCAAAGCTTAGTTTGCTAAATTCAACAGTATCATGTGGAGTGTTGGATTTGAAAGTTATCATGTTGATTATTTTGTGTTCATTAAGAAAACCTTTGGAGATGCCATTATTCTTATAGTGTATGTTGATGATATGCTTCTCACTAGTGATGATCAGCAAGACATTGATGATACAAAGAATTTCTTAAGCCAAGACTTTGCTACAAAGGATTTAGGCACTCTTCGATACTTCTTAGGAGTTGAATTTGCCTACTTGGTAATTGTCTCTTTCACAAAGAAAGTATGTACTTGACATGTTGAAGGAAATTGGTTTTGAAGCTTGCAAACTAGAGGTAACTCCTATAAAGTAGAGTCATTCATTCCATGATGACACCTCTCTACTATTTGAAGTCTTAGAGAAGTATAGACATCCAGTAGGTAAGCTCATATATCTTATTGTTACTAAATCAGATATTATGTTTAGAGTAAATCTTCTAAACTAGTTTATGTATGCACCAAGAGTTGTTCATTGGTAGGGAGATATCAAAGTTCTTGCTTACTTAAAGAGGACCTTGGGAAAATGTCTCCTTTACAAGAACCACAGTCATCTACATGTTGAAGCCTACTTAGATGCAGGATATGCAGGAGATAGACTAGATAGAAAATTTACTTCAGACTATTACACCTATTTAAGAGGTAACCTGGTGACATAATGTAGCAAGAAGCAAAATGTTATGTCAAAATCAAGTACAGAGGTAGAATATTAGGCTGTCTCAAGATACGCCTGAAATGATTTGACTAAAGACCTTACTTCATGAGTTAGGAGTGAAAGTTCAAACTCCAATGCCTATGTATTGCGACAATCAAATTACCATTTACATTGTTAGGAATCTTACTTTCCATGAAAGAACAAACTACATTGAGGTTGATTGTCATTTTATTAGACATAATTTGTTAAAGAATGTCATCTCAACTCTTTTCACCTATTCTGTAGATTAGCTTGCAAATGTTTTCACTAAAGGTCTTGGGTGTTAAGTAATGTTATTTAGTTATATTCCTTAAGGATCACTACTTGTTATTGTGGTCCACCTCTCTTGTATATAAGTGCAAACACCATTTGTACACAATGCTTAGTGAATAACAAAGGGAGAAAGTTAGGGATTCAACTAAGAGATTTGTCACCTTGTTTGGCATTAAAAATCTGTCCTCAGATATCAAACACACGAGAAACATTCTTTTCATACTCATATGTGACTTTGAGTGTGTCCTAGATTTTCTTTGTTGGCCAGAGCATGACAACACTCTTGAAAATGGATGGTTCCATGCTAGAAGTTAGTTAGGCAATAACAGATGCATCATTGACACACTAGTCTTCATAATCAGCATCTTTCAAATCAAGTTCTAATTCAATAATGTGCTTTAAGCATCTATGAGCTAGCAGAAAGTTGGTGAAACTAGTAGACCAAAGGAGGTAATTTTTCCCATTCAATTTTTCAAGTGTTCTACTCATTTTTTAGGAAAGCATTGCTGGTATTCATGTCTTTTCAGCAAAAAAATGCAGAATAGAGAAAATAAGAGGCCACAAGTAAAGGCAGGAGGTGACCTAACATGGAGAGAGATGACCTGCACAAGACAGGAGTTGATCTCGCATGGAGGACCTGGCGAAAGACAGTAGATGGCTAGTCCACGTGATCTAGTGAGGAAGAAGGGTCATGCATAGGAGAGGAGATGTCACAGAGAGCCTCATGGAAGACTAACGGGAAACCTGGAGAGAGCAAACATGAGTGATGGAGAGGAAGACTTGCAACAAACAAGGCATCAGAGGAGACTGTCGTGACTTGCGATAGACAAAGAGACCATGAGAGAGGAAGAGGCAATAGCCGGAGACTTAAGAATGGGGGACGATGCTAGAGTTGAGGCCGACAATCAGAGATTCCACGAGAAAGATGGGAGGGGAGTTTTTTCAGGTTCGAGAACAAGGATCTCAGCTTTGATACCAAGTTGAGAATAAGTTTTCCATTAACTTGTCTAAAAATGATTTACAGAATGTACATATATGACTGTATACTAGGCCACAATAACACAAGTTGTTGTCTCTAAGATAATACAACACAATGAGATACAAAACCCTACAAAGGTATTCCTTTGTCTTTAAAATGCCTATTGAGTCACTTCCTATTACTTGGATGTCATCAACTTACACTTTAATAATGATACTTCTTGCTATAGATCTCTTGTAAAATATTGAATGATCAACAATATATGGGAGGATGTACTCAAGTCTATAATCCAATAACTTTCTCTAGAAGTCAATAAGGTAATAGTACCTAAGTACATGCAGATCCTTGTCACAACACACAGAATTCATTCTCATTTCTTTTTTTAATCCTTCATCATGCAGGCACCATCTGGTCGATACAACCTGTCTGGTAACTATTGTCTTTGCTGCTTTTTCCCATTCGTGCAATATGCAGTCTCTAAATTTGGTTGAGGTGCTAAGTTTTCATCGATGATCCATCCATCCCTTTCTGTTTTTATATAGGTTCTTCTCTTTCCATGACATTAATATTATCATTGCAGTCCCATTACCATTCTGTTGATTCTGTCCCACTATTATTTCACACTTGCCTTTTGCTGGTCATATCCATGAGAGAGCAGTGCATTCCCACATGGCATCACCAACCTTTTCAAGATTTTCTTCTCTACTCCTTCTGACTATTGTGCCTTAGCTTCTTCATCATCATGTTCCATCCTACATTATCTTGAGAAGAAAGAAGAAAGATACACATGTTTAGATTTCCTATAAATATCTTGAGAAGACCTACAATAAGAACTCAGAACACTATCAACAAGTTCGGTACATTTTGGATTTTATTCCTCTTTCCTTAATTATTTGATTCTTTCTGATGTTTTAAATGTTTAATTCTGCATTTAAAAATGATATATGGAAACAAATTAGCTCTATCCTACTATGCTACCATGTGTGCATTTCTATGATTCTTAGTGGTTAGTAAAAGCCAGTAGATGACAAAATTGCAATCCCTTGTGAAGATTCTCCATTCCATTTGAAATTTGTTGTTTGTGCTTGAAATTTTCTAGAATTCGAATCATGAAATTAAAAGATTTACACATTTTCAGTTTTTATGCATCATAAATTTGTAAGCACTTTTGTATCTGATACTGAGAACATTTCCATGTCATTTTAAATTTGATTTTTCAGATATATTGATTATTTGTTTTTGGGAGATTATGTTGACCGAGGACAGCACAGCTTGGAAACAATCACCCTTCTTCTGGCTCTCAAGGCAAGTATGAATTCTACTCATTATCTCTCTGAAATCCAACTTTACTGTGCACAGTTTTTACATCCTCATCCGCTGACGTTTTATCTTAATGATTTCTTTTGTAGATTGAATACCCTGAAAATGTTCATTTAATTCGAGGGAATCATGAGGCAGCTGATATAAATGCCCTTTTTGGTTTCCGTCTTGAGTGCATTGAGAGAATGGTAGGTAGATAATTCACAAGCATTTCAAGTGTAGAATATATGATCATTCTAACCAGTATTCTACAGGGTGAGAGTGATGGGATATGGGCATGGACTCGGTTCAACCAACTTTTCAATTATCTCCCTCTGGCTGCTGTAATTGAGAAGAAAATTATTTGCATGCATGGTGGTATTGGGAGGTCAATCAACTCTATAGAGCAGATTGAAAAACTTGAAAGACCTATAACAATGGATGCTGGATCCATTATTTTAATGGATCTTCTTTGGTATCAATTATCTTTGTTTTACTTATGACTACAATCTCTTCTATTTTCATATTTTGATGTTTGACTATGACTTACAATTCTTGCAGGTCAGACCCCACAGAGAGTGATAACATAGAAGGATTGAGACCAAATGCACGTGGCCCTGGTTTAGTTTCTTTTGGGGTAAGCTGTTCTACGATACAAGATGCACTTTACATTATCTTTGGACTTTTTTTTTATTGCATTTCCTGTGCCATCCAAATAAAAAATTTTGTGGGAATTTAGATATATTTATTATTACTTGCAAGTTTATTTGAATAATTTGTGGCATGGGCCATGTTATAGCTGAAATTGAGGCTGGGAGGCCTCAATATTAATTTCTAGAACAGTTATGTAATGGGAATCAATATAGAAGAGGATATAAAATTTTGTTTGAATCATACTAATTCTGTGTTTGGGAGGATTTGAAGCCTATTTGATTTTGTGCACTCATGACTTTACTCTTAAACGTCTTCAACATGATAGATTTTGAGGAAAATCTTACAAATTTTGTATAGTATTCTATAGTTCATTTTTAGGAAGTATAGAATCAAGAAAAAAGTTCAATTTTGGTCAAATTTGTCCATTTTACATAATTCTCTTTTGACATGAAATTTGATGGTAAAGTTGAGAAAGATTTTAAAAGAATTTGGTATAATTATTTAAAATTTCATGATTTTCATTATCTTGAAATTGGTGTGAATTACAATTTTTAAAAATTTTATCCAAATCACACCTAACGTAGATGCTTGGGCAACAATACCTTGGTACCCAGGCCAGATTTAAGGTTGGGCGTTTTCTTGTCTTGCCTTATTTTGTTATAACCAGATCCTTGTTGGATTTGATGTCAAATCCATATATAGCAGCGATCCATGTATTTTTAGATATTAAGATTTATTGAAAGATAAGAAAATTAATATTTTAATATATAGATGTTAATGTGTGTCTATAATTGAATATTATGATGTCAATCTTACTACATTTTATTGATATCATATATATATATATATATATTGGTTTTTCTGCTGGCACCCTTTTTTTATATTTTTTAGGACACATGGAGCCCTTTTTTTGGGCTCCATGCATCAAACGACCGATGGGGGGCAGTCTGCCCCCCTCTTGCATCCCCCCTTCACGGGGGGGAGGGGGAGGTCCATCAAGGAAGGCCGAAATCTGTCTTTAGTATTGGAGAGGAAATGGGTTTAAAAGGGGAGGATCTCTGTCTTCTATGGTGTTGGCGTCCTTCTATCAGAGGGAGCTCGACCTTGCAGTTCTCTGTCCAACAGAGAAGGCATGTAGAGGTGGGAATGGAGGGAAGAAGAAGACACCTATACCTTGTTTTCCATCTGATTTTTGTGACATTGACATGGGGCACTAGCATTGATTTCGTCCTGGTGAGACTGACTCCCCCCTTCCCATCACGTTTGTGGGACATTTGATTTTCATCAGATAACTCACGAGTGTTGTAATAAAAAAGAGAGGTTAGGTGCAGCCATAAGCTACTGATGCCAGCATATTCATTTTTCCTATATATATATATATAACACTTTGTGGTAGGTGCTGTTACCACTAACATGAAATTAAATTGCTGAGATTCTCTCGAAAAAAGTAAAAAAAAAAACCATCTGGTGTCCTACTGTCCTCTGTGCCTCCCCTCTCCTCTCTCACCCACCTTCCCATCCTACTCCTGCCAACCTCCCCTCCCCGTGACTCAGAACAGGGGCTTCAGCCTCTCTCCCCAATCTCACTTGGTTCAAATGTATGTTTGGATTTTAAAAAATTTCAAATGAATGTCTAGATTTATCTGAAGCGGTAACCCATGATACAACTAATAGTACTAAAATTTAGCAATTTTAATTGAAACCTACAGCATAAAGAATCCACAAGGATTTCTACAATTGATTTTTTTTTTTTGTGGGGGGTGGGGGGAGGAGCGAGAGGGCAAGAGGCAAGCAACTGGAATTTGTTAAAATCTAGACATCCGTGAAAATCAGTCTTTTTTTAGGGCAACTGAAATATTTATGGTCATCTTTGAAGATCAATCTTTTTTTTATGGATAGCCGCAAATATTTATTGTCGTATGTGAAAATCATGGTTATTTGTGGAAAAAAAAAAGACTATGAATATTAAAAGATATTGAAAGGGTGAATCCATAATACTATTGAAAAATATGAAAAGATTATGATTTTTATAATCCGCAAATATTCACTGTTATCCTTGAAATCGTAGTTATTTGGTCCTCGGACAATAGGATCTTTTCATTGGATTGGTTTGCTAGGGCAGGAGCAGGAGGCAGTCTCCAGGATACAAGGGTTGATTTTCTTGGAAGAATATCAGTTTGGGATTTCATTTGAATGGTATTGGTACCTAGAACAAAGTGTTGTAGGTGCCTACAACATCACTTTACCTTCTATATATATATATGTATATTAAAAATTATTTATATAACATAAATAATTAGAATACTGAAAATAATTTTTAAAATTTTTTTAGATGATGTCTTGTTACCTTGGTAAATATGGTTTGGATACACTTCTTATTACATGCCGGTGCATTTAAATATTTGTGGCATTTTTGCCACTCAAAAAAATTGTGGCAAGGTCCATGCTGTAACTGAAATTAAGGCAGGAAGGGCTCAAAAACAATTTTCAGAGAAGCTCTATGGTGGGAATCGATATCAAAGAGGACATCCTTCGTAAATTCCTGCTACCATTGGCTGCAAAGTTAAGTTTTTCCCGTTGTCCTATCTAGATCTTTTGCCTTCTCACAAATCCAAGTCCAAGATATGTGTATCTTTTACAGTAAAATAAGTTATAGATTGGAAGATCAAAAAAGGCACTACTTGTTTTGTAGCAAGGCTGGAATCCAGTATGGAAGGTTACTCTAATTGTATGTATTGTTTTAGTTCTTAGCTTATTCTAATTTATTAGCTATATTTAACTTAATTGTGTAGAATCTGTTGATGATTCTCTTTGTAAATTATATCAACTATTTTTTGAACTTAAACTTTAAATCACACAAATATTGAAAAAGGTTGCCACTTGGAAAAGGTTTTCAGAAAAGGTTAAAAATCCTAGAAAATTATGGTTCAGTTCTGTCTTGCTAACTTCTTCCTATTTTCTTTTTTCTTGTGCTCTCTCCCTTATTGTATTTTGCCCCTGGAAGTCTCTTTCTTCTCTATTTCTGGATCTTCTAATCTACCTATGCCTTGTTTAGGTCACTTCTTTTTACCATTTTATTTAATTTTGTCTTATGTTGCTGCTTAAAACATAGAAAGTTCAAGAAAGATCAAGAAAAGTTATAAAATTATTAATTTATGATTTTCTTCAAAAAATAAGGAAATTTAAGATCACACATTTTGTGAAAAATGGTAAGGGTGATTATCATTAGAAATAAGAATGTCCAAGACACAATCTACCTGCCATACAAAATATTCAAAACTATTTCTAGAAAAGGTAAAAAAGGAAATACATTAGATGCATGAACATGTCAATTCTTTTATTAAGGTTAGTATTGCAATTTTTAATCTGAATCTTTAATAAGTGCTTTTAAGAAATTTCATAATTTATAATACTTTGATTAATTGGATGAAGCATATTTTGTATGATAATGCCCAGAAATGGAATCTAAACATAGTTTTTGTTAGATAGTTCCGTCTTGATTAAGTGGTAATAGACCTTTTACACATATATAGATGAACTCCTTTACTCATGATTGAATAATTTCGAATTGTATGCCTACATCTCAACATAAGATTAGTGTTAAAAAAAGACTCAACGGGTCCAAATTCACACATCCACTCAGTCAAAAAAGTGAAGACTTGTGGAACATAAGAAAAGACATGTATAGGAGAGATTTTGATAGTCCATTGATTTTGTTGCACTTACAGAATTGTATATAGATATGTCTCTGCACTCACAGTCAACTATTTTGAATCGGAGTCCACATTTTGGGGTTCCAATGCCTTTTTCTAGGTGTCAAATGTGACGCCTAGGTACCATAAATAAATAAAAACGATTAATTAACCCTATATTATATCATTATATGCAATTAGAAATAGATTGTCTATTCTATACACCATTTAATACTAAAAAGTTGTTATTTACTAAATTATAGCAAATTATAATACGATACATAGATCCTTGGAGAGGATTCAAACCTTGACCCTCTTTTACATGAGATTCTGAGTTTCGTTTGTCACCATTTCATCATCAGGCATGTTGAAAGTGAATCATACTATGAATATGTCATGCATCAAACTTTAGTAAGTTTAAAGAAAATATCCTTTTATTAACAAAATTACTATTCCTACATCAATTTCATTCACTTTAAAAAGCCAAAACATGACTTGTCAGCAAAATCTCATGGTCATGTGCTGATGTTTAATTTCATGTGTGATACATGGAATGTATGAACAAATTTTTTAGAAACATTAAGAGATGAGTAATTGGAATATTTTGGCTGCTTGATGCCTCAACTATTATGAATCTAAGTAGTTGTATTTTTTATATTATTTCTTACTTAGTTTACATTAGATTTCCAAATGGAAATTTGTAAATGGATTTCTATTTGAAGTAATTTTTTATTTTCATCAAATTGAGGTTTGACATGCTGCTCAAAAAAATTGAAGACTAAGATGAAAACAACCATTTGATACATGGATTTATGACTGCGTGCACTGGGTTTTTCCCTTTCCTTGTCTTGAAGATTAACCTTCCATGCTCTTTTTTATGATAGTTTTGATTTGATCTTTCCGTCTACTAGGATTCTTTCCTTTGAGATAAAAAATGAAGGTTTTAACTTGTAAATTGAGAATAAAGAATAGGATGGGACGTTTGATTCTGAGAAAGCTGAAGTCAAGGTATTCTGTTGATGCTGTGCGGGTCAACAGGATGATGGTAACATTTATATGATAAGAGAGTCAACTGTTGTTGATACTGATTCAGGAGTTCAAATGGCCGTTCTCTTCCATCTTTTTCCCCTACTTTATATATGTATCCATTGCTTTCATCCTTTGTAAAACTCACTTTGATTTGATCTCCGGAAAGCTGCTGATTAGTTTCTCTATTGGTTCTAAAGCCTGTGAAATAAGGATATAAGAATAACTCAATATTTGAAATGATTTAGATGAACCAGATGTGAAACAATGGTGTAAACTGCTAAATGATAAAAACCTGAACGTTATTGGTCCTGACACATTTTATGTTGCAATTCATCATTGAAGGGCATTTGCAATCTGTCTGTTACTATTGGAATTTAACATCCAAGACTACATGTTTCCAAAAAACAAGTATCTCATGCGACCATACAATTGCTATTCTAAGTTTTTATAATCTCAGACATCATATTTTGCATGGTTACAGCCAGATCGAGTCACAGAGTTTTGCAAGAAGAACAAATTACAGCTAATTATAAGAGCTCATGAGTGTGTAATGGATGGCTTTGAAAGGTTTGCTCAGGGTCAACTGATTACTCTATTTTCAGCAACCAACTATTGTGGTAATGAATCTTTATTAAAATTTTGATGATTGTTTTATATTTTTCCTTACTCTGTCTATTCTGAGAAGCTTGATTTATTAGGGACGGCAAACAATGCTGGTGCAATACTTGTTGTAGGGCGGGGTTTGGTAGTTGTTCCAAAATTGATTCATCCGCTCCCCCCTCCAATTCAATCTCCTGAGTCATCTCCAGATCGATCAGAAGGCATGTGGATGCAGGTGAGATATAAAAATTAAATTTTGATTGCCAATATCAAATGAAAACGTCCAATTTTGCAAGAATGTGTCTCTAAGACATTTTGTCTGGCAAACGGGCATTCTTTTTACAATATACCAAGCTGAAGTAAGATGAAAAATAGATGAACTTGATTATAATACGCTTGTCCACTGTCATAGTCAGGTTTATATATTTGAAGGATATTTTACTCTCAATGTTGTAAAGAGATGGACATTATATTGATTGAAAATTAAAACATTTTTTTGAAAATAAGGGTTTAAACGGGCATTTTTGAAAAAATGGTATGTATAAAAAAATGAATAATTATAAATAGTTTTATAAATTCACAAGCATGGTAATCATCAAAATAATTGCATAAAATAAATTATAATTCAATTACATGTAATACAATTTCAAAAAAAATATTTTTATTATGTGTACTTGTCACACAAGAATAGATACTTAAACTGAAAACATAAATAAATATATAAAAAGTATAATTAAAGTTGTAAACAACAAAATAAGTATCAAAATAGGAAAATTATATCAATGAAAACAATTCAAAAGATGAAATCTAAAAACTAAAAAATGGCCAAAATAGGAAAATGACTGTTTTCCCCAGAAAAAGTGGAAAAGCGGCCATTTAAATGGAAAAGACTCATTTTTTCCAAGTTGTGTTTTCCCTTTTTATCAAAAATGAAACAGAATGAGATGAAAATGGTTAAAATTCTATTTTTATTTTTTACGATAATGATTACTTGAGAGGCAAACGTGATGACCCCTTACAAGGGTCTGGATCCTCTTCAATTCTGCAGATTGGCAAGATCCAATTTTGAAATTCAAACTTTTAAATACATTTTTGTCCTTGAGGGTAAGATTATGATTAATGCATTTTTATCCTTGAAAAAGCAAGAAAACTAGATAAATGAGACCCATCCATCCATGCCACAACAAATGGTCTATATTTAATGAATTGGACTCTCGCCAATTGATTAAAATTGGAGAGGATCTCAATTCCCTTACTAGGTTAAGGGCATTATCTGTGCAATTTGAACTTGAAGTAAATACACGATCATTCAAATCTTGTTTCTAACTTGACACCCAAGAAAATAAGGCCCTAATTCCAGCTTTTAGATATTCAAATTCATGGATGTTAAAACCTTGTTTTCTTGAATGACCTTTTGGATTTTTATAATTTACTTTTACTCTTTTATTCACCTCTTGCTAAGAAATTGTGAATCATTTATTCTGACATTTTTGTGCACAATGTTGTGATGTTTGTCCAATTTCTTCCATTCTTCCTTGTACCACTCCACAGGGAACTTTCCCATGGTGGAAACCTAGTAGTATCTGTAGTGGTTAAATATGCCAGTGTATTAGTAGCTTGTTGTCTGTTTGTTATGCTGAACATTTCATATACATTTGGATCAGTGAAATCTGTTACTTTTTTACTTCTTTTTTCAATTTTCATGTCTCAACGAATAAAATTTTCATGCAATCCTTCAAAATATCCTTTTTTATACATGCAAATGCTGACTTGTTTGTAATTCGAAAAAGACTTAAGAGTCTGTCTTTTTTTTTTACTCTAGGAGCTTAATATTCAGAGGCCTCCCACTCCACCTAGAGGTAGACCACAGTCTGTCAGTGACAGGAACTCGCTTGCATATATATGATCTTAACCTCTATGTCGATGGGGATCCTGGTCTCCACATCTTTCATCCATGGTGTTCTCTTGACGTTACCGTCATGGAAACTGGTTCTATTCATCGTCCACATTGCATATCGATCTAGTCATCGCTTCTTCCAATTTATATATGTACGGTCTGCTTATTTTGTACATAATTTGCTAATGTTTTTGTATCATGTGTAAAATTCGACAGCAGTGAATGTAGCAATATGTAGAATTTTGGCCATAGCAGCTGCTATTTATTTTATGATCCCTTTGAGCTTGGTTGGTTTGAATCATGGGGTCCGTTGCTTATTTGTACTCGCAGTCGTAACCTTTTAGTTGGCACCATAATTCTTGTACTTGTGTTGCAAGTTGCTATTCTGTAACTGTATATATTTTCCTGCAACTTCCAGTTAAGCTTTTCAACGGATGGGTGTCTCGAATTTTCTTCTAGTGTTAAAAATTAGTTGTGGCTTATTTGGTTGATCGTGGCAACGCTATAAGCTAACAAATCACATAATGGTTTCTCCCACTTATTCTGCGGTGATCTCAATGACAGGCTGCTAACTTTTCGAGTTGTTTTACCCTTGAACTTTGCCTTAAGGATGTCCTTAATAATTTCCTTCCATCCAGCTGACAATTATTTTCAAAGATACAGTCATACATGTATAGCGTTTTAAATCGTTTGGTTTTCACTTTCCTCACGTTGTGTTGTAGCTCTTATGAGAAGTTTTTATTTAGAACCATCCTTTTTTAACTCTCAAAGGAAGGGGCACTCAGCTTTGGCTCTTGGAGCTCTGAGGATGAGCTCTGATATCGTTGGAAGGTGGGATTAGCAAACAAGAACTCTCCTCTGCTTCGGCTCTTGGAAACTTTTTGGGCTTAAAGCATTGTAGTTAGAAGAAGCTTTGTCGAAGAGCTAGGTTACTTCAGAATTATAGGATTGGAGATGTAGCTCTTGTAAGCAAACATTATCAAGGCTTTTCCAGTTACAATGTTGTGATACCAAAGAACTCAGGGTGGCTATAGCCGAGGAGAGTGTTTGTTTATTGTCTCAACTTCTAACGACGATGGAGCTCCTCACTCTTGGAGCCCTAAAAGTTGAGTTGGTGCAAACAAATATCTAATCATCACATCAGATCATTGATTACCCAACCCCATCTAGGTGGAATACTGGTTAACCGCCAAGTAATAGTCAATCCAAGCACCCCTATTGATGAAGTTGTGGTGGTAGTTGACAATGGTGGTGACAAAACTGGCTAACAATGTTTTTTTTTAATGATAAATAGTATTTTTATTTATATTTGAATTTAAGATATCTTTCAATGTATTGGAGTGTAAGATTAATTATATTATCTTATTGTCAATGATAATGGCTGACGACAATGATGATGGTGATTGATAAGATAGAATTATAATGTTGATAATAAAGAACGGTGATCGACAATTGTTGTGATTGTGAAAGAATATGATGGTGGCTGATAGTTGTGGTAATGATGTGGTAGTCAATCGTAATGTTTGTGGATAAAGACAACAATGATCAATGATGAAAATGATAGAGAATGACCATAATCATAATGACCAATAACAATGACAACCATGACCATAGATAATAACGGTCATAATAGTTGATTATGGTAATAAAAGGATTCTCACTTAATGTGAGATTTGTGTACTTGGAATTAGATAAAATTTTATTTGAATTCTATTTAATTTTAGAATAAAAAATGCTAATACATTTAAAATTTTAATTTCAAAAAAATATCAAATTCTAAATTACAATGTAAACATGAAAATATGAATTCTTAACTAAGGATGTATGAAATTTATTTTTGTCTCGAGAAATTCTTATATAAATATTTAATAATAAATATTTTTTATTATTAAATAAAAAATTATATGATAAATGATATATAAATATTTAATAATAAAATTATATGACATATCAATTGATCAGTATAATAAATTTACTAATTAATTACATTTTTACTAACTACTTGAATTATTTAATTAAATAATTAATTAAAAATAATTATATTACATTACTATCATACACAAATATAAAATTCTAATTTTATTCAATTCTATTCTATGCATAAATACTTGAATTTTAATTTTTTGTCTAATTTTTAAATATACATAAATACCTGTATTTCAAATTTTATTTTCGTCTAATTCTATAAAATTTCAATTCCATCAGAATTTTAAATTCAAGTACACAAACAAACTCTTAGTAGAAGATTTATTTCCAAAAGAATAAAAAAATTCCAAACAAAAGCATTGTACCAAGTAATGCAAGTTTTAGGCATGTGCCAACTACAAAGATATGCTAAAGAAAGGACAAATTTTGATATCCAAGCAACTATTACGCCATCCTTCTCCAACGCACTTCATAATTTTCAAATTACTCGTACAATATAATATCATTGTACAAGGATTCCAATCATTGATACTACCACCATACTTTCTCCGGGAAAAATGAGTATTCTTCCACTTACATACCATTCTTCTCCCTTTTCCTGAGCGGCCACCTTTCTGATCCTACCACATATGGGAAAGTGTGAAGAATGCACCATCTCCCATGATGACTCTGGTTTTCTCTTTGCTTCGCATGCCTACTGATGAGATTGATTTGGTAAAACTAGAGCAGCAGTTCTAAACGTCTGCTTTCTGCAACGCTGGAAGATGTCATCGTACAGAAAATCGAATTGTGCTCCAACTCTTTCACGATTCAAAACGAAAGAAATGTGATCAGCTTCCAAGACCTTGTAATACCTGCATGCAAGAGCCTGCATCCATGAAGCACACTTGCATGTACTCATCCCCAACAATGAATGAACCCTAGAGAGATTTCTAGAAAAAAAGCAAGAGATGGCTGGGTTGGTAGTCCAATCTGAATCAGCAATGAATATTTGGGTAAAAAATAAGGGCAAGCATACTCAAATCCATTATGGTGTTTCCAAAGTTTGTGTCACCTGAGAGCAAGTGCAATGGTTTGGACGGCATTAGCAAATCTTAGGAATAAATTACAGTAGCCCATCAGAAGCACCACTGAACTAACCCACAATGGGAAATCATATCTCGGATGAAATACTAAAAAATAAAATGATAATTGAAAATCATATAGCTTGTATAAACAACACTAATGATATAATTATAAATAACTATACTAGTTCATTTAGCTAAAGGTAATGGTATTCTTAGTTTCCACCAAGGTTCAAATTCTATTAGATACAAAATCTATTACCGTTATAAAAAAAAAAAAGGACAAATGATAAAGCTATAGTCGAATATGAATGATGGTGTGATAGATACCGACCATACTCCTGGATGCATGGGATTGCATTCTGAATTATCCGCTAAGAAATGGCTTGGATGTTCGATCGGTATGCGTGGGTGGGTCATGGACACGGTGTTGAGTGCTCCATCATTGTCTTGCCAATCTTCATCCCTGTGCAATTCCACAAGCAATGGTAGGTACACTTCTCAGATTGGTCTCTCAAAAACAACCTAGTAAAAGTTTAAAACTAATCATCCTTGCCAACACACTGGACCAACCTATATCCTTTATATGGATGTGCATCCTGAGGATGGCGCCATTGGCTCATCTGAAGTAATCTGATAAACAGCAAGGGATGGATCCTCGTCAAGCCCGAAGGTACCGTGAACCCCAGAAACCTTGTAGTCCTCTTGGTAGCATAGCTGAAGTAGAAGGTGTTTGGGAAGGTGTGAAGACGGGAATTCATCTGGAGGGACCCTTGAATTGTGAGGTCCGGCAGTATCCAATCTCCAGTGGCAAATGGTCCTGCATTCCCCAGTAAGCAATCAACAAGACCCGTGATGCCAGCCTTCTGCCTTGAAATCTCAAAATGATTAAACCCAAATTCGTAGTAGTTCTTAAGCCACTTGATGTCAAGCCACTCATAGATTATGGTTCCCAATCGACATAGTTGAAGAAGGCAGACAGGTTTCACGAATTTCCCATCTTCTGATCTGAAAAAATACATGTATTGAAGAAAACTTTCCGTCCAAGGTATCAAAGCTATAGACACCAAACAATATGCATCAAAGAAGATTCTAAATGCTCACTGCATTCCATCCATGTAAGTTCTTGTTGTGCCATTAAGTGCTCCAGATAGAGAAGTAAGGCTCAGTACCCAGTCCGCAGAAGTGTCGCCATATCCTTCAAAGGCCTGCATAAGAAAAGAAAAATTAATAGATGGGCAATTTGAGTTCTGTCAATTTTTCTTCCCATTGAGAGTCGTAAGACTGAGGATTGAATGAGAAGACATGTAACAAATAAAGAAAAAATAGGAGAGAACACACTACAGAATACTAAGGTTTTGAGTGATTCAATCAAAGCCTACGTTTACAGGCAGATGAGAACTCAAATCATCCGCTAGCCTTAGAAACTCAATCAATCCTTCATTCTACTACTGTTCAAAAATCCCAAGTGGTTTTAACTGATGAAGATTGAAAGACTGGTCCCACCTTATCTGCCAACATCTGCTGTAAAACACGGACAACCTGAGCTCCAGCAGAGTGCCCAACAAAATGAACTGGATGGTGATCGCCCCACTCTGGATAATGCCCTGCATTTGGATGAACTCGAGCTTATATACATTACTCATCGTCAACTGATTTTGAATTAAAATTTCATATATTTCAAAAGTAGATTGACGTCGACGTAAATTAAGTCAAAGTGAGAATAAATGTTGAAAATATTCTCGCATTATTTAATTAAAGATTGAAACCATACTTGTATACGTTGAATTCTCTTCATTCGTCGCCAATTGATTTTAATTCTAAGTTAAAATTTCACATTCTTCCAAACTAAATTAGAGAGGAATCAGGGACGACGGTTGCTGTTGCTCATACCTTCCTCATAAACCCGTCCATAACGTGAGTGACCGTATTCCTTGCTGTGTTCCTCCCCATAGTCCACTCTTCCCCCCTTCAAGTAGTAGAAGAGTTGCCTTGCCCTGAAGCAAAATGGAATAAGGAGGAGAAGACAAGAGCGTGATCTAAAACCCAACCAAGTCCTACACACTCACCTGTCGTGTACACTTGTCAAGGATCCCAAGTCCGGCACAAGAACCCGGCGGTCCCTCTTCTCCGCACCACCAAAGTACGACAACCCACCAAGCCTCTGCCACCAAACCAACACAAGAGCAGAGAAATGTAGACTTTAGTTTTTCCATTTTGACAAGAACCCAATTGAGAAATCAACAAAAAAACATCTAAAATCTGGAGGGAAAGGCATACCCCTTTGCCGAACCCAAAGATGCCGTGAACCAGCACGATAGGAGGCGGCAGGGAATTGTTCTCCGGAAGCTCCCTCTCCTTACCAGCACGGCTGAGGTTTCCGTCCACCTCTGCGGCGACAGCACCATCATTCACGGACCAGACAGACCCGGTGAGTACGTGCGTGAGGTCCGAGGCCACGGCAGTGCTGAAAATGTAGAACCCAAATAGCAAATGCACAGCGGCGCTCACCAACAGCTCTGCCGTCGCCAGAAACCCAATCCACAGCCTACCCATTTGCCAGCCTCTCCAAACCCAATGAACACACCACAACGTCGGGCTCAGGAAACAGAGAGGAAGAGGAGGAGGTACAAAACCAGACGTCTCTTCCAGGATCTTTAGTTCAGAGATAGGAAAAAGCGGAGAAGGGAAGGAAACCGTCTATGGGAATCACAGAGTAGACAACCCACGAGCACCTCCCCTTCTCTTGGTCCCTCCGATGAGAGGAAGCAGGAGAGAAAGAGAGAGAGAAGTGTGACGAAGAAGAGAAGAACGCGCCCAGAGAAGAAAGAAGAAGAAGAAGGAGAAGAAAAACCGACAAAGTTCTAGAAATCCAAGGTGGGCTAATATCTACTTTCAATTTCCATCATAAGCCAATCAAAATTCGACAAATCATCTCATGGTCCCACACTCCGTCCACGTATTTCCTTAGACGGGCGTTTTTCTTATTATTATAATTCATGCGAATGTTTGCCGTCAATTGTCCTCTCGTCTCGTTCTTTTCTCTTCTTCTTTTTCCAATAGAAAGAGAATTATCGTAGAAATAAGTTTGAATGATGTAAAAAGTTTTACAATATACAGAGATAAAACCTAGACTAATATACACACACACACACATATATATATATATATATATGATGAGATTTTTTCACTTATTATTAATTAATTTTAAGACGATAAATTATTTCAAAAAAAAAAAAAAAGTTTTGAAGAGAAATTTCCAAATTAACTAGTTTTCCAATAAAGAATTCTAATCAGAAATACGATTGAAACGTGCAAGAACATTTATCTTGTTATTAATTATACCTCCTAAACGCAAAGAGATGGATGACCACAAGATTTAGGATGGATGGAGACAAGAAAAGCATGGATGATATGAAGTTTTTAACATATTAATTTTTTTTATTTATTAATATGTGGAATCTATTAAATTCTATTATAAAACCAATATATCATTTGCAGATTCAATATTCTATGTCAAGTTGGTCAACCACAAATTTGATTTTGACTTTGACTTCGACGGTCAACGAAACGTATCGAGTCATGCATCTCAACCCGCCAGAATAGAATTCGATTCCATTCCATTCCATTCCACCGTAGATTTCTTTCGCAGTTTTATTTTTTGCCCGGAGATCTACAGGTTTGGTGGTAGTAACGTCAACATTAGAAATATTAACATTTCGTTTTAGCTACGCATCTCATTTTTTGCTCCGGTAATAACGTCCTTTTGATAATATTTACACTTGAGCCTACAGCAATGTTTTCTAACCAAAAGATCGATAAAATTAGCAACGCCATCGAATATGAAAATGAAGTTGATATTCTTGACAAAACGACTGAAAACGTGATCGTTTCTTTCAATCCAATAAATCCAAATGAAAACAATAGGAAAGGAAAAGCAAGCACTTGAATGATTTCTTAAAAATACTCGAAAATAATAAAAGCAGATTAGCCAAAGAGCAATCGACAAAGACGTGATTATTAGTTTCAAGAGCTTTCCAAAGCTGTTTATAAAATTTGAATCTAATACTCCCACCAGTGAATAAATTATAGCAAGACTTGACGGAGTCATCTTTTTTGAGGTGATGAAGGGTGTCCCCGTCATCGTCGGCAAGAGAAGTAGAATTTAATATGCCAATAACTCTGAGGGCAGATTCACTACAGTTGCATTCAACAAAGTTTGAGAGACTTTATGATTACTTAGAGACTGAAACAAATCAAGATGAATAAATTTAAGAATACTAAAAGAAGGTGTCTTTACCATCCCAAAGGAGTGAAGGTGCAGAAATTAATCAAAAGTGGGTAGACATCTTTTGATAATTTTCATAGCAGGGCCAAAGGAAAGCATCAATTTTATTAAATAAGACACCACAACCAAATCTACATAAATGGGTAGCCTTAACAGTATCAATTCAAAGGTTTAGTATTGTTTCTTGGCAAAAGGGACCGCACCAACTCACGCTTGAGGACAATAGAAGAAGTTCTTAGATCAGTTATGCCTAAATCACCTAACATTTTAGGTCAACAAAGGAGGTTCTAATTAGCTAAAGGATATTTCAATTTACCTTCTTTATTTATTAATTCCTTGAAAGATTTTCTTTTTTCTTCTAAACTTATCAGTAATCTTTTCGACACTAGTAGGTAAATAAAGAACTAACAAATGAAATCTAGGCAAAACACTTAATACATGATTAAGGAGAGTAAGTTTACTACCCCCTCTGAACGATGATATTTATTTTTCCACCCTATAAGTTTTTTTGATAATTTTGTAATTTTTTAGGATTTAAAATTATATTTTTTAAGGGTTCTATTTAGAGTAAAAGATAAAATATTCAAGTTTATTATGTCATATTATGATTGAAAATATGTTTTAGAGGAAATTAATTAGCTAAATGTTAATGAAGATTATTTATGTAGTTTAGGATGAGAAAAGAAAATATTAAGTTAGCAAGATGTTAGGGTTTTAAAAGAATTAAGTTAAAACAGACAAAAGTCAAGTGAAAAATTCTAAGTAATAGCAAAAAGATAACTATATTTTTGTGTGGTTTTAGTGAAACCACATGAAATACTTAATAGGTCATGTGAGCAACTTAAAAAAGTCACATAATATGAAACTTTACAAATTATTTAAAATCTCACATGTACTAATTAAAAACTTATAAAGTTACAAAGGAAACGTTTAAAAAAGTCGTAGAATTATAAATAACTCTTTGAAAAACTCATAGAGATAAGACTTAAAATGAAATACAAGTCTTGCATGTACACAAAAGAGTTGGCGAGTAATAAAACTATGTGAATGCTTCTGAAAATTATCTTCTTAAGTAAATGGTTGATCGTCAAGCTAACAATTTAAAAGAATGAATTATTCATAACATTAACTTCATATCACCATAGTTATATAATGTTTATTATGTTTTCATAAATTACTTTTATGCTTCGCTTGAGTTGAATTTTGAAAGGAAGCAGATTAATGATAAATTGAGAAGAACGATTGTTGGGAGCCAAAACACTTTCCATGATCTCTAAGACATGATTGCAAATGTGAAGACGTAGTAGTTATACTTTGAATGTCTTTAAATATAGGTAGAAGATCTATGAAAAATGGTTCTCCTCCTCTTCTTCATCTAATCATCCCATCTCATCTCCTTGCTCTATTCCACCCATTCATTTTTCTCTAAGAAATGAGTGACGACCATTTCTTCTTCTTCCCTTTACCTTTTCTATCTTTAATTATCTCTTTTACTTGAGTGTATCTTGAAGGAAATAGTAGAGGTTTATTTTAGATTCTTTCGTATCTAGCAACTACCTTGACAAAGTACTACTAAGATCAAGCCCCTTGTCATGATGAAGTAAAGATTTGGAAGGAAAAGATGACTTTATTCCTTACTTGAGTAGTGATTGAAAGAGAAGAAATTATTAGAGTAGATTAGGCATTCAACTTTTCTCCATTTTTATTTTATTTTATATGTCAATTCTATGAAAATCTATGTTTCTATTTGTATATTTGCATGTTATATGTATCTGTATGAGTGTATGGTTCTATATGTGCTTATTTAGTATTTGTATGAGTTTTTAGGTATTAGGCCCTCTAGAGAATTACCAACAGTTTAATTAAATAGTTAGTGATAGTTTCTTAGATAGAGATAAAAATTTATATTAATTTTTTTCATTTTATTAGAAATAGAATTTGAGTTTTTTAATAGATAATTAAAATTAAGCTAACATAAACAGTAATTGGCTAATTACTGTGGCATTGACTTGTATTTTCTCAGAGGCTACCATGTACATTGTGTACTTGCAATAAAGAGGTGTGAATTAATATTAATAATATAATTAAAATATAAGATAAAAGCTAATTCCACCCATCAAGTAAGTAATAATAACTCTTTTCCAATGGTTAGCTAAAAGAAGTATTTTTAAAATATAGAGATAAACCTAAATAAGTGAAAGGCAATCTTTCATAATTGCATCCTAATATATTGCAAAAATGATTGGTGATATATTACCATCTAAGTTAATTCTTAGTAAAATTAATTTTAAGACTAGACAACTTGAAAAATACACAACATTTGCTTAATGTTAAGGATGTTCTAGACCCAAAGAATCTATAATAAAAAAATTTGAATCATCCACAAATTGTAGATTAATGATGTGTGATCTGTTATTAGGAAAGATAATCTCTTTAATAAGGTTGTCATTTTTATCTAAATGGATAATTCTATCTAAGAAGTAAACAACTATAAGAAATAAGAGAGGTTACAATCAATGGATCTCCTTGTCTAAAATCATTGAAGCTTTTAAAATAACCCTTAAGGGTCCTGCTAACAAGTAAAGAGAAGTTAGGGTAAATGGCATTAGTCAAGTACGCCTTTTATTATGTGCTTGTAGTCCTTGTTTTTAATTGGCCTAACTTTAATTTCAACTCTAAACAGTGAAATGAGTTGGAATTTGAGATAACCAAACACAGCCAAAGAAAATTATCATATATATGTGGGATAATAAAAATTTATGATTTTCAAATTTGATAAATTATGATTCTCCAATAACGTCATTTTTTCTATTACGTACATAAACACCTATTTTTAAAATTTCATTACGTTTCACCACATGAACAATGTTAGGAAAATAACCTAATTTTTTTTGTTTTTTTTTTATTATTTTTCAAATTTTCTTTTCTATCATTTTCTAGTGGTGCATAAACACCCTTCAAAGTAAAAAAAATTTCATAAGAAATAAAGCTAGAAGTGATGGTCATCGATGTAGCGATTTAGGACTGTCAAATGGGTTAGGGCAAATAGTATCGGCCCAATAAGGCCCATTGGGTTTTGCTAAGTGGATGCGCTATGGAACCATATTGTGCTAGCCCAACAACTTATTACATTTAGGGTAGAGGTAGAAGGCACGATGGCACAACCTAGGATCTCCACGTCAATCATCCTATTACATTTAGGGTTTCATTACATTTTTTTTTATTTTTTGAGGAAATTGGACAGGCAAACGATTTAGCTCATACGCTAGTCATTGCATGTCGCCTGGCTCGCTTGTCACCCATGTAAGGTAAGTCACCACCTAATGGCCTGGCTTGTCCATGCCAATATGGTCAAATCAAGCCTATTAACAGCACAAGCTCATGTGACCCGAAACCTATGAGTCTTGCTTAAGCCACTTAAAGTGGTGTTTGACATAATTGGACCCAACACAAATGGTACTTAAAGTTCAAGGTGTTTCAGATCATGAATGTGATGTTTGTAATAAAAAAAAGAAGAAGAAGTCCTTACTTGTAAATAAAGAAAACTTAAGAAGAAGAAAAGAGAAAGGGAGAGGAGGAAGGGAAGAAAGAAGAGAAAGAAGAAATAAAGGTAGAAAGGAGGAAGAAAAAAAAATTGGGGATATTAGTAAGTGATCCATTCTATTTAATTAATGTTAGTTAAATAGTATATAAATTAGTTAAATGATTCAAATTATCTTGCATAATAATTAAATGTATTTTCTTTCGTTATGCATTAATATAGAAATGTATAATTAAATGTAACCACACTATTATTGTGCATAATTAAATGATTTTTAATATTACTTAAAGGGTTAGTGTATGACCATTATTCCACAGACTTTGCCATAGGATTGATATGTGGTCATTACTCCGTCATAAAGTTGATATGTAATTATTACCCTATCACAAAATTGGTATATGACCATTATTCCGTTGTAAAGCTGATATGTGACTATTACCCTTGCACAAAATTAGTATGTGACCATTATTCCATCACAAAGTTGGTATATAACTATTACCCTATCACAAGGTTAGTATGTGATTGGAGTTGACTTACTGCTTAAGGAAACTATAGCACACCAAAACCTTTGAACGAGTGTTTAAGCTATAATGGGCTAACCCAAAAGTATATATGTAAAGATCACTTTATTTAAAATATATTTTATTAATTATAAAAAGTTCATTTTGTATGTTATTTAATTAATGCATTGATTATATAATGGATTGTTTAATAGGTATTTAGCTCATTATTAGTTTCTTCATGGTTTTAGGTTCTCTTCATGTATATTAATTGTGCTTAATGTAATAACTATTAACACCAATACTAGTAGATATATATACAATTGTAGTGTTTTAAAACTTTATAAAAAAAGTTTTACAGATATTATACATATATATTTGTATGTATTTTATACCTTTTTACATGTACCTGTCTTACATTAATATTAAAGATGAGTTATATTCATAATTTTTATTAATTTAATAAGTAGATTTTCCTTCTTATCTTAATAGATGATTATTGCACTCTTAGTTAATCTAGCATAATCCATTGGCATCTATATAATGATTAGTTGGTTAATCATATGTTTGAATTTCTACATCACTCATTTGAGAGAGAGAGAGAGAGAGAGAGGAAAATACACCTTATTGTACCTAACATGTGGCACCCTTTTTATTTTCCTTCTTCTTCCTCTTCTTCTTCCTCTCACCTCCACATGTAAGATAGGGTGAGTAGTGCACGAGGCGAAGAGAAAGAAGGTCGTGCACAACGATGCATGACAGCAGCTCTTCCCTTGGTGAATATCATGCGCCTCCCTTCGAGAGGCGCATGAAATGGAACCACATGCAAAAGCAGATGCAGGCGATAATGGAGCCAGTGGTGAGAGGCACAATGACTTCAACGAATGAGAATTAGGTGAACAGTATTGGGTCGCGAGGTGCTGACAGAGAGGAGGACAAAGACCCAAGCGTCTTTGATGTCTTAAGTATTGTGGAAAGCACACGTGCCAACACAAACAAGTGGGTGCCATGGCCTCGGCCATGACCATGGGAGAAGAGCACCACCACAGTGTCGATGGCCTTGTCCAAAGCCCTCCGTGTTGAAGTTGGAACAGTTGAGGAACCCATCACCTTCCCTTCCTTGCCAACTGAAGCGCCAAAGTGCCAGCAATACCCACATCTTCTCAGTAGACGGCAGCGGCAGCAACTTCTCCTCATTCATCATCGACCACCTCCGAATCAAACTATTTCCAGACGTCCACTTTCCAAGGGAGCACGCATGAAGAAGAGTCGTCAACAATTGTGGGTGGTATATATGTTGACCTCATGGAGATGATGTTCGCAACCAACTCCAGGACCACCGGAACATTTATATATATATATATATATATAATCATCGGTCACCATGGAAAGCGAAGGAAGAAGAAAGCGGATTATTTATATTACCTTTGGAGTCGATAACGAGGCTGGCGCAAGTTCATCATCCTTTATATGAAAGAAAAGCGCCGTCGACTTGTGTACGTATTTTGTTATGCATCACGTACTACTTTGTCGATGGCCGGTTGCTTAAGCGGCACTTCTCTTCCCTTTGCGGCAACGCATGGACCCGACCACCGCCGGCCACCACACCATACGACGTCGACGTCCCCTCCGACGCCGGTCACGTCCGCCTACCACCAACAGGAACAGGCACCATCGTGAACGTGGTCAGCAATAGTGGTGGTGGTGACTTTGACTGATTTATCTGCTTATTATTAGTTATCAAATAGAGAGAAAATATATATATAATAACATGTTTCTGATTTGATGGCTTTAAAAAAAAAAAAAAAAAAAACTAATGATAGATTTTACTGGTACTAACTTAATTGGCAATAACAGTTATCAAGAAGAATTTAAGTAGGAATTGATTTGGTAATATATATAGCACGTAACCCTTGGGCAAAGCTGCGTAAGAAAATCCAAATTGATTATTGTTCTATTATACACATTAAACATTTTAAATGAAATCATCAAATTTATAAATATAAAACTTGCTGAAATTATATTTCCCACGTGACGTTGAAAACAATAAATCATGATTTACTAAAGCATTGGTTGTCGGTGGCACAACCCGGAAAGTTTTCTGGTGGTGCCGCATTTTTTATTACTATTTTATTAAAATAAAAATAACTATATTTTAGTTGATCCATGTTATAATCTACTATTTATCAAAATTTTACATCAGTCTAAGTTACGTTCATTATTATATTTTTACTTAAAAAACAATGGTTAAAATTTAACATAAAATGCCGAATTTTAAAATATTTAGATCAAGGGTTAATAGTATTTAATTTAAGTACGAATTGTGTTGTGCATTTACAATCATCTGGTTAATAAAATCTACGGATTAAGAAAGCTATAAACATGCACCAATAGCAAATTAACTTGTACTGATACATAACTTAGTAATATCAAATAATTACAATTTTAAAAAGGTAAAATTATATTCGTTTTTGTTTTTAATTCAGAACTTTATTTCAATCAATATTGTTTATGACATTATTAATAAATAAATAATTTTAATTAATAATAAAAATAAATGGAATAATTTTTTTTAATATAATTATTATGGAGTAAAAAAAGAAAATAAATAATTATTAAAATACTTTAATTAAAATAATAATAATAATTTAATTCTAACACATTCTATTAAATACAAAAAAAAAAAAAAAAATCTTAACTTTTCTTGAGATTCTAACCTTTTATTTTTCAGAATTTAAAACTTCTCTACGTACACAAAGATACCCGTATCGCTTCTTTCAGTAGAAAAAGGTTTAAAATTTACAGGAAAGAGGAGAGGAAGAGAAGAAGAAACTACGGGCTTCGGCTGCTACTTGACAGCACGTCCGCTGCTGTGTATTGTTCTTTGTGACCAGCGACCACCTTCTAAGTATACGACCTCCACCCCCACACCCCAGCGGCTTGCTCCCTTCTGTACGTTCATCGTTCACCGAAGAGAGGAATAGCAGAATGGCTTTGCGGTTGTCCTCCCAAATCTCCCTCTTCATCTTCTTCTTGGCTGTCTCCTCCATTTCACATTCAGCTAGAGCAGGTGGTAATATCAAAACTTCTTTTTGTTTTAGTTTGTATATATGATTTGGTTTATGAGCTGGAAGAGATTGGTGCAGTAACCTTGCAAAATAAATTGGTATTGAATGAAACAGAGGCTTGTGCACGCGTTAGGGTTTTTAGTGATGTTCTCCGCTTGTAAAAATGGGGGTTATGGAGATGCTGGGTCGGGGAGTTTGCGATTGCATTATCTACATCCATGAGGATTCCCTTAGCCATAGTGAGATCTCTTGATCGTGGTTTGTAATATATATATATATATTCCTTGAGTCGTATGCTGCATTATAAAAACCGACAGTTGATGACGGTGCCTACGTAATGTGCTCTGAGTTCCTGACACTGTCCATCCTCATTTCATTGTGTGATGCGAGTGCATCAGATCGCTCTTCCTCTTTTGTCTTCCATTATAAGTCAAGCCTTTATGCATCTAGTATTCTAGCTTTTATCTTGAACCCAAAGATATTGCTGTAACAGTTGATATTATTGACTTATCCCACAGTGGGTCGTCGCAATGATATTTCACAAAACTTCAAGATAGTATGCTTGAGTGTGCAAGTTGGCATCCTGGTTATGATCATCATCTAGTAGTCCATATTTAATCTACTGTCTTCCTGTCCTCTTTATATTTTCATAATTAATTTTTCTTTTCTTTTTTAAATGTTTTCTTTACAAGGGTTCTTGTGATTTATGGGACTAGACTCTTGCTAGCTAATGCCTTATTTATAAAAGGCATTGCTAAACCCTATTGAGATAAGAAAGAAAAATAATGCACACAATTGTACCAGCATGAACTCCTAAAACAAATAATGTGATTATAGTAACCATTATGTTTCCACAAATTGAAAGAAAGACATGATTCACCTCCTTGATTTAGGTTCTTTGTGCTACTGCTGAGGTATCACTGCAGGATACACCGTCAAGCATCAGCCAATATCCTCATGTGACACATAAGTAACCTTGATTTCCATTATTTGTCAGTTACCTTTCCTCATTAACATTGATCACAACTCTCAAGGGTGATGCATTTCTGTTTTCCTGAACATATATTGAAGACTTGCCTCACTGACTTATCAGAATATCTAGTATGCTTCACAAATTCTCTTATGTTTTACTATGCATTTTTAACTTCTACAAGCCTTGTACTTTATATTTGTTAATTTCTGACTCTGTCGGATCCCGTAACCAAAATTCCTAACTTCTTCATGACTCTTGATTGATTTTTGAAAATTAATTTTCCAGGGCATACAAAGGGCCTTTAATTTTCCCCGTTATCTGGTTCTGAATTTCATATGTCACATACATCACATCCCTTAATATGATTTTGTTGATTTTTCCTGTGCTCCAGCACTTTTAGCAATCTCGCTACATTTGAATTATGTGAGTGTTTCTATTGCTGCAGACTTAGTTTATGACTTCACAATAAATATTGGTAGAGTTCTTTGTTTAGATTCCCAGGTCAAGAGACATGAATCACTGTAACGAAGCTTTTACGGAAGTATTGCAATCTTATTCTGGAACATATGGTAGAATCTATATTCAAGATGTTGGACAGTTAGTCAATTGCTTTTTTCACTTATCATGACTTAAGCAGCAAGAGCTGTGTGTTTTGTGTTTGAAAAGTTGTGTTGATGCAGCTTTCAATTAATTTCAACGATTTTCTCCGGACAATAGCATCCCAAAACACATTTACTTCTGTCTTTTCAAATTTTTGAGGGCCTGTTTATATACCAAGCGTGGAGAAAAAAATGAAGAGAAGAGAATGTGATTATCTTTTCACAGTGTTTTCATTTATAGGAATGCAATAAGATGAAATTTAATTTCTCTTGTTTGGTTGGACATGAGAGAGAAAACAAAAACAAATTTAAATGCATAAACATGAGAAAATGTCTTTTTCCACAAAATTTTTTTCCTTTTTTTGGTTCTCTCTATTTCTTTTATTCCAAGCCATACTTCTTAAGATGCCCATCTACATCCAGAAACATCTTAAGAAACTGAAGCATGGCAAGCAAGCTAGATGTTTTACTTCATATATTCAGAAATTTCATTGTATTTTGTTGTAATTATTTTCAATTTTGTAAATTGCAGCTTTTTAGTATTGAGTTGAGTTTACAATAGATTGATAATTTTATGTAATGATGTGCATAATATGCATAAAAAGAATAACAACAACAATCAATCAATGCTTTGATCCCACTCTCTCTCTCTGTATATATATATCTATATATATATATATATAAAGAGAGGGAGAGAGAGAGTGTCAGCGTAAGATATAAAGAAGGGATGATTTTCTTTAATATATTTATGACACAGGCATTGGCCAGTAGTTGCTAAGGTGCCTTGGTGTTCAGGGCAGGCATTAGCTATACACCTGGACATCTCGGTACCTTGAACACTACAAGGGAAACAGACCCAAGTTACAATCTTTTCTTATCATCTAGACTTGGTTCTGGCCAGTTGAACTTTTGTCTTCCTTTTTCTTGTCTGATGGAATGCCAAAATGCCTCTTGCCCCCTTGCAGATGCCAGCGATCAACTTCTTCAAGGTATTAACAAGTACAGGGCCAGCCTAAACCTGTCAGCACTAACTGAGAACAAGAATGCAGCATGCCTGGCAGAACAAATTGCAATGCAGTTCAAAGGCCAACCATGCACCAATACCACTGGCTCCAACACGGTTCCTGGAACTGAGCAGCAATTTCCCAACTACCCAGATTTACTAGACCATTGTCATCTCAACATATCTGTTACTCGAGACGGTGCTGTGTTGCCAGCATGTGTTCCTGGTCTAGACGCCACCCTCGTACTCACCAACTTCACCAAGTCGCAGTACTCGGGCGATCTGAATGACACCCAGCGTGTTGGGGCAGGAATTGCTTCCGAGGGTAATTGGATTGTGGTTGTCCTGACCACAGACACCCCCTCGGGGTCATTTGCAGCATTTACAGGAGCAAGCCCAATCTTCAGATTCTCTCTTTGGTATACATTGGCATCCTTTTCACTGGCTTTCTCCATGCCTTTGTGGTAAATCAAGTAATGCATTCCATCTCTGGATTCGTGGACTACGTGAGATGAATTTCTTTAACTTCTATATTCTGAAATAAAGCTATCAGATTGTGTTCTCCCACATGAAATTTCTCTGGACAATCATTTCGAGTAAAGATTTGATTCAACTCTTGGTCTTCCTTCACCGGTTCATTAGCAAGGTTCTGTAGGGAGCCAGTTTCACCGATCACCCTACATCAGTATGAAAATCTAAAATCTAACCTCCTAGCATTTTGCGTCATTTTTCCATCATTATATCACACTATTAAAGAGAAACTTTCACAAAAAGAACTACACTCAAGCCGTTTAGCCACATGCTTGCAACATTTCTATGTGACAAGTGTATGGTTTTATGGATTTTTGAACAAATTTCATGTTAATTCCTCTCTTTTTTCGTAACCCTGAACAACATATGAAAGTCATGGGTGACAAGGGACTCATCTTTTATCATCTGAAGGGTCGACTAGACCCTTATCTCTGCTATGCACAATACACTTTAAAGATGAGGGATGTATATACATACCATTGAACTTGGTGACATTTTATAAAATAAATATTTACCATTCATCCTTAACTTTTCAAGCAATTATATCATTGTGTTAACATATTTAGTTAAGATAATAGAATATTCTCAAAATGTGTTTCATAGAGTTTATCTTCAATAATTAATGTTTTGGTTATTTAAATAATAAATCTTCTGCCTGTTTAAATTTACTTTTCTTGCTTAAACCACAGTACAAGAGGTCCATTCTGTGAAATGACAGAATAGTTAAGGGTAAGTTAATCATTCGATAACATTACATTGGAATTGAACTCTATATTGGTTTATTAGTGTAATGATAGTGATACAATTATATAAAAAAATCAGGGACAAATGGTATGCATGCATTTTTGAAAATGTTAATTATGTTTTTGTATTTATCATTAATTTGGATGGTATATATGTAAATCATCCTTTTAAAAATTTTATATTGGTTTTCCATTTCTATCATGTATATAATGTGTAACACAAAGTTTAACTACCAATGAAAAGATCAGAGTCGATTCTAACTCTTTTGATGATGTTAGCATTAAAATGTTCTTCTAACATTTCAATTCCCATCAAGCTTTCATTGTATCAGACAAAAACAAAAGAGCTTTCATTGTATTGAGACTGACATATAAAGAAAATATTAGGACATAAATTGCTCTCTTGATGTCTTATTTAGAATTATGTGTAATCTCATAATGCGCATTAGCACTATTAATGTGCTAAAAAAATGGTATTAACAAGTAGTTAAAGCTTCATTCAACTCTTTGCTAGGAATTCTAAATCCTAAAGTCTGCTTCTTCTGATAATGTTGAAAAATTATTTTTTTAATAATAATAGTATTTTATTAGAATTTAAATTAAAGATCTTTTTCTCAGGTTAGAATAGAAAATCAATTATATTTTATTGGTAGCTAATAAATTATTTATTAAAGTAATTTTTATGAAATAATTAAGGTGATAGTCCATAATTGAGTTTTGAACGCTGCAATCCTTTTTCCTAAATAAGAACATTCGTAACTTCTACTTATATTTGAATCTTGGTAAATGTAAAAACCACAATTATTAAAAATTGTCGTTACTTCAAAAAATAAAAAACAAATATCATTGGTGAAACCCAGCGGTGCAACACCTCAACTTTGGAAATGAATTATTGCAAAGCATTGAATGACGTTCAGTTTATCAGAATATGCTAGTGAACACACCATACAAGAGATGCCACACTGTGAACCAGTTTTCTTCAACAAGAGCGACCAGCAAGCAACTTCAATGCTACCAGACAATACCATGATCATCCCCAAGGCAGGCCATAAATTGATTGATCAGTCGCCCAACCCTACCTAAAAATCAGCAAAAACCCAACACACTGTTCCGGTGGAAGCATAAGCGGAGGTGGCCTTGATGTTGATTTGCATGAGACTGATCGGACGTCCAACCCTGTCTAAGAATTGATTAATCCTTGAGACCTCCTTGCAAGTGAAACCATGAAGGGGCTTGTGCATGAATTGATCACTCCCATGACGTGAGGTATGGGCTAATGGACCATATCAGCCCTCAAAATCCTCAAGTATATCAGACTCGCAATGATCTGTCGATAAGTAATTGCATTCTTTAGCTAGTCAAAGGTGGTGTTTATAGAAATAAAGGATCATGGCCCCGAAAGAATATCTAGCTTAATCCATCGAAGAAAGGAATCATAAATACACATCAGATATTGTAAGAGTAAATGAACCTGAGAGTGAGAAACTTGCCTAGTATTTATCATTCAAGTGACGGGCAACTACTAGCCAATCCCTTAACTATGTGTCTACATTGAAACCTGCAGATGGCACAACTTAGGTCATGTTAAAACTTGAGCAAAACCACATCTAATTGTCTAAACTCAAACACAATAATATTCACCAAGCCCTCTTTCATCAAATTATCGATATGCAGTCAAAGGAAAATGAGTGATTCATCATTTTATAACAGATGGCAAGGTGCAATACCAATTGTTTCAAGGGCAAAACTAACTTCATAGGATGCCTACAGAGGAACATGAGAGGGCGCAAAACTGCAGAACTAACGTCATGCCAAAAAAGAACACATTTACCAAACTATCCACGTTTCAAACCCTCCATCTGGCATTTAAACTTGATAAGGGAGTAAACAATGCAATTTTGAACCATATAGAATTTTATCTAGATTTATATCTGTTTAACATATGGATAATCTGAATTTAAATGTCTGAATTTGTATCTGGTGTATTTACCCAAATTGAGATATATATTTATCTAAGAAAATTCAATCCAAATATCCGAGTACGAAAATTCAAAACTCATAAAATTCAATCTAAATATCCAAATCCGAAATCTAATCTAAAATTCTGAATTTGAATATTACTATTTTACATTTATATACTACATCTTATCCAAAAAAAGCTTAATCTGAGTATCTAAATCAAGACATCAGAATTCAAATATGATTATTTTATATTAAAAAAGAACACATAAATCTAAATATAATGATAAAATAGTTAATTTATAAATAAAATAATAAATATAAATTATATCAGATATTCAAATATTCAATTAGATAAGTAAACAAATTCGAATTGGATTTTAATCAACAGATATCATACATATCTGAATCTGATCTAAATATTTTTCAGATATGAATTTTAAAATCTGATACAGGTTCATAGGATTCCAGATTTGGATATTTTCATGATAAAGGGATTCAGACATGAATCGGATTTTGGATTTTGAATATTCATTTATAGGCCTAAAACTTAGCTTTCCTTTAACACAAGATCAAACATCAACCAAGGAACTTCCTAAAAACTCTAAATCTATTTGAAAATTGAATCCAATGCTTTTAGCATCCAATATAAATTGGTTTCATACCCGATTATCAATGATCTTAGGTACTAGTAGCCTCAATTTAACTTTCAAGGGGGCAAAAGAACTTCGGATATTTGTGCATGTAAACTTAGTGAAAATGCCACCAAAATCACTAATGATAGGAAGGTGGTCCTAGGTGATGCCTCGATGCCATAACCAAGTTAGGTATTTTAAACTAGCTTTTTACAAAAAAATATAAGTTCTAATTGGATACAATGTTCCTCCAACCTCATCACATCATGTTTATATGATTTTTTGTATATTAAGTATTTAAAATCTGATTTTTCCAATTTTTAACAAAATCCATGCATCATGACTTATTTTTCATATTTTCATAATATGGCATAATTACTAATTAACATTTTTTTAGTATTATACATGCACAGAGAACATATTATTGTTATATTTTAAATTAAACATATACACATGTGTGCGGATTCCTAAGTGCACATATACATTATTTTATGTATGTATGTTATCTGTACATGTGTATTAAGAAATTGACACCTAGGCGTTGAAAGTGTCCCTGGACACATTAACACCTCAAGAAGTATGAACGTTATTTATCATTGAGATTCAGACTGCCCATCCCTAAAAAAATGGTAAGAGGCAACCAATAAAAAGGATATAAAAGATATTCTACTCAACAAATCAAATGCAAAATGTTAGATACCTTCTTCAATGCAAGTTAAATATGCTAGCCCTGTTAAAAAGAATGAAAGTGAAGTTCATACTTCATACAGATGGGATTTTTACTTTCTCTCTCCAAACAAAAGAATAAGTATTAGCTCCAAATCTAGCCCTTTCCAAAGGTTATTTACTATCATTGTTTCTGTTTTCTTCGAAGAAAATAAGCATATTCCTAAAGTACATGATCATGTAATTCTAATAAGTAATGCTGAGACGTGTGTACTCCATGGAACTAAATTGCTGGATTCATGTAAATAAAAATAGTTTTCTTCACTCTCCACAATAGCAAATATATAAGCCAGATGAGATTACAAATTTGAACTATCAGAAAATCTGTTATGCGGTCATGGAAACAAAATAAATACAAATAGGTGAATTTTTCATTTTATTAAAGATACAAAGACATGAAAATAACAAAAATGAACAAACAAACAAAAGATTTGGCGCCTGTCACTTAATTCCATGGTTGATAAGAACAGATATTCTAAGCTCAATAATGAAGTTATACCAAATCAAACCATTTGAAGAGGAATTTGGAAAGCTAGTGTAGCAACCAGCCTGCTCAGAGGACATTTGTTCTCCCATCCTGCACTTAATATGTAATCGAAAAGGTATGACCTGTGAAAATAACAGTTGGCCTTTCTTACGATATTGATGACATCATGATGGATCACTACCACAAAGAATCTCTGACAAGGGATTTTCACCTTTTTGCCAAATCTGAAGTCTCGTTTTGGAAGAAAATGCAAAGGTAAATTTAAGGTAGCAGGAGCCTTCACCAGAAAAAACAACTTTGCAGGGCCTGTGAAAGAAAACTAGAAAATAAATGATCTTATGTTGAATGTAAGCACTGTATCAAGAATATGTAAGATTTTTCTTCCAGGCTGCAAGAAAACCTGAATAAGAGTCACCACCAGCACCCATTGACATTAAAGCACGAATTACCTGAGAAGAATAAATCATTGTAAGAGAAAAGAAATTTCTATTATTGGTAAAAAGCTTGTCAGATGGCATGACAACCTTTCTCGATAGAACTTCTTTTAATCTTCTGTTATTGTTTTCTGTATGATTTTCAAAAGCAGATCTCAAACTTGAAATAGAAATTTCATAGCAATGCTGAGGACGTGCAAGACTTCCTCCTAGAACCAGTATTAGTTCATGAATACCCTGACTCTCTTCAAGCAGCATATAGAAAGCAGACAACAAATTGGAAATTGAAGACATCAACTTCTCCAATCTCTTGATTCTCTGCTTCACAAGTCTGATTTGCATGTTGTGCATTCTCCGAGAAGCTGGTTTTGAGCTTGCTGGTTGTATTGGGGATCCTTCCTAATGATATGCATCTCAAGTCCAAGTTTTAGAGTAAATAAACTGGGTAACAAATGAAAATATGAGTATGCATACCAGACTTTTTTGCTCTTGCTTCAAATCATCAAATTCATTTTCAAGGCATTGCAAAACCCTAGCATAAATAAGCCATATGAGAGTAAGGTTATTTGTAAGCTGCGCTTGAGACTTTTTTTGCAGCTTGCTTTAGGTTTAATAGTAACAGATGTAATTTCTGACGAATTCAAAGCCAATCATATGTTATGTAATGAAATTGGGAGCAATCACAAAAATGACCAAGTTACATTATGTGTCCTCAATCTAATTTCCATGCTTATAACATGACAAAAAATCTGGAAAACATGTAAATCATTAGATGGTGATCTCTTTGCCAATAATTGCGTCCGAAACTATCAAGGGAACATTTTTCATTAATAAATCACACAACGGAAAAGTTAAATATTATAAACCAAAATAAAAGCAAAACCCAAACCCTTGCCCTTGCTACCAGTCATACTCATTTTCCAAAATCTCACTCTTTCCAAACGAAAATCTTAAAGGAATACCACATCACACTTGAATGTTCGATCAACCCTTAAATCCTGGTACTCGCACAGCCACATTTATCCGATGTGAGGGAGAAATTTAAAAATGAAAAAGTTCCCGACTTTGGAGCAAACAGTAACAGGAAGAAAACCAAAAGAGAAGAGATAAAGAGTAAGAATTTGCTGATGGGGAATTACGCGGGGATTTGCTGGTGCATGTGGAGGACGAAACCTATGATCTCCTTGACGACATGATAGACCTCTGACTTGTCCAGTCCCTCCGCAGCCGCGTTCACCTCTGTAAACCGCAGCGCTTTCCCTTCGGGTTCTGCACATCCCCCTCCCTCGCCCTTGGACTCCATCCTTTTCTGTGTCTATCGAGAAGAAGAAGAAGGTTCCGGAGACGAAGAGGAACGTTGCTTGGTGCTTCAAATGTGGAAGTTTTGCGTTCAACCCCTTCTGGTTATTCATTTTCAAATTCAAGGTGCAGTGATAATTTTATTTGCATTCTGTAAAATTTAAATATTGAAAAAAGATATGTGTCTCTCGTTATTTTTAACGAATAAATAATGTACTCAGGTTCATTCCTTTTTATTATTGAAATAGGTATATAGCGGTTTATGGTGGAATTTTTTATTAAGTTTAAAAACATTTAGGACTAACTTTTCAGACATTTATTTAGGGATTAATGTATTGATTTGAATCTATCATTTTTTGACCTGATCCATTAATTTTGAATATAGATCAAAATTTCAAATTCAATTTGATTTATTTAACTCGGAATACGACGGTAAGGTGCACTAATATTTAGATCTTATAAATTTATTTTTTTAATCTTTATACGATTTATAAGATTAAAAAATAAAGAAGAAAGCCTCTTACCTATTGTTGTTGCGGATAATATAAAATCAAAGACTTCTTTCGTTGACCAAAGAATGAATAGTCAAAATCATATTATGTTATATCAAATATACCACATTAAAAATATGTGTTTTATAATGTATATTTTATATAAAAGTTCCATCAATGCCAGTTATTCACCTAATGCTAACTTTCTCTCCTGCAAAAAGTGTTAACCTGATAAAATTCTTGTATATAAGTTGGGTATTCGATAGCATAAAAATTCTCATATATATATATATATATGTATGTATGTATGTTGTAAATGTACCTAAAGTAGTAAGGAGAATAAAATTTTTCCAAGTGTTTATTTACTCTATTCTTCTCCACTTTGTTTGATGGTGACCTGAGGACGATCTTCTCCAAAGATCTTCCAAGGCAATGAAAACTTACAGATTTGAAGATCATTTGCTTACATGGTATTAGAGCATGGTTCGACGATAATCTACACAAAACTGTGAGCTTCTTCCATCTTTTTCATGAATCCTAGGGTTTCGCAAATCCTACTTTGCCTTGCGATTTGATTGTTTAGTTATTAGATCAATGTTTCACTTGACTCATCGATGAATCTACGTAAATCATTAGGTCATTCTGGTTCTTAATATATTTTTTACATAAGTTTCTGTTGTCGTCTGTTTTTAGCAATTTTTCGCTCATTATCCTTTCTTTCTCTCTCAAGATGACAATAATCCACAAGGACAAGAGTTCTAAAACATAGTTTCAAAACAAAGAAGATAATCCATACTATGAGTACATCAAAATATCCTAAGACTTCACTTGTCCCTAAGTTGTTGAACAGGGAAAACTATCATATATGGTCAAGACAAATGTATAGAGCTTTGAACTCCAAAAACAAATTCAGATTTGTGGATGGTTCGATAACGCGACCTCCATTTGAATTAGATCTTATTAGGCACAAACAATGGGAGAGAATTAATGATATGTTAGTCTATTGGATAAATAACTCTATTGAACAAGAAGTGAATTAGCTAAGGATGTCTGGGAAGAACTTAGAAAACGGTTTTCTAGAACAAATGATGCAAGAATTTATAATATAAGGAAAACCTGGGTCAACCTAACTCAAGGTCAAAGTTCTGTTACAAACTACTATACAAGAGTAAAACTATCTGGGATGAGTTGTCTACCTATCAACCAAGGTTAGAGCGTTCTTGTGGCATTCTGAAGAAATGTAATTGTGGAATCATAACAACTTTACAAGAAAGTAAGGAACGAGAAAAGGTTATACGATTTTTGCTAGGCCTAAATGATGCATACACAATCATACGAGGTCAAATCTTGCTGAGAGACCACATGCTGGATCTTGCAGGTGTTTACAATCTTATTCTACAAGAAGAGGAACAACGATATATCAATAATCCAGTGGTTACCAACAACAACGTAGACTTGTATGCATAAAAGGGAACTCAAATTTATAAGAATGCCCCTAAGGGAAACACCAAAGGGAACAAGAAATTAGCCTGTCTGTACACATTGTGAAGCCACAAGTCATACGGTGGAAAAATGTTTCTAGATTATTGGATTTCCCCTTGGTCACAAGCACAAGTTACATAAAGTCCATCCAAGAAAGTTTGGAAATAACAAGCCAAATAGTTCAAGGTCAGCAGTCACTAACAATGTTACATAGGAGGAATGCAAGGAAGCCAACCCCGCAATCACACAGGAAAAATACGCTTAGTTGATGGCTTTATTGAATTCATCAAGCACTGTCACCGTTGATGAAGAAGTACCAATGGCGAATATGGCACGTATTCAGTCATGTATGAAATCTAAAAATTAGTTAATCTTGCTAAAAATGTTACACTATTTTTTGCAACAAAAGAAAGGGATGTATGAATTATTGATACAGGGGCTAACCATATGTGTTTTCAATCGAGGTTATTGTCTGATATAAGAGCAATCGATGCCAACAAATATGTTAGCTTACCAAATGGAGGTTGTGCCTCCATTAAATCAATTGGAACAATTACATTGTTTAATGATTTAAAATTATAGGATGTTTTACATGTTCCATCTTTTCATTTTAACTTGTTATCTATTGGGAAATTAACAAAAAAAATGTGATCTTTTTTGGGATATTTTCTGATAAGTGTTTTATCCAAGACCTTCACTTGAATAAGATCATTGGTGTGGCAAGAAGAATAAAGGGGCTATACATCCTAGAACCAGGTCTACATCATTTGAGGTTATGTACAATTGATTGCCTGGTTACTCTTTCCTTAGAAATTTTGAGTGTTTAGCTTTTGCTATAAACCATAATCCAAACAATAAGATGGGCAGAAGGGTCATCAAATGCATTTTTCTTGGGTATCCTTTTGCTCAAAAAGGATACAAGTTATATGACTTTGCTAATAAAAAAGTTTTTATATCTAGAGATGTTGTGTTCCATGAAGAGATATATCCTTTTGCGCAACAACAAGACACACATGAAGGTGTTATCTTTCCTTTATTTGATAGACGCCAAGATACAGATGCTGATGAAACTAATGATTTGCCTAAAGAAACACACAACAATGTTATATCCCTAAACTCAATTTTTGAAGATGGTCCTGCTAGCACACCAACCAATGACAAAGTTTTTGAAGATGATAATCCTATTTCTCCAGAATATTATAGACCTCTTGATAGTGGACAAATACCACTCAGGAGGTCAAATAGGTTGCATTATCGCCCTCCTCGTGTATAAGATTTTATTTGCAATAATACTTCATGCCATGTTAAATACCCTATTGCTAAATGTATCACATCTGATCACTCTACCTTTCTTGTAGATGCAACCGAGCACCTAGAACTAACCAACTATGAGGAGACCAAAGACAATCCAAAATGGTGCAAGGCAATGGAGCTCGAGCTAAATGCACTCAACAACAATTGTACATGGGAAACAGTGGACTTACCTGTTGGAAAAAGACCCATTGGATGCAAATGGGTCTACAAAGTGAAATATAAAACTGATGGCACAGTAGAGAGGTACAAAGTGCGGCTTGTGGCAAAAGAATATACACAAAAAGTCGATTTTGATTATGCAGAAACTTTCGCACTAGTTGCAAAAATGGTTACTGTGAGAACTTTACTTTGAATTGTAGCAATCAAAGGCTGGCATTTACACCAGCTTGATGTCAACAATGCTTACCTACATGGTGAGTTGGAAGAGGAAGTCTACATGAAAATACCACCAGGTGTACCATTAGAGGGGGAGAAATCAATTTGCTCATTAAGAAAGTCAATTTATGGATTAAAACAGTCAAGTAGAGATTGATATTTCAAGCTTGCTAAAGCACTTTAAGATAGGGGTTTCTCACAATCAAGGGCAGACTATAGCCTGTTCACACACAAGTCCAAATCCAACAAGTTTATGACAGTATTAGTTTACGTAGATGACATAATATCACCAGAGAAGATGAGTATGATATCAAAGAGCTAGTACAAGGTTTAAACAACCAGTTTTGTTTAAAAGATTTGGGTGATTTAAAATTTTTCCTGAGGTTGGAAGTATTCCAATCCAAGGTGGGCATTTTCCTGCCTCAACAGAAACATGTGATTGAATTGTTACAAGATGCAGGTATGTTGGGCTGTAACATAAAGTCTACACCTATGGATGAGAATTACAGATGTGATGATCAAAGTCTAATAATGAATGATGCTACATCTTATAGACAATTGGTAGGGAGACTCATTTTCTTAACAATCACAAGGCCAGATTTAGCTTACAACATCCAACACTTCAGTTAGTTCATGCAGACTCCGAATGAAAGTCATTGGTCTAGGCTTAAACGAATATTGCATTACTTTAAGGGTACATTGAATAAGGGGATTTTTACTCAGTGCACAATTTTCTCATAATTTGATTGCATTTTGTGATTCAGATTGGGCAAGATGTCCATATACCAAGAGGTTTGTTACTGGTTAATGCATTTTCCTAGGTAACTCACCCATTTCCTGGCACTCCAAGAAACAAAGAACAAAATCACAGTCTTCAGTAAAAGCAGAATATAGGGCAATAACTATAATAGTCAATGAAGTTATTTGGTTGAGAGCATTACTTAAAGATTTGGGACTAAAACAGAACATTCCATCAAGCATACATTGTGACAATATTGCAGCAATTCAGGTAGTATGAAATCCAGTGTTCCATGAAAGAACTAAACATATCGAGTTAAACTGTTATTTTGTTCATGAACGGTATCTAGCAAAAGACATAAGTTTACACTACACTAGTTAGCTTAACAAGCTGCAAATATATTGGCTGCAAATATATTGACGAAGCCCCTAGCAAGATAAGTTTTGAATTTTTTGTAAATAAATTAGGTCTCATTAGATACTGACCCCTAGTTTAAGGGAGAGTGATAAAATACTTGCATATAAGTCGAGTATTCTGATATCCAATAACCTGAAAATCCCCATATATATATATATATATTGTCAATGTACCCAGAGCAGTAAAGAGAATAAAATTTTTCCAAAGGTTTATTTACTCTCTTCCTCTTTACTTTGTCTCTTTACTTTGTTGATTGACAATCTAAGGACGATCTTCTCCAAAGATCTTTCAAGGCACAAAAAAATAAAAGAAACAACAAAATAATAAGTAAAAGTGTTGTTTATGAATTCTAAATACACTACATCACTATCGGCATTTTAAATTTGTAAATTGTAAATTATAAATTATTATAAATTACCAATAAATGACGTAATTAATCTTCAAGTCAAAAAGTTATCATTTACAAAAAAAAATCTTTTTTATGCACTTGCATATAATTTTACACATTGAAGTAAGAAAAATAATTCATATAATTTATGGATTTAAACCCATGCTTTTCTGTGCACATAAAGGTAGGGTTGCTTCTGTCATGATCTTTCTAATTCTTTCCGTGTAAACATAATAGATACGTTCGTCTGGTTTTGGTATTCACCGTCTCTGCTCGAACTCGCTGAAGCCGAGTCGCCTCCACCACCATCGCCGCAATCTCAATCACCGTCATCGCCGACGAGAATGATCGTGCGAGTACGGAGCCGCGACGGCCTCGAGCGCGTCACCATCCCGGATCCGACCACCGCGACAATGTGCACCCTCAAAACCCTAATAGAGTCCCAGCTCCAAATCCCAGTCTCCGACCAAACCCTCTCCCTCAACCGGGACCTACTCGTCTCCAAGATCCCCGAGGAGGTCGTCCGCCACTCTTCCTCTCTACCCCCCGACGTTCCCCTTGCTTCCCTAGGCATCCAGAACGGCTCCGTCGTCTACCTTTACTACGCCGGCGAACGCTCCGTCCGGGGTCCCACCATCACCCCGGCCGGCTCATTTGGCCGGAAGATGACTATAGATGACCTCGTCGCCAAGCAGATGCGCGTCTCCCGTCAGGAGACCCCTCATTGCGATGCCGTTTCGTTCGACCGGTCCGCGGCGGATGTTTTCCAGCGGTACGTCAACGAGACTCTGGCGTTTGCGGTGAAGCGAGGGGGGTTTATGTATGGTAAAGTTGTGGAAGGGAAGGTGGAGGTGGATTTCATCTACGAGCCGCCGCAGCATGGGGCGGAGGAGGAGTTAATGCTGCTGAGGGATCCGGAGGAGGAGAAACTCGTCGAGGCGATTGCTGCGGGGTTGGGGATGCGTAGGTTGGGTTTTGTTTTTAACCAGACCGTTGGGCAAGTGAAAGGGGACTACACGATGTCGAGAAGGGAGGTTCTGCAGGCGGCGGAAATGCAGGCGGAGGGAGATATAGAAGAGTGGATCACTGCCATCGTCAAACTGGAGGTCAACGAGGATGGTGGTGCTGATGTGCATTTTGAGGCGTTCCAGATGAGTGATATTTGCGTGAGGTTGTTTAAGGAGGGGTGGTTTGTCACAGACGTGGAGGAAGGGGCGGACCCAAAGTTGTCGATTATGAAGAAGGAAGTTGTCATTGGAGTGAAGGACACTAAGGAGGTGGACAACGACTTCTTCCTAGTGCTTGTGAAGATATTGGATCACCAGGTTGGTAACTGTGATTTTTCTATATCTACTTTTTTTTGTTTGGTTTGTGCTTTGCACCTATTTTCATTTTGCCAATCTTATTATTCAGACGGGGGTTTTGTTTGCTTGAAGCATAATAGGGGAAATTAGGAATAAGTATGGAGCTTAATGATAATTGTTTGTCAATTGAAATAATGATAATGATAGCTTAGTAATCATCAATAAATATGACAAGTTCTCTTTCCTGTTTCGATTATACTAATGAAAATTTCTTCATTCGACAGTTATGGCAAGTTGTATATAGTTTTAGACAAAGAGTTAAGATGTGAAAGGCAATTTAATGGATTGAACCAACATTTATCATCGTATCGTAGTTCTCAAGGCAAAAAATGATGTCGAGGTGAGATCACCACTAAAATGGTTGAGGTGAGAGGTAAGACGATTGCCTGACCGAAGCAAGGCAATGAGTTATGAAATTAAATAAAGAATACTATCTAAAATTAAAATGCTAGCTAAAAACAGTAAAAATATGCTTGAAAAAAAACAAAAACAGTAAAAAAACAAAATGTAACTGAAAAATATGAAAAATGGAAAAAAAAAACAAAAAAAATAGCCTAGAAGGTATGCTAAGTTGTATGATGCTTGCAAAGTGGCTGAAAACAGCCTTTTCCAGTGGTAAAACAGCAGCACAGGTTTGCAAAGCACTGCAGCAGTTGGGGGTAGTGGCTGGAGCTGGTCAGTGGTGGTGGTGACAGCAGTGAAGGCTGTTGGGGATGTGGCCACTGGCCACATGTTATGTTAGGTTTTAGCTTTTAGGAGACATAGAGGAGGGAGGAAGATGAAAGGAGAAGAAAGAATAACATCTATAGGTTGGGGTTTATATTTATGGGTAATCAGGTTTTTTTTAACCCGTTTAAATAAAAACTTCAAATAGGTAGAAGAGGTGACCATCCAGGCTCTCAGGTAAGCCCAAGGTGCTTGCCTGATTGAACTTCGGTACCTGTACAGGCAACCAGGTGGAGGCCTTTGACTTTGCCTTGGGCGACCAATGCCAGACCCTGACAACATGGCATCAGATTCCATTATTTTCCATGTTTGTTTTCTCTTATATATTTAGCTAAAAATAAAAGAAGGGATATTATAGTCCTCTTATCTAGCTAATCCTATTTTTTAGAAATGTTGTGAAATAACAATTATATCCTGTTCTATCCTTGTTCTTTCTCTTCCCTCATTTTTCCTCTTTCTTTTTAAAGATTTCAGTTTTTCCTTTTTTTATTTTAAAGCACATAATTTTATAACTGGTACATTCTACCATTACTTACAATTCTCTCTTCTATTTTTGTCCTACATTTTTCCATGACGTTCAGAGGTTTTTTAATGGTACTCCAATAAGGACCAATGCACAAAATGTCAGTGGTCTTTTCATGAATTTCCTATTCTTATGCTGTAAACGGTTCCACAGCTTGTTTGACAACCGTAGTATATTTTTTATGCACTGTATTTAAATAACCGTTATCAAACAAGGCCTGAAGATAGTTAATGGTTGGTACTCATTGATTCAGTTTCAAACATTCTAATATAAGGTGATTGAATCATATTATGAAGTAAAAGCTTGTCTATTCATTCAATTTATTTCTTTTTCTATTTTCATATTTACCTACTTTCAACTTCTAAATGTCTGCTGCTTAAGTTATGTAATATGGTAAACAGACCACAACATTACTTGGATTATGTATTAGGCACTAAATTACTAAAATTAATATAATAACTATAGTGTATTTCTATGCATAAAAAATGTAAGTTTTATATATGTTTATTATATTTATTGATGAGCATCTTGCATGCTCTTTTAGAAAGATTTTCTTGTATAATTTTCCTTTGTTTTCTATTTACCTTTTGGTAACAAGGCCAATTGTACACCTTATGTAAATGCAAAGATATGGATATATCATTCATTTTTTTTAGTGTCTATCATCCAAATACTTAGGATCCATAACAGTCATGAGATCCATAAAAGCAAGACTTTTAAATGCCTAGGATTTATGATAAGTAGTAATTGTAAATTATTGAGGATTTTATTCATAGGATTAAAGTAGGATGGATGAAGTAGAGAAATGCTTCTAGTGTTATGTGATAAGAAGATACCCTTAAAATTAAAAAGTAAATCCTATAAAACTATCATTTGCCTAGCTCTGCTTTATGAATTAGAATGCTAGGTTGTAAAGATGAGCACATGCAACAAGTTAGTATTGTTAAAATGCATATGCTTAAATGGTTGAGTGGTAATACTACCATAGATAAGCTAAAAAAAATGATTTTATTAGGAATAGGGTAAAAGTTGCACCTATTGAAGATAAGAGAAAATTGGTTTGATTATATCCTTAGGAGACTAAGGAATGCATTAGTTAGAAAGGAGAATTAATTAGTGTAAAGAAAATAAAAGAAGTAGAAGTAGGCTTAAAACTAGTTGGTTAGGAATTGTAAGAAAAAATTTAAATGTATGTAATTTAATTGAAGATTTGACAATAGACAAAAATTCTTTGAAAAAAGAATCCATATGGCTAACCCCACATATTAGGATTATGATTCAAATTATTGTTGTCGTATATCATCCAAACTAAACAATAATATAGAATTATCATCTTAAATTTAAGATTTTATTTATACTATTTGATCTTATTTTCAGATAGACAAAATGTGATTATTGTTATTCATTATGTTAAGTCCTAACTACAATGGGTTAATTATCCGACCCAAGCAGTTGAAAAAACTAATTTACCCTTGAATTCTTCCTCTCTTCTACAAAACTGAAGAAAAGAGAAGGAAAGGAAAAGATGGTTGAAGATGATGGGGAATAACTTTAAGGCTTTAAAAGTGGAAGTGAAGAATAAGAAGACTATTGGTAGGAAGTACAGAAAAGTCATATAAGGTTAAAAGTTAATGATGTCAGGAATATTCCATCATATCTAATTCAATGGTATATTTGTATGAAAAGGAGAATCTAATTGTTTAAGCGGATATTAAAGTTTACAATTGTAGATTTGTATTATTGTCTAATTTGCACGGTATACTTCTCACTTTCCATTGTAAATGTATTGTTATTTTAAGTTTGTAGCTAAATACATGGTTGTTCACACTGGTTGCTGGAGTCTGGCTTGCTAGGAATATTTTTGTCTTCAATCGGTAAGTGATTTGTCAAGATAACATCCTTTACCAGGCCTTGGGTTAGTTCAATGCTGGGAGGGTCTTTTGTAATGGGCTTGCCCAACACCACACACTCAAACCCCCCCCCCCCCAAACTTGGCTGATTCTTCTTCAACATTCTTTCTTGTAATTTGGTTATTCTTATGAAATAAGATATAACTTCGTACTTTGTCCAAAAAAGCTACAATATATATTTTCGTACTTTGAGCATAACATTTCCATGATATATTAAAATCGTAAGACAGGTAAAAAAAAACTAGTCATTAGTAGTTGCTGGACCCTGTATCTCAATTAGGTGAAAATTTTGAGTTGGTTCGGTCTACTTTGAAAGCAGTTTTTGCTTGGCGTTTTTCATGGTAGTCCAAGAGGCTGGTTCACTTTTGGGCATGCTATGTTTGCTTTGCTGTTCTTTTTTGGACACATTTGGCATGGTGCTAGAACCATGTTCTCAGATGTTTTCGCTGGTATTGATCTTGATTTAGACATTCAAGTCAATTTTGGAGCATTCCAAAAAGTTGAGGATCCAACCATAAAAAGATAATACCTTACAGATACATGTCTAGTAGTCTTGGGCGACCAATCTGAATCAGATCAGTGGCCTCCCTCATCCGCAAACAGGGACCTTTGGCTAACTTGTACTAACTTTCTGAATAGAAAACATTACTTAAAATCACATCCAGTTTGTATTATACTAAAAAAGATTACAATCACTAACTATATGTTTTTCTTGTTCATTTTGTGCCTTGATCTAGTGCCTAGAGTAGTACACTGTTTCTTCCATAGGGATCTCATCATTAAAAAAGGAAAATTCTATGGTAGTTAGAGGTATCTTGTAAAGAAATAATTACCTTTTTAGTAGTTATGTGTTCGTTTTTAGATATAAATCTTGTCACCCATGGATTCAAGGATTTAGTAGTCAAAAAATTCTTACTTACTCTTGAGGGTATTGACTCCTCAAGAAAACCATATTGGTGTGTCTGTACCTCTGATTGCAGGCAACTGAAAATGTGTAGTTGTTTTACTTCGTTGGTCTACATGTGTCATATCCACCGTTCCCTTGGAATTTAAACTACAAGCTGGTAGAAAGTAAAAAAATATTCCAAAACAATGTATATCATACCCATTTCCTTCGACGATGGCCTTTTCACAAAGGCTCTTGCAGCTGTATTAAATTAAAAACAGAAAAGTGTATTTTTTGCTTTGTTGGTCTATATATCATATCTGTCTTCCCAACAACATTTCCTTTTGCACAAAGGCACATGAAATTGTATTTAATTAAAAAATGAAAAATAGTATTTTTGTTTTTTTATCTATATATCATATTTATCATCTTAAGGAATTTATATTTTAAACAATAGGCTGGTAGGATGCAAAAATTTCATGACAATATGGACTAGATTTAGATCCATCTTTAGTGGACCTTTTTCACGGTGGTTCCTTCATTTGCATTAATTCAAAATAAATAGAAATTCTGATAAATTAAAACTAGAACATAAATCCATTTAATAACTGTAATGAAAAAATGGTAAAAAATGCAACAAAAAAACTAAATAAGAACCACTCCATAAAATCGCTGGGAATAGTCTGGCATAATATATTCGAATTCGTCCATTAAATGCCTAAAGTAGTGCTGTTTCATCATGTGCAGGGTCCACTTTCATGTACATTCCCAGTGGAGAATAGGATTACGACTACAACACTGAGCACGCTAAAGAATCACTTGGACAAGACAAGGAACCTTCTTTTTGTTAAGCGCATCTCCGATTTTCACCTGCTACTCTTACTTGCGAGGTTTTTGGATGTAAATGCCGACGTTCCTACATTAGCTTCTTGTGTGCTTGGGCAAACAACAGTTCCAGAGGGTTACCAGCTTATAATCGACTCTTTAGCAAATGCATCGGGCACTTAGTTCCCGCGTTGCTTGTCTTTGTTTCACAGCACCAACTTTATATGTACCAGTAAATATTTATGCCAGTATCGTACATATCGGTGTTGTCTTGATTTTCTCATACCAGGGTATGTCCAGAGATTGGTTCTTCTTAATAATTTCAGTTTCTTCTTTGTCGGTTATTTCCTGTTGCTTAGGCAATAGAAGACGAAAAGGTTGACTGACGCCATATAATATATGCTATCAAATTCATTATGATACTGCTTTTTCTTATAATGTTGCTTGTTGTTTAGTAAGTTCTATGATACCTCGAGTTGATTTTAATGCGAGCTACAGAAATTTTTGCCTGAGGGTTTGGTTGCTTGTTTAGTATATTTTATTTGCAGTAGTTTATTTTTAGTTAAGTGGTTTTTGTGTTAAAGCAGTTTCAAACCCGTTGTAGATTATTTAAAAAGTGTTTTATGGTTCAATGGTTCATTTTCGGTGTTTTTATTTAAAAAGTGCGCCTCTTAAAGCCTCATGACTTGAGTAAGGTATTAGCCTAGTCTTTTTTACCCAACCAGGTGTAATCTCTGGAAGCAAAAATCTAAGTAGTTCTCATGTGGATCTTTTGTTATGTAAGATAAACGTCACCTACGAAATGTTGATTGATTTGCAAACCTGAAGAGGAAGAATTGTGTTGCTGTATAAATTGAAGTTTTTTTTTTGCATGGAGTATATATTTTAAAGAGTTGTATGTTGGAACGTAGGTGTAGATATTTATACATGTTATTTAATTGATGAAAAAACAATCATTAACTATAAAGTCAAACTATGGGTTCTTCCCATGTGATTAAGAGTAGTTGGAGGAAGTAAGGCCGCCCGCATCTTTCGTCTCTTTACGGAGGTCAGAAGCGCATCATGCATGCATGTCGACAACCGTTTCAACGTTTCCCATTTCCTTGTAGTTACGAGCTGCGTACGGGGTGGGCCTTCTGAAAATGAATTGTAATGACTTGGTTTATCAGTGACAGCGATATGTATGATTTTTTTTCAAGTAATCGAATTTTAAGAATAAAAATACCATCGAGGACACTGTCATGCATGTTCAGTCCATGGCCTGAATAGGTACAGTCACTAAGCTTTCGACGACTAATAATGATGATAATAATAATTAGTGTAGGGTAAAGAAACCTTTAAGCATTAAAAATAACAAATGTAAGGTAAAGAAGTAAAAAACCGAAAAAAAAAAAGAGAGGCATTAAATGTGTAGCAATTTTGTTGTTGGTAGAGACTAGAGAGTTGGGGTGTAGAGATGAATTTTGCATTCGAACTAGATACGTTACAGTTTAAAGTTTAAAACGAGAGTGCGGAACCATTGTCTAAATCTTAAATCCTAGATTGAGATTATTGGCGGCACTTGTGAGTGTAGAGAGAGAAAGAGAGTCAAAGGCATGAGATATTGAGAAATTTAAAATTAGTGAGTAGATGTAAACATTGAGATTTAAACCTTCGTAGTTCCATAAAATCTTACCTAATTTAACCACTTTGAAGTAGGTTAGAATGCTGAGACTAAGAGAGTGCATTTCTTCCTCTTTGTTCAACGCAGAAAACTTTCAAACATCTACAGAAGGCACAACAACGTAATGACGTAGAGAAAACGGCTGCAATACATTCAAAAATTGCAAGCTAATATTATTGTAAAAAATTTCCAAATACGTATGTATCACACTCGTGGACAATGCATCCGAGAGACGTGAGCAGATTTGAGATCGCATGGCGACGATTAATTCAGCTTGTCCTTCCCATAAGTCTACAACGTCCAAGCTGCGTTCATAAGCGAAGTTTTTCTGTGACAAAGTAAACTTGAACGAACAAAAGAATTTATTATATATAATTTTTATTTTTATTGATGTAAGATTTTTTCACATTGCTTTTTTATTTATAACTCATTTATGTATCTACAAGTATTTTAGGATAATTATATATATAAATTGATTCCGATACCGTATAAAATAATTTATCTTAAAAATAATTAGTAATGAGTAAAGAAATTTATTATATATTAGTCCAGACTTTATCTTTACATTTTCTGATATGAAACTTCTTACGCTTCTTTTTCATTTTAAACTTACAAGCACTTTACTGATAAATGTATGTAAATGATGACATATTAAATTTTTTATTTAAAATTAATTAAGGATAAAGATTCATCAAATATAATATTCAAAGTCGTCGTACTTCCACCAAAGAACTTTTCTAAAACGTATATATATATATATATTAAGGAAGGAACATGGGGGACGTACTGTTTTCCTTACACTACACGTCTACATCACCGTCCACCGCCTTCCTCCGACACTGGATGGTCATGGACCGGCCGAGCTCCGATTGCGAGGATGATCCGGAGTTCGTCGGCGAGGCCGTGGGAGATTCGGAGGCTCCAGTCGACGACACCATCAATGTTCTTCCATCGTTCGGCACCGTCGACAACGAGGACGACGCAGAATCGTGCTGCTACGGCGAGACCCAGGGCAGAGAAGATGGCCTGAAGAGCGCGGAGCGAGAAGGATGCGGTCGCGACCACATCGTCGTAGAGATGTACCAGCCACGGTCTCCGGACCCGGAGGCCGACAGACGGTTCTGGGAGACTTGCCTCGCCGGTGAGTACCCGTGAACGATCGATCGAACGGTTCCTTGCATGGTCGAAACGATCATCGTCGGCGGTGGAAAATCTGTTTTAAAGCGATACGAAACGCTTGCCCGCCGCCGTGATCGCCCTCTATTTCACTGTCGGCAGAAAAAATATTATTATTATTGAAAATCACAAAAATTATAATTTACTATCATTTTGTTTTCTTTTCTGGTCGGTTGGATTCGAGAGATTAGACATATTTAGAAATAAATATCAATTCTGAGAAAATTAATGTAAATTAAAGACAGTAGAACAGAATGTTATAAATAAAAGGCTAATTGAAAATTTTTTTAAAAATATTGTTATATCTAAAATTTATGATAATTGACGTAAAGGTTGTGATGAGGATGAAAGCTTGCTTTATTTGTATATAACAATGAGAATTATGTATTGAATGCTGAGAGGATTAAGGAATACAACACTAAGAAGAGTCTGAGGAAAATATGGGATAAAATTATTAAAGGTGGAAGCATAAAAGTTTATAATTAAAATGTTATTATATCAGAAATTTATAAGAATTTATGTATGGTTAACAAGTTTTGTTTATTTGTATAAATTTCTAACGAGGATGAGCAAATGCATTTATCACCGTTGAGATTGTTTTCAACGGTTTGATGAGAGGAATCCGTCCTCGCTCACCACACCAAGTCGACCTGAAACCCAAGGAAAAAGCAGAACTGTTTTCGTCCGACGGAAGGTAGAAAATTCCTTGGAGGTGTAGGGCGAGCATGAAGTTCCTAGACTGGTACCTCAAGATCGCAGCTGTATCGGCGTTGTGTGGTGCTTCCATGGAGCTATTCATGATCCACACCGGTTTCTGTGTGAGAACTCTCCTTTTGCCCTTCCCTCTCGCCTCCCCCGCCACCCCCCCTCCCCCTCGGTTCTGATTGGCACATGCCGTAGTTGTTATTGATATATGCAGTTGTTTACACTAACCGTTTGCTAGCAGAACTGAGTGATTTGTCTGGGTTTTCTATCTCCTATTGATCTAATGCTAGATAAAGATGGATTTTGTTTCCATTCAATTTAGCAGCAAAAAGAACCATCACTAGAACATATGCCAAACGTCTGTGAACGATGTATGGTATTTGAGTTACGCTTTGTTATGGAAGAGACATTTCTGGTGACTTATCAGAACCTTTCCCTTTCAGCATCCTAGCAATTGGAATTGGATCTTTTTTTCTGGATTGATTACAAATTCATGTGGACTTAATCTGAAAACAAAGAGTAATATGTTTTCCACTCCTCTGTGGTCGCAACGCAAGACAACATGACAAGAATTTTGTCAAGTTGTGTTCTCGATGATATTATCTGATTTTGTTTCATATTTCAAGATTGGCATTGGTAGAGATTTGCACAAAAACTCAAAATGTAACTCAACTGCAATTGAAAAAATCTAGCAGCAAACCATGATATTTTGGTGTTTCTTTACCTTCCAAAATAGATATTTTGGTGCTTTTAGACTTTTATTTTGAAAGTTCATGCTATTAACTTATGTATATGGGCACCCTTTTCCAATTGAATTGGACAGATGACAAGGTAACTGCCTTCGAATCAGAGAAACGAGCTTGGGAAAACTCTCCAGAAGCTCAAGCCAGAAGGGAGGCTCTTAATCCTTGGAGAGAAATAGATTCAAATACAAGAGAGCCCTCCTAGGTCTGTATGTTGAAGCTCTGCTATCGCAGTTTTCTTTCACTGAACTTGTTTTTACTTTTTTCAAGTTTTGTGGAGACAATTTTTTGTAGAATTTGATTCACAAAATGCCATATCTGAAGCTGGAAAATAAATTATATTTGGTTTATCCTTAGATATGCAGTATGAACTGTGGCTCCTGACTTCGGTTCAAGCATGTACAGGTATTTACGACATCTGATTATATTGTGATGCTGCAGTGGTGTCCGTACAAGGTTCTATTGTGATCATGGCAATGTACTAAATATCTCTAGGAAAGATAATGGAAGAATCAATGGGACTAGCAGGCTAGGGTAAGAGGAGAATTAAAGAAAATTGGGTCAAAGCCCTGTATCCCAATTGGGTTTGACAGAAAGTTTTATGGTGGGATAGTCAGGGGAGGTGTAGTAGAGCAAAACCATGCGATAACAGCATAAATGCCTATGCTGCCTTGCATATTAATCATTATTTGTAGAAGTCCTCACGGGTTCATGTGCATTGGTTGTTAATCTTGACAAAAGTATCTAATAGTTGTACCATATCTCCCACGCATAAAAACCTTTACAAAACATAGGAAAGTTGATTTAGTGATTGATAGGGAAACAAATGGAAGGAGAGGATTCCTATAAACAACCCCACATGGTAGTATCGAGGCATTGGTTATTGTTCTTTTAGAAATCTTACGCATTTCAGTCGATAAAATGGGTTTTCTGGTGTTAATGGCAGGGGAGAACCAACTGCATAAGAAGGAAGACACTCATGTTTTGTTTGTGCTTTTGTACATCTGAGAAAAATGATTACTGATGCCGTTCTTGCTTCTCTGGGTCCTCTATTTGCATCTTTGGAGGAATTTCTCAAATCGAACACCGACTTCTTTTTGGCTTGCATCTTCAATTTGATAAAAATCATGCCGTTGTATAAATGTAATGAGTCCTCTACATGTTACGTTGATGAAAACAACTTATGATTCTAGTCATTGTTCAATTCTTTGAAAGAAAGTTCCATTCCAGTGGTTTCTTTCTGAATTTGTGATTGCAAGCACGGGACACGCTTTCAACTTCAGCTTATGGGTAGAGCTATCATGTGATTGACCTTCTCTCAAACTCCAGATTTCTACTTTAAAAGCTTGCAAGAATTAAATCTGATATCTGACCCACTTTGCTTTAAACCTGAGTAGCTTAAGACAAGACGAGGTATTTGTGGCATTTCTTTCCCTTTCTATGGGTTGTGCATGTCAGATCTCGGTGGTTCAAATTTTTGGGTTGGAATTCTAACAGACCTCTTGTATTCAAAATTTCCAGACTTACTGATGTTCACAAAACACTGAAATTTGCGGTGATCTTGCCATACAAAGAGAAAAACTTGTACGAAGCACCTAATCGTAGTTCTAAGAATATTATGTGCGTTAATTTTGTTCCATTAACAAAATAGCGTGGATTTGTATGGTTGCATGCCTTACCCATCCAGTCTCACATCAATCTAATGTTGGTAAACCTTTTTTTTTTACCCTACTGTAGTAGGTTTATCTGTTAATCTACAGGCTTAATTGCTAATCTGTAGATATTATCTGTTCTTTTACCAATTAAATTTGGTAGATAACGATAATGTTATATGTCTCATATCTATCTCATATGGATGGACCGATTTGGGAGATGCCGGTGAAGTTTAGATCTGGCATCTAAAATCAATCTTTTCGCGGATGCAATTAAATTTCTGCCTTCAATAACATTGATCTTAAATAAGCGTATACGAATATATGACATACAATACAGTACATGTTTCATTTGCAGTTGCAATAATAACAAACAACAACCCATGACTTAAGGCTTGGCAATTATATTACGTTAACGTAATCAAATTACATTGCATAATCAATTTAAAACATATGATAATTAAACATAAATCAATTACAATATTATATATTACATTACATGTGAATTACAATTAACTAAACATAAGAATCCATGAGAAAATGAAAATCCTAAGTTTCTTTTACCTTTCAAATAAAAAAATAGAGAAATATGATTGATCTGCCTTAAAGGTTTTTCCTTTTTAGCAACTTTTTTATTTTTTTAGTGAATGTATAATATACTATGTGCTAAAGTTTCATCATAAATTATGTTGCAATCGAGCATTTTTAATTTAAAATGTAACGATTGGACTTTGACAAAAAATTTTAAACATAGAACTTAGCCTGATTTACTCTCTTTTATGTTAAGCACAAATAAATATATTGTGTCTCAAATGTGGGTTCTAATTTCTTTTAGGTGTCTACACCTAATAATAATATGGTGTGGTTGAAAAGAATATTTCATATATTTTTAATTAAATTCAATTAAACCTTAATTTTTAGTTATAACATACAAATAATTATTAAATGTTTTATGATATTTAAGTAAAAAAATCTTTATTATAGTAATTGCAGGCCCGAAAATGGGCCTGGGCCGTCGGCTCATAATAACTTTGTCCAATCGTAAACACCCTCTTGTCACCCGTCGTCCGATTCCAGGATTTAGGATTAGGGTTGAACCGTTGAAGACGTCGAACTAAGCGTCTAGGGTTTTGGGTCCTCTGGCGATGTTCGAATCGAGACAAGGAGAATGTTGAACATTCTCTCAAATGCATGGAGAAGCAGGGGTGCTGCCATCGTCCTCAACAGCAACAGAAGCCCATCGTTTTCCTACATTTTGAGGAGCTACATCCACGAAGGCCAGGTACCGAAGATTCGATTGTTCTTCTTCTCCTCTCTAAGGGTGATTGCAGTATCGGATTAAAATGGTTTGTCTTGGAAAAGTTTTCTACGATCATGCCTTTGTCCAGCATTAAAGCCATCCTTGTTTATGAAATTTGGGGTTGGTGATTTTCCTTTTTGTTCAATAGCATGGGGAAGTTGCTTGTTATGGTAGAGTATTGTACAGAATGAGAATGTAGGATCGTAAGTTCTAACTTCCGCGACAGAATGAATAAGATTACGTGTTTGAATAGAGTGCTTATTTGATAAGCATGATATGTTTCTAGAAGGATTTATATTGTGGATTAAAAAAATGGATGTATTATGCGAGATGAGATAAGTTCATTCAGTAAGTAATCTAAATTTTGGACTTTGGGGGTGCTTTTCGGTGCAGCATCCTTCTGAAATAATTTCAGAGGTTCGCATTCTGCCCATGGTTATTTGCTTTGGTATGACACATATATTTAGGAAAATTAATCATTTTTTTATCACACTATATGGTTATTTGCATTTATTGTAGATTAGAGTAAATACCTGAAAGTTGTGATCGACAAATTACAAAAATAATTAAGAATAAAATGAAAATTATTTAAATATATAGATGAAGAGGAATTTAGAGAAAATAACATATGACTAAGCATTAAAGGACCTAGCGTTCTTATTACAACTTGGCTAAGCAGGTGCCTTGATAAGTTTGGTGTATAACTGTATATGCACTTTTCAATCAATGGCATACATTTGAGAACGGGTGGTAAATCTCATCTTCAAGGAAGACTGAATGGTTAGCTATGGCCCATGGGCATGAACAAGAAGGTATGGATTCAATAAGTGATGGTGCCCACAAACCATTACTCATTATTCTTTCCTTGTGTATATTTGCTTCTGTCATAAAGCATGTTTACTTTCTTTAATAGTCTTCTTCGCTTCAACCACAATGCATCACTATAAATTTGCATAACTTTTTCCTTGTAAAGATGGAAGTTTAACGTGGTTGCCTATTGGCTGGCCTCATTGTTACTAGTCAGCATACTGTTTTATCATTTCTTGTTACTATTCTTTGCCCCTTGTTTGTTCTTTAATAGTCTTCTTCGCTTCAACCACAATGCATCACTATAAATTTGCATAACTTTTTCCTTGTAAAGATGGAAGTTTAACGTGGTTGCCTATTGGCTGGCCTCATTGTTACTAGTCAGCATACTGTTTTATCATTTCTTGTTACTATTCTTTGCCCCTTGTTTGTTCTTTTTTGCTGTTTGAGTTTGCTTTTTTTGTATACCCATTCACAACTCATAAATAAGACAAAAAATGAGTCTTCTAAGGAAAATCCAAACGTTTTCCTTCTTCTTGAAATAAGATTCTTTGAAAATCAAATACTTTCCTTCTTAAACGTATTGGGAAATAAGAAGACATTGTTTTCTTGGTCCATTTGCAGTCATCTCGTGCAAGTATTTCTACACATCCATAATATTCTCCATTTGCTTACTGCCTTTGCATTTCTCTTTGGTTTATTGTCTGATATTGGAAATGAACCATCATCTCTCTCTCTCTCTCTCATCTTTTCGATAAATGCAAAAGATTGGGGATAGCAAAAGCGTAAGAGAAATGTTCCTCATTTGCCATATGTTCAAAAAGGCCTGTCTTCCAGTCTGTTTGAATTGAATTGGTATGAGCCGTTAGGCTTAAAAGTGGTAACAAACTGCCTAATACACATTCTGAGGGAATGCAAGAGCCAGCAAGTCCATGCATTTGAAAAAAAATTTCTAGTAAATTATAAGGCTTCCTGATGGACCTCAGAGAAATCAAATCGTTCAAACTCTTTTTTCAGACATCATATACTGAAAAAGGGCAATTCCACTTGTGCGCCTTTCCTTTCAGTGTTTTTTTGAAGATTCCTTTCAGCATCAACACAAAGAACGCAATGCATTGATTCACCAAGAAAATGCACTAAGCTCCACACCTTTGTCAGCTTTTGATCAAGATATCTTCGCCTATGTACACCCCCTCCTGGAAGTGATTGTGGCAACTGGCATGCGGTTATGTAATTTTATGTACCCATTGCTTTGCCTACAGCCTGCTCAAACAACCTAAGACACAAGATGAAACTATCAAGCTGAATTCAGCAGAATCATCCTGAGTTTGGTGGGTTTTCCAATTGGTACATATAGACACATACCTTTGCATCAGTATCGTGTTTACAAATCTAAGCAGATCAACATGTGTATGCATGCATGTTTGCCTGATAAATCTCTTGTTTCAGCTTGCTCAGCAGTACGGATCTCAGGAGCAGGTGATCTGGTTGTTTTGATCCTTTGATTCTGTTCATATTCTGCCCTTAGGTCGTCTTTCCCTGACCATCTCAAATACCAGAATGTGAAAGCTACAAAAGGAAAAATCTCTTACCTACTCTCCCTCTCTCTCTATCTCTCTCTCTCTCTCTCTCTCTCTCTCTGCCCCCACACCCCCCCCCTCCTCCTTCCTTCTCTCAAAAGATGTTTCTTTACGGCAAAAATACCTCTCAATAGACTATTTATAGTCTGTCGTCATAAGATTTCCCCTGTCCTGTGATCGTTTGGGTGTGCCTGTCCAGTTAAGAAGTCTTGCATTCCTGATGAGTTTGGTCGGACTTGGTTGCCTCACCTCACCGTGGTCACCTCACTTGGTCACTCTTGCATTCCTGAATGCCATTGAGACTTGACCCAACCTATTATGATAGTACTACTTACCCCACCATATCTCCTACGAATCTTGTTTGAAAAGAAAGTTGCAAGGATTGGATTGTATTGTATAATTGTTTTGAGTCTTTTTTCTTACGCCCTTTAAGACTATTAAATAAACATTAGCTATTGGTTACATTTTTTAGAAGAGGCAACAAAAGTAGTTGTAATTTGCAGCATCTTTTATAATCCCATTGATTATAGATGTTTGTATCGTAATAAAAAGTATAAAATTGAATAATCTTCATTTCCACTGTTTCATGCTTCTAGATGATTTCATCCAACAACGATTTACCGATTATGTAGTCCTTTATTTCCATCGATGTTAGTTACTCTTCAACAAAAATGCATATACCAACAAATGTTTTTTTTTCTCACTTGTTTTCAAAAGGTGGGGTTTATTAGTTGCTCGCTATTGTGGTACTGACTATGAAAATGCATGATTATATTCCTTTGTCTTCAGGCCCTTTACAGTTCCAGAAGCTTTTTTGGGGTGGAGGATTACTTGGATGATGACAACAGCCGGCCATACACGTACCTGAAGGCTAAGAAATCAAAAAGCCCAGAAAAGCATGTATCGTTCAAACAACGTACTATAGCCTACATGGAACCATTTACCCTCGACGTATTCATATCCAAACGCTTCGTGTCAGCGTCTCTCACCCACAGGGTTACAAGCAAGCAGGTCGCCGTGGCTGGAACGAACTCGAAGGACATCAAGGCGGTTCTTCAATCAAGATGTGATATACCAGCATGCCTAGCGGTGGGTCGAATCTTAGCGGACAGAGCTAGAGAAGCAGATGTATACACTTGTACCTACACTCCTAGGCAACGGGACAAGTTTGAAGGCAAAATACGTGCCCTTGTTCAGTCTCTCATAGACAACGGAATCGACGTTAAAGTGTATCTTGATTGATACGTGGATTTTTTACCATAGGCATTTTGTTTCTTATCTTCTGAAGTATGCTGCTAATGAAAACAATCCACCAAGAAATATGGTAAAGCGTGTACCAAATTTGGAAGGGAAGTGAGCTCCCGTTGAAATATGATATTGGGAGTCAACGTGTGCTGCTTTCGGTAATCCTTGGGTTTGTCTAACCTTCTTGAAGGAAAGGAACGATTCATCATTTATCTGGAGGGGGGAAGGAAAATGCTGCTTGTGCTCAGAAGAATCTTCGGCCCTCAAGGTGTTCGATACCTATGGACTGATGAAGATGATAATTTTTATAATCATTAAAATTTAAATCCTAATCAGATTTACAACCCTTCCATCTTCTCTTAATTCAGAATGGGCTCTCTTCCATTCAGATCTTGACTTAGATTTTGCAGAGAAATGACATTCTAAATCAAAAGTTCATAGAATTCTATTTTGACATATTAACAGTTACTTTTAATTCTAACAAATTCTTATAGCAAAAACTAAAATAAGTTTTATAATTAAGTTGATTTCATTTGCTTATTTGATTCCAATTATATCAAATTCTTCATGTTAGAATTTGAACATAATGCAATTTAAAAAATTTTACCAACTGGTTCAGAAAAGCCCAACAAGTAAATAGTGTGGCCACTTTCACGGTTCAACAAAAACCTAACGCAGTCCATTTTCCACCATCCTGTAAGATCTATCAGAAAATAGATCTTATATTCAAGCACAAGCAAAAACATCCGATCGAAAAAAAATAAATTTAGAAAGATCCTTTCTCACAATGGCCTTGGAATAAACCACTTAATATAGATATATAGTTACCAATTGAAGTTTGCACTAAAATACGCTGAGTAACTTCTACAAGCTTAGCAGATATGGAAGTGATCATACGGAGAGAAGATGACCGTAGAACGCATCAGACTTAATAAAAATAGAAAGATCACGTAATTGACGCACATATTTACACGTAAACATAAATATGAAACAAAAAGGTGAAGAAATATTTATTTACATTTTGCTACAGGGAGAAAACGGTCACTTTCTTGAGTTCTTAGCCATATCGTCGACCGGGTCCTTTTAACATGGTCAGTGAAGAGGGGGTGTCTGGTAGCAAGAAAATAAAGGAAAAGGAACAAACGCATTAAATGAGTTTCCACAACATTATTGATAAAAATACAGACACAACGAAAATAACTACCTCCAATATGCCAGGTTCTGAACAACAATACCATTCAGTAGAAGCTCTGAACTAAAGACCTCTGATCCTGCAAATTTTTCAAAAGGATTTCTTAGAGAAATTCTCACCCATGATTAGATTTTAATTTCTATTATTGCTATTCAGCATAGGATAGCACATCAGGTTTACCTTTTTCCAGCAGAGGAATGCAGATATTATAATCTTCTTCACAAGAAATTATTAAAAGATCATGTAGAGCTTTCTCATCCTTGATTACGGATCTCACAATTCTCTCCAGTGGCTGTCGAGCAATTTAATTATTTCAGAATGCATGAGCCTATGTGAAAGCATCTACAAGCTTCGTAATTTTTTAAAGTTCAATAAAGCAACGTCAAATTATAGAAATATTTTTAAAAACAGAAAACAAACAATATACAGATTGACGGTCAAAATATTTTTAAAAAAACAATGGAATAAATGGAGGCTTTTTTAAGTCTAATCGAAAATAAATAGCAACAAATACATTTACATGTATGAGTAATGCAGCCACCATAATTAATTTTCAGACAAGTTGGATAAAATAAAATTTAAATGAATCACATGTAACATATTTTGAAGGAATCCATCTTGAATATGTGAAATTATCATCCAATCATAAATCGTCCAACTATACTTTGAGCCAAAATACTAGATTGTTAAAGTATGAACATATACAAAAAGTGTCGTTGAGATACATATACTTAAATGAATAAATGGTAATGCTATAAGGAATAAACCAAAAAACAATTTTATTAAAAATAGATTACAAGTTGCACCAATTGAAAATAAGATTAAAAAAATCATTTTAAGCGTTTTAGTTATATCCTTGAGGCCAAAAAATACTACAGTTAGGAGAGAAAATTTAATTAGCAAAAAAACTAAAAATAGAGAAAGATCTAAAACTACTTGGTTAAAAATTATGAAAAACGATTTAAATTTATGTAATTTAATCAAACATTTGATCATAGATAGAAATACATAAAAGGAAAAAAAATCATGTAATCGACCTCACATAATGAGATTATGACTTAAATTGTTGTATCATTCAATCATAAATCATTAAAGTGAACAATATAATTAAATTTAAAAAATAGATGTATGAAATGGTAAAGTACCTAAATAATGAAATCATGCCAATAATAAGAAATGAGCACTTTAACAAGTAATAACAAACTAAAATAAGTCAATTAATTAGATACAACAGTATTCACAATCTCTTTTAGAGTTTGAACTTAGAGTACACAAAACACTATCATTATAAATAAAAAACTCAATAATAAACATCGTGACAAAATATTTCTTAATAGGCATCTAGCGAGAAAGGAACTCATTACGGTTCCTTTTCTGATTTTCATCACTCTTCCTTTTTCTGCTAGAAAAATGGTCGTTTAAACGGCAAAAATGGAAAAAGAATTCTTTTACAACTTTTTTTCCATTTTCTTAAAACCATAATTGATGGTCAAAACAACTGTTTTTTTCCATTTGTTGAACGCCATAAATACATTTGTGTATGCAAGTAATACAACCACTACATATCAAACTAGTTGGATAAAATCAAATTTTAATTCAAACATATGTACTATCACTGTTTTAAAAACCAGGTTGGACCTGCCAGTCATACCAGCCCAACCGTAAACCAGTGGTTTGTACAATCCACCTACACACTGTTGGAACAGATTCATGGTTTAAGTTGAACATGTAATAATTGACCAGTGCAACCGATTCATTATTCAACCTACTCTTTTGCTTTTGGGATTTAACATCTACCATTTTCTTTATTTTTTATTCAAATAACATTTTTTAGCATCAGGATGTTATATATACTAAGGAAAATTTTCTATAAGTTTCTATGAATTTTTCTGTTTGTACCATGTTTCCCTGAGGATTTTTACTATTCTTAAATCAACTAAGAATGATGTAATTATGATATCATTTAGTACAGCCAAATGAACTGGTTTTTGTACCGGACCAAACAGAAAAATGGTTCAATGTCTGATCTAGTACTGAAAAAATTGTGTAATATAGTTTGAAACACTTAAAATGACCAGTTTAGACCAATTGATTAGACCAGTCCAACCAGAGGGTAACACTACCAGTTCAACAACCCCTGGTTGGACCATTTTTGGTCCAACCAGCATGCCAATTGAACCAGCCGATTAGTCTGGTAAAATTAGTCAATCAGTCAGTCCGGTAAAACCAGTCAATCAGACCAGTAAAATCAGTCAGTCAAATTGGTAAAACTGGTTAGTCATAGTGGTTTGATTAATCAGGCAAAATGACTTGATTTTTATAATTTTTTTATGACAAACCCACGAAAAATGACCTCACGCATGCACAATGAGGGAAAAGCGTAGCCGCATTGTGACTTCCAATAGCAGTAGTGGACGAGGGCCTTCAACGATGCTCATGTCTTCTAGTGGCAACAACAGTAGCTTCTGGAGTTCAACAGAAATGGCAGTGGCTTCTGAAGATCAATGATGAGAGTGGTGACTTCTAAAGATTGATGGCAACAGTGATGACTTCTACAGTTCCACAGTATGTCTTTTTTCCTTGTGTTTTGTAATCATTGTTTTGTTTAGAACATCAGTTTGTTTTCTGAATAGTTAAGGTTTTCGGTGACCAATCATGATTTTTTTGAAAGATCAATATTTTTTGAATAATCAAGGTTTTTTCAAATAATCAATGTAAATAATCATGATTTTTTGAAAAATCAATGTTTTTGAATAATCATGATTTTTCAAATAATCAATGTAAATAATCGTGATTTTTTCAATGATCAGTGATCTTTTTAGACTGAATGGTGTTTTACTATTTTTGTTCAAAAAATCAGAGAATCAAATTACATGAATCGATGTTATGAATAATATTCTTCAAAAAAATGTTGTGAATAATAATATTGTGTTACTATTATACATTTACATTTTATACTAGGATTTTTTTACATGTTAATCCTCAACTTCAGAAACCAAAATGGCATCATCTTCTTATAAAGGATCAATTGCATCCACCAAAAGGATAAAATCAGATAATGCCTGGTATGACATCAAGATTAAAACTGATCCAATAATGAGCAAGTTGCACGTGCTGGGGTCAATAGGATAAACATTTAGCAGGTGTAAAGGGAGATAATGTTACATGTCTGAAAGTGCTAGATGATGTCAGATATCAAACGTTTCAAAGTGACCTTGCCACCAACTCATGTTAATTCTAACAAGGAATCTGAGAATTAAAATGAAGCAAATGATGTTGACTGACAGATTATTAGAGGAAAAGGAAAAGAAATTCAAATCGATGATGTTGATTGTCAAATTGTTAGCGAAAAAAGAAAAGAAATTCAAATCAATAATGATGAAAAGATGATAAAAAAGAAGTCCATTGAAGGAAAAGGAAAACAAAAAATTCCTAATTACTTTGTTCCACGCACAACTCCAAGTGCAAGTGATGTTATCAAAATTGCAGAGAATATATCTAACTTTTGAAGAAGTTTGTGGAAATGGTTGGACCCAAAAACATTGATCAAGTTGGAAATGATAATGTAACTAATTATGTGGTAACTAAATGATTATTAGAGGCAGAATTTCCTATTATCTTTTGGTGACATTGTGCAACACAATGTCGCAATTTGAAGAAGATTGGATGCATGGCAACTTTGAGACATTTACAAGTTTATATTAATCTTTGAATGTAGAACATTTGTCATTTGCTTATTTGAAACTTATGATCTAAGTGAATGTCTCCTTTAAGCAAGTTTTGCTTGCTATCTAACTTTTATTGTTATTTGAACTCATTAATTTTCAATGACGTAATTAGAGTATTCAAATGTTTTTATATTCTATCAACTTGCAAGAAGTGATTCTCTTTTGAAATTTTAAATTTTCATATATGACATGTGAGATTTTTCATTATATTTTGTCATTCTAATTGAAAATACACAGAAAACAATTTGTATAAATTTCTGCCTTTTTGTCTATTTTCTGCATTTTTGGATATTTTTCAGTAATTTCTATGATTAAATATGATGTCCTAATGACATCATCCAGTCCAGCTGGTTGAACCAGTCAGACCAGCAATTGAACTGAACCAGCCAGGAAAATGGTTCATTTTCTAGTCTGGATTTGAAAACATTGGTTTAAAAGAATGTATAATTAGCTAATCACGAGACACTACTTTCATAAATCATTCTCTCCCTTCAATTAAACCTCCATTAAATACAGTTGTCAAAGCCAATGAAGAAGGGAGCTTGCTTGCTTTTCTCAAAAGAAAATATAATTTGAGAAAAATATTACATATTTAAGAAAAAATAAAAACAAAATATCTAAATAATGAAGTCAATAACTTAAAAAACAATGCACTAGCATCATTTTCTTATTAGGGATAGGCAAACAATAGATTCATGTATGGTCTCTTTTTACTGCTTTTTTCTCTTTCTCAATAAAAATGGTTGTTTAAACAGGAAAAAATAAGAAAAACTGCTGTTATTTAATTCAATCTTTCTTCACGGTTTAGAAAAAATCAATTCATGATCAAAAAAATTTAAACAATCATTTTTTGCATTTTTGAAACAGTGATTCTAGAAGGTACAAAGGTGCTTCAAGGCAATGAAATACAAGTAAAGAAGGGAAGGTTTCTTGAGGTCATTATTCAAATATCAAACATGTGACACAGACACACATAGGACATGATATTGTCAATAATGGAAAATGTGATGATGATAAGAATGTTAGCAAATCCTTCTATTTGAAAATAACAAGGCAGAAAACATACCTGTCCACCAGAAGCTTTAACCAAGCATGAAACTGTTTCTCTGTCCGGTTTTACATTTGCAGTGATGAAAACCCTCTTGCCCTGCATATGGACCACAAAACAAATGGTGAAAGTTCATAGCCGCATCATGTAAAATGCTGACTTTAGTTAAAACTTGAAGCTCAACTACATATATGTAACCGAGAAAATTGATGTTTAAGAAATAGATATATAAACATGTACCAGGAGAAGTGGGTGTTCACTAGCACGAGCCAATGATGCAGGCATGCTAAAGCCAATCTCCTTTTCCTTTTTGAGGTCTCTCATTATATAATTTTTCTCATCAATGTAACAGCCAGCTTGTCCACAACTTTCAAGCCACAAATGAGTCACTACAGGCTTTCCAGCAGCCATTGCCTCTAGCATGTTTCTAGTCCGCACAAATTCATCCGCTATAAAATGTGTTGCATCCAAAATAGAAGATGCAATTGGAACACGTAACCGTGCCAGTATCTAGAAAAAAATGGAGAAATCAACATGAGATGCAAATTAAATGATGAACTCTGAGAATTTATATCAAAAATCAAGGGTCTAAATACCTTTTTCTGTCGCTTAATTATATCATTTCCCAAATGACGGCTAAAAATAACACGGACATTGGTCATATCTTTTCTTCTTCGTGTATCCTTCATAACTGGAGTTGAAGTCACTCTAGTTGATTCTAATCGGGCAAGCTCTTTTGCTAGAGAGGATCTTGAAGAATAATTTCTGTTTGGAATTTTCAGTGGGTCCAAAGTAGTACAAACAGGAGACAGTGAGTTCATCATCTTTGAAGGCGAAGAAGATGATGTTATTCCACTGATCTCACTATTTTTCGTTTTAGTCAATGATTCCTTTTTAAGCGGACTAGCAGATAACCTCAGTCCAACACCAGACAGCACACAACCACTTCTGTCATTCAACAAATATTCACAAGTTTCAAGAGTCATGCCCATAGTGTCTGTTTGTTTCTTCCTATTGCCCTTACCTTGGGTCATGACTATGCTTTGGTCAACATCATCTAACTGATTTTGTTGTGGCAAATCAGAAGGAGAAATGCCACTTCGTAAAGTTGGATTGGCAACATTATGCAGATTCCTGGAGTAACGTAAGCATGTCCTTCTACGTTTTGGATAACAAGAAGGAATTTCTCCAATGGCTTGATTGTTGTTACATGTATCACGCATGAAGTACTCATCATCAGACACATCACATTGCCCTTGAATGCTTTCTCTGTGTATTCCATTGTCAGAAATCTTGTGCCCTCTATCCTTTGCAGCATAGGCATAACATTGACCACAATTTTTATCTGCAGAAGCATTTGACGAAGTGTCAACTCTTTTTGAGGTTTTTGTTGAAATTTGCCTGGTCCGATGTGCAATTGGAGTGTAAATAACATCCACCCTTAGTTCTTGTTTTGGTAAAAACTCTTCATGTTTATTGTGTGTGCCATCTGCACTCAACTCTGTGATGCTAGTCTGAGCTTCGGTTGCTCCAATGGAGGTAGAAGATTTCACATTTTTTATTAACATATTGTCACGACTTTGACGTAAAGATCTTCCATCTGATACTTCATTATCATTCTTAAAGTTCAAAATCCTTGATTTATTTTCAGTTGCAAGCTTCTTCTGCTTCTTTGCAGCATTTTTCACTGAGGCTGTAACTTCTGCAGATGCTGACCCTTCCCTAATCTTAGTCTTTGTCCTAGAATTCCTAGGTAACTTTTTGGGCCTGTTGCTAGAAAGTTTCAATCTCTTTGATCTTCTTAAATTACCTTCAGAATCAGGATTTGAAGGAATCTCTTTCTGGGGATTAAGTTGCCCAAGAGAGTGTGCTTTCATTGCTGTATTCTGACCAAATCCATTGATATTTCTTTCCCCTGCATGCATATCCTGAAATTCTGGTTCCATTGAACGGCCAGAAACTAAAATCTTCATGGCTTCAGCTGCCAATTGAGTATCTGGACCAATGTCTTCCATACAACTTGCATCCATGCCTATTCCTGGTTCCTCCAAGCACTGATTTACAGGTCCTGCAGCTTGCAGTTGATTTACCTCCTTAAAGAGGTTTTTCATTGTTGTGGACTCAAAAGTCAGCAATTTATCATTTTTATAAGAATTATGGATCTTGATTCCAGAGGAAAGAGACTTATGTTTTGTTTCTTCACTGCATCTAATTCCAGCAGCTTGTCTACCAGATTTACCATTTGAAAAAATTAAATCTCTATTTCTACTGAAGAAATCTCCTCCACTCTCATCTTCCAAGCCATCATCCCAATCAAAAGCCCCAACCTTTACAATGGGAATTTTACAAGATTTGGCTAAGCATTGAGCTCCCTTTAAACTTGACAAGCCTGGCAACTTTGTATCAATAGGCGTTCCGACACATGCATCTTTTGTTAATCCTAGATCATTGAGTGACAAAATGTTATCAACAACATTTAATGCATTGGCCTGTGAGAACTCACCTGGTTCTTGAGAATTAATGTAGCTTAGCCCTGCTTGGATGCATGATGATTCTTCCTTTTGCATGCTGCCATTGTTGTCTGTAGATCGCTTTTCTTCCAGAGTATCTATGACGTCATCGAAAAGTTTTCTTGCAGTACGGTTTCCAATTTTGTGTTTCATGCCATTCCGGTGGTGATTCTTAGGAGACATGTCCAAGATACAATTCCGATAAACCGGATGCACTTCACCAAAACCTGCTTCAGGAAAAACCTCTTTTCCTGTATCTGTCAACCGAATATCCTTCTCAAGTCTCTCAGCAGATTGAACCCCAACAACAATGCCTTTCTTATCATCGTACCATCTTCCAACGTGAGACTGCTCTTTTCCATCAATAGACTTCTTACCCCAAGAACGTGCCGCAGAGAGACATGAGGCCCGCATGGATGCCACCCGAAAATCAGAAATGCTTCTTTTTGCGGTTCCTGGGCCAGCTACAAAAGATAAGATAGAAACAAGAACAACAGAATGCTTCCATTCAGTTCTTTACATAGACCATGCAAGAAAAAGAATACCAACTCTGTCTTTACAAGAAAAAAGGAATCAACTGTTTTATAAATGAGAAGTATAGACACCTAACATCGACTTCGCAGAGCTGTCACTAGAAACATAGGACACATAGGATGGCATTCAAGATTGTGTTTCCTTGTTGCGACTAGAAACAGAACACACACAAAAAACCATTCTTAATGCCATACAACTACCAAGACGAAGACGTGATTACATGAAAGCATTAAAGCCATTCCTTTCGGTTCTCCAGCAGAGAAGAAACCATACCTGAAAGGCGTTCGTCAGCAACGGAAGGCATCTGAGACTGATTATTGCAATAATCTACGCCGTCTCCAACTTGGCACTCCTCGGCGCGAAAAGAATGGGAGCTATCATTACCATCACTCAACACCTGGGTCCCCTCGTCATCACCCCCGTCGTCCACCACTTGAGTCTCGCCCCAATAACCGGGGCGCTCCTCCCCATTGCATTCCGTCTCCTCCTCTACCTCCATCGCCTGGGTCTCTCCCAAAAGACACGTCTCCTCCCCGTCGCCGTCGTCCAGCGGGAGCGTGCATTCCAGTGGCACCGTGTCCTGGCGGTAATCTGCATTGAAGGCGAGGTTTTAGGGATGGAAAGATTGAAGCTTTGGGGTGCAAATGGAACAGGAGGAATCTTTTCGTAACGAGAGGCTGGGAAAGTGCACCTGATGATGGGGAGTCGGCGTCGAGAAGTTGGGTCTTGTCGTCGGCGCCGTCGAGATCGGAGGCCGAAGTCATGATCCCAGTGGAAGTGTAACTGTGGAAGAAGGGCGAGACGAAGCGAGGGAAACCTATCGAAACCGACGATGGTAGGGCGCCGAAGGGCGGGAGCCCTATATAAATATTTTGTTTTTTGTATTAATGTTTTTTTAACCTTGAGATTGTATTTTTTGAAAATTAACTTATTAAAAAGTAGTTCTTAAATTTTTGTAATTATTATTAAATATAAAAAAATAAAGACAACTTCCAAAATATGGTAGAATGTCTCTACAAATTTTACATAAATTAACTTTTCAAAATATACTACTAGATTTAAAACATAGAAGCTGCATTTTCAAAAAAATTAGAATTGTTAAGTGCACTTAAAAATAACATTTTTTTTGGAAAAGTTACAATGAAATCACTGTAATAAATGTAACTTTTATCGGAAGACCCTTATGGACATTTTCGAATTTGATGAACGAATAGGATCATCATATATCACGTACAACCAATTCTTGTATTTGTCATCAATTAATTTTAAATTAAAATTTTAACAATTCATATATAAATCAAATATATTTCAAGAAGAAGTCCTCGTATCCAAGAAAAGACAATCACGTTTACCTAGGAAAATGGTCTTGGATTTTTACTCTTTATCCTAGTGGCTTAATTATTTTGCATGGTGTATAAACATAATAGAATTGATATTGCGCAACAAACGTTAACCTGATTTTCCATAGAAATTTTAGCTAACTAATTATATTTGTCAATGCATAATCGAATTATCCTAATGCAAAACGAATGTGCTGACTAATACCCCCCTCTCAAGCTGAAGGAGGGGCAACCCCACAGGTAGCTTGTTGTAGTGGTTCAAGAAGGCTTGAGTCAAATGTATGGTTGACATGTTATCACACCTTAATTGTAGATTGAGTAAAAGTAATATTCAACTCTTCCATCAACATTCTTAACCATAAAACTTCACTTGCTGCATCAAATAAAGTTCTAACTTCAAACTCTACTCTACTCTACTTAGATATAAGATTTTGTCTCAAAAATACACAATAACCAAAATGAGATTTTATGTCATCTAGATCCCCTACCCAATCAGCATCAATATAAGCTTGAACACAATGAAGTGCATTAGAATGTAATTTTCTATATAGAAGTCCATGTTGTAAAGTGTTCATAAGATATCTAATGATTCTTTTTGCAGCTATAAAATGTTTAGCAGTAGGGTAAATAGAAATTGACTCAATTTGTTGACTAGATAAGAAATATTCGGTCGAGTGATACACAAGTATTGTAATGAGCCAATTAAGCCTTTGAATTCAGTAGGATTTTTTAAATGATGACCAAAATTTTTATTAAGCCTCTTATTGTTGCACTTGGGAGTTCGACATGGCTCGATAGTTTAAATCTCTTCGTGATGTCAATCACATACTTGGATTGATTTAAATGCATCCACTGTTCAATTCTTTTGACCTCAACACCTAGGAAATAATGCAAGTCACCCAAATCTCTATTAGCAAAAACCTTTAATAGATTATCAATAGTACTTTTAATTTCATTTGGACAATATCCAATGATTATGATATCATCCACTTATATGAGAAGATAAATTATAGATTGGGGTGTTTGTTTAACAATGACACATCATGTCTGGAATCTTTGAAGCCTATCTGATTTAAGTGTTGCTTCAATGTATTAAACTAGGTCATTAGAGCCTACTCAAGGTTATACAAAGATCTTTGCAATTTACAAATATAATTTGGATGCCTTAGATTAATAAAACCATCAAGTTGTTTCATGTAGATATTCTCTTCCAAATCTCCATGTAAAAAGGCATTTGAGACATTTAATTATCTCATTTACTACCCATTGTTAAAAGCATGGTTAAAAATTATCTTAATTGTGATAGGTTCGATGACAAAGTTGTATGTTTCAATATAATTAGAATCATACTCTTGGGAAAACCCTTGAGCAACTAATCTTGTTTTCAATCTTTTTAAAAATTCATTAACCCTTTCTTTAATTCTATAAATCCATATGTTACCTACTATATTAGTTCTAGCAAGTGGTGGAGGTACAAGTTTCTAGGTATGAGTATTCATTAAAGCATTATATTCTTTTAACATAGCATCTTTCCAGTTAGGATCTTTTTGTGCACCCAAAAATTGATGGAAAGGAATAGAAAAAAAAGCACTTAAAAATTTAGAAAGTGATAGAAAAGAAAATTATAAAAAGTAACAAAAAATTGCTAAATTTTTTTGACATTTTTACACTGATTAGAAAGTGACTAAAATATTCAAAAAGTAACAAAAAGTAAAAAAAGTAATAGAATGTAATAAAATATGAATAAATAACATAAAAATGTTTGTAAACATCTCAAGTTTATGAAAAAATTAAAAAATTTTACATTCTTCATAATGGTACATCGTGTATTATGTTCTGCCACATAAATAACATCATTTCATTACACAAGTTATCAGTTATTTGTTTCTTCTATTGTTGAGTTAATCCTATTGTAGTTGTTCTTTTAACTTCTCAAACTACACTTTCATATGTTTGTGTATTATCAATATCTTAAAATTCTTCCAACTTATCTTGAAGATTTTCAAGTAAATCTTCTCTATCTACTTTATAAATAAAATTATACAATAGACAACATGCATAAATAATTTTCACCTAAGTTTCAAATGAAAATATCATATAACTGCATAGAATTGCAAAATGATATTTCACAATACCAAATGTATGTTTGATCACTATCCTTAATTGTGAATACCTATAATTGAAATTTTCTATGATATTTGTTGAAATTCAAGACATATCATAATCTGATAAATAATATCTAACACCTTTAAATGGGTATATAAAATTTGTTCTATTTGGAAAACCAACATCTACTAAATAGAATTTACCTACAATAAAATAAATATTAATCTAAAGATAAAATAAATAACTAGCTATTAGGTCGAGAGATTGCATCTTGAAGAACTCTAACATTGATAGCAAACTCTTTCCATCTAGCAAGAATATAAACAAATTTTATATCAAAATTATAAGTCGCCAATACATTTTATGACAATTTACACTTTTTGTTCCTAAAGGGTACTATTTCTTCTTCATAAATGGTTACTTTAATATGTGTATCATCTATTGTACCAATATAATCTTATTAACAAATACAAGAGAAGCATTAGAAGAAATAACATTCATTTTGTAAGAAATGACAACAACTGGTAAGAGTAGATTATCTTAAAGTATGGGAATACATTTGCATCATTAGAAATTTATCTGTGTTGATGATACATGTTTAACTAGAAGTTTTCACACATAAACCAACTATAACATTTAACATCTCATTGAATACATGACTAATTGTGTAACCTGAATGATGAAATCTTTCTCTTGTTACTTCATATCTTTAATTTTGACTTATTGTTACCAAAGATACAATTAATTTCTCCTCCACGATAATGTTATTACCATCACATACTACTCCTTCCTTTCTCAATAAATCACAAAATTGTTGGAAGACACACAAACACATATGATATCTTTTCCTACAATTATATGCTTGATTTGGCAAATTTAAATCTAATAATCTTCTAACATAATATTGCCCTTCTTTACTATATATGTGATATGTAACTATAGAACTAAGACTGACATGCAATTGTACTAAAATAATTCCATGCTAACATCATTATCTTTCACTTTTTCCTTGCTCTTTCATCCTCTTGTTCTAATAGTAGTCTCAATTTGTGAGTCATTTCCCTTAAATTCATTTCCAAAGAATATCACCTATAAAAAAAATCATGTGCATTACTTGCATTAATAAGAGTTTATCATCACCTATACAAATAACATTATCATATGACATTAAAAATATAAAAGCATATCATAACTTCCAACAACATACAAGTCAACATATCAACAAACAATATAAGAGTTCATCAAAAAGTTAAACAACATAACAACCAATAACATAACAATTAACAACATAACAACCAACATCAATAACATAATAGTTTAAGTACATCAACGTAGATAAAAACCTCAACCATGGTACTTTCTTTTCATATGATATAACTAAAAATTGTTCTTTTCATACTTTGTAATAATCTGATTGCTTAAAATTATTCTTCATTAGTAAGGTCATATAGTGAGAATAATATGTTCATCGTATCTTCTGTTTTTTTTTCCTTTCACATGCTTTATTTTCAACTTTTCTTTTTCCACTTCATTTTGTTCTATCATAATTTGCACCTTTTCTTTTTCCACTTCATATAATTCATTAATAATTTTAATTCTATGTGTGTCTTTGTGATTATCTCTTTCAAAATAATCTCTAAAAGCACATCATATCTTGAACTGCATTGGACATTACTTCTTGGACTTTGTATGTGGTCGAAGCCTCTTTCCCTTTTTAGAAGTATCTGCTATAAAAGCATTGGTTAATGGTGAATGTGTATGCATTGGACGAACCTCTTCATCTACAACTTCATCAAATAGTGAAGTAAGTATGTCATTATTAACATTTAAAGGAATATGTGTGTCATCTTCTTGATGTTATTGTGTACAATTCTCAAGTTGCCTTGCTCGTTCACCAAATGCTATACTGTGTTCAAAAATAATTTGCAGTTGCTCAAATATAAGGCAATGTTTTCATTTACATTGCTTATAATTAGGATGTTTCTATAATTGAAAAGAAGACTTTATCAAATTTAAAGTTAAATTAGAGTCAATAACTATAAGTTAATAAAGTTCTCACCTCAACAAATTTTGCACAGATTTCTTCAGGTATATTAGTATATCTATTTACATAATTCCAATCCCATCTACTTTGACTTTATAATTTTTGTACATTAGTCACTAGGTCTCATGCGATTATTTACATTTTTCCTTGTCATGCTATTTTCACTTTTCTCATTATATTCTTCAATAACTTTATCTCATATATCGACTCTTATTTTCTAATCTATAGTTCTCTCATTACCTTAATTTATCCTTTCACACAATATGTTCAAAATTTGTTTGTCAATTGTAATACTCTAACTTGTATAACGTTGTCCTCCACCCCTTCTTGTGGTAGACATAGTTTACTAATATCATATAAGAAAAAAAATTATAACTACAAATAAAAATGACAAAATAGTAAATTTGTATCTACTTTCATGTTGTGACATATGTTTGATGCATTCCTAATAAATTGCAATCATAAGAAGGACAAGCATCTAAAGAAAAAAACTTCTACAACATAAATCATATGAGATGGGTATGACAAATACAAAAAATGTTGTAACATTAAATACTAAATAAGAATCAGTCAACCTAATAGCCATTCATAAATTCATCACTGACTAGTAACCATTTCCAAGAATTACATAACCATCAAAGACATGACTGAATCTTACAAAGAATAGTAATGTCAATTCATTTACAAGGAAAAATCACCATATCCATTTCCAATTTTTTACATAATAATTTATTTGATGTCAACAAATTAATGATTATCTTTTCTTTGCATTGTATGTCTTGATCCAAATAATCAATTTGCTTCTAGATCCAATTAATCAATTTCAAATACATCAATATTAGTCTATCATGAAATGCAAAATGGAAATAACAATAAATCAAGAACAAGTGTATTACAGTAAGTAAATTACATGGGAAAGCCTACTCACATATATCCATTGTTTGGGAATTATCATCTATACCATTAGTAGACTAAGATTAACAATCTTATAAGGCAAGTATCAAGTAAATGATCATATTTTATTGAGAACTCATAAAGGGTACATATGTTTTTGTAATGCTAATGAAAATGAATCATGTAGGGGCTCAATAAATAGATTAGATTAAAGTCCAGTAATAAAACTACTACCAAAGATCCGACGACATTGCTCTTTTGAAGGTCATGAGTTGTTGCTTCCAAAGGGAGTTGCTGGTCAAACTATCAAAGGTCGAGAAAGATTTGGGCTTTGCTTCCTCTTGCTCCACTTTTTCTAAAAAGTCAAGATTTAAACACAACGAAAAGTGGCAAATGCTTTTAGATACTTTCCATTTGGCACAAATACATCAAATTTATTCCTTACTTTCCCACACTTTCCTTTTTTCCACTTTCCCCTACTTTTCCCCATGCATAAACCCCCACTTAAAATCTTTCAAAGCTTGGGATCCAATAGAGGGAATGGAAAGGGACTTATTGACATGTAAAACATAATGAGGATTAGGTTTAAAGATACCTCTAGATCCTCTTGTAATAGGCTTGTTTTCTGATTCAATAGCATTTCTATCATCTACAACAGAGTTTGTAGTTTGCTCATCATTGGTAGAATTACTATATTCACTTGTTGATTGTTTAGTACTTTGTTGAGATATATCTTCATGATTGTCCTAATTAATATTAATGACCTAATCAGAAATATAACTAGGAAGAATAACTGTTGGCTGAACAATAGAGTCAATAGTGTTTTAAAAGTTGGGGTTTTTTGTCATGGAATTCAAGGTAAAATCATTTTCATTGAATAGTACATCTCTTGATATAAACATTCACTTTAATTCTAGAGAGTAATAGATGTATCCTTTGTGATCTAAGGCATAACCTAGAAAGATACATTTAATAGTGTGATAATTGAACTTATGATTATTATAAGGTTTTAAATTTAGCTAATATTCACAACCAAATACCTTTAGGGAGTGTTTGTGCATCTAAAAATGGTGGAAATAAAATGACAGAATATCATAGAAAATGATGGAAAGGAAAATGACAGAAAGTAACGGAAAATCATTAGAAAATCAAGGTGTTTGTGCACAGAACAGAAAATGATGTAATTTGAAATACATGTATTTGTGCATAAAACAGAAAATGATGAAAAATCATAAAATATAAAATATATATGCTTATTTACAAAATAAAAATATTAAAATTAATAAATTAAATATTTTTTTTATTTATCTATAAGATAGAGAATAACAAAATTTATTATAGATAATATAAGACAAAGTCATTTATAATAATTGTTACAATATAAAATATATTTTACACATCTTTATTATTCCATATATCTCTTATAATATTAATTTTCATCAATTAAAGACATAAATAATTTCTATATTAAAATTGCATATTGTTAATATATTCTGTGATAATTCATATTTTCTTTTCCTTCAATTTCCATCAGTTTTAGAAATCAGAAGGTCGGAAAACGAAAGAAAATTTTCAGAAGGTCGGAAAACGAAAGAAAATTTTTCTTATATACCAGGGGAAAATGGTGAAAAATGACGGAAAATCATTTGGTGCACAAACACCTAGAAAATGTCAGAAAATCATTTGATGCACAATCCGTTATTTTCCTTTCCGACGTTTTCCATCATTTTCTAAGTGCACAAACACCCTCTTAGAGAACCATAATTCGGTACTGAGTTGAATAAGACCTACAAAGGAGAATTATTTTGTAACATAGAAATTGATATTCTATTAATAAGATAGGCGATAGTTTGAAATGCCTCCAGCCAGTAAATTTTTAACAAATTGGCATGTAACAATAGAGTTAAACTAGTTTCAACCAAATGTCTATGCTTTCTTTCTATAGAACCATTTTATTCATATGTATATGGACATGTGAACCTTTGCTAAATTCCATTTTCTTTTAAATAGTTTCTGAAGGCTAATAGATATAATGAACACTAATAGATCCTATATAAGGAACACTAATAGATATATTTTCCATATCGTTAGTAACATGGTGAGTAGCATTGGAATCTGGGTAACATGAGGGATTATCAGATATAATTTCCCCCCTGTAAGTAAAATCGACAGTTGGATTATTAGTGGATTGAGTATTGTTTCTAGTAGGAGCAAAATTTTACGTGTCAAGACGTTTGTAACAATTTATAGTTGAGTGTCCAATCCTATTACAAATCTGACGCTGAATCTTACTTTTATTTCCATGTCCTTCAAAATTTTGATATCTACCACTTTTTCCACCTCTATTATTGGTGTTTCTATTATTATTGATAACGGTTGATACGAATTTCCTGGTTCATTAACATACCTTGTAGATCTAAAAAAGTAATTTGACCTAGTTGTGTAGTAGCATTGATGACAAATGCATCATACTCTTGGTTGAGACCTCTTAAGACTATTAACAAGTGATGTAACCCAGGTGATATACTCATTCATGATGAGATCTCCTTTCTTCAGATTTTAAAGCTCGAATCTCAATTGCATTATTTGAGTTTTAGATCTAGAAGCAAGCAACCGTTCCAATGATTACCAAGCACCTACAGATGTGGATTGATTGGCAACCTGAGAGAGAATCGAAAGAGATAATGATGAAAATATCCAGCCCAATAGAAGCTGATCCTGTTTCTTCCAATCTGAAGTAGCGACAATAGCACCCTCCTTGTCTTCAGCAACAACAAATTCACCTCTAAGGTTGGGAAAACTTTCATCGACATACCCAAGAAGGTCATGTCCTCGTAGCAAAGCCATGAAAGAAGCTCGCCATATCACATAATTGTGTTGGTCAAACTTGATAGAAACATGATTTTGGATGTTGATAGTTGGAGGAGTGAAGACAGACAGTGGATCCCTTGAGAAGAGAAATCAGAGGTAGTCGACATTTCTAACTGGTTCAGCATCATGAAGCTCTAATACCAAATTAAACAAAGAGATGCAGAGACTAGAAGGAAGAAGAGAAACTAAAGAAGAAGAACAGTAACAAGAGAACTCTTAGGTTTTTCTATTTTGTTTTATAATGAAGAAGATTACAAGGAAACAAATATATATACCAGAAGCACACTCCAGAATATTCTCAAGAGTGGCAAAGAATTAACAACAAGACAAAAAGGGAAAAGGACGAACAGGAAGTTACAAGAATCATGCAAAACGAATGTGCTCACTAATAAAATGTTTCATGCAAATTAATATTAAAGTAGAATCCCTTGTGATCACGTTGACGACTTTTCAATACCTGTGTGTAGGTTTCATAGATATATTCTCACCATGTGCATGCAATTAAAGTCATAAAGATCAGCCAGCTTCACTTAATATAAAAGATCTGCTAAGTTCTCTTAATTAACTGTAAAAATTTAATTAGATTGGTTAAGTTTAGCAAGTGAGGTGACGAGTAGAGAGAAAAGGTTAAGAATCGTTGGATTAACAAATAAAAAGAGATTAAAGATGTGGTATTTTACTGCTTCAGCTTGAGCTATATATATATACAACTTCAAATCAAATTTTCTTTTACAGCCATGACAATATTTATATTATAACAGCGAACGCAGAAAAAAAATTGAAACTGAAGGAGAGATGTGGTCGCCATGACGGGTAAAGAAATATATAAACAGCAGTCCATTGTCATGGCCACCATAAGAGAAGAAGGAGATGGCAAGATCATTAAATAAGAATGGTAAACCGATTGATCAACGTAATAAGTGGGTTGGATTAGACCTAATCGGAATTTAACTCATTCCATTTTGGTCCTGAATCATTTATAAATGGGTGAAAAAAGGATTTGTCGAGCAAAGATGGTAAATCGATTCAATTACTCATTGAAAAAAGAGAGTCATTATTTTGTTTTTGATGTAGTGGTTTACAACTTAAACCCGATATTGACCTGTTTATAATCTAGGATTGGTCAAGTTTAATCTATTTGCATTAGCCTAATTTGATAAGGAATTCCAAATGGATCTTAAGATTAAATGTGTTCGGATTTTTTTTCCAGCACTGGTCATGGTGAGCGTGGAAAGGCATGGTAACAATAAGCCAATAATCATGATAGTCTAATTAGCAAAACAGTTTATTTTTCTTATAGATATTTGCAACTTTTTTTATTGTCGGTATTTAAAATAATATATCGAATTTAATATTGACATATTATTTTGTTATATTAGGTACATAATTTACAGAATAAATAATAACGTGATTATATATGTGTGTGCTTATACAATTTTCGAAAAATGCAAAATAGTATAGTGAAAATGAATTTGGTATATTATTCTTAACAACTACAATAAAGAATGTTGTAAGCACTTATATTTATATTTTTCTCTTAGTAAAATAGAATTGTAAATATTTAAGCATTTTTAACTATTGACACTCATTTTACAATTTAGATATCTCAATTTAAATATAATAGATTATTAAAGAATAAAGTGCTTACAATAGATTATTAAACAACAACTACAATAAAGAATGTTGTAAGCACTTATATTTATATTTTTCTCTTAGTAAAATAGAATTGTAAATATTTAAGCATTTTTAACTATTGACACTCATTTTACAATTTAGATATCTCAATTTAAATATAATAGATTATTAAAGAATAAAGTGCTTACAATAGATTATTAAATAACAACTACAATAAAGAATGTTGTAAGCACTTATATTTATATTTTTCTCTTAGTAAAATAGAATTGTAAATATTTAAGCATTTTTAACTATCGACACTCATTTTACAATTTAGATACATCAATTTAAATATAATAGATTATTAAAATTATATCTACAACAAACATGACTTATTTTGACAATGTATTTTATATATGTAACTTCATTTGAATTATTTTGAGGATTGCAATTCAAAGAGATTCACTTACAACATCTTACCTCATTACAAAAAATATCGCCCTGTAATCTAATTTATCTTTGATTTAAGAGATTTTGGGATTTAAATATTTTTTTACGGATGTGCTTTATTCGAATCTACGACTTATTAATCTGAGATAAGAAGATCATTTACAATCCAGTACAGAAGATTACGTGCACTTTGAGATTTATAAATCTAAAAAAGAAACCTCACGTTCCGACAAAAACAATCAACTTTTACGTGTCAGCGAAGTTGGCGCGTAGCGGTCGCCCCGACGAGGTGGAGTGGTTGCAACCTCTCCACCCAACAACAGACGGTGCGACGTGGCTGTCAACGTCAGCAACCAACCTCCGCCCTTTTTCCGCTGGTCGGGTGGGTTGGAGCTCCGGTTGCGCCGCCCAGGATGACGTCTCCGGCGGCGACTCCGAGCCGAATGGGCCACTCCTTCACCCTTTAAAACCTGCAAGACATGGAAGGTGAACCGGGAAAATTCGCTCCGTCCTTGTCGCCTAATGCATGAGTACCGACTGAAACGACGGGAACAAATGGAAGGAAGTAGCGACTGTATCAATAATAGACGGTTGGTGGCATTCATGAGAGACAGCAGACGAGATGTAAAAATTTTCATCAGAATTTAAATTTACGTAAAAACCATTGTTATTATTAGTTGTTATAGTTTCGCTAACACATTCTTCTCAACCTTAACAGAGCACAATTTAGATAACAGATTGAATTAACCAATTGTATAAGTAAACTTAAATTTAAAGATGATAATAAACTAAAGGGACTTCCAGATACGCTTTTCTGAATTGAATTAAATAATGTAGGTATTGATGTCATTTTGGGAATTGTTGATGGAAAGAATATACTTAGATTTACCTTATAAAATAATTTAAATTTATAACAAGATGATAATAACGTCACTGATCTTCTATCTCACCGTGAAAAAGATTTTGGTGCAGTTCTAAATAAAAATGCTACCATCGTAAAAAGTCTACGTTCATAACGATTGGAATATTGTTGGCTAAGTCAAGTTTTGATATGACGGGAAATATATCAATAACAAAATGTGCGTACAACTACTTCTGTCATGCATCAGTTTCTTGAATATTTTATTGAAAAGTGGTCCATTATAATTCAATGTTAAATTATAACCACATGATGTCATTGGCATTATTTACAATCAAATTTGTATTAAATACGTACAGTCAAAATTTTCTAGTTAAATAAAAAACGTGGAGTCAAGTTTAAAGGTCTTATGTTAGAGCATAAAGTAATTTAAAATATATATACGAGGAAAAAAAGAGTCAAGATGTTAAAACCACCGGACAACAACATATTGAAGCAGCGGTGACTGATTTCTACCAGAAGGTTGGTGTTTTGTCTTCGTCTCTTCGCTTCTAGAATACTCTCTACTCCTCCTCTCACGTCCGTCCTCGTCGAGTTTCCGGACCGCCCTTCTTCGTCTCCGCTCGTGCCCTCCCACATTTTGTCTCCTTTCTCTCCTCGATTCCCCACGGATCTTGTCGTTGTCCGGCATCGGCACCCCCGCAAAGTACTATTTCTTGCTCGATCTTCCCCGCTGGGGTGTGGAAGCTTTCGGTATCGACGGACAATTTTTGTTTGTACTGGTGTTGGCGGGAACAGAAAGTGTTTGGATTCCATCTTCAGTCTGAAATCTGTTTATTTCAGTTTGTTGATTCTGTGTCGTTTTTCGTAGCTGACCAGTTTTTTTTTTTCTTCGGTCCGAGGACTGCTTTCTTTCGTAGTTGACGAGGTTTTTGGTGCTGGAGCAGGGGCCATTTTTTTTTTTTTTTTACGTTAGCCGTTTATTACATTTTCTTTCAAAATCATACTTTGAAGGAGGAGGATAATGGCGCCGGAGCTTCTGGGAATCGAACCGCGGGAGCTGAAGTTCGTCTGTGAGTTTTCTTTCCAGCATTCTGTAATCGATATGTGTATACTTGCTTTCTCTGTTCCAATTAAGAGGTAAGCGTCTTTTGCATGTAAGTTTTCTGAGTGTATTGATCTGGTGTTCGGACTGTATTGGCTTGGCAGACAATATTTGCAAATGGTGGAAACCTTGAGATTTGTTGGGATCGGGTGCATTGACTTGTATTTAAAGAAAAGACCTTAGAATCTAATTTGTTTCTAGCAAGAGGTAGTTTGAGTTTGCTTATTTGGCCCACCACTTTACGCCTTTTTGATGTTTGTAGGGCATGGAGTGGGAGCAAAGCCCTATTGAATTGGCCTTGTCAAGATAAAAAGCTTTCGCTAGAAGACACATTGCTCACGAGTTTCTAAGGGATTTTGTGTGCTTTGCTTGTACTGGTGTTCAATAATGCAACTTAGCAGTACTAGTTTCTAGTATTCTTCTAAGATTGCTCACCGAGGGTTGTGCATTGTTTTCTCCAATCCAAAGGGTTGGCAAGTTTTGGAACGCCCAAAAGAATTTGTTGAGGTGGTCTGTGCATATGCAGCATACCGTAGATCAACTTTATCAGAAATGATGGTGAATATCAAGTTGGATGATAAAAGGTTAAAAAAGAAGCACAAGATGCATTGCTCCTTGAAAAATTGAAATGAGTCTGTTCCTTGTTCTGAATGTTGTTACCTGTTAGTGGGGATGGTGGCAGATTTTCATTTTAATTTTGAATTTTTTAATTGATATAGAGGTCAATTCAAAACATTTGAACTTTAACAAGGGATACAGGTATTGATGTGCAGACACACCATGGTATATATATTTCCAATAGTTGAACAAGTTCCAAGAATTTCACCTTTGGATCTTCAAAAATAAGCTATAAGCTTGAATTATAATAGAACCATACAATACTTGTGGTGCATGCAACTGGAGATTTTTAAGCATTTTGCAGATTGAATTTCAGTTTTGAGTTTTTTAATTGATATAGAGGTGAATTCAAAACATTTGAACCTTAATAAAGGATAGAAGTATTAATTTGTTCCTAATACATTTGTACCGTAATCAAGTCTTCTGCTTTTTGAGAAAAGAATTTAGGAATTTTGAAATTCACTTTTCTCTGCTCTGGAAATTATCAAATTGTCATGTAACTTATCAGTTGTCACTTTATTCATGTTTCTCTTTGATTCATTCTGCACTTATAGGTTTAAAGGTGCTTTATTTTGTGATAAATTCTTTATTTACACCTAATGATGAATTAATGATTGAAGAAAACATGGTTGGTGTTTTTATGGGAAGTCTGACAAATTGTTTTCAATATGTGGCAGTCGAATTGAAGAAACAAAGTTCATGTCTGGTGCAATTATCAAATAACACAGACCATTACATTGCATTCAAGGTAAGAAAGTGGGGGGCGTGCCACTTTTGTTAATAAGTTGCATCTTCGTGATATGAATCATGGTACAAGTTCTAATGCTTCATTGTTGGAAGTTGTAATGCTTTATTGCTTTCACAAGGAACAGATGTTTGATTCCCTCCAAAAACTCAATATTACAAAAAGACATGTATAACAATCACATGGGATATGCTACTCAAATTTGGCTGGTAATTACTAAATTATATCAATTAGTGAGAATCAAATGCTAGTAACTCTTTGCACTTCTCTTAGAGCTAAGGTTAAATTCAGTCTATAATGTTGTTAATTTAAAATGTAAATAAGCTTATACAATGGTGAGTGACAAGTTTTATTATCGATCTTTGTTCTAATAATAGAAAACTTTAATTTCTAAGTAATTATTGGTGAATTTTCTAAGTAATGCCACAATGAAAATGCTAGCTCTTGGCTTATTCTGGTGAAATTTATAACTAACAGTGTATCTGATCGTATCCTTTGTTTCATATTGTAAGCTTGATCTCCACTCTTGTTTATTCACACAATTAATATAAATTATGAAAATGAATAAACCTAGATATCATGCCATGTCATGTACTAAATATATCATGTATACATAACACATACACAGCAAATATGAATACAACATGATTAATATTCATCTTTTAATGAGTAAATATGAACACGACACATTATAATTGTATTTGCATGATCAGTACATGATCTATTATTACATAACTTGCATTATGGATTTAGTTTTAGACTCTAATCAGGAACTTAATTCATTAATATGGTATAAACCATATACCATATCATCAACATTCTAGCCTCTACAACGTTCCTATCATTTAAGGTATTATTATCCTGTCTATTTTTAATTTAATAATCATTAATATGCTAGCATACAACAGTAGTGCATTTGTTGAGCAATCATGCCTATCATGTAATTTACATAATCCAAGTATACATAGAGATATATCATGTATCAATCCTGTATGTATCATATACTAATCTTGTTTTTGAATTAAAAGGGGAAACAGCATGATTAGGATAAATCTATGCACAGTTACTCTATCCCGTAATCATATTGTAAAGAAAATGCCTAGGATTATTAATGGGGAATCAGAGAGTAAAAAAGTTCATCTAGTAAATATATTTAATCTTTTGAGAATGATGCATAAGCTGTATTTAAATTAGAAAAGTAAATTATTTTTGTCCTAGAAGTGTCACCACTATGGATGTTGTAGTAGTTGGCATTTTATTGTCTTGCTTTTTATTTTTTTGAAATATTATTATAATAGATTGCGTTGTTGTAATTGTTTAGAATGGTCACAAGTGTTCTAGATATTTCCATTTTTTCTCTCCAAATTTTCATTTTTCATGATATTTGGGCTTTAGATGTTTTTTTATTTTTTATAAAATAGAGGGGTAATAAAGTCATTCAAACATATCACTGTTTCTGGAGTGTTTCAGTCCATACTGTGGTTGAAAATTTCATTATCATATAACCTATTTAAAGATGCTCATATTTTAGAAAATTTCAATTCTAGAACTAGAACAATTTCAAACGCCAAATCACAATCTTATCTAGAGTTTGTTTGTAATACATAAATGATTTGTGCCTGAAGTCATGTTGCATGTAGGTTGCCTATTGGCACCATTCCTTTGTTATAAAAAAAAGAAGAAATTGCATATGTACCTATATAGCAGGAGGCATATCATAACAGATTAAAGGCTTTCTAATCTAGATTTATGGTTACATACCTAAAACATATAAATAATGGAATCATTCTTTACTTTGTGGCTTGCAGGTTAAAACCACATCTCCAAAGAGGTATTGTGTGCGACCAAATGCAGGCATTGTTTTGCCAAAGTCAACTCTGGATGTAGTAGGTTGTTATCTATTTAACTTACCTATACAGCATGTAATGTTCTAATTACTTTTCTGAGAAAAAAATAAAAAGAGAATTACAATGGAAAAAAAAAGTCTCTAATGATATGCGGGAAATTACTCATTTTATAAGGATCTCCAAGAAAATGTGTTTATTATGCATGTTTTAGTTTTCAAAATAATTACATCAAAAGCAACAATGTGACCTGTTTAATCTTTCAAAATTCTTTATTGAATGTTAACTGGGTCAATAGGTTTTATTTTTTATTTTATCATTTGGCAATGTTATGTAAATGGTCTATAATGCCTTGTTACGGGTCTAAGCCCAAGTATCAATACAAACAAGAGTATTCATACGTTAAAATTTCAAATTTGATGACATAGATAGAGGCATGAGTATCGCCTAAAATGACACAAATATGTGACACGGATAGGAGTACAACTACTTATATATGGTGAAGATGAGAGAGAAATTGACAATAATTATCTTGTGATCAAAATTTCCTTAGAGAGACATACAAACATGACACTTTCTTTGTGAGAGAAAATACACCCTAAATTATTAATTTGCATTTTTGAAGACCAACCAAACAAAAATGGCTGACCAAACAAACAAAAATGGCAATACACAAAAAACAGAAAAAAAAGCCACCCAAATACATATGAGTGCATATCTTGTACCTGCATTCATATTGTACTATATTGGTACGGAAATGGGTGGTTGGTGATGTATTTTAATACCATATGTAACGATGGTTCATGCTTAGTTATACTTTATGATTTAAAATGTTGGTTTGTAAAGTATGACTATATGCAAAACATTAGTATTATTTAGATGCATATGTTTAGATAAATGAGTAGTGATACTATAAGGGATAAGTTCAAAAATGATTTTATTAGGAATAGAGTAGGAGTTGCACCTATTAAAGATAAGAGAAAATCGGTTTAGGTGGTTTAGTCATATTTTTAGGAGACCAAAAATGCATTAGTTAGAAGTGAACAATTAATTAATGTAGAAGAAATTAAAAAAAGTAGAGGTAGACTTTAAATTACTTGGTTAGAAATTATAAACAAAGAAAAAAGATTTAAATTTATGTAATTTAATTGAAGATTTGACAATAGATAAAATGCTTGGGAAAAAAAACTCATGTAGCCAATCTTACATAATAGAACTTTGGTTCAGATTGTTGTTGTTTATGTAATGATGGCTCAAGTCATAACTAATATGAGAGAGTAGAATGTCTAAAGTATTGTATGCGTAGAATATTAATATGATACAGATATAGCAGGCAATAGCAGTCATCTGTCCCATTTAAACGAAATTGGTTAGAATATTTATTCAGATTCATGGCATTCCAGTTTTGACACTCTGGTAGCAAATTTTGGTCAAGCATTGCAAATACTGCCTGGAGATGGTTGTCACCTCCCTCTATTTAAAACATCCATTGTCCTTTAGATAGGCATGGATTATGCAGCTGATTTCATTTTCTAAACATACATCAGAAATTAAGAATGAATGTGAGCGTTAATGTAATGGTAAAGTTGTTCAGCAAGAATTCTAATCTTAGGACATGATCTTCATGTACTTAGATTGTGTACAATTGGATCCTCCTTGGATCTTCATTGGTAGAAGCCTCATGAATGTGCTTTTTTTACATCAGAATTTATGATTGCACTTTATTTGCTCTGTGTGATTATGCTAGGGGTTGATCTTATTCAGGCCAAGTTTGGAACTAAAGTTATCAAGGCAAGCATGATGTTTAGCTTAGTTTTAACTCAACCAACAAGAATATTGGTGGTTTCAAATAGTTCTAACCAGTCATTAACTTCACAGCATAACTTCCCTTTCTTGTCACATGCGTTGAGAGTGGAAGTCTCTAGATTGTTTCTGCTTCTTAAGAAAAATAGCACGACATCAAACAAAACCTTCATCCTCATCTAATACAGGACGCCAGGTTGTTAGACAAAACTTTGATAATTACCTGAAAATTGCTATCGCCTATAATTTTCTTGGCACATTTCCAATATACAAATATTTGTCTCTTTCCTCATTTTTTTCTTATTTACAAAAACTGTCAACTTAAGCATGAATTTCATTAATCATTGACAAGAACATTTTATTACCTTTTTATAAAATGGTTGATGAGCAAAAAAGGAAAAAAAGAAAAACAACAATCAAATTATAATCTTACCACGTAGGATTAACAACATGAAGCATTTGCATCCATTTATTCCTGTCAATCAATAACCTTTAACTTATATTATGTAATTCAAATCTTTTTTCACTATTTTAGTCATGTAATTTTTGATATTCCTTGATATCTTTAGTTATACATACAATAATAACAACTTGCACACAATTCTTTATTCATTTTTAGGATTATCATATAATTTCTTATAAGCCAATTTTTAATTTTATTAACAATTTTTTTAGCATTCCTTTTTTACTAACTTATACTTTTGTAAACTTTTGTCATTTCTACATTTATTATAGATTTTATAATATTTCTCTTTTCTTTTACTATCTTCTGTACATCTTTATTCCACCACTAATTTTCTTTACCAAGTGGAGCGACTCCATAGGACCCCTAAAATTTTCCTTGCAATCTTTTTAATACAAGTAGTCATTCCATTTTGAAGTTTATTTACTTTTCCATTTACTTTCCATATTCCTCCTTTTAACAAGTTATCTTTAAATATCATTTTCTTTTCTCCTTTTAAATTCCATCTCCTAATTCTTAAGTCTTTATGTACTTTAGTCTTTCCCTTCCTAATCTTGATATTAACATCTAATGTTAATAATATATATTGTTTCTCCCTTTTCCTAAATCGAATGTTTGCTACCAAAAGGTTGCTAGCTACATTAAAATCTAAAAGTGAATTTTCCTTTTCATTTCTATTACTAAAACTAAATTCCCTATCATTTCTTTCTCATCTTCTATTTTTCTCTCTTATATAATCATTTAGATCTTCAAAAAAAACTTTTTCATTAGTAGGCAAACCATGAACTAAATTATTCAAATCTTCTTAAAATTTTTGTCTAGTAGTTTCTTCTAAACCTACTTGTGGAACATGTGAGAAAGTTAGAATGTTAGAGTATATGATGCTATACTTGTTGGATATCCATTTACATGTAAATAGATATTGACTAGTCATGGGGTATTTACCACTTCTTGTACCCTATAGTGAATAGATGATTTTTGATCCTTCTTTTCCAACTTGGTATTAGAGTTAGGGCATCCATCGAACCTTTTCCACCTTCCAGCCAACACCCCAACCTCAACTTTACTTGTGAAATCGATCAACCATCGAAGGAGTAGCATTTGATGGTCAACCTTCAAGCTTGGTGGTTGGCATTTTTGTCACCGATGTTGACCACTGACTCCTAATAGGTGACAACCATCTATTTTCCCTTAATCAAAGGAGGAAGGAAACTTTGTCTAGCTAGATTCAAACCATAGACACACCTTCCTCATTTGAAGATCATTAGATGAGCCAACTAGACTCAAATTGTCGCTTGCCTCCTCTTTGTCGTTGGTTGGATTCTACCACTGACCCTTCCATACCACTCGAGCCCAAGTTTCCAAACCTTGTTCGTTGAAATCCGACCACCAATCAAGGTTACTTTCACCGTCAGTTGTCGTGAGCTCAAAGATCTCAAGAAGTTGCTTGCTTGGGAGTCTTTGCCATTAGAGGTGTTAATGGGTTGAGTTGGGTCGACTTGGACCAAAAAGTATCAACTTGTTTAGGCCACAGGTTGGGTTGAAAATTTTTTAATTTTTTTGGGATAGCCTAGCCCAGCCCAAAATATTTTCAAAGTAGTCTAGCTCAGTCTAAAATTTTTTTGGGATAGCCCAACCTAGCTTGTAGCCTAACTCGCTTTTATAATTTTTTATTATTTTTATTTTTTTCTTTGATTTGACCAAAGTTCAACTTCAATCTGACTAAAAGTTTTTTTTTTTTTTTCATTGGTTTGGTCAAAGCTTGACTTTGGTTCAATCAAAGTTTTTTATTTTTTTCTTTGGTTCGACCAATTAAAGTTTTTTATTTTTTTTTAGCTTGACAGCCTTGACTTTGGTCTAACTAAAGTTTTTTATTTTTTCTTTGGTCTAACTAAAGTTTAACTTTAGTCTGATTGAAGTTTTTTATTTTTTCCTTCAGACTGATCGAAGCTCAACTTTGGTCTAACTAAAGTTTTTGATTTTTTTTTATTTTAAATTTAAAAAAAATTACAATGTTAACCAATAATCAATTTATCATTCAAACACATTATTTTATTTATAAATACATAAACATTAAACATAAGTCATCATTCATGAATTATGATTCATCACATTAATATCAATCTCAAGACATCAACTCACCATTTATGATTCATCATCCATCAACACATTCAAACATAAGTCATAAAATTAAATAATTATTTTATTTCCTCTCTTTCTTTCATCCATTCTCTTCTCCTTTTTTTTTTCATTGATTTCAATGTTCGTTTTTTACGAAAATTAGTTCAACATTTGCTTTTTACGAATGTTAAAAACAAACGTTGAAATAACATTTGTAAAAAAATAAACATTATTTCAATAACATTCGTTTTAATGAATGTTATTTAAAAATGAATGTTGAAATTTAAAAGGGTTATAGGTATAGGTTAGGCTTGTAAGCCAACCTAAGCCCAACCCGAATCAGTCTGTAAATTAGCTTGGTCCAGCTCAAATTGACCCATGAACCAACTCAACCTATAGACTGATTTTCTAATATATTATCGCTCGGCTTGCAATGATCTAACCCAATTGGCACCTCTATCTGCCACTCTATATTACGGTCGACTGCTCTCTAGATTCAACTATAGGAACTTCTCAGGAAGTTCTTGGTTCAACCTCTTGGTACATTCGCTTCCCTATTTCTATTACAGTAACAGTAGAAGTATTGTTCACCCCCTTATTGTTTTGGTTGGTACATTTGCTAGGAGAAAGCCTTGCTGAACCTAACATGAACAATGGATTTTTACTCAAAAAAAAAAAAATTCCTTTTCATAATCAACACTTGATTTTTTTTCATAAACATGGCATCTAGTTCCTCAAGTACTCATGGCAGTGATTTACCTATCGACAATTTTCCTAGAGTATTGGAAAAATTAAATGGTTCAAATTATACCATATGGGCACAAAACTTTAAAAGGGTAGTTATTGCCTACTGTCAGGAAAAACATCTTTTGTCCTTGCCACCAGATATCAAAGAAGTTGAATACAAAGATTGGATTGCTGATGTTGTCGCTATAAGCTCATGGATGCTATCAAGTATAGAAGTCAATGTTACTCAAGGTGTAGTTATGATGAAAATTGCAAAGGAGATTTGGGACACCTTGTGTAAAACCTATAGTCATGAGAACATATCAAAAACCTTACAAGTTTATGTGGAATTGTTTCAACTTCAACAAAGAGATAGAATTTGTCAAGACCATTATAGTTTGTTTCGTAGGTTGATGAATGAATTAGATATCTACCAACCACCTACTTTCGATATTACCACTTGTTTAGAATGAAATTATATATATTATTAGTGGTTAATGAATGGTTAATGACATATCATTTAGCTTATTAGATGAGAATTAGACTATTATGCTACATTTGCACAATTATAAGACTTAATTGAAAAACATACATAATTTGAAAGAATTAATGTTAATTAAGTATCATTTATGAATGATTGAAAATTATTTTTTGACATATTATTAAATGTTAAATGCTATATATGTATTGCTTTATTAAATTGCAAAACTGGATAAGTCCGTTAATTTACATTATAACTCAACAGAGTCAATCCGTTGAGTTAGTAGTTAAGTCAACAAAGTAAGTTCGTTGAGTTATGTTAACTCTATCGATCAGTTATTATCTAATGTATGATTCTAAGTAGTTACAAGAAATACATAGGAAAATTACGTTGCTTGATTTGCACTTATGATCTCTATTGTGAAATGAAGAAGCAATTATAGTCGTTAATATATAAGAAAGAAAAATCCAACCAGTTATTTTGGCTGTCAGTAGTTATTATAAGAAAGAAATATAAAAGATTGAAAGAAGTCGAAAGAGGAGGAAGAGTTGCACTCACTACAAAAAGCATCAGATGTTCCTTAAGATTTTTCCACCGCCACTCATAATTCATCAGAGGTCTGTAAAGATAATTTCTAGAGTCATGTCGATTTTAAACAAACCATGGTGATTGACAACCATTACGGAGGAGTGATTGCATCACAGGAATGAAATACTTTTTTATCAAGCATTGAATCATCTCTCAGGAGACAGTTAAAGTTTTTAGCTTGAGTTTTGGGTTAATACTAATTTGTTGAAGAGGAGATCATCTTACAAAAATCTAGGTTCACAATCTAGTAAGGAGAGGAACTCTTGACAGTAAGTAATTAAGTTTTTAGAGATGTAATCGCATTGCATGTAATGTTAGAAGTCTTTTATTTTCGATAAAGAGTTTATCATTCATGAATCGTCCACCTTAAGTAACATATATGTTTACATTTACATCACTGTATTTATTATATTCTGTGTTTGTATTATGTGTTAATAATTGTTAAGTATTGTGTGTTTATTTTATTTCAATCTGTATGAAATCGTATGACTATTATGAAACTAGTTAGTTTAAATCTTTTAAATCATGCGTTGCTTGTTTATCACTTGAATACATTTGAATGCTAAAATTACTTTATATTAAATCTAATATAAGTAGTATTTGAAGAGTGTAAGTGTGCTGTTTGCATTTTCTAGGATCACCCAATGGATGACTGCATTTTTGTGCAACCAACAATAGTAAGGGTAAGTTACTAAATTGCTCGTTGAGTTACAAAGTTTGTAGAGTTATTTGTAACTCAACGAATTTGATCCGTTGGATTAAGTAGTAACTCAACGGAGTGAGAAGTTTCACTAGTAAACACTGCATTTATTCTATAGCAATCTAGTATCTAATTTCAACTACTCTCTGTGGATTCAACTTGCTTTTGTACACTTTTTACAACTGATATTGTGCACTTGTAGTCAATTAAATAAACAGATTTATTAAATTTAAATTATGTTTGGTGAATTACTTATTTACTAAAAGAAAAGAAAAATTCATTTAAACCAAATAAGACACCACCTTTAAGAGATATAAGGAGGAACTTAAAGTGGCATTCTACTTTGCTAGCATTAACCCCTCGGTATCCTCTTAGATTCGTAGGACAGTTTTGGGAGCTGATTAGATGTTTGATTTGGTCGATACATTTTCCAAGGCCTTATGTGTCTCTATTACATCACCTAGGTATGAGAGCTTAGGTGAAAATCAATCAACATTGCCTACTTTTGGTAGTTGTAGCTATGGAGATCGCCAATGCCTAAAATGTCAATGGTGTGGAAAATTGAGACATCCATTTGAAAAGTGTTGGAAAAATTTCCTTACCTCAAGTCCGCTCCATTTGCTCATGTCACATCAAAGACATCAGAAGTTATAGTTCCCACACCCATAGTCACTATCTCTTAGGCTAAATATGAACATTTTATCCAAGCTCAAGACTCTAGTTTCAATGCTCAAGCTACATCTTCTTGTCCAGGTACAAATACTACTTTATTTGTCTTCAATGATGATTCTTGAATTATAAACTCTAGAGTTTCTTCACATATATTAGCTACACACAACCTATTTGATTGTTTTTCCCACCTTATTGATAAATCTAGTGTCATTATTGTTGATGGTCGTTCATGTCCGATAACTGGTTAGTGAGAGATTCAAGTCTCCTCTCAATTACAGCTAAACAATATTCTTTATGTACCTGGTTTCTCTTTTAACATTTTATCCATTGGTGTTATTACTGTTTAATTAAATTGCTTTATAACTTTTTTTCATTTCTACTGTACCTTTCAAGACTTATTGGCCAATATAATATTGATAGAGGTAAGGCTTGCAATGTTGACACATGATTTTTAGGTAGGTGTACACACCTACTGCTTGCCTATGCCTAATCAGAGCTAGCACTATTGTCCATAGGTACTGCACGAGAATTTCCAAGATGGTCACCCATCCTTATTCTGTTCTCGTTCAAATACGGTTAACTTCAGAGTTCTTACAAGAGTGGGTGCAAGATAGCCACAAATATTATGTTGTTCTTATTGATTTTTCATGTGTATATTGAGTGTACCTTTTGAAAAATCATCATGAAGTTGTTGATGTACTTAAAAAGTTTATTGCTGAAATACAAAATCAATTTTTAATTTGTTCAAAAATTTTGCGTAGTAATAATGCTCTTGAATTTCTACAACATAAATTTCAATTTATTCGTTCCTCCTTTAGTATCATTTATTAGACCACCTGTTCCATATATCTCAACAAAATAATGTTACTGAGTGTAAACATTGTCATCTTCTCAATGTTACTTATATTCTTATGATCAACATCAATGTTTCAAAGTTTTTGTGGTCTGATGCCATTCTTACTAGTATTTATCTCATCAACAGGATTTCTTCCACATCTCTAGAGGGAGATACACCTCTTGCATGACTCTACCTTGACCGTGATTTCTTTGCTATCCTTCTTAAAGTGTTTAGTTGCATTACCTTTCTTTAGGATTTATCCCTTAATCTTGATAAATTATCTTCTCATGCTTTTAAATGTATCTTTGTTGGATATCCCTAAAATCAAAAGGGATATCGCTTGTATCATCCTCTTTCTTGAAAATATTATACTTTCATGGATGTTACCTTTTTGAGTTCTAACCTTATTTTGGTACTAGTCCATCTGCAACTCTTATTTCTATTCCTCTTCTAGGACATATGGATATACCAAGTCACCCATCTACTTCCTTGGAGATAGAATCAGTGCAAGAGACTTGCTCTCCTCTACCCTTGCTGACCTACATTCGATACCAACCTCCTCTTGTTGCTCTCGAGTTGATCTCTTAACCTACCTATTGTCCTTTGTAAGGATACATGCTCCTGCATATATCATCCTCTAGCCAATGTTATTACCTATGCTAACATTATTGATACATTTCACAATTTTGCTTTAGCCATCTTCACAGAGTCTTTGCCTAGGAATCATCACGAGGCTCTTCAAACTCCTAATTGGAAGGCTGTCATAGATGAAGAAATGAGTGTTCTCCTTTCTTGTGACACTTAGGAACTTATTTCTCACCCTTTGAACACTAATGTTGTTACCTAATGGGTTTTCACCATTAAATGACATTTCGATGGCAATATTGATAGATATAAGGTTTGACTGGTGGCTCGGGGTTTTATACAACAATATGACATTGACTATGTTGAAACTTTCTCTCTTATTGCTTGCTTAGACTCTGTTCGTGTTATTCTCTCAATGACAGTGAACAATGATTGTCCTCTCGTCCAATTTGATGTCAAAAATACATTTCTCTACGGTGATTTAGATAAACAAGTTTTCATAGAGCAACTTTCCAAGTTTGTTACTCAAGGAGAGAATTAGGTCTACCTTCTTCACAAGGCACTTTATGAACTCAAATAAAGTCCCAAGGCTTGGTTTGAAAAGTTTAGCCGAGTTATATGGAGTGTTAGTTTTGATAGCTGTAGAGTTGATCATTCTATATTTATTAAACACACTTTCAAAGGTATTATTATTTTCACCATTTATCTTGATGATATGTTGTTAACTAGGGATAACCTTTAGGGGATTAAAGAAATCAAACAATTCCTATGATGTAATTTTGCCACAAGAGACATGGAAAAATCAAATAGGGTTGTCTATCTCTATCCTAAAGGAAAGATGCACTTGATTTGTTAAAGGAGACATGTCTTGAAGGCTATAAACTTGAGCGTACTCCAATAGAGAAAAATCACTTGATGTGGGATGAAAACTCTTTAGAATATGATGACCTAGGGAAATACAAGAGATTGATTGGAAAACTTATTTACTAAACAATCACTTGACTAAACATTAGCTATACTGTTAATTTTCTCAATCAATTTATGCATACTCCAAGAAAGGTTCACTAGTAAAGAGCTGTTAAAGTTCTAGCATATGTTAAACATGTTTCAAGAAAAGGTCTCTTGTACACAAAGTATGGACATCTATAGGTGACAAGTTTCACTAATGTTGGATATGTAAGTGATAAAATCAATAGGAAATTTACATTTAGATATTTAACATATCTTGTAGGCAATCTAGTCACTTGGTGAAGTAAGAAACAAAATGTTATCTCTAAATCAAGTGTTGAAGTCAAGTATCGTAGCATGTCCAATGCAACTTCTAAACTTATTTGGCTAAAAACGCTATTATTTGAGCTAAGAGTTGAAGTAAATGCACTCATGCCAATGTATTGCCACAATTAGATTGTCATTCACATTGTCAACAATCTCACATTTCATGAGAGAACAAAATATGTGGAGGTGGATTATTACTTTCTAGAACAACATCATCAAAGGAATTGTCTCAACACCCTTTGTCCATTTAGAAGATCAAATTGCTAATATTCTTACTAAAGGACTGAGGTGTACGGGTTTTTGAACATCTTTGTAACAAACTAGGTATGCTTGATATATATGTTCAGCTTGAGGAGGAGTATTAAAATGTTAGAGTATATGGTGCTATACCCATTGGATATCCATTTACATGTAAATGGATATCCAACTAATCATGGGGTATTTACCCTTTCTTGTACCTTATAGTAAATAGATGATTTTTTATCCTTCTCTTCCAACTGAGCATATACACTAATTATATTAGTTATCTCATTTTCTATCACAAGTTTAGTCATTTTAATTCTATTTTCTATCATCATTATTTTAACAACATTGTCTTTTAAACTGTTATCAGCTATAATTCTATTTCTTTTTCTATCCTTATCGTTTCCTATATACCACAATTTAAACTATTCTCAATTAACTTGGATTTTCTCCTACTTATTTTGTTTTTTACACGCATAATTTATTAATTTTCCTTCTTATCATTATACCTACTAATTTCGTATTTTTACTAGTCAAGATTCCTATATTCCACATTGCAAGCTTAATTTTGATGTTTTAGACTTAACTTTTTTTCTACACCTATCCATTAAAGTGTGACAACCCTTATTTTCATTTACGTCTGGACACCAATCCAAGACTTCTAACTCAAAAACATTGCATCCAGGGTGTGCAATGCTTTTCTCTTATTTTCTTTTATGACACCCGAGGTTCAACATGATAAATCACCGAGAGGGTTATGCTCTAATAAATTATTTTTAAGATTCTTGTTCACAAAGAATTGACATGTTTTTACAATTGGTTGTCTAACACTAATCTTTTTCCTTTATTTAAGATTGGAATTGACTATGTAAGAGTTCACCTCACCTCTGCAGATGGAGTTATATTTATTAATTCTTCATTCCACACATATGCATCTATAGACCTTTGGATATGATTATACCATTTAAGATAATTCTCTCTCATTTTGTCTTCAATTAGCAAAAATCTTACTCTAGTTTGCATGAGTATGCTTCTTAAATTATTTTTGAAAACATCATTGTTCTCAACATTCTGATCGCTACCACACTTTTGTCCATTCTTTTAGTAGCCCAACACTCAAATCAAGGAGAACCATACCTTTTTAATAATAAAAAGCATACACAGGAACAATAGAAAAATGTCGTAACAAGAATATGTACATATCACATTGGTATATGACCACCCGCTTCATGGGGTGCTTGCTTCAAGTCAAATTCATGTTGTTTGCCTAATTCAATTGGCTATGTTGATGTTGTCACCGTAGGTACCAAGGTACATAGCTTTGATAAAACATATTACAGTAACAACTTCTATTGTCATGCCTAAGAAGCTTCCATTCTTTATTCTTTCTGAAGAAACCCGCAATTTTGTGGTGCTTTATTGACTTTTTAGCTAATCATGAGAGAATGAATGTTTTAATGGCACCACATGTGGTCATACAAAACTCATTTGCTTTGATGAGCTCCATCCACTCGGTCTAGTTCCCCTGGACCATAGGAATGCTTATGGCAACCATTTGAAGGACATGTGATAGGAGAAAAACTATTATTGGCTAGAGGACATAATGTATTACTTGGATGTTCCCTCTGAATAAATCAACAATATTGTTGAACTTCATCAACTTTTTAGTCAATCATGAACGATCAAATGTCTAAATGACACTATTTTTTGTCACACAAAATCCTTTTGCCTTGATGAGGTCAGGCCACTAAATTGCAAGTTCAGGTTGTTTTACATGGATGATGGAAATGGGTTTGGTGTTTGCAATCTACTTTTGGAGGAACGTGTTGTAGGGGAACTTTTTGCTTGGGGACATGATGTATCTTTCCCATCTAATATTTGGGGAACTTTCATTTGCTTTATACCTGATTTTCATTGATACGAGTTTCATTTGATTTCATACATGCAGTAACTTTGCAACCCCAACGGGTTACTCCATCTGACATGCAATGCAGAGATAAATTCCTCGTCCAAAGCACAGTTGTCCCATTTGGCACAACGGAGGAGGAAATTGCACCAGAACATGTAATTGTTTGTCTTGAGCAGCTGTTTCTCATTTTTCACATTTTTTCCCATGGATTTGTAATTGTGTTCTTTCTTTGTATAGTTCTCCAAGGAAAGTGGTAGGTTCATCGAAGATTACAAAATGAAGGTTGTTTTTCTCGTGCCATCCCATTCTTCGATACTACAACCTAGTGATTCTTCCAAGACGCAGACATCTTTCAAGGGAACTTCTCCTGAAGCTCCCAACTTAAAGGAAACAACTGTCTTAGAAGAGGTCCCTCTCAATGAAGTGATAAGTTCCAATAAGTCCCTGTCAACATTAAAAGATGCTGAAGTTATGCCTAATCTTAGAAAAGCTTCTGTTGTAGAAGAATCTCCTGTTCTCGCAGAAGCTCAGGTTCTAAAGGAAGCGCATGCACTCAAACATAAAAAATCATCTGGAGCAGAAAATATACACAAATCTCATGTAAGAAAGATAATGCCGCTTAACTGATTTATTATAGTAATTGTAGCATTATTTGCTTATCTTAGGAATCTGAAGGCCTTGTTAGTGTCATTTTACATGTCATAAAAATTCAACCTTTTTTTTTTTCCATTACTTCTTCCAAAATTTACAAAACTGCTCATCACAGCAGTGCAAAAAGTTCTTATCAACTTTTTGAGGTCTTATACTTGGATATTGTCTTTACAAATGTTTGTTCAGGTTCCAAAAGATGTGGAAGAACCCAATTTGAGGCTTTGCCATTTAGAATCCAGGCTAAATGAGGTAAGAAAATGAAATATGGGCATTTAACTTAAAATTAATTGATTATGTATGACGAGGTCACTCCCATGTATATGCACATCATGTCTTCACTTTTCAATCTGGAATTAATTTAACATTCCCTTTCATTTATGGCCTTTTAGGTCTAGCAAATAAGGAATTTTACTTCAATTTCATGTTAGATTTTGGTGAATTTAAAAATAGACATGTATTGGTAAAATTTTAATATGTCAAGGTAGGAGTGCACATGGATTAGTACAATTTTTGTCTGAACTATCAACTGAATTATATGTATTGGTTCAAAACATATTCAAAATAAGCCACATTGATTAGGTAATTGTCTTGTTAAAAGTCTAACAAAGATTTTGATTCACCATTATTACTATGATTGTGTTTCACTGTCTTATTAGGATTGCATTACTTGATCCTTGTTGGGATCGCTATAGACAATCCTAACAGTGTTTGTGTATTGAGTTCACAATAGGGATCGCAGTATGTGATCTATGCAGGCATCTTGATTCATGATCCCAATAGGGAACACATTTCACGATCCTTCCTAGGATTGACATTCATGATCTTTGTGGGTCTACAAGGGTGACTACCAATCAAATTACTGATTGGTTGAAAATGATTTGTGATTAAGATGACCATGGATAAATGATTTGATGGTTCAAAATGATGGGTCTACAAAGGGTGACTATCAATCAAATGACTGATTGGTTGAAAATGATTTATTTTTGGATGGCTCTAAATGACTTCAACTCAAAATTTGAAGCTAATGTGCATTTGAAGCTCTCTCTCTCCCTCTGTGTGTGTGTGTGTGTGTTTGTGCTAAAATTTAAAGTAAAATTAAAAAAAAATTCCCTTAAATGTACAAAATGTGTTATATATGTATAATACTACAAAATCAAATGTTAATTATGAAATTTGTGACATTATGAAAATGCAAAAAGCAAGTCATGATGCTGAGAATATGCTAAATATTATAAAATGTATAATATATCATTAAAGTGTATGAAACTTTATCTAACATGAGGAAAATGCATCCTTGTTCGTAAAATGCATAATAAAAATCATAATAATGCTGTAGAACATGCTAAATATATACATATTGTCACAAAATTAGATGTTAATTCATTGTACTTTGTAATATTATGAGAATATGAAAAATAAGTTCCGAACTTGATATGCACAAATTTTAACAACAAAATGAATAATGAAAAATCATAAAATATAATATTCTAAAAGAATGTAAATAGGGCCAAGAACTTTATTTGAAATTCCTTGAACAGCTTGCGTTTGGTTTGATAAATGAGTTGAATGTGAACATAATTTTAGACGACTTTAAATAAACAAGCAAAGCTTGAACATTATTAGTTCGGCTCAGTTCAATTTGGTTAATGCTTGTTTATTTTTTCTGTTATTTTTTATTTTTATGGTATTTATTTATATGGTCTTACTTATATTGTATATAATCTACTTGGTATCTATTTGTAAACTATTAACTAAATTTATTATTATTCACAATATTTCTATTTTATAAGAATTTATAAAAGAAAAATTAGACATTCTTAATAAGATTGGACAATAATATATAAATTATCTTTCATTATATCGTCTTCCTTTTGAGTTGAATCGTTTATCATTAGGTCTATGAATTCTTTGTGGGTCATTAAATTGCTTGAGCTTGACTTGATAAAACGCTATTCAATAAAGACTTGACTCAAGTGTAGCTTGATTATAAATGAGTCAAACTCGAAAAAATTTTATGCTCGTTTAAATATAAGTTAAGCTTGAACATCATTTGTTTAGCTCATTCAACTTGATTACCACCCCTTTGTGTAAAGAAAAAATCTGGCACGAGTCTTTTACTAACATGGGGTCTAAAGAGGTTCAATGTTACATGTAATATGCCAAATGGATGTAAAAAATAAAAAAGTATTTTATTTGTTTAAAATGATGGATTGGCTCCACATTGGTGAAATTTAAAACAAAACGTGGATTAGTGTATTTTTGTATCCTTTGACTCATTGTTAATTAATTTTGTGTTAAATGTTTATATTCTAACATAGTATTAGACCAAAAATGATTAAATGAACTCATGCACATCTGTCTAATAAAAAAAATGAATTATAGGACCTAAATAAGATCACAAGGGAGAGTGATGGAATAGTTCTACACTGGACATTTAAAATAAATTGTGTATTAATGCATAGATTAATCTCTCTACTTATTATCAATTGGTTTTAAGTGAATATTAACATTTCAACATAAAATACATCAAAATTATGCAAGTATGATTACATTTCAACATGTATCCTTTCACTCATTGGTTGGAGGAGCATCAATCTAATTAGGATTCATTTATTTTAACAAAAAAGCTAAGAGGGTGTTTGTGCTAAGGAACCAATGGAAAGGAAAATAAGATTTTATTTTTTGTTTGACTTCAACAAGGTGTATGTGCATGCATGGAAAAGAAATGAAAATATTTCCCTTTCAAATTCTGCCCTAATGGATGAGAAAGTAAAAACCCATTCAAAACTTGTGATGGAAATTAAGTAGCAATGGTAAAATTATAGAGGTTATTATTCATATGCTTAAAGTAGGATATATGAAGTGCAGAAATGCTTCTAGAGTGTTATGGAAATTAAGTAGTAATAGCCAAATTGTAGAGATTGTTATTTATAAGATTAAAGTAGGATATATGAAATAGAGAAATACTTCTAGAGTATTATGTGATAAAGAATATCTTTAAAATTAAAAGAAAAATTCTATAAAATTGTTATTCGCCTAGCTATACTTTATGATTTAAAATATTGGGTTGTAAAGTATGACTATATGTAAAAAGTTAGTGCTATTGAGATGCATATACTTGGATAAGTGGTAATACCATAAGGGATAAATTAACAAACAATTTTGTTAGGAATAGGGTAAGAGATGCCCCAATTGAAAATAAAATAAGAGAAAAACAACTATGTAGTTTGGTCATATCCTTAGGAGACTAAAGAATACATCAGTTAGGACAAATGTAGAAGAAATTAAAATAAGTAGAGTTAAACTTAAAACTTTTTTATTAGGAATTAATGAGAAAAAATTTTAATTTATGTAATTTAACTGAATATTTGGGTATAGATAGAAATACTTGGAAGAAATGAATTCACGTGGTTGACTTCAAATAGTAAGATTAGAACTTGAATTGTTTTTTGTTTTTGATAGAAAATAGGTACAAACACTATGATTTTGAGTTTATTTTTTGATCAAAAGCAGGTATTTTCCTTTTTATTTGTTTCCTTTGATTTCTATGTGCACAAACCCCTCGTAAGTATAAAATGCCTAAGTTCACTATGGTGCTTTGGCACCTTAGCAAGGTGGGCACATCAAAAAGTATGATCTTTACTACAAAATATCTTTCACAAGGACACTTGCTAGAAGTTAAAAAATATTCCATCTTTATATGGATAATCCTTTTATGTATAATGTCTTCAAAGTTGTAACACTGGATATCTTTCAGTCTGAGAAGATTAACACTATTTTGAGGGAGGAGAAGAGCTTGGCTAATCTGGAGAAGGAGAAGTTGAGAAAGGAACTGGTTGGTATCCTAACTTGTGATAACTTTTCCTTTAATGCAAGTAAAACTGCTATATGTAGGTCGGATACAAGAGTACTCTACGCCTTCAAACATTTTTAGAATCTTGATAAACCCTTGTTTTACACTTCCATCCTTATCACTATTTAATTATTACCATCTTATGTCTACTGTTCGAAGACATTTTTTGCTCTTGACATATTTAGTAAAATGATGGTAGTTTATACAGTTCAAATCATTCCCATCATACTTCATATTCTAGTGCTACTTTTATCTTTTTACATCGAAGTTCAGACTTAGAAAAATCTGAAATCGCAACCACTTTCTATTAGAAAACCTAGACATGATTCTCAGAATGGAGCCGAAAATTGTGTTGCGTTTGACTCCTAACGGAGGCCTGTATTATGTAGCATTTTCCTGCAATTGCCACTCAGATATCCTTGGTGCCATATTCGTGAGAATTGCCTCTGACGAATGAAATTTTCTGTCCAGATTCTGCTGAAGGCAAAACCCATTGTGAGAGTACAGGTGGGTTATCCCATTTTGTTTGTATGTTTCATCGGGTTAGTAGGTTTGTTCCTTGGGTACCAATTGCATAGGTGAGAATTCAGAACATTTTCTTGTGATTGGAATTGGTGTTTGTAAATAGGATCTTTGAATAGAACGCTAAAAATGGTATCATGAGATTGCTATTGTAAAAAGGGATCCTGATAAGAATATAAGATTGTTTTCGTAAGTTGAAAGCTTGCTAAGCGTGTTCATTCAACTTGGCTTGTTTCTAATTCAGACTAACTTTTATGGTTTGCAATGGTAAAGTCATAAATTTCCAAATTATGTATTCTAGGATCAGATTACATGAGGAGCATGTGGGGCTTCTCATATATTAAAACTGAAACTTAAATGTGTCTATGTCCTTGGGCTGTAAACTTAAAGACTGGGATGCGTAGTTGTGTTACAGAATTTGTTTGCTCCATGCATCATTGAGAGAGGCTCATTTGATCTTAGAGAAAGTTAATGGGTTGCTTAAGCAGCCTGTAAGGTGGATTCTGCCTTCTTCATTACTTTGGAGCGCAGCGACTGCGTCAGAAGAATCCACTATATTAGTTGATTATATATTTTCATTAAGATCTAAATTTTAGTAACTATATCTTCTTTTCAATTTCAAAATTAGTGTACATCAGAAGCCACGTACTTCTACAGCATATTCGTCGCAGTTTCTAATTCAAAAATAAATTAAATACTCCCGCTTGTGAAGGTCTTTTTGTCAAAAATGGAATGGTGGTGAAATCAGTATTGGGAGTTGTTTCTCACATGGTTGGGGAGTATTCGATGAGAGGAGCACGTGTTGTGTAGCCGGTTGAATCAAGCAAGCCTGCCAAGCTGACTTACAATTTCTAGAATTTGTTGCACATGAGACAATTTGTTACAAGATTCCTGTGGCTATGATAGAATGAAAAAGGGAATGAAGGAAAACCATGCTTGTACCATCGTATAAATATGAATATGCACTGGTGATACTCTCCCTTGATGGTGGCTGACAGCAAACAATCAACTTTGGCACGTAGTTTCTCAAAGACAAATATTGTGGCAATGGCATTGTAAAGATTATGTCAATTGGCTGAGAAGATGATGGCAAAAATTGAACGTGAAGACATTGCTGAGCAACAAGGTCGCGTACAAAATTGATAATCTACTTTGATGTACTGGGCCACTGAATGGAATACCCAGCCGATAACGAGAAATGTAGACATAAACTGGAGGGTGTACATGCTGGTGTGAACATAAACTGTTGTGGATATAAACCTCGTTTATGGAAAAGCTAGGCAAGATTGCGTCTTGTCAAAGAGTGAGATCATCGAGCGTCGATGACTTAGGCGATGCAAATTAAGTTTGATCAGAGCAAGCATCGCTTGCCTGCATTTGTGAGAGGTGGTGAAGTGGCCATTGTGGTGACCATCAATTTAGAGTGAAAGATTCTAGTGCGATGAAACAAATCACATATGTGCTTTGGTTGAGAGAATGGTACACTATTTGGTGTATCTAGGAAGAACATCAGTGCCCAAGAAACGATGTAAATCACCCACATCTCGTAAAGCAAAAGAGCTGCACATATGGTGAGAGTCGCCACTGATGAGAATCATGTGGTCGAGGTAGATTGATTGGAAAGTAAAAGTAGCGGATGCACGCCAGATAAACATGCAGCCATACATCCATAGCAGAGGGAGTGAAACCATATGCCACCAAGGATTGTTGGAACTTGGTAAAATCAAGTTCGTGGAGATCGTTTGAGGTTGTATATATTATGACTTCAAGTTTACAAATATATCGTGTACAAATGAGGTTGCAATGGTTAGCGAACATGCAAGGTAGGCAGACGTTCATAACGTTAAATATAACGTAAATCGATAATGAAAGCAATGAAGAACAAAGTAGAAATTTAAGAATTAGCACTACAATTCGAGAAGCAGCAGTCTCTACTAATTGGACCGTTGAACAAGCCCATGTCTCCTCTTGTTGTTACATCACCCCCTCTTTCAAAGAGGAGTCATTGTCCTCAAGGTCTAAAAACAGCTCCAATAGATCCTCCCATGTGGCTAATGTCTCGTATTTGTTGATCCACTGCACTCGTACTTTTGTCATTGCTTTGTTGTCACACCACTTTGATCAATGCTCTAAGATCTTGATGGGCTTGCGAATAGCAAGGTGGGCTATTAGAATTTCCATTCCAACCACTTGAGTAACCAATTTGACATGCCTTCTAAGTTGTGACACATGGAAGATAGGATAAATACGTGGCTCTAGAGGTTACCAAAGACGACGGACAACTTTCCTGATTTATGCCACCACCTATAAAGGACCATGGTGCCTAGCTAAGAGCTTTTGTGAGTGCCTAGACTTAATGCTTGTTTTGTTGATACGACTACAAACTTTAGATAGACTCAATCTCCTTCAGACAAATTCCTCGTCACGTCGGTGGTGATCTACCATCACTTTCATTCTATTTTGAGCCTTCTACAAATTCTCTCATAGTTTCTAGAGTAGTGCATCCCTATCATCATCCACCTCTGCTAACTTCGTTATCTCTAGCACATATAATAAGAGTGTAGGTGGTTTTACAAATCATGTCACCACCCTTTCCAGTATACATTTGCCTTTATTCGTTGCAAGCTCTTCTCCATATCCTAAACGTCCTACTATGGGCGAACTCCTTTAACAATTTCTCCCTCAAAAGGGTCTTTCATTTGTGACAACCAATCAACTCTTGTAGAATAGCACCCCATCTACTAGCTGATACATATCTAGATTTAGGCATCCTTCGTCCCAACTGCTAAAGGAGATTTGCACATGCCACCAACTTTTGATGGGCTTCTTTGGCTTGTTGAAACCGAAGTAGGTGTAATAAAAGCACTTGCTCGACACTGCATAAACGATTCCTACTGCAAAAGCATGTTTGCAACTTTATTGGTGGCCCCTCATTTGCATTCAATCTTGAAGTCAAAACCTAAACAGTTTTGTCAAACTACCTTTCTTGTGTCGAAGTTCTAATCTTCTGGTCTCCCAAATCCTTTGAGCTAAGCTGATCCACACGTATCACAAATTGCCATTTCCTTATCGCAGTCATAAATGAGAAGTGCTACTAGTTGTTTGTCTTTTATTATACATTACTCGTAAAAGGCTAATGAGTGACCGTCTTGCATCAATACGGCTCCCATTCCCACTCTTGATGTGTCGCATTCCAAAACAAAGGTTTTGGAAAAGTCCAGCAAGAGCACCTAAAATCTCAATTTATCTGGGTGATGACATCAACGCTACACATCGTCGGTTAGATACCATGTCACCACCACATCATTACCTTTATTTTTGTTATATATTATAAATCCAACGACCTAGATCTATCCATGTGGATTTGATTTGATGGCTTAGATTATGCCACCTGGACTCGGTTGGACGGTCCAAATTGCATCATCTTACTTTTTGATCTGATGGTCTAGATCAAATCATCCAAATCACATTCGATTAACGACTCAGATCGTGCCACTGGATTTGATCAGACAACCTAGATTAGATCTACCTAATTTTGATCGTCCCAATCCAACAATTGAGATTTAATCCCTATTTCCTCCACAAACCGTCGAATGATGGTCGTGCCCTTCGACGTCGTGGTGAACTCCTCTTAGCCATTGTCGAAGCTCGCCGCCAGCTACCGAGGACCACGCAAAGCTTCCTGCACTAAAATCTTCTTCTTCCAGCAGGTGACAACCCCGACGTCTTCCCCTCCGACTGGCAAAACGAGGGACCGACGAGATTAGTCCATCTCCTGTAGTTGATTTTTTTCGTTGCTAAGTTCAAACGGCTATGGGTGGAAATATTGCACATGTTTCCCTGCATTATTTTGAAATAAATTTACAATCCAGTGCCTCGGTTCAGATGTTTAATGATTTGTATGAAAACTTTTCGAAATGGCAACCCAGTCCTCCGTTCGTTGCCTTAACTCGAATAGCCCCCTCTTTTGTGAATTGTTTTCGGACTCCCATCACTACAGATTTTTAATATAGTATTTTCCCTGCAAAATAGATACATCAAACTGTAATAACCCTTTTATTTCATACAATTTCATGAAATATAAATTTTTCCATGATTTTCCAAAGTTGCGAATAGAATCATTAATCTAGGATTGCTCCTCATACTTTGGGTTTTGCTTCAATCACACATAACTTTTGATCTAATCGTTAGATTTTGCTAAGATTTTAAAATATTATAGATCATTACTTCAGCTTTCCAAAAAGCCCAAGAGCAGAAAAATCTGATTCTTGGATCAAAAGTTGTTAATATTTGATTATGCCATTTTCGTCTAATTAAGATCTACGTGTTTGCTGCGCATTTTAGCTTGTGGTTTTAGATCCGACCATCAGATCTAATTGATATTTTGATATGTTGGATCCTAATTCATGAGCTTTCCAACACATATCTTTGATCTAAAATCAATCTAGTGGATCAAAAGATCTAAGTCCAAGTGACCAAGTTCATTACTCTTTGTTGCTATCTACTCGCTTCGCGAAAATAAACTTTCATCTATGATTTGCCTTGTATAAACTTTTCTTAGCATTTTTCCTTGGAAGCGTACCTGTTAAGTTTTCAAGCAACTGTTATATCGTGCTTTTTCGATTTATTTATTGAGTGTTGTGATTTTTTCAAAATGAATCAAACTCTCTAGTATTTTTTATTTGCTGCCCCAATACTATCTTGCATTCGATTATAGCTTTCGACATCTATAGACTTTTGAATATGTGGTCCACTATTTTTCTTATGTAGCATTTTCAAGTGAAATCGTATTATTTCGCTGGGTAATTAGGGAGCTTCGATTTTTCGAAGTTAGGCCTAATTATCATCTGTTCTTGGGCACATGCACTGAGATAATGGTAGCGACCGCACTTCAACTTAATCCAAAATATTCTATCTCATATTTTTTTTGAGTTCTATAATTTTCTCGGTGATTTTTTGAGATATACACTAGTTAGTAGACATTTTTATGGATTTGCCTCATGTTCCCACTCTCTTTAATCCATTTTCACCTTCTAGCTGCTCAAAATGTTTTTAGTATGCATTTTCCCTAGATTGTAGACTTGATGTGCTTCAATCTAAAAGTGATTTTGTATTTTTCCGATGAACACACTTTTCTCTATGATTTTTCGAATATGCACATTTCTACAATATTTCAACAACTAAAGGACTAATTGTCCTTAGTAACTAAAATTATATGCTATATGTATGATTGCTTGCTTGGCTGAATGATTGCAACATTATGCTTGTATGATATGTTTGAATGACTATGCTTACCTATTTACATTTGTTTCTTTAGTCATCTTCATGCTTTACACATGTCATGCAACATTACTTTATTTTTGTCTTTACTTATGAAAATGTCCCTACTTAAAAATCATATTTAGATTTGTATTAGACAACATGCAAATTAAATCAAATTACATTTCTAAGTCAAATAGAGTAACATGATCTAGAATCTAAAGTGTACTTATGTTTTACTTTTTATGTGCATGACCAGACTCGAGGGTGAAGTCGTATGCACCGTCGCTTTTTATCACCATATACTTTTTATTTTTTGTGTTTTTTTATTAATTTTTATCACGCACGGTTGGACTCAAGAGTATAAAGTCACACGTGTCGCTTAACGTTGAGCGCTTTAGACAATACCACATGTCATTTTGCCAACATTATCTAAAACATGGCATGCAGAAGATAAGTCTACCTATAGCAGATTATAGTAGGATAAGCAATGCTTCTAAACTATTTCTTATTTCGAAGAGTAGAAAAATTTCCTCAACTCTAAGAACATAGTTAAAATAGGGTCATCTCCCTTAGGTAAGTCCAGCTATAAGGACGTATTTGGCATTACATTAGGATTATGGTTATGCACATACACCTTAGTTTTTCCTTCATCTCTTTTGGTGGAACTTCATAATTTTCCTTTCTTTTAGGATTATCACTTAGGCTTTACATTTAAATAAGTGATAATTCCTTTAATTATATTAAAATCAACTAAGATAATTTCTTTAAGAGGGCATAGATGGGCCTACCCATTCTACATATTCTAAAATCATCTTGCATCTGCATCTTACTTGTTTGCTTACCTTATCTACTTGACTATACCATGTGTTTAAGACATTTAAATTAAGATCATATAAGGCTCGTTCCTTACTCATTACACAAGCGAAAAGATGTTCACACAACCCTCTTAAACCCCTAATTCTTTTCATCTACTTGAGTAAAAATACTCGTTCTTATCTTCTCTTTTTCACATGATTAGGCACTTATACGTATCATTTCATCTATACAGTTAAGGAAATTTAAGAGACTAAAAAATTAGATGCACAAGGTACCTAACATCTTCTTTACCTATATCTAAAATACTTATCTGGACTTTCTAATCAACAAATCTTCCACGAACTCATTTATTTTGTATACACTCGCACATTGCATATAGATTTTTCATAGTTTTCTTTTAAATTAGACTTAGATGACGACTTCATTTCTATCTTTTTCATTTGAAGTCCTCTTGTCATTTTCCCTTTCTATGACCCTCTTCGATTTAGGGTGTTACACCTTTATAAATGTGATTCATTTTATATGCTCTTGTAAATTTCATTAAATTGATTGCATTAGAGATTGTAAAAAAAAATTACACATGACAAAACAATTATGAATCCATTAAAAAAAAATATTTTTTTAATTATATAACAAAGTAACATTAAAACTACGATTCAAAATGATCATAGAGGGTATAGACAACGCATTTGCATGTAGCCTAATACATACAAATTTCATGGTGGGCGTAACAGCCCTTCAATGTCCAAAACTAAAATAACCATTGAAACCCTATTATTAAACACTATCATTGCCAAAAGTAGCTGTTGCATCTCTCTTCTATCTAAAGACATGTAATATTCACTTTTCTTGAATCTGAAGTCTTTAAAAGAAGAAGAAGATCAAACCAAACAATAAGCATTACCAATATAAAAAGCCTCTTTTCTATCTAAAAATATGTAAACGGTCAGTTCCATCTCCAAGTCTAAATGAGAAGAATTACGGTAGATGGCAGTCTAGGAAAGAATACATTTGTATATGGCCACACATTATAAAAATAGAAAGGAACTGTATACATGGTTGTAGTTTTTGTATAATGGTGAGTTTGACATTAAATCTCCTTACACTACCTTTTAGCCTGTGTCAAAAGGTGTTTATTCTCATATTTGGTGTACGTTAATGATGGTAAAGAGCTTCTACTTGTAGTTAAATTTCTTACTTTAGTATCAAAAAAGTGTTTATTCTCCTAGAGATGTGCACTTTCTTCAGCCGGAGGGCGAGGAACAAAACCTCTACCACGGAACAGGGGGCGCATGTAGGTGTTGTCAAACTTACGCCAGTAATAGTGAATGCTGTGGTTACCTCTTGTTTCAGCCTCGGATGCAGCCTGCCCGTTCCCAAGAAGTGGAGACAGGGCTTCCCTTGTACTTTGGTTGTCCGAGGAAGCACTCAACCCAGATGGTAGTAGATGCCTCACCAGTGGCTTGGTCAACAATCCAAAGACCTGAAACAACAAATATTCTGCAAATTAATGGAACAGTCCAGGTTCTAAAAAACAATATCACACATTAGGAGAAAACTCATGTATCTGTTCTAACGGCATACACTTTGGGAAGAATAAGCGACAGCTGGTAAGGTTCCATCTTCCCACAAAACAATAAGGTATAAGGAACTAAGGCCCCGCTTGAATAGAACACATATTTCAAACTATATTTTTCAATACAAGGTTTTGGTTTTTCCTTCACATGAAATAATTACGACTTTCAAAACCGTTTGGACGAAACTTCTGCAAGTGTTATGTTGAAGAATGTAATGTTTGTCAAAAAGATGTGATTTTTAAATGTTACATCACATGAGAACAACCTAAGTGAAAGAAGTGGCGGAGTAAGAGAAAAGAATCAGAGCAAGACAAGATTGCATTTTTCGACCAAATAGAGGTTCAACTTCTTTTTTCTTAAAATAGAGTTTAAACTAAAAAATATAGTTTTAAAAGTAGCTTTTACTTATAACCAAGCACCTTAAATTATTTTAAAAAACGCATTTAGCAAAAAATATGGTTTAAAAGGTTACCAAACAAGTCCAAAGTTTGCTTCAAATCTCATTTTTCCCCTACCATTTGAAAAATGGCAGAGTTGTGCCTGCACGAAATTTTCTTATGGCTACCTCCCGTTTTAATTTTAATTTTTAAAAGTAAACCATCATTGTATACTTAATCTACCATAACTTAAAATTTCATTTTAATTTGAATTATATTAATTGTTTGTTTTTATCTCAATTTGACAGTTTGAAATTTAATTCAAGTGCAGATTTTACCATTTATGGATATATACGCCTAGACACCTATAAGAAAGTTAACCTCTTAAAACTAACATTTAAAAACAACAAATTCAAGGCAACATACCACAATCCCCATGATCGATGAAAAAATAGGAAAGCCAAGATAGAAAATTGTGACTCATGAGTCATGGCTCGAGATATATGAAATAGAACAGGGCCTTGCGCAACTATCTCACATCGATTGGAGTAAGAAATATGCACGTTGACATCCTCAATATGATTAAGCAAAAAGTATTATTAGAGGATGCAAGTAGCTTACTGCTTACCACCGTGCTAAAAAGAACAACCGAGATGGTACTGGTGATCATTATTGCATGTCCACGAAGTTGAGTGTACCCAGATGTTGTAAACTGAAATTACATATCAGGCGGTCAGCAAAAAGATCCAACTGGTAAAGCAAGTTCCCAATTAGAAACATGAGTTTCGGTTTTGGCAGATAGAGCTAAGCATGTAAATTGCTGGGAAAGACCAATTGACGGAGCTACCAATAAAATAGATTTCACTAAAAAATTATCCCTTGTATGACACTATCATTTTCAAGGGTTGGCAACCACTCAATCAAGCAGAAATACGAATTATTCTGAATACAAAATAGTGTCTCAAACAATTTTACAAAAAAGTACTCTTAGCCCACTTGGTGCAATCTGAAAATAAAAGACAAGTCTAATAACCTGATACTGTGAATATGCATCAGATTCTATCTGGATCTACCATTTAATACTTGATATGACCAGAGATGTTCAGTAAAATTAGGGTTCAAAGTATAACTGAGAACATTTTTAATATTTTACCTGCTTGTAAGCAAGTGCCATAGATACAGCACCTCTCATAAGACCCGCCCACCATATTGTCACCTAGAGTCAAAATCAAATCAAAGAAAAAGTTGCATGAAAAAGATATCACCGTAAGTTATCACAGCTCCAGATTGAAAAAGAAACACACTTGCTGATTTATGATTATTTTCTCAATGGGAGATTTCATAGTCACGTTGGATACAAATGATAATGGGAACACAAAAGCTGCTCTCCCAACCATAACCAAGCCCATCAAAATAGAGCTCACAGCAACTGATTTTCCAGGACTGCAAAAAAAAGAGAGCAAAAATATGACACCTGTAAGAATCACCATCTCGTTAACAATCAAAACAATCAAATTCAGTGATACCAGAAAAGAGGGTTTAAACATGTCATCCATTGTGGGGACTTGGGTTCATATTTTCCATAGCATTCATCTAACAGTGGATTAGACTGATGAATTTGTTGTTCCCTTCTTTACTGTGTTGAATAGAGATAATATCTATGACGATCTATGATGGTAGAAAGAGTGATTAAGAACAAATAGAAGAGAAAGGATGAATTTTACTGGATTGAAGATGGGTTAATCACTGCATTTGAGAGGAAGTGTCTATCCCAATAACCTCCACAATAACCAAGCACCTTCTTTCCTTCCTTAATTTCCTTAATTGACACCTACAATAACTTACGACAACTAAAAATAACACAGTTATAACAACTCAACATAACAAACCGAATACATATTACCCAACCCACTACTTGGCCCAATTACACAACATTCACCTCACCTTTATTCGACAACACCATAAACCCTTATTCAACCACTACATAGACCTTTGTTTCTTTGGACAATGAAGGAAGATTTCTTCGGAGGACAAAGAAATAAGGCTGAGAGGCATTTGCTTCTCTTTTGTATAGGAAAAACGGAAATTTTGAGAAAGATGACATTCTACATGATTAGTGGATCTGGTCTTCTCTACAACTTTCTTTCCACTGTTTGGATTACACATATCTTTTGATGATAAATAGTTGTTAAGGAAAAAGGCAATGTCAAGGTCACATCCCTTGAGAATGCCTAAGGTAAGAGGTGAAAGACAAGGGATGGTTCGATATGAATACATATAAAACATGAAAATAAAAACTCATTCATTTAGATGATAATATAATCAAATACTAAATAAACTAAATAAATTCAAAAAGTACAATATAAAGTTTTGCATACTTCAAGGCATCAAAGAAGATGATATGACAAAGGTGAGTCAAAACAAATCAAGATGATTGCCTTGTGTAAAAACACAAAACAAATATGATTTTGGCTGTACAGATGATGAAAAACAAAATTAGTTGGGCTTCTCTTCTTCTCCAGCACATATCAAATCATTGGACAAAGGAGTAAGAGAACATTGCATTGATGTTCACATCAATCATTCAGAAAATTCAAAGTCCAAGCCAGTCTGCCATAACCGTGAAAATTTGGGACATATCATGTGCAACTGGTAGCAGATTAGAGAAGGTCAACAAGATTCATTGAAGTATAGAGAAAAACAGAAAAAATATTAACTAAAATATCTTTCATTTTCAATTTGCTACTTTTTAAATATCAGTGTGCTAGTTGTTGTTATACTTTTCTTTTTTAATTGCTCCAACCATTGGAGACAGTATTAAGAATTGTGGTATTATTGTCCATATCATATTGTTGCAACCAACACAACAAGATGACCAAGGTGAACCAAAACGACTCAAGATGATTGCTTGATTTAACTCAACAATCTTGAGTAAAAACAGAAAAACAGATACGATTTGGACAGTATAAATGAAGAAAAATAGAAAAACCAACTTACTGTGATGAGTTCCTCAATCTACCTGAGTGGGCAGCAATCTCTTGTGTTATGACCATGTATATGTTGGAAATTGTAAGACCTCCATCCCCCCACCCGGGCCTCACCTAATCTAGTTGCTTGAGGTGACAAGGAGATTTGCCATGTTTACATAATCAAGATGGCAAAGTTGGAAAGATGAATGTGGATAATTTTTGAAGATTTAGCTTTAAGGACTTAGAGGATAAGATAGTAAATGTGGGTAAGATTGCTCTATTATGACATAAAGAACATGAGTTTGAATCTAGAAACAATCTTTCCATTTGTGATACACAAGTAGATCATTATGACCTAAAGATCATGCATTTGAATCTGGAAAAAAAATTTCCATTTGCTAAGGTCAGATTGGTTCAATTGGTAGGAGTCTCATACTGTCGGTTTGTCACTATTTCTGCTTGAGGATACTCAAAAAGTCAAGTGTAAGGAGCTTTTGGAGTTGTTTTTATATTAGTAGAGACTAGATTTTTATTGATATATTGACACAAAAAAGGTCAAAACTCAAGATTGAATAGTGTTGAAAATAATGAAATGCTCAAAATTGAAATTGACTCCTCGCCCTAGCTGTTGGAGCAAGTGGATACATCACAATAAAAGGATTTGTTCAATAAAGTGTGACATATCTAACATGTTGACTGTCCTAATGAAAATGTCTTGCAACTTCTGTCATGTTTGAGGCAAAGGAGTTGGTGAATGTCTAGTATACATTTTTGGTTTTTTTTGACCTTTTTAGACTCAATCTTCAAAAATAGTACAATATAAAACATCCAATCTCTAATAAAAAATATAAGTATGCCTTTCATGACCAAAAATCATAAATCTTTGTTCAACCAGGTCATGCATGAAGAAAGCAGACAACAATTTGAAAAACCATAAATAAGTAGCCATATAACTCAACTTAGAGATAATCTCAATTCATTGTTACCATGGAATAATTTATACCTATTGCTCACGAATTTCCATTTCTCAATATCCAATGCATCCATTCCAACATAAAGAAAGATGAAAATCTCAGCAATAAATGACATCGTTGCAAAAGCATGCCTGAAAAGGGGTAAAATTGACATATAAGCAGATAATAATGCAGGATAAGGAAAATACAAACAAAAACTGAAAGCATACTTGGTTGTCACTCTTGAACTCTCAGTTATGTTGTGCCAAGTGTAGTGAGACATTACTATCCCACAAAAGAACACGGTGAGGATACCACTTAGGTTGAACAACTGTCATCAACCAAACATCAATGCAGACCAGTTGGTCAGTGTGCTATTAGGCAACAAAATTATAGAATATAAGTGGGGAGATATACTTCAGCCAGTAAATAGGACAAGTAAGCCACGAGAATCATATGAGCAACTTCACGATCAGTAGAATGCCTGGCATAATGGGATGAAACAAATACAAGTATGAGCAGAAAGATTTCTCAACTGCTAATCTAATCCATCAGAAGCTTTTACTTGAGCAGCAACAATAGAAATTCATTAAGAACAACAAAAACAAGAGCCTGCACAAACTGTAAGAAGACTAGAGCAAAAGCAAAAAAAGCAAAGAAAATATGAAAAGTGATTTCTGGAAGGGAATCCAAATAGGAACAAAATCAAAACGCAATTCCCAACACATGAGCATATTACAACTCCCGAAGGGCAACTGGGGACAACAGCCAAGCCAGTATTGCATCATCCTTGAACATTTCCAGCCCTGCCACTACACCAACTCTTAGCCCATTCAACCATACATTCAATAACCTTTGACTTGAAGAGATCCTCATCATGTAAGGGGATCCTATTATTTCTTTCCAACCAAATACTTAATCTCTATATTTTATTCTTTTTTAAATTTTGCTTCTAACATTTAATACTAATAGTAATTTATCTCCCTTTTGTCTGATCCTTATTTCTTAATGAGAATCATCCTGCCTTTTCCTTTAAAAAACATCTAAGACTAACAACCTATGAATCTAATATTGTGTAGCTATAATTTTCTTCTAGTATAATCTTACATTCTTATGCATTCTTTGATCTATTTTTATAGCAAGTAAAATGTTTTACAGCATTAGTAACACACAATATATAATAAGGGAGATATACTGAATTGTAATCATTATTGTAATATTAAGTTAATGAATTATACTATTAAATTATGGAAAATGTTAATTGAATAAAGACTAAAATAAGTAACTAAAATCACAAAAATCAATTTGGATATATGCTGCATAAGTCAAGTAAGCCATTTGTTTATTTAGACAACTAATAGAAAATTTTAGAATTAAGAAAAAGAACCTCCACATGATTTTCATTGATTTAGCGGAAGCTTATAATAAAGTACCTAGAAATATATAATGTTAAGTATTATAAAGAAAATGAGTACTTATATGATATATTGAAATTATAAAGAATATATATGAAAGAGTAGTTACTAGTGTTAAAACTATAGGAAGAGAAACTTAGGAATTTTCAACAGATACGTTTATATTAAAGGTCAGTTCATACTTATTTGTTTAATTATAGATGAAATAATTAAGAAAATTTAAGAAGGAATACCTTAGTTTATGCTATTCATTGATGATATGATTTTGGTTGATGAAAATAATGCAAAAATTAGTTCTAAATTAGAATTATAGAGAGATACTTTAGAGTCCAAAGGATTTATATTGAGTAGGTTAAAAATTGAATATATGAAGTGTAGGTTAGAATAATATATATAATTTGCAAATATGGTGAGAAAATTTATGTTGTGATTAGAATAAAATTGGTAACACAATATAATGTTTTGTGATATTTTTACATACCATAATATCTAATGGAATAAGATATATTAAGGAAACAAAATTTCAGGTTTGGAAAAGATTCAGAAATGTATAACCTTCCAAAATACAGAAACTTTACAAGGATAGCACTGAACAATCCAGCCTGCAATAGGACGTAGGTGGAATGTTTTAGAAAGGAGATGCAAACTATAAGCTGACACCATATACAACAATTCATGTGAAACTGAAACTTACAAAAACTCCAAGAAAGGTGCTTGCAGAAAACAAGTACAAGAAATTTCCAGCCAACTTTAAGAAAATTTCCATGTTGATTTCATCGAGATCAAAATTCCGTATTGCATTAAACAGCACCACAGAAGTGGCATCATTGACAACACCTTCGCCAAAGACCAGACTGTATAATAAAGGTGTCTCATCCTGTTTAAGGACCTATTTCATGATAATAATCATAATCAGTAACTGAACAAGAAGCATATCACAATTATATCACATTCTAAAACAAGCTAATGTCTAACCTGCAAGGTGCAGACAGAATCTGTTGCTGAGAAAATTGCTCCAATCGCTGGGGAGTTAGAAGCAAGTTTAGATTTAGAGCTTTAGCTAATATAAAACCAGTAACAGAAAATAAAAAGGTAAAAATCGAGAAATAATAACAACTAAAAATAAAAAAGATAAAAGAGCTTGTTTGACAGTTTACCAAGATAATCACCCATGTCCAGTTGACCTATGTCCAGTTTACTCAAAAATCCCATGGCACCTGCATCAGTTTTGTAGTTATTGGAAAATATAATGTATGAACACAAAACATCTGTGACGAAGATATTGATAATAATCCATCTAAATAAAGATTATCATTATCATTAGTAACAATAACTATTATTATTGTTAATAGAAATAGTTATGTTTATTATGAATGATTGTTAATATTAACTATAATATAAATAATACTAAAAACTAAATTAATATTAATCATTATCCTTGATAATAATAAATGATATTAAATATTATTATTAATAAATTTTAATGACAATAACTATTATCATTGACAGTAATATCAATAGATAATTGTTGAGGTTGGTGGCAGAAAAACTAATTCTATTCCAAGATTGAAACATACAATATATATATACACTAATTATATATTTGAAATTCCTATTATTAGTACTTACTTGTAAGATCCATTTAGGTATAAATGGATCCTAAATATTGTATACATATTCTCTTGTACTACCAAAAGGAAATATACAATATAGAATATTTCCAACTTGGTATCAGAGCATCCTCTCCTACTGGCCCTCCTCCTTCTGCTAGTTCCTCTCTCTCTCCACCAATATAGTTCCTAGACACATTTCTCTGTTGGCTAAGGTCATCTCTCTCGGACATCTCACCACTGCTCTCTTCCTCTTTGTCGAGAAGACTCCCGACTCCAAGAGCCATTCCCATGGTCAACTTCGATGAGCCGTCAGGCTAACCACGAGTAGGAGAGTCGTGGCTCAACTATTCCTGGCAGGAGTCCACCATTAGTCATCTGCAGGAGTCTGTTCGCAGTCTGCAGCGTGAAGCCTCGTCTAAATCCTAGGTATCGTCTGTTGCGTAGTTGTCCGTCTATGCAGCAATTGTCCGCTAGTCATCTGCAGCAACCGTCTGTCGGCCATCAATCCACCGGTCATCTACAGCTACAGTCCAACAATGAGTCAGTGGTTGTCCATTAGTGAACCGTCAGTCATCTACTCGTTAGCCACAAGACAGCCGCAACTTCTAGTGCCCTAATAACTGTTGTACGATGTGTTGTAGTCGAAAACCACAATAAGGAACTATTTGTAAGAACTGTGTGCATTGTTCATGGTGACCTAATAACTGTTTGTGCATTAGCTTGAAATGGCATCGTCAGGAAGCTCAACCACAACCACTTATCCTTCTAGTTGTGGAAGTGATTTGTTGATCAGAAACTTCCTAGGTGTCTCCAAGAAATTGAATGGACCTAACTACATCTTATGGGTACCGAACTTTGAAAGGATTGTGATTGCTCACTGGAAAGAACAACACCTATTCTGCCATTCACCTGATGACAACTCAACTGAGTATAGAGATTGGTGCGCCGATGATGTGGTCATCAATTCCTAGATGTTGTCTAGTATGGAGCCTTAGATTGCTCGTGGTGTTTCGATGATGAAGATCTCTAAGGAGATATGAGACAACTTTTATCAAACCTATGGTCATGAGAAGAACATCTCTAAAGTTTTTCAAGTTTATGAGGCATTATTCCAATTTCAACAAGGTGATAATCTTGTCAAGAGCATTATAGCACCTTTCGAGGATTAATAAATGAGCTTAACATTTATCAACCTCCCACTTCTGATATTAGTACATTCAGATAATATAGGGAGGAACTTATTGTGGCATTCTATCTTGCCAATCTCAATTCAAAGGTTGCATCTCAGATTCGAGGACATGTATTGGGTGTTGATAGAATGCCAGATTTAGTTGAGATCTTTTCTAAGGTCATGTGTACTTTCACTCAAACATGCCATGGACCTACTCCTATTCACACCAAGCAATCTACTCTTATGGTCTTTGGTAGTCGTGTACGTGGGTATAGTGGAGGTCAAAGTGGCTGCCAACAACTCAAATGTTAGTGGTGTAGGTGCTTTGGGCACAAGTCTAAGAAATGTTAGGACAAATTTTCCCATTTGAAGTCATTTCTTCAAGTTAATCTTAGTGTGAATTTCTCTAGTATGACTAATGCAGACTCAGGTCAAATGGTTACCATCTTTCAGTCAAACTACAAGTGCCTCCTTCAATCACAGGGAACTACACCTATAACCATGAGAGCTTAGACCACTCCATCTTCTCATCCAAGTACTAGTAACGCATTGATTGCCTCTAATGATAACCCTTAGGTTATAGATTCAAGAGTCTTCTCACATATCTTAGGTAGATTTTCTTTATTTGACTGCTTAAATATTATTACCAACAAGTCAATCATTACCATTGCTAATGGTCGTTCATGCCATGTTTCTGGTCAAGGAGAGGTTCAAGCTTCCTTTCAACTAAGGTTGAATGTTGTCCTTTATGTACTTGAATTTTCATTCAATCTTTTATCTATTGACGTTATTACTGTCCAACTATAATATTCATTTACTTTCTACCCTTTTCATGTTACCTTTTAGGACTTGCAGACGAAACAAAGTAATGGTTTGGGCTGTAGACAAAAGATTGATGAGGTGTATTTGCTGATTCGCGACGATGTTCCCTGTGGGTTGATCGCATGCTTGTCAAGTACAGACACTTCAATTTTGTGGCATCACCACTTGGGTCATCCATCATGGGCAAAACTTCGTCAAACTCTCTCATAGATGTATGCTTCATCTTTTGACTATGAGTCCTATCCACTTGGGAAACATCATCGTGCAACGTTTAAGTACATTCGTCTTACGTCATTTACTAGTATGTTTGATCTAGTTCATTATGATATTTGGGATCCTAGTCGTGTTGTGTCTATTCTAGGTCATAAATATTACATTGTTTTTATTGACAATTTTTTTTGAGTGTCTTAGGTGTATTTGTTGAAAGATCGTCAAACTGTTCTGAATGTTTTTCTAACTTTTTTAGCTGAAATAAAAAATCAATTCTCCATTTGTCCAAAAATTTTAAGAACTGACAATGCTCTTGAATTTATTCAACATGAGTTTCAAAATATGTATGCTTCTCATGACATCATTCATCAGACGACTTACCTTCACACCTCTCAACAAAATGGAGTGGCTAAGTGCAAACACTATCATATTTTTGATATAGCTTGAACTCCTTTAGTTCATATATGGGTTACTAAGTACCTCTGGTCTGATGCCGTTCTTACTGTCACATATTTGATCGACAGGATACCCTCAACATCCTTGGGAAGCGTCATCCTTATTTAGCGTATTGTCTCTGAAATCGAACTTTTTTTTATCACTTCTCGTGTATTTGGATGCGTTGCTTTTGTTCAAAATTTATTCCCAAGGTTAGACAAGTTATCCCCCAAGTCTATTAAGTGCATGTTTGTTGGGTACTCTCATACCTAGAAAGGGTATCATTTGTATCACCCTCCAACTAGGAAATATTATACCTCTATGAATGTGACATTCTTTGAGTTTTAGTCCTACACTATTTCTATAAAAGCTTCTCCAATAGGTTCTATTTCTAAAAGTATTCCTCCTCCTCTGTTGAGTCTTCTTCCTCATGCCACAGAATCTGAAAATATCAGCACCAATGATGTTGTTGCAACCCCAGATATTTAAGCCACAGAATCTGAAAATCAGCCTGTACAAGACACAGAAGATCAACCTACATACCAGGTATATCGTCGAAGATCACGGCCTTCAGCTCTGCCTATGTCTCCTCCTTTCACTACTCCTGTCGGTGACTCTACTTCCTTGTTGCCTAATGATAACATACCTATTGTCTTACGGAAAGAGACCCGCTTGTGCACACAATATCTCTTATCTCATGTTGTCTCCTATGTTAACTAGGATTCTAACTTTCGTACCTTTACTTTATTCATTACTTCTGAACACTTGCCTAGGGATCATCATGAGGTACTCCAAATACCTCACTAGAAGACAGCTATGGATGCTCTGCTCTCTCGTGGTACTTAAGATCTAATTCCTTGTTCTAATGAAGGCAATGTAGTTTCGTGCAAGTAGGTTTATACCATCAAACGTCGCCCAGATGATTCTATTGACAGATACAAGGTACGGTTGGTGGCTAGAGGATTCTCCCAAGAGTATAGTATTGATTACTCCAAGACCTTTTCTCCTGTTGTCCACCTTGATTCTATTTGTGTAATTCTATCTATAGTTGTGAACAAGTCATAGGAGTTGATGCAACTTGATGTCAAGAACGCTTTCTTATATGGAGATCTTAATGAGCAGGTTTTTATAGAACAACCCCTTGGTTTTGTTGATCAGAAAGACAATCAAGTTTGCCTGCTTAACAAGGCAATTTATGGACTTAAGCAAAGTCCAAATGTCTAGTTTGAAAAGTTTAACAGCGTCATGCTGAATTATAATTTTGATAGTTGTAAGGTTGATCACTCTGTCTTTATCAAGCATATTGATAAGGGAGTTGTTATTCTTGTAGTATATATTGATGACATGCTTCTAATAAGTGATGATCCTTTGGATATAGAAAAGACAAAATAATTTCTTCAAAGAATGTTTACTACCAAAGACATGGGATGACCGAGATACTTCCTTGGCATTGAGTTAGCCTATTCTAGAGGGCATTTATCTTTATCTCAAAGGAAGTATAACTTAGATTTGTTAAAGGAAACCAAGCTTGAAGGTTGCAAACTAGATCGTACTCCTATAGAACAAAATCATTCTTTTTGAGATGAAGACTCTCCTCCTTTTGAAGGCATAGAGAGATATAAATGGTTAATAAGAAAGTTGATCTACCTGACCGTGACAAGACCAGATATTTCTTATACCATAAGTTTACTCAATCAGTTCATGTATGTCCCGAAACATGTCCATTGACAATGGGCTCTTTGCATTCTCGCCTATATTAAAAATGCCCCAGGAAAGGACCTTCTATATTAAAAACATGGCCACTTGAATGTTGAAGGGTATTCTAATGTTGGTTATGCAGGAGACAAGGCTGATAGAAAATCTACTTCTAACTTCTGTACTTATCTCAGTGAAAATCTAATTATTTGACGAAGCAAGAAACAAAATGTAGTCTCCAAATCAAGTGTAGAAGCTGAGTATCAAGCCATGTCTCAAACTACCACTGAGCTTATTTGGTTAAAGGCATTATTACAGGAACTACAAATTAATGTGAGTTTGCTTATTCCTATGCATTGTGATAATCAAGTAACTATTTATATCGTCAGTAATTCTACCTTTCATGAAAAGATGAAGCATGTTGAGATTGACTATTATTTTATCAGAGACTATGTGACCAAAAGGATCATCTCCACACCTTTCACTCGATCTGAAGACCAAGTTGTTGATATTTTCACTAAAAGGTTCAATGCTAATGTTTTTGAAAATTTTTGTAACAAGTTGGGCATGTTTGATATATATGCTCCAACTTAAGGGGGTGTGTTAGTACTTACTTATAAGATTCATTTAAGTATAAATGGATCCTAAATATTATATATATTCTCTTGTACTACCAAAAGGAAATATACAATATAGAATATTTTCAACTCCTATTATACCCCTACACATATGCAAAATAAGTCTTAACATTTCTCCTCAAGTTGGACTATATAAACACACATTCTTAGCTTGTTATGTATTTTTTGAACACATTAACATACAATCACTTTATAAAAATATTAGTAAGTTGTTAAGAAAATTTGACGTAGGGAGTACTAATGATTTCTATTAAAATAAGTTCTTAAATGTAATAATAATCAATTTCAATATGTTTAGTAGACTCGTGAGAAATAGAATTGCTAACAATGTAAATGGTTATTTGATTGCCACAATATATATTTATAAGAAGATCATTTTCACCTTTAGTTCAATTAAGAGACTTTAGCCATATCATCTCACTTACCATATATGATATTGATCTATATTTAACTTCTACACTAAACTTCGATACAACATTTTGTTTCTTATTTTTTCAAGTGACAAAATTGTTACCTATAAGTACAATAACTTGATGTGAATTTTTTATCACCTACATAGTCTAAGTTTGAATATGCCTTAATATTCAAATGTCTATGTCTAGAATTGGTTAGCCCTTTGCTTAGATTTCCTTTAAAATAAGCTAAGACACTTATATCATCATGCCAATGTACAATTTTAGGTTCATGCATAATTGACTTAAAAGACCAACTACATATGAAATATGTACAATATACTTCCTAACATCTTGAACCTACTCAAAAGTAGTGTCCCAACCAACATTTGTTTTGATTTACAACCTAACAAACTAGTTTCTTCTAATAAATCAAAAACATATTTCTTATATAAAAGAGCAATTTTGTCACCTAAGTAAGCAAATTCAATACCTAAAAAATTCCTTAGCTTTCTCATGTCTTTAATAACAAAGTGTTGGGTTAAAAAACTCCTTCATTTTGAGAATCTCATTCATATCATCACCTATCAATAATATGTCATTTACATAGACAACCAATATAATATAACTTGTTGACCTCTTTTTTATAAAGATGGAGTGATCTACAATACATTTCCTAAATCCCTATAAGATAATGATAAAACTAAACTTTTCAAACCACACCCTTAAGCTTTGTTTAAGTTTATAAATTGCCTTCTGAAGTAAGCATGCAATGTTCTTCTCTTGAGTAATATACTAGGAGGTGGCTGTATGAAAACTTTTTCATCAAGATCACCATATAAGAATGCATTGTAAACATTCAATTAAGATAAAGTCCACATATTGTTGACTATGACAAATAAGATAACATGGATGAAATTCAAATGGGCAGCTGTAGAGGTCTCTAAATAATTAACATCTACATGAAACCATGAGTAACAAGGTGGACTTTATACCTATCTACAAACCCCTTGACATTACATTTGATAGTAAAAACTTATCGATAGCTTACTACTAAAGCACCTTTTAGACAAGCAACCAATTGCCACATGTCCTACTATTCAAAGCTTACATTTCTTCATCCATGGTAGCCTTCTATCAATGAAGATGGAGAGTCTCGTGATAATTTTGTGGAATAGACTCTAATGATAAGGAAAGAGCAAATTGGCGAAAAGGATTGAGTGAATCATAGAAAATAAAGTCAGAAATGGGATACATAATGGTGGTGTGTGTATCTTTCCTAAGGGCAATAAATAAATCAAGGTCAAAAATGGCTAAATCTGCATTTGGTGGGGAGAATGACATTGTAGTGGTAGATTGAGTATTGTGGTGTTGCTGTCAATGATAAATTTGTAGGGGTTTAGACTATTGAGAAATAACAACTAAGGTATATCCTTTCAAGTGGGCAATGTGGTTGGGTTGATATAAAGGAGTTGTGGTAACAAGTCACTTAGAGTAAGGAAATGAAAACCACCAAAGTATGGAGTATACTCCATAAAAATATCTACAAATACAAAGTAACGATATATTGGAGGATGATAGTAATGATACCATTTTTAACAAAAAACCAAGGAACACACACTTAATAAAACAAGGAAAAAGTTTATTAAGAATTTTTGTAAGATTTTTAACAAAAGCAGTAACTTTAAAAGGAAGAGAAAATATTTCCTTATAAGGACATAATCTACAAAAAAGAATTTCTCCTCCAAAAAGAGATGAGGGCATACAATTAATAAAGTAGGAAATAATAAGAATGACATCAAAACACAAGCATTTAAGAATTTACATCTCAATCATAAAGATGCAAGTAACATCAAAATATAACAATATTTACATTCTGCAATCTCATTCTATTAAGAGGTATGGAAACAAGTGATGTGATGGAGTATACCATGCTCCTTATAAGAATGTTTAACATCATGATGAAGAAACTCCAAAGCATTGTTAATGCAAAAGTTTTAAGAGTAATGCCAAATTGATTTTTAATTTCATTAAAAAAAGTATAGATGACATTGAAGATATGTTGATGATATTTTAACATATACATCCAAAACACTCTAGAGAAGTTGTCAACAAACATAATATAATAACAATAACTAGATATAGAAGGAACCTAAATAGGCCTCTATACATCACAATGGACTAACTTCAAAAGACTTTTATTGATAGACAACTCACAATTCTTATAAGTAACACAAAATTACTTACTCAAGACATAAGACTCACAATAGACAAGGCAAAGAAATCTAAGGGAAAGCATCCTAAATTTTGCAAAGAGAACAATAACCAAGTTGATGATGTCACAAGATGAATCGTCACAAGTTGTTACAAATGCAAATCTCTAAGGGATATCATCTTTAGCAAGCACATAAACAACTCATCTACATTCATAGATCAAATCAATCCTCATCCCTCTTTGTAGATCTAGAAAGGTGTAATGGAAAATGAAAAACATAACAAAATAAAAAAGTTGTTTAGTGATAACACTTATTAATAAAATATTAAAAAGAAAATCAGAAATATAAAATATTTTACTGCAGAAGATATTGGAATCTATATTAACCATGCCTTCATTGAAAATAGTGCAACTTCATCCATTAGCAAGAGTAATAGAATTAATGTTTGATAGTATAATTAGACAAGAAAATAGTTTTTTTTACCAAACATATAATTTGATGCAGCATAGTTTATGACCCATAAACTATCAAAAGTTGTGTATAAGGCTTGTATACTTGAAAGAATAACATGAGCAATGATGTTATTGGAGGTTTGTTAAGCACAAAGGAGAAAGAGCTCACAATAATCTGCCTAAGATATAATTACTAATCATTGTGAGGTTGCAATGTTAGATGTTGAAGCACCATTTGTAGAAGCAAAATAGGAAGAGGGTGGGTGGCCAAAATTCTCCTAGTAGCTATCAGATGAATGATTCTTTTGACTACAATGCTCAAATGAAGGATGATTGTGACCTCCTGTTCATCTACACTAGGGATTGTTGTTGTAACCCCCACATCCACCCACAAAAGATGGCAATGCTAATGACTCAATAGAAGCAATGGAAGTAGCCAAAGAGATTTTCAAAACCCTAGCAAAGGTCGACTATAAAGAGGAAACAAATTCAGCACCAAGATTCAACAGATAGTTGTCCATCCACAACCACATTGGGGATTGTTGTTGTAACCTCCACGTCCACCCACAGAAGAGGGCAATGCTAATGACTCAACAGAAGTAATGGAAGTAGTTACGGAGATCTACAAAACCCTAGCAAAGGTCAATTATAAAGAGGGAACAAATTCAACACCATAGTTTAAGATTCAAACAAGCAAAGAAGATTGCAATTACAAGCTCCTTTTGGTACCTTTTCATGGTAGGTATATTAGCAATGAAGAGTTGGTAGACCTCAAACTCATCAAGAAGTGTGTGGAGGTTGCTATAGTACTCATATAAACAAATTGTTCACATTGACAATGAGTAAAGAGTTGTTTATAAACTTCACATAGATGTGAAATGTTCTAATCATTACCATAAGTCACATGCAATGTGTAACAAGCACACTTTGCTAATCGGATGCAAGAGATATTATGCATGATATTTTCTTCAACACTATTGATAATCTACAAGATGATGGCATAGTCAGTGTTGACCAATTAGCATAATCTCTAACCTTGATATCCAGAGGATCTTTAAAATTGTAATGTTCTTGCATGTGTGTCGTTTAAAAAGGTCTCGAAGGAAGGCACTCACCCAAAGCAATTAGTTGTTGACATTTAACTTGATGTTGGTCGTAGTACGTTTGACTAACCAACTGTCTTTGAGTGGTTCCACGGAGAAAAAGGACTAAATAGTGAAAATAGAGAGGAGGTGGATTGTATGAAAGGCATCCACAAGTGAGTGAAGAAAGTACGAAGAGAAAGATGGCTCATATAGACTAAGAGGGAGAACAATACATGAACAAGGAATGAACATGAGCACTAGAGTTTAGCATTGCTCGAGCTTTGATATCATGTTGAGGTTGGTGGCAAAAAAATTGATGCTATTCCAAGAATGAAAACGTACAGTATATATACACCCTAGTTACATATTTGAAATTCTTATTATACCCTTACACATATACAAGAATGAGTCTTAACAATAATAATATTATTGATATTGGAATATTAATTTTATTGACATCAAAAATTATTATTAACAATGGTGGTTATTACTTACTGTCTTTTTTACTACCAAAATTATTATTAACATCATCATAATGATTGTTATTATCATTGTTTTTAACTGTAATTATTATTTTTCACAATTAAAATTATAATAATTATTAACTATATGATTATCATCAATTTATGACTATTTCCATATTTTTATTAGCATTGTCATTACATTTATCACAACAATAATTGTTATTGTTATCATTAACATTATTATTAGATTTTACCATCATCTTTATCATCATATTGGCATAAAAAATCATCATCACAGTAGGATTCATAATTTCTCATTGCTAGTTTTTTAATGGATTGTATGATGAGGGCACATAGTGAAAAAGCTAGAGACAATGAAAGGTATTTTTTCATATTGTAAGAAGAGAGAGCTTTTAGAAAAATATCCAACTGTTGAATGGCAAGTGTACTTTTCTAGTAAATGGGATAAGCATTCATTTTAAAAAGGCCTACCTAAATAAGCAATTACAAACACACCCTAAGACCTGTTCCAAGTTTTCTACTTGACTAGTGCCTTTTTTTTCTGATCTCTCACCTTATTTATGTCTTTTTTCTTCTTCTTAGGTTTTAATGATTTAAAAGCCTTTTGGTTACAGTTTTATAAAATTGGAATTCCTACAACCTTACACTCAACAAAATTTTATGTACTCGTTCTTGCAATAAATGTACCAATTCAAACATGTATTGTAGAAGATAGCTATTCATCTATTCATTGCTTTCTTTATAATAAGTTGCATGAGTGTTCAAAACCCTAAAGATCATAAACAAAAAGAAAACACAGATGACATTTTTTTCAGCAAAGGACTACTTCATCATGGAAAACACCAAGTTCACACTACTCCGTCAGGAAATATAGATGTTTCCTATATGATGCTTGCATACATGAATGTTTTGTGAAAGATTGCTGGAGTCCCTCAATATAAACAGACTTTCTAGCAGAAAGAAAATCATACCAACTCCAATAATTGTAGATGACATCACTGTACCAACTGCACCAAATAGCATGATTGTTGTGAAGTTATGAAAGAATTGTTTCTTTTTAACCTGGAAGCTGGTGCAATATAATAAATTATAGTACATCATACACTACCTTTGCATGTATAAATAACTGCAACATGATTGAGTTAAAATGCATGAAGACCCAAGGAGCCTATGAGGTCATGATATGTGAGATCTGAATAAGAGAATTGTGGACAAGTGGAAATCACAGAAAATATCATTGTATCATTTCCTCTCGTTCCAGACAAACAACTATAGCCTCAAAAGCGAGCATATGATGGCTTTCATCTTGGTATGAGCTAGAAAAACATAAAATTGTATACCTGATACCTAAGTTGCTGTTTCATTGTAAACATACATTCCTTTCACATGTATCAATGTAAACCGTCCAGAACATAAACAAGTCACTCATTCTGAACAAGCTGGAAATAACCATAACCTAGAAGGGTAGAAGTTTACAACCTAGCACTTCACTTCTTGATATAACCTTTAAGGTGGATAAGAATAAGGTGAAACTCATGATGCCTAAGTTGCTCTTTCTTTGCAATAGTAAAATAAATAGGTCAAGTACTGGCCAAAGCTACCATGTCAGTCAATATTAAAATAAAGACCTAATACATTTACATCCATACAAAAAGGTTTCTGGAAGAATGATAGATGATGATGGCAGACAATGTTAGTACCTATACCTGCCATAACATCTGAAAAGCACCTGGTTCTGTGCATGAATCTGATTCCATTGGACATGTGATACTGATGCTGATTTTCCATAATGTATGCTTTCTCCACAGTTTGATTACATAATATAAAAATCCGATTAGGGGAAGGGTTTTGAACTATTTCCAAGGTTTTCCTTTCCCATGATGTCTTATTTGATTCCAGATTCTGTCCATAATTTGATTGCATAATCAACAATAATGAATGCCTTGATCCCACGATTTGAGGAAAGTAATTTGATTTCATAATGTAAGAACTGATTTCAAACAATAAACTGGCCTAAAAATATATTCTTTTGAAAAATGTAATTTAAGGATAGTATAAGGTAAGCTTCCAATATCTTACTTAAAGAAAATTTTGAGAAGAAGGATTTCCTAGTGGTGATGCTAAGAAATTTTTCTAGTAACACCTTTTTTTTTTCTTTTGAATTCATAAAAAGGTGAAAGTAATCATATAGATTTATTGTTAGAACATTATAAACACATGGTAAAAAATTTACATAAATTAAATATGTATTAATCCTTGATCTAAAGGTCCTAAAATTTAAAACTTTTCTATTATATTTTAACCATTGATTTTTAAGTAAAAATATACTAATGAACATTACTTAGATTAATATGAAAATTTAACACAGTATATTATACCATAAATTAACTAATTATAGAATTATTTCAATTATTACAATGAAACATTAACAAAAATTGTGGTGCCACTAGGAAAATTTCCTGATGGCACCACCAGGAATGTTTTGGCAATTTGAGAATGTGTATGTGAAGAGGAAGGAATGGAGTAGATCTAGGAAAAGAAGAAAAGACAAAAAGTGTCATCCTCTTTTTATGACTTTAACCTAAATTGGTTGCTTCCAACAAGAAAAGAAAAAGAAAAAAAGAATGCTACACTGCCATGGCCCTGAAAAAGCCTCACAGTGGAAGACAACTAATGTACAAAAAATAACAATATTAAGTTAGTTTTTAGATAAGATTTTTGAGAGCTTCATTTATGTGAAATCTCAATTTTTTGTAGAGTTCAAGGTGAGTAGAAATCTTTCAATTGTAGAGTACTTTGATAATCTGTTTGGAAGAGAAATGGTACTCAATCTTAACTTGAAAAACGAGGACAATATAATGATTATGACCTTCTGTTCTGACCTAAAATTATGACATAGCATAACAACAATCATCACATGACAGCAATTAGAAAATGATATGGTTTAGTTTATATTGTGATATGATCTTATGTATACAGAGATATTTATTAGTTCAAATTGTAACGTAGTATGTTACAGTTTGTGTCGTGATTCAACCTAAAAGGGACATAATTTGGATTATTTTGTGACATTATTAAATATGATTTGTGGTATGGTTTTACAGTGATATAGCTTAATTCAAATAGTGATACGGTAAGACAATGATCATAGATAATTTAATTTATTTCCATGGCAAGGTATTTTGATAGAAAAAGAGACGTTTAGATGAGTTTGAACTGTATAAATCATAAGTAATAATAGGCGTTATTGCCAAAAAAGTGAATGTCTCAAAATCAATCTGATTCTGATAGAATTGACACTTTGCTTGATTCTATGATTATGCAAAAATAAGAAGAAAATCGACGGTCACAATCAACTTGATTTTCACCAAAATATGTCATGTCAAGATTATTTGTGTATAATTCTAGTCAAATTCAAAAATCTTAGAATCGAACATACCAAAATCTTAGACAAGCCGTACCTAAATTATGTTATAATAGGATGACTCCAATTCAAAATTGATACAAGCGGTACCTAAATTGCAATATTACGAAGAAAAAAGAAAAAAAAACTCAAAACTCACCCCGCATTGAAAATAATTGGCGGAAGAAGATAGATGAAGAACAGATCCTCGCTAAACACCAGAATCCTGGAATTCTTCCATTTGGAAGTCGTCAGAATGATTATCCCATTGAAAAGACCCTGCAACCAAACCCACACGGATCAAATTGTTCAGCTCGAAAACAAAAAAATGTGAACAGGAACAATCGGAAAAATAATAAGCTCACAATGAGAAGCGCAGTGATTGATTCATTCATCCACCTGTGTTCTTCCAACCAATGCCCGACGATGATGCAACCCCAGAGGACACTAGCGAAGCTGACGATGGACATGACCGAGGCGTCCTCCGTGGTCGACAAGTCCTGAAGAACCATCGACGAGCTCAGGGACCTCGCTGGCATATCCAGTTCCATGCCCATGGTAGTGAGGCTCCACTCCGCCCAAATCGAGTTACGCGCGTGTGTAAGCGGATAAGCTTCTTCTCCTGAGCCTTCGGAACGACGTAGACGAGAAGAGATGTTTCTACGCAACAAGTGAACCATACAAGCATGGGAATTTATCCTCTCTTTTTTCGTAACGGGGAATTTATCTTTTTCGATAATAAAAATAATGAACTTTCAAATAATAATAATAATAATAAATATTAAGCATGGAAAGTTATCTAAATCGTGCTTCGTAATAATGTATTGGTTGCATCGATTATAATCACATCGCACGCATTTTTATTTTAAAGACAGAATTAATGCATGATATATTGTATGTATTTGCATGGTTAATAAATATACCACTAAGTACACGTTAATGTGGTAATGATTAAATTTTAAATATTTATAGTAATGAACAACAATCACGTTATATCAATGTTTGATGTATATGCGTTATATGTGTAATCATATTATATTTGGCACAACGAGATCGAACAAGACAGACAGAGCTGAAGTAGAAGTGAAGGGATCCTTTCAATTATTATTACCATCACATTATATGTATTATGTATAATCATATTATTATTTGAACACTTTCCAAAAAGCTAAGCTTTTGACAGATCAACTTATAACGAGCACTTGCAGGAGTTAATAAGCTGCGGTCAAAATTCTATTTGGAAAGTAAAATTCTTGAAAAAATTTTAATTGTTACGCAAGTCACGATGCCATAAATTCAAAAAGTGTAATTTGATCTTCTAAGTTATTGACCTTTAAATAAATTTTTGAACTAAAAATGCAAAAGACGAAGAACTCCTAAGCAAAATGTTTAGGAAATATTCCACGTAAACATGTATTTATCTCTCACATGTTTTTCTTTCCTTTTATTTCTTTCTTTTCTTTTTATGTTCTTCGTGTCTTCTTTACTTTAATTTTAAATATTTATTTTTAAAATTTAGATCAATAAAAATAAAAATTTTGAAGATATTCCAAATTGATGATAATATTCAGTAGATATATGCAATCTAATGAAGGGTTTATACATTAGGAATTTGACAAAAATGAATTTATTTTTTGTCAGATTCTCAATGAACATTGTTTGTGTATTTATGAAATTCAATTTCAATGAAAAATGAATTTTATCTCTTTACAAAGGTTGGGAAAAAATTTTCCTAACCCAAAAGGTCGAAATCCTCTAGAATTCCACAGATCATGCGTCCCACTCACCCTCACATGTCCCACTTGCCCTTGCTCGTTAAGCTCCATAGACAAGAACCTTTACTCCACGTCAAGTTCATGTGTCTCACTTCGCTCATCTTGCTCACACGTCAAGCTCTACAAACAATAACTTTTGCTTTGTGTCAAGCTCATGTGTCCCACCGACTCATCTCTCATAGGAACCTTGAAAGCTTTGATTTTTTAGACAAAGGCAATCTTTTGAGTCCATTCCTCCCTTCCTCCCTTCTTCTTTTTTCTCACCCTATTTTCTAGGGTTTGTTTTTCATTGTTTGTTTGATGTGAGTGGGTTATTTCAATTTGATCAATTAGCATGCTTCCTTACTGTAGTGATTTCAAATGTTGAAGATTGACTATCAGTTTCTTATTTTACCTAGATGTTGCAATTTCTATAAATTCAAGGCATTTGATCAATTATCAAATTGCTATACCACTATTTATATACTTTTTGCAAATGTTGGCACCAATTGCAATCACTTCTCTCCCTTGATTAATAAAAAAAATTTCTATCCTAAACATCTATTTGGGAAATATTAGATATTGGTGTTGTTACCTGATAACCTTGATTAAAAAAAAGAAGAAAGTTGCACAAAGCTTTTGTTTGGTTCAATTGGTTTTGATATTGTCTCCTAACTCTTCACACAATATATTGTTAGTTTTAAGGAGTATTTTAAACATGGTGATCATGCATTGTACATAACATATTCCTATATTATGGTGATCTATTGTGATCTCTCTAATACAACTTTTGATCTATGATGCATTTTATTACTTATTATTCCTATATTATGGTGTATTTTATTAATGATTTATAATGCTAAGTTTTTTTTTTGTATTTTATTGAAATTTGCATTCCTAAGAAATTGATAAATAGAAAGGTAGTGGAAGATCTTATTTTAGTTGGAGTGTTTAAGCAAATGAGATGATATTAAATAGTTTATGTGAAATTATTAACGAAGGAAATAGTAAAACTTTTAATTGAAATATACAAATTGATACATAAATGAAAGTAATTGATGATTACAATAAAGAAATATGAGATAACATCCAAAAGAAAAATATCAACAATCAAATAAAAACATGAAAACAAATATGCAAGATTTATGTCAAGATCTTGAAGATAAATTACAAGAAGATCAATGTGATGTGGTGGTTGAAGACTTTACAAATATAGGAGAAGATGAAATTATTAACATTATTGGCAACAACAATCAAGAGTAGATGAAGGAAATTGTTGATAAATTTTATGAAAATATCATGAATACAATGTGGGATGGTTGTCATTGAAAGCATTGCAAGTATTAGAATAGACATATTTATTATAATTTACCTTTTGTTGTTTCAAATAGAATTTAGAATTTGATAATGTAATTTATCTTTTGTTATTTCAAACATGCATTAATGACTTTAACTAAAATCTTATTTTGTTATAATGATAGTAGAATTTTTTGATCTCAAGTATAATCATGGAATACATAGATGTAGATATGTACTTATATTTTTGCATATACTTGGTTTTGATAAATGATATATACTTAATTAAGTGATAAATGATATATAAAGATCTAATTTTATAACATGTAATGTAATTAATTTATTTATCAATTACATTTTAATCAATTACTTCAATTCATTAATTAAGTAATTTATTAAAAATTAATTTTATTTAATTTTATTACATGAACAAATACTTAAATTTCAATTTATGTTAAATTATTGAATGTATATAAATACTTAAATTTTAAATTTTATTTCTGTCAAATTTTGTAGAATTCCAATTCTATCAAAATTTAAATTTTATTAAATTTAATTTTAAATATACAAATAAATCCTAAAAAGACCTGGTCAAAAGACGAGGAGGCCTATTAACTCAATTTTATTCATATCATATCTTTTCCCGTGAGAATTTTCGTCCAACATTTCTTTGTATTATTAAATTTCCTATTCAAATATTGTATCAAAAATTTATTTAAAATCAATTATTAATAATAAAATGAATCCAATGTTACATATCTCTCAATTTCTGTGGGTCTTTTCGACCATCAAAAAGTTGACCGACCATCGACTAGAATAACTAATGATGGATATCTAGTCGATTTTCATAAAGTTAATTATAACAAAGATTAAATATAATTATACTAAAACTTATCATTATAAAACAATCAAATTCTTACAATCATCCGTACCGACTATAATAATTTAGTTAATTTAAAAAATAATACTTATAATTTTTATTAAAATTGAAATTGTAATAAAATAAAAAACCACTAACATTAAAAAAAAAAAATGCATGGGCGGTTTGTTCGCCCGTCGCATGTCATTACTTCACGCCACTTTCGGCTGGACCATCAAGCGCGTCTCGATTTAATCCATATGTCCATCAAATGTCTTTTTTCTTTTTGTAAAATTAAGAATTTTCTTTTGAATTCGAATCGTATTTTTTAACTTGTAATTAAAGAAATAACGAAAAGCTTTCGTACATCTTGATCTGTAGAAGTCCATCAAATGTTCAATGCCTCACTCCTTATGCATCCTTTCGTCAAGCAAAAGCGGCACGTCAGCTCGAGCTACGATTTCGCACTCGTCGCTAGTTTTCCTACTTGGCAGAACGCTGACGTGGACGGGCCCTGTAAACGCCAAACCCGTCCCTTCCCCTCACACCTCGCACAGTCACACGACGCACCCACCTTTGCTCTCGGTATAAAAGAAAAAAACCACTTGCCTTCGATCTTGCTCCTCCCTCCTCAAGAGTTACGAAACGAGAGGAGGAGAAGGAACGAAGGAAAGAAGAACAATTTCGATCCTTATTCTCCTCCACCCGTCTGGCCTTCCTCTGGTGGATTTGGTTCTCCACTCCCGCCTCGTTCCCGTTCCGGACGCGATTCCTGCTGTGCTGGTTCATTCGCGTTACCGATCCGTGAGATTCTCCTGTCGTTGCGGTCATTCTCCTGCTGCTCTCGTGGTGGTGGGCGTTCTGGTTCCGACGATGTTTGGAAAATTGAGATCCCGTCTTTGCTTTGCTTTTCTGGTTGCCAGTTCGGTCTTTTTGCAATGCGTGTGTCCTTTGTGGACGGTGATGTTGGAACCGGAAGTCTACGGTTTTGTAGTGTTTTTGTTTTTTCCGTATTGTGATCTATGAATGTGGATTTTGGAAGGAGCCTCGTTTTGATCTGGTTTCGTTCTTTATAGGATGCGTTTCTGTGTTTGAGTTCATTGGGATATTGTTTGAATTTTAGGGGCTTTCTGTAGGTTCGGTGGAGGAGCTCGTGCATGTTTGTTGATGTTTACAGGAGAATGGTGTCGTTATGGATTTTATAAAGCCTTGTGTTTTGTAGCCTGGAGCGATGGGGTTTGACTCCTGACGCTCAGAGATGAATTATGGGATGTAAGTCTGCGATAGTATAATGAATTTCAGACATATTACAAATTTCCCCGTGTTCTTATCGTTTCATCTTATTGAACTAATGACTTCCGGAATTACAGGTCAATCATATGGAGTTACAATGATTGTGTTTTGCCACACTTCTAATCTGCTTGTTATTTAAGGTACATTTGCCTTTTCCCTTTTCTCTTTTACGACCTCAGAAAATGTGGATGGACTAATTTCAATTCATTCTCTTTTATTAAATTGACATATTTACCTTCTCTTATGCTGGAAAACCGTTCTCTCAGACCTTATCTTGCATAAAATCAATATCATAGATTGAAGTTATTGAGAAAATAGTGATGATTCTTGAATGAACCTATCAGTATAGTATAAACGCTTAAATTATCAATATTGATGAAGAACCTATTGATGCTCATCATGCTATTTGGCAATAATTTTTTTTTGTAGAGAATTCCATATATATTCACCAATTCCATGTAATTCATACCTTTTAGTGTGACAATCCTAGGGAGTTTTACAGTCATGAACAATGGTTCTCTTGATATCATTCCATTTTTATGCTTTCTTGATTTAAAATTTATTTAATGAATACTCATATTTTTATACTCTATTTAGTTATTCATATTCGTTTGCTTTCATATTTGATATTTGAGAAATATTGATATCTGAATCTTTTCAAATGTGATTTTAATTTTTTATATCTGGCATGCCTCCACATTCATATTTATATTTGGAAAATGAAAATAAATGCAGACATTGTAAAAGATACATGCAATCTATATTCTATCTGCTTGTACCCTAGATTTCTGCCACTTAACCACGGACTTTGCAATCCTGCTTGAAATTCTTTCCCGTCATAATCCTACATTTGATTACTCATTGACATTGATCTATACTAACAAATGTTTGAGATAACATATGCAATTTTAACTCCTTGCATATAGCCAGCTAGAACCATCCAAGACAAATGCCTTCTGCAGGGGAATTGGGAAATGTGTACATCCTAAATTCTTCATCATATAGCTAGGTTTTTTTTTCTACCAAACTTTTTTCAGTTGACATTTAGTGCTTAAGATGTTTTTGGTTTGTTTATACTGTGGTAGAGTAACAAAGTTGTTCAATTTGTGTTTTTGGATATGTTAAATATTTTGAATATCAGGGATAATCAGGTATGGTTTAGACCAATTAATATCTACATATGACTGTAGCTATAACAATAACAACTGCCCTTCCAGATTCCAGACTCCAGACATGCATCTTATTAAAGAATGCAACAGAAAAATTCATGAAATATCAAAAAACAAAAATTACCTAAATAATAGAACTGTATCAAATGAAAAAGAAAATTTAAAGTAAAAGGAGAAAAATAAATAGATATGAAAATTAACAGTATTTATTAAATATATTCCAGTGATTGATGTTTCATTTAATTATTGGAATTTGACATTACTTACGTATCTTCATAAATTCATTTGTAGCCCAACCTCAATGGGATACTAAATATTAGTTATTACATATCACTTCAAAGAAAATCAATAATTATTGCTTTAAACCTTTGTTCTAAGTTTTTATTCTTCTCTTATAGCATGGCAAGATACAGATTCACTGTTTTTATTTATGTGCATGTACTTATAATCTTTGCTTTTCTTTTTTCTTGTGTATTTATTCCAATTCTCAATTAGTAAGCATTGTGATGAATTTAGGTAAACTAAAATTAGCAAGAAATTTTCTGCTGGGCCATTTAGATTCTGGAAATGCATCATCTTTGACTTGTTGCTTTTGAATTGGAATTGACAGGCTCTTCATTTCAATGGTCTGCAAGCTTGATCCTGTCAAAATGGCAGCCATGGTGAGATTTCTCTCCAGTGGAAGGCATTCGGAAATAACTGCAGGTAGTTTCCTTTGTTATAACACTTGGTTAAACTGCTGAAGTACATATAAGCTTCTATCTATTTATTGTAAGACTTTCCGTTTAACTACCATATTTTTTTACATTTATCTAATTTTTTTTTTTATGAAGAACAAGCATGAACATGCAGTATTTTGAAAAATATGCAATGAAAATTCTGCAGATGTTTGGATATTGTTGGAACACAAAAGAATAGGTGAAAGTTGTTTATTTCACTAGAATAACATAAGACCTCCATTTATAGAGACTATATGGAAGGAACAAAAACACCATAAACAACATGAGACTAAACCTATTTACAATATAAATAGTCCTAATACATTATTTATCTTCACACTCCCTCAAGTTGAAACATCTAGCTTGCAATAGACTCAATAGCAAAACAGATTCAATAACAAGTTAATAAACATAATAAAAAATAGCAAATATATAGAAGAATATAAAAAATCCTATTGCTGTGGTAGAAGTAGCTGCAACAGTAGGTGATAATCTAAGAACTATATCTTAGATAGTAACATAACCATTGAATGTAATCCAAAGTAGGAAACCAATTTTTGTTGTAGAAGTAGCAGTAAAAGACAGTAATTTGAAAATTGTATCTCAAATAGTAGTAAATTAATCATCAGATACAATTCAAGGTAGTAAAATAGATAAACAATGTAGTTTATTTGCAGAAAGCGGTGTGACCTACTACCCTCAATTTTTTTTTTGAATTTTCTTATTTTTTCTCTTTTTTTATTTTTTACTTCAACCATATTTTTTTTCACATTTTTTCCTTTTTCTCTCTTTTCTTATTCTTTCTCCTTTTTTCCCTTCTCTGTTCCTTCTCCCCCTTCATCTATAGTTGTCCATAGACATGGCACGACACAGTCTGATTGGCATTATGCATGGTCAAAATACTGTTGGGCCATTGTCATATTGATGGGGGAAGGAGGCAACCTAGGCACAACTCATGGCTTGTAATCTGTCTGTATTGTACTAGTCAACAATATAGTTTGACTTATTCAGCCATGCTTTTTGACGTATCAAATTATAGAATTAATATGCTGAACTTATGAATCAATATACTATTTTTACAAATAATATATTGAATTAATTATAGACTCTTAAGTTTTATAGGTTTAGTATACTGATTTACAATTTGGTATACTGAAATTGATACAAACAAACTTTACAAACATTTTTAGCATATTATTTCTGTAAACAATATATTGATTTAAGAAAAACCCACTTGTGTCATGTTGACCTGCATATTCATATCGGGTCATGTTGGCACATCCTGATTCCATCGAATGATAGCTTAATATGGTCTATTAAACTATGTTGTGCTCATCAATGGCACAATTTGACTGTGATGAGTTAGGTTGACATGGTTGGGTTTGGCCCAATTAACATGTCTAGTTGTTTTTGTCTTGCCTCTACAACCCTAATAGGTGTGAGCGATAATGAGTTCCTCTAGGCTTCCTTTAGTAGTAGTGGAGAATCTAAGCTTAGGAAGAATTTCAAAGAAGAGTCAACATACTCGTGATGTTCTCTAATGAGTAAAGTAGGAAGGAGTTGAGGAACACTACTGGCTTTTGATGGAGTCCATCATTGGGATGGATGATCCTAAGTGTCTTGAGGTTGAAAAGAGAGGAGCAACACTTGGTGGTTCACTAGTAGTTGGCACCTATGAGTGTCCTGATTGATGCATACAAGGTTGTGAGGAGGTTTTCAATGGAGATGGAAGTAGAAATTGCCAACATGGATGTAAGGAGGTAACTTAAGAATAGGACCAAGTTGACAAGGAACTTAGGGAGCATCATCTCCATGTATACTATCGGGAAACTCATTTGTATGGTCTCTGATGATCAAACTCTGACCCTCTACTCTTGTTTCATGATCTATTGCCAATAGTGTCGGAGATGCTAGAAATAGAGGATGAAAAGGCTAGCTAACAAAGTGGAAATAACCTATGGTGATACCAAAGAGGAAGGCAAAGGTGGAAAGTAAGAGAGGGATTAAACACGAGGAATAGAGACAACCCATGCAAGGGGTTTGATGATGGTTGGCGACAATGATGGTAGTTTGGAGGAAAGTAATGACTAGGGTTTTCCTCCTTCTTACCTAGATTTCTCACACTTTTTAGACTCTCAAAATTTAAGTTTTGATTCCATGTTGAAACACAAAAGAATAGGTAAAAGTTCATTTCACTAGAATGACATAAAACATCTATTTATAGAAGCTACATTGAAAGGGTAAAAACATCATAAACAATTTGGAATTAAAATTACTTACAATACAAATAATCCTAATACATTATTTATTTTCACAGATATCAAATGCCCAAACTCCAAATTGAACTCCATTAATTGACTCAATGGTCAATACTTTACTAACTGGATAAAAATTAAGAGTGAAATACAGAATTTTACTCCTTGTGAAAATGCTGCTATGAACCTCTTATTATTAACATGGGAAGACATAAGAAAATAAACAATAACACATTTCTCACTATGGCAATACTTGGTATTCGTTATTTTGGATAATTTTGTGCTCTATATGCATATTGTCAATGCTTCTCTTATAACTTTGTCTTGGTTTTTCTTGCTAACCAGATGCCGTGTGTACTATTTACTAATTGGGATTATTGATCAAATTTCTATCTTATAAATAATAAATTCTAGTGTTTATGAGCAGAACTTTAGAATTCAGCACAAAATATAAAATCAGTTCTGAGGTTCCTGCTTGTAACAATACATACGTAAATGTATGCATTTACATATGTTTGTGTGTTTGTGTATTATTTATGTCTTCAAAATTGGAATCCATGATTCTTTCCTGTTCCAGAACCATAAACCACTTAAAAAATTTCTAGAACTATAATTTTCTGCAGCCAACATTTTCTATAATTTTTAATATTTGCAATTACCAAATTCATTAAATTATTCTACGTGCAAATCTTTTTAGTTGAAAACTATATACTATTTGTGAGTGGAGCTCTTTCTCTTCTTCCAGAGGAAGCAGCCCAGGATAAAGTTGTGTTGCAGACTATAAACAGAGAATTCCATGAAGCGAATGAGGCAAACTTACTTGAAGAAAAGGGTAATGATCTCTTTTTATTCATGTATTGCACATTCACTTTAGTCTACACTAATATCTGTCTGATTTTGTTAGTTTATTTTCTATGCATGGCCACACTTCATTAATAATCCTTATGTTGTTAATGATAGCTTATTTCTGGAGACAGGTAGTGTGGCTTTGGGTAATGCTCTTACTTAAAACTCAATGCTTTAGAATTTGCTCACAGTGAAGGAGTGCTATTTGAAGTTAATGGGTTACAATGAGGAAAAGGGAATTATTTAACGTTATGTGGAAGGAAAGGACACCACTCAAGTTTCAGGGATTTAGGTGCAAGAAATCATGCCATCTTTGATGCTGCCTGCTGTACCTTAGGAGAGATTGTGGGGCTTGCTAAACATTTTTGGGAGACCTGGGCTTCTTTTCTGTACTCTTTGCTGGATCTTTTCTTTTTACTTTTTTGATTTACCTCTAAGTCTTCTTTCTCTTGGATGTATCCTATTGGTTATTAATGAGATTCATCCTTTCACTTTCACAAAAAAACTTTGGAATCCAATTTGAAATTTTCTATAAGTCTCACTTATTAACGAAGGCCATTTTTGGGAAACAATTATAATGTCTGAAAAAGGAGAGGAAGTGGGTCTTTGTTCTGGCAGAAAGTAATAATTATATATGAATTGACTATCTTTCAGTGAAAATAATCCTGCAAATGGGGTGAGAGCTATGTGAGAAGGTTGTGTGAAGAGAGGTGTTAGCAATTGTAGTCATTGGATTAGGAGATGATGGACTTGTATGTATGCCATTTTTGGAAGGGAGAAGGGGCACAGATATTTGGTAGTTAACAATGGTTTGGTAATGCTTAGGGGTTTGCCTTGTCTCCAACTTTTCTCCCAAGGCTTTGGGCTCATTGGTGAATGCAAGTTCTGCTTCTTCTCTGCAGATTTTTGTTGCTGTATGTGTCTATGAGTGAATTGGGGGCTGTACTTTGTTTTGCCATTTTCATGTTTTTTGTGTTTCTGACTTGCTGACTTTTTTCTGTAAGAATCTGTTGACATTTGAAATATTCAATTTAGAAGGTATCTTTGTGATGGTGATGCTCTTGACTTTGTTAATTTGATGAATCTTTTGGGAATCCATGTTCTATACCTGACTCATTTAATTGGTTGTAGGACAACAGTGGTGGTCTCTCTATTAGTGTTTTTAATGCTTGATAATGGGGAATGAGATTGCCCTTATTTAGCCTGCATTTGAAATAGTCATTGTTCCATGGAAATTTTTTTTATGATGCTGGCCTTGTTGGTGGTGGAATGAAATTATCCTTTTTTAAGCTGTTATGAAATAATCATGGTTCATGGAAGGTGCACTACAAGTAGTTCATGGTAGATTGTCATTGTAATTGCCATTGAAGAGTAGGCCTATTCTAGTAGCAAATTTTGATGGAAGTGTGAGGCATGTTGGCGGTTACCTTTCTTGCTTTGTGGGAAATGGAATAAATGTAGGCTGAATGGTAGGAAACATATGTTGTGGCTCACATTCTTGTATGCTTTGGTGGCTGGAAGAAATAGAAGATTTCAATTGGACTATAAAAATAAAAGGATGAGGAGCTTAGTACTGTTATTGGGTGGTTTATGGAGAGGATGAACTGCAAAGTTATCACTGGTACTGTGATTTGTGTGGCTGGATGGTTTAATTGCTCTATGTGGGAGTGACTAGGCTGTAATCACTTTCTTGTTTCCATATTTTCAAACACCAATTTGCATTTCTTTTGTTGCTATATGATACTTTTTTATTTTTCTTGTGTTTTCTTTCTCTTCATTATTTTCCCATTTTCAATGTTGATTAATTATTTTTTATACAACAAGAACAATTGATGCCTTAATCCCATTATATGTGATTAGCAAGATGAATTGTTCTTACTATTTCTCTTAAAAACATTGCTGCTTATATCTTGTATTTAGCTAGGTTGTTGTTGATAAATATATATATATTCTTTTTCCCTCTATTACATGATTTAATATAACATATGTTGTAAACATTTTTAGTCAATTTATGCATGAACCTAGAGAGGTTCACTGGTCAAGAGCAATCCATGTTTTAGCTAATATTATACAATTTCCAAGAAAAAGGGCTCTTGTGTGAGAGACATTGATAGTTAAAAATTGAAGGATATTTTGATTTAGATTATGTAGGAGATAAAGGAGACAAAAGGTCTATTTTAGGAGTTGAAGTTGATGGTGAAGAAGATGGAGGAAGCAAGAGAGGAAGAAGAGGGAGGAGAAGAAGAATAATCCTAATCCATACAAGGAGTTTTCTACTTTCATAATCATTTCTAAAAGGGTTACACTCTTATATACTTACATAGAGATAAATGGATCCATAAACGAATCCTCACACTGTTAGATATCTAATATTCCCCCTTAAGTTGGAGCGTACATGTCAATCATACTCAACTTACTACAGAGTCTCCTAAAGTCATGAACACCAAACCTTTTTGTAAGTATATCTGCAACTTGATCTTCAGATCGGATGTAGAGAGTTGATATGATTTTCTTTTGAACATTATCACGAATGAAGTGACAATCCACTTCAACATGCTTCGTTCTCTTATGAAAGGTAGGATTAACGACAATGTATATGACAACTTAATTATTACAATGCATTGGCATTGGGCCATAATTGTCAATTCCCAATTCAAACAATAGAGTTTTTAACTAAATTAATTCTGCAGTGGTGTTGAACATGCTACGATATTTAACCTCAATGCTAGATTTGGCAATAATATTTTGTTTCTTGCTTTGCCATGTGACAAGATTACCTCCAACACAGGTTAGAAAACCAGAGGTAGATTTTTTGTTATTTTTGTCCCTAGCGTTACCTGCATCAGAGTATCCTTCAATATTTAAATGACCTTGCTTCTTATATAAGAGTCTTTTTCTAAGAGTTTCTTTTATATAAGCTAGAAGCCAGAGAACTCCTCACCAATGAACTTCTCTAGGCGAGTACATAAATTGACTGAGTAGATTAACAGTGTAACTAATATCAGGTCTGATCACTGTTAAATAAATGAGTTTGCCAACCAGTCTTCTGTATCGGCCTAGAACATCAAACATAGGAGAATCAATATTCCACAAGGAGTGAGTCTACTCAATGGGTGTATCTTCTAGCTTGCATCTCTCACGTCTTGTTTCTTTAAGGAGATCTAGAACATATTTTTTTTGAGACAAAGACAATGTTCTAATAGAATGAACAAATTCAATCCCTAAGAAGTATTGAAGAGTATCCATATCCTTTGTGGCAAAGTATCTTCGAAGGAAATTCTTAATAGCTTTAATACCTTAGACATCACTCCCTATCAGTAACATGTCATCCACATACACAACAAGGATAATAACCCTATGAGAAGTGTATTTGACAAAGATAGAGTGATCAACCTTGTAATTGTCAAAACTATCACTCCACATGACCTTGTAAAAAGTCTTAAACCAAGTTTTAGGATTTTGTTTAAGACCATAGATGGCCTTGTAAAGGTCACACACTTACATCTTCCCCTGAACAATATAGCTAGGTAGTTGTTTCATGTAGACCTGCTCATCAAGATCACCATACAGAAAAGCATTTTTAACATCAAATTGCACCAAGGGCCAAGAAGAATTGATGACCATAGATAGAAGAACTCGAATAGAGTCAAGGCAAGCTACTAGAGAGAAAGTGTCAGAGTAGTCAATCCCGTACTCTTGAGTAAAACCACGAGCAACCAGACGAGTCTTGTAGCAATCAACTATACCATCAGGTTGACGTTTGATGGTAAACACCCATCTACAAGAGACAACATTTGCCTGAGAGGGACGAGGAACAAGATCCCACGTGCCATGAGAGAGAAGGACATCAATCTCATCATCTATAGCGGCCTTCCAATGAGGAACCTAAAGTACTTCCTGATAATCCTTGGGCATAGACTCATCAATGAGGGCAAGAGCAAAAGCATGAGAAGTAGGAGGAAGACTAGCATAGGAGACAACATAGGAAAGAGGATGTTGTGTGCAGGAGTAGGTTCCTTTACGCAATGCAATGAGAAGATCCACTTCTTCCAAGGGTGTGGGATGGAAAGGTAACTCTGGAGGAGGAGAGGAGCTTGTAGCCAGGTCAGAGGATGTAGGAGGATCCACCACTAGAGGCGTGTGCTGCCGATGACGATAAACTTGTAGAGTATCGGGAGGACAAGTCTCAGTGAGGTGTGATTCCTCTAGAGTAGATGTGACACCATAAGAAAAGGAAGTGTTAAGAAGGAGAGGACCAGGGGTAGGAATAGAAGTAGTAAGTGAAGGTGCAACAACAATAAAATATGGTTGAAACTCAAAAAAAGTAACATCCATAGAGACATGGTAGCATTTGATGAGAGGATAGTATAAACAGTATCCCTTTTGATGACGAGGATACCCAACAAACACACATTTGATGACACGAGGAGACAACTTGTCAAGCCTAGGCATATGATCATATACAAATGCTATACAGCCAAAAACCTTAAGAGGAATGGGAAAAATGTCTCTATCAAAGTAGAGACTATGCAGAGGGATATCATCTCCCAAGGGAGTAGAAGACATCCGGTTAATTAGAAAAACTGAGGTAAGAACAACATCAGTATAAAGGTAATGAAGAATCTGTATATGAACCATAAGAGTACGAGTAGCATCAAGAATGTGACAATACTTGTGTTTAGCCACACCATTCTATTGAGAGGTGTGGGGCCAAGTAGTCTGATAGACGATGCCAGAGGAGGCACAAAAACTTTGAAATTGATGGTGCATAAACTCAAGAGCATTGTCAGTACGTAAAATTTTGAGAAAAACAGAGAATTGGTTTTTAATTTTAGCTAAGAAAATTTTCAATACATCAAGAACATCTTTGCGAGACTTTAACAAGTCCAAGCAACACGAGAATAATTGTCTACAAAAACTATGTAATACTTGTGACCACGATACGACATAATATGACTGGAATTCCAAATGTCACAATGAACAATATCAAACATACTAGTGGATGAAGTAAGACGCAACTGCTTGAAGGTAATACGATGATGCTTACCCAACTGACAAGACTCACACTGAATCGAAGATAGAGAAAACCAAGGAAGGGCTTGACACAATTTCCAATGAGATAGATGTCTAAGCCAATAGTGTTATAAAAAAGAGGAATTAGTGCTAGTGAGACCAGTCGCCAGACCTCAAGGAATATGGTCACAAACCAACACATAAGCTCTAGAGGTCGATGACTTACACCCCAAACCAATCCTCTTCCCTGTCTGAAGGTCCTGAAAGGTTACATGAAAAGGGAAAAAGGTCACAAAGCATTGTAACTGAGTAGTAATGGTACTAATGGATAAAAAGTTAAAAGAAAACTCAGGTACATAAAGAATGTCATTTAGTCGTATCTACGAGGAAACTTGTATCTCCCTTTAACCAGATACGAGACACAAACGACCATCGACTATGACAATAGAGGTTTTATCATGAAGAACAGAAAGTTTATCAAACAAGGTGGATATACCTGATACATGGGAAGTGACTCTAGAGTCTAAGACTTAAAAATCATCTTTAGAAGCAATCAAGGTAGTGAAAGGCTAGATACCTGAGCGAAAAGATAGTGTTTGAGAGATCATGACCGTGGAAGATTATCTTTGTCCCTAGATGAGACGATCATAGTTTTCTTGAGACAAAGTAACGATACTAGAAGTGGAAGGAGAGACACTAGTAGTAGTTACACGAGCACATTGAGGCTTTAAATGTGGAAACTTCTCCTAACACTTCTCAGATCTGTGATCTAATTTGCCACACTATTGACATTTGGGTCGCTGTCTATCTCTGCGGGCACCATGACTATGGTTAGGACCATTTGAGGCAACTAATGCAGATGGATCGGGGGTGAATACATTTGATGATCCAGTAGACACATGCAAAGCCTTTCCAAAAGTTTCATCTAAACTTGGCATATGTTTCACACTAAGAATGGAGCCTCAAATCTGTAAAGAAACATTCGGAGGGAGAGCAACAAAGAAGACAACAACAGCAAGTTCCTCCCTGTACCTCTAAAAGGTGTGGATATCAGAAGTAGGTGGTTGATACACATTAAGCTCATTGATCAATCTACGTAAAATACTAAAAAGCTGTTGGATGAAACCCTCTCCTTGCCAAAGTTGAAGAAGGTTCTCATAAATAGCAAAAGTCTTGGATATATTTTTGTCATATCCATAAATGTGATGGAGAGTGTCCTAAAGAACTTTAGTGGGCCGAAGCATGGAGACTCCATTGGCAATAAAGTCCTCCATACTTGATACCATCCAAGAAATGATGGCTGCATCATCAGTCATCCAATCTCTATACTGAGAGTCTTTTACATCTGGTGGTGATTGGTAGAGGTGATACTCTTGACGAAAAGCAATGACAATATTCTCAAAATTCTGCTACCAAATGATATAGTTAGATCCATTTAGTTTTTGAGAGATGCTCAGAAAACTACGAATCAATAAATCACTTCGAGGAGTCGAGGAGCTCGCCATGAGAAGTCAAAATCTGTGATGGAACAAGCAGACGATCAGGCAAATAATGGGGGAAAGTAGACCTCGCAAAACACGTAGAATGGTATCTGACAATTGAACTTCAAAACTATGATTGCATCTGATGCATATGGCGTCGAGCTGCTACATCTGGTGGTTGAATTGCACGGCAGATAGGTTCAAGCAAGCAACGGACATCTTCAAAGCTACCACTTAGGCGGCGGACAGATAGAGTTGCTATCTCCGACGTGTGCAAGCAACAAACATCTTTAAAACGGCAAAAATGTTCATTCGTGTGGAGGCTTTTGATTCTGTCGAGCGTTGCAAGGCGTGGTAGGAGCAAGTGGAGCGCATAGTGGGAGCGAGTGAAGTGGACGAGCATAGATGGCGGTCACAGGCGGTGATGCACATGAGCGTGCTACGTGTATGCACGGGTTCTGCACATTGCACATGCGTCCGTCAGGAGCTGTCCACATGCATCCATTGACCTACGTTTACACGTAGGTTCCACGTGTTGGACATGCATCCATCAGAGGCTGTCCTCTCATGTCCGTCGATCTCTACTCTGATACCAAGTTGAAGTTGATGGTGAAGAAGATGGAGGAAGCAAGAGAGGAAGAAAAGGGAGAAGGAGAAGAAGAATAACCCTATTCCATACAAAGGGTTTTCTACCTTCATAACTATTTCTAAAGAGGTTACACTCTTATATACTTACATAGAGATAAATGGATCCTCACAATGTTAGATATCTAACATTAGGTTTTTGCACATATGTTAGGGGCAACATTGTTACATGATATAGTAAAAAGTAGATTGTGGTCTTCAAATCAAGTGTAGAGATAAAATATCAATCAATGGCCCTAACAACATGTGAATTGATGTCACTAAAATCTCTTGTACAGGAGTTGGGATTTTCTACTAACATGGTTATGACTATATAATGTGACAATCAAGTTGTTATTTTCATTGCAAATAATCTAACATTTCTGAAAGGATTAAACACGTTAAAGTTGATTGTCATTTTGTTAAAAACATGGTAATTAAAGGAGTTATACCCACTCTTTACACTTAATCTTCAAATTAATTTGTAGACATCTTTACCAAAAGCTTGGGTATAGGCATTTTCGAAAATTTATGTATCAAATTGAACATGTTTGATATATATACTTCAGATTTAAGGGAAATGTTAAATATATCAAATTGGGTATAGGCTCTTTTGTTTTATAGAGCATGTTATTTCCAGTATTGTTATGTTGGGTAAATGGATATCCATATATGCCCTATAAAACCTTGCAACTCTAATTTTTGAATACAAGTTACCTTTTTTCTTCTTGTCAACACCCTCCATTTTTGTGACATTCTTGTCTTGACACCTTAATGCCTTCTGTTTTTGCAGATATGCATATATTTGATTCTAGACCATTGACAGATCCACTATACTTGGCAAGTAAAAAATAATTACTTCCAGCTATCTAGATTAGCTAAATCTTTCCTATTGGCTCTGGTATTGTATCATTCATCATATGTATCATATCAGTAATCATTTTAAGTGTTTCGTAATGTAGGTCCGTTGCAATGTCTGTGAGAAACCTATCAAAGCAAGTCAATATGCAGTTCATGCTGGTATATGCACCTGCCAGTTATTTTCATTCATGTTGTTAGCACATGAATTTCATGTGTATTGTAATCATTTTTTATTGTTGGACAATAATTAATCTTGCCTTTTTTTGGTAAGCCCTCTAATATTTGTTATGCTTGTCATAGGATATAATTAGTTGACCATCCACGCAGATAGGTATACAAGGAAGTTGATGAAAACTGATCATTTCTCAAAATTTATAAGCATGTTGTTTCACCATTTGAGTTTTAGCCTAGAAAGCCAACTCAGGATTATTTTCTACAAGAATTTTTTTTATTCCAACCTTATGATGAGGAAATGTGAGATAATGGATTTATAACGAAGGAGAAATCTACAAAAAATAAAAATGACAAGCAAGTTCTAGAGAATGAAAAAAGAAATAGAAAAAACAAAGGGAAAAATGACAACAAAGGGACATTATAATGATGATGTTGAAAAGGGATAAAGAGTATAGAAGTGCTTTGTGATGATGAATTTGGAAAGGATAATGAGGATAAAAGAATTCTAAATATGTGTAAACCTAGTGCACCAGAATTCCACCAATGTGGGATCTAAAGAGGGACTAGGTTCTGATTCTATGTAAGCCTTAACTCCTTAAATGGAGAGGCTATTTCTTAAGATTTGAGCATGTTACTTTTAGGTCACAATGAACTAACCTTATTATTGTGCCAACACTCATCCTCTTGGATAGAAGAATTATGTTGGTGAAAAATGTGGACATGCAATATCACATCCATACCAATACAACTCTTTGGCTTTTTCATACATTACAAATAATTTTACCTTAAATCAATTTGTTTCAAATATTAAACTTTATGTTATTAAGAGGGGCTATTAATTTTCCTTTAGAAATGAGAAATTTCATTTTTATAAAAAAAAATTTGTTAATTTTTTTTTTTGATTCCTATTTCCTAGTTTTTCCAAGTTACTAGTTTACTATAAATGACTATTCCTATTTCCATAAAAATTGTGCAAGATTGGTAAGCATACCACACTCCTATGCCACATTTACTCCACTCATAAATCCATCACCATAATTCTTGTCCCCAAAACCCTTTGTAAATTTCCTACCCCCACACCCACCACAAATCTTAATTCATCATTGTAGCAAAACCCTCTAGCTTGCCATGTCTAGAATTATCCCTAGCATTTTATGCTACTATAGCTCTCTTATTGTCCTTGCAATTTGCTACCATCACTACACTCATACTCTCTTATAGTCTTGTTATTGGTACAACTCATGATTCTTTCCCAATTATCATAGCAAACACATCACCATAGAAACCAACTGCCAACACCCATGCTATCTTGCATCTTTCCCCACCATTCTAGCATCAACATTGTTAAAGAAATCCACCACCCTTGTATATTCATGGTACTCTTGACTTCTGTTCATGATTTTTCCATAGGCACTATCATCTTATACCTATGCTCCATGCATCCAATCAATCGCTAGCACACATCGTTGTAAGAGTGGTATCCATCATTGTTGTGTCATTGATCCAAGATCACACATAATGAAGTTGGCAATGTTAGTGGGGGTTGAATTTTTGCTTTTGGAAAATGTAATAAATTTATTTAAAATAGTAATATTAATTGTTAGATATCCATTTTTGTTATAGTTTCTTTCCTTTAAGGGTTAAATTCATAATGCTAAATCAATAATTTATAAGTCAATTATTTCATTTTTATTAATGAATTATTAAATTATAATTAAAACTAACTAAAAAAGTATTACTATTATTGACATTAGATATTAATATTTCCATCACAAGTGTTAGGTATAGTGTTCTTTATTTTGATGATGTGTTTAGATATTCTATTATTTTGCCACATTTAAATGTCCTATATAAACCCAATGGAATAAATTGGTAGTGTTTATGTAAATCTTACGAAGATTCAAAGTGGTATCCAATGGAATAAGTTTGTAGTGTTTATGTAAATCTCACGAAGACCCAAGTAACTTACGTAAATCCAATGGAATAAGTCTATAGTGTTTATATAAACTCCATGTAGGAATATATGATTTGTGTAAACCTAATGAAGTTAGTTCATTGTATTTAGACTTATGTTTTAGTGATGAAAAACTATGGACTCATTGTTGGATACTTTAATGTTAAGTCTCTATATATTTTAGGATTATTCGGTCACTTAAGATGTTAAATGTCTATGGTTTTCAAATGTCGGATGACATTTTCAATTGTCGAGTGATTCATTAATAGAAGTTTAAATGATAACTCTCTAATATATTAAGACTTTGTTGGTCACTTAGAACATTAACTGTTCGAAAATTTGAGTGTAAAATTATATTAGATTGGAAACTTAAAAGTTAAGTCTTCAAATATTATAGGACTCTTCAGATACATTGACTATAAATATCTGTTGGTTCATAATGTGCTAAGTGTGCGTCAGTTAAACTAAGTGAAATGTGAAGTATCTGTGTAATAATTACGAGTTGATATTTCATATTTGCTTGAAATATATGTTGTGTAGATTTCTAGGAACCTTCAATACAGCTTGTCAAATATTCTTTAAGAAAAGGAAACGAAAATAAAAAGAACATTCAACACATTCATTTTAACAAATGTATAAATCTCGATGATTGAAGATCTTACAGGATAAAAAAATAAATGCTACAAAGACTTCAGAATACTACATACAAGGAAGAACACAGAACAAGAAATAAGGATCTCTCTAACATACTCTTTTGATAGAAAAAATGTAGTGATAATTTGTCTGAAGCATTCTATGAAGAGAATTATAGGTGTGCTTTAAAATTTCTGAAGAAAGTCAAAAATCACTATGCGACGAAGAATTTTGCAACTCAGCAACATTTGTTGGTTTGAGTTTGTTTTCTGTTCTCTTATGTTTTTAAAGAGTTTATTTTATAATCGTGAATACTTATGTGTTAAATCTTATTTTTAAATTAAATTTTTAATTGAGAAAACCTAACTCACTGAAGTGTGGTGAGTGACTTTCTTAAATTGAGAATTTGAGAGGAGGGTGAGGTCAGTGTCTCATTGCACAAGGTTGTCCTATTAACTTAGAGTTGTAGCTCTAAGTTGTAACTTACTTTGTGTCGTATGGTTTGGTGTGTGACTAGGAAAACACTGTTAAGGAGTTGTAAACTCTGTAAATGTTGATATTGAGTCTGAAAAATATCAAGTTGGTAGAACTCTTAAGGTTGAGACATTGAAGAGTGAACTAACCTGTTTGGGTAAACTGTTATAAAATTTTTTTGTGTGTCTTTGTTACTTTATTTCTACAGTATTTATAACTTTAATTACTATTGTGAACTATTAGAAGTAAAAGTTAAACAACTCTGATCTATAAGTATTTAGAATTGAATTTAAAAATAGTAGCAAATTAAGAGAACACCCTATTCAACCCTTTTTTAATGAGTCTTCGATTTATAACAAGAAATGTTTAAAATAATATTATTATCATCAAGACCAACAATAAGTAGCTTACACTAGATAGTAATACCTTATGCTATGCTATTGCTACCACATCTACATCATCAAGCCACCACTATAACAAAGTAGGAATGTCCATATTATTGGAGATTGTTACGTGTCTGAATATTATTAGAAAATTGCAAATTTTCAATACTATTAAGAAAGTATGAGATTTTGACTTATGACAAACATAGACATGAATATTTTACAACAAACTTGAACCTTTATTTTTGTTGGCCTTCTCCCTCTTTTTTTACTTCACTTTTTAAACAATCAAATCACCATTTTTGTTCCTTTTTTAATATTTTCCTACATAATTTTTATTCTTCTTCAACATTTTTTGAAAACACCCCTTTTCTTTTATTTCATATTTTTTTAAGGCTAGAGTGCCATTTCCACTTTGAGCTCTATAATGTTGACATCATTGAGAGAACCCATCTTTTTTTTTAAGCAAAATCTCCAATCTATTTATGGGATGGAAGCCTAAATAAAAGATGAAATTGGGAGAACCCATCTCAAAAATGAGCTTATAGAAGCACTCAAATACCACTTCAACATGTGTGAATTGAGTTACTACAACTCCACCTCAATCCTTATCACTAATGTCACCATCTTTTTGGTGACATTATAGATGCACTCTATAATGTTGACATTATTGAGAGAACCCATCTTTTTTTTTAAGAAAAATCTCCAATCTATTTATGGGATGGAAGCCTAAATAAAAGATGAAATTGGGAGAACCCATCTCAAACATGAGCTTATAGAAGCACTCAAATACCAACTTCAACATGTGTGAATTGAGTTACTACAACTCCACCTCAATCCTTATCACTAATGTCACCATCTTTTTGCCATCTTCAATGATGATGAGGCTTGTTCCCTTGGTAGGTGCGAGTGAGGTGCTACATTATGGCCTTTAATTCAAATAAAGTGAAGATCATCTTCTCAAACATGGACTTCACCAAAAGGGTTCTTAGCAAGGAAGGCCTCACTCATCACTTTTTGGCTCTCACGTTGATGGGGATGGACTCAAACTCAAAGGCCTTCCCATAGAGGTAGACAAGGGTCCTCTACTTTGTGATGGATATTATGCTGCTGTAGAACTTTACCAATGCCATGGCCCTCTCAATGGTTGATCTTGAGAGAGAGAGGATTGAATGATAGAGGTGGTGCTTCTGCCATCACTGCAATGAGGTAGTGGAAGTGGCTAGGGTTTTTGTCTTATTTTTTCTTCTCATGAGAAAGTGGAATCTCCTATACAAGGAAGAACTAATAATTGATTAACAAGAAATCAATTATATAACCTTGAAGCAACCTGATAAATATCCATATATTCTAACATCTGATATTTGGTAAACTAAGTTTCCACATTGGTAGATATTGATGTGGATTCTGATGATAAGAGTGAGGGTGACCATGGTGATTTTGGTGACCATGAAGGTGAAGTGTTGCATAAGGATTTATTGTGAATTTGGAACAGTATATTATTGTGTTCTGGCTTTCCTAGATTTTTTATATTTAACTAAAATGAATGATGGAAATGATACCTATTTCTGATAAAATTACTCAATCTATGTAGTCATTCTAGATTGCTAGTTATTATCTTATATGTAGGATGATGTTCAACTATATTGCTGCAAAGTCCCTTTTTCTTTACAATTTGTGCCTTCTAAAGACATTTTTTATATGATTGAATTCCTGCAGAACGGTGTTGGGCTTCAAATTGTTTGCAAGAGATTGGAATTGAACCTGATGCAGGTGGTGGGAATAAGAAGCCTATAAAGAAGGGGAAGAAGAAGTTGCAGAATGGTCATAGTAGTATCTTTTTCATTAGATCGTGTTATTTTTGAGCTTGCATCAATGATCAATTATTCCAGTTTTCAGTATATTCTGAGGATCTATTTTCTTTTCCACTGTTCCTATAATGGTGAATTTAAAGTATTATTCAGATTTTCTCCTCTAAGTGTGTTTTCCATCATTTTCTTTTTTCTGTAAGTTTGACAAATACTCTTGAGTTTGTATTTTAACACGTACTAGATCAAAGCTTGGCAAATGGGGAAGTGGAAAATTCTGATTTTGCAGATGGAGATGATGTTGCTCGCTCAGAGTTCAATTTGGATGAACAATATGGAACATTTTCTCGAACAAGAGAGGGAAAAAGTAATTATGCTTCTTAATGAGTCAGACATTTTTCTTTATTTTTTCTCCCCTATTTATGTTCACTTCTCTTCAGGTCCCAACTGATGTCTCTTATCATTTCATCCTTACTTTCTTGTTTTTTCAACTGCTCTTGTCTTTTTATATTTATTCATCTATATATGCTACTATCTTCAATTTAGCTGTTTACGTTTCTTGTTATATGAGTGTCTAAATCTTTAATTGCAAAGTTGCAACTTATGCCCAAACTGCCTAGATACCTTTGACTCCCCATTTCTGGCTTGCAAAGAGCAGGTGTAAGGGCATGATGAACATGGAACAAGTTGTGTGGCATTGGTATGTGTGTGTATGTGATGGTGAAGACCGAAATGCTTTGGAGGGTGCTATTTGTAATATTGGGGAAAAAAGGAGAATATTTGAGCCTATTAGCATTTGTCAATTAGCATGAAGAATGCCAATCCGCACATGTTTTTACATTTCATGGGCTAAGATCAGAAAAAATCTTCTAAATTTCTCAAGCATAGACAACCGTTAACAAAGCATTTTTTAGAATCCTTTTGTCAAATAATCTCAAACAGAAAAATTACCATGTTTTTTATGCTTTTTTGAATGAGAATATAATAAATTAATAATGTCAAATTTTAACATTGCATGCCATGAAAAAGCAATTTGAAAACTTTGATCTGTCTAAATCTTGGTAGTCTCAAGTCTAGTGTAGGGTATTCATGTAAATTGCTTTGTCAGTTCACTGTTGGTAACGTGGATTTCAAATCCAAACCAACCCATTTTAGGTTGATTGGTTCAATCATTGTTTTAACAGTGAGGTTAGCCAATTATTTATTCAAATGATTGTTTGACCATATGATTATCAGGGTTCAACCCCCAAAAACCCGTGGCTTGAACCAAAATGTTTAAACCCCTGGTTTGGTTTTTAAGACATTGGTTGGTAGAATTATCTGTTGGCACTGGACGTAATTTTTTGTACTCGTATTGATTATCATGCCACATTTGTTTTGGACGATCTTGATGTAGCAATTTTATCTTTGAATATATACATGATCACATGAGTTTAATACTTCTATTTTTTTAATTTTTAGGTACATTTGCTTCTGCAAACCACACCATAAAAATGGAGAATTGTGATGTTAATCATGGAAACACATTTCATAAAGCAGGTGTAGCTCTTCTCTCATATGAATGTATATTGAGCTACATTTTTGTTTGACTATTGGTAGTATATCTGAATAACAAGTTTTCCTGTTATCAATAGGGAGCTAAAAATTGTGCGATAGATGGTGTTGGATCTCGTCATAATCTTTCACTATTAATCCTTATTTTGGTTGGACATTTTTTCCCAGAACTTGGATAATTAAGAGCTTTTACATGGGGAAAAGTCGTGTCATACTTTAAACATAAGGTCTTTTTACTCTCAGAATCAAGAAAATTTGCTGTAGGTAATTTAAGACTAGATAATTTTCCAAAAAAAGGAACTTAAGACTAAGGCAAATTTTGCTTGTGGAATGTATCTTTGCATAATTGATCCCATGTCTAAGTAAAGATGAAGAGTTGGTGTTAGGTTGACAATTGACCATAAAAAACTCACCATTCTTATATAAACATGAATCTTAAAGAAAAATAACTATGACAATCCTCTTAACAATGGGATATAAAGTGTAATAAGTGACCTATCATACAATCTTGAAAACCACTATAAGTGACAATAATACCAAACTTCTCAAACCACATGTATGGCCTTTGTTTATGGTCATAGATGGACTTCTTAAGTAGGTATACGTGATCTTCTTCCTTAATAACACACCTTAAAGGTTGCTTTATAAATATTTATTCTATTAGGTTACCACAAAGGAAATGCATTCTTCACATTTAACTGCTTTAGCCCTTAAAATCAGTTTATAATGGTAGATGGCAAAACCTGTATGAAATTCAAGTGTTAAAATGTGAGAAAGTGTCTGCATAATATATTTCATACCATTGTGTGAATCCTTGTGCCATTAACTATTGTATATTCATTTGCAACATCTTGCTTTCACTTAATAGTAAATGTTCACTTATAAGTGACTATATACACTTCAAGGTGAAAGGCTAAATCTTAAGTATCACATGAGATCAATATCGTCATTTCATCATTCACATTCTTGGTTTCTTTCCAGTGAGGAATGAGTACTTGAGAAAATAATCAGTTGAAATGGAAATATATAATATATATTATTTCTACAATTTTTTGACAATATCAAGTACACTGTCTCTATCTTTTTACAAATAAACCCATCATAAAATACATAAAAAATCATCAACAAACACAATGTATATGTATAATTAAACATGGACAGAGTTCTAACTTGGCCATCATACAACACAATATCTTAATACTTTAATAATAAAGAATTGTCTAGTTTAATTTATCACAATGTATGAGTGGTAACTGAGAGTTTGGCACAAACGGATAAAAAGATCTCATGTATATGTCATATATAAGGAGGCTATCGTATTAATAATCCACCGAAGGTTAACAAGGTAGTAATATCTGAGGTATTGGTACTCTCAAAATTGAAGTATACATACTCATCTTGAGTAATGGACATTGTTTAACTAGCTAATGACAATGGTGTCAAATCTGATGAGTTGCAATGGTTTGAGTCTCTATCTTGACCTATGTTCACTATGGTCAAACAAACATGTAACATCAATTTGATCTATATGATTTGTCCTCTTTAGTGTGTCCACCATGGCCACCTCTTCTACTTATGTGGTTGTGCTACGTCCACAACCATGATCATAGTGAGTTGTGCTACTTTGTTGGCTTGAGGACGTAGCATGGTTGTGGACGTAACATCTCATGAAGGCAACAAAGCAGTAGTACTTGAGGAGGATGTGGTGGCACAGTCTTGGTATTCCTTCAATTGGAGTAGCGTAGTATACTTGTCTAAAGATAGGGTGATTGTTGAAGCTGAGGTGGAAGTAGGAACAATAGACAGAGTAGACTATAAAAAACTAGATACCTTAGTAGAAGTCTATGCCCAGACAGGTGTGCTAAATTTCTCCTAGTAATGATCTTATCTGTGATTGGTTCAACCACAATGTTAACAAGGATGCAAACTACAACCATTGGATCAGCCACTATGACCCCCACTATATTGGCCACAACCTTGGGTGGTGCCTATGACAAACTAATCACCAATCGAGTCAAGGGTAGGAGCAGAAATTAGTAGCACCTTGTAGAAGACGACCTAGAAATGAACAAATAGAAAGACTTCAAAACTATTTTCCCATAATAAAAAGTTGTCATTAAGTTTCTTTGATGTACCGCCCAGGTTCTTTACAAACGAGTTATTTGCAGTTATCCTGAAGTCCAAAAGATGATAGAACAAGCAGCTACAAGTAGGATCCAATAAAGGAGAAGGTCAGACAGTAGTAAAAACCTCCAACTGAAGGTGGTGGCGGCAACAGGAGAGGGTAACTGTAAGAGAGATAGCTGGCCCTAAAAGGGCCAGTGGTACAGGCCTATGGCCTGAAGGAGGGCCACTGGCGGCCTGGCTGGCCCTGGATGTCACTAAGAGAAACCTTAGAGGGTTGATGGCTGCTGCTGGAGGGTGAGCAGCTCCTGCTGCAGGGGTTGGAGGGTAGAGAAGAGAGGAAAACAACATTTGTTGGCCAGCAGCGGCAACAACCAACGGGTAGGCTGGTGTTGGATGCCCTAGATCTCCTTTTGCTCTGGTATCATGTGGAAGAGAAGAGAAAAGAATGATAATTTTCCATATGGAGTGAGTTACACATATATACAAGGTAATTGATAAGTGGATATCCATTTTCCCAATAAGTAGCCCATACACATAATGAATAATAGTACATATTTCTAACAACTTTTATAAAGTAATCATATTTGAATTTGAATGTCTTCATTCAAATATTCATATTAAGTTTTTTATAGGTAAAATATGGTACGTCAGTGTCAAATAGTTATATTAAAATTCAAATTTCTGGATTGAAATTTTCTAACATTTGGATATTATCTGAATTTGAATTTTAAGGTTTGGACATTAAGATTGAGTTTTCTCAGATTTGGATATTATCCAAATTTGAATAAATCTGTCAAAAATGGATTTGATATTTAAATAATTATCTGAATATTAATCAAGTGGATTCAGATTATCCAAATATTAAATCGATATGGATTTTGGATACGGATCTATCTGGTTTGAATCCGTTCTGTTTAACCCCTTTGGTTGCACCCATGGTTGAAAGCAGGAACGTGAGAGAAAAAACCTACCGTCCAGGATTTTTGTACAATATTTCTTTTGGAGTAATGTTTATGTTCTGATTACAAATGAGGAAAGAGATTTGCTTCCCTTTAGCACAATCTTGAGAAAGAATATTACTTGTCTCCTGAAAAAAGCAATCTGTCTTGTAGCATCAATATAGCAGTGATTTATAAGGCAATTTTGTGATTTAAAAAATATCACTACAGACAAAATATTAGTCTACACCCTTAGTTATGAATTTTTATGGAAAATTTTAGTGAATGCATAACTTACAAGCTCCTTCTCTATTTTAAGAAATTTGATGTACCTCTTGACATATGAAATGCCTTTCCGATCTAACAGTTGTCTAGACCAAAATCCTCACCATCCATTTCAATTTCATTTTATATTATGTTTATATATTTTATGTGGTTATGATATTGTTGTAGTTTGTGATACAGTATTTTTGTAGATTTATCTAGTTTTTTCATGAGAAGTAAAATATCCAACATGATTTTATCTAAAATTCACCCCTATTTGAATCCATGATAAAAACATGTAATTACAAGTGGTAATTAACACATCCTTAACATGCAAGGTATTTTGAAACGTATGGTAGCTTGTATTTTAAGAATGTGAAAATGAAAAGGACAAAGCTATTAAGAATGTGAATGTTATTCAACTATGGCAGGGCAACTATGAATTGAAGTATGTTCACTAGCTAGTACATTGATATTTATTTACTGCAAAATTTCAAATTTGTGGGAAACTACTGTAGGTACACTTATGTTTATTATGCAATGATGCACATTAATTAGGTGCCCCTGCTCCTCTTGCAACCAAGATGTACTACTCACAAGGAAGTCATCGCTTTCGGGTTGCAATTAGTCGTCTTTACTATCAATCAATTGCAGAAAATGTTTGTAGCGATCCAGTACCATTATTGGTACAGGATAATGTTGTAGTCTCTTCTGGTGTTGCTCCTGATAAATTATTGCACTCCATGCAGAAGGATAGTGCTGCTCAATAGAAGGTATGTAATCTGTCAATGGCTAATTACAATATTATCTAATTTTTTATATTATTTTCACTGATTGTACATTTTGTTAGGAGTTTGCTGGATAAATGGTAGAAAACCTATCTTCTTAGTGTTCAACATCCTAGGTGTGCATGTGCTGGAAATTTCACATTGGTACTATGCAGGCGGGCAATACCATATTAGCCATACAAGGTTGTTATCATTGAAAGAGGCATTAGCTTTGAGGTATTTCATAAAATCCATCACATAGAGACGTAGAGCTTGATCATAATAAATCATGTTGGTAAAAAGTCTGAGATGTCCTGACAAGGTCACATATTGTTCAGCCCACCATGAATACCCATGTCCTTAAAAAAATTCAAGGAAGTTTCCCAAGGTAGATAAATTTTTGACATAGTTAACAAGACCAATATGATGGATATACATATGTTTGAATAAATTTATCAGATTAACAGGTGCGAAAAAGCGTTGGTATGCCATGGAGTGCCTGTCAAAGGCTCCAATGCATGTCTTTTAGTTCATTCTGAATTTTTTTAAATTTTTATTGTTGATACCATAGGGATTGTCTAGGAAATGATTTCAGCTGTAGGCAAGAAATTCTGAAAATTATAATGGCAATGCCATTTTAGCACAAGCTTATGAGCAAGGATTTGAATGCATGAATGTACCTTATGCATCCAGTCAAGTGTGTGTGATGCTATGTTGGCCTATATAATCGATATGTATAGTGCTATATCATCTATGTAGAAGTGATAGATAGAACCCTATAGTCCTGTGCCTACACTAGAGTAACTCATGAGAAGCATTTTTTTAATGGTACAATACAAATATAGGACATCGGACCATAAACTACAATCATACATCTCAGTCGTACTTCTTAAGTTGGCAACGCAACACGGTGTTGGTCATAGATGCCTGGGGTAGCTTGAGCGCTTAGGCACTTTTTTTAATGATATATATTTTTTCAAAGCTTGTATATACGTGTATACATATTATATATATTTTTAAAATATATGTGAACATTTATAACAAAAATAAACTATAATTAGACTTAAGCAACCTATGAAATAAATAATATATAAACAAAATATCAAATCTAAGAGTCAACAGAATAAATAATTGAAAAAAAAATGCAAAAATCAGTTACAGTCGAAAAGTCAAGTCACCAATAAAACAAAATACATTATTGATTCAACTCACAAAATAGTAATAAATAATTGAGAAGAAAATCTTCCTATGGTAGGAAAATCAGGCCACCAATAGAATACAAAAAATCATTGAAGAAAAATTAGCAATAATAAAGAAAATTCAAGTAAGGTTGTAGGGTAGAAAAAGTCAAATCAATGACTTTTATTGGCAAAATAATGATAAAAGGATCTGTATTGGAAATGGCCACCAGAGATGGTAAGGCTAGAGGAAGAATTGGAAGGCTGGCCAAGTGAGTGTGCTTCCATGTGACAGGGTTGTCAAAGGGTTGTGTTGTCATGTAGGATAAGTTCTCAAGGGGAGCTTCTGCTATAGGTATACGTCAAATGGGTTGGGCCAATGTGGGTTGACTTGACCCAACCCATAATGGGCTAGCTTGACCCAACCTGATTTAAAAAATCAGGTTTGGTTGGGCTATATAAATTTTTAATTTTGACCTATAAGCTAGGTTGGGCCTACTTGCAGGTTGAATCTTATGACATTTTTTTTCATTCAGAAAAATGAACATTTGTCTGATAGACGAATACAGGGAGAGGAAAGAAGAAGGTTAGAGTTTATAAATAGGAGAAAAGGTTAGAGTTTTCTTCATAACTCATATTCATTCAATCTTCTCTCTTTCACAAAACATATAAAACTTTCAAGTTTAAGACTTTCAACTTTCAAATTTCTTTTACTCTCAACTTAACTTCTATTTTTTGTTTGCAAAAATGACATACAACTTCAATAAGTTCAATTTCAATAACATTCGACATCGACGACAATTTTCTAACATTTCAATTGAAATAACACTTTAAGTCTTAAACTATAGAAGGTAGAACATCTTCAAATATTGCTACTAAACCTAGAAGATCTGCCTTATGATTAAAGTTTATAATAAAGATATGAGAGATTGCATTATAGTAGACAACATTTGCAATGCAAACTTTTATTATAAAACTTCAAGTAGTACAAGTCATTTTTCTAAATATTTAGCTAATTGTTTATCTAAAAATCTTGAAAAAAATAAAATGATTCAAATGCAAGTTAATTTTAACACTGAAGGTAATATAACACAATGATATTATAATTCTAGAAATACTAGAGAACTACATGTTAAATTTATTATTGTTCAAAATTTACCTATTAATTTTTGTAATAGTCAATATTTCAATATTATATTTCACAAGCTTATTGTTCACAATTTTAAAAAGTTTCTAGAAATATAAGTAGACAGGATATTATTAATTTTTATAGTAAACTTAGAATAAAAATAATTAATGTAATAGGTTTGTACATCTGATATTTACGAGGATAGAACTAAAATAAGATATATTATCATTACTACACATTTTATTGATAATAATTGAGTCTTACAAAAAAGATTAATAGGATTTACAAGAATAAATCATTTACATAATGTTCAAAATATTTTTTCTACTATTATGAAAGTTTTTGAATTTTATGGAATTAAAGAAAAAATAGGTAGCATTAAATTTGATAATACATCTAGTAATAATGGAACTATCTTTATGTTTAAAAATACATTAACTTCACCAAATAGTTTTGATTTATTTCACTAAAGATATATATGTTATATAATTAATCTTATAGTTTAACTAGGTGTTAAAAAAATAAAACCTTTTGTAGAAAATATTAGAACTACATTACTAGTGATAGATGTCAACAAGAATTTAATCATGCATATAATTCTTTTAATTTACTATAGAAGACATTTACAATAGATGTTCTCATAAGTGAAATTCTTTATATTTAATGTTAAATAATTTTTTATCTTATAAATAAGGTATAAAAGTTTATTATAATGGTAGAATTGATGATAGTACAATATCATTAGATGAAAATAATTTTACAATAGTTAATTATTTTATTAAATTTTTAAAACCAATTTATAATGCAACAAAATATTTATTAGGAATATATTATTCTACATCTATTTATGCAATACACTTTATATAATATTGCAAGAGTTTTTAATAATTATGGTAATTATCTATTTTTTACACTTATAATTTTAAAAATGAAAGAATTTTTTTTTAAATATTGAAATAATATACCTCTTTTATATATATTAAGTGATTGTTTAGATCTTAAGACTAAAATAAAAGTTGTTAAAAATTAATAATTATAATACAAAATTGTTTAAGTGTAGAACTTAATATAACAATTAAAAATATAGAAGAAAGTTTAAACAATATGTTTAATTTATATATTACAAAATATAAATCACAATAAACACAATATATATCCTATTTACCATAACCATCATCATCATCAATTTATGATTTTAATACAATTGTTGTTGATTATAATGATTTTAGCTCAACAAATAAGGAAAAATTAATTAATTTTAATAATACTAATCATAACTACTTAGTAAGAGAAAATCCTAATTTTGTAGGTTTTGATGTAATTCATTGGTGGAAAATACAAAACATATATTTTTTATTTTATCTTTAATGACTAAAAATTTACTAATAATTCCAGCTTCTTTTGTAGTATGTAGAGATGTCAATGGGTTGAGTTGGATTGAGTCACCTTGTTCAAGCTACAGGTTGGGTTGAAAAAACTAAAAAAATTTTAGGATGGCTTGGGCTAGCCTGTGGGCCTCACTTTTTAAAATTGTTTATTATTTTTTTAAACATTTGGTTTGATTGAAATTTTTTAATTTTGTTTTAACTTTTAAGCTTCATTCGAATTGAAGCAGAACTTTAGTCTGACCAAAGTTTTTTAATTGTTTTTAACTTTTAAACTTTAGTCAGATCGAAGCATAGCTTCAATTTGACTGAAGTTTTTTTAATGTTTTTTTACTTTTTTTTAATCATCAGTCAGATCAAAGTTATGTTGAAATTTTTTTTTTTATATTTATTTTTTGATTTTATATTAAAATTTAAAAAAAATACAATGTTACTCATGATTCATCATATTATTTTATTTATAAATACATGAACATCAAATATAAGTCATCATTCATGATTCATCACATTAACATTAATATCAAGACATCATCAACTCATGATTTATGATCCATCTACACATTCAAACACAAGTCATAAAGTTAAAATAATTATTTTATTTCTAAACACAAGTCATGATCTAAATTTCTAAAAGTAAAATGGTTGCTAACATTTGTTGACTTCATTCGTTTATAATACGAACGTTATTGATGTTTGTTCATATATTTTATTATTAATATATTTTTTATTAATAATAAAATATTTATTAAAAAATTATTTATATATTACAAAAAGTAATTATATATTACAAAGTTATAATTAACCTTAATGATATTAAATAAAATTAAAAGAATTACTTTTATTAAAATAAGATTATTACAAATAATAAAAAATTTTAAAATTAACTTTTAGGTTGAGTCGACTCATAGGCTAACCTAACCTGACTTGCGGCCTAACCCATGGGCTGATTTCTAAGGCACCTTCAACCTAGTTCAGATCAGATCAACCCAATTGACACCTCTAATAGTATGTAAACAAACATTTAATATTAGCGGTAATATATTAAATGATAAAAGAACAAAGTTAAAAGATGATATTTTAGAAGTTTTAATGTGTGTTAAAAGATTGAAAATTTGTTCATATTTGTGGATAACAACAACAAGATAACTTTATAGATGAATTTAGAAATTTAACTATTTAAATGTATTTGTGTGAATTAAATGTAAAAATATTTAATGTAATATATCATTCTCATAACAAGTGTAATGTAATTTTAATTTTAATTTATAAATAAAATAATTTATTTTAACTTTATGACTGTTTGTATTAATGAATTATGAATGATGTCTTGATATTAATATGTTGATGTATCATGTATTTATAAATGAAATAATTTATTTCTTTTATGTTGATTTATTCAAATATTATGATATAATAATACTAAATTTTAATATAATATATTTATTAAAAAAATTTCATATGTCATTTGACAACTTTAATGTTCAGAAGAATCGATCAATCAGAATGTTATTTAACTTATCTAATTTCTAAAGTAACGAAGTTCATGATTCACGAAGTTTGTATATTTTTTTATTTTTAATTTTTTAACCTATAGAGTTTAATGTTTGGAAGAAATGAATAATTGATATATAGAAACATTACGTTATTTAACTTTTTTGATTTTCAAAGTAACAAATTTCATGATTCATGAAGTTTGCATATTTTTTTATTTTTAATTTTTTAACCTATAGAGTTCAATGTTTGGAAGAAATGAAGAATCGATCAATTGAAACATTACTTTATTTAACTTATTTGATTTCAAGTTCAAGATTCACAAAGTTTGCATATTTTTTTATTTTTTATTTTTGTTACCTACTGAATTTAATGTTCAGAAGAAATGAATTGGTCGAATCGATCGAACCAGAGGTAAGTTTGCATATTAATTTTATTTTTTATTTATTTTATCCTTTGGTCGAACATAGAACATAGGAACAATCAAACCACATAACTTTTTATTTTTTTTATTTTTTTTCTTTCGGTCAGACTAAAAATTAACTTTGATTCAATTGAAGTTTGCATAACTTTTTTATTCTTTGGGTAACTTTTTTTATTTTTTATTTTTATTCTTTGGTCAGACTAAAGATTAACTTTGATTTGACTGAACTTTGGGTAACTTTTTTCATTTTTTATTTTTATTCTTTGGTCTAGCCTATAGCCTATATGGACTTTCATTTTTGGGCTGAGCCGGCCCAACCCAGCCCACTGGCATGTCTAGTTGTAGGAGGGTTGTCAGAAGGTGTTGCCACCAAAGGAGTGGTCGTTGGAGCCTCAGGTGAGGCTGCTAGATGCTGTAAATGATGGCAACTTGTGGTTTCTATTCCTTCTAGGGTTTTCTTTGTCTTTGTACTTTCAAGAAAATAACCTATTAGCATTGGATCTTCCAAGGATCTACCTAAGAATCCAATAAAATACTAACCAGGACCAAATGTTAAAATGACTTAGTGCTTATAGTTTCTTGGGCACCTAGGCATGCCTAGGTAGCTGCCTCAATAACTATAATCTTAGTTATGGCTTGAGCCTCATTAAATTGTATTAGAGTTGTGGAAACCACGTATATATGTCATCTAATTCTCTTTTCTTTGATCTTGATGAGTGACTAAAGAGCTCAAGTGGTGTATTGAACATGCCATACTTATTGTCCTATCTCTCTCACAAAAAATTGGAAAGTGAAATAGCGTAAATCTACATCAATGTATCTCATGACTTAAGTATTTTGTAATGGTATAGAAATGAAAATGCTCTAGATGGTATGGGGTACAGTCATGGATCATGGGCTAGATGGAGTGCATCTAGGGTTTAGACTGTGATGAAACCAAATCAAGTTTCTTACAAAATATCAATAATGCAAATTGATTTAGAGGGAATTTTTATTGTTATGTCATTTATTCTCCTATGAAATTTCATTGAAATCTTCTTGATATTTATGTTCTCATGCAATTCAGCAATAATAACAATCAATGCTTATGTGGTATTGAGAAATTCGTATAATAGTCCTAGGCCCAAAACTTAAAATCCATCATTAGGAGAGAAAATTTCACTAACTTGTCATTAGAGAGGGATTACATATATTTAAAGCAGGATCCCTTACATAGGTATCTATTTATCCTGCAATCCATAGATGTATAAGATGTTATAGAACTAATATATGCTAATACTCTCCCTCAAACTAGAACATAAATATTAAACATGTCTAGCTTGTCATAAGTAGCGTCAAAAGCCCCTACACTCAATCCTTTTTAATGAATATGTCAACCATCTTCTCATATGTCTGAGTGCATGGTGTAGTGATGATATTTGACTGTCATGTTTCTAAGATAATGGTATTTCACTTTTATATAATTTTTATGCTAATGAAAAGGAGTTTTTGCAATATAATTGCATGGTTGTCATAGTATATGTACATGGGGACCTCCACAACAAACCCAAGCTTTGTTAATGACTTGAGCCAAACCATCTCACATGTTATTTTTTCCCATCAATCTTAGCACTCAATCAAGTTTACATCATTTTGCTTCTCTATATCCTTTGTAAGAAGTCCTATAAAAGATCTATTGTTTTACCTCAACAATACTAGCTATCAATGTTTGTCAAATGTATGTCATCCATGTAAACTACCAAGAACACTTATCCACTTATGGTCTTCTTAATAATACAAAATGATCTACCACACACCTCATAAATCCACTGCCCATAGACTTTGCTTGAATTTTTTCAAATCATGCATGTGAGCTTTGTTTCAATCTATATACAACCTTCTTGAGAAAACAAACCTAATTCTATACATGTAAGAATACATTTTTTTCATTTCAAGTTAACATAGCTACCAAAACTTATTGACTATGATAAGTGAGATAAGTGAAGGAAAGAACATTTTTGATAATCAACTCCATTGGTCTATGTGAAACCATGAACAATTAGCCATGACTTGTATGGATCTATTGAGCCGTTTAATTTGTCCTTTATGGTAAATACTTACTTGCAAGTAACTACACTTATTCCTTTAAAGTAAACAATGCCTGCATTTTTGCATCTATAGTTACTTTTTGACGTGGATTACACAACACCACGTAGTGATTTTTTGGTATAGACTCTACAAATGTAGGACAAATTGGCAAAACACAAGTGAAATTGATCATAGGAAACAAATGTGTAGAAAAGGCATGAGTAATGGTTTGTCTTTTAACCTTTTCAGAGGGTAATGAATAAGTTTAAATCTGAGGTACTAGAGGATGGATTTGCAAGCGCTAGATTTGGAGTTGATTCAGGTTATGGAGATTGATGTAGACAATTATAAACCTACAAAGGCAATCTTGGGACTTGTGGGTTATCTATATACATACTCTAATACCTTGTCATTGGGAGAGAAAGATTATGCATACAAGGCAAGGTCTCTTACGTGGGTATTCCTATACCCTACATCTCACATACATATAAGATGTTATAAGACCCATATATGCTATTATTTATAGTGGTAGACTCATGGGATAATAATAAAGTTGTTTTTTGCTTGACTTTACACAATTGATGCTTCTTGTTTTGTGTTACAGGGTAAAATATGCAATGCTGTATTTATTTTAATTTTTGGGTGATTGAATCGATTACTTACATTAAAAAGATATTTGTGGAAGAAATTAATGGAAATATCCTTCCATCTGATGGCTACAAACAGGTTACAATAAGATTTTGAAATGGATGGCCTTGACCACTGGACTTGCAAGGCTCTTGATTGTTTTTCAAAGCTTAGAAGAGTTTTTCTATTTGGTATTTTGGGGATATATTAACTCAGTTATATTCCTGTTCATTTTCCTTTCGAGTCAGAATGACATTGGACCTGGACATAACACTACAAGTAATGCAGACCAAATCCTGGCGAAGGTCTGGATCATATTTTTGGGCATCAGGTGAATACTTGTCCACCCTGAATTTTACAAGCCAGTTGAGTGAGAAATATGTCTAAAAGTTAATCTGCTGACAATGCCACAATGGCACATATGAGAGTAAGATACCATTCATCGTACTTTTCCTGGAAATATAGGTAGGTAATGTGCAGAGCCTGTATTTGTTCTTTTTATCTTACTGCAATAAGATGGCATGCATCTAAAACAGCATCGCTGTGGAAAAGGCAAGTAATAAACTTGCAATCATCTTATTTGAGTTATCTCACAGTTCTAATACTAGCCCAAGGTTATCGTTGTCTCTACTCGCAAATAAGTTCACTGACTTATCATCCTTTTTAGTGTCATATTTCTAAAAAAATAACTAAAGCTAAATTTTTTGTCAATAATGCCTAATGAGAAGCTAGGTTTTATGCTTGTTTAAATATGGATTGTTTTAGTGTCATACTGCAGAGGGATCAATCTTGGCTAATCATCCGTTTTCAAATGATCAAAGGCTTGTATTGTTGAAAAATACTTGCTTCCTATATGCATCTTCGTGATTCAATTCTTGATTTTTAGACAATGACTAGTAGTGGATCCTGACTTGGTAAAGTTACAGAAAGAAACTCTTAAACTACTTGTGGATTTGCAGTTGCAGCAACTCTTAAAACAAGACAGCAGAATGGAAGCGTTCCAGCATTATGGTGGGCCTCTTCCAGACGCAGCTGGTGTAGAGCGGTCCTCTCTCGACCCTCTTACAGCCCCCAAGCATACCTGACGTATCTCATTTTTGACCCCTTTTTCGGGCCCCAGGGAAAGTTGTGCAGTCTTTCAGTTAAAGATGGATTTTCTTTTATTTCTGGACCACAAAGTAGTGACTAATTATTGAAAGAAATTTGATTCAGTGAAGAATATATTATTCTTCCTGTTTTTGGTACGTCCTGTATGATTGATTTCTGTCTAAGGTACATTCTTACTTCCCTACTATCTCTTGGAAGGGAACGAGAATTTATGATAGTTGATTCCAATATCGATGAAAGCTAGAATATTATTGTTCTGATTAATTCAACTATCGTAGTTGATAGATCCAGAATTTTAGAAACCATAAAAATGATATCAAAACACAAGAAAAGCAAGGATCAAGAAGTGCCCGGGTGGCATATTAGTCTTCATTATGATGGTAATATGTCATATTAATTACCAATGAATACATGACACATGGATAAGAGTCCAACGAATCATACCAGACTTAGCTATCACATCTTCGTATCGTCTCTCTAAGTTGACGTATCCATATCGATTTGTTTTCGCTAAACCCTAAACCCGCAAAATTCTCCAAATAACTGAAGGCCAAAATTCAACCTTCATTCCTATTTCATTCAAATGAGAAATACAAGGAATCACTCCATCAATATACCTCATCTTTCCATTTCTTTAATAATATAACGATAACAATAATATTGGAATGGAATGCGTATAACCCAACTGTACGTGACACTTGAAGACATACTTGTAGATGTAACCAGTCCTGATGTCCTAGAATAAGAGCTACCACTACCACTCTGTGGCGATCTATTCACGGTACAGAAAACATGGCCATGTGAATTAATCCAGTTGACTAAACCGTTTGCATCTGTTGGGCGTTGCTGTTTCCGGCGACAGCGTCGGTGCGTAGGGATATGGTCTCGTCGTCGTCCGACGCCAGATCGTCGGCACGCAACTCTGGTTGGTCCAGGTTCCTCACAAACTCCGTGAACCCTGGCCAATGCTCCGGCGAGAAGAAGAAGGCGCCCATCCTTTGGTAGGTGAAGGACTCCAACCAGGATTCCCTGTCCAACATGGTGTCCTTGATCTTGCCCAAGACTTGGGGAGCCTTGGAGTTGGAAGAGTTCTCTCCGCAGACGCGCACTCCGTGCCTCTTGCACGCGCTTCTGATCTGCGACACCAACGACTCCGGGCTACAGCGACACGCTTGGGCTTGGCTGTCGTTGGAGAGTTCCAGTCCGGTGACGATCATCCTACAGGAGTTCTTTGCGAACATCTCGGCTACCGCGTCGTACCCATCTCTTTTGTCTGTGTTGTAGAAACCGGCCGTCAACTCCGACGGGTGGGAGCGAGTGTTGTACCACGTGTGCATCAAAGGTATTTTGCCGGAGATCCTCACGGGAAAATCACCGAACACCACGGAGGCCATGGAGAGGAGGCGGTCGCCGTGGCACAACAGCTGGGTGGAGTACCATGTGAGGAAGAAGTCGCCGTAGGGTGTCTCCCACGAGCCCCCATGCTCACTGAAGAAGTTGCCAGCGTCCGGCGTCTGCTCGTACCGAGGGGCGTCGTGGGGTCCCGTGAGGCCCCAGAGGTGGTTCCCCGACCCGTCTGCGATCTCTTTGAGGTTTCTCAGCATGTGCTTGTCGTAGCACTGGAACTCCCCCACAGCGGTCGTTTCCTGATTCTTCACTCGCGACGGTAAAGAGGGATACCTCAGCTCACCACCGGGTCCAAGACCAATCGATATGTCCTGAAAGCAGAGGAACGCCAACAAACGAACCATTGGAAAACAACGATATTAACACCGAACTAACAGCGAAGTTGGCTCATTACCGTGATGGTGGAGCCGACGAATTCCGAGAAGGTGGTCTGGAAGTTCCGGCAGAAGTTTTCGTAAACTTGCATAGCAGATTTGCCGCAAAGCACAGGGAGGACGTCGACCGCCAGGGACAAGCATTCCCTGTGCCTCCCGCCTTCTTTGTCGGCGAAGTAGATGTCGGGATCGACCTCACCAACGCTAGAAACCCAGGAGGGTAGTGCGACTGCTGGGACCTTGGAGGCGTGGAAGTACAGAGAAACCCTGATCTTAAGACCTGCATCCTGGATCATCCGGACAAGTGAAAGATACCCTGACCAATCATACTTCCCCATGGCATCCTTCTCGACGACCCCCCACCACAACGGCAGCTCCACTCCATCCGCGCCTAGGAGCTTCAGGGCCCGCAGGCCAGCCGCGATTGCCTTGGCGTGGTTCACGGTGCTGCAGTCAGTGACCGCATCAAGTGGGAGCCCGACGAACAGCTCAGGTCGGCGAACGGCCTGCAAGGAATCGAGTGCTCCGTCAACTTGGTGGCGCACCGTTCACTTCAATAAAAATATTACAATTATAAAACAAAATTATCGATTGCATGTGATGAATATTATACCCAAAATTAGTAAAGAAAAAAGAAAAAACATCTGGGTAGTTAAATTGGCTAGAATTATTTGCTAGCATGCTTCAAATTCTGGTGTCATACCCTTCTTATTAATTAAAAAAAGTGAAAAAGGGACAATTACAATCCCAATTCAAAATTTTTCTTCGTTACTTAAATTATTTTCCTATTTTAGAAATAATACACCAGATAAGAATTTGAAACATTCGTGATTCGTCGGCCAGCATCTGTAACACCAGCAATTTCCACAATTTTTTCTTTTTTAAAGGTGGGAAAAAAAATCCTAACTACGACCGTGAAGACGAGAACTCACCGGCAATCTGCGACTTCTGGCGGCATTCTTCTCAACGACGGCAGCGTTAACCTCCGCCCTTACCACCGCGGCAGCGGCCCTCCTGTACCTCCCCCCGACAGCCAGACCGACTCCGCCGCCCAAGCTCTTCCTGGGGAAGCACACACCGCGGGCCCTCCTCCCCCTCACGAACCCTAGCCTTAACGGAACCCCTGCGCCACCCCGAACCGGGAACACCTCCGCCACTTTGGCGGCGGCGGCGGCGTTGGCCTGCGAGGCGCCCATTACCGTAACCTCCATGTGTCTACCAGGCGATCGAGAGTGTAATCCTCGCGTCTCACAGAGTAAACCAAGAGAACGAAAAGGCAGGGAGAGATGATTGAACGAAGGAAACGAAAGGAAAGGTGGATGGTCTGCGGAGGATGCAATCCTCGGCGGTATATATATGGAACGAAAGACGCGTCTGATCGAGGGAAGATGCTAAAAAAAAAAAAATTATTACGAAGGAAAGAAAATATAAATATTATCCTTTTTATTTCTTATTTCCGTTTTATAAATTAAAAATAATAATCTCCGTCTCTTCGGTGGATAGGCATGCAAGTGGGAGAGTTGGTTCGTAACCATCCGCCGTCCACCCCACACTCTATCTCATGTGGTGCATAATAAAATATTTGATTTTTCTATTTAACTTATAAATAAATATTTGACATCCAAAATTTTACTTGAACTCAAAATTTATTTAGCACATAATTATTTAAATATTCGATACGAATTTTCCATCAAGTACGTAAATAGATATTCAGCTTCCAAACTTTTTTTCCCAGTCGAACTTCAGCTATCGGAATTCGAGGTCCCGTAGATCTTAAAGAAATTTTAAAAATCATAAAAAAATTCAAAATGGTTTCAGATAATCTTTGGTGGGATTATAAAATTTCAAACTTTTGCGTTCAATTCCATTATTCAAAATCAACGAGATTTATGTGGAAATCTACGGAGGTGTTTGTGCACCTAGAAAATATCAGAAAACATCGTAAAGTAAAATAGTAAAAGAATTTATATCATTTTTTAGGTGTTTGTGTATCATATGATTTTAGTTCATTTTCCACCATTTTCTCTTGATATATAAGAAAAAAAAATTTTCATTTTCTTATCTTCTGATATCTAAAATGGATGGAAAATGAAGTAAAAGAAAATATGAATTATCACAGAATATATTAACAATATGTAATTTTAATATAGAAATTATTTGTATTTAATAGATGAAAATTGATATTATGAGAGATACGTGGAATAATAAAGATATGTCAAAATATATTTTATATTGTAACAATTATTATAAATAACTTTATCTTATATTATCTATAATAAATTTTATTATTCTCTATCTTATAGATAAATATAAAAAATATTTAATTTATTAATTTTAATATTTTTATTTTATAAATAAATATATATATTTTATATTTTATAATTTTTCATCATTTTCTATTCTATACACAAATATATGTATTTCAAATTCCATCATTTTATATTCTATACACAAATACCTTGATTTTTTAATAATTTTCCGTTAATTTATATAATTTTAATTTACATCATTTTCTGTGATATTTCGTTATTTTATTTGTGTCATTTTATAGGTGTACTTATTTTTATTCCAATCTCATGTTAGATTTATTTTCTTTTTCTTTTTTTGACTGATGAAAATGTTTTCAGCGGTCTTGTCACTGTAAAGCAACACGTCTTCGTATCTTGCGGTTTACGGAATACGCAACGTTTTGAATCTCTAATCCAACAAAAGAAGATGATAGAATTGTAGAAAGAGAAATGCAGGGGTCCAGAACAAGACAGGAATGATTGAATAAGACGAGACCACTACTTCGAGAAACGAAAATAAAGAAAAGGGCAATAAAAGTAGGAAGGTAAGACCAAAAAGGTATCAAAGAATGAATGAACGAAGAGGGAGGAGGAAATTATCATCTGGTAATAAGTATATTTTTACCTCAATCCCAATTTAAATCCTTGTTTTTATCAATACAATACTTTTTTAACATCTTACCTTACTTATAGTTTATTTACATATTTATAAGCACAGATAAGTAAATGTACGTGAACTAATCCTAACATCAACTTTCTACCATTGTCCTTATATTTATTAATGTGAGACTTTTATAATACATATAACTCACTTGTTCTTTTCTTTTTTTTTATAACTTTACTCACGGTAAAAAAAAACTTCTTCACATTCCTGATATATATATATATATATATGATCTGAGTAGCACACATGATTTTTATCCAACCAACCGTAAGGTGAGGATATGGTTGATAATGTCTCCCAGTGGATACCGAATCTTATCAATTAATTATTAATTCCAAGGAAGCAACTTCACTTTCTCCACCACAACAACAATAATAAAATACATTATCTCCACCAATGCGACTACAACTTCTATTATTATGCATCATACATGTCTGCACAATATCCGCACCGATTTCATTTCGTTACGTTTGATTCCATCCCTATGGTTCCGTAACCGTAACCGGGAGGCAGATGTAACATCAAATCACACGTACAAGATATGTGTGGACGGCAATTGACGTTCTTGAAATTTGCAACCTTACTTTATTTATTTATTGTTGACACGTAGTAGATCTGAAAGAATAAATCAATATTTTACGATGCCGCCCACGGATAATTAGATCGAAAAAAAAGAAAGTTGCGACAATACATTTCATGGATACGAAAATATGTTTATGAACTCCACGGTCACTAAGAGAAATAAATAACCAGCAGAAAAAATTCAGCGCAACCAACTCATCTAATCTATACCTTGAAGGAAACAATAATAATAAAGAAAACGACACGCGTGCATTTTTTTATTCTGAAGCAGCAGTGGTTGCTAATCTCGGCTCTGTTTGGCGGATGGGCCGGCCTGGTTTCCATGACCATCAAAACGCCCCACCAGGTCCGGGAGGCCCACGAAACGGCCCGCCAAACATCGGTCCACAGCAGTCCTGGATTATGCAGCAGCAACACAGAAAGTACAAGCTGCAGGGTGACATCCCAGAAAAATCATCACAACAAACGCAACGGTGATCAAATTCTAATATGGAAAATATATTTTTTTGATACGTTTATGTTGAACGTTACTCTGAATGATAAAACTCCGAATTAAACTATGATGAAGACCAAAACTAGATCGAAATGTGCGAAGGGGAGCGGTCTCACCAGGAGGAGAAGAGACCGCCGCAATCGCCTCCCCAGCCAGGCCCCCAGAATCCACCGCCCCAAGGCCCACCACCACCACCCCAGCCGGGAGGGCCACCGGCAAGAGGAGCCCAGGGCCCACCAGGCCCTCCAGGTCCACCAGGCCCTCCAAGTCCACCAGGCCCACCAGGTCCACCACCGGGCCCACCAGGTCCACCGCCGGGGCCGCCTGGACCCATCTCAAGAACCGAAGCACCGGAGAGAAAAGCTGGGGCGGTGGAGGAAGAACAAAACCCTAAACTGGAAGGGGAGGGAGGAGGGAGGAGGGAGAAGGAAAGGGAGAAACGCGAATTGTGATTGCAGAGCCGTGAATTTATACCCGCACTCTTAGCTCTCCACTTGCCGTTCTTAGCGTCTCAGAACTACTAGTCGTCTCCCCAAGTGAGAGAGATAAGAGCGCCAACCACCATTCAACACTTGATTGATATACATGGGGTAGCAGAAGTTTTCCAAGGCAGAGAAAAAGGCATTGGTTGATGGCTTTGATTTTAACATCAATTTTCTAATGGAAATGACATAAAGTGTGTTCAGATTTTTTGTTGGCAAGTGGTCCACCATCATTTCTACGGGAGATAATTGTGAAGATAATTCAAGACCTTTTTTTGTTCTAGCTCCCTGTGATAGTATTTTTTCTTTAATTTTCGCTCTCGTCGTCAAGAAAACAGACCCCACAGACAAGCATTTGCCAGAACAACCAAGTAAGATTTGCTCATATAATAAAATTATTATTTTTTAACTTATCCTTTATGATATAACTATTCATTTGTCGAAACATTCACATTTTAACCATCCCTTATCACTAATTCCAAGTTGAACTAAAGTTTAAAATTAAATTTACATCTCCATTTCTGTTACTAAACTAAATCCTATATGTTTTTTTTTCCATAGCCTATATTTTGTTCTCCTACACGATCATTTAGATCTCCTTCGTGATAAGTTTTCCACTGATAGCTAAATTATGAACTAAATTATCTATATCTTCTCAAAATTTTAGTTTAATAGCTTCCTTTAAATTTATTTATGGAGCATATACACTAATTATATTACCTATTTCATTTTCTATTATAAGTTTAATCATTATAATTCTTAATCTTTATTACTTCAACAACTTTATGCCTTAAACTTTTATCAACTATTAATCCAAATCCATTATTATATTTATCTTTTCCTATATACCGCAATTCAATACCACCATCCTCAGTTAAGCTTGATTTTTCTTTCATTCGTTTAGTTTCTTTCAAGTATAATATATTTAGTTTTGCCTATTTTTGTTAATTTCATACTTTTAACGGTGAAAGTTCTTGCATTCTAAATTGTCTAATTTCGATATTTTAGACTAACTTCTTTATTCACACCTATTTATTAAGATGTAAGAATTCTTTTATTATTTTTATCTGCATTTAACTTTTTTATCCACATCTATCTGTTAAACTATGAGAATGTTGTATCAATGCTTCCCTCTTGTTTTCTTTTCCTTACTCTTAAAGGTCTAATGTAATGCATTAAGTGTTAAGAGAATCACTTCATTATTTTTAAGATTCATGTTTATAAAGTTTTCTTTTATCTAAGTTTAAGACCAATTGTGTTGGAGTCACCTTTTATATGCAAAATTGGGGTTGGTTTTAGCTTCAAGAAAATAAAAATATAACAAATAAAACAAGTGGTATTCAAGATATATGAAAAATGCTAGATAATAAATAAATAAATAAATAAATAAATAAATTTTAGTTAATTGAAAAGGTTAGAAGAAATAACAATTAATTAATCACAATGGACTCTTTTTCTATTGCTAACGCATGTTCTCTTTTGTTTGTAATATTGTTGTAATCCTCTCAATGACAATACAAGTAGAATTTTAATCCCTTATTTGCGGACAAGATTGTGGCCTAAAAGAATTCAAGGTTTTCATTTTTATCTACATTACTATGGTAATTAATTTGTTTGATCATGATATTTCCACTTATGTGAGTAATAAATACTACTTTTTCATCTTTAATATTTAAAATCCTTTTTACTTCAACAGTTGTCGTAATTAATGTGATGATAATAAGATTTACTTTATTGTAGCACTGGTTTTACCTTTTTATACTTTAAGGAGGTTTATGCACGAGGAAATGTAAGAAAAAGTGACGAAAAGAAAAATAGTGAAAAAATATAGTGTATTTGTGTTTGTCAGAAAGTTTCACCATCATTTTCTAGAAAAAGTTTTATAAAAATAAGTAGAGTTGTCCTATTTTTCAAGTTGTAAGGTTTAAAAGTAATAGAAAGTGAGAGAAAAAAATGAAGAAGATGAAAAAAATAAAAAGAAATGTAATTTATTAAATTCTTATGTTAAAAAAAAATAAATTAATAATAATAATAATTTTTTACAATATGTTAAATTTATATTAACCTCGTAATGTATTCTTACATAGAATGAAAATATTTTTAATTTTTTTATAAATTTGAGATATTTAAAAATATTTTTATGTTATTTATTTATATTTTATTATTTTTTACTTTCTGTTACTTTTTAAATGTCTTTGTCACTTTATTATTGGTACATAAATATCATAATTTTCTAACAATTTTCTATAATTTTTTTTTCAGTTACCATTTAAATTTTCCAATACTTTATTTTTTATTACTTTTTGTTATTTTTAAACACACAAACATACCTTTTGTTTCTATCTTTCCATTATTTGTGTATCCCCATTCTATAGTGATGGACTTCATCATGGCTTGAAAAAGCTCCAAAACATTGTGATGATATTCTTCTATAATTAATTTAATGTGTATAATTATTTCTTTACCAGGTTAACTTTGTTTTTTAATAATGCTGCTTGCAGTGTTCTTGTGGGTTTATGGTTATGATGGCATCGTATTATTTCACTTGTTACTGCTCTCAACCTTCTTCCACTTTTGTACCGCCTAACCTTCATTGATTAGTAAAAACGTTCTCTTGTGGTAATAATAATTACGTGTAATCTCAATTTCACATTTCCATGAACGCAATCTACTTTACATTAAAGAAAAGCCATTAAGGTTTCAATCAATTAAGCACGGAAGTCAATCATGAATAATCAAATCCAAGTTAGGCATTTCGACAAGCCATGTTAGACCAACATAGCTTGCTTTTTTCTTTTTCTGATCTGAGGATTGTACGTGTTGAATTAGGTCATGTCAAGTTTAGATTGATATAATTTAAGTGCAACTTATTGTCAGAGTTATATGGGTCATGTCCAATCGACATAGTTTGGGAGACCATTCAACTTGATCAATAAAATAATATATATATTAAGTAATTAATATGGTGAGATTTAAAGCTATAACCTTTAAATAAAGTACGTGTTATGTTACCACTAAATTACATTCAAGTTATAATATAAATATTTAAATTTTTTTAGAAATTATAAAAATAATAATTACATTTATTAATTTTATGAATCATAGAAAAAATACATTATTTATTAAAGAAATTTACACAAGATGAATAAAAATTTTATTACATAATTTACATTTACAATTAAAAAACTACATTTAATTTTAAGATGAACTTCTTGAAACATCTATTTTAACAAAATCATCTATTCAATCATCATATATTAAAACCTCTAGAATATCAACTTTTAACTGAAATCAATTTAAAATATTATCTAACAATATTTCAATTTGCAATGGATAAATTGCTAATTTAATGAATAAATATAAAAAATGTCTAAGTATATATCAATTCGCAATAAAATTTTCAATATATATGTTAATTTCCAACAATATTTTAATTTTCAATGAATAAAGATCAAAACAACTAAAATCACAAATTATGCAAATGTTTAGTTAATTCTGATCTACATGCAATAAACCAACAATACGTAACAAATTTTCCTAACCAACAATAAACTTAAAAATAAACTATATAATCTAAATTTGTTATTATATATCAAATATCATTTGTGTATAACAAAAAGTTTAGAATCGAAGAAAACAAAAAATTTAAAATGATCGAAAATGAAAATTCTAAAATACGGCAAAAAAATGTAAAATATTCGTATACATGACAGAAAATTCAAAGAGTCAAAATTTTCAATAAACATTGTTGAGATAGAGAAGAATTTCTCAAATAAAAATCTATCTTCTTTTATATTAAAGAAAAAATTATAAATACAGAAACAAATACAAACCCAAAACACAAACCTTTCACTTTCAACATTCTCTTTTCTCGGCTTCCTGGAAAACTCCCTTTCAAAACCAACCTCCACCGACGGAAAGGTCAAGGTCCGTCCCAGGTCAATCAACGACACAATCAAATCTTATCGAACCCAATTGCGGCCCAATTGACACGTCTAATATTCCAAGTGCGACCAACATTCGGCGGACCCGTCGCTCGCCGGGCCGTTAAATATTTACATTTAGCCCGAGAGGTCACCGTCAACCTTACGTGTAAAATGCCGAGGAGTACCTTGTTCGTCGTCCTTTTGCCCCACGGCCGACGACCCTCGGGCCTCCTTTTGGTGCACTGTCAAGCTCGTTCGTCGATCACCATGACCACCACTTTCGCCCTCACTCGCGACAAACCAACCACTCCTTCCACTCGATCATCTCGCCTCCATGATCGATCGACCTGTGCGGCCACAGAGACCTGTGGTCCGGGTCTCTGAACCCAAAAGGTAGCAGACGAGGCGACAGCGGCGGCCGCTACTCGCCACATGACTCCAGAACCGGACAGTAGTACTCCACGCTGTGACGGTTGCCCACTCCATTCTCAATCATCGCCATATCCACCGTAGAAAATACTGTAATTGATTATATATTCCGTTGCGTATGGCGTGATCTTTAATTATGAATAACCAAAAACACCGGCCATCATGGTGATTGGTATACAAAAGGGAAATATATGATGGCCGCCGTTCTTTATTCGGCGTCGAGATGCAGGTGCTTTCCGTCAGCTTTGACAAGTGTAAGAGAGACTATAAAACGAAAGAAACAGAAATTTGGATAAAATTTAAAAAATTCAAAAAATTTGAAGATATCAGTATACACGATAGAAAATTTTAAAAATTTAAAAGTCAAAAAAAGAAAAGAAATATAAATTATAAATAAATAATTTTTATATTTTTAAGATAATAAGAAAAGACAAATATTATTATTAAAAGACAAACAGGTGATGTGAAGGTGGGTGGGCTGAGTAAAGGTTGCTCATGCGTGTGCAAGTTTTCGATAAGACAAGCAATGTAAGGGTTGGCATGTGAGCGAGGACGGGGAGTACGTGTCGGAGGAGATTTTTTTTCCAAAGTTTTCGGTGAGAAAATTTTTTCATCGAGAATTTAAATAGTTAAAAATTTAGGGAATATAATTTTTTAAATTTCTTATAATCACTTAATACAAGAAATTTTTTTTTTTTTTCCTTAAATTTCCTTTTTCTTACTTTCTCTTATTTTTACACCCGTACTAACCTCACCTGATATCTCACGACGAGTTGAAAATCAAAACTTTAAAATACGTAAAGAACATCTTTTAACTTCTCTGATGTGCAGGTAAGTTTAAGAATGGGTAAGCCGTGCCTCAAAGCTCTTTTATCTAAGTAATAAATCTAAAATTTTGCTTGCTCCAAAGGTTTGAAATCCTGCAGATCTGGTGATGCTTTTCTTTTTCCTTTTTGCTTGGTGGTCAAGCACATGCAGATTGTCTTCTGCTGCATTTGGAGATCTTCTGTTGTTTGCAGCGCTCCTGCTCTCTGCCCTAATTTGATTCATATCTAGTCAAGCTATTAATCATTAATACTATTTACCCTTTAAAAAAAATGTGCGTGTACCCATTTGTCTTGGATTTAGATTTTTTAAAAATAGGAAAATATTCTTAAAAGTTTCCATACGTCTGTGAAAAGAATATAAAGACACCATTGGAAAAGTTTACCGCAGGTATATATCTTTGGTATTTTGTATTTGTATTTAAATTGTGAGATTTGCTTAGTTTCATTATTATTAAGATTCATTTGTTGTAATTGGATTGCATTACATAAATCCTAGGACCAATTAAATCGAACGGAACTTCAATGACTGATTATTGTGCGTATTGTCGCATTTACTTGTATTGCTTTTTTGAATTAATATAATTTTAATGTCAGATTATACAATTAAGTTTTAAATTGTATTGACGTGGGATTTACAGGTATGATTCGATTCAACTTTTCTTCTATGTTTTTTTGCTAAAAATTTGGCGCAAGTCAACAAAGGTACGTAAAACCATCGGTTCTTCGTACTTTTTTTTTTAATTGCTTTCCACAACCAAGCTGATTTCATTGTTTCCTTACTTCAATTTCAACCCTATCTATGCCTCAATTTAAGTAAAAGAATCAACAAGGCATCAACCTTTAAGAAATTAAGGAGAATCTTACATATAATTTAGGTAATAATTTCACAAATACCAATCTAGGTGAAAGAATCAATATTATGTAGGGTCTTAATATTTTGGAAATAAATAACTAAAAATACTGGTAATCGTTTGTTTAACGTACGATACGTTAAATATATATATATATATATATATATCAATATACCCACGTAAAACTGCAAATGCCTGTTATGTACATCAATGATGGATAAGTTAGATATAATCTTAATTTATTATCGACACGCATCTTGATTTTCGCGTAGATCCCTGGACAGAGCAGGCGAATCAGTAAAGTTTGGGCATCTACTGGCTGTTGGTGTCTACCATAAATTAATTCTCATTTGAATGGTTATAGACGTCATTAATTGTGTTTCCATTGACCCTTTTCTGAGTACACTCTTCGTCTTTGTCCCAACCCTGTTCCTGCTCTTGCAAAATACCACTTGATCTTACAAACAAAAACTTTCTTTGTCTCCTCCATCGTCTTTATGTAGTTTGACGTTTATTAAGTTTGAATATCTACCTACAAATGGTTCTCACTTGTCTCTGTTGTTACCCTCTAACCATAATATGTTTATGGTACTTACTGAAAGGAATATCAAAACAAAATCATACATGGTTGAGAGGGCGGTGGTTTCTCACGGAGACGTCACTCTCGTGTTGGATTTGCCGGAGATCGTTTCGTAGGAGTAAATCTGACTTCTTCCCAATGCAATGCAATTCAATTTGACTTCTTCAAGTGCTAAAGTTTATAAAGTTCAAGGTTTAGACTACGTGATCACATCTGTTACAATTTTTTCGTGATTTACTTAATTTACATTAATTCGATGGTAAGCAATGAAATCTCACCGTATATTTTCGCGCGATTTTTCAAGATATTAACGTCCTTCTTTTTCTTAAGACAAATTTCAATCAAAATTTCCAAAATATACGTCAAATTAAGTCCTTTCCCAACACGATTCTTCTTCCTGTGAATAAAATTCTACCAGGAAAGAAGCACTTCCACGCAAAAAAAGTCAAAAGTTGTTTGATATCGTGTCTGTATCGCTACGACAACGATGTAAGTAGTCTTTCTTATGGATCGGACAATTCTATAATATCTAATTTATATTTAAAATTTAATTACACGTGTATTTTAGAATTTAGAAATAGAGGTTATTTTATTTATAAGCACGAACGATGTTTTTTACTTTAAGCGAAGTATAATTCACGAAAGAAATAAAATATATAATTATCGCAAGAAAAAATTAACAATTAAAATTAAACAACATAGCAAAAATATTATAAGTACCCCTGACAACGTCACAAAGCACATCATCAACCACGCCCACCCACGTGACCTACCCTCCCTCCCGGAGAAGAGGAGAAAAGAGAATATGATATAATGAAAAATAACAAAAAATAAAAGAAATGCGAATTAGAGTATTAGATCGTGCGAATAAAAGAAAAATAAATTAAGGAAAACTAGGTTTGTTTGTCGTACTCTATACGTAGAGTATTAGATTATTAAACATCGGCAGGTGTAAGATTTAGTGTAGCAGTAATATATACAAGTGACAATTTAAGATTTTTTTAATAAAAAATAAAAGCAGAAGTTTCAAGAATTGTGGATGAAATGAAAGGCAATTGGTTGCCTTGGATGGTGAAGTTATGCTAAAACCTTAAAGATGCATGAGTAAGGAACAATGATTAATTGACTTGAAACTTAAAAAAATATTGTAAAAGTCCATTGAAAATTATTTCGTTAGCAATATTAAAGGAAGCAGGATTACATAATTGAACCAAAAATCTAATGACGAATGAAAACAGAGTGAAGGAAAGGATCGATGTTATTGGTGGGATTACCACATTAAAGTTTGTTATTACATTTAGATGGGAACGTTTGATTATAGAAATAAAGGTTGGCCTAAGACGATAATCTCCCGCTAGAATTTAAATCTTATGGTATTTTATATCATAGTACAACTCTAACCTAACTCTAGTTACGATAAAATGGTTACGTGTATTTTGCTAATAACGATGAATTGTTACGTATATTTATTAAAATTTAAATTTCAATAAAAAACTAATACTGTCATTATTCGTTATCACACTTGTTTAACGCAGATCACGTGCAACTCCGAGAAAATTAAACACTCACACATAAATTGTCCATTTCAATCATTTTTTTTTTGTACTCCCCCCCTCTCTCTCTCTCTCTCTCAAAATTTATTACTTGTACTGGTACGAATCAGGAGACTACGGACCCAGCTCAATGACGATTAGGACTCCCACCACCACACTCATCCTCTCCACTTGATCTCACGGTCGTTATTCCACCATCATCCACGTGTCCAAATCTCTAACGTCCAACCCTTCTCCCTCCACTCCTCTTCTGCTCCCTCTGGACTCGCACGGACTCTCTTCGGTCAGATCGCTCTAGCTCTCCAACCCCCTCCTCACACGCCAGCAATGGTCGCCGACCCAGCCACGACGTCGCGCCGGTGCACGTCGGCCTGCCCGGCGTCGGTGATACCGAACGAGGTCTGGGAGCACGTCTTCTCCTTCCTCACCGAGGACGCTGACCGCAACGCCGTCTCCCTCGTCTGCAAGGCGTGGCACCGGATAGACAGGTGCTCTCGGACCAAGATCTTTGTGGGAAACTGCTATGCTGTATCCCCTTGGGCGGCGATCGCGAGGTTCCCGCACCTGAGGAAAGTTTGGATTAAGGGGAAGCCGCACTTCGCGGACTTCAACCTGGTGCCGTACGACTGGGGCGGGGCGGCGATGGAGTGGATCAGGGCGCTGGCGGAGAAGTGCCCGTTGCTTGAGGAGCTTAGGTTTAAGAGGATGGTGGTCAGTGACGAATGCTTGGAGCTTATTTCCACGGCGTTTAGGAACTTCCAGGCCTTGGTGCTTACCTCTTGCGAGGGATTTACGCATGATGGACTTGCGGCCATCGCTGCCAATTGCAGGTGATGCTTTCGACTTCATGGATCTGGTTACTTAAGTGAATTCATTTTTTTTTTTTTTTGCTGTAAAAGTTAAACTTCTTATTTTGAGAATGGTTGCTCCATTTTAGATGAAAAGAGCTGGTTTCTGATCTGCAAGTTCATCTACAGTTCTATATTAGAAAGGTTATGTTTTCACTAGATTTGACCGTGAATTTGTGTGTGAGAAGGGGCGGCGGCTTTTGTGGGATTGTGGTGCCCACATGGTTGAAATCCTTCCTCCTCTTTACAGCTGTTTTTCTATAAAGTTGAAGTCATGACGAAGAGGGCCGTAAATTGGGACTTGCCTATGGATTTATTTCCTTAGATCTGAATTACCTGTTTTGTGATGTTTTGTTAGATATTTGTTTCATGTAGATGATAATTTGATGGTGGTCGATATGGTGCAGATTCCGGACTTCTATTTAGTGGTTAACTTGACATTACGGGTTTTCTTTGGGAATTATTCTTGCCCTGTTATTCATATCCCTGGCGTTTTGATATAATAACGTTGGTTTCACCTTTTTTTAATTTTTTTGAGCTGGTATACAATCGAGTACAAATAATTTGCTAATAAGGTCCACGTTCATTCAATCAATATGTAGTTGTTGCGATGCAACTGCATCATGAGTATGCGATATTTTGCCTTTTGAGTTGTCTCTTGCCTGGATCATGTTGACCAAGGCTTCTGGTCATTGCCCAAGTGTTGATGTGGGGCCTAACTTCCAGCTAGTGAAGACTCACTCTGTGTGAAAGGGTGTTTATTCATTTATTCTAAAACCTTAAGTGATTTTGATAGGAAGGTGTTTTGAAATTTTTATGGTAACTCCAGGGTTGCTCTCCCAAATAAGTTACTTTCCCAATTTTAATTGACTAGCGGTTGTAATCTAATATCTCTTCCCGTTTAGGTTGGGATCGTTATGCATATTCCTCTGATCATATGGTGCACTACCTTAACATAATTTGTATATTGAATTATTTAAATTTGGTAAAAATTTTGGATTTCTAAGTTAGCTAGATCCAATATTCCATACAAAATCTGTGGATTTTTCTTGTAATGTAGCTCATCTAGAACTACGTAGCTTGAAATTACAGATTGTAGGTCTATTTATTTCTATAGAAAGTATATATTTAAAATTCTGTTATATATATTTTTTGAAAGTCATTATATGCTTATCTTGTTATTAATGTGAAAATGTCAAATTGATATATGCATTTTACCCAAAATCAAGTAAATTATCATACAATCAAACTGATCCTGTTTCTCCATTAGTTAATACACGTGAAAAATGAATAACCCAGAAAAAGGGAAATAAACGTGAACCTGATTTGTTTACTTTTTAAGATTTTCTCCTGTTATGTGTTTTTATTACTAATTGATTTTGTTCTGTTATTTTAATTCCACATGGTTACAAGTATAAGTCACGTTAAATTCTTGCCAATTGGGGCCACTAGAACTTTTACAAATGCATCCTTAGAATAAGATTTGCATAAATTTTGATTCCAAAAGTAAAATAATTCAAACGGTTGTAGATTTTTTTACTAGGCAATACTTGATAATTTGCTATATTTTGATGTTCTGATTTCCAATCTCCTCAGAAATAAATATATTATTAATTGCAACAAAATACAATATAATTTGCTATATTTTGATGTTCTGATTTCCAATATCCTCAGAAATAAATATATTATCAATTGCAACAAAATACAATCATAAATCCTGTTTGCTTTTGTGATAGCAGAAATCTAAAGGAGCTTGATTTAGTAGAAAATGATGTAGATGATCAGAATGGTAACTGGCTCAGCCGCTTCCCAGAATCATCTACTTCTCTGGTTTCACTCAACTTTTTCAGTCTTGAAGGAGAAGTTAATGCTTCTATACTGGAGCACCTTGTTACCAGGTGCACCAACCTGAAAAGATTGGGGCTAAATCGGCCCATGCCACTTAACAGGTTGGCCAACCTCCTTATCAAGGCTCCACAACTTGTTGACCTGGGTACTGGGAGGTTCTCAGCAGATCCACAACCAGAATTGTACTCGAAACTTTCATCTGCATTTGAGGGCTGTAAAAGTCTGAAATCCCTATCTGGGATTTGGCAACCATGTGCCTTTTACTTACCAGCCATTTATTCTGTGGGCAATAGGCTAGCCACTTTAAATTTGAGTTATACCTGCATAAAGAGTTCAGAATTTGTAAAGCTCATCAAGCAGTGCCCTAATGTGCGCAAATTATGGGTAGAGCATCTCCCTCTACATTTTGAGTTTAGAAATCTTTTTTTTAAAAGATTTCCTTTCTGTATACTAGATAATTGGCTTATTATTTCTTTTCCCTTTACATGATAAACAAGTTTCATACACTCTTATATCAATAAAGGAACGTGAAATTATCAGATGTTATCTTTGAATTAGATATTTATCTTTTTATTCAATGCCAGGTAATGGACCAGGTTGAAGATGAAGGGCTACAAGCTGTGGCCAATTCCTGCAAGCTCCTGCAAGAGTTGCGTGTCTTCCCTTCTGAGCTGCATGGTGCAGCACAACCTGTTTCTCTTACTGAGCAGGGACTTGTCAGTGTCTCAGCTGGATGCCCAATGCTTGTTTCAGTTCTCTACTTCTGTCGCCAGATGACCAATGTTGCTCTCTTCACTGTTGCTTATAACCGGCCAGGTCTAATCCGCTTCCGTCTCTGTGTCATTCAGCCTCATACCCCTGACTATGTTACACTACAGCCTCTTGATGCTGGATTTAGTGCAATTGTCAAATCTTGCAAGAATCTCCATCGGCTTTCAGTATCTGGTCTCCTCACTGATCATCTTTTCAAATGCATTGGGGAAAATGCAAACAGGCTTGAGATGCTTTCAATTGCCTTTGCTGGAGACAGTGATGCAGGTCTTCATTACATCCTATCAGGTTGCAAGAGCTTGCGGAAGCTGGAGATCAGGGACTGCCCATTTGGTGACAAGGCTTTGCTGGACAATGCAGCCAAGCTTGAGACAATGCGATCCCTTTGGATGTCATCTTGTTTTGTGAGCTTGGGTGCATGCAAGTTGCTTGCTCGGAAGATGCCAAGGCTTAATGTGGAGGTTATCAATGAAAATGAAGGGCCTCGGGATACATGGTCAGACGATTGTGCTGTTGAAAAGCTCTATATATACCGGACGGTTGCTGGTCCAAGATCGGATGCCCCAAACTACGTATGGACTGTATAAGATTTGCAAACAGAGGAGATGGATAGTCTACATAGGTATTGTACGATTTGTTTCATAATTTAATTCTCAGCAAAAAGTGAGTCAGCAGAACTAGAAAATCAGCGTGATTGCATATTGGGAACGCATGACATTACATCTCAGATTTTGGCGATCAAAGACAATGGTGTTGGCATTGTTATAAATTATGTTTACTGTTAGGTGACTGCCAAGAGAGCCATCTACCTTGTTTGACCTGTAAGTGGGACTCTGGTTTTCTTATTACTAATCTCTTGCTTTGCCAAGACTGGACGTCAGTATTCTTTCTGGTGCTGTTTTGTTGGGCCACCAGGAAATTTCTTTAAAATGTTCTACTCGTGGTGGAAAATGCAACTTCTTTGTAAAACTATTCGGTGGCAGGCAGGCATCTAATGTCTTCAACTTGGACATGTTCTCCTGTCAAACCTGTGATTACTGATAAAAATTATCTCATTCTTTTCAACAAAAAATCCGAAAAGTAATGTATTTTCATATGGAATGCAATCCTTACCTTGAAATCATGCAGCTGTAATCCTGTAAGCAATGATTCTTGTTCATGCATTATTTCTACTTGGCTGATTGTGCAGACGACTTCCTGTTCAAGGGAAATTCTAATTCCATTTGACTGTTGTTGGCTTCAAAATTCTTGTTTAGTGCCACAACACTCAAGGTTCGGCGTTTTTTGCCTGCAAATGATCGGCACTCTGTGGGTATTTTACGCATGCATGATCATGTACTATTTATTACATGGGTAGATTTGTTTGTTTCGCATTGCAGCCCATCTGTTCAAATATTCATTTTTGCGTAGACAAGTAAACGTACCAGCTATTAATTAATTTTGAAATTCAATGACACGTACGTGTGCAGCATATCTTTCCATAGCTAATCCAATATTGGCCGTAAGTCTAAAATAATATGAATTTTGTATTACCTTTAGATGGTATGCATGGAAATCTTGACATGTCAAACAGCAGACAATGACCTTCGAGTTTTTACCATCATTGTTCCATTTGTAGCTATCAGACGGTTCTAACAATAATGGATTTAAAATGTGTATCTTGTTGAATATTCAAAAAAAATGTGAAGATTTTGAATCTTATAATTTAGTCCCCGTTCGTTAACTTGAAACCACTGTTCCTCGTGAACTAATGAAGCACGAACAAGAGATCATTCTTGAGCTTCTCCACGACGCATGGGTCGTCGTCGACCAGAGCCGTGACCGTCATGTTCGTCGTGTGCCTCCTCTCCCCCTGGACGATGGTCGCGCTCAACACCTCGACGTTGCGCTCCTCGAACACGAGCAGGACCTGCCTCGCCAGCCCAGGCCTCGCCGCCGCGCGCAGCCCGAAGAACGCCGTCCTGCCGAGCACCGCCATGTCCACCGCCGGTTCCCGGATGCTCGCCGCCGTCGGGCACCTTGCCCTCTTCTTTTCCTCCATCAGCCTGACCACGTCCTTCAGCTCCTTTATGTACGACACCGTCTCGTCTATGATCTTCGCTTTCGTTGCCTGCGCTTAAAATTTGTATTCATGATTAATTACCGTAACACGAACACTAATTAATTAACAGTAGAACAAGCAAGAAACCGGAGCGACCTTGGGGAACGCGTTGGGGACGATGGCCTGAAGCATGGCGTAGGACTCGTTCATCCGGCTCCTGCGGCTGCGCTCCACTCTCGACACATCGCCGAAGCCACCACGCTCGGCCTCCGCGGACCTCTTGCCCTTTTTCTCCCTGGTCGACGATTTCGGAGCAGGAAGGGGCGGCGGAAATAATCCACGCCTGCCGCTGCCGTCCATGATTGATCGACGATGCACCAAACAGGACTGCCACTCTGTGTGTGTGTGTGTGTGTGCGTGTGTATATATATATGATGACAACGTCGACGGCTGCGCTAAAAGTGGTGGAATATTTCTGCGGGGACGCAGCTTTTCTTTTGGAGACCAGCAGTTGGGGATGCAGCGCCCTGATTTGGTGATCGAACGTGATGCTTCTCACTTGGGCTTCATCATGATATTAATATCAACTGCGTGGCCTGATTTGATACGTGATCTTCATCAGTTGCAATGATCGAATTCAGACGGTTGGTGAGGACTCGCCGGAGAACAGCACTGGAACCCAACTGTGGACTGATCTTTTTTTGCTGCAACTGGTAACCATTATGATCATTAGCTCTGCGGAGCAGGCACCAGCGACTCTATATCTCCCTCTCACTCTCTATATATATACGGTTGTATATATGTATGTATCCTTATTTCTATGTGTGTGGATAAGCATAGGGGCCGGTTGAAGACCACATGGATGATGTGATGATTCTTCTGCAACTAAAACGATTATTTTAATGATTAAGCGTCATCAAGTAATTAATTAAATGGAGCGTTATTCGATCGACACTTCGCTACCGAGAATCGCAACCAAAAGTTTGAATTTTCCGTGGTGCTATTTTCCCACTAAGTTGAATTAAAATGTGAGGGCTATTCTTACTACAGAAAAAGATAACAATAAAGAAGAAAGATTGGCAGGCGGTTGGCGGCGCAAGGTGGAAGAAGACGTAGATTGAAAGAGATTCCGTTTCCTATTAAAAAATGTAAAATTCAAAAACTTCCGTTTCCTATTTCTAAGTCTGGTACCGGTGACATTTTAGAACTAATTCATTGTGATGTATGGGGGTCTGCCCCCCATGTAATTCAACAACTAGTTTTAGATATTATATTTCTTTTATTGATGATTTTAGCCGATATACTTGGATATTCCCTTTACTTCACAAACCTGAAGTTTTTTTAGTACTTTCATTCAATTTAAGCTTTTAACTGAAAATTTATTTGATAAAAGGTTAAAAACTTTTAGATGTGACGGTGGCAGTGAGTTCACGTCCTCTGAATTTCATCTCTCCTTACACTCCAAAATAAAATGGAACTGTTGAAACTGGTTTAGCTTTATTAGATTTTTCTAGTTTGCCTGAAAACTTTTGGCTTGAAGCTTTCTGTACTGCTATTTATTTGATTTAACAGAATGCCAATTGCAAGTTGTGTAGATTCCAAAAATAAATCTACTCCCTTTGAACTGTTATTTAAAACTAAACCCGATTATAGTCATCTTCATTGTTTTGGTTGTCTTTGTTATCCTTAGTCAGGTCCTTATTGTAAAAAAGAAGAAGAAGCTAGAAAGTAGATCTGTTGAATGTATCTTCCTTAGATATAGCGATAAAAACAAAGGGTGTAAGTGTTATGATCCTATAAATAAGAAAATGTATATATCTAGACATGTTGTTGTCTTTGATGAAATATTTTCATATGGCAGTATCATGAATGAATGAATGAACAAAATAGGAACAAACATCAAAATTCAGATTGTTATGAATATACTCGTATTTAACGTTCCAACCATACATTGTGATAATCAATCTACGATAGTTCTTACATATAACCTTGTTTTACATGTTAGGACTAAACACATAGAAGAAGTGGATTTTCATTTTGCACGGGGAAAGAGTTGCAAGTGGTTTGCTTCAACTAGAGTACGTTTGATCCGAAGAACAAGTTACCGATCGAAACACCTTAATTATATGAAGTCCAAGCTTCACCCGTGTAGAAGTGTCACGTTAAGTTTGATGGAGGTTGAAAAGAATTAAAAAGATTCTCTTCTATTCTCTTCTATTCTCTACGTTACGTCAATGTATTTTTCAATTTTCTTAAAATCGTAAATAATTGTGATTACGGTTTATTATTTTGATCGTTCTCCTATAAATGATATCATAAGAAGAAAGCAACGTATTGCCGCTCATTCCTATCAGGAATTTCTGTCTCCTTTTCTGTTGTCACCGGTCATCTCCTCTTCCGTAATCCTCAACCGACATTCTGTGGTTTTTAATGTGAACCTAGGCATGCATATTTACGTAATGAAATAAATGAAGCATCGATCAAACATTAGTCGACAACGAATTAATGATTCGATCATGTGACATCGTCGATTAATAAATTATCTACGTACGTTTCGATCGCGATTTAATCCAACACTTCAAAATAAATGAGTAGGTGACCGGAAATGAACACTTCGGCTTTGACGCAAAACCCCTCCACCGATTAATATATATATATATATGCTTTCATCTTCTTAATTAATTCCCAACCTATAATATCTAAGTAAATTATAATTGGAAAAATTAACACTAGGCTTAATTCGTTTGTTTCAGATTTATAAAGACTAGATTTTATATTCAGTCACTAGATCGACCTATAGATAAATTTGAATCAAATGCAATTAACATACGTAAGAAATTCATCTATTAATCCCTTGAGAATCGACATTAAGGCTGATTTATGCTAGATTAATTTATTGTACTGTTGGATAACATGTCGATCCGTGCAAATTTCTTAAACACGTACGTCAAATAAATAAGATTATCAATTAATGCTTCTCATAAATTTCAAAATTAATAGATTAGTTTCTTTTTGTTTGAATATTTTCAGGATGGAAATATAACATAAAGTTGAGGATGATAGTTTTCATTTTCTCCTTACCATGATTTGGATGGTAAATCGCATAGTCTTTACCCATCTCTATGTTTATGTTTTGCGTGTTGTGGTATTTTCCCATATTTGAGTTGTGAGTATACTTCCCCGTCCCGTGTCATATATTTGCATAACACATTTTCTATGATTTGGACGTTTATTGCTTTATTTGAATTGTAACCTCATAAATTGGAAGTCTGGAAGAATAATCCAAATCTTGCACTTAACTTGTAAAATCAGATATAAATAATCATATTTGGTAGATATTCACTTAAATGTTCTGTTCTTGTTGTGGAAATTTTGTGTACGATTGCCAGAAATGAAAATATAAAGTACTATATTTATTGGAAAATTCCTCATATCGGAAAAAAAAAAAAAATTTGAAATACAAATGCATACATTATTATCATTAAATTTTATTTTTATTTATTAAAAATTGTATTACTTTTTGAATTTTCGTTAGGACTAAGAAGGAGGATAAAATTTTTGAAACACTTCGTTATTTATATTAAGAAAATTTTAAAGTTACTTTCTAAACTTTTTGTTCTGTTCAAATTTTTTTTTTTTTAATTATATAAAGAACCTTATTTATTTTACGCAGATTAATCATCAAAATACGTGTTCTTATTTATTTTTTGAAACTTTTGTCCGGTACCAAACTTTTTAAACAACATAAACTCCTCCTCCGTGGGTGTTTAATTTTATTTGTCGGTTTAATTTTGACTCTCTCTCTCTCTTTCTGTCCATCGATACCGTTGGATCGTGATTATTACACGTCGCGGTTGTTACACGTCGCGTTCCGCTCGTTCAGGAAATGGCGTACGACCGAAGGAGACTAAAATATTTAAACGAAATAATTGATGAGTGGGATCGACGTTGTATGGTGGATCACGGACAGCCACGTGTACGAATTATTAAAAAAAAAAAAAGGGGGGAGAAAACAGTACCAATCAAGCGCTTTTGTAACTGGATATTTAAAATTTAAAATTTAGATTTGCGTAACATAAAATTACTCGAATCTGAAGGATCTTTTAATCGAATTTGAAATCTCACATTACATATGTAAGGTTTAAGTATGATGACGGAAGTTGTTTTAGATTTTTCGATTCTACGTAAATATTTTTAAGGTAGAGAAAAAAGCAATCCCATTGGAAGATACAAAATCAAATGTTTGGTCTTGACATAAATGAAATAAAAATAAATGCTCTATTTAAACATGAAGACCTTGAGAAGATTAATTCCTGAGAATCGCAGAGAATTTAACTTTAATCGAAAAGAATTTACTTAATATCTATGATTTTAGAATCATTTGGAATTATTTTAAGTAGGAGCTAAAAAAAATCAAAAACGTCAAAATCATACCCCAAACGCGAAAGACTCTAATCTTTTTTTTTTTTTTTTTTTAAAAGACAGGTAGGTAGGAACAAGACGCATTAATGTACCCCAACCGTTTCCCAAACTGATACCTACTTTTAAAAAAAAAAAAATGTAACTGTTAGTATTTAGAATAAATTTAATACTTAATAGGCATGACTTGATAACATTAGATAAGTACAATTCAGTCAATATTAAATAAATATCTATCTAGCCAACTCTAGATAAATAATTATAACTATACGATGTGATTAAATCGCGTAACGAAATTACTTTTTTTCTCCTGGACTTATGTTATTATTATTACAAGAATCATCGTTCTTCTCGGCGTCGTCAGTCATCTATTTATACAACACCGGTCCACCGCCTTCCTTGTCCTTCGACACTTGCGTACCACACCGGCGATCATCGCCTCCGAAAATGATCTCCGGCGGGGACAAGCACAAGGTGGTCTGCGAGGAAGACCAAGACGACGACCCCTCCCACCGGGACCGCAGTACCAACTTCTTCACCGCCGACTTCTCCCTCCGGGCGCTGTCGCTGGCGCTGCTGGTGGCGTCCCTCGCGACCACCACCACGGGGAACCAGGTCAGGAGCTTCGGCGACGCCAGCTTCCCCTCGGAGGCCGCCACTCTTGACGCCAAGTTCACCTACTCCTCCGCAGTAATGTAGGCATGCGTGATGATCGAACCCTACCGGTTGTCGTGTTGTTGTCCATATTTATGTACCCAACGTTAATTTGTCTTTCCTCCTGTTCGTCGGTGCTCGCAGATACTTCGTCGTCGCCGTCTCCGTCGCAATCCTTTACACCGTCCTCACGGCGATCGTTTCCGCCACCGTCATCCACGTGCCGGCACCATCCTCTGGCCTCCTGTTTTTCTTGGCTTTCTCCGACGCGGTACTCGATTTCACTTCTTCTTTTTTTCTTCCCTTTTTAAGGTTTAAACTAATCATACGATTAATCCATTTTTTCAATTAATTAAATTGTTAGAATTATTCTTTTACTTAACATCAAAATCCATTTTTTCCCTATCCGCTGTAGAAAAAATGCTAAAAAAATGTTGTCACTGACCATATAGTTTTTTTTTTTTTTTTTCAAAAAAAATCATTAGTATTCGTTTGAAATTATTACCATTAATGATTTCAGTTGGAACTACTAAAAATCAAATTCCAACTTTATTCTTAATAGTAGTCCATGAACCAATTGGGAAAGTAGCCATCACAGAGCAAAAATTATTAATTTTTGACGAACACAACCCAAGAATGTGACAAATTTTTGATATCTGGCAGGTTGTTGATCAATACTTTTCTCTGAAAGGGGTAGTAGTGGTTGTGGTTCGGTGCTACAGTCTTGTTTTTCTTTTCTGAAATAATAAATTTTTTTTATTGTGATATTACGTAAAATTTTAATTTAAAAATAATTACAAATACGTGAAATGATTTGTGTTTAAATTCCATCTCTTTTCTGAGGATATATATTTGCATTTAGTCGATGATTGGTTGGCATGGGATGCGTGCTTGCAGTTGATGGCGGGAGTGTTGGCTTCCGGGAGCGGCGCCGGCGCTTCCGTCGCCTACATCGGCCTCAAGGGAAACGATCACATCGGTTGGACCAAAGTGTGCGACATCTTCGACAAGTTCTGTCACCACATCGGTAGCGCCATCGCCTTCTCCCTCGCCGCCTCCGTCGTCTTCGTCCTCCTCGTCGGAGTCTCCACCTACTCCCTCCACCGTCGCAGCCGCTAGATCAGATCGCCGTGGAGATGCGTCCACACTCCTGTGCCTGTCCTCGGAATCATATGTACCCATCAGTGGCGGATATGTATATATATATATATATACACATGATCGATCGATGTGTGTCGTCCGCATCTTATTTATCATGTATCGAGCAGATCATGTCCTGAGGATTTGCGAGCTTCCCCAAGCACTCTTATTATCATTATTAGGAATTTAAATGAAAATTACGGATGTTGCTGCCGTGATTATATATTCTAGTTAGTTTTAAAAACCCTCAATTGATTACTTGTTTTTTTTAAGAAGTATATATCCAGTTGTTGGCTGGAGAATTCATACTCAAATGTGAGTTTGCTTAAACACGTACGTCACGAACAAACTTAACCATGTTGACGAGATCCACCTCCATTATTATTATTACCCTTGCGTTTACGATGTGGGCAGATCAGATGACAACCGCCTCCAGCATTTGTACCGTTGGCCTTCTCGCGCTCTGACCATCTTTGACTGATTTTATTTTGACCGGTGTCAACTAATCATCGTCCACTCCGTTGACCGGAAATGTTGACTGACTGAATCGTACACATTTATCAGTAAGTAAAATAAGTAGAGACAGACGATGGGGTTTATTAAGCTTCTTCTACTCTTAGGAGCAGCAGCTGGAGTGGGGGACGGGTACAGGCTACCACACGGGCCTGAAGATGGGGTTTATTATCTTCTTTTCTGCCTATTGGAAGTGTTACCATGTGATGCAGGATGGACCCAGAATCAACCAATGGCACCATCCATCTATGTATAATTAACGTTGGACCAGTTGCACCCTTAAGAAGCTTTCTTTCTTCTGAGCACTTGCTTTATTCATTAAATATTTCTTTTATTAGCACTTACTTTATTTAGGAGATTGTCGTCCTTAACATCGTGTATGGTTCCGGTAACTCTTCTTCTTCTTTTTGAATTAATTCCAAGTTGGATTCTCCTCCTTCCTTCCTCTGTCCTCCTATCTTCTCAATTCCCTTACCCTCTTCCCGCTCCGCTGCTTCATCACCATGACCGTTCTTTCCCTCCGCTTTTGGTTTTGCAGGAATTTTAGGGGGGGGTATTCTGGGGGTTTAGTACGTGTGGTGCTTTTCCCAAGACATGTTATCTGAGAGAGTTGCCCGAGAAGGGTTTTGGTGATGGACTTTTTGCTCATGCTTGTTAAAATGAGATTTCTTCTTATTTTCTCGCGCATCTGTCTATTTGAACAAGAGAAGATCATTAGATCTTTCCTTAGTCATGTTAAAAATATATATAATTATTAAAAGATATATAAAATGAGCTAACATTTTTATTTTATTTTTTAATTTTACAATTTATTACGAGTAGAAAGTAAAATATCAAATAATAGTAACGTTAGTGTTAAAGAAAAGTTTGCATTGTTTTTTGTTACTATTAATTAAAACTAACAATATGAAATAACGCTGGAGCAATTCAATCGTGAACTGTTAATACTTACTTCAATAAAGTATTTAATGTGAATATTAAAGTTGAATGATGTACTTACTGCAATACTTTCATCAACTTCAAATAGAATTAAGAATGATCTAAATGTATATCTTTATTTTAAAGTAAATACTTTCATTGATATTCAATTTCATGTGAAATTTATTTTGTCAAATTTGTTATGATTATGTTAAACAGAATTGTATGAGTATTGTTAATTAAACATATATTAAAGTTACTATATATAAACAACAAACAACAATGTTTAGAAACAAAAAGTAGAGTTGACATAAAATATTATGATTGCATGTAATTTTAATATAAAATTTACTTTTATTTTTAATAATTAGAAAAGACAAGTGGTTGATACTCAAATCTTTTAAGAAAAAAAATAAAAAATGATGTTAAGGAAGAACATTTACAAATGCATGATACTTTAGAAACGATGAAAGAACAAAAGAAAAAAAATAATAGATAAAATGTATGACTACATTATGGCAACTACGTGGGATGAACGTTAATTTCAAATCATTTCAAATGTAATGGTTTTGTGCGATGTTATGTTAAATTGAATATTTGAACTTTTTATTTTGAGAATTGATATTTATTTTGAGAACTTTATTTCAATAAGTATTTTTTATGTTATTATTGATAAATAAATAAGTACAATTAATAATAAAAATAATTAGAATGAATAATAAAAATGAAAATAAAAATATTATAAAGAAAATAAATGAAAGTAAATAAAAAATAAATAACTAATAATTGTTAAGTACTTTGATTAAAAATGAAAATAATCTAATTCTTAACATTTCGCTAAGCACAAATGAAACTTAGAAATTTTGACTTTCTTGACTTTTTGTTACATCCACAAATATCTCAATTTTTCTTAAAATTTTGAATTTTTCATTTTTGACCATTTTGAATTTTTTTGACATGCACAAACCAAGTCTTCGTACGAGAAATACAAGTCCCATCAATATTTAATTTTAGATTTGCAGTCTTAGGCTTCAACCACTTGATCCATTTTGCTTTGTGAGGGTCATCCAGAGTACCCTCAAGGGAGTGAATCCATTTTAAATCTTCTAAACTATTAAAAACATTTCAGTTGATTTCAACAAAAGAATCTATTTTCATAGAAAATCTTACATATATGCTTCTAGAATTCCCAAAGCATTTTTGAAAATGGGGCCAAATTTTCTTACTTTGAGTGGAAAGAATGTGAAGAATTCCACTCATCCTGATTAGTAGCATTAATCCAAAACATAAGACAGAACCAAATTCTGGCAAGGGAAGTTCAGTCACTGTCGAGGCTCATGTGGGAAAAACAATCCACACTATTAAAAGAGTTGCAACTAACACATTTTGTTGCAAGGGAGAAACTCCATCTCTTAACATTCTCCTATGTAAGGAGAACATTATTGATTCATCTCTATAGAAAAAAAGAGATTTTAGTAGGAATATAAGAATTCTAAATGCTAAGATTCCAGCTTGAAATATCAGATCTAACGTAGATAGATTCTCAAGCAGTTTTGATCACTTTTGTCTTACATCCAACTATATTGATCATTACTATTGTTCTGACGCCAGAGGGTAAAGAGTATCTCTATCCTGAAAAGGATTGGAACTTTTTGAGAAAATTGATGATCGCCTCAAGACTTGATTTTCTTCTATTGACAAATAGTAATATGTCACTTGCATAAAGGAGATGGAAAATGTTCTTGTTAAGACAATCGAACTTGTAAAAGATAACCACATTATTGTCAATTAAGTTCTTAAGCCTCTTACTTAGAATTTCTTCAAGAAAGATAAAGAAACTAGGAGATAAAGGATCACCTTGACAAAGGCCCCTTGAGACTTGGAAAAAGGGGCTTGATTCTCCATTAATAAGGATCAAGAAGTTTATATCTTCAATATTGTCTTTGATCAACCAAAGGAAGGTAGGGGAGAAATTGAATTTTCAAGTACCTTGTAAAGCACCAACCATTCCACTCTATTAAAGGTTTTCTTCATGTCAATGTGAAGAATAATATTTTCCCTTATATAACTTAAATCAATCTTTTTTTTAGACTCTTGAGTGAAGGCAACATTATCAAAAATACTTCAGCCTTGGACAAAAGTCCCTCGACTGTCTAGAATTAGATTATTTAAAATCAAAGCAAGTCGGTCAGCAAAAATTTTAGTGATGATTTTATACCATACGTTATAAAGACTGATGGACCAGAAGTCTTTAAAATCTAAGGGGTAATCCTTCGAGATAAGAAAAAGGAATGTGGCTTTCTAGGAGTGGTCAAGTGTACAATCACCAAAAAATCCTGAATGGCTCCACATGGATCAATAGAAATGATGCTCCAGCAATGCTAAAAAAATTTGGCCAAGAAGCCATTTGGTCTAGGAGCGTAAGAAATATCTCTTCTATGTTTATTTACAACATAATCCCTTTTCAGATTAGGAAGTTGGGTAAAAAATCATCGAACACATAATTTTGAAGCTTTGATTCCAGCTCACCAATACTTTTGAGAAGGTGATTCTGATTGTCTTCAACATTTTCGAATTTATTCTTATTCCACCATTTCAAGTGGAATTTAAGGTTAATCAGTTTTTAACTGAATTTATCAATGTAGTTTTGGCCTCCATCAAATCGAGATCATAGAGAGGCCACCTCAAGATCAAAGCTTTCATGGGTCAGCCACATACATTGTAATCTGAATGGGACAACCTTATGCCTTCTAATTTGTCTATGTTGGACCACCATAGGAGCATGGTCGGAGCATAGTCGAAACTTGTATTCTACCACAAGATCAATGTTGTTAAGTAGGGATTGGGAACAAAGAATGCGATCAAGCCTGTGGAATTTATGACCCTTACCATGTCTATTATTGCATTAAGAAAAAAGATCTCCCACATGTTGAGACTCATCAAGGTCAGTAGCAGCAATGACTTCGTTGAATTCATCAATACCTTTGGCATTGATGGTTGAAGAGTTAAGGGCTTCATTTATTCGTCTGATGGCATTGAAATCTCTTCCAACAATCCAATCCTCGTCTGGATGGAGTTAATTGTGGGTTAAGTAATGGTTCTTCTACATATGAGAGATCGTACTTTTTAATGCAACTTACTATTCTCATTCCATTCTCTACCCCTATAGGGTAAGAAATTGGAATAATAGAACCATAAATGAGTTGTCAATAGCCAATTAGAAAATTAATTTTAGGATAGTGCTTGTTGATTTTGGTACCTTATTTTTTAAAATTTTTCATGATATTTTCAAATTTGTTGCATTGGTTGTTGTTGCATATCTTTTAATTTATTGGCTTATGATTGAGTGATAATTAGACATATTCTAGATACATTCCTTTAAATTATATTACATGTAATTGAATTATTTTTTTGTTGAACTAGTTTGATAACTATGGTGGTTGTACACATACAAATGTATTTATAGCTATTTATTTTTAATTTATACTTTTTTTTAGAAAAGCATTTAAACCCATATTTGGAAAAGGTTTTGAGCTTTGACCCATATCATGTTTGTTTTCTATTTTTTGAAACATTTAGATTTAGGTATAGGTTGCAATCAAGGTTGGTCTAATCTACCAAACTTTTCAGTCCTAGAATTTCTTCACCTTTTCTTTTGCTAGTTTAGCAATGACATGAAAGCTATTCCATAATGTTTTATGTTTTGCCAAGTTTCGAACATTGCAACTGCAACATCCGGAAATCTAGAGATAATGCTACCATCTTCAAATGTGAATGTAGTATAGTTTATGAGTTCTGTATTTATTTATCATGAATTTTCATTTATGTATGTAGGTACATGCATATATATACATGACTGAGGAGTAACCTAGTATATGATGTTCTTACCAATGCACAGTTCAAGAAGAGTCTAATTGTTTTCAGCTTTACTTTTATAAATGGACATTTTGTTTACTGTTGCACCAAGACCCCTCTCAACAAGTAATATAAAATATGTATATTTACATATCTGATGTTGAGAATTTGAAGAACGGTAACTTGAAATCATAGCTTTAAAAAGTTTTATTTTTTAATTACTAAACATTTCATTATTGAAATGACATATGAAATTTCATTAAATTAGTAGCAACCATGTTAAGTCTAGGAGACAGAATTCAACGGTAAAACTTCCATGTACAATAGAGTACCGATGGTAAATTTGAAGCATGTGTGTCATCAATTCTGAAATACAGTATTTATGAAATAGTGATTTTCTTGCGTGCACCTTGTCCTTGTATGTGAGGTCCCTTTTTTATTATAGCTACCATTTTGATTTTACTTGGTGGTGGGGTGCTTGCAGTGCCAAGATTGGGGTCTTCATCATGAGTTTTTGGGTCTAATGGTAATGAACATCAAGAACAAGTCATTCTTGCTTGAGCACTTGCAAAATTGTTTAAGCTTGGTAGATGGGAGCAAGCCATCCCCCCACCCAAGGCCAGCAACATCTGAAAAATATAGTTTCAGCTAGCAGTGCACCCTTGTATTCGTTTCCACCACCTTATAAAAGCTGGATACCTTACTAATGTATCTTTTGATATAGAAAGGTGTCAACTATGACGTGAAGAGCTTCAGCTAGTAGTGCACCCTTGTATTCGTTTCCACCACCTTATAAAAGCTGGATACCTTACTAATGTATCTTTTGATATAGAAAGGTGTCAACTATGACGTGAAGAGCATTCTCCTCGTCACCTAAATCATATGCTAGCATTGTCATCCCTCTCAACTGTTAGGTTCCCTAGAAATTCACCATACACGCAGACAGTGATGCAGTCAACCAAAGACCAATATTTTCTAATCACAGATCATGACCATTTGGTTTCATCTCTATTCTTTTTGAGGCATTCTTTGTATTTCTTACCTAGAAGTAGCACCCAGGCCAGCACAAAGGAGGTACATGAGGAAAATAGCATCATAAGAAAGGATAGGTGGGTGAGCACTAGGATTTTTGATATTAATGGTGAACCCATTGGTCAAAATATCAATGATCAATCAAGTCCAACAATGTATTCTCTCTATGAGGCTTCAAATTGTACTCCTTCCATTAACATCAGGGATGAAGTTGGTCAGGTGCCACTTACATATCTGATGAGGAAGTTGTTGACAGCAACCTTTCTTTCTTTTTAGCTGTTAGTGATTACCATCGTCTAGTTATCCACGATAGTGCTAGGAAGAACATCCATTTGGCTCAGCAACGTAAAGGGAGAAGGGTAAATTTTGAATTGATGCATCCTAGATCATGCCTCTCTAGGTCGTTATGTCCAAATTGCCTCCCATTTACGTTAAAGAATCCTAGGATGCCTCCTCATAATTATCACCAATCTTCAACAAGAACATGCTCATTGAAAATAGCCCAAGGATCTCCATGCCCGCCTTTAATTGCTCGAGATTCAACTAGGTCTAGCTTTCCCATTCGGCAAGTTGAAATTCATTCTTGGTTTCCCTAATGAAAATTAGAACTACAGTCTCTATATACTCAACTAGTCTTGGAAGTTTAGAGTTGAATTCTAGTGCACCTTCATCTTCTTCTCTCGCTCTAGTAGTTAATGTCTAGTCCGTCGTACCTGTGAGAACATCCGATTCCATCTCAAGAATTTCTCACAAGGAGAAGGAATCTCGAGGACCAGCTCAAGATTTTGGTGAAATTCATATTTGAATAGCATTTTTGGATTAAAATCCACATGTGGGATCGTAGTAGCTTCATAAACTTCTAAGGTGGTGTTTGATTGCAAGTCCATGTGTGAAAACCCACCAGTTGTGCTGCTCAATCGTAAGGAAAGTTCACCACCACCATCATGCATGTAGTCGATATGGAGAAGATCTGTTAGTGTGGAGGAAAACTATCTTTTACGAATATTTTCATTTAGGAGGTATTTGTATACTTAAAAAATTTTCGTCATTTTTTAGACATTTGTGTATTGAATTTTCGAAGGATTTTACCATTTTTCTTTGTATATGAAAAATTTTATTTCATTTTTTTGACCTCTTGATCACTAAAATTGATGAAAAATAGAGAAATAGAAAAAGTGAATTATCATAGAATATATTAGTAGCATGTAATTTTGATATGAAAATTATTTATCTTTAGTGGATGTAAATTGATATTATAAGAGATATGTAAAACAATAGAGATATGTGAAATGCATTTTATATTGTAACTATTATTATAAATAACTTTATTTTATATTATCTATGGTAAAAATTTTTATTTTCTATCTTGCAAACAAATACAAAAATACTTAATTTATCAATTTCAACATTTTTTATTCTATGAATAAACATACATATTTTATATTTTATGATTTTCCATCATTTTCTATTTTGTATACAAACACCTTGATTTTCTATTTTTCTTTTTCATCATTTTTCAATATGATAAAATTTTTTATTCTCTATCTTGCAAACAAATACAAAAAATATTTAATCTATCAATTTCAACATTTTCTATTCTATAAATAAACATACATATTTTAAATTTTGTGATTTTCCATCATTTTCTATTTAATGCACAAATATCTTGATTTTCTACTAACTTTTTATTACTTTTTATCATTTTTCTTTCCGTCACTTTCTATCAATTTCCTTTTCATTATTTTCTATGATAATTGGTCATTTCTTTCCGTCGTTACCTAAACGTTTGAAAAATGATAAAAAGAAATGACAGAATATCATAGAAAATGATGGAAAAGAAAATGTTAAAAAGTAACAAAAAGGAAAATAACAGAAAGGAACAGAAAGTCAATTAAAAATCAAGATATTTGTGCATTGAACAAAAAATAATGGAAAATCACAAAATGTAAAATATGTATATTTATTCATTGAATAGAAAATATTAAAATTGATAGATTAAATATTTTTTGTATTTGTTTTCAAGATAGAGAATAATTTTTTTTATCATAGATAATACACGATAGATCATTTATGACAATAGTTACAATATAGAATACATTCTACATATATTTATTGTTTCACGTATCTTTTTGTAATATCAATTCTCACTCAAATCCTAGGTCTAAAATGTTTTATCTATTTTTCCAATTTTATGAGTTATATTCCTCTTGTAATTATCGATGGATTTCAACTTGTAGCGTAGGTGAATTCCAACAATCTCTTTTTTAATAAACAAGTAACAATTTGGTGGCATCAAGTGATATCAGAGCTTACAATAAAACTCTAGGCGATGACACAACTAATCACTCATGAGAGGAATTCAATCAACTTTGTTGATCGCTAAAGTAATTAATGACCAACACGACCAAACTCATGGATGGTCGTCGAAATCATCGCACCCACCTACAACGCTAATACGTCCCTTAGGAAGATGACTCTTCTAACGACAAGGATCGCCAACGATCTCCATTCCTTCAAACTCAAGATGGTCCTCCCCTCCTTCAATGGGAATTTATACATTGAAGATTTCATTGATTGGATCTCGGAGGTAGAATGTTTCATTGAAAATGAAGTAGTTACTCCGTGCTAGATTTCTTCCTATCGACTACGAGCAAATCCTTTTCTCTTAATATCAACAATGTCATCAAGGAGGTCGGACCATGGCGGAGTACACCCAAGAATTCCATTGCCTCTTCTTGCGTGATAATCTCAATGAATTAGAATCCAAATCGAAGAACAATTAGGTCTCCAACCAACATACTCCTTAACCAATGCCATCGGTTTCGTTGAGCGTGTCGAGCGCCAAGCATCAAGGGGAGGGAGGAAGGAAGGACTTCCAACACCATGGTAGGGGAAGGAACATTATGTTCTTCACCCCAAGGTAACATCACAGCCACCGGAGAAGACGCCTGCAAACTTCTAATCCATATCAAGGTAACATCAGAGCCACCGGAGAAGAGGCCTGCAAACTTCTAATCCATATGGGCGACCTCTACCTATCAAGTGCTATTGATGTCCTACAGATGGAACCAATGCTCCAAAAGGGGAGCGGTTCAACCGATCGTGAAACTTTGAAAGGATGACGACGACGTCGTCGACTCCAACGACAAGGACCAAGACGAAGGTGACTACTTATCTTGCGTTATTACTTAACGCCTCCTCCTCAGCCTGAAGGTGAACAATGAATCCTAAACGCCAAAACCTCTTCCAAACAAGATGCACCGTCGCAGGTAAAATTTGTGATGAAGGTAATCATTGACGGGGGAAAGTATAGACAACATTGTGTCATATCATATCAGACAGATACATCGAGGCGACTTTGTCCACGTCAGCCAGACTTGTTGCATTCCCTTGTCCATTAGGCAATGCTACGCCATACACGGGGTCACATGTGACGTGGTCGATATGGATGGCTGGACAGTTGTCACATTATTTTTGGGATACCCATAGCAATACGACGTCGACATCGTGCCTCGTGGGCGTGAGAGCGTTTACGTCATTCATGTCGATGGTGTCATCAAGAAGTCGACGTCGCTCTTGTACAAGACGACACCAACCAACACTCCTTTGAATAAAAATTTCTTGGTGGCTGATCAAAGATCGTTCGCACATGAGCTACGAGATGCACAAGAGGCCAACATATTAGTTGTTTCCAACAACAATCAAGAAAGACGTCACCACCACCATTCCCCCTTATTAGGTGCATTCACTATTAAATGAATTTTCTGTACTAACCACGTAGGATGGGGCCCCACCACTTCATGATATTCAACGTCAAATCGACTTGGTCCTAGGCTCGAAACTTCCAAACCTCCCGCACTATTGTGTGTTGTCCCTGCATTGTTAGTCTCAGAGAAAAATGAGAAATGACGGATTTTGTGTGTGGATAGTCACGTAATTAACAAAATCACCGTCAAATATTGCTTTCCCATTTCAAGGCTGGATGATATGATTGACATGCTATTTGGTGCCCAAATCTTCACAGAGGTAGTTGGATCTTAAAAGAGGATATCATCAAACTAGGACCTATGAAGGTGATGAAGGGAAAACCACCCTTGAAACCCTTCTTCACAGACCTATGAAGGTTAGATCTTTATGAATGGTTGGTTATGTTGTTTGGTCTCTCCAATGCCCCTAGCACTTTTACGAGGATTATGAATCAAATTTTAAAACCATTCGTCAATCGTTGTGTTGGTGTGTACTTTGATGATATTTTAATTTACAGTCAAGCCGGACAAGATCACATGAACCACTCGAGGGAACTGCTCCACACTCTTCAAGAGCACACTGTCTTTATTTAAATCTTAAGTGTCATTTTCTAACTAAAAGTCTTCTATTTCTTAGTTTTGTAGTTGAAGTCCTACGTGAGTGGCCAAGACCAACAAATGTTAGCGAAGTAAGCAATTTCCGTGGCTTAGCCACTGATGCTTCATTCATATTTTTAATAGTATTACGACACTTATAAAGAAGCGCATGAAGAAAGGAAGGTTTTTATTATTAAACATAAGTTAGGATGTAGCTATCAAGTGATCGACGCTTTAAGCCATTGAGCCTGCCTTCTCTCTACCTTGCAAGGTGAATTCACGGGGTTTGCGACCTCTATGTTGATGATGAAGACTTCAAGAGCATTTGGGAGACGTCTTCATGCAACCAAACTGTAGTCAGCTTTCTCCTACAGGACAGATTCTTATTTCAAGGACACCAACAACTCCGCATTCCTCGATCCTCCTTATGTGAACAACTTCTACATGAGTTTCATGCAGGTGGCACGAGCAGACACCTAGGACGCGACAAGATTATTGCCTCCCTTGAGGATTGTTTCTATTGGCTGTAGTTGAAGTGTGATGTGGAACGTCTCAGCCATTGTTGCTTGGTGTGTTAAACAACAAAGGGGTAATCAGAAAACACCAGACTCTACGTACCTCTCTCGATACCATCGACCCCTTGGGTCGACATCTCGATGGATTTCATTCTTGGACTCCCATGAACCTGTATAGGTTTGGATTCTGTGTTTATCATAGTTGATCAATTTTCTAAAATGCCCCATTTTATTGCTTGTAGGAAAACCAAAGTAGTTGATCTTTTCTTTCAAGATGTTCATTTGCATGGATTCTCACATTTAATGACATCTGATCGTGATTCAAGATTCCTCCCACATTTTTGGAGTACCTTATGGTTCAAGTTTGATACCTCTCTCAACTTCAACTCCACCTATCATCCTCAATGAGCAAACTGAAGTTGTCAATCTCCTACGCTCCATCCCAAGCAATGGGATCAAGCCCTCGCTCTAGTGGAAAGTTTGCATATAAACTAAATGGTTAATCGATCAACCAGTAAAGCTCCTTTTACCATCATGGTTATGATCGCCTACCTGCTCATGCTGTCGACCTTGCACCACTGGCAACATCCAAAACATCTATTGATCAGCTCTTAGCGTGGATCTACGACATCCATCAAGTCGTACGTTCACAACTTTCTCAAGCTTATGCCACTTACAAAGACACCTCTGTTCTTACGTGCAGAACATTTCTCAGCAGGTATATACGGCTAGTTCAAAAATAAGCATTATGGTCCCTGTTGCGTTCTCAAGAAAATCAACGATAACGCCTATGTCATTGACATCCCTCCTTTGTTCTCACGGGCCCTTAATGTCGCCAACCTTTCCAAGTATTTTCCGCCACAGCCTCACGATCACATTGATAGGTTGGGGTCGAGCCCTTTGAAAGATAAGGTGCTTGATGAAGAACAACCTGGCAAGTCCACGTGTGAAGACCCATCAGCCGTGTTGCTCATTTGTAAGGAAAGTTTGCCACCACCACCACCACCACCATGCATGCACGTAGCCAATACGTAGAAGATCCATTGGTGTGTGGGAAATCTGCCTTTCACGAAGATTTTCATTTTCTGTTGCTGCCTTTTTCTTTTGTTGTAGCCGCTGAGTCTCGTCCAACGGTTGATTCGTGTGTGTTTTAAGCATTTGTGCCAGGTGGTTCATCTATTTTTCCAGTTTTGCGAGTTATGTCTCTCTTGTAATTGTCGGTAAATTCTAACATGTGGTACCAGCGGATTCTGACAATCTTCTTCTCCGATAAACAAGAAACGATTGAACGACGTCGTCGTTGAGTTGTAGAGAGTCTTTTGATTTACGTCAGTTTGTCATTCTAATGATAGGATTCTGAATATATTCTACCAATACGCAAACATCCTCATCGTCCATACCATGTGAAAAGCAAATCAGAGCATTAATGCCCCATATTTGATTTTTTTGCTTGATGATGCACTATTTGTCCATACATGCGGTTGGCTCTTGGAATCTTGCGCAGCACCTCTTTCACGTGAATTGGGCAGGATGGCCTCCTTTGGGTTGCTTCATGGCATCACCATTACTTCCACATAAGCATCTCTCTCTTTGCGGTGGGGAATAAACTTGATGATATTGTTATTTACAATTTCGCATGTATAATAAATTGGGTTCGCTGCAGCAGTTTTTACGGTGAGGAAGGTACTTTGGAATTTATCAAAATAGCAGTCGCTCATGTTATAAACTAGTCGAATGCGTTAAAAATCTCAACTTGAATTAACTCGTTTTACGAACTAGTTGACTCAATAGACGCCATCAGATTTTGAGTAGAATTGAGAAGATTTTAAATAGGTGTTGGTGATTCATTTTGTTAGAATTGCGAACTTAAGGGGAAAAAATTAATTTTAATCAATTATGTAGATCTTGTTGTATACTTATCTCTCTCGTCGTAAAGTTCGATATTAAAATTGAAATAGAGTTTAGAAAAACGTAGATCGTAAATAGTTTTTGTATAATGACGTAAAAATCAAGATTTTATAAAATTATGACGTTGAGATCGTTGTCGAACACTACGGACCGACGGAAGCAGAAAATGTTTGACGAAAGTGGAAATAAATAAGTAAAAAAAAAAATTTCATCTTTCTTCACCAAAACGAACGCACTAAATTCACTCTCCATGAATCAACCGATTTATTATGATTAGATTAATTCTACCTTTCCAAAAAAAAAAAATGATTAGATTAATTCCTTCCAATCACATCTCTCCACGTACGCAGACACCCTCCCTCATACCCATTGCCTACGCCACAACTGCCTACCAGAAAGAACGCCACCGCGGAGCGCCGGACACACTGCCCTCCTCCTGTCCGCCCTCGCCAGCGGCCACCTCCCGCCGAATCTAGTGACCCGACGAGAGATCTCCGCTAGGGACGGCTGCGCGAGCGATGCGGGTTAGCTTCGATGGGATGCGTTCTTGGTAGAGACGTGGCCTCCGATGGGGCAGCGGAGTCTACTCGAAAGAAGAGGGCGAGGAGGAAGGAGAAGGATGGGGCGCTCCAGTCGAAGTCGCACGCGAGTGAGAGGAAGGACGAGGGGGGGACGGAGGCAGTGGTGGAGAGGACGAAGGATAGGGGGCGTGGGGACGAACATGACTCGCGACTCCGGCGTCGCAGTGGACAGCGCAAGCGTGACAAACGGCGGATGGAACCGAGGAGCGGGAGCTTCGGGAGGAGTGCGCACGGGGAGCAGGTGGCGGCCGGGTGGCCTCCCTGGTTGTCTGCTGTCGCTGGCGAGGCCATCGACGGGTGGATCCCGAGACGGGCCGATACGTTCGTGAAGATCGATAAGGTGACATATTTTGTTCTGTATTTTTTTGATCGTCGACCGTTTTCTGTTGTTGTTCGTGGTGTTGATGGTTTTCTGACGGATTTTGATGATAATCGGCGTTTTTCTGCTGCTGCTTGTGGATTTTTTTGGTAGATTGGGCAGGGAACTTATAGCAACGTCTACAAGGCTCGGGATACGTATACGGATAAGATCGTCGCGCTGAAGAAGGTGCGATTCGATAATTTGGAGCCAGAGAGTGTGAAGTTCATGGCGAGGGAGATTAACATCTTGCGGCGGTTGGATCACCCCAATGTAGTCAAGTTGGAAGGGTTGGTCACTTCTAGGATGACTTGTAGTTTGTATCTTGTTTTCGAGTATATGGAGCATGATCTTGCTGGTCTTGCTGCTAGCCCACTGATCAAATTCACAGAAGCTCAGGTTGGTGCTTGTTTGTTCTATTCAGAAATTTGTGGGGAGAAGTACTTGTTTCGTTATTTACATGCTTTACTTTGAGCAGGTGAAGTGTTATATGCAGCAGCTTCTTTCGGGATTGGAACATTGTCATAGTAAGCATGTCCTGCATCGTGACATCAAGGGCTCCAATCTCCTTCTCGACAATTCAGGAATGCTAAAGATTGCGGACTTTGGTCTGGCTACAAGCTTTGATCCAAACCACAAGCAGCCCATGACCAGTCGAGTTGTGACACTGTGGTATCGAGCTCCAGAACTACTTATGGGCGCTACTGATTATGGTGCTGGTATCGATCTCTGGAGTGCAGGCTGTATACTAGCCGAGCTTCTGAATGGAAAACCAATCTTGCCAGGCCGTACTGAGGTTTGTTGGTTTCTTACTCTAGGAATAGCACAGTAAATGGCAATGACTTACCTATTTGGAACAACGTCATTCACTCATTGCATTGCACGTTTACCCAGGTTGAGCAGCTACACAAGATTTTTAAGCTCTGTGGATCCCCCAAAGATGAATACTGGAAGAAATACAAGCTACCCCATGCTTCTCTATTTAAGCCTCAACAACATTATAAACGGTGCATGGTGGAGACATTCAAAGATTTCCCACCATCGTCATATTCCTTAATTGATAGGCTTCTTTCTATTGATCCAGCTGATCGTCAAACTGTGACTGCTGCATTAAACAGTGAAGTAGGTGTTGTATTTAAGTTCCAAGTTTTTCTTCACTTAAAATGCTTAAGAGAGACTATCCCTTGGAGAACTGAACTGATTTGAAATTGCATTTCTTTCTTTTAACATTGATTAGTACCTGATATCGGGACAACAGTTAAAATAAAGTTCCATTTGTTGTTGAAAATGTTTTATCATAAGATGTTGCATGCTAAATTACCTTTTCCTGTGATTCATTTCTTTGTCTAGATGCCACTATTGGGTTCTGTACATCAAATTAGCTACATGACAATTACTAATTAGCAAAAATAAGGTAAAAAAGACCTTGCTACTTTATATATGCATGCAATTCTCATGTGTCACATGGATCTTGGGCTTTAACCTAATAAATCGATAGGCAGGCAAATCAAACCCATACAAAGTTTTGGTCTTTTATTATGGCAGGCTGCAGCTTCAGAATCATGTTATTTTTTCCGTTTCTTTCTTATCATTGCAATCTAATGGGATCAACAATGAAATTTATTAGTACTTCTAATCACTTTCAGTTTTTTACAACTGAACCTTATGCCTGTGATCCTTCAAGTCTTCCGGCTTATCCTCCAAGCAAGGAGATGGATGCTAAGTTAAGGGATGAAGAAGCCAGAAGGTGTTAACCACTTTCATTATGTTTTATCTCTGTTAAATAGCATAATCAAATAGTCTGCTGAACTTGCTCTTTTGATCTCATTGAGTTGTAGATTTTCATTGACAAAAGGTCCTTCTAATCAACTTTTGCATGAAGCATTTAGTTATCATGCCTAACTTGTGTAGTATCAACTATCTACTGAAAAGTTTCAATATTGATTGAAGAAAGGATAGAACTTTGAATCACAAAATTATCTTTTCCTATTTATAAGAAAAAGCTTTCCCTTGCTATCAATGAAATGCTTATTTGTATTACAGAAGAATGTTGTTGAAGTTCAACAAACTTAAATATACATAAGGATTTTAAGGAGATGTTTAAGAAATTTTGAACGAAAGTATTGAAACTCACTGGTAGTAAAAGCGAGAAAAACATGGCAATGCGAAGTGCTCTGTTGAGCCGAGCTAAGATTCTAGGGGACCCTCTCTCTTTGAAGCATTACTATTCCTTCTTTCCTCTGTAAATCACTAACCGTTTTCTTACATCTTTGTGTGTGTGGGAGGGGGTGAAGTTGTAAGCTTCTGCATTGTTTGCGCAATTATATCCTAACAGGAGGTTTTTCTTTTGTTTTTGGACTCCTTTTTGGGCAGTTTTATGATTGAAAAATGGCTCATCCCTGTTTCCTTTCATCTTGATCAAGGATATAATTTATGATGTGATTCTGGTTGTTAGATCACTTTATCTTAACCCAAGAGTTTTCTATTTTTAAGAGAAACTATATAAATAGTCGTTTAATTCATGTAAGATGATTAAGCTCTTTAACTTATTATATATAAAAAGAAATGGTACTTTTGGCTACATTCTTAGATATTCCTGGATCCACCATTTTTGTTTTTTTTTAATTTTGTATCTCAAATTTGCCTGACACTTCTACTAGTTGGGATCATACTTCCTTATCTAACTTACTGGATAACTGAAATATATAGAGTAAGAGCTGCTGGCGGCAAGTCCACTGCCAATGGACCAAAGAAGATGCGTGCACGTGATCGTTCTGCAAAAGGTTTTGCTGCACCACGGGCTAATGCTGAGCTCCAAATACACATTGATGTATGTAAATCTTCCCTCCTTGGACAAATTGAGTCCTTATTTTCTGAACATGATTTAATAATTTTCCAGAGAAAAGTTGTGATGCTGAGAATGATATGTTTTAGCAGTTTAAGTTTAATAATTTAACAATCATTGTTTTTGTACTATTCCTGCTGGTGAGCGCTGCCTGTAATAAAATTATAAATTCCTGTTCTAGTTAGAAAAGTAGCGAGGATATGTATCTCATACATATTTGATTAGAAAGTGATTAGCCATGTTTTGTTGACTAAATGAGTTTTCTTTTTAGAAGAGAAGCTCTTCCAGATTTTGAAGCTCCTGCCTTTGCATGGAATCCGTTTCATAAAAGATGATCATAGTTTTTTGTTGGTTTCAATGCACTTAAGATTCAAAATACCTATTCTTTAGCAAATATATATATATATATATTTCAAAATCTCTAATCCCAATGCAAGAAACTCACCTTTTGTTAGGAAAGTATTCCTTTTTTATTTTCTTGGCATGACACACTCCATTATTTTTTTTGGAAATCACCTATGACAAGTCAGTTTTTTTCCAGAAAATCAAGAATCAAAAAAGTTTACAAAACATGGATTTGTTGGTTTTTTAGATGAAACTTCTCAAATGTTAAAGTAATTCTCTATCCTACTCAGGAACCACATGAAAAATCATTCTTGCAACATAATTGATTAAATTTATTGGATATTGTTGTTCTAAAATAAATATGCACTGACTCATTGAGGCATAGGTTGATGATGTTTTGCTTGTCTCTTAACAGAGAAGACGTCTCATTACACAAGCTAATGCTAAAAGCAAGAGCGAAAAGTTCCCCCCACCACACCAAGATGGAGCACTTGGTTTTCCCATGGGATCTCCACATCATTTAGACGATGCAGAACCTTCATTCAACACTACAATTTTCTCTTCCCAGAAAGGACCCACGTCTACTTGGTCTGGTTCACTGGTAGACGACTCTGCTGCTAGTCGCAGGAGAAAGAAGCAGACTGCTGGTTTATCTTCAAGATCAGTTACCGGTGCCAAAGCAAGCAAGGGTTCTAGTAGGAAGGATAATAATGGGATGCATATCGAATGAAAACAAATATTGGTATCATGTCTAGTTTTAAAGAGAAATATCTTTCCTTTTCCCTTTTTTTTTGTTCTATTGTTTCATGATCCATTTTTTGGACGGTTGGTATGATAGAGAGATTACATGTATATCTTCATTTTTTATGTCAGTGTTGTAAGGAACGAATCTTTTTTAGGCCCGTTACAAATAAGTTGAATAGATTAAGCTTATGTTTTTTATTTTGCGGTTTAAACTGTTCTCAAAATATTTATTTCTCATTCAGTCATTGTTGGTCTACTTTCAGCAAATTCATATATGCATTTTCAGGGGTGTGGAAGCTGGACGGCAGGGAACTCACCTTCCACGTACAACATGAGGGTGTGGCCTCTACCAATCTGTATTAATATGTTGATTATTTGTTTCTTACTACTAAATTTACACCAAGCATTAATAAACACGGAATATTTATGGATGGATAGGTATTATGGTAAAGATTCATAAAGATATTAAAATAAAGATGCTCTAAATTAATAGTTAATGTTCATGTTACTAATACATTACATCTTAAGAAATTAAATATAGATTTTAAAGTTTTCATGAAAATTATAGCATAAACTTAATTGAACACCTTATGGATAACAGGTCAATATATAGATGACTCATTATGTTTAATCCATGTTTTAACCTACTAGGTTAATAGATTATGAGTCAAGAGGAGGGTAAAAATCATTAATTCTAGAGGTCAGGTCAGGTCAGGTCAAGTCAAGTTAGTCAACTAAACATAACCTTAGGCTTATTTGTAAGAATTTTAATGGAGATTTGGAAAGTTCCTAACAAAAATCAAAGACCACATAATCTTCTGGTCAAATAATGAGGCATGCCAAGCATTTTTATTTTTTCCAATTAGTTTGATGGCCTCACAAACATGTCAATCACACTTTAAAAGGAATAGAACACATTAACCAAATAACATAATTTTTTGTGTGCAATATCATAATCTTCCATTTTAACAAAATAAACCACTTTTGATGGTCTGACCCCCAACATTCCAACCTTAAAGTTTTCATCCATCTTCATGACAACCTTCCTTGCACTAGTATATGTAATATTGAATAGTTTACATGCAAGGGAGGAGATTAAGGAAGAGCGCTTGCTGTCTTGCTTTCTCCAGGATTCTTCTCCTCCACCACCTTCGTTTCTTCTTTTGCTAAAGTTGCCTCTTCCACACTTGTGGGGTTCTTTCTGCTTTCATCTCCATTTCCTGCAAAAAAATATATATATATGTTTTTTAATTTGATAATTATTATTCAAATTTGGAACATAATAATCTAATTCAGATTTGCAGTATTATGTTATTCGGATTAATTTCTTGAAAGGAAAATTGATCGCCACTTAATGATGAACTAGCATTGCAAGCCATTTTAGTAGAATGGCGTACCATTAACCGTTAAATTCAAAGAGCACAATGCAATGGGTACGATTGGATAAATGTAACGACACTCAAATTTTACCAGGATTTGAATTTTAATGAACGAAAAAACTATCATTATAGTTACAAAAAAACTTAATATTCAAAAAAATACCATTTTTGAAAATGTTGGTGATTTTTATGTTGTATAAAGTGTGTTAAAATAAATAATGTATCAGATTTTTATATTGTCAGAGAGTTTAATCTCCATGTATTTTTGTCTTCTCCACCTATTTGAAGGTTTTATTTGCTTATAAAACATATACAACTTTCAACTGATTTTTTATATTCCAACAAAGTCAAAGATAAATTATTTTTGAAAAGTGATGATTTTTCAGGATATTTATTCTACCTTCCTTTCCAAGGTATTTACAAAACGAAAAATGACCTATTTAAACCGGTAAGATCAATTACAATATCATAACATAAATGAAACAACAGACATTCAATCAAAAATGTCACAAGTATTCATTCATGATTTAGGTACATTAATTTAAAATCTATCATTAATAAAAAATACATCTAAAAAAAAGATATAATTTATATCATTAATAAATTAATTTTATATTAAACGCTTTCAGCTGTGGCGCCATCAAGTGCAACATTAATATCTTTTAAGTATCTCATGGTTGTAAAGAAAAAAGTACTGTCACATCCAAAAAGTATATTTTAGTAATAATAAAAAACTTATATATATTTTAGCAAGTTGAATTTTTGTAAAAAGAAAAACTTACCGTCAACTTGATTCACGCTTGATACAGCGGTATTTTGACCATCAACGACCCCGGCCCCTCCTTCTGTTGCACCACCCACATCCTTCTTCACCTCCTCCGTTTTCGTCTCGACCACGGCCGCCGCAGCAACCGCCTCGACAACATGATCCTGATGCTGATCCTTCCCCACGCCGTGGCGTGGCGTGGCGTGCTCCTCTGCGAGAGGAGTTCGGTACCCACACGACCCGATCTCTGCCTCTAGGGCTACCTCGTCCTTCCCGATCAGCTTCCCCTCCGTGTTAGCCACCGCCACGATGTCCTTCGTGTCCGCGTCCACCATGGGCTTGGTGGGATCGGCGGCGGTCCCCGTCGACGTCTTATCGGCGTTGTCGGTTTTGGTGACCGAGTTTCCGGAGGCCACCCCTTCTTTCGACCCCCCGCAGCCCATGGCGGACAGGCGTAGGTCTGTCGGCCTAGGAGGCGGTGGGCGGTGGGCGGTGGGCGGCGGCTGGATGGGGATGGTTGCGGTGGCGGTGGTGGTGATTAAGTACGTGACGCTGCGGTGGATGGGTGGCGGAGGAGGTGTTTGCGGAAGACGCGTTTCGCTGGAACCACAGAGGGTTTCGCTGCTGTCATTTCTATTTTGGTATGTTACGTTGTCTATTTTTTTCAATAACGTTAATTTTTAGGACTTGGTTTTGATATATAGAATATTACTAATTTTAATTATAATACATGCATCTATTTGTTTCTTTATAATTGAACCAACCTATAAAAAAAACAACTCCTGGTCAAGTAATAGTTTCTCGTAACAAGAGAAGCTTATCTTGGTGAATTATTTTCGCAAATTTCTCAATGCTACATTTACGATTTATTGTTTTAAATTTGTTCATATTATTTTACTAATTTTCTTATGTGTCAGCATTTATGAGTATTCTCAATTATCTGTACTCTTATATATATATTCACATTTTATATTTCATTATATATATATAAAAGTATGTAATATATACGTCTTTAAATAAATGTATACCTTGGCGCAGACTCATCTTTTAGTATTTACAAGAAATTGAGAGTGAATGTTTAGATAAATTCTTTAGATTTACACACAATTAAGAAACAAACTCATTATTATTTTCTCTGTTACGTATTATTTGATTTGTCAAAATTCACGTTAAATATCCAACGGGAAAATCCAAAGTTGTTTAATAAAATTCAAAACTTAAAATCAAGTTTCCATAACCAATAACACAGTTGAGATTTCATTCTGCCTGGTGGAAAATAATTTGGATCCAAGCAAAACATTTTAATTATTAAAGATATTTACATAACCAGACTTTTGCTGAAAATAAGGTCATTGATTACTTAACTCAAAATGGTACTTAAATTACCTATCTCAATTAATTCCGCGTCGAATATGTACATCAAAAAAAAAATACAATTTTAATTTGCATTTCGTATATAAAGACTACATGAATACACGCATGTTAAATTTTAATAGGGTAGATAAAAATAAGACGGAAACTTTATATTAAAATTAATAGTATTGGAACTGAAATAAGAAAACCTTAAAAAATAAAATATTGTTGGACAAGAAAACAACGAATCATTTCATACATGTAAAGACGTTAGAAGAGAAATATTTCATTAAATACATGATAAAATTTAAGCTAAAAAATAAATATTTATTTGTGTAAAATATGAGTTTTTTTGCAGGGCTGCTAAAAAATTGATGGCATAAATTTGTCCAAAACTATTTACAAATAATCTTATGAAAATATAGACGCAACAGTAAATTTATTTGAAAGTATCTATTTTACGGTTTAAGACGTATGATTTAATAAAGTAGGCAGCTATAATTTAAAATCAACTAATTGACAGCTATTTAAAATTGATTGAGTTATAATTATAAATTGATATTAAGTTATACATCTTAATAAACATTTATGAATAAGTTTAGCAAGCATATTTTCTGTATTTTTTTTAAAGTTAGGATTTTCAACAAATTTTGAATGCTGATTATTTTTATGGATTTTAAATCCATGATAGAAGTATCATTTTTATGTATGATTTCATATAGAGTACATTTTGTATGAAATATGTAAAGTTGCATTCTACAATCAACTGGCAGTAAGCATAGGGATTAAGATATAAGATTTAAAGAAAGATCAAGATAATGTGTGATGTTAATTTAAGTTTAATCTTTTTATTAATTGGCATGAGACTATTTTCATACTTTTAACATATATTTATACTTACAATTTTTTTAGAAGTAGATCAATTCATAATGAGTGAAAAAATTTATTGTATGAGTTGATTTTTTTTATTAATCGATATAAGACTATTTTGATAAAATAAACAATTTTTTTTAAAATATTGCTGTATTTAAGAATTGGACGTAGATTCTCCAAAATAAATACAGCATGAAAAGAAAAAAAAATGTCCCTCATTTTTTAATTCTGAAATCATATACCATTGGCCGCCGCTGCGGCGGCACACCTTTGAACTCCTTCCCTACGCTGCCCTTTCTGATAAACATCCGCCAATCGCCTCTTCCCCCGATCCAGCCTTCGGCTCATCATCACATATTATATTCGCGTATCTGTTTTCGAATACCTGTCGTCTTCTTGCAGCCGTCCACGGCATGGAGAGCCGTGCTGCCCCCGCCGCCGCCGATGGTGATTGCGCTGATGCTGTTGCATTCGACGATGATCGTCTCGGGTTCGGGAAGATGGGATATGGGTAATGTTATTTCCTGCTAAGATTCATTTTTTTTAGGTTTTTTGGATGTTTGCGGTAAAAAAATGGTTTATTTGGTGTTTTTTACGTGTGGTTGAAATTTGTGGCATGATCGGTTGTTGTGTTGCTGATGTGACGATGACTTCTGCTTGGGATTTTCGATGCCTGATGGTCCTTTCTTTTGGTAATGCGGTAGAATGCCTGGTGGTTGTTTGTGTCATCATGAATTTTTCGTTCTATATTTCCATTTTGGTTTTTTTTTTTTTTTTTAAATGTTTGTGGTGTCATTTGTGAAGTTTTTCTCGCCAAAGATATTTCGTTGTTGAACATTTTGATGCTTGGTTGGTTTTTGTGGTATGTGATGATGGGTAGGATTCTGTTGACAGATGCGAACACTATAGGAGGAGGTGCGCTATCCGAGCTCCGTGCTGCAATGAGATCTTTTCTTGTCGCCACTGCCATAACGACTCTACGGTATGGCCTAATTCTCATCTCATAATATTGGTTGAGGGTGCTATTTTTATCTTCCTCTTATTTTTATTGTTGCATCTGTTGAATTGGTTTTGTTGATGCTAAAAGAGTGACAAGCATGAGCTTCAAAGACGTGATGTTCAAAAGGTGAGGTCAAGATTTTTATGTTGTTCGGTCATGTGTTTGAATTTTTTGTCTAGTTTAGAGATGGTATCGACAAGAATGAACTTAATTGTGGTTTTCAGGTAATATGTTTGGTGTGCGACACAGAGCAACAGGTAATTAATCTTCCTACGAAGAATGTGGTCTTTTTTGTTTCTTTCTTTGCATTGATTTCATTGTTAATCATCAAACTATGTATTTGTCATGTCCTCGTAGGCTTCACAAGTTTGTTCAAACTGCGGTGTGAATATGGGGGAGTATTATTGTGATGTGTGCAAATTCTACGACGATGATGTTAGTAACCTTTCTAAATTTTTATATGCCATTAAATTTGTTTTAAGCAAATAAATACACGAGCCTCCAAATCATTGTCTTCACTTTTGATGGCAGGTTTCAAAAGGGCTGTATCACTGTGATGATTGTGGTATCTGCAGGTGCACTAAATATCACTCTTTTTCTATTTTCTGACTTCTAGTGCTATTTACATCTAATGCCGATTCAAATGGATAACTTTCTTACAGGGTTGGTGGTAAAGATAACTTTTTCCATTGTCAAAAATGTGGTAGGCATCATGAAGTGTACCAGCATTTGATTTTGATGTTTACCCTAATACAAAAGAAATCCATGTTAGTTTTTTTGCCTGTCAAAAATGTTTTCACCAACTTAATCGTTCTGAAGCTTTTGTGCCTTTTCTTGTTAAAGGCATGATATAACCGTAAGGCTTGCTTCATCACCACCATATAAATTTTCATCTTTATTTTCCTAAGCTTTTGTCTCTTTTCCCATCAGAAGAAATTAAGGGTAATTTAGCTTATGCCCATGAAGCATATAATTGATGTACAAGAGTGGGTAAAGTGTCATGACCCAGTTTATTGATAATATATCTATAAGTTCTTTTATTTCCTATATTGTTGTCCACTTATGCATGTTTCAGAATTAAGAAGTGCATGTAATTGGACATCCTGATATTGAGACACTGAAATTAAGTTGGCTTATATGATACCTTTTAATGTTGACTGTCATATGCTTTCAGTCTGGACCATTGGATTTGTTGTTTAGTTTTCTGAGCTAATTATTTCGTGTCTTACAACTCTAATGGATCAAAATTTAGTAAAAATTGGAAGCTTTGTCCAATGCATCAATCACTTTTAGTTTCTTCGTTTCTTGGGAGGAAATATGACTTTTTTAATATTTTCTATTGTAGTATTGACCATTTAATTTTTCCTTAAAAGTCTTGGTTTAATTTACAACTGTTGTGATTATCATTATGTTCATCATTTTTTTCTTCCTTTAACAACATTCTCTTGCAGGTTCTTGCTACTCTTTGGCTCTACGCAATAAACACTCATGTGTGGAGAACTCAATGAAACAACATTGTCCTATTTGTTATGAAGTATGCGTCATTCATGTGGCTTTGACATCCTTGATGTACCTTGTTTCTCATGATTTTGATATAAAAATGCAGTATCTCTTTGATTCAATGAGGGAAACTAGAGTCCTGTATTGTGGGCACACTTTGCATGATGAGTGCTTTCACGAGATGTTGAAGCATTCCCAGTAATCTATCAAACTTCTTCTAGTTTTAAAGTTGCACATTTGATTTTGCACCACACATAAGTTTCTGGCTACTTCCTCCAAGTCATTCATACTCACGGTTTTCTACAACCAGGTATGCTTGCCCAATTTGTTTTAAGACAATGATAGACATGACTCGTGTTTGGAGTAAATTAGATGAAGAGGTATGTTTTATATTGATTGTTTTTATTTTTTATAAATTATACATTAAATTCTTGATACAAGCTCTGATAGATAATATTTTTTCTCGCCATTATATTGTATTTAATTTCTATATTGTTTGTTCGGTCTAGGCATGTAAATGGACAATTGAAATCCAAAATATTTAAAACCATTTAATATGAAATTATTCAAATTCAAAATTTGACAGACCTTAATCAGATTTTGAAATTCATATCCAAAAAATATTCAGAAAAAATTTGGATATGTATGATATACATCGATCAAAATCCAATTTGAATTCATTTATTTATGTAATTAGATATTCAGTAATCTGATAGAAATTATATTTATTATTTTACTTATAAATTTACCATTTTATCATTAGAATTTTATTTATATTTATGTTTATAATTTTTAATATAAAATAATCATATTTTTATTCAAATATCTTGATACAAACATTCAAATTGAAGTATATCAATGTGATTTAGTCATTCAAATTAAATTTATCTGAGACTTGCATACTGTTTAAATTCGGATTGAGTTTAACTGGATTCAGATAATATCCAAATTCAGATATATTTTTGGGATACTTGAATAATTATCCCAATATTAATCGGTTAAATTCGGATTACCCACATATTAAACAGATACAGATTTGGATACAGGTCTCTCTGGTTCGAGTTTGCTCCATTTACATCCCTTGCTAAATCACATGTAGGCCTGTAGATATCTAATTTCAGTACATCCAGGAAATGCAACTCTACAGCTGCTTGGTTAATGGCATGATCTTTGTGATTGTCAATCATTTTAAAGTGACCTTTATGACCTTCAAAATTGATCTTAGATGGATCGTTTCTTATGATAATATCAGCATACAAAAAGTATATAAGTGTTCAATTGATAAAAGAATTTTTGTATTCATCATCTACCAATTATAGAATGTGTCTGTCTGCAGTGTGTATGATTGAACTAATCCTATATTTCACCAAGAGAACACTTGAAATACTAATTGAAGAATAGTCAATATAGGTTGTATATGTATATGGCCTTTTATTTTATTCATTTTTTCTACTTAGACCGATTCGCACTATAAGTACCAAAACATACCATTTCAGGTACAAGCGACACTCATGCCAGCAGATTATCGAGATACAAAGGTTTGCACCTTTTTACCTCCTTTATATTTTGGTTCTTTCTACATGAGGTTTGAGTATCCCATATGATCGATAATATTGTTGAGATAATTTCGTCCTTTCAGATTATCAGAAATAGAACTTTCACTGTCAGGCAGTACAAAAAGAAACTGACTGTTCCTGGGTTGTAAGAGGGTCTGATTGAGTTTCTTTAAAAATTCACATAATCATGGCTATTTTCCATTTTTTATAATTAATTTTGGTTAGTTGTATTATAAATAGCTCCTATTAATGTGGGAAATGCTATCAACTAAAGTATATGATTTTTTGCTTCAAAAATTCAGTTGCATCTGTAATTTAAATGGGCTTTAAGTGGAAATATAAAATAACAGGATAAATATAGAAATTCGTCAGTTTATAGTGGGTCATTGTACTTTAATACGTTTTTATGTCTTCTGATAAATAAACGTACATCAATATGTAAATTTGGTAACTATCCTAGTAAATTGAGAACGTTCAAGCAGTCTTTTTTTATAAATCAGCTGGTAATTCTAGCACAGAAATCTCAATCTTAAATCTAGAGGGCTCCAGAATAGAAAAATAGACAAGAGGCAATAGAAGATCTCGGAAACAAAAAGTGTGAGGGGTTGGAGGAGACAACAAGATGGGGAAAAGCATGCATTCAAAATAACCGGTTGGAATAATGGACTCATAAAACAAAGTAAAGAGAAAGAAAGTTCTTGTGTAACTGTGATGTTAATAAGTTGCCGAGGTTGCTTTGGAAATTTAACAGTTTTGTAGATTTCTTTTACATATCGCCTGAGTAGTACATGTGAAATGCTGCAGGTGTGGATACTCTGCAATGACTGCAACGATACCACAGAAGTGACCTTCCACGTTCTTGGGCACAAATGCAGTCATTGCTACTCCTTCAACACACGCACCATTGCACCTCCCGTGCTTCCTCAATGATCGGATTCAAAAATGCAGATATGCTCTGGTTTGGTGCAGTAGAGAGAGGATTTTTGCGTGGCGCATCTTCTGTTATAAGCCGAATGTTGCACGGTAAGGATCACAGAATAATTCTGATGGGCGCTTGGAAGTATTCTTTCCATTATTTGGATTCTAATTACCGTACTCCGCTTGCTTCCCCCACTACAGAAACCCCGCGTAATGGGGAAAAGGCATGGTTACTGTTATTTGTAATATTGAATCTTTGTGCTTGGGCATTCTCCGACCGACAATGATGTCATTTGTCTGATAGCAATTGTTGTATTCCTCGCTATATCGTCCTAACATTGACCGTCTAAAGATGGCGTTTGATTTATTTTTATGATTCTATCAGAAATGTGCAAATGTGGTGTTTAGCAGTATTTTTTTACGGTATATATGTTCGACGACGAATGACTGTAATTGAATCACATTATTTTTAGTTTGGCCGCAAGGGTTTGGATGTAACCGTACGCATGATTTGTTTGCCATTCTCCAGCATAGGTTTCCAACATACCTCATGCTCTCACCCTTCCTTCGACGGCCCCTGTATGTATGTCTTTCACTTCTTTGCATGATTGATCTTCTTGTACCTCTCTTGCTCTTAGCTGTGTATGGTTCTACCTCTCCTGCTCCCAACCTTACGTGACTTTTGCATCTCTGCACGGCCCTTGTCTTGTATGAATTTGTACCTCTCTTATTACTCTCACCCCAAACAGCTTTACACCACTCACTTTTAATCCTATACCTCTCCTACTCCCACACAACCCAACCCGTCTCTCATTTGTCACATGCAAGTGTGCATAACTTTTTAAGTTTGGACAATCAATAATTTTTATTATAGTTAATAGTAATAATGTTTTCTTATTCTATCGGTCATTTTATGATAACTGTTTTCATACAAATAATTATGGGGGTTGATGTTGATCATGATCCTGACGTTTGCTATTGATTAATATTTATCGATATCTGATTAGCCTTTATTGAATCGTTTTTTATTATTGTATATTGATTTGTGCTTTGATTATGTTATTTTGATTTAAGGTGTTCCTTGTACGCGTGTTATCGATGCTGGTATCTTTTTATTGTATCTATTATGGTTTTTATTTTAGGTATCACGTTTCCTTTCCGATTTAATTCATAAGGAATCTTGAATATACCACTGTCGATACTATCCTGAAAATTTTCAGTAACAATAAAGAATGGTGATCTAACACTTTCGATGCGCTAAAAAATTGATTTGTCGGCTACAAGGCTACATATCGTTTTTATTTAAAACACAATGTAAGATTATCCTAAAATACTTTTTATTTTACAATGCTATTCCCGAAGCGGACAAAAGATTTATTTAAAGATCTTCAAATTGAATCAGAAAACGAAGAATCCAATCCTCAAAGTTTAATTGTAAAGCACAAATAGTGATAACCGAAATGGAAGCCAGAAATATGAAATAAAGCACAAATAATGATATATATTCCATTTTCAAGAACTTAAATTTGATCTGACCTTTCGTAAGGATAACTCAAGTTTTTTTTTCTGAGTTTTACTTTGTTTACATACATTTAATTGATTTCGAATTAACAATGTAAAAACTTCCAATTTTTATTTAAACTCCTGAACGTACAAACAGGCACGTATGCATCAAAGACTTGATGCCATGTCGGCCACCCTTTTAGATCCACTCGTAAACATTGTCAACACTTCGTAACGGATAAACGCATACCAGCAAAATTGGATAAGCTTTAGAAGATGCATACCATGGGCGTGATCCATATTTAAGTAAACCCTTCCAGCGTATAATATAATCGAAGCATCCAGAGAAGATTACATTTCTGGATCTCCTTTAATACAACAAACACGTATGATAGGGCACCACCGAGTAAATCACACGTCCCTTGTGACGATCTAAAATAAGAAAAAAGCCGCCATCGTTTTCATCGACCATCCTCTTCGAAAATGCTTTCATCGATGATCATGTGGTCTGCCTTTCGATGTCTCCCAACAGCCCCCTTCCGGTTGAAACTTTCGAGGGGGTTGTAAGAGGTAAAATCAAGATACAGCCGATGCAGCAGCTTACAGAGAACCGGAGAGGGTCAACATGGTCAATGCCTAACAGAAATCTCTAGACCTTCCAAGTATAATTAAGCCAATCGTTTTATAATCCCTTCCTCCTCCTCCCCTACAGGAAAATACAAATAAGCACAAAAGACATACATACTTGAAACTCAGCAATTTGGTATCATGGAAGTTCCACTTTCAACAGCAAAATAAAATGCAGGATGGCATACTGAAACAAAACTTGCTCTGTAGAGATTCCAACTAGATAGGTAATTTCTGGACATCTATCACCTAATCCATGAACGACACTTTAGATATAATGTACTATGTATCTACAAGAAATCCCCAATTCCAGTTGTAATATCTACCCAATTGCAATACAAACTTAACTAGGGATTTAGTTCCAACTTCATATTTACTCACACCATTTTAAAATTATGAATGCCAGTGTTATGTTCCAAAAAAATCAAGTGCATACCCATATAAAATAATACTTGCCGTAACGCAACACACAAATTTTAAGGCCATTATTATCAAAGAACTCATTTGTCAAAGAGGAAAATAAAAAATCATATATTTTATTGCAGTTATTGTGTTCATTCAAAATCCAGTACATGTCCATGTCAATATATGCATTAGAAAATTTACTTAAATATGCTCCCTCAGTGTGCTTGCAGAGGACTGTTTAAAGATTTATTTAAGCAGTAAAAATTTTTAGAATTTATAAATCTAGGAATTTAGATGAATAGAGTACATAGTTAAACGATATTCATAACTAGGCTCTATTACACGTTCAGCATATTTATACGTATTTTTTACTAGAAATAGTTACAGAAGGTTAGAACCTAGGAAACACCACCTCCACTTAAAAGATAAGACTGCATATAAATGGACTCGCCTCATCCTAACGCGTTGAACTCAATGGATAGAATAGAAAGCACGAAGCTTTACGAACCCTAGGTTCCCAACCATCCCTTTCTTTCCTTGCTGCCTCATGGAACGTTGAAAGAAAAGAATTTCCAGAACAACGTATTAATGGGAGCCTCATGTATACTGTTTTTTTAGGTACAAAAGAGTATCTTATATACTTGTTCATATTTTTCTGGTAGGTTTACTCATGTTACTTATAAACTGATTAAATGTGCTCATATCCAGTAAATTTACATCATTAGTCAATATAGAACATGAAATTTTCAACTACATACCCATGTCCCAAGCCAAAAAGAATAGTATGCATTTTGGAGTCATAAAAGGATAGCTACTTTTGTCAGGGTTCACGATTTACTACCAAGTATGCCCAAAATTTTGTGTGATGTCATATTGTAATAAAGGGGCGTACCGATCCCACATAATCATCCATGAGAGACTGTTTTCTCCTCTTAAAAGAAGTCAATGCAGGAGTCTCCGTTGCTGGCAATTTTGACATCATTCGCTTTGAAGGGGTGAGATTCTGACAAAAGAAACAAGATGAGGTACAAGGAGTCAAGGCTACAGGGACTGTAGTATTAGAAACTAATTATATGGATAACTATCTATGATTAGCTATAGTTGGTTCAAAAAAAACACACCAAAAGAAATTCAGGAAAAGTAACATCATGCATTCAACAAGTTCTAAACATGGATAAGCAAGCTCCCTATGCATATTGAGGTAGTCCAGTACCTGGGATATCTAATTGTGCATTTGCTTTTTCACTTGTCAAATCATGACTGCATCTGATATTGTATTCAAATCGGTATTTGCTTTGTTTTTACTTTAAACTAAGAGTCCATTTGGTAATTATTATTTGGTAAATTTTCACTTAGGATATTTGCTTTGTTTTAAATTCAAACTGCAACATTTTTTAAACTAAACTATAGAAATAAATTGACTTACAAATAATACATTTCGTTCAGAAATTTTTGAAAAGCAGAAAACAAAGATGATTATAATTAAACTGAAGGAAATACAAAAGGGAAAGATAAAGGACCATAGAAGACGGTCCAAGACCAGTAAATATCTCTAGAAACAAAGCCCAGCAGGGTAAAAGCCAGAACAGACAAAAAAGTACAAGCGAACAGACTCAGAGATCTTAACACAAGTTAAAGAAAGAAAATGGCCAAGCTGAAATGCAATATCTATATTCCACATCCATCTCCAAACGTATCCAGTCAATCACATCTTTCATTATTATGAAATGCAACGTTTGGTTCAGCTTTCTAAAATCACAAGTGCATTCTCATGTCATTCCATCAACAATATTGAAATTATATGCTGACTTTTCATTACTTCATGTTATTTTTGTTTTTATTACATAAAAATAACATGAAGACAATCTTTGTCACAACAGTGAGATTATTCCTGTTGGATAGTCCCACGTTGGAAAGAATGTGGAGGCTTTGAACCTTATAACTTGGTGCGTTCTTTAATCATTATCATATAGTTTGAGTTGAATCTTAATAGAATATTAGAATATCAGAACCTCAAACGTGTCCATAAGTTGCTTGTCAACATGAAACACCTTGCTTTGACAGTGAAAGAAAAATACTTGGCAACTGAAATACTCGCCACAAGTGCAGGACAATGTTAAATAATCTCACATTTGAAAGAATGTAGGACTCCTCACTCATTGTCACATGATTTTCAATTCAATCTTAATAATTCCGTTATGAATAGGTTCAAATTCTAGGTCTCTATTTGTGGAAGGCTACCTGCAATTAGACCTTCCTCAAGCCTCACATTAATTGAGGTTAATTGCATTGGATTTGCCTTTTTGTTATTATTACAATATTTTTTTAGTTTTTCTAGTGTTACTAATTGGAGAAATTTTCTTTTTGTTATTATTAACTTATTTAGTAACAATATATTGGTCATGTTAATTGGATGATTTCTTTGACGCCAAAGTAAAATGACATCATGGGATTGTCAGTTCAATTTTCTTGTGTTCTTATCTAATACCATACTAAATATAGAACCAAGATGTTATCTTATTATACATCGTTTCATTCAAAAAGTGTCTTAAAAGCTTAGATCTCACTGAATTTTGATGGTTCACAGTGATAACTACTTTTTGCAATTACAAGCATTTGCTTTAAATATAAGTCCTACCACTCATGCACTTGAATTGATGATCAAAATTTAAGTTTTTTGGTACCCACCGACATTTACAATACCCTTGAGGGCATCATAGACTCCCTAGATCTTAAAGGTTTAACTTAATTAGATGTTAATGTGCATTCATGCTGTTGGTATAATGTTAATACCACTATATCTTATCATCATTTTCTCATCATTTGTTACATAGTTCAATGATATTAGAAATTGTGTATCAAGAATTTCTTGTACTCAATATTTAATATAGAAATTAGCAGTTAGCGCAGAAGCATATCAACTAGATGTGTTGTCTGAAGTTTGCATCATACAACTGCACCAAGAAAAAATATGAGAAAAAGGAATCAAACCTTGGCAGCCTTCTTGTCCTTACGAGCTTGTCGCTCTCGCTCATCAAATTCTTGGTTCTCTTTCTCAACTAAGCGAATAAGAGTATCGCAACGCCGAGCAAGCTCTTGAGTTGTACGAGACTTCACAAACCAATCAAAACGAAATAAAGGTGATATACGGAATGCTGCTTTCAACTCATCCCAATTTCCATAACCAAGTTTGTGGACCATGCACAGCTGTAGAACTTAGTAAGCATCTTTGCCATTCCAGATAAACACATGTACATAAAATGTAAGGAGTGTAGAATAGTATCACAAACCATGAATCTGTCACATTCTTCATTATATAGCTTTCCTTTGTTTTGACCATACTGAATCTTCAATTCTAACCAAGGGTTCTTGTACCGGCTCATCTTCTTCCCTACTGCTTTCATTATTTCATCCTTGCGTGAGATCCTTGCTTCCCCTCTTTCTATGTTCTTGATTATTCTGTCATAATCTGCAGACACATCAAGCAATATTATTATAAACTAATTAAACCCTGCTTGTGAGAACTTTCTAAAAATTGACTAATATAGATTTGGACCATTGAGGCACTAACAAAACAAATTTCTTGACTTTCCATGGAAAACTTACCATTCAACTCTTTGTATCTTTCTCTAAAAACTTTGGCATATCTTCCAACCTCTTCTTCAGGTTTTCCTTCCATTTCAGAAGCAATGCTTTTTATATCATTTCGACCATATTTCTCACAAGCTCGAATAAATGTGTTGAAATCTCTCCTTGTCCATGTTGAAAAACCCTAAAAATCATAGACAAATCAGTGGCTGAAAGCCTGAAACAAAATAATCCACTACAGCAATCACCTCCTACAGTTACCTCTTCCAATAGCTGTTCTTTCTCTTCCTGCTCCTCAGCAGTGAGTGGATCAGCTACCTCTGAAGCAAAAGATCTCATTTAGAAACAGTAAAGAATGCAACACAAAAGCCTGTGCCAAGGAAAAATTGCAACATATGCATTTTGTTGAATCAAATACCTTCCGGCTCTTCTCCATCACCAATGCTATCCTTCAACTGATTTTTCTGATGTTTAAGCTGAACACAGGGGTAAAACAGAAACCATATAGCAGTTATAAAGATGTATAGTTTAGTTCAATGACCAAGTTGGTATACAGTGAAATTATCAGATTAAACAAAGTTGGAGCAAAATTCCTAAAGCTAATTGATAAAAAGTCTGTTCTACACACCATCAGATACCGGACTTCCTTCTCATATAATTCACTCAGTCTTTGAGTGTTGAAAAACTGAAAATCATGTCTGAAAGAAAATACAGGGTCAGCATTTGCTGAAAATTGTATTATATCAATACAAACTAGAAAAATGAAAGTTACAGCTGAGGCATTCGTGGAATTCGTGGCTCTCTAGGTTTCGCTGGACCACTTGGCCGCATTGCATGCTTAAAATAATCAGACTCTGAATAACTAAACATAACATTTTCATTACAACCCAATAATATGACAAAGCTTGCTCTAAAAGAATGAGTTAGCTTCAAAGGCTTACTTGCGTTTCCGCTCTCTCTTTGGTGGTTCAATCCAGTTATCACTAACCAGCTTCTTAAAGTCAAGCTTGTCATCCTTCATAACAGAAGGTACCAGCCCTTAGTAATGGAACAAGGAACTTTAATAATGAACATTACCCGTTTCTGTTTCAACTTTCAACAAGAACCACAATAATAGCTGGACAACATTAACACATCATTTGGATACCCATACCTTTTCATCCTCAAAGTCATACAATTCAGCAGCTGTATAAAAAGTAAGATGAGGTCAACTTAAGTGCACATGAAACTAAAAGGTAACTAGCTTGTCTAAGTAAAGAGTGAGTGATGAAAATAATGAGCTTATATACATACTTTCATCCATTTTAAATTTGATTGCATCTTCTGTAAATTTCTTCATTTTCGCATCAAGTTCTGCTGTTGCTTCCTCTCCCTTAGCTATGATCCGGTCAATATCCTCATCTGTAATCGTGCTGTCCTTTGAACTGAACACCATTTCAGCACCAAATCTCACCATTTGTAATAGTTCATCTTTATTAACAGCTGCATTCAGAAGCAACATAATGATATGGGTATCCTTACAACATGAATTTAAAAATTATAAGATTTCACAAAGGAAGAACTTACTTTTCTGCTCTGCCAGGCGACCTTGTTGAATCACCAAAGCATCAAGTGCAAGTTTCTTGTAGGCCCTCTCAATAACCTTTTCCTCAATAGTGTACTGCATTATTAAAAGAAAAAATTTATTACTTTTGACACAACTACACAAGCATGGTAAGCAAGATCAGTTAGAGGAAACTAGACAAGCATGCCCCAAGCAAGCACAGATTTTTTGATTCGACAAAATAAATAATATTTGTGAACCAAGCATCATATATTCATATGAAGCATCTACATGTTTCATAGTAAAAGCCTATTCACCTTTAGGATCCATGAAAAGAAAAAAAATCAACATTTGTTTGACTAAACACAATACAAATCATCCCATCTCACAAGATAAACAGGAACAAACCTCTGTGCAAAACCGAAACACTTGAACTTCTTTCTTTTGGCCAATTCTATGAGCACGATCTTGTGCTTGTAAATCAACTTGGGGATTCCTGCAATAAAGAGATATAAAATAGAAATTAAATTTAGAAGTAGTGATGTCAAAAACTAAGCAATTAATCAACCAAATGCCATCTTACCAGTCACTGTCATAAAGAATAACAACATCAGCAGTAGCAAGGTTTATACCAAGGCCACCTGCTCTGGTGGACAATAGGAAAATGAATTTTTCACTTCCTGGCTGATTAAATGCATCAATGGAGGCATCTCGATCTTCTCCACCAGTGTTCCCATCAATTCGACAATATAAATATCCACAAAACATCAAATAATCTTCTAGAATGTCCAGCAGCCTAGTCATCTGAAATAGGAATCCAGAAGGATGAGTATCATACAATCACATCAAAATGTGTAGAAGACCACCTTCAATTCAATTTTTTACTTCAAAAACTTTTTTGCAGTACTTTGCAGCAAATCTTCATCTTTTAACATAATCCAATCACTTAAAGTCAACATTTTCAACAATTTCTTGCAGGAGTTTGATTGGATGAAAATAGAAAATGTCTAAATTTGGTGAAAATGGACTTAAAACAAGAAAAACATATGGAAATGAGCTAAAATTGTTTTATCCTACGTTTTACAGCACCAACCTAAGAAACACCTAAGCAACACTGTCATAGCAAGGCATAAATTGGAAGCTATGCAGTGCTCAATATAACCCTAGGCAGCACACTGATGGAACACTGTCCTTGCCCAATGGATGTCTAAGGCACCATGCGACCCTGATGGAACCCTAGGCAGCACCATGGCATCTTCATGCATTAAATGGATCCTACCTAGGATCCATATAACCAAAAGATCCATGTATTTTGATATAAATACAAAAAATACATCAAAATCCTGATTGTTTCTCCTTCCTTTCCTTCTCATTCACCCCTACCAACAGCAGCACCTCTTCCAGCAGTTCCAGCTTTGACAACCACATTGTTAGGCCCAGACAGCTCCAGCATCTCCTTTGGTGTCTTCCAGCAACTGTGGTGGCTGATTCTGGCAAGTGTTAGTGGGCTCTGGTAGCTGAGTCTAGCAGCTGGTGGTTCTTTTGCTGCAATCCAGGCCTCTAGAGGTTTGACGGTGGATTCCAGCAGCTATTGTTGCTGCTTGCACGTTTTTTTCTAATTTCTTTGTTTTTTATTTTATTTGCCTTTCTTACATATTTCTTGTTGTTTTTCTTCAAACAATTATATATTTATTCTCACTTTAAACCACATAGACAGTCAATCACTTGATCTTAGTTTTTGCATATATCTTGAAAATTTCATATGTAGTAAAATCACCTAGATAGGTTTATTGAATGCTTATTGCAGATTTTTTTTTTTTGAAGGGCAAAATTTCAGATGTTAATTTCAAACTCCAGAATCCATGTGTTTATTTCAGAGGTTAATTTTAAAAGTTAGAATTCATATTCAACAAATTTTAGATGTTGACTCTGGTAGGATGGATGTATTTTGAGAGTTATAAACAATACTTTCATTTTTGATATTCACTTTGTTCCCAATTTAGTGTCTTATAGATAGGATCAACTGGCCAACATAAGTCACAAGAGGGGAGCTGCACACCATGTGAGGATTCACAACCTCAACAAGAAGAATCATCAGTGGCCATTAATATTCATCTTGGCATCATCCCATCTTAGCTCATGGCAAGTCAATATGGGCTTAGATGATCCAAGATGGAAGTAGATTGAGGAAGAACCTATTTTTTGGTGGATATATGGTGCCTTCGTGTTGGCGGCAAGAAGAATGGTCCTCAATGGTTGTCAAACCAACCAATGTATCAACATGTTGGTAAACATGACACAAATAAGAACAATCCAGGCCATAATCTCACTGCATGGGGTACATGACACAAGCTTAAAAAAACCCCTATCTTGAACAACATGACATGCAACTGCATGTTAAACATATGTCCCTAATTATGTTGTGCTTAAATTTAAAAGCCATCACTAACACCATGTTAAAAAATTTACGCCAAATTCACACCTCAGAATTTTCTCATATCATTTTATCCATAATCCTCAATCAAAGCTCTACCATTTTTTATTCCTTTAACAACTTTTACACTCTTCATAGTTCATATAAAAGACACAAGACAAACATTTCACTTTGAAATATCTTATTCTCAAGGAAAAGTATTTTTCTCCATTGTTGCAATAACATTTAATTAGAAATTTATTCTTGTTATGTCATTTTTCTTGTCATAGACAACAGATTGTCAGTCTACCTTCCAAATTCCAATATTACAGAATTCTCTTTATCATTTTCCCAAACTGCAAATTAAAATTTTGAATTAGAAAAGCTGTTCGGTTAAAAGATTTGTAAGTGTATTGAATAGGCATGCCTCATAGTGTCCCAATGTTATTAAGGCATCAAGACAAAAGATGATAGACGATGGTGCCTAGAATAAATAAATATTTTTTTCTAGACCATTGACATATTCCTTGCATATTAATATGCAAACAAATAACATATTGATAAATAGTATTGTCATTGATATACCAACTTTAAACTCAAAAAGTATCAATGACGTTATCAACATATAGAACAAAAAATTTAAATTTTAAAGTAAACACTTTATTTTTCAGAAGTTAAACACAGTATTAAAATTCATAATTTACAAATTAAGTTGTAATTTGTCAAGTCAAAACTCAGTAACAAAACAAGGTTCAAATGAGTTCAAACAAAAAGTATGGGCATTTGAGGTTGAAAAACTCTAAAAGCACCTAATGTAACAATGGAGACTCGTTGGATCCTTAATTGGATTTGATAAAGAACCACTTAAAATTTATAGACGTAATTAGGGGAAAATAAGGATTGAATGCTTAGGATTTGCAAAACCTACGAAATATTTTTCAGAATATGGACATTTCTATTTCTTCATGACTTAGCTAGTTTGATTGATTCAAAAACATTTCAAAAATAACTAAAATAAATGATCTGCTAAAACTGAAATTAGGTTAATTGTGTTTCTGGACCTTTAAGTAAATATTTCCATTACCTAGAACATATAACAAAGTCACATCCATGTAACAAAGTTGTAGTATTGTTGAACTCAAATGGCAATTCGTGAATGAAAATGTGTGCGTAAGGATAGATGACACCACATATTTATTAAGTGACGTGCCTACTTTCAATCAACCAGAACATTTCAAAGCATATCATGAAAAAATAAAATTACAAAAAGAGATAGCATGTTCGTATTTCTAACCATCAAAATGTAAAAAAAAAAAAGGCCAATTGTTGTCATTATAAAAATGACTTTTTTAAAAAAAAATCTAAGGTATCTAAAAACTCTCTTGCAATTTACAATGATGTAACTACCACTAGAAAGTTAAAATTACTTATTTACAATTACAAATCCAACCATACATATGTTTTCATGAATGGTTGAGATTGAAATTTAATGGTGCACACACAATTATGGCATTCATGTGAGTAGCATAGCCACGCCCTTATACACTTCCTAAAAAGCTTAAATTTTACAAAATTCCCCAAATGGTAAGCATTTCTAAAGCAAAGAAGCAAAACTTAGAAGTAGTTTTAAAGCATGCTTTTCCCTCCCCCCTCTCTCTAAATATGATAGAATGTTATATGAAGATAGAAGGCTATTTTTGAGGCTTAAACAGCTTTGTTGACGCTAAATTTAATTTTCCTTGCACTGCCAGTTATAAAATTTCTCACAAATGTAAGTATGTGATTCAGGACAATACATTGAAGCACAAGCAATAAATTATAAAACTAACAAGGAATAACATGACAAATGCAATTACAATATCAAATAGCAAGATACTTCTTTCTTAAAAAAAAATATATCTTCAAACATGGATATGAGCAAATGCAACTAAGTACAAATTTAAAAAACTCATAACATGCCATTCTAGGAGCCAATGAATCTGTTCTTCTAAGAAATAAAACTTGTGAAAATATAAGAAATTGATATTTTTTACCAAAGATAAAAGAATCAGACCTGTGAAAATATAAGAACCCTCGAGTCACGTTCCTTTAGTTTAGGAAGCAATTTATCCAATAAAACCATTTTTCCTATGGAAATGAACATTACAATAAGAATATGATAAACAATAACTGAAGAATATACTTCCTTGCAAAGCATGTGGTCCGCTTACCTGCATTTGTTATAAGATGCTCCCCTGTAGTATATGGTGGACCAGGCTCTGCTCCTTGAAATAGATATGGATGATTACAACATTTTCTTAACTGCATGGCAATATTAAGTAGACGTTTACGCTCTCCACCAGCATTAACAACTTCCAAGTCTTTTTGAAGCAAAGCACGATAGTATTGCTTCTGCATCTGAGACATTCCAACTTTTAGAATTGTTTCCTTTTTTGGAGGCAATCCCTTTTCAACATCAGACTTCAGCCTTCTCAGCAAAAATGGACGGAGAACCTTAAGATACAAATAAGATTTTCTGTTAGATTTGATTCAACAATGATATATAAATAATGTACAAGATTCAGAAAGTTTACCTTGTGAAGCTGTTGAACAACTTCTTGTTGATCATTTTCTCCAGATATTTGAAACCATTCATCAAAGGTTTCTGAAGAGCTGAATATCTCAGGCAGCAGAAAATTAAGAAGGGACCATAACTCATGAAGATTATTCTGCAGGTGCACAGTGTAATTTATGAGTGCTTCAGCAACAGGAGGGGAAGCTATCAATAAAGTAACTGACTGCAGTCATGAAACACCGCTAAAAAATGTAGACATGAACGAGCACAGGCCTATATGTTTCAACTCATCATTATATTATAAATAAGACATATACAAGGCATGAAGCACAGCTTGAAAAAAATGGTGCTAGCTTTTTTCCCAAATTGTGCCCACACTTCTCACACATTCAAACTGTCAGTAGGACAAGGTCTGAACCACGAAGAATTGATATGATTTGTACCCTCAAACGACCAGCAATTGCCATTGTTTGTGCCTTCCAATCAGGTGATATTTATGACAACCAAGTTCATTGGGTGCAAAAGTTTTAACAAGGTATTTAAAATAATAATTTGAATGTCCAAGAAATCTACCTAAAAATGCAGCACTAATACTTTAGAGGGATAAGCATACTTTGTCTCAACCTCTGGGTAGACCACACAAAAAAGGCTTATCAGTATTTGACAAGAATATGTGGTTCCAGGAGAGAAACTTCTTAAGAGTATTTACAATCATTTTAAGAATCTCAACAAAATGATGCAGAAGTAATTTACCTGAAGAGGTGTGCCAGTTATGAGAAGACGATAATTGGTATGATACAGTCTCATTGTTTTAGAAAGAAGGGAGTTCTCATTCTTTATCCGATGAGCCTCATCAATGATGACATAACGCCAACTAAAGCGGCGTAAAGCTGTTTTCTCTTTGATAGCCATCTCAAAACTGGTAACACATATATCAAACTTCCCAGCCACCAAAAGTTTTTCACGTATATATTTCTGCATTAAAAGATTATAATTTAAGATAAGGCATGTGATACAAAGAGAAAATAAATTGCCAAGTTAAAAGTCATACCCTTTCTTCTGGATTTCCTAAAAACTTAATAGCTCGCAAAACAGGGCAAAAACGACGTATCTCTTTCATCCAGTTACCAAGAGTAGACTTAGGTGCTACCACCATATGAGGTCCGGTGATTCCCCGGAACTCATACAAATAACCCAACAAAGAAATTGTTTGCAATGTCTTGCCCAGTCCCTAAAAACCATATCAACAAGAACTTCACAATAGTGCACAAGTCAAGATTTGAACATTGACAGAATGAGAAGATACATGAATAATAATTTAACAGTTTCCTTGGAAAATTTGATAAATTATGACAGAAAATTCATAACATGTATAAAGGAATACCATTTCATCAGCAAGAATCCCATTTATCCCATTTTCATAAAGCCTTATTAGCCAATTCAATCCAGCTAATTGATAATCCCTCATCTTCCCCCGTATACCTGCAAAAGGAAAATATTAGAAACAATATCTGAACAAACAAAATTTTCCCAATACACCACAACATTCAAAAATTTTAAAAACTAAACAAAGTGAATCTTCTAAAATCAAACTGATTTTTGCAACATACAGAAGCATGTCTAGATAGAAAAATATGTTTATTGTTTCCTAATGCAACAGATGCCAAATTTAGGCTTTCAAATGAAAAGGAGAAATAATGTTGCAGATAAAATGCATGCATTACATGTCAAATTTCAGGACTTTATTCCTCCACAATCAGGTCATTTGTACTTTATCACAACAGAAATAAATTGAAACTTCTAAAATAGAAGATTTAAATTTTATTTTAATAAAAAAATGATGTCAAAAAACATATAAGTTATTCATTAAAATAATACTCCTGTGTATGATTTGTTAAATATGTTTATAGCACTAATCTTCATGCTGACATGCTGACATGCAAAAATATCAACTGATGGCAGCTTTCTCCTTAACAAATTTCCAGACAGTGGGTCCACAAAATGCAATATTCTTTCATAAAAGCATGAATTTTTTTTACTCTTTCAATCTTCTGATAATAAAAAGTATATGGAACTTTTAAAATGCTACCAAGAGAGTCAAAACTTACAAGACGGTTGTAGCATCAACCGTGTACCTCCTCCAGCAAAACTGTCTTCTTCTTCTTTAAGGTATTCCATGTCTTCCTCCTCCTCTGTTAATTTAGATGCATGACGACCCCTTTGAGGTACACATATAGAAAATAAGAGAACATTGAGATATCACTTCTGAAGTTCTGATGAAAATAATAATTTAAATTTCCAGGTCAAAATAAAATCAGAAATTCTGTATTCACTTTTTTTTCCACTACACAATTAGGAAAATCATCATAAAACTAATCACTCTGCAACCTTTCATAAGAAATTGTCCGTTTTATGCAGCTGAAATGGAAATGTATCACTGGAATTTAAAAAAAAAAATTGTAAAGTGACTGGTGGAAGCAGGAATACTTCGTCCCTGTAAACAGAGAGGGTTCAACCCATTAAGGCTTATCAACAACAAAAGCATGCCATCCAGACAAAAGCTTGATCAATTATTTGTTTGGAAATATGCACATGTGAGGTGTACAAAAACACCTGCAAAGGTGAATTAAATATACTTGAATTTCCATATTCCATTGATTGCTAAAAAGTAATATGGTTGAATAACCTTATTTAATACTATTTGCCCATGTCATTGATAGTTTCCCACTATTTATTATAAACATAGTTTGTTTCACACATGTTCATTTGCAAACACATGCATTTAGCAGTTAATTATTTTTTAATGAATGTGAATTTCAAATAGCCTCACAAAGGACAAAGGCAAATTTACATGGGCAAGTGGGCAAGGTTTCAAATATTGATGCCGTATCAAAGATTGGTCCCTCAAAACAAGAAAATGTATCAATGATCTAAGATTATGTCAATGGAAACATGATACTTTTATAGAAATAACCAAAAAATTTCAAATTTCAACTTCATAAAACAAGTCATGATAAGCATACAAAAACACTTAAATAAATTTTCTAAAAAATTATCATACATAAAATGACAATTGCATAGAGATATGGTAGTCACATGCATGAGAAAAGTCTTAAATCATGTACAAATAATTGAAAAAACCATATAACGACAAATCATTTAAAATCCAAAATATATTTCAATATATATTAGGTTACATTTCAATAAAATTGAGGTCAATGTCGAATAGGTTAATGTTACAATTCAATATATTTTAATTTACATTATCATAAAAACCAAATTATATTTCAATATATGTTAAGTTACATTTCAATAGAATCCAAATTACAATTCAATATATTTCAAGTTACATTTCAATACATATCAAGTTACATTTCATTAGGTTTTTTTTCCTTTTTTTTGAACTTCCACCATTTTTTTTATGTAATAATTTTTTATTTTTTCTTCTCTCCCCCTTCTTTTTTTCCTTTCTCCTTTTTCTCTCTTTTCCTTTTTTTTCTTTTTCTTTCTCTCTCACCTTTTTTCAATTTTCTGTCATTCACATGCCACACCTTCATCCATCCATTTTGCATTTGTCACCCTCTACAACCCTAATGGGTGCAAGGGTAATGATGGTTGTAAAGGAGGGAAGAATGGAGTTGTAACATTGGCAATGGAAGGTGGTGCAGCAACAATGATGTTAGGTGCAATGCCTATGACAACTCATCCAGAGATGACACCATGGCTCCCATCTCATCCTTGATAACTCAAGCATCTCATATGGGACTTCAATAGGATCAACGGTGATGACAAGCGTTGGTGTGAAAAATAGAGGAAAAAGGACTAGTAAGGAGAAAGAAGGGTGAATGGCACAAAGGGGGTGGTGTCAATAAATGACAATGGGAAAGAAGTTTGGAGGCCCTGATAACAGAAGACAGGCTGACCCATAGGAGGAAAAAAAAGGGATGTTGACGACAAATAGGAGGTAGAGTTCCTCCCCGTATTTTGGTAGTAGCAACATGATCCATAGTTCAAGCAGCTTTCATATTGAATCCACCAAAAAACAATCTAGATCAGCAATTTTTTGTTGATCTGGATCAATACACAAAACCATGAGTGTGAGGGGCACAAGCCCCAACTAGATTGATACAAAAATAACCAAGATCATTTGTGTGTGCATGGGTGCAAAATACCAAACAAAAATGTGTGATAAAAGAGGGAAATAAAATACTAAAGAATACACAAGAAAATCATAAAAATAGTCAAATTTCAGTAAGGTGACCAAGGTGATTAAGGTGATGAGGCAATGAAACTATAACCAAGTAACCTAAGTCAATTGCTTTATTGAATCTAACCACCTAAGGACTTGTCAAGGCAACCTCCTTGTCTGTCCTAGCCCATAGGACAAGGCAATAAGGCAACTAGTATCAATAACTACAAGTTGAATAATAATTTCAATGAAACAAATATTGAACTACTTCTCTGTATAACATGCATGGACATCCGATTCATTCTCTTCTTATGCTATATGAAAGTTGGTGCACATAGCTCAATTTTATCCATATGATTTCTCAAACGTATGATGATGAGATATGTTCAGACTTCAATTAGAGAATTTTATGAATTGGAAGGAATTAGTACTCTAGTAGGGAATAAGATAGAGAAGAAAAAAATTATCTTTCTTTTCTAAGGAATTAAGAGCAAGCCTTGACAAAACGTTAAGGTTGCTCAATTGGAAGGTCACAATTTCAATTATTAGGAAACAACCTCTACATTTATGAAGGTAGAACTACAATAAATTGAACCCTCTACAAACCACATATTGGTGAGAACCTCGTGTACTAGGTTTGCTTTTTTTTTTGTTACACAAATTGACATTATCATTACCTATTGTGATTGCATCAATTGAAAGATTTTACTCTATGATAGATATTGTGAAGTATATATCACAAAACTAGATGGAAGACCATTCGATGAATGATAATCTATTAACATACGTTGAGAAATAGTATTTTCAAGATATACATATACATATGAATGTAGCCCCCACAATATCAAAATCCAGATTTCATCTTCATCCATAAAAAGTTCAAATACTTCATTTGGTGAAATAATAATTATTCAGAAATGAAATATTGATTGAATGAGAACTATAATGGTTACCTTCCGCTGGGCTTATTATCTAATTCTGAATGTGCTCCTTTTGCAAAATGGGCAAATATCTCAGTCTGCTGCAGAAGATATTTCAAACGACCCTTCCCTTTTTTGTTCTGGTGGCCATACATATTCATAATATGAGAATGTCATTTTATAATTTTCTCAAACATAAAAATCACTTCACGATAAAGTACTGAGTTGTGTCGTATATATCATAAGATCCATTTAACTTGTATCAGCAATTTCACATACCATGTCAGCATCAATGGCAGCATTCTGTGCATCTAAAATTTCCTGAATCTTAATTTTCTTCAGCCTCTGCATCTCTTTCAGTCTGGTCCTTTCTCGCTTGGAAACTTCTTTATTTACAGCAAGGTTAATATCCTGCATCAGAATACATGTGTTATCAGTACATTGCATCAGTGAGCTTGAAACAACTTTAATTAAAAATCGCAAAGGGTCACGCTTAGTTGTTTAGGAAGGATTGCAATGTTAATATTGAACGTGCATTTTTTGTGCCATAGCGGAGAAGAAGAGCAAAGATACTGAAACGGACCGTGATGAATCAGCGTGTGCTTCTACTCACTAAGTCATAAAAGCTACGTAAGTATAGATCTTAAACACCTGAGTCGTCAGCATTCTAAGAAACATATATCAACAGAAATTACTAAATGCAACCTTATTGTTGCGGTAAAGAACGAATAAGCTAGAAAGAGCATCATCATATCAAATCCGTTTAAAATCCAAACATAATATCGTGTGGAAATACAAAACCCGTAAGCAACGGAGGGGAACAAATCACCGCCCGAAAACCGGTACGACAAAGGAAAAGAGCATTTATCCCAACAAACTCACCTCGTCCTCCTCACCATCACCAGCACCCTCATCATACTCGGTTGACTCCGAATTCCCCTCTCCACCATCCTCCTCCTCGGGGTCTGCTGTCCTTGCGACGGCCTCTATCTCCTCCTCGTCTTCTTCCTCCACGCCTTCCGCATTTGCCACATTATTCTGGTCCCCATCGTCGGAGATCGAGCGCGCGTCGTCGGTGTAACTCTCCGAATTCCAGGGTTTCGCCATTTTTTCCTCTGGGGGTGAAAGCGAGTAGGGTTTGGTTTCGTTTCGGCGGACAGTGCCGGAAACGAGTGTGGAGAAAGGAAAGAAGAATTTCGTCTAACGGAGGGAGACCGCGAGACGCAGGGCGAATCGTTGAATATATATAGGCAAGAGAATTTGTTAAACAAAAAAAACAAAAACATAAAAAAGAAAAACCCTTACTGTGCATATATTGGACACGTGCATGTATTCTAAGGTTCCCGCCAATTATTCGGGTCGGGTTCTCACTTTCCCGCCTTACCTGTACGGATCTTTGAAGCGGAATGGGATGTAAATATTTAAAATAAAAAATACAAAGTATGCCTCTTTATAATTTATAAAGTTTCTGCATTAATATATATATATATTTTAATATTGTGGTTGTTGTTTCAGATTTTATAAATTTACCTTCTTTTAAATAAAAAAAATCTAAATATCACGTTGAAATTTTTTATTAAAATTTAAAACTTCAATATGATCTCCATCGGATGGTATCGAAATTCCAAATGTTTTCTCTATCGAGAATGACGAAAATTAATTTTTTAGTGAAATAGAAACTTGAGAAGGTGAACGAATACAAGAGATCTATGATACGCATATTATGTAAGTACATAAAAAACTGTACCAAATCAAATGTGAAGTAAAATGGCTAATGTTACGTAGTTTTATTAGTTATTTCTTTGATATTCGTTGTTTCAAATAAGATTCAATAGCTGTGAATGCTTTATTTGAACCTAAGTGAAGCTGGAACACACTACTTGTCTAAACAAACGAGGCCTGACTGACTGACTGACAAGAATCATTCCTGCATGTTAAAATTTTGTTTCAAAAACAAGCAATAACGAATCAAGAAGAATTCAAGACGCACGAGAAAAATAATTTGATAGATGATATTTGAATGGACAAATACATAAATACCAAACGTACTTGATATTTAAATAAAATACGTTACAGGTAAATGTGTATAAACCTATTCTAATACTGTATAAAATATTTTATATTAAAATCAAATTTAAGATGAAGTATCAAGGGTATAGATGTTGTTAATTAACATTTAATAATAAACAAATCTATCATCACTCGAATCAATGATGAAGGCATGCAAGCAACGACGGCAAAGCACAAACGATGTGTGTATGCGGACGACTCTTAAAACGATTAGGTCGACCGTCGATCCATCCAAGCGAAATTTTCATCAACAAAAGAAATACGTTACAATCATCAATTGGAAAAAAGGACATGACGAGCAAAGGAAAAAAGAAGAAGCATTTCTTTCGTAGGCTTCACCGTTCTCTAATTGCAAACGTAGAAGCGTTCATCTTCGCTCTGATACCAAGTTAAGTTAAGTTAAGTAGTAAAGAGCTTGGTGAACGTAGAAGCAAGTAAAGCCTTTTGGGCTGACCTTTGAATAACAATCTTTAAAATGTGAAATATCAATTTTTCCGAAGAAAACGTAGAACACCTTTGCGTGAACGTTTTCGGTTTTCTTCCGCAGATCATCACCCCCACGCTATCGGTTCCGTCTCGCCGCTAAATAAGTGTTCCCGCCACACCATCCGCACGATGGAGATCGGACGTATAGGGACGGAACAGAGCAAGTAAGCTGGAAGCACGTGCGACGACACGTCCGCTCCGCTGTGATCTCCACGTCATCCATCTCACCCTCGTCACACGATATTCCCACCCACCGGTCACCACCGAATTCTCCTCCGAAAGTCAAAACAATATTGCACTCCTTCCACTTCTCCTTTTCTATATTCTCTCGAAAGCCTTCGTCCATCCTCCCTGTACAAGCCTCATTCCCAAATTCCGAGATCTAGAGGGATTTTATCGCAAAATCGTGTGCATTACATAATGTCATTGGCGTTGATCTGTGGGCTCCCACTTCCCTGTGGCCTCGACTCTTCCTCGCGGGCGGTCGAGTGCGGCGGAACGCGACGATTCTGCTGTTCTCCGCTCGCGGCGGTCGAGTTCCTTCGAACTTTTTGTCTTCTTTCCCGAAGAACGAATTCGCAATACGCAGTGCAGCAGATCCTCTGGTTGCGTTCCTCTCCTTTGGTGGTTGAATGGGGAGGATACCACGTCGTGTAAGAGAATCTTCGAGTCTTGAGTGCGGTTGTTTTCTTAAGGTTTTGCAACTGTTGATGAGTTTTTTGTTTTGTTTTTTTTTGGAACATTAGGGAGCTGAGAAGTGCTGGTGGTTTGTGGTGTCGGCTGTGGTGATTTTGATATGGTCGTATTCGGTGTCGACGGCCAGAGGTAATTCGATTTCGCGATCGCTCTCTCTTTTATGTTCTGCAATGCATTCTCTACGGGTGCTTGTGAGATTTACTTCCACGTTAGGACGAGAAGGTTTCATCTTTAAAGATTTTTTGGATCGTTGGTTTTATTTTGCTATTGTGCGTCGTGTGTGCGCGCGTTTTTGGCATTGCGCCCTGCGAAACAGCCTAAAAGCTAGAAATCATATAAAGGGAAATTTCCAAAGCATCAAAGTCATTCCAAAGTCTCCTTCAATGATCTCTCGCACCATAAGTTTGGTGAACCTAGTTACTTTTTTCCAAGTCTTATAATTTGGGATAGCTTGACAACTTAAATCTTGTGCATTTAATCCAAAACGTAAAAGAACAGTCTTTGTTTCTTCACGGAAAAGTTTTTGTAGTAACTTCCTTGAAAGAAAGTAAAATCTCCGTACCTTTTGAATCATGGGCAGCAACCACTACGTATCATTTAGTTTTAAACTAGTATCAGCGTCAATTTTAATTTCTCCTATTGGGAGGATCCCACATCTATTGAATAAACCTGTTTAACAATTAACGTTCTTATTTGTGACGAAAATATTGTTAGTAACGATTGGTGTAATAGATAGCATAAATTCTTTACCTTAGAATTATTTGCAATAGCTGACATATAGGTCATATATCAGTCACAGAGTAAGAAAATCCAACAAGAGTGAAGAAATAACTGCAACTAAGGAAACTGAATAAAAGGAAAGCTACTTGCCCAATTTAAAAAATTCCCATAGAAGCAGTTTCATGTTAGCCATTGGGTAGGAAAATCTGGAATAATAGATCAACAACAGCATAAACCAATCAAATCCAAACTATATTTGGTAATGGGTGAATCCTCGTATTTATTAAGTGCCTAGATATAATGAGTCAAAATATTAGGGCTCAAGGCTCAAGAGATGGAATATACTGGGCTGTATAAGTTGTTGATTCACTGCCGGGTAATTTACACAAAAGGGATTGAGGAATGATTGATGAAATGGAAGAGTGCTCTCTCTATTGAACGTGAAAGTTGTTTTCCATCATCTGAATGCTCCCCTAACTCCACTTGTGACTTGGATTATATATCCAAAAGGGTCTGCCTTTGGCTATTCCACACATTGCTTGAAAGTGGTGTGGTTATCTTCAGTAGATTCTCTCTCTTGTACTAGACATCAAACCTACTGCTTACTCGGCAAGCAGAACAGTTACATTGACCTCTTCCTTTTTGCTGTTGCCAGCTCTTTCCAGGTTGAGTTGGGATTCTTTATCATCAAAAAGGGCAGACGAAGACCAAAGTAATGCTGTGGTTCCAATATGCTGAACAAATAGAAGGCCTAGAATCATTAGACAATAAGGAAAAATATGTGAAATTTGATAGTATTTTTTATTTGCTAGAACTCTAGGCTTCTGTAAGTGGGATAAACTCAAGGATTTTGTGTTGCTTTTATTTGCTCAAACAAGAGTTGCTTTCAATGATCTGGCCCTGCATCTGTAGCAAGGGATGAAGAATTATTTGTTAGGACCTTGCCAACTCTACATTGTCTTGTATATAATATTTTTTGGATCAGAAAGAACCGTCAAGGGATTACATCACTGTCAAGAACAATAACTTTCAATGATTTCTGTTTTTGCCAGCACATGCCTTTCCTTTTTTTTGGTTATCACATTGATAGTTGAATGATCTCAGAACTTATCCTGTTCCTAAAGCTCTGGATGGAATCCTTAAAGCTTCAAATTTGTGAATTTTAGCTCTTTACCTCTTTCATTGAAGAAGTAAAACATATGCACTAATATATGCCTGTAAGAATATGACAAAATACAGGAAGGAATCTAATGACGGTGAAGTTGTGAAACTTGGGTAAGAAATTTTCCATGGAAATTTACTATTTAAAGAATTATTGAATAATCTTCATTAGAAAGAAGGTGAGAGATCATTAAGAACTAAGGAAATATCTGAAACTTACAAGCTGATCTTTTTTCTACTTTATCAGATGAAGTATTTGTATGTAATACTTACATCCTTAGATTTCAGTATCAGAAGCTCAAAGTCTTGGTTTATATGAAAGTAGCTTAAATACTAGCAGAATACATAATAGTTTGGGTTTGGAAAATTGGACATCATTTCTTCAAACTTAGTAGTTCCACACTAGGCTCAATTCCTACCACTTGCATTGTTTTCATATGATTCTTTAATATATTGTGGCCGACATTTTATTCCCATTTTTTTTCTTACAAATACATGGACATATGATTGTTCCGAATAAAGGTGAAGGAGAGACTTAATATTGAAAATAGCCTTAATATCTCTTATTTTGAAAAAAATATAGAGAGATTCTCAAAGGCAAATAAAAACAATTTTCTCTGGCACTAAGTTCTTCTATATTTTTTTACTGAAACTTTTGATAATCAGTACAGAGATAAAGCTGAAAGATGTGGACTATAGCCATGTTTACAATCACACCCTTGCCACAATTCTGGTGGAGTATGCCTCTGCTGTAAGTTGTTCAGTATTGTCCCAACTTTCATGTTTTATCTTGATGATTATGGCTAGTTAGGAAATGTTCCAGATTATCTTATATAGATCCATTTCATTCAAGTCATTTATTTGACAAACCGTGAACATAATTAGCTGAAGTTTTAGACATTAACATTTTCTCTTAACATTGATGTATTGTTCTAAATTTGTCTTTCATATAAGGTGTGAGATTTTTCAGAAAGGCATATCTAATGAATTAATATGTTGCCTGTTTTCAGAAAGGCATATTGTGAGTCCTTACTATTAGAATTTAGTTATTCACTTAAATCAGGTTGTAGTTGGTAAATGTTTGGCTTTACAATACAATGTAACCAGCCTATGTATTTTTTTACTTGAGTTACATTTTTCTGCATTTCCAGGTTTATATTTCTGATCTCACTGAACTCTTTACTTGGACTTGTTCAAGGTGTAATGATAAAACCAAGGTATTTTTCCTTTTTCCCTTTGCATTGACTTGTTAATTATTTGTCTCTGTTCAATAATAGGTGCTGGAGTTTTGTCTTTTTGCTAATTGTTGGATTAACTGCTTCATAAACTGGTAAATTCAGGGATTTGAGATAATCGGCCTTATAGTTGATGTACAGAACTGCTTACAGGTTTATTTTATATGTTGTTTATTTAGAAAATTTTATATATGTTCATCATTTTTGTTAATAATGCTTCCAAAATTGTCTTAAATGACCTTGCAGGCATTTATTGGAGTGGATGAAAATCTCAATTCCATTATAATTGCATTTAGAGGTACTCAGGAACACAGGTACATGTTTTAACTGCTGCTTTGTATTTATAATATGTGATTTTTGTTTGTATTGGGAAGTTTAGATCTATGGTGGATTTTTATTGAAGTGGTTAAGAGTTCATCTGGTATTTTTCAGTTAACCGTCCATGCTAATTATCTTTTTGTTTAGATATTGCTACTTTTTATGTTCTACAGCAGCTTGTGATATAAGCACCATAGAGGCATAGACTGTATTCAATTGTTGTTTCCACAAGATTCATACTGGAAAGTACTATAGGTAGTATCAATGTATCTGTTATCGGTCGTACAATAATATTGTATCTATCGGTTCCACTCTTACAATAAAGGCAATATATTGAGTGTTAGTGGACAGTGGAAATATTGGTGAAAACACAGTAAAGCTATGGAAATCATCCAACATCTCCAAATTTTACTTTGAGACTTTAAAATAAGATAAAGTAAGACATAATAAACATATAAAGCACTTAATATAATTTCCAGGCATTTATTATAATTAACTTGCTTTATATAATCAATATTAATATTCACAAACATGGTTGGAGAAGCTTCCACTGAAGAGGTTAACCCGGTGAGGACTGGTTGTCCGAGAAGACAAGGAATCCCCCATACACCAGCAAACGGGAGAAGAGAGAGAAGCAGCAACAACAGTAGGAAAGGGGAAAAGCAACAAGAGAGTGGAAAAGTAGTAGTAAAAGACAATATTTCAAGTATATCACTTCATAAGTTTTTTTTGTTTAGCAACAATGACCAAATCAACTGGCAAAGTTGGTCCATTAGGGGTCAATAAATCATCCAATCCATTGCCCTCAATGATTTATGGGTAACTATCATACCAGGTATTCAGGTGGTCTTATTTCTAACAAATGTCAGAGCAATACTGAACACCATGGTAGAACATCCTTAGATACTTCAAGCATATCACTTGATAAGTTTTCTATGTTCAGCAACAATGCACCAAAATAACCAGCAAAGTTGGTCCAATTTGGGTTGATGAATCACCAGTCCAATACAATTGATGATCTATTGGCACCTGAAATATTAAGTGGCTGTAGTTTTAACACATGTTGGCATAATGCTGAGCACCATGAGTAGAACATCCTTAGTGTTTCTTCTTATTCTTCCATGCATGAAACAATTTGGAAGATTGTATGAACTCCTCAACTTCTACAAATGTAATTCATTATTTTTTAGAAAAACTTATTTTTGTCTCTGACTTCTTACAAATGTAACTTCTTGTTGTTTGTGAGAAATGTTGCATGTGCTCTTAGTTTTTCGTCCTTTTCTTCCTTCACAGCCATGAATCTAGAAGAGTAAGAAGACATGAATATGAGAAAGAACATGCACACTTACATTTCTAATGCTCCAAGAAATGTGTCAACTTGGAAAAATGTCTTAGTGCATTGCTTAGCATTCTACTTTCTTCGAAGTCTATATCTATGGCCTATGTTGTGCAGCTTACAAAATTGGATAGAAGACTTGTTCTGGAAGCAACTTGACTTAAACTATCCAGGCATGCCCGAGGCAATGGTCTGTTCTGTAACTTGTATAATATTATTGTGTTAGAGTAAAGAAGTCTATGAATATTTTTTAAATCAATGGTGCATCATTTTTCAGGTTCATCATGGATTTTATTATGCTTACCATAATACAACTGTACGTCCTGGGGTCCTTGATGCTGTTCGATGGGCTAAGCACCTGTATGGTGATATTGGCATAATGGTGACTGGACATTCAATGGGAGGGGCTATGGCTTCTTTTTGTGCACTCGATCTAATTGTAATTTCTTATGGTTCTACTTTGCATCTTTATGTTTACTATCTGCCTTTCAACGTTGACAAAACAAATTTGAGTTCCTGCATTGCAATGATCGGTCCATCATTAATGCAATTTGTAGTATATGTAATTTCACATCTTACAAGTGCAACAGTAACAGCAATTGTCTTAATCATACCATATGAGTCAGCAGAGGATTTCATATTTTTTGAACAAAAATTAGTTGTAAAAATAAACTCTGACATTCATTATTCTGCATTTAGTGAGATACACTTGCAAGAAAAGCTGCATTCATATTCTTCTAGGCTTATGATGATTTTTTTCCTGTAGACATGGTCTTAGTGTGCTTGTCTTTTTCCTCAATTCTGTAACTTTGTTTTATTCTGAAATTAAAATAGTGTGATATATTTCCATTATGTCTGGATATGATATAAGCATATTTATCTTTTAAATTTTTTGTTCAGATTAACTGCAAAATGAATGATGTCCAACTGATGACATTTGGACAACCCCGTGTTGGAAATGAGGCATTTTCATCATATTTCTTCAAGCATGTGCCACGTACAGTTCGGGTGACAAATAGACATGACATGATCCCACATTTACCTCCATATTATTCTCTTTTTCCAAAAAAGACCTATCATCACTTTCCTAGAGAGGTAAGCTAATACACTAGTATTCCTCTCATCTGTATTTTGCTTGTTCTTTAGAATTATACCTAAGTTCGAGATATGTTAATAATCCTGAATCTAACAAACATAATGTTTGTTGAATTAAAGCAGGGTTTATGAAATGAAGAAATTAATATGATGTTTTATTTGCAAGAAGAATACATGTAAAACTTTAAAAACTGCAAGATATCCATCTGTCGACAATGCTTTGTCTCAAAAAAGTTGAGCAGTGAAAAACAATCAACTTTAAGAAGTTTGTGTGGCTAAGATATTGAGATTGTTAATGCATTATCATGTGATCTTTATGTTTTATATATTGTTGGCTGGTAAAATCAGGTTATTGGATATCCTTTTATATCCAACTCTATGCATGTCTCTCTTGTAATCCCTCATTAGGGTTAATTTAATGATAGAAATCATATCTTCTTCCCACTTCACATAGCATCAAAGCCTAGGGTTGTGACCTATGGCTAGCCATCACCCATCAACTCCCACCACCATCCTTTCCAGTTGTTGCTGACGACCCCAAGCCTTTAAGTGCTGCCATCCAAGGCTCCCAACCCTCTAGCCAACGTTGTCCAGGGCTTCCAGGTCCTCTGCAGCTGTCGGTACAGTCCTTTAGGGCCTCTCCAGCCATCACACACTGGAAGTTGGTCAACCTCCAACGTTGGCTAGGCCTTCTGGCCCCTCCTGCAGCTCTTACAAGGCTGTGCTCCTATTCTATTGCCATCAATCAACCTGGCTGGTGACTTTTGATGCTGCACAGCCAATGAAAGGGACTATGTCCCTCAATTGAGTCACTTTGAGAATAGAGTTTGCTTACGTACTTGGTTTGCTGTCTCTAGATTGTCTTTGTGTACCTCTCTTGCAGTTTGGAAGGTTCTTTTTGCTTCTGATGAGTTGAATAACAATGATCTATTGGTGAAAAATCTTAATGGGACCTCAATAAGCTGTATTACAAAAACTACTTGCTCTAGGCCCATAGTTTTGAGAAATTTCTGTTTGCACATCAGAAGTTGAAGCATGTCGAGAAATTTCTGTTTGCACGTTGGAAGTTGAAGCATGTGACTCATCCTGCACCTGACACGAGATGCGTTGTCGATGCTGCTGTGATCCCTTGGATGACTAATACCATGGATTTAGTCATAGCATGCAGTGTCATGCTGTTAGAACTTGTCAAGAATATTTGGGACATGTTGAGGACTACTTATAGTCATGAGAAGAACATCACTTGAGAGTTTGTAGCATATGAGCAATTTTTTATAGATTGTCTAGGGAAGCAGTCAATCTAGGAGGTTTTATCACTTTCCATGCTTTGATAGATGAACTTAGGTCCATCAACTCTTGTCTCTTTGGAGACATGATAAAATTGGAATGATACAGAGGTTCATCAACTCTTAACTACTGACATATATAAGTTGTGTTAGTATCAAGACGAGTTGACTTTAGTTGGTTTTTATGTTTTATGCATTGTTGGGTGGTTGTCTCCTGTAATCCCTTATTAGGGTTAATCTAATGACATAAGTCATATATTCTTCACTCTTCACAGAGATAAAAGTTAGGAATAAATTTATTTGGAATACAGTGAGAATAGCATCAATTGTGAATAAAATGAGGGAGAAATGAATTGGTGATTATCAAAAGGTCTTTCAAGTGCTCTTGTAAGAGACAGAGAATCCATTAGTTTTTGTTAAAAAAAATTTAGAAGAACAAAGTTTACATGACATTAATAAAAAAAGATCTATAATTCATAATAGTAAAGGGGACCAAATGTTACATGACTAATTAATGAAAAAGGATCAAAAAGATCTATAATTCATAATAGTAAAGGGGACCAAATGTTACATGACTAATTAATGAAAAAGGATCAACAGGTGTGTTACGTAGCAGAGGATGCAATACTAAATTAGTGGAAGAAGGATCAATACTTCTAATCTTGTATGGTGAGATTATGAGATAGCAATGTTGAGCTTCCCATTTGACAAAGAAATGAAACTTGATTACCTAATCTTAATTATGTCGTAGTTGTCTGTATTAGAAAGTTTAATGGTTTTTTTCCCAATTACATTGTGATCCACGTGATTATTGTCTATTTGTAATTGCTGTAGTAGCAGTACATGAAATGTTAACCTTCCTTCACCTGTGCTCAATATTGTATATCACCATCAATATTTTTGGCCTTAATTGTTATTTTTTGTGTTTTATTTTCCCCCTTGTCCACGCTGATCATCTGGGAACATTTAGGTGTGGATCTACGACATTGTAGTAGGAAGCTTGGTATACGAAGTTGAGAAAATATGCGACCGGTCTGGTGAAGATCCAACTTGCAGCAGGTTAGCCATGAGCGCCGTCTTTTCAACATTCTTCTCAACGGTATATATTATACTCGGATACTCTCTTGCTTTGTTTTCAGGTCTGTCAGCGGAAACAGCATCGAAGACCATCTTTGTTACTTCGGGGTTGAGCTGGAAGCTGAAACATGGGGATCCTGCAATATTGTGTTGAACAATCGCATGCCAAACTTGCAAAGCGATGCTCATGGCAACTTTCTGATCCTGAGGAATGTTCCAACATCAGCTATAACATTGAATACAGAGCCTAATGCAAGCACGACCTCTTTAACATGGCGGATCACGTAATTCTTGTGGAAGTGATATCATGTAAACACTGTATAACCCCTTTCTCCTATGTAAACAATAACACCCATATTATAATATTATACAGCGTCTGGCGATCACCAATCGGCGGTCGTTTCCTTTTTTAACCACAGCAGCAGCCTTAGAAATTATGGAAGATGCAGTTGAGGGGTTAAATCCATATCAATAAAATTAGAGCAACTCGGTTACAATATGGTGGCTTAAATTACGTTCAATTTTTGCTTTCACACTTTGTGAACTTAAAAATGCATTTATGCAATACTTTGAAATTTTGTTATCAGTTAGATCGATGCTTCAATCGGATCTTCGATGTTTTTGCAATAATTTTAGATGAAATTACCTTTTCGTATGAAATGGTGTAAAATCTCAAAATTTTCATGTAATAAAATACTTTTTGGATTTATCACATTATTGGGATTAATCAGAATTTAACTAAAATATGTGAAAGTTGGAGTGTTGTAGCGACAGTGTCGTCTGTCGTGACGCATTTAAGGGCCCGTTGTTCACGTGATTTCGAATCTGATTGAATTTTTTACTTTTATTATCAAGAAAAAAGACAAGATTGGGCCAGATTGGGCTCCCTTCTTCTACCTCTCCTCTCTCCATCACCATTTTTTTTGGATGGATCTTAATTACTGGACACGAGGGATTTATTTCTCCTGCCAAGGTTCATTAGAGCCATGGACCTCATATTTTCATGGGATCTCGTAGATCCAATCCAAGAGAAGGGAGAGAGGGTCTCTCTTTTATTGCCTCACATATATTGAAATTTGATGTGTTATTAAAGTGTGTTTGTGACGATGCTAATAGCTTATTTTTCTTATTTTCAAGCCTTTTCCTTTTGATATATAGAAGTTCTCCGCAGCAGATTGTCATTATTATTGGAAGGAGGAGAAATTTCCCCAGACACTTTATCAGATGTCTCTGAAGAGACCAGCTAGTTAATACTGAAGAATCCATACATCTTGTTCTGAAAAGACCAGGTAATATACTGAAGGAAGGAGGTGAAGAATCCATATATGGAAGGAACATATCCGTGCATGGCCCATGTATACGTGCAACAATTCCTTCAACCCCATCTTCACCATCATTCAATATTTCAGATACCATAGATACATACATACATACATACACGTACACATGTTTTCCAGTCCTTCGAGGACTAGTAGTACGTACTAGAGAGATCACCTCTGGCATCACCGACATCCTGGTGGTGGACACCATCGTTGCCGCTAACGCCCCCTCGACTGCGATGGATTGGGGAATGGGTGGTCTCAGTTGCCGCTAACGGCCACCGTTCTTTCGGAGGCAGGCTGCCGGCTGGACATGTGCTGAACAATGAAGGAGAAGAACGAGGAGGAAGACCTGCAGAACAGCCGTGGCAGAGATCTTGAGAGAGATGGTACCCGCTGATTCTCGGCTATTAATCGATCTGCACCAGGAATAACCTAGATATATATGTACGTCATGAAATTTAAGAAAGAATGGTACAACCACTGTTCATCTTATATACAGCTAGGGCAAATGTGTATGTATATATAACATGGGTGTGTCCTTAATTTCCAAAGACTTGTCCAAATGAATTTAACCACGCAACCAAATTATCATCTTCTTGTTGACCGTAAGAGATAAGAGGAAAGTGTGACCTTACGGAAATAGCATTTATTTGAGTTTTAGGCAAATAAAATTGACCACGCATGCAACGAAATTATTTGGTTGATCGTGAAGAGGTAAGAGGAAGGTGTGGGCTTACAAAAAATGACATTTATTTGAATTTTTAGGTAAATAAATTTGACCACGCAACCAAATTATCATGTTGACCGTGAAGAGACGAGAGGAAAAGTGTGGCCTTAAAGTGGATCCATCACGTCGTTAAGGAGAATTTTCAAAACAGGACATGAACAATGGTTGGAACTCCTTTAAAGTTAGGACTGCCAAAGGTTTTGTGCTATTGCTTGTGTAACAACCTCACCTGTACACACAAACGTATGTAAAATCGTAACTTATTCTTTTATAAGCATGCGCTCAGATGGGTCGCACTTTACCACAACGGGTACCTTGTGAACGACGCCCACAAGGCCGAGTGCTTCACGTATCGATCATGTGTAAACCGCTATTTCTTAACGCCATCATAACTTTTTAGACATAATAGTGAACCGGAAGCCTGAATCAATGTTAAAATTCGAAGGCATACAAATGGACATGTATCATAAGAAGTAAAACTTCAAATACAAATTGCCACACAGATCTTTAGGCTTATTAATGTTTCGGGCTTCCTCTTTTCTGTGGCTGGTCTCCGAATCCTGAAATCTCATGCTGAAGCGGCGCGTTTCTGTTTGGGCATCTGCATTCACCTTCATCTCTAAATTTCCAAGTCCATCTCTTTATTTGTGGCTACACTCAATCAAGTAGTCCAATCTAATCATCTAGGGAACTCGGAAGCAATTCAACCTGGACCACAGGCAAACTACGCCTGCAGATGGCAATTTGTTTTTGCGATTATGTAACCTTCCTGAGAACAAAATGATGAGAGACGAATAACTTTCCCAAAACTGACTGTGATATCCTTTCCCATAAGGAGCAGATTCGTAACGCAACTTGATTTTTGCCAAAGAAAATCTCAACTAAATTGTACCAACAGGCCACATTGATGGATTTACTCATTTTCTCTCTCTCCAGTTCTCACCCCAGACTTTGGCCTCTGCAATTGCTCGTTCTCTGTCCACATCTCTGTTAAGATTTTTTGGGGAATCTCTGGCCTTTCCCGTATGGACAGGGCTATCCCTATGAGATCCGGGAGTATTCATCTCATCCAAACCCCATTTTCTTTCAGAACTAACAATCGGTTCACCTCTGCCTGCTTCTGCACCAAAACTCACAACACGTGCTGGTTCTTTTGGCCTTGAGTCTGGAGAATTCCGGAGAGGTGATTGGACATTATAGCGCCGGTCTTCTCTGGAGGATCTAGGGGTTGATGGACCAATCCTGCTGCTATGTGCTACATTTGGGTCATATGCCTGTGATGCCAAGTATGTAAGAGCAGTAACAACGTCCCCTATAAGAGGGCGAGTTGCTGCCTGCTCCTGTAAACACATTGCAGCAACAGCCAATGCCTGGTATAGACCTCTCATTGGATATCGACCTTGCAATAAAGGATCAGCCATCTTTGCAAACTTCCTTCGGTCCCTGAATAGTGGCCGAGCCTGCAAAACGTTTGAATTTATTAGGAAAGGTTCAGAAACTCCTTGCACTTTATTTTTTCATATGTATCTTCTGGTTTTCGAACTAGTAATGTCTTGGTGGTGAGAAGACATTCTTATATTGAAAGACAACACTTATCATATAAAATCCAGGTACACTGTTTTGTGTGAAACTCCTTGCACTTATCGAATTGGATATTTGCAATGTAAAATCCTCTACATAAGGTCCAGCACCATAAATCATATTGGATATGGACAAATCAGATAAGCAAACAGATGCATTGGACTATTGTTAAGAAGCAAGAGAGTTGCAAATCCTACAAATGAGAGAGTAATTGAAAAGAAAAGAAAAAAAACCTACAAAGTTGAGACCCTACCCAGGCCACCAAGTTGTGTTCTCCAGAAACTCGAGTATTATCAATTGCTTTCCGTCCTGTGATTAGTTCAAGAAAGACAACACCAAAGCTGTATACATCAGATTTCAGTGTCAGCTGCCCTGTCATAGCATATTCCGGTGCACAGTAGCCATATGTTCCCATTACTCTTGTTGAGACATGAGTTTTGTCACCAACTGGACCAAGTTTTGCAAGCCCAAAATCGGAAAGTTTGGGATGAAAGTTTTCATCAAGTAAAATATTTGACGATTTAAAATCTCTGTATATAACGGGAGGGTTTGCCTTGTCATGTAAATACTCCAAGCCTTTAGCTGCACCAGCAGCAATCTTCATTCTGGTATTCCAGTCAAGGGCCTCCTTATTAGGTGGAATATCTGCCAGAAGAAAGAAAACAACCCTTTACTGTTGAAAAGTAAAAAAAAGTGAAAACAATCCTTTAAAATTACAACCACATATTCTATTAGTTGTGGTATTCCATGACATTCAAATGTACTTATTTTCACTTCCCCTAGGATAGATGCTTACAACCACCTATTCTATTAGTTGTGCTATTAAATCCAACACATGAAGCCTGATGCCAGAGGTGGATTATGTTGTTTTACTCTTGATGTTTAATTTGCTCCATCAATATCCAAACTGTAAACTATAATTTTTTTCAAAATAGCAACAATCACTTTCTTTGTCTCACCATGTGAAGTCAATTAACAACATGAATCTTTTCTCTCCAATTTTCACTATCCATCATCATATACTCCCTGGCATTATATGATTTTAAATCTATTTTGCAGTTTCTAACCATGTATTATTTTTGCTTTTCCCAGCCTTTTAGTTTTATCTAAATTTATTAACTCTCCTCAAACATGATTGATAATTTTCTTTTATTTTATCTCAAACCAATGCAACACACTCTATTTAAGATTAATCTATTTCTTAATTTCTCTCTTAATATATTACCATTCATCTATATTCACAATCTCACATGGCTACTGTACGGACAAAGTTCATGTACGCACATTAAAGGCTGAAAATGTATGACTAAAGTTAGGATCAAGTGGTCAACAGGCATTAAAAGTACCAAAGGAATGAAGGCAACTACACCCACAGTGAATGTACTTTTCTAGAGATGAAAAAATACGTAAAATGACTAAAGAAAGAGTATTTTAGTACATATGTTTAAGAAAAGGGTGACATTTAAAATTATAATAATTATTGAAAATAACAGTGTTAAAAATGGTGAATAAATATTTAAACTTACAAATTCTAATGAATAGTATAATGATAGGAATAAAAGAAGAGAATAGATTCATATAACAGCACATTAGTTGTTGATATAGAATTGTTAGACAACAACAATATTTTGTGCTATACATTGGAATCATTTTAGGAACAAGAGAAGTAATATACAAAAAAGATATGAATATGAGGTATTTTGTGCTATACATTGGTCATCAAGCATCATTTATGATGAGCAACATTCACTTCCATGTGAATGAGAGTTTCTGACTCTATATGGCAACATGAAGAGGGTTACCTCATTGTTGATTGGGCAATAGTTCAATCAAACCACCTGGTACCAACTTGACACACCTACTGCTTATTCTCCAACTTTTTTTTTCACTATATATGCAAGGTGGCCTGGTTATTGACCAAGCTAGTCCATTTATTTGCATGTGCACTATTCCACTAATTTTTAACATCAGACTCCATCTTACTTACAAACATCTTTAGTGATACTGGTAAATTGGTATGCCCCTAGGACATACTTATAAAAGAACTATAGATTCAAATAACATGCTACATTATCAAACTTATATTGTTTAGTAAATAATTATAAGACGTAAAAGGTTTTAAATGGATCAAATGTTAAAAGCAAAATCCCACTGGCTTCATTACAAGGATGGAGGAGCAGTTGAAACCATTTATCCTCAATAATCTTGATAAAAAATTGTAATTTACAGTGTCGAGTACAACATCTTGTTAAATTCAATGCTATTAACAAACCATTGTAGCTCTCTAATTACAATTAACTAAAAGCAGTATCTTGACAACTAGCTTTAATTATACTGCAAAAAGAAAGAGCTTCACCATGTCTATGCATTCCAAATATCCCCTAAAAAAATGGTTGTTCATGATGTTGGTCACCTTTTTAATTTATGGTTTGTCGCTCTTATAATATCTCATATATATACAGCAATGTAAAGTTGACTAGATTTATCAATCTACTCTTCTTTTCAATCATTGGGAGAAGTGCTATGTGGTTTATCATGGATTGAATGACTTCGATTCAAACAAGTCACCACCACAATACTTGAGAAACCTCATATAGGCCAGTAGGTATAGATGATTTTAAATGGAGAAACAAGTTTGGTATTGGCAACTATCTTTTCTATCAACTTCATCTTACCAAAGCTCCTTACAATGAGAATGAAAAAACAACCAGTGCAAGGTATCTAAAAAAATGAGAGATGAAATTTAGGAAACCAACACTACCATCATGGTATATCATGAAATTCATTCTTTGTTTAATGACGCTTATCCATATATCATGGCAACCTTATATGTTAGCCACCATTTCCTTAGGTCACAAATGTAGGCCTCCAATTCTTATTTCTTTCCCTTCAAGTGTTTCTTAAATGAATCACGGTGCATTTGTACTTCAACACATCTACCTTCTACAATCATATCACCCATATAATTCATATATGTTCCCTTGCCCTTGGCAACATTAGCTTGAAAGATATGAACGTGAACTTTGCCACAATACTATCATCTTTTTCTCTACAATTTGTTCACATTCCACCAAGTATTCTTTACTTATCATTTTAAATGATTAGTGCATCTGGAATTCCTTTCCCATCTAAGTACTGCTACCACTTCCCATTTCAAAGTATGTTGATTAGATGTAAAGGGTCTCATACTTGTCAAGGCACAAAAGCATTAACCAAGGGTCCATTGGCACCCAGGCAACATTTTTTTAATAGGTATGCGCACACTTAACAATAGATATATGCATATTTCTTATATGTATCAAAACCATGTCAATGATGTAAAATGCATTAAATACACATATAATACTACAAAAGTAAATGTCAGTCATTGGCATTTACGTAAATAAGAAAAACAAGTCATGATGTGTAGCATTTGTCAATAAAATACATAAAGAAGGTAATTATAATATTGTAGAATAAGTTGAATATATTAATAATACTGTAAAGTCAAACATTAATTACTATGTATAATGAATTATTATTAGAATATGAAGAACAAGACATAGTGAATGTATTTCTATTAAAGTGTATGGGCATAGTAGGGATTAAGTAGTTAATCAAATTTTTTAATATAATTTTAAAGACAAAGATGATGCTAGATGACTAGAGAAAGAATTCTTTATTTAAGAATAAGGTTGATAGAATTATAATAACTATTGTGGTATTAAGTTAATGAGCTATACTATAAAATTACAGGAAAAAATAATTGAACAAAGACTAAGTCATGAAACCAAAATCAGAGAAAATTGATTTGGATTTATGCAAAGCAGACCAACAATGAAAGCTATTGATTTATTTAGACAACTAATGGAAAAATTTAAAGTTAAGAAAAGGACCTCAATATGGTTTTTATTACTTTATAAAAAACTTATGATAGAGTACCTAGAAACTCATATGGTGGTTTTTTTTTTTAGAAAAAAGGATTACCATTAGGATATATTGATATTATTGAGGACATGCATATAAGACTAGTTATTAGTGTTAAAATTATGAGAAGAAACTATGGTTTATACCAAGGGTCTTCCCTAAGTCTGTATCTAACTTGGTGACGGATGAAATAACTATGGAAATTTAAGGCAAATACCTTGGTGTATATTCTTTGTTGATGAAAGTAGGACATAAATTAATTCCAAATTAGAATTATGGAGAGGCATTTTATAGTCCAAAGGATTTATATTGAGTAGATCAAAAACTGAATATATGAAACGTACCGTAAGATCAATTAAAATAAGGCTTTTAAATACTTAAGTCTATAATAAGTAGTAATGATGAAATTATAGAGAATGACATTCATAGGATTAAAGTAGAATGAATGAAGTGAAGAATGCTTTTGAAGTATTACATGATAGGAGGATGCCCTTAAAATTAAAAAGAAAATCCTCTAAAACTATTATTACCTAATTATACTTTATGATTCAAAATGCTGGATTGTAAAGCATGAGTATATGCAAAAAGATAGTGTTGCTAAAATGTGCATGCTTAGATAAATGAATGATAACACTATAAAGGATAAACTTAACAATGATTTTATTAGAAATAGAGTAAAAGTTGTACTTATTGAACATAAGATAAGAAAAAATTGACTTAGGTATTTAGGTCATATTCTTAAGAAACTAAGGAATGCACTAGTTAGGAAAGAATATTTAATTAATGCAGAAGAAATTTAAAAAAATAGAGGTAGGTTTAAAACTAAATGATTATGAATTATAAGAAAAAAAATGAAGTTTATGTAATTTAATCAAAGGCTTGGTAACAAATATAAATATTTGGAAGAAAAATATTCATGTGGCCAACCCCAGGTAGTGAGATTATGATTTGGTTTGTTATTATTATTTAGTTTTTCTTCTTTCCATGTGATTGCCTAATTCATTTTAGTGGCAAAGTTCGTTAATTATTTGAAAATTTCATTTATTTGCCTATTAGATTTGTCTTATCTCTTGTAATTTAGCTGCACAATATTTGATTTGGTTTGTACCTGTCATCCTACCTAAGATATGTCAAAATTATTGTGATGTGCTGACATACTTAGTGTGGACAAGAAATCCATTCATCACACAAACGAAACAAAATGAGAAAAAAAAAGTTAACCTCATTTGGCATGGAAGACAAAATAATTTCTACAAAAGGGATGGTAACTTACCATGCAGATGATCCTCCAACGAACCAAAAGGCATGAACTCATATACTAAGAGACGTTGATCTCCATCGGCACAATAACCCATCAGATTAACCAGATTTTCATGATGCAAGAGGCTGAGCATTAGTACTTCTACCAAAAATTCCCTATTTCCTTGAAGGCCATTTCTGTCAAGTTGTTTCACTGCAACAACCTATAGAAAGAAATGCTCTTACTTAACAAAAGCAACCATGCCTTCAAAAAAAAGTATACGTTTTTATGTTTTTTGCCATATATAAGAATATGACAAGATGCCAAAATGATGACTGAAATAAATAATGAATACCAGTAAATAGACCAATCACTTCATATGTGAAACACTTGAAAGATATTGTAACTTGACTGGCCACGGTAGCAAACGTACCTGTCCATCGTTCTCCAAGTAGCCTTTGTATACACGACCAAATCCCCCTTCCCCCAGAAGACACTCCTCTCTGAAGTTCTTAGTAGCAGCAGCAAGTTCCCGGAAACTGAAAGTCTGTGCAGCAATGCGTGGGGTTGACTCTCTCGGAGTTGGAATGTCTGCACTAGTTCTGAACTTCGATTTATCTGCATCAATTGAGCAATTTGACCAATCCAAATGCCAAAAAAAAGGATGATAAAGTCTAGCCATGTAAACCAAACAACTAAAAAAACAGACAGCAACCGACATTACCATATCATACTCCAGAAACCAAAGGCAAACACCAAACATTAGCATTACGCAAATCTGATGCGTTAAACATAAAAAGAAACTTGGGACAAGATTGTTGAGTCCTTTGATCAAGTTACAATATGGAACAACAGTCGATCCGATGAAGTAAAGAATCATGTATGACGAATATTTTAAAATAAAAATACGATCGTCAACGAAACTCAGTGACAACACACATGAAAAAAGGAAGGGAGAAGTTTAGATCCAGAGTTGCCTGCATATCAAATGCACATTAATAGATAGCAAAGCCCAACACTTGTATAACTGAAGATATATTGGAATACTCGGAGGTAATTCAAGAAGCACAGACGAAATCAAGACCACCACAGGTTATATCACCATAAGGACACAAGACATTCATAGAGACGAGAAACAAAGAAGGAAAGGAAAGGTTCAGAAAAATGAAAATCACCAGAAGGAACTCTTGTGACACGATTGGACCCTGCATCTGAACCATCCTTCTTGGAATCGGTCGCCCCTCCTCCACCTCCTCCTCCTCCTCCTCCTCCAGCTTTCACCTCTACCTTCTTCCCATTTCTCTTCTTCTCATCTCTGCTCGATCGACAACAAGTCAGACATCCACCCATTTGCCACCACCCCAAATCGACGCCCCAACTCAAGAAACAGTAAGTCAGGCACAGATCAGAGGACGGTGGTAGCGCGCGCCTTCCCGCTCCTCCTCCTCCTCCTCGTGCACTCCCCCGCGACCACCATGTCGACCGGATCGGGTCGGTGTTTTGGGAATCTGGGGCGGATTTGGTGAAGGAAATCGTGGAGCACAAGGAAGCGATTGCGAATTGGTCTCTCTCTTAGCCTCTCTCTCTCTCTCTCTCTCTCTCTCTTGCTGTGTGTGTGTGTGTGGCGGTGTTGGTGTGTCAGACGACAAGTAGGAAGAGAAGTCAGCCGTGGTGACGCGAGCGAGCGAGGCGGAGATTATTCATCGTTTCATCTCTGACGGAGGGTTGGGTTTTCATATTTATCGGCGAATCATATGATCATTGATCACGAGTTTCTTGATCTGGTAAATTACCAGAATTCCTTTTAATTCTTTTTTCCGTTATAGTAATATTTTCCTTGTGAATTTAAATTTAAATTTCCATTTCTTCACGATCATATACATATAAGGTAAGGGAGGAGCTGCTGATTTCCATTTAATTAGTTGACCAGGGAATATTTTATTGTCTTTGTTAATTTTGTATATCTCAATCCGCATTTCTATTTATCTATATATTTCTTGATCTGTCTCGCTCGATGGTACGTCATACGTATACTTTTATATGCCAGTTTATTCTACAATAAATATTTATTCAACAAGTGATTTCAAACATGATTATTTATTAGTGGTAAATAAACACTTAAATATTATTGACCTGTTTCATGCATCCAATGTCAAAGTATTCGATGGGTATTACCGACGTTTCATTCAAAACACATGCAAAAATAGTTTAAACATGCATGGAAATCAGATCTTAAACTTCTTAAAATCTTACTCGATTCGAACACCAACCAACGTGAGAAATAAAAAATAGTTTAACACACAAAATAGTATTAGGAACCATGTTCTTTGATATCATTTATTTACAAAACATGACTACACTCTATTAGAATGAAATCGTATGTTACATTTACAGTAACTCCAGTTTTAGGATTTATGGTCAGAAATTGTAGATTTCTGTACAGAAAACGATGTGGTTTTACAATATTTGTTTAGAAGAACTAGAGTTGTGATTGAGAAGTATCATCAAAGATAAAATTTAATTTTAACACATGTGTTTAAGAATATTCTTTAATATTTCAAAATGATTTTAAAATATTTACGATTACTCTTTAAAATATATTTAGTTCACCATTTAAAGAACTTAGACATGGTACCTTGTCGCATACATTTATTTAAATTCGAAAGCCAAGTTTGGTAATTAAAAAAGAAAAAGGCTACTTTAAATACGAAATATGTGTCAATCGAAAGGCTAATTTACTAAGCCAAAAATATTGCTTGAGGTTGTCGTTTAAGTTGAACACATTAAATCAATCTTCTGCTGTATTTTTATTTAGAATTTTAATTATATATTATCAGCTGTGATGTTTCAGTAATAATTGCATTATTGATGAAATCTATTCAACCATAGCGTGTTTTAGACTTTTGGACGGCAAAATGTTATACATAAACGCGGCGGCATCTTACAAATTTTCGAGTCCGTGCATATTCGCGGGAATACAGAACCCAAATTTTCTGTACGAAGTGGTTGAGATAATCAAGGGTTGGCTTGGATTAAAGGCGTTTCAAAGGAATTTATTGTGGACCGTTGAAGAAGTGGAATTAAAACAGTCCTTCGATGCACAATAACATCCAATTCATTTTTTTTGGAGTTGGTAAAATACAGCATTTCCGATGTAGCCGACGAAAAAACTCTTCGTATACAAAAATCAATTTTCCAATGGCATTTAAGCAAAAAAAAAGAAAAGAAAAAGAAGATAAAACCAACGTAAAATGCCACGAAGGCAAGTGGACGGCCCATCATGCACAATCTTCTCAGACAAATAACTAAGAATAATTATAAATTTTTTAAAATAATATTCGTATATGAAAAAATCAAATTAATTATTTTAAATAAATTTAATAATGATCATAATGTATTAACAAAATTATCGTTTTACAGTTAAAGACATTTTCAGAAGAATACACAAATTTTAAAAGGTGTTAATGTTAGTTTTCAAACAAATTTCAATTATTCTTAAAAGTGCTTATCAAGAATTACATTATTTTCTGAACTTGAAAAGGTGACAGAAAGTAATAAAAAAGATATCAAAAAATTTAAAAAATAATGAAAAATAAAGTTATATAAAATCGTTAGAAAATTATAATTTTTATATATCAACTAAAACATGACAAAAAATAAAAAAGTAAGTAATAAAAAATATATATATATATATATATTTTTCTTTATTTTTTGTCAGATTCTCTAATTCAAGAAAGAAAAAAAAATTCTATTTCATTTTATAAAATTTTCTCAAAAAATGACAACGAAAGTAATAATTAATTTTCCTCGTGAGTTAAAATTTAACAGAATCAAACACAGTCAAAGAATAAGATACAATGCTTATTACACATAATGTAACTTTTCAAAGATAAGTGGGATTTCTCGTCCGCACACAAACCACCTTAACAGAGAGAATGGAGGTCAGCACCGACTCCTCTCTCCTCACGTGCGCGCGCATGCAAATCGTCAAGTTCCACGTGCAGTTCATTGGCGGAAGGATTGTCCCTTCTTCTCTCCCTGGCCCTCGTGTAGTCAAGTGGTTTGTATTGGACAAAATGAGAAAAAAAAAAAAAAAAAAAATCCCAAGGAGCGTAGTTAGATGTATTTGGTGGGGGTAATTTTGTCTTTTTCAGGTACGCCATAAGCTAGAGCTTCCTTGTTTGTTTGGACAACATCGGCTTCGGTAGCTTTAACTGTATCTGAGAGTTAGAGCTGAGGTTTAAACAAACGGTACATCACTTCCAACACAACAAATTTAGCTCGCTTGGAGTTGGATCAACCGATTGACTTGATGCGCTTGCATTGAACGATAATCTCAATCTACAAATTAAACGACAGGTAAGATTGATTGGTTGGTTGGTAGCCGATGAGGTCATTATCGGTGCTTAGCTTAGAAGTGCGCATGCACTAAAGGGATATAAATTAGATTTAGGGCTGGATAAGTATATCATAATGTCTCGTTTACTGAAAAATTTATAATTGAAGGTAACGAACAAGGCATATGTAGTTGATGATAAGGAAATCTCATTCTACTGTGTGGTTTTATTATTGGTAAACCTAGCTTGCTGTATGAGATAGGTTAGTGTTTGTATGATTGGCTAGTAGCCACATCAGCTCCACAGACTGGTTGTGTGGCATGAATTGTCTCCATGTTACACAACATATATAACGAGATTAACTTGCTTGTTAAGCCCATTTGACCCTATTGATTTGTGCCTTCGGAGGTAAATATGGGTTCCTTGCTAAACCAAGACGAGCAAAGTGATCACCCTAACTAAGCCACATGCTATCAACATAGAAAGAGGTGATGGGCACGTACATGTATATGTTCTATGTGACTCAAACACTTGGTTTTTGTGGGGAGAGCCTATCTGATCGACCCACATCAAAATGTTTAACCACAGGCTGGTGTGTGTACTAAGAATGGACGGTAGATTTAAGGACAATGGCACTTTGCCATACCAATCAAAATTGGTACATATAATAAATTTAGGATGATTGAAGTCAAGAGCTTAATTATCCACTAGTAGATCAATCTTGGGATTAGTGGTACATTAAGATTTTGTTTGTGCATATTTTCCCTTAGAAAATAAAATAGTAAAAATAGTGAAAAATAAAAATGATAGGATATGACAAAAATATAGTGTTGTTTGTGTACTAGAAGAAATAATGAAGAATCAGAAAATAAGGTATTTGTGCAATTATAAGATATAACATAAAATTAAAAGGTTCATATTTTTTTTTAAAATTTAATAATAATTTAGATAAATAAATGTAAAAAATTATTATATTTGAAAAGTAATATTTTAAATATTATAGCATACATTAAAATTTTATTAAATACTAACATAATAGAAGTTATTTACAATTTAACTCCAAGCGAAAACACAAAATGCACCATAATATTTGTTATTCATAATTTATTTGCTGTAGTTGGTAAAATGGTGACTAACGTAACTTGTCTTGCTCACCTTACCTTGAGTGTCTACCATGTATTCTAAAAAAAAAAACACATAAATTAAAACCCAGCAAGTTAATCTATTGCATGTCTAAAAATAAAATAAATATTAATGTCATACAGAGGGTTGTATTGTTAAATCAATGTAATAAAATCCTGTCACAATAAAAATGAATTTTGCAAATTATAATAATAAATTAAGCTATAATATCAAATCTACTCATACATTTCATTCTTTAATTTAACTATGACTATACATTATACTCATTATGGTAAGGTTTGGTTCTCATATATCATCTTGTGACTAGGTTGGATATCTCAAATGCTTAAGATAGGGTCAAGCATATCATTTGATCTTTATTGTATACAATACAACAATACTATGTCCTTGTGGTTAGGTTTCATAGTTAAACATTCATTCATTTTAATAAATATCAAATTTCACATTAGACCCAAATAATGACATGCATTTTCTATAATAATTGTCTTTAAGATCAAATAATCACATGCAAAATAAATAAGTCTTTCATAGTCAATAACAATTATGCATGTCATGTAAAATAATTATGAATTCTTGATATATACTGTAAAATAAATAATATGCACTAATCTCTAAAAGTTATGCAAGATCTTAATATTTGCATAAACACATGATTACGTTATAATTAAAATAAATGTATAATAACCAATTTAAAAATGCATAACACTATAACCATGCATTTTTCTTAATAAGATAATTTTAGACTAAATGGTAAGAAAGACTTACAAAAAGGGGAAAATTGCAAAAAAGCTTAATATTATTTTTTTATGTTTCTTTAACTCTTTTCTTTCTTCTCTTCTTCTTCTTCTTCTCCACCAACAACAACGACGAACCCAACACTCGAGTTTGTTGAACTTCTTCAAATTAACCTTAACTCATTGGAAAAGGAAACTTAAGGAATCATTCAAGTTTGCATACATCGCCAATGAACCTTGTGACGAGAAACATGCCACACAACTGATTGTGATTCACCACAAACTAGAGGAAAGGGTTTTGCCAACTATGAGATGAGTGTCACTACTTCTTCCTACGTGAACTCATTGAAGATCATCCTTCTCCATTGACTCTTCCATACACTTGATGATTTGACGAAATAAGTAGTCATCTCACCATTGAATTGGAGATGATTAGAATTTAGAAACAAATCTTGGTCATGATCAAAAGTAATAGTAATAGGCACCTCATGAAGTCTTACAATTTCTTTACATAAAGTTCCACCATTTTGATGAATGTCAACCCAACTCCATAAGCTAAGAAGTGAGTTGACTTAGTCAATCTATCAATAATTACCTAAATGGCATCATTGCATCATACAATTTTGGGTAATGTAGTTATAATATCCATAGTAATATGTTCTCATTTCCATTCTAGAATAGGTAAGGGTTGGAGTGGGTTAGGTGGTCTTTGATGTTTAAATTTTACTTGCTGATATGTCATGCAATAGGTAATAAAATCTGCAATGACTTTCTTCATTTGGTTCCACAAGAAATTACCTTTCAAGTCTATATACATTTTGGTGCTACTAAGGTGTACAGAATAACCAGAACTATGTGTCTCTGATAGAATTAATTGTTTCAACTTAGTATCAATAGGTACACATAATCTATTAGAAAACCACAAGAAACAATCATTATGAATTTTTAAATTTGGACAAAGGCATTTTGATACTTCTTTCTTGAGTTTTTACAACTCTAGATCTTACATTTGACCATCCTTAATTCTTTGTAATAGGGTTGGCTCTAAATGAATACTAGCTAACAAAACCTATTATCTCTAGCAACAGATCTCAATTCTTTGTCTATTTAAATCCTCAAGAAGGTGTATTTGCTGCATTAATAAAGTAGTCACAAATCCATATGATTTTTTGCTTAAAACATCTACTACCACATTGGCCTTCCTTAGGTGGTATTGAATAGTTAAGTCATAGTCTTGCAACAGCTTGAAATATCTTCTTTGTCTCATATTCAATTCTTTTTGAGTGAAGATGTATTTAAGATTTTTATGATTAGTAAAAATCTCACATGAGACTCCATACAAGTAATGTTTCCAAATTTTGAGACTAAAAATAACTACTACAAGTTTCAAGTCATGAGTAGGGTATTTCTCCTCATATGACTTCAACTATCTAGAAACATAGGTAATTACTTTTCTTTGCTATATTAATACACAATCCAAACCTTTTAGAGAAGTATCACTAAACATAGTGAATCCAATATCTTACTTTAGTAGTGCCAAGATGGGGGTTGATATCAATTTATCTTTCAACTCTTGAAAATTACACTCACATTCTAGAGTTGAGTCTAACTTCTCCCTTTTTTGAGTTAATCTGGGCAAATAATTTATGATTCGAGCAAAACATTCAACAAATCTTCGATAGTAACTTACAAGACCTAAAAAGCTATGAATCTTCGTTACTGACTTGGGTTGACTTTAGGTATTGATGATCTCCACTCTCTTGGGATCAACAAATTTCCCATTATCAAAGATCACATATCCTAGAAAGGTTACACTGTCTAACTAAAACTTGCATTTCTTTAGCTTAGCAAAAAACCTTTTCTCTTGTAACACCTACAAAATAATCATTAAATGACACTCGTGTTTAGCCTTACATCGAGAGTAAATCAGAATGTCATCAATGAAGACAACCATGATTTTGTCCAAATAACGCTTGTATATTCTATTTATCAAATCTATGAATAATATTGGGGCATTAATCAACCAAAATGATATTACTAAAAACTCATAGTGACCATAACAGGTATAGAAGACAGTTTTTGGCACATCTTCTACCTTGATATTTAATTGATGATACCTAGATCTCAAATTGATTTTGGAAAAGACATTAACACCTTGCAACTAGTCAAATAGATCATTTATCCTCGAAAGTGGGTACTTATTCTTCGTAGTTACCTTATTTAACTCTTGATAATCAATACATAATCTTATACTTTCATCCTTTCTTTCACAAAAAGAATAAAAGCACCCCATAGAGATGTGTTAGGTTGGATGAATTTCTTCTATAACAACTCTTGAATCTAGTTTTTCAATTCCTTCAACTTTATAGGAGGCATCTTATAAGGGGACTTAGAAATTATATTCAACTTAGGAGCCAAATCAATGGTAAATTGTACCTCATGATCTACCGACAAGCTTGGTAACTCCTCAAGAAAGATGTCAACAAATTCTTAGATAATTTGAAGGTCATTCAAATTGGAGGTTATCACATCAACCTCTAAGATTGCCGTTAGGTATCTTTGACATCCCTTCTATGACTACTGTTTGACTTTAACTACAGAAACAAATCTAGGAACATTCTGATCGGCACTACCAAAATAGAATTCTGGTTCTATAAGGATTCAAAAGTAGACCCACTTCCCAAAACAATCAATATTGGTATGGTAAGTTGCTAACTAATTCATTTCTAGAATCACATAAAAGTCTTTCATTAGTAGGACAAAAAGATTCACTGTCAAGTTCCATCTCTATTAGAATTTGACAAGTCTTACACACCCTTCTCACTATTAGGATACTCCTAATAAGGATACCCACTAACATCTGACTATCAATCTCTACAATATCAATGTCATGCTTATATACAAATTCATAAATAATGAATGTATGAGTAACACTAGGATCAAATAATACCAAGGTGAGGAATAAGGAAACTTGAATGATACCTGTCACTACATTTGATTCTTTCACCTCCTAACAAGTAATAGCATACTCTCCCTTAGGTAGGGGTTTTCCCCTTACAATTTATAATCTGATGGCTTAACCCTACTTCACTTGAGCCACCATTGGTTGCTAACACTTGGGTCACGCCCTACCCTAAAAATTAAGAGTGTTGCTAGTAATGAGGATAGTGTGACTGAAAAGGCGTAATACTTGAATTCTAATGAGATCCCTCTCCAAAAGGTGAATTATAGCCTTGTGACTCTCTTGGCCACAAGTGAAACACCAACCACCCTTTCACCTATATTGACTAGGATGACTTCTCCTGCATCTCTAACATATTGTTACTCCTTGCCTTGATCTAAATTTCTTCCCATTTCACTTGAATTGACTGTTAGAAGGTCTCTTTCTTGATTGAGAGAATCCTTAAGAATTTGATCTTGTAACAGAATATGTAGCACTTGTAGAATGAGAAGCTACTTCTGATTGTTGGGAATCTTCCTCTTCTAAATCATTATCAACCAAGTCACTTTTTGTTGTTAAAGTCAAGTTAGCTACAGTCAAATAAGAAGTCAACTTTTGCATGATGATTGCAAATCTAATCTTTTATTTTAGGCCTTGGTAGAATTTCTTAATTTTTCTACTCTCTTTTAGTAATGATTTAGGTGAAAATAAAGATAATCTAGTAAATTCAACTTCATATTATTCTATCATCATATTTCTTTGTTAAAGTTTTTCAAATTCTTTTTCATATCTAGCCTTGATTCTAGGAGGATAATCTTTCTATAGAAATAATTCATTGAAGTCCTCCCAGGGTCGCTTGAAGGCCTAATGAAATCTATTTATTGAATCCCATCAATAGCCTATCATGCCTCGTAACATGTGAGATACTATTTTGATTTTCTCTTCTCTTAACAAGGAAAGATCTCAAATATCCTTTCTATATCCTGCAACCATTGGTGGACTTCCCTGGAGTCTTTCTTATTACCTAAAAAGGTTGGTGGGGATAACTTCAGAAATCTAGAATTTTAGCTCACATTTCTTTATCTTTATTTGTAGGTCCCGTTCTTAGGGTAATATTTCTTACACTAGATTCTTCTCCTATCATTTTGAGTTATGTCAAAAGGAAATAAAAGATTTAATCACTAGTAAATAATCTTTCTTATTCTACCTCACTCTTGTAGTTAAATCTTTCACTCTGATATCATAAATTGTAATGCTTCAAAAAGAAAAATGACAATCATCATAATATTAAGAAAAGAAAACATACATAAATAAAATTTTGATATATGAAAAGCTCTCCCCTTTAATATTATAAGATTGATACCAGTTAAAAGAGGTACAACAATAAAAAAATTAAATATTTACAAATAAAACTTACAATATAAATAATAAGAGTTATTTACAATCTGACTCTAAGTAAAAACACAAAATAAGGTATACATCATAATATTTGTTATTCATAATTTATTTGCCATAGTTGGCAAAAGGGCTAACGTGCCTTGTCTTACTCAGGCTCATCCTAAGTGTTTATCGAGTATCTTAAAATATATATATGTGTGAGCTAAAATTTAACAAGTCAATCTACAATGAGTTTAAAAATAAAATAAATATTAATATGTCATATATGCCAAAAGGGTGATTGTATTGTCAAATCAATATAATAAAATAAGATATACAATCCTATCACGATAAAAATAAATCATGCAAATTGTAATAATAAACTAAGCTACAATATTAAACTTACTCATACATTTCATTATTTAATTTAGCTACGACTACACGTTATACTCTTTGTAATAAGGTGTAATTGTTACATGTCACCCTTTGACTAGGTCGAATAACTCAAATGCTTGACATAAAGTCAAATATATCATTTAGTCTCTATTGTATAAATACCATAGTACCTTACAGTTGAGTTTCATATCTAAACACTTATTCATTTTAATAAGTATTAAATTTCACATTAGACCTAAATAATAACATGTATTTTCTATAATAATTACCTTTAAGGTCAAATAATTACATACAAAATAAATAAATCTTTCATAGTCAATAACAATTACGCTTGTCATGTAAAATAATCATAAATTCTTGATATATATTGTAAAATCCATAATATGCACTAATCTCTAAAAGTTACGTAAGATCTTAATATTTACATAAACACATGATTATATTATAATTAAAATAAATGTGCGATAACCAATTTAAAAATGCATAACACTACGACTATGCATTTTTCTTGATAAGATAATTTTAGACTAAATGTTAAAAAAGACTTACAAAAAGGGAAAAATTGCAAAAAAGTCTAATATTATTTCCTATTTCCTTTCCTCTTTTTTCTCTTCTTCTTCTCCATCGACATTAACGACGAGCCCAATACTCGAGCTCGCCGAACTTCTTCAAATCAAGCTCAACTCGCTGGAAAACGAAACCCAGGGAGTCGTTCGAGCTCGCGCACACCGTCGGCGAACCTTGCGACGAGAAACAAAAAGTTTTGACACCACACAATCGATTGTGATTCACCGCACACACCGAAGAACGTCCTTTCCCTACCGATATAAAATATTTCCCCCTGACCACTCCCGAAGTAATCACACTGCTATATTATTATAGATTGAAGGGAGGAGGAAGATAGAAAGGATGGAGCAAATCCTCGTTCGGTCCAAAAATCTTCACGTACCTATATTTAGATTTAGCATACAACTAATAAGAGTAATAGCACAAATGCCAATAGGAATATGAAAGAGAGAAAAAAAGTGGGAGTGAGGAGAAACATAGGGGAGAGAAAGCGCTGGAGACGAGGAAGAAAAAGGTGGTAAAAAAAGGACGTGAGAGAAAACATGTTATTTACATAGAATATTTCATGTGAAAAAAGAATGGTAAATTGCTTGAAAGAAAAAAAATGTAAAAAAAAAAATTATCTTCCTCATACAAAAAATAAAAAAATGAAATAAATTAAAGATTCAGACTTCAATTAGCAAACGATTTTTTCTTTGCTAATTGGGTTTATACAGACCCCACCAGCGTTGTGCTTGGGCTTGATACGTCTTCCATTCATGTCTCAAGCCGGTCCACTAAACCCAGCTAGTTGGAAAAGTCCACGCATCGAGTTAGGTAGACGAGTGTTCGGCCCAATATTTTTTATAGGGTAGACTACTAATTAAAGTATAATTTTATTATATCACTTTTAAAAAAAAAATATTTTATAAAAATATATCTTGTAAGGTAATGTTGCTACGATAAATTAATAGTAAATAAAAAATTTATATTGTAATAGAATTCCATTATTTAAAAATTTATGTTATAATAAAATCAAGGCGTACTTCCAAAGAAGAACACAACAAAAAGTGAAGAGGTCTCATTTGAATATGGTAAATTAGATATTTTTAATGAATTTTGCATATATTTTCCTGATTGTTTGCTTGGCACGTTCTAAGGATAAGGTATGCTGATAAATTATAAAAATATTGATATTTGATAAATTATAAAAAATATTGATATTTGTAAAATATTCTGCCTAGAATTTAGATAATAAATAAGTTACTTTGAATAAGTCAATCCTCAAGTATGAATCATCAACAAGAGTCATGGATAGATCGCCTTCCCCCTTTTGCCTTCAAGTTGAAAGCATCAAAGGGATTAGTCTTGATACCCTCAATTTTGCATATTACATAGATGTTAAAGTTTTATTTTTTTTAATCTTATTATAATCTCATTTATCTCCTTATAATCTTGGCCGTTTATTTGAATCAATAGTTAGAATCTTCTTAGCTAAGCATATATGTATGTGTGTGTGTATATATATGTATGTTCAAATTTGTAAAATCCTAAGCGACTTTGTGCCCTAAATCTGTGATATTGCATGTTCCTGCATTGTTGTGGCTCTCTTGTGAAAGCCTTAGCTTATCTACCGATCCTTTGTTTCTTCCTAACTCTCTTACATGTTTTTGTCGTTAGATTAATGTCTTTCAACAATAGAGTAAAATATCTTTCTTATATCATGTAAAATGATGTACAATCCAAATTATCTTTCTCTCTCTCTCTCTCTATGTAGTAACCTTCATACATATACGATAAAATAGGATCATTTATTGAATCTTATACAAGGTAATGACAACAACAACACATTAGGGATGAAATAAGGTATGGAAAGTATAGCAAGAGAGGGCAGTTATCAAAATGACACCCTCCAGATACACGAGAGCGGGAGGGGGTAGGTGAAAATGGTGAGAGCAACGATGGTAAAGTGAGAAAAAGGAGGAAGGAAAAAATAGAAACCATGCAGCCCAGCTATTAATTAATGTAATTATTGATTTAAACACCACTATATGGTTTGGATTCTGATGACGATTGATGAATGGAAGCACATTTGCGTGCATAGATACCATAACACATACACTATATTCTGAGCACTTACTAATATTGTTTTAAAGCCTTCTATATATATATATAAGTTAAAGCAATATTTCGCCATAGTAACATGTCAACCCTTCAAATTAAAGTGAATCGAGTTCGGCCTACGGATTAAACTTTCATGGAAATGAAACCAATAGTTCTTCAGAATCTGTACTATTTGTCGTAAGAATCTACAACAAACAGCATCTCGAGGAAAGTAAAGAAAATCACCACCATATATTTTTCTTTTCCTCTTTAACAGCTTGCAGTAGTGATTGCTCACCCACAAAAATGAAAAGGAGATTCCCAATTTGACCAACACAGGAATATAATCAAGAACAATATCATTCTTTTTGCTAAAGAAGATCCCCACGGCCTTGCAAAGTTCCCTCTCCCCATGTCTAGGTGAAGCCAAGCCCCTTTTTCCCTCGGCTCTACCTTTGCCAACTTGCAGAAAAGAAAAAGAGAATATATTTTTTTAAAGTTAAGATTTTTCTGTGTTTCGAATCTTTATTTTCAAGGTTTTTAAACTTACAATTAAAAAGACTGTGAGAAAATTTTTAGCCATCTAGTTATACAATCTCGTGCAAAGAAAAAGAGAAAAATCTCAGAACACAGAAGATTAGGCTCCTAAAAAGTGTCTCTTTTTTTTCCCAACGATATTGCTTTTACTTGAATTTTAATATATATAGAATTCTTTTCCTCTCACTTTAGAATGGAAGATCAAATATATCATCTCTTGTTCCCTTAAAGTAGCATGTGATCAGAGGAACAAGAATTGAAGAAACCCTTCAGACCATCGAAAGCTCAAAGAAAATATAAATATGGCACGCCCTGGCAGCCTAAATCTCAATGAGCATGCACCACCAAGATAATAAACTTGAATGTCATGATCTCACAAAATTGTTCAATCTTTATTTGATATCTCCATATACTTGTGGCATAGAGAGAGAGAGAGAAAGAGGAGGAGGAGGAGGAGAGGACATCATTGATATATAGGAATAGAATTGAGATCGATGGATAGGGTTCTGACGTTGGCTACGCAGAGGTCTGTGGTGATCTTCACGCTGAGCTCCTGCTGCATGTGCCATGCAGTGAAGAAGCTGTTCGAGGAGATAGGGGTGGCGCCGGCGGTGCACGAGATAGACCAGGACCCCGGACGGAGGGAGATGGAGATGGCCCTTGTGAAGCTTCTCGGCCGTGAGCCGCCCGTGCCGACCGTATTCATCGGCGGCAACCTCATCGGCACCACCGATACCGTCCTCACCCTCCACCTCAGTGGCAGACTCGTCCCACTTCTTCAAGACGCAGGCGCTCTTAATTAAGACGCACCAAATTATTCCGACGCGCGCGCGATCACTCCATGCCAAGATTGTCAGTGCTTCACCTATACATACATAAATACATACACACACACATATATATATACACGCACATATATATGTATTCTTGGTAACCAGTATAGGAGTACATAGTTGCTATATATCTTTATAAATATATATTTATATTTATATTTATAGATACATACTGATCAGATGATTGTACGTACGGTTGATGAGTCCAGATCTCCTCTCCAGCTCTTCTATATTAATATATAACGTCAGTGATAAATCATATATATGACTTGAACGCCATTAATTAATTTAGTATAGGGCTAGGCATGAGAACGGGAATAGAGGTCGATCCTCATGTTTCTTTACCAAGAAACCTTTAGGCTAACAATCAAGCTTAGGTCACTAGCCACATCGATAACTCTTTTTGGATGATGATATACTCATGAAGACATGTACCAAAATCATATCTATTTCTTCATCCAGAAGTCTCTATGCTGCCTATCTTTGCTATATGTGACTTGGGGGATCCACACTTTGTTGTGGGTATGAAGGTTCATATATAGGATATATGACACTCTACATCCATCAATTTGCAAAAGGAAAACAACTCCTCACCTCTGTCAAAAGCAAAACATACTTGTGGACTTCACGCTTGACAATATCTAACCTTGTAATATTGGATTATCGAGCTTTAGTGCATCTAAGGTCGTGGTCATTTTATCATATATAGTCGTTCAATTCTTTTTGAATTATTCAACAGTTAGATCTTGATATTTTGAACTTACAAATAAGATTCATTTACACACATGTATATAAACATTGTAATGTATCTATTAACCCTAATGTGGTGTTTTCTTTCCCTCTCAAAAATTCTGCTCATTCTCTAATATCTCCTCTAGGCTCGCTCCATCGTTGTTGTCTTCATATACCTCCCTTCATTAATTTTCTACCGTGATTAGCAAAATGTGATATGGTATCAAAGCATATGCAAATTTTAGTGCTATTTTGATGGTCAATCTTCTTCCTCAGAGTTGTGGCTTATATTCTTTCCATTGGTTTTTATTTGATCTCCATTTGGTGATTTTACACCATTTATTTTTTAAGACTACCTAGGATCTTCCACCACAATTGACTTAAAGATGATGAGTTTTTCTTGTTCTCACTATTTGACCTTTTATCAGACTTGATGCTTTCGTTTTCTATTTCAAATCTTGGATCTGGACGAGATTAAATGCTTGCATGTGCAACATTTGAAGTCATCTTGGACTCATTGATATTTTACATTCATTGCGATGACAACATACATCAGTATGCTTGCAGAAGATTCTTTTGGAACAATTGAGGTTATTTTTAATAGTCATTTACATCACCCAAATAATTTAGGTATCTCTTTTGTCTCAAAGTATATGAATATTGAAAATTAAGATTTATAGAGTATATTTATGAAAGTAGCTCTACAAGTTAAAATAAGCTAAGATTTGTGGATGAATCCCTTAAGCCTTTGACAATACTTAAAATCTTACTACATATAGTTCTTGGCTTAGAGGCAACGACATGATATTTTCTTGGATCATTAACTGTCTTGAATCTAACATTTCTATTAGTGTGATGTACATATCTTGATGTTACAACAAATGTGTGAAATGATCTTTATAAAAGATTTTGTCAAAAAATGTTCCCAGATATTTTCAATTTAAAAAAGGCATTTCTACCAAGGGAATAACATTCTAAATGTTTTCTATACTCAACTTAAATTCCTTTGAGATTTTTGCTAAGTAGACCCTTGATTAGTGTCAACAACTCATTACCATTCTTGATGAAAGTAAAAAGACTTTATTCTTGCTACCGACATGTTAGGTAATCTTGCTTTTCTTGTTAATTTGTTTGAAAATGATATTTAGATTGCTGATATTAATATTACAGATCATATAACTTAAAATAAAGACTTATTTAACACCACTAAACACCTTCATGAACCTTTTAAAGTTAATCTTTGTAATAGTCAACCTTCATAATCTTGCCATTAGAAAAGAAGGAACAACAACAACAGCTTTTACTTGTGTTGTTCTTTCCTAATTGGCATCTTCATGGATCTTATGATTAAGCCTGCGTTTGTTTAAGAGGTAGAGTGTGACAACTTCAATTAAGAGTAACACTATAGTTTAGAGCTGGAAGAATAGTTATTACAAAAAAAAAGTAAGGAAGCACGAGTGACGTTTGTTAATTAAAGTGTAACACTATAGTTAATTACTGTAAATTATTTTTGTTGATATTATAACATTATAAATTATACGATATGACACAATAGATATTATTAATTAATTTTGCATTGAAATTTCATGTAAATTATTTAAAATAGGTTAATGTACATCCATTTATAAATAATTATAAATTGTGGATGATTATTTATAAATTCAAATACGTAGAAAAATGTGTATGCATCTAAAATGAAGGATAACTTGTAGCCAGACACAACATCCATCTTGCTACGTACCAACATCCTTTTAAGTTTTTTATGATTCTAGCTTTCGTAGAGGCTTCCACAAGAGAGATGCCACAAATCATAAACATTCATCAAATGGCAAGCATATAAAGCAGATCAAATAAAACATGATTTGGTAGGAAATAGTGTAGTGACTAACAACCGAAAGTATTCTTAAAGAAAAATGAAACCGGGTCTGTAGAGAATAACATGTTTCTCTATTTCACACATTTGTATTTTCTTTACCATCTTGTGTTCAGCTATCTAGGTTGGACTGTCCACGTATATTTTTTGTTTTATCTTCAAACCAAGGCATGAACTAAAACAGATCGTTCATCAAACCACAAATAATATGATTTGTAGAAGAGACCGTTCATCAAATGAAATACAAATAAAACAGATTGACCTCCTGGCATGCCCTTTTCCATCAACACATGTGTGAAATACTGGGAATGCTCAACAGATCGATAAACAAATAAACAGAATAGATGGCATATTTATCAATAAAAAACATATTTAACAGAATGATCAAAAATACTTATTCAAATCTGACAGAAAATCAAGAAGAACATTGTGCACAAACTAGTTTCATACCTTCTTCGCGGTTAAAATCAAGAAGAGGATTGTGCAAATGGGTGTTGGGTGGTCCTTTCGTATGTAGGCAACTGGTGGATAGTCGAGTGTTGAGTGGATATCTTGTGAATACAACCTGTGATAACATTTGAACTACGGTGTTGTAGCTAGGAATGGGTGTGCCGTGTCCAACACATCTCATCACAATTATGTTTGTTTAAGAGCAGGTGTATCTTGCCCAAGTCACAAGTTAGAATCAAGCACACCCTTAAACAAATGGAGCCTAAGAGGATAATTTAGGTAAGGAGCATGGAGAGCTATACTTGCTTCATCCTAAAAATAATTTCAATTTTTGACCACAAAGTAACAATTCTATTTCTATTGATTTTCAAACTTGGAACAAAGGGTATGCTCATCTATTTGAAGCAAAATGAAACACTCCAAAAAAATTTGTTACTTAATCTTATTGAAAATTCAAATTTTGTGATTCTTGTAAAATTGGAAAGTAGCTAGTCAAGATTGTCTTTTTCTAATAGTGTCTCGTGCTACTAATAAATTCAATCTTTTACACAGTGATACGTGGGTAAACCTAGTAATACCCTTAAAATTACTAATAAATGTTTCTCAAAGAAAGTACACCCCAGATTTGTTTACTACAATAAGGATGATTGGAGCTAAACTTACTAATTCCCTTATTGAGAAGCATCTTAACCTTGAATATCATGCTAATCACATTTTAGATGATCTTAGTAAACATAGAAGAAATACAGGAAAATGCATGTATGTATTTAACCATTATTAGATTTGATATTTCTTTTATTGTGACTCATCTAAATCAATTCTTAACCTTACAAAGAACATTACATTGGTACGTACCTTTCAAGTGATTCATAGCCTGAAAATGCTTTTGGAGATGGGGTAGTCTATGGTTAGGATATTCTTTTTTCGTAGAGATAATTCTTTCAATTCAAAATATACTTTTGCGATGATCATTTGTGAATTTTCTAGAGGATTTATTGCTAGTTTTATTTAGTGAGTCTCTTAGGAAGGGTTTGTGCCAAAGTCAAAAAAATTAACAAATGAAAAGTCAGAAAAGTTAGGAATCAAAAAATTGGAAAGTAAAATTTAATGGTGTTTGTGCAACTAATGAAAAGTTAGAAAAATTATATAGTTTTTGAACTTTTAATATTATATAATTAAATAAAATAATATTTTTTATTTTAATATTATAAAATAAAATTAAAAGATATTAACAATAATAAAGTAATTAATATTTTATTATTAATGAAATAATAATAAATTAAAAAATAATTATAATTATACATATTTTATTATATTAACAATATATACTTTAATATAATTAAAGTATATGCAAAGTAATTTTAACTAAAACAATAATATATTATACAAAGTACATTAGAAAGTAATAATTAAAATAATATAATACTTTAATTAATATACTTTAATGAAATAAAAAGTATATTATATTAATATATTATACTTTAATTATATTAACAATATAAACTTTAATTATAACTAATTTTAAATAATAATAAATAATAACACAATAATATGAATTAAATAAAATAATATTTGTGATTTTAATATTATAAAATAAAATTAAATGATATTAACAATAATAAAGTAATTAATATTTTATTATTAATGAAATAATAATAAATTAAAAGTTAATTATTATAATATATATTTTATTATATTAACAATATATACTTTAATTATATTAAAGTATATGCAAAGTAATTTAAAAAATAATAATAATATATAAAAATAATATGAATAACCATATAACATTTAAATAATAATATTATAATAATTAAATAATAAAAATAATAAAATAAAATAAAATAAAATAAAATAATTATGTTTATAATATAATATAATCACATCGAATGATTTTTTCTTTACTTTCAAACCATATTTAGTTTCTTGACTTTCAAACCATCTTTATATCTTGGAAAGTTAGAAAAAATTCTTAACTTTTCAAGATGGCACAAACTCTAGAATATTGAAAATTTATTATTAATTTTTCAATTTTAAATATTCTAGGTGGCACAAACAACTCCTTATTTCTTAGTAGTCATTTGTTAAATGTTCTTATTTGCTCTTTTTGTACTTCGAACGTAAAATAATTTAAAGTCTAACAAATATACATGCTCTTTGTTGTTTCATCTTCTCTTTCCTACTCGAATTGCTTCAACCATGGGAGAAAATGTGAGAGCCTAAGGAACAATTTTAAGGTTGTTCCTTGAGGTTCTAATTAATTTTAGATAGATAGATAGATAGAAAATATGTTATATAATTAAATCAAAGAGAGATGTAGTTATTTAAATCAATTAATTTCATATGTTTTAATTGAAAATAGCAATTTAAAACATTACCCATTGAATCTAGAGATTATCCAAAAAAAATTATTGAAAAATAATTTATTGAAAATATTATTAAAATCATTTATTATTTCAACATATTCCCACAAACATTAAAAAAATTCACCAAATGGTAAATTTATTACATTTTAAAAAGCTAAAACATAAGAAATATAAATTTGAAAATATATACATAATGCTATTTTACAAAACAAATATAATTCCTTAAATTACTGTTTTTGTTAACACATTTATCTCAATTAAGTTAGAACACCAAGGAACTAAACCAAACACAGTCTTAGAAAATTGAAAAGCTAACACATGTCATCTAAATTTTCTAAGAATATAGATCCATGAGAATTTATATATGTAAAATTACTTGACTAATTTATCTTTTGTTTGATTTAGAAATAATGCAAAGTGAACTAGTGTGGCTTTATTGTAATAATAAGGTTGCACGTTATATTTTGTGGATCTAATTCTTCACGTGCGAATCAAACATAATGGGCTTGATTCTCATGTTGTGTATGGAAAAATGTCAAGAAGAAGTCATCAAGTCTACCCAAGCGATGGCCGAAGAACAACCGAGAGAAATTACGACAAAGCTTCCATGCAAAATCCGATTTCTAACTCTCTTAAAGCAAGTTGGGCATCCACCATATGTTCTTGCCAAAACTGGAGGAGGAGTTTTTGATTGTGGGGCTTTAATTAGTTCATTTATGGTAGTCATTTTATCGTAGACATTAATTAGTTCTTTTTGAATTGTGATTCGATAGAGTGATTTAATTTATACACGCATGTATGTAAACATGGTAATGTCTCTCTCAATCCTAATGAGATATTTTCTCTCTTTTGAATCATTGACACATTATCTCTGTGAACTCCATTATTACTGTTTCTATATATAACAACTACATTCCTTAGTCCTTGGCTTCTCCAAGTGAAATGTGACAGCAAGACTACCGTGGCGATAGCATCCACAAATTTTTTGGCAGCCCAAGCATATGATTCCAAACTTGAAGGGAACTCTTAAGTCTCGCCTAATTAAGACTTACCAACTACTTATGTATCTAGAAAGCGACAAAGGAAAAAATCAGGAAGGTATAGGAATTTATAAAAAATGAAAGGTAAAAGAAAAGTACTTTCCTTTCTTATACATTTTGTTGGTTTGTGCTCAATAAAGAGGTGAATGAAACTGTTGACATAGTGTTTGATGAATGGAGACATTTAATTATTTGAAGAATTAATATATCGATTTTTTAAATAGTATATCAAATACGGTTGCATATTTACAAAATTGAAAAGAGTCCAATTCATCAAGTCTAGACTACTTATGATCATGATATTTATGGTTAGATTTTATTAAACCAATTTTTTTTTTTTCTCTCTCTCTCTTTTCAAGAAAAAGAAGGCATATCATTCAAATCTCCTAATGTATATTTAAATATCTAGACATTAAAATTGGACCTCTCCAACTCCTGAAAATTTCCTGCTACACGCACATATGTTGCGATTGATGCTAGCACACATGCTACCTTCCTCACACACATACTTACGTAATATTCTGCATGTACATACATTATGCTGTATGAACATACAAGTGCATAATATTCTCTCAACTTCTTCTTCTCCCACTCCTCTCATGCTTTCCTCTCCTTAATGTCACTTACACAAATGCTTGGTTAGAGTGTTTCTTGTTCTTCACCTTCGTGAATCATTGATACAGAGGTTTGAGTAAAATTTTCTTCGTTCTTTGCTCTCGGACAACCTTCTCTCAATTTTCTGTGAATTTACACACCCATCTTCTTCAACCTTCCTTCTTCTTCTCATCCAAGATTATTTTTGACACCTATAACAATTTCCTTTTAGATGCGAATGGCAGTACTCCTTTTCAAAACTATAACTACGTAAATTTGAAAGAGAGAATCTAAGATCATTTTCGATCGAATGTAACGATCGCCCGTCGTATTCCACGTACACGGGCGGAAGCGGAAATCAACGTCGGGCTCCCCTCGAATTCCAAACGCCATCGTCGGCGAACGGGAAAGGGAGTCGCTCATCCATATACCGATCATTCGATGGATCATCCATTAAAAAAGCAGGGAATAATTAAACGGTGAGGAGAAGGATTTGGTGAACAAGTGCAGGTCGGTCGACGACTCCACCAGGGCCCCCCATGCGAACTTGTCCTCGCGTGCGAGATGCCACGATCCGACATCGCTCTCTCCGTCGCTAGCTTCTCCCCACGAACGCATGCAAAAACCCTCCTTTTTCTTATCATCCCTCTTTCCCTTTACAATATTCGCCGTCCCATTTGCTTGCGATCGCCGCCCTCCACGCATGTGCCTTCCTTTCCATCGTGACAGAAGAAAAACCAAGCTCGTGTACAACAAATGCCAGAAAATTTTGATTATATGCGAGGCTGTCACTGGACTGATAAAGTCATACAAAAGAAAGAGAATCTAGTCGAAGACCCTCCAATTACTACTAGTTTTGTCAAATGATCTCATCAGATATTAGAATTTTACCTTACATAAAGGGAGATTCTTCAATTATTAATGTCAATTGATTTTAGATAAGATTTGTGAGTATCGAATGACACATTATAAAAATGAGTGAATATTATACTAACAAATTTAATTACTTTTTAAAAAAAACTCAAAAGTGATTGACATTAATAGACATTGATCTTATTTAATTTATAAATTAATTCACAAGCATGCACAAAGAACATAGAAATTTTATAGTGACTCTTGAAAATGTGTAGTCCACTTCTTAAAACCTTAACATTGTGAATTCGTTAAGTATTTTTTGGGCTAAACATAAATCTTAGTTTGTTGCTTTTACATGCTTAACAACAACTGTTACAAGTGTTATTTTTCTAAACTCAACAATAATTCTTACAAAAGTTATTTTTCAGGCTCAATAATAACTTTATACAAAACATTAACTTTGTACAATTAAGACTTTAATCTTGAATAATTAAAGTCTCACACTTTACTCTTTTTACTAATGTCTTGACTTTGTGAAGGTGCACTTACAATACAAGAGCATGAAACTCAAAATAATTAAAATACTATAAAAAACTCCTTGTTAAGAATGATGAATGTTGAAAGCTTTAAGAAGATGAATCTACTTAAGAAAATTCTTTAGAAAATGTTACAAATTAGCTCTCTCAATCTTTAATAATATGCTCTAGTAATCTTGAGAGATTGATCGAGAATCATAATCATTTTGTCTCTACTCACTCTTTTTGTAGTTCTTTTTCGATCATTCTTTATTTGATAATTTCCTTTATGTTTATTATTTTTCCACATATGGACTGTGCAACAGTTAATTTTTAAGATGTGAAGTAACAACCACCAAACATAAATTATAATCTTTTAAACAAAACCTGCAATATAGTATGTCTTTCTAAAGCAATAATACATTATATATCATTTTTCAATTAAGTAGAAATTACCAAATTTAGATTATCAAAGGTATTCAAAATAATATAGAAGAATTCTTAGAGGCTTTCAGAGCAAAATGAAAACTTTCAGTTGAAATTTTTTGAAAAATCACTTAAGTCATTGATAATAGTGTGATATGTGTCCTTTTATAGATAAAGTAATAGATAGATAATTTAAGTATTTCAGTAAAACCTACTAATAGTTTGAACAAGAAACCTACTAATTAAGTGATTATATTTCACTGACTTTCAATTAAAAACTATTGATATCACCAGTATGTTTTAACAAAATTTACCAATTAATATGCTTAGAGAATTAAAACCTTCTAAAATTCATTATCAAAGGTTTTGCAGGAACATCACTAAGGTAACTACTAAGTAAGGATTATATGATTTAATTGTACTATCTTAAGTTTTTCATCATCAAGAATTCAACTTCTAAACATAAAACTAACAAGACTTCCACTATCATACCATGCATTGCTCACCTATCATCACAAGAGTACACTATTATATATGGGATCATTGGCATTAGCATGTATTATCATTGTATAATAACGAGAGGATGCCTGATTACCACGTACATACGTATAACATTCTTTTAGTAGTAACTTAACATGAAACATGATCTCATTTTCGACTCAGGCATCTTTGTAATTAAGGATGAAAACTCAATCTTGAGCAATCCCATCAACGGAAATGGCTTGATGCTAAATTAATACACTAAAACCCATAGGCTATAATTAAAATACACCCTTTTAATCGTCAACTAATCCCTCTTCACTCCCACTAATTTGTATCTGATTTATGGTGCTTTTGCTGAGGTTGACGAAAGTTATCTTATATATGAACAACTTATGTTCTGCATTTTCAAGATTATTCTCATGAACAATACTGTTTTTGAACAATATTATTTATTAATAAACTAATTTTAAGAAAAGTAATTCCAACCATACGTACTTTTGAGGCTGTTTCTGTTTGTGTGCTGGCTACTTTTTATACTTCATAGCTGGAGCTTTTGATCTTATATATTTCTGCTTTTAATTTGTCAAAAAAGGTGATTCGGGACTTGAATGGACCTCTGCGTTGTCTCATTCGTCCACGGTAAGACGACAACGAAACGGGAAATACAAGATGGTTTTATTTCCTCTTTATTCAGAAAATAATTGATGTTTTTTATGTTATTTTTCTCCAAACAAAAGTGAACGTTGGTACAAAGTTTATGATTAATTGCAGAGAGATTAAAAAAACTGTAAAGCACTGTTTATAATCATGTTTGGGCCTACTACAACAAGGAGACTTTTCCAAGTGTTTGATTTAGATGACGATATGTACGCTCAAATTATGTATGATCAAGATTGCATACATCACATGAGATACTTATCATTATCTTGATTTTGAGGTATTGTTTATATTCATGAAGAATTATAATATCTATATATATATATATATATAACATCTCATAATCAGCTGAAAACTCAATTGTTGAGATTATATATAGGCTTCCTCACACAAGAGCACTTACATACAATCTTATTGATTTTTCACAAAATTTATCACATCAAAGATGTTTATTTCAGACTATGGGAATCGAAAAGATTATGCATATAATTCCATAATATTCCCTCCTATAATCTTATCCAACTGGGTCGTGAGATAGATAGCTATATATCATCAGTTACGTGTACAGGGGAGTCTTTTTTTTTCCCTTCTTCTTCATAATATAATGAATGAAATTACAGGAGTATCACAGTCAACATAATATACTAATCTCTTAGATTGTGGGATTACACACTACCTATGATAAGATACGTATGGTGATGCATGTAGGTCTTCTTCTCATTCATAATTAATCTCAATCAAACAAAATACACACCACAGCGCATAATTAATTCACATAATTTCTTTACTACGTGCATATCTGAATTATGTATAATCGAGCATATATATCCATAATTAAAATCGGACATAACCTTAAGAAGGAAAGGATAAAGTTAATTAGAGGGTTCTTTAAAAATGGTGGTAGTTGATATTATTGAATATTGAAGTCAAGCCACTCATCTTTTTTTAAAGTATATATTCATGCGATGAGAAGAAAGCTTGTGGATTAAGTTAAAGTTGAGAATAGCAGACTATGCTCTTCTTATCTATTCTATTATCCTACCTCACAAATTGTCCAACGCTACCACACAAATCAAAACTGACCACGTGCTTTAAATCACGAGAGAACACAAAACCAAAATCAAGCTTCAAGAGGTATTCATGCAAGAGTTACGGTAGCCAATATCTCAATTTATATTCCCTATCTACGACTCAAAATTCCATGGGTCCCATTGAAATAGCACAACACGACACAAAATAATTTGCAAGTCCCTCCCCCAATTAAGTTTTCGATCTATAAATAGCACCCTCTCCATCCCACACGGCTCCCAGGTTGATTAAGCAAGCGCAGTAGTACACACGTTGTCCTTTTTCCTTGGCAATATATAATTTGTCTTTGGATCTGTTCTTCTTGGCAACTTAATTAATAATGGAGAGGGTGGTGAGGTTGGTGTCGCAGAAGCCGGTGGTGGTCTTCAGCATTAGCTCCTGCTGCATGTGCCACACCATCAAGCGGCTCTTCTGCGAGCTGGGTTGCAACCCCGCTGTGTACGAGCTGGACGAGGAGCCCAAAGGGAAGGACATGGAGAGGGCCCTCCTCAAGCTGGTGGGCAAGAACCCACCCGTGCCCGTCGTGTTCATCGGCAGCCGCCTCGTCGGCTCCACCGACCAGGTCATGTCCCTCCATCTTGCCGGAAACCTCGTCCCGTTGCTGCGACAGGCCGGTGCTATATGGCTGTAGTTCATCATGAAGTCTACGCAGCGCTAATTATTAATTAGATTAGTGATCATGCAATAACTATAATTAGCGCTCCAATGCCCGGCCAGCACCGTTTTTCCTCCTTCAACAAGAACAATACGTACATATACGAACGTACGTGTATATGTACGAACGTGTGTGTTTATACATATGGTGAGGTGAAACATATGGTATAGAGTAATCAATGATGTTGCATGCATAGTGTTAAATTGTAATCACTTAAGCATGCTCTACGTTGTATTAATCATACTCAATATATACAACCTTTTTCATACATATATATTAAAAATGTTTTCCTTCATTCTGTATGTGCTTCTTGCGGTGCACTTAAAATGATCAAGATGCAAATCTGCATGCATGTTAATTTGGAAACTGAAATCATTCTGATTGAAAAAGTCACCTGTAATAGTTTAATTATTTAGGAGTGGTAGCAATTACTTTTACATCAAGTTCGAATCTTGGTAAATATAAAAATTATTAAACAAAGATCGACCAGGATTCAAATCCCAGCAACGTTAATCGTTTTCATATAAAATGCCATTAAAGCACGTAACGCAAAACAAATTGCGCATCTGTAATTAAAACGTACTAAAATAATCGGAGATGGTAATCACATGACGTTGATTATATTTTACTTGTTTCATGAGTGTACGACGATTTGATGGTGCGAACAGCGAACGAATAAGATTAATAACTACTACGTACGCCAAAAAGTACTGGATTAATATTAATATACATGTATGTGTGCGCGTTCAGCGAGCATGATATTGGCGGCAAGCTTGGTTGATTACATCATTTAATTTGCAATTAATCGTCCTTGAATTTCGTGGATTTAATATCTGACTAAAACTTTTTTTTGAACTGGTAGTATTTTATTTATATTTAAATATAATATATCTTTTCTACCTCTCAACGAAGTAGATCAACCATCCGTACGTAATAGTCAACGTACATACCAGTGGTCCGTACGTATATATATATATATATGTCACGCATGTTCACGTAATTAAATAATCTTAACTGAATAATATCGTACCAAATTTCGTCCGACAGAACAGCACACACTCGTACACAAATGTATTAAATTCACATGTCAACCGAGTTGGGTTTTTTTCTAATTTATATTTTTAGTACGCGGTTTTTAATTTAACGCAAATTATTTAAGCGTTATTCTCTGTGACACGTCCGGGTCGGTGGCTGACGCACCAGAAAAAAATTTATTTTAATTACTGCTGGTCCACGTACGTGGCATGACCACGACCATGACGCATAAAAATCTGAAGGAATCAAATATTGCCTGGATCGATCTCGTGGACCACACCGGCCCAACTTGTGACGGTATAATGTGCTTGCTAGAAAATTATGCTCAACCGACAGAAAAGTTTTACAGAATGTAAGATAAGATTTAAATTAGCATATGGTAAAATTTTTATTTACAATTAATTAGTTTTAAAATAGATTATTTTACCCAGTATCAAAATAAGATCACGTACGTATGTACATTAGTAAAATACTTATAAGTTTAAAATGAGTCACGGAAATGTAAAAAAGTATCACATCAAAAGGCATAAGTAAAATACTATTGGCTATTCCGCAAAAGGCATAAGTATATTTGGTTTGATTTAGAGGAAGTGCCTACGACCTACCTTCTGATCGATTTTAACGGTAGCTTGCGTGTTGAATCTCGATTTTTTAATTATCTGTTTTTTTTTTTTTTAATTATTACTAGGCCCCTTTTTTGTCTCAAAAATATATTCGATTAAATATACTAAAACTGCTACTTGAATTTAACCTAATGTTTTCATGACTTGATCGGACATCAGGCCATTTTTTCCTCGTATATATATATATATCTAGAGAGAGAGAGAGAGAGAGAGAAGATACTCGTCACTCTGATACACACCTGTGAAGAGGTGAAAACTGTAATTGTGTCGTCATCTTCTTCCTTGATTCTTCTTCATCTCCTCCTTCAAGAATCCAAGTGCAAATCCATACATATCTCGCCCACCAATCTAAACTTTTTTAGATGAATAACACACATAAATAATATATAATCTTTGGTTAATATAATAGATGGTTGATCTTATTCATTGCTCTTCATACTGGAGATCATGCAATTTGTAAATAAAATTTTAAACATAATTTAATTTATTCAATAATGAACGATAATCTACAATGTTCTCGCATAAAAATTACATATGATTTTTAATTACTTGTATTGATAATTGAACGATATCAGGGTCTCTTTCATTTCATTAATATTTGTAATTAGGATCTGGAAATCAATTTTAGGTTGACCAGATGAGTCCAAAACTCACTTAGTTTCATTTCAAATCGGTAACCAAGGACCATGGCCACTTAGAAAGCTGAATAATTAACCCACTTGGGCAGGAGCACATCTTTATCATCTTCTATATATCCGATGAAATCCCAGTAAGCTTCTCTCTCTCTCTAACCAGACCCTGCTATGATGTGATTGATGTTGATGAGAATATTATTGCATCATGGCACGGAAAAAAGGGCATCTTTGGATGAGCTTCACACACTTAGATAAAAATTGAATCATAGATATCCATCTATATTATGTCGGCCTTGAATTGTCACCAACAACAGTAGAAAGTTCCATTGAAGAGTGTGGAAGGAATCTTCTCCTCCTCGTTTTATAATAAGTTATGTATATGTGATCATTCCTTTCGGGCACAGGATCGATGCACGAGGAACGCAAATATGTTCGATTTCGATTTTCTACATGCAAAAATTCCGAGGCGTGCGGTGGAAAAGGAAAGATGCATATATGCTCTTGCCTTTCCTTTAATTTTTTTTTCTCTTTTCGATTTCAAAATCTCATCTTTCGCAATTATGTTATTGTCGTTTTTCCATTCAATTAGAGGGTTCTTTTTGAAACGTAGGTTTATTGGGAAGCAATCAAAGGTGCAAAAGCACAGACGCCTGCGTCAGCCATGGATGCGAGATGGATAGGGATTTTGAATAAGACACTTACAGCAAACTTGCAAGTATCTGATGCCTGCCTCTTCGCAGGCTCCAAGAGTTAAAAACCCACACCAAACCCTTATGTGATGCCACGAAACGACGATGCAATGCTATCCACTGGTCCATCCACACACCTGATGATATATATCCCTGAGAACAATTTAAATTATATATAATTCTTCAACAGAACGAAGAAACGTAATATAGCACATAGAGATTATGAGTAAGGCTTGAGAGAGAAAGTTAAAAGGATCGCAATTGATATCCTAAAAAGCCCTAGCATCAAGATTGGCACTTGTCATGTTAAGTTGAAGTCTTAAATCGATAGAAATGAAAAGGCTTTAGTTTACATGATGTAAGACTTGTTATTTATTGTCGATTGTTTTTTAAGCTAAATTTTTACATAATATCAGTTACTGTGAACAATATATTAAGTAAAAGTGTTGTATAAAAATGAAACAGAACTTAAATTTATATGACGTAGGATATGTCAGTTATCATCATCATTTCATTTTAAATTAAACACGTACCAGCAACTAGTGTGCAGTACAACCCATACATCTATATAATATATCCTTATCTGGCGTACTGTGGATGGACGGCATCAGGTACGAGAACATATACTCGCCCTAATGCTTGCGCACGAGCAGTAGGTCAACAGTCGCGGAATCCATTTTTCTCTTCCATGGTTTATTCCCTTCGATCTCAACGTGTAAGGCGTCATCAGCTAAACGTGCGCACGCATGCATGTATCCGGTTGGCTCTTTAATTATCATGATCGCTAGAGTCCCCCGGTCTCATGCATGCTTTAATAATAATCGGCACCGGCCACGAACCACGGTGGCCACTTCAGGTGGAGTTTGATTGACAAGCATATATGTAAGAAACCAAGAGATATGTTCGTCACTCGATCGGTCGTGGAGATTCGTGATGTGTGCAGGATAATGTTGAGTGATTATGCTTTTCTTTTCTTTCTTTTTTTCCATCTTATTCGTCGATCTCCGACCAATACGCATGTGATTATACCATGTCGACATTCTTTTACCATCACTCAATTGACGAGTGTGACAAAACCTTACATGCATTTCCTCTCGTTCGATCTCAATTGAACATATAATTAAATTTATGTGTTGACGGTCAAAGCCATTCTCAAAGGCATGAAGATAATCGTGGTACGTAATTTTGGATGCCCTTAACTTTTCATATTGCCGATGGTGACGATGAGAACATGATGATCACAGTGGGCGTGCGTGTTGGTGGTGTCGATGCCGATGTTGTTGTAACTTAATTATACCACTTGATCGATTCGAATCTGGTTCATTTTTCCATGTGGTGCGTTGAGCAGAAGAAAAACTGTACTGTACTGTATTGTTGGGTCTACATATACGTACTCTTCATTGATCACTATATATACTGTTGCTGTTGTCATTTTTGCTGCAAGCTGGTAAATGGCATGTGATGATCCATCCATATTCCATATACAGGGCTTAGCCAGCTTGTGTAAGATTAATTAAAGTCTCTTCTTGCAAACCAGTCACTTAATTGGTCGATCAATTCTTACCACTGGATCTAAAACATTGGGCACTGCAACTTAATGACGTACACATGGATTTAGCCTCCACTTTTTCCTCCCTCGATCGATCACCACCGACCTCCATTCCGAACGCCAAAGAGGTGCATGGGTGGGGCTTGCGACAACAGATAAACTCCACTGCTCCTTATGCCACCTCAGATGATGCCTCGTTGACATTGACGCTTCCAACTTGCTGATGCCGTCTTTTGAAATTCTAATTGTACGTATTCGATCATTTTACAGTATAGAATGCATAATTTAATAAGTATTAAACAGTCAAGTACTTAACTGAATCGTAATTCTACGATGTTATTGAGTTATGCATCCCTAAAATTCGCTGCAGCAATACCTATCTATCTATCTATCTATCGGCCACATGCTCCCTAGCTATAAATTCCCTCAGTCAATTAATCCACAGATTTATATGAACCTAATCTGAGATAAAACCCATGGGTCTCTCCAAACCCAATAATGAGATAAAGAATAAATACTTCTTTGTTAAACTGTCGAATCTTACGAAATCTAGAGATTCCACTAGTATAAATAGACATGCTCCGGTGATCTCATTCCTCATCACTTACCCAAGCAAGTCTACTCTCCTCTCCTCCTCTTCCTCCCTCTCTGTCTGTTTCTGCCTGGGTTCCTTAATTAATTTCTCTATCCAAGTCACTTCTTGGGTTTACTTCTCCTGCTAGCGCACATTATTTCCCAATTGATATAATAAAAATATATATCATCACCACCGATACCGCCGTCATGGACCGTGTGAGCAGACTCGCTTCGCAGAAGGCGGTGGTCATCTTCAGCCTGAGCACGTGCTGCATGTGCCACACCGTGAAGAGGCTCCTGTGCGACCTGGGCGTCAATCCCTCGGTCTACGAGCTCGACGAACTCCCCAACGGCGGGGAAATAGAGAAGGCCCTGGCCAAGCTGCTCGGCCACAGCCCGCCTGTGCCCACGGTGTTCATCGGGGGGAAGCTGGTGGGCGCAACCGACAAGATCATGACTCTCCATCTCGGTGGCCACCTCATCCCTCTTCTCCGAGACGCCGGCGCACTTTGGCTCTAAGAGGGAAATTGAGACGTACGGGAGAACGCGAGCATGATAATTACTCTTTAATGCCAAATGAATATATATATATATATATATAATGTATAATTAATCTTATATATGGGAGGCAAAAATTGCTGAACCACATAAATGGAAGAGACCATGCTCGTTATTACTTTTTTTAAAATTTAAATTTAAACTTTCATGGTTAGAATGCGTGAAAAAGATTACGAGTACTACCATCTTTAGCCTAACTGTATCATTACAATCGATTAGTTATTATTATTGTTAACATAAAGTTTCACATTGATATAAAAAAACAAAATTTGATCTAACATGAAGTACAGTTCATCACTTATTTTTAACTTCATATTGGAGTCGATTCTCGTTGTAGGTTATTTACAAACATAAAATGTATATATATAAATGACAAAGTGTGTTAAGCTAAAGTCGTTACTCATTGTTAATTAAATTTTTATTTTGTTAATAATTACCAATCACACAATAACTAATCTTCTCCGCTTTTATTTTTATTTTTGTTGATTATGTCATGTACATTGTTACCCCATTTTAACACATAAAAACTGTAGCAACAACACCTTTTAATCTTCAAGTATCTTTTGGCTTACTCTTTATTAATTATTATAAATGTTAACATATCGTATTGATATATTATAAGTGTTTATGTATCATGTCGTAAGTATTTATTTATCGTAAGTAGAATGATTTTATAAATTTCAAAATAAATGATAATTTTATAAATTTTACTTATTTGTAAAATTTTCCTGTAAATTAAGTTTTTTTAAAAAAGAAGAAGAAGAAGAAGATCGAATCGTTTCTGTCGTTGATCTCTTCACCGCTGTCTCCCGCCAACCCAGATAAGGCAACAATGGCAGCGGCTTCCCTTTCATTCCAACTCTTTCGCCCGTTCTCCTCCAAATCCCGCCCCAATTCCACCAAAAACCCTAGCAAGCATAACTCCAGGAAGTCTACTCCCAGTTCGAACTCCAATCTCAAAGCCCGGATCGCTGCTGACCCGCTGTCCTCCTCTATTCTCCCTACACACCGTTCCGGTGGCGGCGACGCCACCACCTACACACGTCTCCCTCCAAAGGATGATTTCTTTAACGGTACAGACACAGACTTCCTTCCCTCTCTCGGATCAGAAATCAAGCTCTCCGATCTCTCCACTGCGGATTTCAGCTGGGCCGCCGATGGTGAATCGGGACATCAGTCTGAGGAGGAGGAAGAGGAGGAGAAGGAAGACGTCGTGGATGTGGAGGACGTTTGGGATTATGAGGATGAGAGCGTGAAGATGAACGACTTTTCCGGCCTGGATGGAATTATTACGGAGGAGGATGGGGAGAAGGAGAAGGAGAAGGGTGTTCCAGCTGTAATGAGATGCTTCGATCGGGCGAAAATTTACGTGAAGGCTGGGGATGGTGGGAAAGGAGTCGTGGCATTCCGGCGTGAAAAGTACGTCCCTTTCGGTGGCCCGTCCGGTGGGGACGGCGGGAGAGGCGGGAATGTGTACGTGGAGGTGGACGGATCGATGAATTCCTTGCTTCCGTTTCGCAAGTCGGTGCACTTTCGGGCAGGGAAAGGGGGAAATGGTCAGGGGAGGAAGCAGGGTGGGGCAAAGGGGGAAGATGTTGTGGTCAAGGTGGCGCCTGGGACTGTTATTAGGGAGGCTGTTAAAGGAGGATTTTCGGAGGGAAAGGTTCTTTTAGAATTGATGTACCCTGGGCAGAGAGCGATGCTTTTGCCCGGAGGGAGAGGTGGGAGAGGGAATGCTTCTTTCAAGTCAGGAATAAACAGGGTTCCACGAATTGCTGAGAATGGCGAAGAGGGAGCTGAGTTGTAAATTCATGTTTAATCTTCTTCCATTCTTTTTCTTGTCGTTAATTCTAATCGATATTTTTGTCATATTTTCTATCCCTATAAGTCTATGTAGAATGTTGTAGTATTTGTTACGATCGATAAATAAGAAATACTCTAAATCTCTTATAGGTGTCTAAACCTAGTGTGTACATCCTTGTTACAAAGAAATATATCAGAGGGAGAAATAATCATATAATTTTTTATTTGGTATCTTCAAATATTGGATTTATGTGTCCGACCTTTTATAGTTAGATAAAAGGCATTGATTGTTGTTATCCACGAGAAATTAATGTTGTGCAGATTTCTCATATTAGCCCATTTTTTTATTATTTTTTGAATATCACATGCTATTAGTTAAATTATCACACGGCATGTTTTGTCTTAAAAATCATACTAGTCTAATTATTGTGATTTCTTCATATTAATGTTCAAGTTTTAATCACGTGAATCATTTCCTTCCATTTATCTTCATCAATCACTAAATCTTGTTTTAAACGATACAAGCCTAAATCTTTTTTCACTACTTTTAGCCTTTTTTTTTTACTTTTTTTAGTTTTACCTATATTAATTAATTCTTCCCTCCTCAGATATGCATATGTAAACCTTCTATGAATATAACCAAATTATCTAAGATGATTTTTCCTTATTTTATCCTCGGTGTATTTTCTACTCTATTTTAGATGGAATCATTTCTTTTACTTGTCTCTTATTGTATTACCACTCATAAATTTTAACATTGGCATCTTTGTTACATTAGTTTTTTTTTCATATGTTGATGCTTAACTGCCCAACATTTTATATCATAAAGTATAATTGAATAAATAAATGTTCTATAGTTTTTCTTTTAATTTTATCGGAATTTTTTAACATATAACACTTTAAATGCATTTCTCTGCTTCATTCAATCTACTTTAATTTTATGAATAACTTCTTTTATAGTTTCTCCATTGACATTTATCATAAATCCTAAATATCTAAAATTCTTAGTTTTATGAATATCCTTACTAGTTCTATGTTTTTGTCATGTTCCTATCATTGCTAAACTTATAATTCATGCACTTAGCCTTCAGTCTACTTAGTCTTAATCCTTTAGATTGCAATCTATCTTTTTCTAATTTAAAATTAATTGATTTCTTGGTTTTATCAATTAAAACTGTCATTTGGAAATAACGTAGATCAAGGCACTTCTCTTTCAATTTTCTTAGCTGTTTCATTCATAATCAAGACAATAGGTAAATACTTAGAGATGATCTCTAGTGTAACATTCTTGCAGACCTTATTTTCTGTTAAATTTCATAACAGATACCATATTTGCCTGCTGCAGTTTCTGCTAATTTTAAAAGTTTTTTCATTGATAATTTTTAACTGATTATGCACTTGTTTCTTGTTTCATCAGTTTTTGTTCTCTTGAATGTTCTTCTTCCATGAATGACTTTAATTCTGTTCAGGTGGTTGGATTTAGAGTTGAAGCTTGTTGCAGATGTTGGGATAGTTGGTGCTCCTAATGCTGGGAAAAGCACCCTCCTAAGTGCTGTCAGTGCTGCTCAACCAGAAGTAGCAAACTATCCTTTCACAACCCTGCTACCAAATCTAGGTGTTGTTTCACTAGACTTTGATTCAACCATGGTGGTTGCAGATTTACCTGGCTTGCTTGAAGGTGCCCACCAAGGCTATGGTTTAGGGTATGAGTTTTTACGACACACAGAGAGATGTTCAGTCTTGGTAAGTGATTTCTCACATCTGCTACAATTTTTCTAAGTATAATGCCATCTTTTAGCAAATTTGATGTTCAAGATCTTCTAAGATGCAACATGGCAGACAATTAGCTGTAATTACTGAATTTTACGTCCACTGAGATGCTATTTTTACAAACACTACTTTTTACTGTATGTTACATCTCACAAATGTTACACTTCAGAGATACCATGTACTTATTGCTGTTAGATGTTATTAGAGATATTTGTTTGTTAAAGGAGAAATGGATCGTTGTGGATATCCCATATTGCAGTTTTACAATTCTTAGTTTATTTACTATCACTTATCTCTTGCAGATGTTATACTCCAGAGATATCATGTACTTATTGTTGTAAGATAGATGCTATTAGAGATATTTGCTTAATAAATGGGAAATGGGTCCTCATGGATATGCACATTTGCTAGTGTCATTATGAACCTCTCTATATAAGAGATTAGCCTTAAAAAATAATAGTTAATCACTCATTATTCATTCTTCCTCTCAAAATGATATTGAGAGCTTAGGTTCAAAAAAGAGAAAAGCGACAAAAAAATAGGAAGAGAAAGTCCTAGCTGACTGCACCTACCCCAACACCCACATTGTCAATCACAATGCCCCCACTTCTGACCATATTCCACCCTTCCAGCATTACTTCTCGATCCATGAGAAGCTTCATATCAAAAGTCTCATGATCTGTTGCTTTCGTTGGAATGGCCATCATTCCCCTCTGTCTTCCACAAACCTCAATGTTATAATTTTTTATTGGCATTGCTAGGACATTAAGTCATCTTTTCCTGTACTTGTGTCTTTTTATGTGTCATACTATGGTCTTATGTGGGAGGGGGGTAAATAAATAGTCTCACACTCGCACATTGCTTATATAGATAACTTATGTTGGTTGATATGAAGCAGATTCTTGCATCAAATAACATTGCAATGATGACACCATTACACCAGATCCCTCTTGCTCCCATGGATGCCAACTAGGAGATCGCCAATGTAAAAAAACTAAAAATTGCCTTGGAGAACATCATGGATAGGTTGTAAGCCATGAGCAGTATATTCATGGACAAGCTTGTGCAAATGAATGTCCAATAACAGATGATGGGAGCCACTTCCCTTTCTGGACATTAGTGGAAATAGAGGAGGACTGGAGACCTCAGGATCAAATCCCGAACTAAGCTGAATTTTTTGACCTACAATGATGGGGAAGATCTGTGCATGTGGATCTGTGAGGTGGAGTAGAATTGAGTATCACAATATGCCAATGGAGCAAAAAGTTATGCTATCTTCCTTTCAAAATAAAGGAGAGGTGCTGTATTGGCATGGTGGCATATCACTAGCCAATCACACATCACTTGGGTAGAGTATGCTCAAGCACTGATCATCAGGTTTGGATCCATGCAATACTAAAAGTCTATGACCCATTTGGATCTCTAAGTTGAGGCAAACGGGGACACTCAAAGAATACCAATGCAGCAACCCTGGGCCAGGCCAACCTGAATTTTTGAAACTTTTAGTGTGGCATGGAACTTGGTTCATGTTCCAGCCAGCCCATCCTTTTGATTTGGTCTATTTTTTGAAATGGAATTTGGTCTTCTTCTTTTTAAATAATAAAATTAAAATAAAGTTTCTAATGAAACAAATAAAAGAAATTATTAGGACATACTATTATTAACTTCCAGAGTGAAAATGACGGGGAGTATATTGCTTCCTAGCAATTCATGCAAGAACAAGGAATCAAATCATATAGTTTCACTTGCCCTCACAATCATCTACAAAATTGTGCAGTAGAACGATAACACTGTCACATTGTCGACAACAGCTTAACATTACTCATACATGCCAAATTACATGGAAGCTTCTAGCTTGAAGCTTTCACTACCCATTATCTACCTCATTATCAAAGTACCAGGCTACCAGCCAAACCAAAACACAAGAAGTGTCCATATTTCACTCTATTTGGCAAAAACTGTACAAATATCTCTGAGTATTTGGATGTGCATGTTATCCAAATCTAAGACAATATCAACACAACAAATTCAATTGTCATACCACTCTATGCATCTTCCTTGATTACCTAGCTCAACAGAAAGGCTGCTATTGTTATAATTAGGTGTCTATAGAATGTATGTCTCCAGAGACATGGCATTCCATGAAGATAATTTTCACCTTAGTCCATTGACACACCCCAACCATAATACTGAAACACCATATACGCCACCCATTTTACACACCATCTCTCCTTGCTTGTCATCCAACATCCACAAGTGATTCATCGTCACCATACTATTCATTATATGATGATATTAACCAACAACCCAATTCTAGTACCTTTTATGATACTTCCACCTCACATATTCATCATAGCTCTGCATCACAAAGCTTTGACAACTCTCCTATAACTAATCTACATCATCCAAACCACCACCACCTCCCCCATTCCCATCTCATTCCATGACTACTTAGTCCAAACATGTCATCACAAAGCCCAATCCTAATACACCCTCTCAGTAACCACCCAGCTTCTACTGGTTTCATTGAAGCCAACAAACATCTTCATGAAACAGCCACTTGTGTTTGTTAACCCTAATCTCCCACACTATTTTTATAGGCTTCATAAATCTCTATACAACCTTAAATAAGCAAAAAGAACTTCAAGATGACTTTTGTTACTGAAGGTGTTATGCCTCACTCTTTATCAGGCATACATCTAAGTATACCATTCTATTTCTCATCTATTTAGATGACATCATTATCACTGATTCCTCCACACTACAATCCAACACCTCATCAACATACCCAATTCCATGTTTGCTACAAGAGATCTTGGAAACCTAAGTTATTTTCTAGGCATCGATGTGCAACATGCTACAAATGGTCTACATCTATCACAAACAAAATACATTGTCGATCTACTTTAACATTGTTGTCTTCAAGATGTTAAGCCTCAATTAACACCTATGGTGTCTTCCTATAATCTCTCCAAGAAAGGTGGCAACTTGCTTCAACATGAATAGATATTGGATCATTGTTGCCACCCTCCAGTACTGTATCACTACATGGCTAGATGTTGTGTACATAGTCACAAAGATTTGGTAGTGTATGGAAAATCCTACAACCCATATGCAAGCTGTAAAATGGATCTTATGCTACCTTGAAGGTATAAAAAACTATGAATTGCTTCTTCAATCTCCACGTCTTACCAATTATAACAGCTTTCAAACACAACTTGGGATATTGATAGAGGTGATCATAGATCTCATGGGGTTTTTGTATTTTCTTTGGACCATCCCTCATCTCCTAGTGCTTGAAGAAACAAATTACAATGTTGAGATCCAATACCAAATTTAAGTACTGGAGTCTAGCTATCATTGCTAATGAACTCTAATGGATTGTCATGCTGCTCTATTTTCACATTTCATTGATTATCAGAGCCACATTTCTTACAACAGACTTGTATGCAAAAATGATAAACATCTCCATTAATTATCATTGTTTAAGAACAGGTACAATCAAGGCAATAAGGCTTTCATTTCATATGTTTAAAGGACCAATTGGAAGATGCTCTAACTAAACCCCTTAGCAAATAATCCTTATTGCATAGCAGAAGCAAGTTCACTGTGGTTCCACCCTGTTGCACTTGAGATGGCTATAAAGCCACTACATTGGAATCAATACACACATAACATTCTCTTTGAATTGTAGCTCATCTGCACCTATTAGTTCTACTTATGATGGCTATTCCACATCTTGAGTGGTACAACAATCAAACTCAATTGCAATTCAACAACTTAACCCCATTATCATCTCCCAAGGGTTGCCGTTATATTGTCTGATTTTAGGTGATTGTATGTGGTCCGTCATTAGCTGGATGGGTCAATTACTTCAGATGTGATGTTCTTGACCCATGAAATGAAGACTACGACTTTTTTTTTTTGACAACTGAAGGCTAGGACATGTTGTAGGAGCTCTATGGTCATGAGAAGAACATCTCCAGCATATTTCAAATATATGACTAGTTATTCAATTTGTGGAAAGGTGATTTGCATGGTTCAAGCTATCTACGGTCTTATTTGTGCCCTGCCTAGTGAGTCAGAGATCCACTAACCTCTGATTTCTAACGTTCTGATGCTTTGTCAATACATGAGAAATTTTCTATCTCTACCTTCTTCTTAATAATTAGACCAAATATTACTTTTTCAGATTAGTGCTCAATGCTTGCATTTGTTGAAAGATTATTCCTGCCATAGCCCCTACTTTAGCTTGCATTCTTTGAATTTCCACTAGCATCTAAATCACCATCTCAAATAAGTTAGTCATGGTCAATGCTGGTAAAGGTAGTGATTCGTTTTCCTCGTAGGTTATTTGGAAATGTGCTTTGTTTATGATCTTTTCCCAAGTCTTGATAAACTTGCACTATATGCCATCGAATCTGTTGTTTAGGTTGTTTGGGTCAAAAGGTTACAACATTTCATGTTCCTATTGAGCAACCTCTATGGAAAAATTATGGAAAATGTTATTCAAAGGATTAAAGTTTGTTGAACTAAGTAGAGTAATATATTTGAAGTATTATATGATAAAAAGAGTAGCATTAAAATAAAAGAAAATTTTACAAGATTTCTGTTCACCTTGCTATACTTTATAATAGTGTTGGATTGTTAAACATGAAGATTTGTAAAAAGTATAGCAAAGATGCAAATGTTGAGACGAATTTGTGATAATATCATAAAAGATAAGATAAGAAATGATTTCATATGAAATAGGTTAGGAGTTACATTAAAAAGATAACACAAGAAATTTTTCTTAAATGATTTGGTCATATCCATGGAAAGCTTTTGATGCACGGAAAGGAAAATTAATTAATTAAGGTGAAATTAAAAGAAGTAGAGAAATACTAATATTACATACAAATCATAAGAAAGTATTTAAATTTAAATAATTTTATAGAAGATTTAATGATGAATAGGTATAGATGAAAAGAAAGGATTTATGTGGCCAACCCTAAAGTGGTATTAAAGTATTGAATGTTGTTTTATTTTTGTATCTTATTAATGATTACTTTTTTCAAACATATTATCTTTCTTTTGTGGTGATTTAGGTGCATGTAGTTGATGGTTCCGGGCATCAACCTGAGTATGAATATGATGCAGTTCGTTTGGAGCTGGAATTATTTAGCCCAGAACTTTCTGAAAAGCCTTTTGTAGTAGCATATAACAAAATGGATCTTCCAGAAGCTTCTGAGAAATGGGCTTCATTTGAACAGCATCTTCTAGCCCGTGGAGTACAGCCCTTTTGCATCAGTGCAGCTAATAGGCAGGGAACTCATGATATTGTTTTAGCAGTCTATGAACAACTACAGAAAGAACTAGATGCCAAGAGAGAATCTGAAGGTTATGATGTTATCTTTTCTGTTGGTTTATTGCATCTGTCCTTTTAAATGTATGATGTTTTCATGCATGGTGGCAGTAGATTAAATACTATATTCTTAGTATAAATACTGGGCTTATTCTTCTAGATAATTTTTTTTCTGCACTACATTTTCTATTTAAGGAACTGACGAAGGTGCATCCATTTGCCTAGATTTGAATTTGACTTCATTCTTGGTTTTTAGCGCCCTTTTCCCTCACCCATAAGCATGGTGCTTCACGTGATCTCTTTCGCTTGGTGTGAGATTTTGAAGATGCCAGTTTTCACAATTTTTGGTTATCAATCTGTGGCATCTGGATTATTTATTTGATTTCTTCCAATAATAAGGTGGTCTTTGTTTCCAAAATAAGTAATTAATAAACGAGTACACCTAAAAATGGATATCCTTCTCTCATTTTTTGTATCCATATCAAATCACTAGATATGGTTGGCATTGCAACTCCCCTACGAACAGGTGCTTTGGCCCCACCTTGTTGGCATTATTATTAATCTTATGGACTTCTAATTTCTTATGTTCTTGGCACTTAACCCATAATTTTACTTATGCATGATTTCTTAATGTTGCCATTATTGGCACATGTCATTGTCGTAACTTACAGCACATCTGAACATATTGAAATATATAAAGTTATCAGTACATGATTTCCTTTTTGAACCACCCTGGAATGAAGTTTTACTTCTGATGAGAACCTTGTGTACTTTTCTCCTACAGATTGGACAGACCCCATGAATCTGAATCATGTGGCAGAGACAATACAGAAGCAACGAAGTATATCCATGAGTGACTTTGAAATAATTCATGAGTCAAAAACAAACACATGGCATGTTGTTGGAGCAGGAATACAACGCTTTGTTCAAATGACCAACTGGCAGTATGTTATATAATCACAAAGGATTTTTTCTATCATTTATTTCCATTGAAATATAAACATATATTACTTTTTATCCCCTCCTTTTGTCTCTTATATCTAGGAGATGATAGTTGTCTAACATTAATTCCTTTTTACCAACTCCATAATTTAATAACCTTGTGTGGTTCATATCGTTGAATTAAACATTGACACATATTGACAAAATTTCACCAATACTTATTATTTTCTCGACTTGTTGATGCGACATCAAAACAAATGTTGATTTGGTAATTTTCTTTACACAGGATGATTTTTCTTTCCCATGTTTCTATTGACATGGTACTAACTTGTTGAAGTTTTACTGGCACATGTTGATTTTCAATGTCTTGAAGTCTAAAACAAAATTGAAGTTGAATTTGTTGGTTCATATTGGTCTTAGACAGCAAAGGCTTATGGGTAAAATATGGTTTACTTCCCTCAACTCATCGTACTTTTCACATTGCTATCTTAAACATTTTTCTTCACAATATACCTCCTTCAATTACCTTTGTCAAACAACAGGACTATGTTATGTTTGAAGTGTTATGTGACCTTTATAATATTTTTTTGGATAAATTTAACCTTTGTAAGTGTTAAAGTGTTAGCAAGGCTACATAGGTCAAGAAAGTGACTCATTGACATTAAGCATAAAATAAGCACATCAAATCAAAAATTAATGTTGTTCACCTCTGCAGGATGTACATTTTATCTTACCATAATCAAGGGAAGTGTTAGAAAGTGTTTAAGGTAGTAACATGAAAAACACAATTAGATGAGCCCATAAGGGGCATAAACTGTAATTGTTGACGTAGAAATATACCTATTTTTCTGTAGGGTGATCTGATAGGAAAGTCACATGGTAATTTTTACAAGGTCATGTTTTTCCATTGAAGAAGAGGAATGCTGTGTTTCAAGTGACATGTACTAGTAAAAAACATAGCAGAAACTTGCATGTGGTATCTTATGTTGAAAATAACATGGACAAAAAATATAACTGAGAAATACATTTTGAGGATGGTGTTTATAATCCTATATTTTCATAATCTTATCGATCCCTATTTGAACTTATGCTAGATACAGTTGTCACAAACCACAATGCACCATTGAGACAAATATATTTTTATACTGAAGGTAATGCATGTAAGATATAACCATGGTGGCTATTTTCTACAGACCTCGAAATCACAAAAGGCTGTCTTAAATGGAATTTACATTGGGTGACTTGTTCCGGGCTATTCTTTTCCCTTTTTTCAAATCCATCAGCCACTTTAACGAGTTTTGCCCAACAGGTACACAGAATCTTTAAGAAGGTTCCAACATGCACTGGAGGCTTGCGGTGTGAATAAAGCTCTTCTTAAAGATGGAGTCAAAGAAGGTGACACTGTTATTGTTGGTGATGTATGTTTTAGCCAAGACTTCAATCTTGAGATGATTGGTTAATTTTTTTTACAAATTGCATTTTCAAGTGCCTTTATTTTTGTATACTACTGCTAGATGGAGATGGTTTGGCATGATTCACCTGACAAAATTGGTCATTCAAACGTGAGGAAAGGAACATAGAAGAGGGCACGGTGGGAGTAAAACAGACACCAACCCTGGATAATTTAAGGTAGCATCGGACTTAAAAGTTACCGTACTGTGTAGGACTATTCAGTTTGATCTCATCTATATTGTATATTTCCGTTTGTTGGTTTTGGGAGTTTGTTTTGGAGTCAATAGTTTGATGTATTGTTAGAGATAAGAATTCTTCTGTTCCTGATGAGCACCCACTCGGTAATAGAAGGATGCCAATACAATCAGGAGAATGTGGATTGGATTTAAAATACCATTGGCGTGGAAGCAGAAAAATGGTGCTTGAACTGCATAGGTCTTTCCATACTGGTAAAACATGGAAAATAGGAATAAAACTTCGAATTCTAGTGAGTCCATGATTACCATGTTAATGGCCCTTTTTCAAATGATAGCTAACTTGGTGTTTATGGCACAATTTCTTGTGCTTTTGCAGCTTGGCATGGCAAGTGAATTACGTTCATTACTTTCCTTTTACAGGTAATAACTTTGCTATATTAAGCTCGAGTATCTTCTGCCTTCGATTACCGAAGCTAAAAGATATGGCACATGGTTTAACATGTAAGGTGTATTCGTTAGGGTTGGTGATCAATTTAAGAAGTCGGGGAAATTAAGACCTGATATTTGATGTGTTTATCTCTTGAGGCTGGTCTCCTTAATTGATCTATTTTTTCCAGGAATTTCTGGAAGGCCTTGCATTTGCAGTTATTAGTTTCCACATCCATCGTCACCAATACGTAGGAATTGTGGAAATTGTGGACTCACAGGCAAACACACTAATGAGGTGTTTGTGTGTCTGAAATTGGTCAAAAAAAAAAAAAAAAATTTGTTGTAGCTGCATTATTAGTGAACTGATGAAAGTCAACATCTGGCTAGCTATAAATCAACAAGCAATTGCATTGCATGTGAGTTGCCATCCACTAGTGTCATTGTCCTCGTTACGTAATGCTGTGCCCAATTGAAGAGTAAGGCGCAGTCTAACATCTTGTATATTTATGTGTAAATCTTTGTTCATTTATGTATCGTTTGCAGATAATTTATTTGATTCTTTGGGACTGGTAATGATTTTTTAAGTCACGGTTTTTCAAAACGTTGGCTTTTTCCAATATTTTTCAAAAAAAACACTGGCCTTGGATTTGGTGTTTTACGTTCAAAACAAAGGGTAAAAAACGTTGGCATTGTTAAAATTTATGACATTTTTCTCTGCTATTTGGTAATGATGTTTACTAAAACTAGGCAAATGTAGTATACCAACTTTAAAAATGTTGGGGAAAAAAATCATCTAAAACAACCATATGGAACAACATACTGGATGACCATGGTGGTCTCATGACGTTCCTATCATTGTGAGTTGAAGGTTATTTATAATGTAAAAACTCATCTCTTAGAATTTGGTCACAATTCACATTTATCCAAGTCATAACTAAGGGCAATTTTGTCTAAAACTATTATAATAAGATGAGGTACTTAGACACAAATAGTCAAAATTTTGAGTATCAAAGTAAGTAATGCATTTTAAAGTTTGAGATAATAAAGTTATTATTTGGTAAAATTTAAAGCACTAACATGATAATAAGTTTTATAATAAATTATTATGTGCTATTTATCACATGGCATGAAATGTATTTAGGTTAGATTGTCAGCAGTATTGAATTCCAAAATTTGTTCTATTCTGTGATCACATAACCACAAAAAATGTGTCTTGAGATTTGAGAATTATAACTAAAGGACATAATGGAAACAAACATGAAGGCCTTAATCTCATCGTGCAAGGTTAGATGGATGAATTCCTTCTCTCCATTTACTTTTGTCAACAACCAAATTCTCCATTAGAATTTCAATTTTTTCTACTATTACTATGTAAGTTTTGCTCTTTCTAACTTTTTAATTGCACTTGTGCTAATCAATTCTCATTTCCTTAGTGCAACTATTTTATGGATAAAATCAAACCATTAACATAATTTTTTCTTATTTTATCTTCAATTGATATATTTTTTTACTTATGAAATTGAATTTTCACTTCTCTTATTGTATTGCCAATTATCTATCTTAAACTTTGCATTTCTACGATACCAAATTTTGAACATGCTAATGTTTAATAGTTTAACATTTTATATCATAGAGTATAACTTAGTGAATAATTTTTCTTTAGATTTCTTTCTTTTAATTTTAAGTGTATTCTTTTATTTCATACATTTCTCCACTTCATTTAGCCTAATTTAATTCTAGGAAGAACATTTTCTATACTTTTTCCATCATTATTCATACGTCCTAATATCTAAAATTCTTACTTCTAAAAATTTTCCAGGCATTAAATTTTATGCTTTCCTCATTATTCCCATCATTAGTAGTATTTAGTGTTTGATTTATTAAAGCCTAAATCCTTTGGATTCTAAGGTTTTTTCTACGTAATTATAATTTAGAATTATTTCCTTGTTTTCATTTGTTAAGATTATATGCCATCAACTGTTAACAAACACCAAGGTATTTTTTTTAATTCATCCATAATTAAGATAAGTAGGTAATGACTTAGAGATAATCCTCAGCACAACCTATGATAATTAACGTTATTTTGTTTTCACTCTTATAATTTTAACACTAAATATTATTTTATCATGCATGTCTTTTGTAACACCAAATGCAGTCAGTTAGTGTGGATTTTCTTTCTAATATTATGTAATAGATAGAATATAAAATAGGAAAGGATTTTCTAATTCTTTCCGCAACGCTGGAGTAGCTCAGTTGGTTAGAGCGTGTGGCTGTTAACCACAAGGTCGAAGGTTCAAGCCCTTCTTCTAGCGAACGTAATTTTCTTTCGTTTTACCCTTCGTTTTCTTCCCCTTTTTACGAAAAAGACCTATACATATATATACCTCTTTGTATGTGCAATCAATCATATATGTATACATGTGTATATATACATACATCAATCCACCGCGAAGAATCCTTGGTAGAAACAAAAAATCTATGCTCCATATGATATGCCGCTGTAGTTTTTTTCTTCTTTTAAAAGGTTGGATGGATCTTCGGTCCTCCAATCACATCATGTTACGTGGCACGATTACCAACCGTACTAATAATAATAATAATAATAATAATAACGTGATCGATCGATCTGGTACATAAACTAAGGAGAGTTGGGAAAGCGTTCTAGTGTTTTTTTTTTACATGGAAATTGTTCAAGGATCTTTTGTTTCTCTTCTCTGCTTCTTCTGCTTCTTCTTCTTCTTCCCACTGATCACTATAATCCTTGGGCAACCACCACACTCTCAGACTCTTATCAAGCCCGCCGCTGTACAGGAGGAACCCACCACCAACACAACCACCCAACCCTTGCAAGCACTTCACCGGCCCCTCATGTCCCCTGACCACACTAACTCTCTCAAGCGCACCACCACCTCCGACCACCACCGCCGCCGCCATCTTCCAAATCGAGATGCTCTTGTCGGCCGACCCACAGCACACAAGCCCCGCCACGGAGCACAGACAAAGCACGGCCATCTTATGCGCCCTCACGTTGCACACCACACCCATGTCCTGCATCCTCCATCCTATCACCCTCCCGTCCGACCCCCCACCGTAGACGAACCCACCCTTCGTGATGACCACCGCGTTCCAGGACATATCCTTGTGCCCCCCCACCTCTCCCCTCAGCCTATGTGACGACGACGGTGCTGGTGGTTTTGCCTTCTCGTTTTTATTCTCCCAAAGCCTGATCTTTCCGTCGGCCGAGGCGGAGTAGATCACGCCCCGCTCGTCGACGGCCAAGCTGTTGATGGAATCGGCGTGGGCCTTTATGGACTCCAAGCACTTGAGGTCGGAGATCCTCCACACCTTCAAGGTCTTGTCCCACGACCCCGAGTACACCATGCCCTTGTGGACCGCCAGGCACGATATGGTGTCGGCGTGCTCGATCCAGAGCTTGAAGTGGTTCCGCCTTGTTTCCATGTAGTTTCTCTGCTTCATGAACCTGCCGACGTAATCTCTGGCCGTCGGCAGCGTGGCGACGAGCCGGAACACGTAATCCGATCCCCTGGACACCTTCCACACCCTTACCCTGCTGTCTTGGTGCGCGGTGAAGACCCGGTTTCCCACCGCCACTATCGCCTTCACGGACCCTTCCCCGCACCCGAACCGGGTGAACTGCCGGAGGTCGGGCTGCCGCCAGACGATGATGTCGTTGCCCCGCGACGCGCTGAGGACGAACTCCCCGCACAGGGTCAAGCACGACACCGACCCAACATGCCCCGGGAGGACGGCGATGCAGCGGTGGGATGGTCGCCGGAAGACGCCGGACCGGGGCGTCGTCGGAGCGCCATCGGAGGGGGAATCCAGCACCTTGCTTCTACCGTTTGAGGAAGGTGAGGAGCTCATTTGGGAGGTCAGAAGGAAGGTGTTCGACGGGGAGGCGGTGGTGTGGAGGTGGACATGGTTGTGGGTGATGTTGGGTTGGAGGAAGAGAAAGGGGGAGTGTTCTTATAGGATTGGAAATGGGAGAGCTTGGGTTGACGGTGGTCCTATTTTGCTTTCATTCTTCTCATTTTTTTCTTTTTAAGAAAACAACCATGGGGATGGAACTGTTCAACGGCTACTTCGCTTTTGTCCAACCATGGTGATTGCTTTATTATTCAATTTTTTTGGTAATGAATTTTAGAAAATAATTCACATCTTTTTCTTTGGTGTCAAGCTTTCTCCCCATCCTCTTACTTGTCTTTTTTTTTATAATAAGAATTTTTACTCGTCAAAACCTGAATGTTAATGATGATAATTTGTTGTTAATGATAATTTCTTCTTCTTCTTCTTCTTCTTCTTCTTCTTCTTCGATCATAAACTATGCTTTGTTTTCTCCTTCAAAAAAAAGGAAGCTATGCTTTGTTGCATGTAATATATATTATGGTCCCTAATTCTCTGACGATGGGCACTAAAAATGTGGGTAAGAAACTCTGTGGTGTATGTTCTGTGTGCCCTTTAGGGGTATTCAAGATGATATGGTATTCTGATTGATTGGTGAAGATCTTACAATTTGGTATTTTAAAACATTAGATATGGAGATTAGACGACCTATCCAAGTATGATTAGATTGGAGAGGATGCTGATCTCCTGTAAGTTGTAAAGAAAGCCTTGTTTGTGGTTGTATTGTTGACGAGGGTCTGAAGTTCCATCCCTGCATTGAAATAGAAGTATTCTTTCATCCACAGTTTGGAGCTCCCAACCGTGGGAGCCTTGGGCTACAATTGAGGGAAATCAAAAGACAGACATTTTGCAGAATATCCCTGGACTTATATTTAATTAGAAACAAATTTTAGTTGAAAACTATAAAAAAGTCAACTACAATTGTTATGTCCCCCCAACAATTGAAATATTAAAGAAAAGGCAAGCCCAAGGCACCAGCTCCTCCTACCCATGCCTGTGATCTTGAGATCTAAATTATATGCAACCTCATCCCATAAATGGAAATGTCACATTTCCTGGAATTTCAACCTATAGATAAATAACCTTTCAAGTCATGATAGAGGAGCAACCTTATTGGTTAGCCCTCTTACAACCAAAAATGTCAACAATTGCAGTCAAAAAACCAAAATTCATAGAAGAAACGGTGTGGGTTAAGTTTTCCATTGGAATACCACTTGATGTACGGAAGACCCTGTCAATCTCAACAAGGCAGGATAAATCTCATAATACAAGAAATCTACGGTTTTTTAGAACTTACCATCGATGTATTATTTAAGAAGTGTCGAAGAAGTTTTCAATTTTCCACCATTGCTGATTAGTAGCTTGCTCCATTAGTTGCTTTCGAGGTTGACACATCTGCATAAATGGTAGCGTATCACAAGTACTTGTTTACTAACTGGTAACAAATAAGAAACTTATTGCTCTTCTTTAACCATAAAATAAGAACGTTTTCTAATTAAGAAACAGAGCTGCCAACTACATTAACTCTTTCCTTATCTTGGTGATGATGGCCGTTAAGAAGTCTTCGAAATAAAATAAGTCTGTGGCCCCTCTTGAAAAGAGAACCAGTCTCTTTCACAAGAGAAACGTAATGTAATACTCGTACAGAATAGACGAGTGATTGTCGTCAACTTGCACGGATCCAATACCATATACATTTTCTGTAAGCATAAAACATAGCCCAACATTGTTTAAAATATTTCCACCCACCCACCCATCGTCTTATGAATTATGACATTCTAAAGAAGAGAGAACATGAACCCTACAAGGAAGAAAAGAGAGAGACCTGTATAATTGAATTATTCTGTGTCAACCTTTCCTCCGCTAGGATGAAATCACAGATTCCAGGTCTAGGAATAAAAAATACATCGATCATATCTTCCCTCACTCGTAGAAGGCAGGATGAAATCACAGATTCCAGGTCTAGGAATAAAAAATACATCGATCATATCTTCCCTCACTCGTAGAAGGCAGGATGATTGATTCACAAGGTCGAATTCAGGGATGCATTTGAAAGAGACATTTTAAAAAACTGTTTGTTTGTTTAGTTCCTCCCCAACTCCATATCCTTGGAGATGGATTGATCTGAAATTTTCTCTGTAAAAGTCTCATCTCCTGAACTCCTCGAAGTCTCTCCTCTTTCAGAATCAGCAATCAAGAACGCTACAATTGCGCACAAACCTTCCAATCGGCTTTCATCACAAATATTAGGACGTCCTTAAGGATGATCTCTTTCAATTTCTTTCATGGTAGTGATAAACATAAACTCCCTTAAATCCATTAATAGTACTTTTGTCCCTAGAAATACTTGTGTATCTTCAGTTTTTGAGTTTAGGCACATCAACCTTCCAAATAGCTTTTATAAGATTTCGGCCTAATAATGTCTGACTGCCAGATTAAGCTTTGAGTCCTCCAAGATTATTTCTTAACTGCCCAAGAAACCCTTCTTTTTTTTTTTATCTCCATAAGAATCACAAGAAAGGTCTTTGTCGATCTTAAAGTAGATTTTGAAAAAGACCCTTGATAGAATAAACTGGTTCTTTCTTCTTGATTACCTTCAAATTATCCATTGTGATTAATGGAAGCCCTTTTGGCAGATTAATGGTAACCCTCTACCCCACTTCTGTAAATGTAGTCTATTTCTTGGATAGGATGTTTCTTTCGGCCGAAGAAATTAGATCTATTTGTAGAGTTATTTTCTTAAATGGAGGTCCACATATACTTAATATACAACAAGCAGATGATGGTATTGACCCATCCATCTTCTGTTAACGTCATAAATTTTCATACACACCTTCTGCATCTTTCAAGCTATTTCCGGACTAAAAATTTAATCTGGAAAAATCAATGCTAACTAGCATAAATCTACACGAAGATTCTATTAATCTTCTCTGCTAAATTATGGTCTCAGGACCTCCCAATCGGTTCTTTGGTGTATATCTCAGGCCTGGGTACCACAAAGCTACCTACGGGTGGCCGAAGTTATCTCTTCTCACCATTTGAAGAGAAAAGTTATTAATCATCTTAATACAGACCTACATGATTAGAACAAATGGTAACCCAGATGTTGTTACCTAGGCTTTAAATTCCAATGCTTTATATACATACATTCAAATCATGCTATACTATGCTGATTGATGGTGGTACTTATTTTAATTTTTATAAGCATATCTGAAAATCCGCTGTTCCTTTAAAAGCCAAGATTACCGCCTGATTCGTTATTAACAACAAACTCCTCTTCAAAGAAAATCTTGTTAAAAGGAGCTGACATGGTAATCCACCTTGCTCTTTTTATAACTTGGGCGTTGAAAGTATTCGATATATTTTTATTGATTGTCATTTTTCTACTGAAATTCGATTTTTCCTTTTAAAAAATAAATTAGACTTGTTGAGAGATGATTTCCCATTCTTCATCTTCTCCCCTTCCATACAACTCAAATTTTCCCCATAATTGAGTTTTTTTGATATCCAAAAATAACCTTGTTTTTAGTTGCCTGTGATGAATATCAATTTGATATTTCATTATATTTTACATCTTGCACCTTTTTGGGATAAAAAATTTGACTGTTGATATTGAATGTAATTTCTTCAATGAAGCTTAATCTAAATAAAAGCGAGAAACTGTAAATTACATTGACGATACCAATGTCACCCTAGAGATCAACAAGAACAACCCTTGCCAAGGTTTGAATGTCATACAACTACTAAAATATCATGTATATGGTCCATCGCTATTTCTATTAAGAAATACCATCATGTTTAAAAGTATGTTAATTTGGCACGAATATATTCCAAAAATAATTATTTTTGTTGCAATTACAGCCTAGGATTCGTTTTTCAGAAATTAATGACTTCAATTACACAATAAAATCATTATGAATGCTTTCAAATAAACCAATTACAAATAAATAAGACAACGGAGCATTAGATACAATGATTCCATGGCCCCGTAAGATTGAGAGCAAATAAATGACGATAATGTAGCACCAGCATGTGGCTGTGATCGAACCCTTTGATTTCAATCTCATGGATGAAATGACCTGGGAGACCAGCACCAGCCCTTTAGGTCCCTGCTGAATATGGTTTTCTTGCATTGCATTGCATGTTGTAGAAATAAAATCATCTTCGTATAAGCTTTAGCACATCACCGACAAGGTGCAAGGATCCCGTCACAAGAACCTGTAGTTTATAACCCATCAAAGAATTGCAACAATGCAAATTACATGTGAAATCTTACTCTCCAGATCCATGCAGCACTAGAATCTTATAGATGTATTTTACCTTGTTCGTTACATTATTTTCTCCAAGTCATAAGTAAAGATAAAGATTGTTCCACGACTAAGTATCTTAATATCCTTTTTCTCCAAGTCATTTACTATTTACATTTACTTAGTATCTCTTCGTATGGACCCCTCCTCGTTCTCCTCACATCCGTTGTATTCAGAAAATGTAAGCTAGAGAGATAATAAATGAATTGCAGAAAAGGAACTCTACCTGTAGTCGGATGGAAGGATTTTCCTTGGCACAATCTCTCAACCATTTTATTGTAACTGGTAAAGAAGGCATAACTGCACTGCAGGGCAAATGTTTCCCTGATGGATTGTGTTTATCAGCAAGTTCCTCATACAGAAAATCATAAGATGGTAACTTTTCTGTGTTTTCTGATTTGATGTCAACAAGACCATCTGTCAACAATGAATTATATTAGTTAGAGAGGTAAATCATGAGCACTATCTTAATAGCGAAGCTTTCTCCCATCTTTTGTATCAATCAAAGAGTTCATTTTAGGATCTAATAACTTGACAAAATTGAATAACTAATTTCCAAATTCACATCAATCATTTGAGAGCCAATACTAAATTTGCCAACTCTCCTCCTAAAAGAACAATCCCAGGTAGGATGATGTACAATGTAATGACAATTCAACTTCCCTATTATGTATGCGTAGACAGAGAGAGATTATAATTGATTGGATCTTGCAGAACAATAGAAACAATGCCTGTTAATCTGTTGTACAACACCCACTCTATCAGTCGATAATTTATCTGCAGTCATGTGAAATTATCATTCATTCCAGAGAAGATAGACAACTTGTATATTTTATCGTTTTGGGAAAATTTTTGGATCAAAAAGAAGACGAGAAGCTTTACCATAGTCGACATTTTTCATTCAAACCAAAAACAAAGCTACAGTGATATGCGATGCTTTTTCTTTCAAAAAAATCCAAAATAATTTTCATATCTGTTATAAAGTAATTTTAATATTAATAATTCTATGAAATAAAATATTGTATCAACCAGCATAAAAAGAAATTTTGATAGTTAAATATTCAGAACTTAAGTAGGGACTGTAAGACAAACGGTAGTCTGGTAACATTGTTCATCGGGAGTATTCTGCCTCAAAAACATGGGTTTGATTAAAATGCCTATAAGGTAGAAATGAGATGTAGACCTAGAATTAAAATATTCCCAATAATACACAGATGTTTTGAAGCAAGAGATACAGGATTATCATCAAAGCATCCACAACATAAAACATTAACGTTAGGAAGCAAGTAAAAATCTGGCATGCTTGGCTAATTGAGACCATAGGAAGACAAATTAAATTGACTGAATACAGTGCTGTCTAAGTTAACATATCTATATAGTTAAACAAATCCCTACCCCCAAAAAAACCCTAAATACAACCCGATCTTTGGTAGATTTCTAAAATACTCAGAATACAAATCAATTTGCACTACACAATAAACATTAATTGTTCTATTAAACATGAAAATAAGATCAGATTATGAATTGTTAATCAGAAATGGTACTTTTGGATGATAATTGGATGCAAACCAATTTATATTATTGAATAGAAATAAAAAAATATAAAGCCAAATTGAATCATATCAAACCAAAACCCAAATGCAATGAACCATACCTTTACCTTGTATTATTTTCTCCCACGTTCTTTGGAGAGTAAATTGCCATCTCAAATCCTTTGATACATCTGACGATATTAATGACGCACCAGAGCTAACCTTACTGTATGAAGAGATGCTAGGGGCAAAAAGGGCCTTTGAGAAGTATGCTCCTGGTGTGCACAATAAAAACCACATTAGCATACACAAAATTACTTGATTTGTATAGTTCAGTCAACTGCCACATTATCTAGATGAAACAAAGTGTCTTTTCACTTTTAGGAAGGACAAACACTTTGTAGTTCATGTTTGTTCAATCAGTCAGAAATAATGACATGGACAAAGAACAATTTTCATAAACATTGATCTTTTCCTTTGAGCCGTAACCAAAAGATATTGTGAAATAAAGCTCAAAAGAAAGGAAAAAAAGCAATCTTCATCGATGATCATACAAGTTGTACAAAATAATAATGCCTGATATTAACATTAAAACAACAAAATTTGCAGCTGATGCCATTGGATGTAATGAAAGCAAACTGTTAGTATGTCAAAGAATGTCACTGGAAAGATACAAAATGAATCAGCATAAAATAAATGATAAATTCACTTATGGCCGGAATTTTAAATTTCAAAGAATGTCATTGGAAATGCTAATTATTTCTTGTTAGAATATATGGATCCCTACATGGATCTTGATTATGTTATTTCTAGGTTAAGTAATTTGTTTCTTATTCATCCAACAATAATTCCCCTACACATACAAGATTATATACTCTTTCACACCATAACAGCATAATATCAGTCTATTCGATTCTCTACTCTTGACATGGTATCTAATGATAAGTTTTGACAGAAAAAAAGTAAGAAATGCTAGTCGTCATCACTGCTTAGTTGCAGTGGTGGCCAACACTTGAAACCACATCTCGCTCACCACCATCATGTCTCCACATTCTGTCTCCCACTTCCAAAGAAACCAATGTTAGCCTTCAACATCAGCAAAGCCAAGATGAGTCATCTCTCCATTATCTGATCGGGTGGAAGAAGTCACCACTAACACCACCAACCACCTCCTCACCCTTCAACCGCAAGAATTTGCTGGTCAAGACCATGCAGTCCTGGAAGTCATGGACATCTTCCAGTGCACTTCCACCAGGATATTAAAACAGGACTTGTCCTCAGCAATTCAACCCTCCTAACAGAAGAGGTCTAGAGGATCCACAGACCAATGAGGCCCTCAAGCCATACAGAAATAAGATGGAAGGAATCAATCTCAGGGCCGCTACAATCTCAATGTTGCCGCCATGTGCTACCACATCTCATGTGGGTAGGCCACTTCAAGTTGGATGTGTTCCTCCAGTGTTGTGACAATACAGAAACCTATCATGTTCTGTTGCTCGCATGATAAGTGCTATTATCAAGACAATTTAAGTATTGTTTACTGAATCAAATTGTTCAATGTTTGTGCTTGTCTATTGTGAAGTCAACGTAATTGACTTCTATTCATGATGATCAATGTAAACTACCATTCATGCTTGTCCGTTAAATAATTATTATGGTGCAGAGACAGTAAGCCAAGGTATCATGGTCACCTAGAATTACTTAGGCACGGATTTAAATATATATATTTTTAATTTTTATGCATATATTTATAAATATTTAATAGTGATTGTATATATTTTTATCTCTATTATTTCCTAAATGACATTGAGTATAAATAAATATTTAATAGTAATTGTGTTTATTGTTATTAAATTATTTTAAGTTAACATCAAAATATGAAGTGAAATAATACTAATATGTATATTTTAGTAATATATATGATTATATATTTCAATAATATTCCATCAAAAATATCTATTTAAATTTTTTGCAAGAAAAATCTTAGAAAACGTATATTTAATTAAGTGGATCCGACAAAAGAACCCTACTTGTAGAGATTCATCCTTTCATAACTGATCCTAAACCTAGATAAAGGAGGGTTAGCATTAAATAGACAATTAACTGTAAAAACTTGTTAACCTTTATGAACATAAATCCTAAAAAAAAATAGTTGGGGCGTAACTCTCTTAGCAATGCATTGTATTGAAAAAATAATAATAATAAGAAGCATTGCACACCTTGGGTGTAACATCTCAAGCTAGGAGTCTTGCATTAATGTCCGAATGTAGATGAAAATAAACAAGAGTTCTCACATCTTAATGGATAGATTTGGGTAAAAAGGATGGTCTAAAATATCAAAATTAGGTTAGCAACTTGAAACATAGGAGTCTTGATTGATAAAAGTATGAAATTAGTAAATATAATGATAAAAAGGAAAATTAACATATTATGCTTGCAAAAAATTAAATGGGTGAGAGAAAAATCTAGGTTAATAAAAGACAATGGTTTTAAATTGTGGTACATAGGAAAAGATAAGTGTATGGATAGAGTTAGAATAATAGTTGATAAAAGTTTAAGAGATGAAATTGTTGAGGTAATAAAGATAGAAAATCGAATTATAATGATTAAGCTTATGATATAAAATGAGATAATTAATATAATTAGTGCATATGCTCCACAAATAAATTTAGGAGAAACAATTTTGGATAGTTTAATTCAAGATTTACCAGAAAAGCTCTTTATTAGAGGAGATCTAAATGGTCATGTAAGAGAGCAAAATATAGGATACAAAAGAAACTATGGATGATTTGGTTTTAATGATAGAAATGAAAAGGAAAATTCAATTTTAGACTTTAGCATAACTTGTGACCTTTTAGTAACTAACACTAAGGAAAAGAGAAGTAATTACATTTACAAGTGTGATTCAAATGCTAGTCAAATAGATTTTTTTTTACTTACTAGAAAAATGTATAAAGATTGTAAGGTTATTCTAGAAGAAAACTTAACTACACATTATAAATTATTAGTATTAGATGTTAATATCAAAATTAGAAAGAGAGACTAAAGTACATACAAACCTAAGAATTAGGTTGTGGAATCTAAAAAGTAAAAAGAAAATGATATTCCCCCCTTACAATATGCAAACTCAATGTCTAGAAAATAGTTTAGTTTAGATATTTTTTGGAGACAAACTTTTTGAGATATGCCTTTGTATCTATAATCACTACTATTAATAAGATATCATCAACATAGAATACTAGTATCACATATTCTCCACCAGTTTTCTTGTAAAACATTGGATGATTCACTGCATATCATTGAAAGCCTCTATTCACTGCATATGATCAAGCACCCTGAGGTCGAATGTTACCTCAATAATTGTTAGTTGTTCAAGAGCAACCATAGAACTCATGAATTCTGATATAATTCTCAAAGGGATCCATCAATCTTCTCAAAAGCTAATATTGCCCTTTCCACCCATCCATCTAGTAAACCAGGTTATTTGGCTCCAATTAACTCATAAGGATTTTCATTTGGCCAGCACACATAAAATCTATTTGTTGAAGGGGTATCCATATTTTATCGAAATAACTTTAGCCCAAAGAGTCTTTTCCTTGGTCAGCCTCCAGGCCATCATCATTCTCAACATCATCATGAGGTCCTTGATGTCCAAACCACCTTCCTCCATAGATTCAATGATATCGCTCCATTTGATCCAATGAGTTTTGCCCTCACTACAAAGGAATTTAGCAAACAAGGAGTGCAATTTACTAATGACCCCCAACAGAATGTCAAAAGTACTCATCAAGTGTATAGGTAGACCGAAAAGGACATGCTTAATATCAGACAACCCAAATAGCAGAAAGGGAACTCTCCTTAATGAAAACTAGTAAGGTCTCAAATCATATTCACCCTATGACTAGAGAGACTCTTAGAGGCCACAAAAAAACTTTTGCTAGAGTTGATTTTTTTCCCCAGAATATTTAATAGTCTTGGAGAAGTTGTAAAACCTCTTGGATGTCATTCTTCCTACCATTGACAAATAGGATAGTCTTCTCTACATAGAGAAGATGAGAAACAAATGTGCTGCCTCTGCCATCACAGTAAAGAGTAATCCAGTTGGTAGACAACAAGTGATGACCCTTACTGAGTATTTCCTCCATGATGATGAAGAGATAGGATGAGAAGGGATTCCCTTACCAAAGACCTCTCAAGACCTAGAAGAAATCAAAGGATTTGCCATTAAACACCATTAAGAAACTATTATTTTCAATGCATTCCCTAATTAGTCCAATGCTCCTCGTCAAGAACCCAAACTTTGCTAGTACTTGTCAAATGGCCACCCATTCTAGTCTGTTGAACGTTTTTTCCATATCTAAATTGAAGATAATGTTTCCACCTATAAAGTCATTATCAATGTTTTAAGTCAATTCTTGAGCAAAGGCTACATTGTCAATGATGTTCCTGTCTTTAATGAATGCTCCTTGCAAAGGAGAGATCATCTTTGAGAAGAAACCAGCCAATATTTTTGACAAGATCCTTCCTATGAAAAAAAACCTACTTGTAAAACACTTGACCTTGTGGTTAGCATCTTGACAACTATGATGTTACTGCTATTGTCATAACTACAATTCCTATCTACTTATTTCCTACTACAACTACATACTTTCATTTTAAATTATTTCTTTGTTTTAGTTGCATTTGGATTTGTTCCAAGATATGCATCTTAGATACTCAAGTTTGAGAGGAATTGTTAGAAATAAATGGATCATGATTAGGTTACTTCTAGTTAAGTAATTGAATTCTTGTTATTCAAGTAATGGTTTTCCCATATATAGGAGTTTAAACTCTTTCTCATTACACCACAATAATATCATTCCGTTCTCTACTCTGAACATTTCTCAAGCTCTAAAATAGAAAAATGAAAAGGGAGAGGAATCTAAACCAAATCAGTATAGGAAAGTCAACTGGGGAAGAGTTCAACAAGGACAACTCTTGTTTGTAATCTATTCAAGAAAGCTCTCATGACATTGATCATCATGTACACTCCTTTCATAAGAAAAAGGAAGAATTTGCGGGAACTCAAGAAATTAATAGGATCCAAAAAATGGGGTAAGACAATAAAACATCTAATTTAAACATAGGACAAAACTACCAATTACAAGTTCTTTTATGCTCATTAATGCAGATGTCCCTAATAAGAAAGGGAATCCAGATAAATAATGCTAGAATAGTGCACAAAGGTATTAGACTAAATAAGACGCACCTTTTGAAGCACAGGTACTCATTAGCTTTGGAAGGAGAAGCTGGGGGTCCCTAACTTCCATACAATTAAATAGAAGAATCTGGAAAATAGTTATCATTCATGATGGTAAAATTAGCTATCAAAATAATAATGTATGTAAAACAAATTGTGACTTTTCATTTTACCTGTTTGGGAAACTTGGTAGTCACATGAGAATTCCCAAGACCATTCTGAATGCCTCGCAGATTGTAATTTACTTTGTCTTCAGAAGTTGCTGAGGAATGAATGTCTTCCTTCACAGCACTTGAAAACCAATGTGCGCATATTTCCATGCTTTCTGGAGTGTGAGCCCCATCAATATAAAATATGAGATTACTACTACTGTTCTCTCCAATGTTAGCTGTCTCAGGTTTCCTCAACATATCGTGGATAATCTGAGCCCGTCCAGCAAAGCTTGCAGTGGAAAGACCTTGCAGGAATGATTCCGGCAAATGTTCTTGATCTTCCTTCTCCTTCTATGAAACTACCGTCAGCAATTAGTCTAAAATACAAAGCAATGCTGATAAAAATAATAGGTTCTAATGTTTGAAATCCTTTTATCTTCCTTGTTTTTAAAACAAGATTCAACCTTTTTTATCTTATTAGGTAAATAATAGATTCATATCCTACTATAGAATGTCATATTTATTTTTAAAACAATATAATGTCTTTGTTATGGGAAGGAGCACTTACTAAGAATTTTATGTTAGAAATTCAATTCCAGCATGGCCGAGTTCAATCCCACAATAAATTAATAATATTATTTTCAAATCAATCGTTCCTTGTCATGACTTCACTTGTCACTAGACTAAATGGAAAGGGCACCAAGGAGGAAAAGGTCTCCACACTTCAATCCCTTGGAAACTAACTTCTCCACATAGAAAAGCATAATTCATTATACTGAATGCTAATCAAAATGGACCATCTTGTATAGTACGGGCATGGTAATCAAGGGCATAAGCAGTCATGAACAATAAACAAATCTAAACAAAGAAGAAAGTGTCAGCATAATGCATTATAAGATACCTCAACAGATTTTGAAAAATATAACATACAGAAATTACAATAATGAACAATAAATGGTGCATGGTTATATCGAGTAAAACTACATGCATTTGTATTGAACCCATATTACCACAATTTTTATTTTAGAATCATTTACACACTTCAGTTTATTGGAAGCTAGAAGTTAGAACACTCCATTTCATTCATTCTCCCTCTTTCCTCCTTCACTCAAGAAATCAACTTTGCAAATCTAAATCCAACCTTCCACTTTTTCAGTAGAGAGAAAATTAAAAAATGAAGGTCTTGAAACTAAATTACCAGATAAAATTTCTGGTAACGTGTATACAACGTTAACAAGAATTTTCTATTCTGCGTAAAACAGTAATAATTCTCAATATACAGATTAAGGTAATAAAAGAATTGAGAAAAGCTTTGTGACTTGTCTAAGGGCCAAATGAATTATGAATACTAACACTTTGCTCCTATTTGTTTACAGGAGTTGAATCTTACTATAGCAACAAGAGTTGTTATTGCAGCAATTGTTAAAGGATCACTACAGTAGCAGCTCCTCTAGCACTATATCTGCAACACTAAGAGTTGGCTTTTCCCTGCTCTTAGAATTGTTCCTACAGTTATAGTTTTAGGAGCTTTACAAGATCCCAAGAGCTAGAGATGGATGAGCTGAGCTGTACATTTAAAAGAACTTCTTGAGACTCGTGTGGGAGCTGGAACCACTCCAAGGAGTCATTCCCAAATGCATCCTTAAAGTCTGGCAAGTTGGACTTACATTTGTAATTAAATATTTTGAGTTTCCTGTCCTGGTCAACCAACACCTACAAAGGGAGACAGCCAACGTAGCATTGATAAACTGATGTTCACCATTTAATCCAAGCTTCACACCTGAAAGCCTTTTCTGATCAAGTGGAGATGCAATCGTGAGAGGAATCTGCAAGAACACATCAAACATGATACCCATGTCTCCTCTTTGAATAGAAGACTACAAGAAACATAGTGCAATTTCAAAATAGGTAAATATATGGATATGTCTGAAAATATGGTATTTTGTTGCTAGAAAGTTTAAGATCTCAGAGGTACCAAGGGTGTATTGAACGCTCATCATAAATAAAACATGAACGACTATTTCCTTCAGAAGTGATGTGTTTTATTAGTTGTTTGTAGAATTTATAGAAATGAAAGCCACATAAAAGCAGCAACTTCTGTTTTTGTCGACAAGTGCAATATTTTGTATACCTTTAACTCTGTAGCTCTCTCCCAAAGAACATGCATTGCTTCTGACTGCTGATGTACCGTGAATGCAGGAACCCTAGGCTTTTTAACAATAAATGCATCAATCCAATTCAGGAGATTAATGAGGAAATATAAGATAAAATGTGATATTCTACTCTGTCAACTGGGTAAGATATTATTATGATCACCTTAAATATCCCAGCCTTTTGGGAAGCAATTTTTTCAAGAGAATCTCCTGCAATTTCAAAATTGATAAGTTAAATGCATGTGAGAAGTTTTGTAATCTACTTGCAATCAAATAACCATTTCAGAAAAAATGGAAAAAGAGAACCACAACATAAAAAGAAACCAACTCCTACCTTGACCCAAAGCAATTTCACAAAAAATTTCGATAGTAGATCACATTTATTTACCTATCTTTACTTCCTAAGGATAAATCACATTTGTCTATCTATTTTATTGCATCGTATTATATTATCCAATGATTAATCTACTATTATTTATGATATGGTTCTTCCTAGACTCATCTTAGATTATTCTTATTACTACTACTACTACTACTACGGTAACCACCACTACCTTGTGCTGTTACTACTACTACTACAACTGATTTTTTATTTGTTTCTTTATGTATCTGTTGTTTTCTATCATATTTAATTTTGTTGAGTTGTTATAGAATCTGTTGCAACTTGGATGCTTGAACTTGAGGAATGTCAGATTATTAGAATATTGTGTTATATGTAGATTTAGTCTCGCATGACTTAAATGGTACTTATCCTCTCTATGCAACTTCTATATATAGAAGCTTTATGTTTATCAATAAAAATAATTCACTTCTACCATTTCTTGTTTTCAAAAAGGAATTTGACAATATTAATTAGAGATTTCTCATAGATCATCTCAGGGCTTACAATTTTCCTATTAGATGAACAACTGGACTGCAATCCTAAGCCTCAGTTTCGATGCTAACTAATGGTGAATCATGCAGAATATATCATAGAGTTTGGTAAGATCTGTTATCATCACTGTTGTTTAATCTAGCAGTAAATATTATAGCACTGTTGTGTGATAAAACTATTGGAGATGGATGGTTCGAGGGTTGGGTAAAAAGGAGTACGGGTTAAAATATCTATACTTCAATATGCAGATGATACTTTGTTATTTTCTTGAGACACTCTTAACTCAAGCTAATGGGCTAAAGTTCCTACTAATCAGTCTCAGCTTTGACAAACAATTTTGCTAAAAGTTCAGTGATTGGTGTGAACATGGCACCTCAAGAAGTGAAGGCTACAGGTGCAGTTTTCTCTTGTAAGGTATAAAATATCCATTTCAAGTATTTAGGCCTTCCTATAACACAAAAAAAAAAAAATAGCTGATGGAGATTCCCGATTGATTTGATTGATAGAAGAATATTAAGATAGAAAAATACGTATCTAAGTTTTGGAGTGTGAATTGTGTCCTTAAAATCTGTCCTGAAGAGTACTCCAATTCTTCATGTCTGTGTTTCATCTCCCAAAGCAGTCATTCAAGCAATTGAAAGGGTAAGAGTTGGCTGTGAGGAGCAAGCCTGCAAGCATGAAGGGCATCCATCTCATTAATTGGCAACTTGTATGTGAGCCAATGAAGCAAGGAGGTCTTGGAATACAGTCCCTTCTGTGTAAATGGTGGTGGAAATATCTCATCAGACAAATCTTTGTGGATCAATATTGTCAGTAGCACGGATCTCCTATAGATAGAGGCTTCCAGATTATCCCAGGATCATACTTTTCTCACTTCTGGAAGAAGCCACTCAAATTAAAGGACGTAGTAGAGGAAAATATCTATTACCAGATCAGGTCAGAATTAACTCCTGTTTCTGGCATAATAAATGGAATTTGGGGTAGGGTCATTGCCAAAAATCCTAGCAATTTCAAATAATCCTTGGGTTTCTGTGAAAGATGCAGTTAAACCTGATGGTCTTTGTGTGGGATGGAATCTTAACCTTAGATGCATCCCAAAGAGAATGAGCTGGATGAATTAATAAAATTGGCAGACAAGGTACCACAGTACATGTCATCTCCGTTAGAGAATGAACCAGACAAAGTGTTTTGGGTAGCCCTACTAAGGGTTGTTCACAGTCAGAGGTTCTACAATAAATTGGAAGGATGCCTTTGTCCTAATTATCCTTTCCATAAGATAGGATGCAAGTGCAATCTCCTATGAAAGTTTGTGCATCATGTGGCTACCATTTCATGGCAGGGTCATTTACAAAAAACTACAGAATCGAGCTGTAGATGGTAAAACCTCCTGCAAGTTGTGTAATTCAGCCGTGGAGGATGGAGATTACCTTTTCTTTGCGTGTTCATAGAGTATGCAGATATGGAAAGTTTCTTCTATAAGGGCAGTAAAGGATGGATTCATGCCCAGATCTAGGAATAATCTTTTGCAAGTTTTGCAGCCTATGTTAAAGGATATAACAACACCAACAGGATAGAAGCTTCTAGTCATGATTCATGAAACTTGTGGATGCATATGGGGAGCAAGGAATGAATCAATTTTCCAAAATAAAAAATGGGCCCTGGAAGATATCTTGCACAACATTTTGTATCTTTATCTTTTTTGGGGAGGAGCATCCATGTCATCTGACTGATCTATATGTGGGGAGGAGCTCTCTTTCATGAACAATATGTGGGGTGGGATTTCATTATAGATCATTCCAATCAGCCATGTCTGATCTTCTTTTTACCATTTTTCTATTGGTTGATACTTATGAATTAGGAGGAGTTAGTGTTTGACAGAAAGGAAAGTTTTTAAATTCTAGTAGAAATTGTTAGTGTGCATCAAAATTTCTGGAAAGGAATGTTAGGGAATTCTGATGGTATAAAAACTTGAAATTTCCTTTCCGTCGAAAGATTTCCGACACCCCGACATCTGAAATCGCCTCTTTCTCTCAGTCTTGTGCACAAATGAACGAAACCCTCTTCATTCGTGTTCGCCATTTGCACTCACCATTCGCACTATATCCTACGCAATCTTCCATAGCTCGATCTTTCCTGCGCTTCACAGGAGCTAGTCACGATAGCTCCTCCCGACCGTCAATCGTCTACAATCCTCAACAGGTCATCCCCCTTTGAAACCCTCATCCAGATCGGGCCTCGAAGTCAAGTAGAGGCCCTTCTTCACTAGTCCCCACCTTGTACAGTGCTTGTATTTCCAACCTTGCCTGTATTGATAAATATTTTCTGCTTGTATTTCTCTACCTGTATTTTCATTGTACAACATACAAGAAATGAAGTTCACAAATGCTTGTATGTTTTTTATTTTCATATTTTTCCAAGGAACTTACTCATCATATGACATAAATATCAGAAGCAGGATCCCTTTCATGCAATCATGCCAAATAACTTAAGCATCAGATCCATGTTATAACGTGCACACAAAGAAAAACCACTTCTTCCATGGCTTGATCAAAGAATAAAACAGTATCATGTCCGTAGTGATCAGGAACTTGCTTTAGGTTAAGCAGTGACGTAAAGAAAAAGTTTGCAACAGAAAATGATGGTAATCTCAATTCACATTGTTTTACATTCAAAATGAATATGTCTGAGAATTTTAACATTTGAAGAAAAAAAAACCCACACAACTACCTTAACTTTTCAGTTTCACAGTATAAACAAGAAGACAGTTCCTACTTAAACATTCAAAATGCACCAACTCTCCAACCACACAGGATAACTTCCAGAAAGCAAGAAAATAAAAGAGGGGAAGGCAATTAACTCTCTTTCTTAGCACTCATTTTGTTATTGTTTTCACAATGTTAGAGATAAGTGTTAATCGTAAGTACTATATATAACAATTGTTCTTTTACAATTTACAACACCACACTATTATCTAACATGTATTTCTATCATTGATCTTTTAACTAGTACAGCAATAAAAATTATAGGAAAAATATGAGAAAATATAACTTAAAACTGGTTCAAACAAACACTACAAAATAATTTATATTATTCATTTTAATAGATATAAACTATTTATCAAACATTTTTTCTAATCCTATGACCAATGTATTGTAATGGGTGTTAGCAAGTTGAGAGTCTGGGCAAAGAAAAACCAAAAGCAATTCCTGAATAACCAGAGTTGAAATTATTATCATGTCCGTAGTGAAGAAAATAATTCTGAATTATGTTACTTTTGCATGAAAGTAGGTTGGATGATCAAGAGCAGCTAGTGGCACGATATTGATGGTAGATTTTTGGACCACAAATACATGATAGAATAGGAGGGTTGTGGCGGCTATGTGCCAAATAGTAGTTCTAATTTCAACGTCAACCATGTGATTTTGTAAAACAGGGAATCAACCATGTGTTGTTTTTCCATTATAACCAGCTTAAATGGTATTTATTTTGTCAACATTACTTGGTGTTTTATTGTTGTGCATCGTCTATACTATGTTTATCATATGATACAAACTCTTTAAGAATACTCATTGTATTGTTATTTGAATTATATATTATTTAGTCTTTAATAATATTGTTTCTTAATGTAGAATATGACTACTTTTAAGAGGAGAAAGACTGTCAAAAGTTGAAGTTATATAAGTTGGAATGTTAAAGCAAATACATATTTCTTAAATATTTTGAAAAAAGTATTGAATAAAGGAAACAAAAAAACTCATAATAGAAAAATAAAAGGTAACACTTAAGATGAAGTAATAGAAAAATACAACAGAAAAAATGAAAGTATTACTAAAAAAAATGTAGAAAGTCACATCAAGACTTGGCAACAAATGTATTGCAACTATTCAAAAATTACAAATTAGAGTGGATGATGTTGAAATTTCATATAAGAATATACTAACATAGATGAGGAGATATAGAATTAGTTCATTAAGGTTAAATTTTTTATGATTTACTTTAAACATGCTAAACTTTCTAATATATATTTTTTATCTAAATTGTTTTCTTTTATAGGTACATCTAAAGTGTGAAAATTGTAAAGAAAAATCATGTTTGATTTATAAACAATTGCAATTAATTTTTGAGAGTAGTATGGCTATTGGAAATATGTCTAGATATGCAAATGATGTAGAGGTTGTACCGAACACTTAAGATATGGATTTACACATTGCAAGCAACACACATCAAATAATGGACATAAATTCTGACTTGCTACCTAATCAAGAGGAAGTACATAAGCCCTAACTAAGAGAAGGAAAAAGGAGAAACGAGTACAACCTCATATAGAATCTCATTAAATTATAGTAGAATCTTTTAAAGATGCATCAAAAACTATTATATATGTGTGTGAAACAAATCATCATAATATAATCATATGTAATGAACAATTCAAGAGATGATTGAAGTACAAAGTAGACTGGTTGATGTACAAAATAAAATAGTTGATCTTCAACAACAAATGTTGGCATGAACTTTGAAGTTTAAACACTATTTAGATGATGTTGTTGCAACCTTATTTAAGATTGAAAGTTTTTCTACAATTGAACAATATGAAACTACTGAGTTATTCTAAAAGCTAGAATTATGTAAAATATTTTTAACTCTACCGAAAGAAATGTGCTATAGATGATTAAGGTTTAAAATAAGAGGATGTACCTAGAATGGATGAAATGTTTATGGACTTCTACTTGTTTGTTTGGAATTGAAATGTTTTATGATTGTGTTATATGTTTGTGTGTGATATTTTGATATGTTGAATAGTTTGTAAAATGACTCCTACTTTTTTGTTTAGAATTAAAATGTAGAATGATTTAGTGTTATATGTTTGTGCATGATATTCTAATGAGTTGAATAATATGTGGAATGACTTCTATCTTTTTGCTCGGATTTGAAATGTGGAATGAAGTTGTGTTATTTGTTTTTGTGTGATATTCTAATATGTTGAATAGTTTGTGGAATGACTTCTATTTTTTGGTTTGGATTTGAAATGTGGAATGAAGTTGTGTTATTTGTTTTTTTGTGATATTCTAATACGTAGAATAGTTTGTGGAATGACTTTTACTTATTTATTTGGTATTGAAATGATAATTTGTTAATTTTCTTATAACTTTGTAGGTGATGATGAATCATTGTGAATTGTTACCCACTATAGTTAACAATAACTTGATGTTCATTGAAGATGAGGAAGAAGAGATTAGAAGAAGGCAAAGCCATCTACTTTGTGGAATATTTTAACAGAAATGATAACTATGTCAACATTACTTCACAATAATACAAGTTATAGTTATAGTAAAGAAAGAATAGATTATATTAAAAGATTATTAAATTCAACATAACATTAAACTTATAATTGTCGAAAGATTTATAGAATGAGTCAAAATATTTTTCATAGTTTTTGTAATTTAATGAGAAATGGAGTCATTGGAGATACCAATAATATCAATATAAAGGAGAAACTTGTCATGTTGTTTATCACAGTTGGGTAAAATCAATGGTACGAAGTAACTATAGAACAATTTAGTCGTTCAAGTTAGATAATTAGTAAATACTTTAATGAAGTATTGAATGTTATATTACAACTAAATCATGTGCTTCTAACAAAACCTTCATCCTCAACACTAAGTCGAATTTAAGATGATCCAAATGTCTACTTATACTTTAAGGTAATTATTCATTTTTGTAATTTCCTTACTTTTTACGTTGTAATTGCCAATTTGTTAATTTTATTTAATGTTTATAGGATTACATTAGTGTTATTAATGACACTCATATCAAAATAACTATTTATAGACAAGAAACAACAAGATTTAAGAATAGAAAAAGTGAATTATCTCAAAATGTTATGACAATATATAATTTTAACATGAAATTTACATATATTTTAGATGGTTGAGAAAGATCAGCAGTTAATGCTCATATCTTCCAAGATGTGATAAATAGACCTAACAATTTCGAATTTCACAAGGTAAATGTGTTAAAATATATTTTGAAGTTATAATTACATTACTATACTAATATCTTTTTTTATACAAGTTTTACTTAGTAGATGTTGGTTATCCCAATCGACTATATTTGTCTATTTTGAAGTGTACAATATTATTTATTTGATTATGTTAATGATAGATTTCCTAATAATACTATAGAAAACTATAGACATTCATAGTTAAGAATAGTAATTGAACACACATTTGGAGTTGTCAAATATCGTTTCTCAATATTACAATGTTAGATATTACATCTATATGAAACACAAGCGAAGATTATCATTGTATTTTTTTACTTCACAATTTTATTCGTAAGACTAATTGAGAAGATTTACTTGAAAATTTTGAAAATGAATTAGAAGAATTAAATATTGTTGACGATATACAACCAACAAAAGTACATATGAAAGAAAATGTATAAATTGGAATGAGTCAAAAACAAAGAAAATAATTAACAAATAAGATGCGTAAAGATATGATGATGATAATGTAGGATATAAAAGCTATTTGATGTAATTTATATTGTAAAATTTGAAATGATTCTCTAGAAGATGTCTTTGTACTTTTGAACAAATTTTGAAATTTAAAACAATCTATCAAATGTACTTTTTATTTCATTGATTTACTTTTGAAATTCCAAAATGAGCAGTGTTGTATCAACCATTTTATTTTAGGTTGTACACAATATATTCCTTTAATTTCTGACTTTTTGAATATTTTGTCGTACACTAACCTTTCTTAGGGAATTCAAACTTTCTAACATGTACACTAAACCCTTTAGAAATTCTGACTTTCCGAACATTCCATTTCCATCAATTCTAAACTTTCCATTTCTTTTCCATTTGAATATTTTGTCATGCACTAATGGACCTTTAATAAGAATCTTCCTAATCCTTTTCAAAAAACAACTCAAAAAACTAACAAGATATACATGACCCACTAATCAAACCTCTGTGAACAAGAAAAACAATAAATGATCTCTGTGCACTAGACTCTAGTGCTTCTTGAAAACTAGAGAAATCACCAAATGTGCACAATCGAAAAAAATACTGGTTGGAAGTGCAACTCTTCAATAGATGAACTTAAAATAAAATTTGCAGATGGTCAATAGAAGCACAAAATCAACATGAGATTTTGTTACATAGGTGAACTATGAAGCAACTAGGAAAAGCATATGAACAAAATGTGGGTTATTATATAATCATCCAATATTTTAGAAAATTTCATACCCAGAATTTCCATATGATCCATCCCAAGTGATGTTACCCCACAAACAACAGGTTCCTTGATCTGCAAAATTTACATTATAAAACCTTATTGGTGAAAGGACATGAAAAATAAGCAAGTGAATTACTATTCAGCAAATAAATAATACATGCAAGACAAATCACGTACAAAATTTGTGGAGTCCCTTGTCCCTCCAAGACCAACTTCAATGATTGCAACATCAACCTATAAAATAATCTCTCTTTTGAGCAAGCATCTAGTTTTAAACTGAGCCTTACATTAGGCTTTGGCAAACAGAAAATAAACACGTTTGGCTAAATGTTGGAATCATATTGATCAAAATATTGTAAAAATTGACATTTGTTAAAAAAATTCATTCTGATGTTGTTATGGGAATTTGTTGCTAAATTAAAAACAAGATATGTCAAGCTATCAACTAAATTGAAGTGATCATTAACTGGGGAAGAGACTCAAGTAAAGCAAAAAACTGAGATCTAATAGTGAATATATAAAGCTATCAAGTCACTAATACGGCAACTGTGAGAATGGGGGAGAGAAAATATGATTAATCACTAATGATCGAGAGATTACAAATGTATAAGATTTGTTAGACACACAAGACAAATGGATATCCAACAACCCGAATAGGAATTTAATGTACATGAATAAATTACGATTATAGTATGTTGTATTATGGGTAATAATCCCACACTGCTAATCTTGTATTTGTCCTTATTGTATAACTACATATAGAAACCTTATCCTGGTTAATGAATCAAACAACTTCCACCCATTTTTTGTCTCCACAATCAATATAAAACCCTAACAATAAACCAAATGTACAACTCTAACATTTCCCCTCAGCTCTAATAATAAACCAAACCAAACTATGCCTAACTTAATACAAAATCTTGAATGCCTTGACACCCAAACTTTCAATGAATAAATTAGCTAACTACTCAAAATATTTTTAAGTGTAAAGTATATAAAGGATTTTTTTCATCACCATATCTCATACATAATAACAATCTTCTTCAATATATTCACATGCGCATGAAAAGAGAGATTACTCACAATGAAGATGCTTGCTTAATTGTCACAATAAATAGCTATGGAAGTTTCGACAATGACTAAACTCCTTCAAAAGTGACCCAACACACATCATCTAACATGTTTGAGTCATAGTTTGATACTTTACCACTGTACTAAAGTAAGATAGGACATGCTGCTTTTTGCTTCACAAAGTTATTAATTTGCATGCAACATTTGTGCAAAACTCAATGTAGACTTCTATTCACTCTGTTACCTACATACCCTAAATTAAAATAGGCTACAACTCTTAAATGTTTATTGTTCTTGTAAATGAGCACCTTTCCTAATGCACCCTTGATGCAGGCTAGGACATAGGACAACACTACAGTGAATTTTCCTAGACTCAGGCATAAACTTGTTAAAAAGACTAATTGCATATATTATACCTAGCCAAGTGACAATCAAGAGGTGATTGCAATTGCGGTCCCATAGATATTGTGGCAACATAACAAGATCTTCTTCCTGTCATAGTTGACCACAATGAGACAGCAATGGACGACAATGTTGTAGATGTGGAATAACTAAAACCTAAAACGAAAATGTGAAATGAAAACCAAATATAGTCAAACTAAAATATTTTCACAACAATTTTTTCCTCAAAATATATATTTCAAGGTTTGATATTTTTAAATTACGCTCCAGGCTATTTAGTAACTTTAGGCAGTCTTTTTTTTTATTTTAGTTAAAAAAGTTGTTGAGTTTATAATTGGTAAGTTGTAAATGATAATTGGTAAGTTACAACTACAAATTTGTTCAAAATTTTTTGTAACTTACAACTATTTTTTAAAACTTTCTTTCATTTTACAATTGTGCACAACTGTATGAAAAATAAGTAAAAGTTGTAAAAAATCTGTAGTTGTAACTTATCAATTACCACTTCCAACTTATAAATTACAAACTCAAAATAACATTTTTAACCAAAATCAGAAAAAGATCACCTAAAGCCAAATAGCTTGGAGCACAACAAATTACTACCCTATAAGGTTACATTTGGAATTGCGATTGAGACTACAACTTTTTCAAAAATACTAGTTCATTGAGAAGCAGTACTATTTGCAACTTTTTGGTGGTTTTATGTAATTATAAAAAAGTTATGAGGATAGCCTTGAAAATGCTAGACAATATTTCTACCACTTCCATGAGTTAACTCTCATTGGCTTTTTAAAAAACACTAGATTTCAATTAAACATACAAGTTACGTCTATGAAAAAGTTTGAAGCATTCTGTGCACTTCAAAATGCATTTTAAAAAAAAAAGCATTTTTCTGCAAAAGTTGTGGTAAAATCATAGTTCCAAATGCAATTTAAAAGGTAAAATAAAGTACTAATTGCAGCTTTTTAACAGTTCTTTGTAATTGCAAAAAAGTTATAAGAATAGCCTTGAAAATGCAGGGCAATGATTCCACAATCTTACCATAAATTGATATCCATCAGCTTTTTAAAAAGCTAAATTAGAAATTGAATCTCCAAAAAAGTCAAAACAGTTATGTGAGTTTGAAAACATTTTTTTTTTTGCAAAAATTGTAGTGAAATTATAGTTCCAAACACAATCTAACAGGAAAAATAAAGTGCACTTGATCACTCCAATGTGTGTGTCCATGCATGTGTCATGCACACACAAAAAGAAAGAAAGCATACATGTGTCTTTACACTGTCCTATTCAACTTAAAATGCTAAAATGAACAGGAACTTTGCTGTACTATACCATTTTGAAGCACAGTATTTTCTTGGAATAGCATTTCATACCCTTGTCCTATTTCCAGATTGAACAAGAAGTTGTATAGTTTGAAGCTTACTCTCAAAAGATGGAACAAGCAGGTTTTTGGCTACAGTGATCAAGAGTAGCAACACTTCTCTAGGCAAAAAGTTAATCCCAACAAGAGTTTCTTTGTGACTCCCAAGAATCTCTCAAGTCAAAGAGAAAGCATGATAAAAAACCTCACTGATTTTCAAAGGGGGGCTTTCCCTTTTTGCTACCTTAGTTGTCCTCTTTTCAAAGGAAGGACCAAAGGGATCTACTTTGAAGACATAATACACAAAATACAAGCCAAGTTGGCAAGGTGGAAAGGCAAAATTTTGTCATCAGGTGCCAAGATCACCCTCTTACAACATGTCCTCACCAATGTGCCGATCCATTTGATGACAGCCTTCAACATTCAAACAAGGGTGCTTGATCGCCTTCACTCCCTTTTCACCAAATTTCCATGGGGCACCGACAAGGCCCATTGGACCAAATAGAGTAACATTATCAAGCCTAGGGAGGAAGGGAGACTGGGCATTCATGACCTCAAAGAATTCATGTTAACCTTAAGAATAAAAATAGCCTAGCATCTAATCAAAAAGGAGACCCTTTGGGCTGAAGTCATCTCTTCTAAATATGACCTCCCCTTCAATAAGCAAGTTAAGCATCAACTTGCAAGATGGAAGGCCTTTCAAAATGCCTGGCGCAACATTGCTCACTCCTCCTTTTGGACAAGCGATAAAGGGAACATTAGCTTCTGAAATGACCACTGGCAACCCTCCAGAATCATTGCAAACATCATCAACCCTTGTGTTGGATATGACTAAATAACAATTGCTAAGGATGTTGCATATCCTAGGGTGCTTAACAGATTACAACTTCCCCACCCCATTACTCAAAAGATCTGATCCAACCTTAGCTGCATCAACAAGTTAGAGGACGATTTGTCTTGGATTGGCTTACCCTCAAGTGACCTCTCTACTTGATCTGCATGGGACTTCATTCGAAAGAAGGGAAGGCCTCATAGATGGAATAAGGGACTTTCGAGGAATTTCAAAAGATTTGTAGGCTTTTTCAATCCATTCTGCCTATTGAACCAATGCCTAAGAAAAGGATTTCACCTGACTTCCAAATGCAAATGCTGTGTTTTTTTCCACCAAGAGGACTCTGAACACCACTTATGTTTTAAAGGAGAATGGGCTATCCTATCCAAATTTTGGATCAATCGGAAGCTCATAATATTTCCAACCAGATGGAATGGAAATGCTTCACCCAAAGAACCTTGTTCTGTCAAAGCAAATCCCTCTTAATCAATGCTCACAAATTCCTAGTTGCCAGCCTCCTTTGGGAGTGTTAGAAAGAAAGATGTTATGTCATCTATGAAAAGAAGAGAGGCTCCTTTAAAGATGTCATCAACAGTGGAAACTGCATTAGCAGATTTTGCAAAATCTTTTTTGAACACCAAATGTAAACTTGAAAACCTTCAAGCTCTACAGTGGGTAGGTTTTAATTAGCTGACACCAGTCAAACCATGAATTAACAAGATACCTTGGAAAAAACCTTCTCAAACACATCTCAAGCTAGACATGAATGGGGTAGTAACTCTGGATGGAGCTACAACAGGTGGGGGAGTCCTCCGCAATGCTAGAGGTGAGGTTGTAGTCACCTTCTCTGAATCTTATGGTCAAGCCAATGCCCTTACAACAAAATTCCAAGCATTGCAAGGCAGACTCACCATTTACCTTGAACGGGGCTACCACCTAACTAAGCTTAAAGTTGAAACAAAGTCACCTCACCTCTACATCCTTCTTCAGCAATCCAAAAGTAGCTCAGGCATCAATCATCTTGTTAGCCAAGTTCACTCCTTACAATACATTGCAAGGGAAGTCAACAGACTAGCTGACAAACCCCCGCCTATTTCATTAAACAGACTTGCTCAGAATTCCTAACATAGGAGTTGTTGAACCCTTTCCTATCGTTTGTATTATCTTTCTCCATTTTGTAGCTCTCTTCCTTAGGCCCCCGCCCCTTAAATAGATCGGGGTTTTATCAAAAAAAAAGTACAATATTTTCTTATATACCTTTTAAACCTTAAAAAATAGCTGTAATGCACATGGTTAACTTAAAAGCAGCTATGAGAAGTGTATCATGACTATAGTTTTGAATTTTTAATGGTACCTAGGAGAATATTATAATTTGAAAGGTATACAAGATATTTTCAACTTTTACAAGGATATCAAGCAAGGTCTACAGTAAGCTAAGAGAGATTGAAAATGCTTTATAAGCATGATATATTTCACAAATTAAGATGACAGTGTCCCTCTATTTAGAAATGGTGTTAAGGCGAAATGGGAAACAATTGCTGAGATTGTTCAGTGAATACATCCCATAACGTTCAACCAAGTATATTCTTAGCCAATAGAGGTTGTTTCTTTAATATAATTTTACACTGAAGCAACATTAGCAATGCCCAGTGTTCTGAGTAAATGATAAATCTAATAACATATTCAGTAGTAAACTTAAATACGGAAGTCATTATAGTTTTCATATTCTCTAACCACAGGAACAGAGAATTCTCTCCACATTAGATGTCACTGCTGACCTTTTCAGAAACAAATATCTTGAATGCCAATAGAGTCAAGAACTGAAACAAGCGAGGCATGGGTAAATCTTCAGTTATTTTTTCCTGCAAAATGAAACATTCACTATAATTATCTATATTATAACAATTAGTGTCTTAATCCCACTATGTGAAATTGGCCGTTGACAATAATCAATATCTTAATCCCACTATGCATCATTAAAAAAAAATTGTTTCATTTGTAAAATCAAAATATTTCTTGAGAATTATTACCAAAAAAAGAAGCTTCCTCACTGAACAACAAGAAACAGATTATGCAAATTTCAATTCAAGCTAATAACAGAGCACATAATTAAGCTTATTTCATCCGTCAAGTACTTCAAAATAGAAATCCTTAAGAATCCATATTGGTACTAGCAATAAGAATCCTCTTTATGGTCCAATAATGTAACACAAATTCAAGCTATTTCTCTCTCTCCAATCAATTGTTTAAAACATTAAATACTGTGTGGAACATGAGACTCAAAAGTGTTCAACAGATGGTGAAATTCCATATGCTGATTTCACTATTTGGGATGATTGACCTCTTGTATGCAAATTCTAAAATTACATTTTATTAAAGACATAATTGAGATGCATACCTAGGTGGTGCCAAGGCACAATACATATGTTGGGCACTTAATGCCCCACTTTTCTCTAGATTTCGGGATTCTTAATTGGATCCAGATCCAGATCCACCAGGATCTGTGATATCTTTAGGACAGAAAGGAAGAAATTTGGGCTCTAGCATCTAGCAGGTGCATGTTCTTCCTCCAGCAGCCCTTTCAGCATCCTCTGCTAAGCTCTCCATATCAGTGACCTGTTTTGTATTACGCTCTCAAAAATCATATGTATTACATACCATTCTACCATAAGACATCTTGGGGAAAACCCACACATCCTACAGGTCTCAATATGATTTTCACAAATTCTGATCTCAGGGATTCAAACAAGCTCCCATGTCCCACAGCAAGTCCAAGAACGGTATGGTGTTACTTTATTATTTCTTAGTTGTATCATATATGACTGAAATTTCCAGTCAACCAATAATGTTCAAAGATTGATACTAAGATTTTCAATAGGAAAGTGAAAGGAATAATCAAAAATTGAGGAAGAACTATTAAAAATTTATTAGATGATGTAAATAAGAAACAATTGTTAGGGGTCTTGATGAGGAATGATTTTTATTTTAAATTCAAATTTGATAGTTTGTCTAGCATTTCAGATTGGATTTAAGGATACTTTTAGGTTTTACTAATTAGGCTAGTCCATGCGAAGTAGTTACCATGACATAACAGATTATTGTAGAAGTCATTATATATAGTACACACCCATAGGGAGTTAATCTGTTACAGTTAACTGACCTGCATGGAGTGGTCACCCCCCCCCCCCCACCAATACAGGAGAGGGTGACCGATTCACACACACCCATTGATTCATTGCCGTAACCAGAATGGATCAATGGTGTGTGGGTGTACACACCTTAAAAATTATATATAAAAAACGTCTCCTAAGCAAGAGAGCATTCACTGTGCCCGTGGCTAACACCCTGGCCCTTGAGAAGTGTGGCTAAGTCATAAATATATGAGATGTGGACCATGTGGAGCTCAGCTCAGGATTTTTGAGATTTACACTTCTCTATAATTAACTAATGTGAGACTAAATTCCTGTGTTAACATTCCCCTGAAGATCAGTAGAAAAAGCTATCCAGATGTCAGAATCAGTGTACTCAGAGACCAGGATTGGTACCATATTACAAAGACATTCAACTTGAATCTAATTGACAATGAGCAGAGACAGCAAGGATAATAAAAATATGGATACAGGCTGCCGTAGAAATTAGAATGGTGGGTGGTTTCCCTTATCAGGACTTCGTAAATGAAGCCACATAACTCTTGCATTACCAAGTTAATTACGTCCAACATAAGCAATTAGGGATATGAAGACATCAAGAAGGAAGCAATAAGGACTCAAGTACATAAGAAGACAGAAGGAAGAGACACTAGACAACTTTACAACCTTAGATTGATTTCAAGTCAACTTGAAATAAGCTTCAAGGAAAATTATGTAGTGGTTATAAAAATATGTCCATGTGATGCAATTTTTATTTTTCTTGAATCTTTGATAGATGTAAATCTCCCACAAGGCATGTCAAATAGGGCATTTAAACGCTAAGGAAAAATGTTATAAAATCATAAAATGAATCACAAGAAAACACAAAGCAATTTTGGCACACTGATCAGGAATTGGCATATCAATTATGTGAATGCATGTAGTGAAAATCAGTTGATACATTGTTTTTCAATCCCCAAGAGTGTTTTGGCACACCGATTAAAATCAGTATGGCAAACCTAGAAAAATACAAGCAGATGCGATCTGATCAGAATACCAATTTACCAATCAGGATATTAATCCTTCCAACTACTGAGCAAAATGACATACCAATTTATAAAATGATATATAGATTTGCTTGTCATTAGATAGAAAAGTCAAGCTGTTGGGAGATCAATTTTACCTATATTATTGCTATAAAAATGACTTGTTGGAGCTACAATTAATTCCTTTAAAAAGTACATTTGATTCTCCAACAACTCTCTTGCTTCTTACTCAATTTCTTCTTGAGAGTTCACCTTTCTCTCCACCTAGCTCAAGAGAATTTAGTGGTGCATTTATTCACATCATCGATCAAAAGCAACTTTATGAGAGATAGGCTTCAAGGTTGTAAAAGTGTTTATAAGCAAGCTCAAGTGCTCTTCGATCTATAAGGAAAATTGCTAGATTAGTAGAGGTAAGTTTAGCAAGTGAATTACCCTTGGTAGCCAAAAATTTCTGTTGATGGATAGGATGATGATTCCTACCAGATGGGCACTTTAAGGCAGGCAACTTGGTTATGTTTTGTCACTAGTGTATGAGTGGTTTTATAGCTGTTCTAGTTGGTCTATTTGTTGGGCCTTCATACTTGTATTTCTCCTTCTTTTGATTGGGCCCCCACCTCATTAATAGATTGGGGATTTATAGTAAAAAAAAGTTTAGCAAGTGAATTTTCAAGGAAGTGCAAGTAAAGTCTTGAGCTCTTAGTTATAACAAGACTGGATTAGTTTAGGACACAAATGAATCACTTGAGTTGATGTTATCCAGTTTAGGTAAACTATTATAAATTTCATGTGCTTACTTCATTGCTTCCAACGTTTTCTAGCAGGGTAGAATGATCATTGACTCAATTATCCATAATTTATGTGATGTCTTCTTACTTTGTCTAATTAGTGTTTATTGTGATTAAAATTTTCAAAACATCATTATTCACCTCTCTTTAATGAAGTCATAATCCTCACCATAATATCCTACAAATCAATTATTGGAATAGGAATTACAATTCAAGCATTTCTACAAAAATCTGTTGACATCCTGTGAAACAAAGTACCAAAACATATTTAAAATTTTGTGTTTTACAACATGCACACCATTTTAAATTAATATATAATATGTATTTTAGGCACTTTACTCATGAAAACATATAGTGATTTGGACTTACCCTCTCAATAAACCCCTGCAAATGAATTTGTGTTTGTGTTTTTAAACTACAATAAACAAAAACATAATTGTACAATAGAATTACTGCAAACATATATGAAAATTGAAGCAAAAAGACAACCTTCAACTGGTTATAACATCTCCAGAAGTACATCAGAAACTTTTCTTCAGAAATATCTAATCTGCATATGCAAGTATGAAATTGAGGGTTGCTTTATGACAAATAAGGATATAATCGAAAAGTTAGCATAAGACACATTATGCATGTATATGTACCCCAACCAACTTGGCACCTTTCTTTCGTCCAAATGAAAATTAAAATAAGCACATAAATAAGAGAAGGAACTTGACATTTTGAAATCTAGCTTCTACAAAAAGCTAGTTAAACCTATCCCATGAAGAAGCCAAGGCCCCATTTGGGGCCAATTTTAAGTGCCTTGAATTTTGCATAGCCACAATTTCGAAAAAATCATTTCCATACATCACTGATATGAGAGATTTGAAGAAAATCAAGAAGATTTGGAATAGCATTCCATAGTTCATTTTTCTAAAATTGTAAAATCGAGAAAAAGTTTGATTCTAGATGATTTTAAGATTTTGTACAATTCTTTCTCATAGCACAAAATCTGATTTCAAAACAAAAAGAAGAAAATCACCTTGTCTAAAAGGATCTGGGGAACAATCAGGTGAATCTCTAAGTTTTTTAGGCACGATATCCTCAATCTAGGCCCAAAAATAATCCCCCTCTGCATTCAGTGCTTGTTCCAAATTAGCCACAACAGAAACACCAGCTCAGGAGACCTCTTGCTCAACACCCACCACCATCAGCACATTGTCAACCTTCATCAGCTCCTAATGGATCTCCACTGCCAAAGCTTCCACCTCCATTTACTCCCCCACCATAGTACCCACCTCCTCCTGCTCAGTACCTAATAGTATGCCCCAACAGAAACCTCCCCACCCTGACAATCCCTTCCAACAGCTTCCCCTCTCTGTTCATCCCCTACACAGACCCATCCTAAACCACCTCTATCCAAGATAAGGAAGGTCTTTGAACTTTATGGACCACCACCCAAAAAGTCTCCATTCCACACATCAATCTAACACACTTGAGCAACCAAAAGCCCTATTGCACCACCACATGAACAATAGCAGCCTCCACATAGGTTCCCCTAGTAGTGCTCCTCTGAACCTACCTTAATCTCCCAAAGATCCAAACCACAGAAGCAAATGTGGAGACATCACAAGCATCCAGAGGAATCCCAACAAGGCGAACACAAATGGGCAGCCCTTCCATTCTTGACCAAGGCACCATCTCCTTGTGCCATTTTGACTACCCCATGGTAACCCATTCTGATCTCAATTATCTCCCTTGCAATAGCTCATCCCTTGCCAAGCAATTGGGAAATGCACCAAGAAGTCTCCCCATATAAATGTTTCATCTACCATGAGAGATTCACCCACAATCAACCATTCAACCAACTTCCCAAATGTGAGGCATCCCAAAAAGGAGCATGGCAAACAAGACATCCACTCAACCACTAGTGAGCCCCTAGTGCAGCCAGAACCCACTCCACTTCAATCATAGGCACATTCATCTGAAGCACAGAACTATAACCACCTCTGATTCCAAGAACCAAACCTGTAAGCACAGTAGCCCCCTTCCCAAAGTCATGCCCAACTCGCCCCTATAAACAAGTACCTAATGAATGCCCTAACCCCCCCTACGATGAACCGAATCACGGTAGGATGTTGCACAATGGGCCCTCCCTAGGCATCTCAAACACTGATCTAAAGACCATCAATCACCTTTATGCACCTTACACATCCCTTCTCTCTCCCTTTCAGCAGCCAACCACCTACCAAACCCCATTCAACTATTCCACCCCAACCCTAGAAGCCCCAAACACAAAGGCAACAGGCCACCTGCTATTGAGAGGCCATTTTGCTACCTCGCCATGGTTCATCCAAAAGCACCACCTTTGTCAACTCCCTTGACAAAGATAACCAAGGCTGGCTGCTACCAAGAGTTGCCCTCACGATCATAGGGGCATGCTCACCCATAAGCACTCCATTGAAAATCTTGAGCAGCTATTTTTCAGTAATGGGAACTCTTTGGGAAGCTCTTGTCCCAAAAACCTGGGACTCAATCTTTCCTCTTGGGCTCTTGTCAAGGATGTCATTCAATTCACTGATTCAATGGCAGTTAGAACCTAAACTTGAGGAACATCGAGGATAATGAAATGGAAGAAATGACGAATATCCTAAACATCCTTCCTAAGGACATGCAACTTTTGATAAACAAAAAGGATAGCATATTTTGAAGTGAACCAGAAAGAGAATTCACTGTCAGAGATTGCTCACTGAAATTGTGGGGACATTTGGAGATATTATAAGTTGGTGTGGAAATGTAAGATGTCACTTAAAGTGTGGGCTTTCTTGTGGTTACTGATGCATGAAAGAGTGATTACCAAGTGGTACCACAACAAATGGGCTAAGGATAATGATCCTAGGTGCAGATCAGAAGATGAGGATGTTGATCATCTGACTTTCACTTGTCCCTCAAGCAGGTGGTGTGGAGCATGATTATTACCAGGGTATTGAAGATGGACCTACAGTTTCAGTCAATGGAGGATCTTCTATTAAAATCAAGCCGGTGCAAAGGCAAAATAAAAGACGAAGCTCAGCAGTTGCTACTCATGGTGCATGCTACATACTGGAGCACATGGTTAGCCAGGAATGATGTGGTGTTCAATAGGAGGACCAGGGATGAGCAGGATATTTACTAAATGTCCTTTTCTGTTTTTTTAATTAGGTTAAATTTCTTCTGTAATAAGCACTGTTTTGTAATTCTGGGTTGGGAGGTGTGTTGATATGGGAGTGTCGTGTACTTTTTTGTGCTTAATTCTAGTCATGAATCTATTTTGCAATAGGAGGTTGATTAAAAGATCTAACCCTTATTTTGCGATACTTATTCTATGAGAAGAATCTTCCTTATCCTTTTCAAAAAAAAAAAGCTAAAAGAAAATAAAAATGAACAAAGAAGCATAGACATGAAGAGTAAATTTCCATGGAAGTTGTAACTTGCAAATGCATTCAAGATACCTACCCATTGATACGATATCTTTCTCTAACATCAATTAAATGTGGGGATGTAAAGAGTCCAGTACGGAAGCCACATTCACGCAAAATAGACTCACAAAATGTGCAAGTCGAACCCTGAATATGATTTTCACAAGAGAAAAAAGAAGAGAATCAAGATGTCTCAATTTACAAAATTCATAAAGGTTTGTTCTCTGTAGCATTCTTCAGAAACATATATACATGAAAAGATTATACTTCATTGATTTAATCCACTGAATACAGCAAAAAGTTCCAGTTTAAAGTTAAAACCAAATATATACATGAAGAAAGGCCAACATAGATGCATGAATCATAGAAATGGAATATTCCAGCCAATCAAAGGATTCACTACAATTGTGCTTGAAGATATGCTTTTTTTAAAGAATAGGGTGATTGTCATTCAGAAACAGTATGGGAGCAAAGTGTTGTACAATGCTAAACATAATACAAAGAGATTTGATACAAGCCACATCTAGAATATTGCATAAACATGACTCCACTTGAAGATTTTGATGTGGATAACTTTATGAATCAAAGACATAATACCCTAAGAAATTCTTGATTGGCTTCAGGACAATCAGTCCCATACTATATTTTAAGAATTGGGGTAGCTATATAAAGAGGTGAGTTGATGCTAAAGTAACTTACAATTAAGCATTTTTGAGTTGAGATGGTGTGTCATATTGGTATTGCTTTAAGTCACTGGCTTCATAGACTCATCATCAATTGACAGTTAAGTACTGGTATATAGCAAGCTAATATAGAAGTCCATGAAGAGTTGTGTAATGCTCTAAAGTGGATCTATCACCTTGTTGAATAGTGAAAATCTACTCATAAACCTTTAACACCTTAGACATATTCTTCTCACAGCCATACTTCTTCTTCAAGGTGTCTCATATCTTCTTTTTAGGGTGTAACATCATCACTTCACAAGCTACAATAAGACTCCATACTTGAGACCATCCAAGACACAATGGCCAAAATCATTAGCATATCAATTGTCATAAGTAGCATCCTTAGAATTTGGAGGATCTTGATTGAGATGGTTGAACTTAAGACGGGAAGCAATAAAAATCTCAAAACTCTATGTCCGAAGGAGATAGTTTTTCCATTGAGCTTCATGGAGGTTTCCTTCAAATTATTCACCAATGATCCACGCAGAACCATAAATGGCAGTTCTGATCACACAAAAACCACTGCAAAGGTCTGTCCAATCACTGGAAGACACCAAAACACAGCATGAGTCATCCAAAGGCACATACACACAATCCAAAGGTAGCAACACATACAGATAATGGGTATCCACACACACACAAACCCTTGGAGTATTGAAACAGCCTACAACATCTTTGTGATCAGCAAATGCAGCTATCTATGCTACCGATCACACAAAAGGAGACACCAGAAAGACCTTAGACTGTTGCTGGAGGCTGGAAAATCCCCATTCAAGAGTGCTAAGCCATATCCCTAGGGTTTCAATGAAATCCAAGGGCCAGCAGGAGGAGGACAGGGTAGGAGGGAGGGCTACAACGATTGGAGAGGCAGGAGATGGGTGACGCAGGCACCAGAGAAGGTGAGGAGCTAGCGGCAGGTGGTGGTGGGGCCAATGGCCACTATTAGTGGGGTTGATGACTGCTAGCAGAAGGTGGCAGTAGATTCTAGGGTTTTTCTTTTGTAGTCTGATATCACATGAAAACTAAAAATGGTGAAGATTGAATTGATGTCAGTAACCAACAATAAGGACCTTTACATAGGATGGATTAACACAAAATGAGCAATGTAGGCCCCATGTTCCACATACAATAATGGATCCAATTATTACATACTTTAACAGATTAGACTTCTGTCAATACTCTTATTCACCATGACCCCACCACTCCACTCTCACATCCTTTCTCCTTACCTCCCTCGTTCTCCACATGTTAGAGCTTATTTGCAACCCTTTAATCCATGTTACGAGGAGAGCATAAACATTTACCTCCAAAAATCATGTCCATGTCCTCCAATGAAAGCTCAAAACCATCCCCAGGAACCTTTGTCAATTAACTTTCAAATATAAACCAAATCAAAATGAAACTTTAACACCAAGTAGATTATCTTATAAATTAATTAATCATAAAATTAAATTGTAACTTAAAAAAATAATTGATTCCTAGAGGAAAATATTCTTATGGGCACCTACAGACTACAAGGAGCTTTTTCACTTATCTTTGATTCCATTAACAAATTCATCACCAGATCTATATTCATAATAGCTTCAAGAGCTTTTTAAATCATGAAATTGTCTAGATGCCATGGAATATAGCACCAAAGAAGGTCTTCCAAGGGAATCTCCTACAAAAGCAGAATTACTTCAGTTCCTCTCCATGAGAAAAATATGAAGGGAGCTTCCAAGAGAAGGTTGAACCTAAGCCACATTTTATTTCCTCAAAAATGATTTCATATAAGCTTGAATTTGCATTTTATTAGGCAAACTACATTAAGCTAGATAACTACCCATGGCAAGAGGATGTTTGATAATGATTATTAACATTTTTTAATAACCATCATCAAATGTATTATTAATACAACAGCTTGTTTCTATACATCAACTTAAAAAACACTGTAGTTTAAATTAAAAATGCTAAAAGGATAAAAGATGGATTCTACATCATTTTTGAAAACACTAACTTATTTTCACATGCTAGATGAAAATAATTGTTACCAAACTAACCCTACCCAAGACATTCTCTAGAAAAAGAAATAAGTGCACTTGCAACATTGTATTGCTCTACCAATTACAATGCTCTGGATTTTTGACAGATATAAACAGAAAGACTGTACTTGAAGATTAAATATTTAGGAATAAACCAAATAATTACACTAGAAAATTAAATGAATGTAGGGGATCAAATCATGTATAATACCTTTCCTTTGGTCCCTGAAACATGAATAATTTTAAGCCTATCAATATGTTCCTCCAAATTCAGTACCTATATGATAACATAAGTATATTATATCAAATAAATGATGTAATAATATAGAATTTGACTCTCACCAATTCACATAAGAAAGAAAGTAATTATGACTGCACTAGATAAGATCCAGTATGAACAGTGCAACCAATTACACAAAAAAAGAAAAGAAATAACCACCCAGTATCGTGTTCACATGGTATCCATGAGGCTTCCAAGGGCAATGTGATTCAAACAGCAGAGGATGAAATCTTAGTTCATATCACTGGTACAGAGAATTTATAAATATATCTAGACTAGTATTGTATATTTCATATCTCTTGCTTTCAGGCAAATCCCAATCTTCAACATTTAAAACTAACCATGGATGGTGATCATGTACAGAACTATCTATGATGCACCTGTTGATGGATTAGTAATCAACATATGGTCCCTCAAAAATTTGTCACATCAACAATAAGAGAAAAGTATTGTCGGATCATAACCCAATTCTACATTATTCAATACAATTCATCTTTCTAATGGTTTTCCATGTGAAATGAAAATTTTCCACAATTTGAGAATTGAGAAAGTGATGGATGTAAAGATTGAACAACTTGTTATTGGACAAGACATTCTATTGACGGCTAAAACTATATATGACATGCAATGAGATTTCATTTGAGCAAAGCATGGACAAAATCATGAAAAAATAGCTCGACACTAGAAACAGGAGCAAGCCCTGGCAATGCAAAGTGCAAACATGCATCCAATTAAAATTTAAGACTTTTAAGAGAGTGCTTGTTAAAATTTTCTATTCACAATGCAATATCAATTTCCTAGACAAAAAAAAAAAACTACCACCAAGGAAATTTTTTATTTCCCAAAACACCTATATCCCAATGAAGTATTTAACAATCTTAAATGGAATGTTACCTATACAGAATACAATGCCATCAGCTAAAATGTTTTCTAGACCCTCAATTGTATAGATAAATCATTTAAGAAAGAACCATGAAATTGTTCTCATTTCTTTTCACATTTTAACAAGCTAGGATAAATGCAAAGATATGCTCTCTGGAGGAATTTGCATTATTAGAAATTGATGTCAGTTTATAGAAATTTATATCATGTATAAATGACTGAAAACGGAAAACCATATTCAATCAGTAAAATAGTAACCAACAAAGAACTGTACTTTACCTTGAGATATTTGAGCATCATATCAACATTGTTAATCCTTTTGGTGTCACTGTTATCTCCACATCTTTTTTGACTGATAAGAGAGGACAGAATGTCCATAGCATCTTCATATGAATTTGAAAAGGAAACATCTTTTGAATTCCCCTGGGCAACCACGTTGTTCTCCATCTAAAGAAAAATCTAAAATATGAACAAACATGATATATTAATCGAAATTTTCTATCAAGCAATATAGTTTGCTAAACCAGCATATTCCAAGAAAAATAAAAAGAATACACTATGAAAGTAATTACATATAACAGTGATTCCTCCATTTCTAATCTCTTAAGAGTTCCTATCTACGCACAATGGTCACTAATCATTTACAACTGCTCATTGTCTATGAATCACAGATATAAAAGCATTAGTTCCCAATGAATATTTAAGTTGATTCATTAGTATGGGCATTCGCACAATACATCCTTATAGAAGCATGACAAGGGTCACAATAGTAAAAACCAACGTCCGGTTTGGTCGTAAGAACGCAGGACACCGACCAAGGAAATCATATTTTTGCTACTCGCCATATGAAAAGAGAGAAACAAATATCCACAGAACGACCAGAGTAACAACCTTGACAGAATCACCAGAAGTTTGCTATTCGCCACACCAAAACAGGGCAGGAGATCGACGAGACAAGATAGGAAACGTCAATTGAAGGTCGGATTCTAGATACGAAAAGGAGATGTTGAAGAAGGAGGCGCAATGTATCGTCTCTGCTGCGTCGCGGCACACCTGCCGAAAACCCTCCACCGTGCGAGGAAGAACCACGGACCTCGACTCGGAGAAAGGGGAGAAGGATATTCTAACTTCTTCATGTGGTCTGTGGCTGATTCTTTTTTTAGAGTTGGTATTTCTTTATACTTTCCATGGATTTTTTTTTAAACGAGGTTGATTAAATTTTTGGTAATGAGTTATTATTAAATTACCTGTAAAAAGATTCTCATTTATGCGGATTTCATCATATTAGAACTTATAAATCATTACGAGTTATCGTCGTATTGATAACTTGAATTTTATTTGATTATTAGGGGAGATTTGTGAGAATTGAGAATAGGTGTTTGTGTCATTTTAAAAGTTGAAAATTTATTTCAACTTTTTAAGATATAAAAGTCAATGAATCGTAGACTTTCAAACTTCATCAAATTTAAAAGTCTTTGAAACCTAACTTTGACATCTACTTGTTCTTTGATCTTATTTACTTAAATATATATATATATATTTATTTTTTTATAAGTAAACAAATAATTTTCATAAATAAAATATTAAATTTAATTTATAATTAACTACGAGTACATTATGTCTATTAATGTACAAATACAAGTTGAATTTATAAGAAACTATCAAAATCACTTTGCTTAATAAATTTTCATAACCAAGATATAATGTATATTCATAATATACTTATTTCGTTGATTTACAATTAACTTAATAAACTTACCTTGTGAAGTTATGATTAACTCAACAAGCTTTCATGTAACTTATAATTAAAATTGTAGTTTACAAAAGAATACAACTATCAATTAGACAATTCTATATATTACAAACAACATTAATTAAACTCTTGAATGTTAATTCATCTTACATTTATTATTGATCGATTCTAACATTCAATAAATCCAAATAGTAGATTTTTTTTAAATCAAGATTTCAAATATTTGTATTAAAATATGATTTTCTATAACTACAATTAAATAAGCATAAAACATTTAATACTACTAACAATACAAATATAAACGATACAACATATATTTAATAAGCTTAAAACACAGATAATGAGTTTTGTTTTTATTTTTGTTCCTTCAGATAAGTAAATGGTGAAAGATAAAATTTTCTATCAACAATAAGAAAAGTTTCTATTACTACATGCAACGCAATTACACCACTAAAAACTTAATCACTTACTATTAAGCACTCTTATTCCTACTAGATTGCTAACTTAGACTTTTGTAAGTTGAACTCCTCTTCAACATAGCGACATCAACTTGAAACCAATGCTAAAAGTTTTACTATCTCTTAAAAGATGATTCAGTGCTTGGTAAAAATGTCTTTATTTTCCTTGACATAATCACTCATTATAGTAGTTGTCAATCATTGTATTTAGCTCGAAATTGACCCAACATCTGAAAAGTATTCTCACAAACCTCCAATAGATAGTGAATGGTGGTGTTGATGGGAGCTCAAGGAACTTCCAACATTTTCTATAGTTAGCACAATTCTTCCCCTTTTTCTTCATTCTTTCTCCTTTCTTTTTATATTTCTTTTAGTAATAACTATTTCTGCCTAAATCACTAATTAGATCTCCTTCCTTTGCATCAACAATAGTGATTATTTTTTCATTTTACATTTTTAAATCATGGCGTAATTTATGTAACGTGATTTCCTTCAAATTTCTTACAACTGCTCACAATCGAATATTAGAAAATAATTGGTCTGTGGAGTTAATGTAACTTAATAGATATACTTCGTTGACTTAACTCTTAACTTAACATACTAGTCTCGTTAAGTTAAGCTTAACTCAACAGATTTGTTCAATTCTACAGTTTAGTAAAATAAATATTTATATAACATTTAACACTTAATATGCAAAAAAAGTAATTTCTAATTCATTCATAAATGATACTTAATTAACCACTAATTCCTTAAAATTATGCATATTTTTTAATTAAGACATGTAATCATATAATTGTGACATAATAACTTAATTCTTATATGATAAGCTAAATACCAAGTAATTAACTATTCATTAACTACTAATATTATATATTTTTTCATTCTAAACATTGCTCATCTCGAAGGCAACTACACAAGGGAAACTGTCATCCCATCTGTGCCACATGCAAGGATTCATCTTGAATTCAACCACGCAAGGGGTTTATCTTGAAGATGACCATGCAAGGGGAAACATCAGCCACAAGTTTGTTTGATCTTCCTATCCATTGTATGTCTATTGTCATACATGTGTGGTGAAGGCTATAGGAGGTCCATTGTCTAATCTTCCTCCAACTTGCATTTTAAGCCTAGGAAATCCCTTTTGTCTTGTCTACATCTATGAAAGCTATCAATCTTCTACTCTATCCTATCTACATTTGTAAAAGCTAATGAATCTCTAGTGAGATTTTTGCTTGCCTATAGCTTATGTAGGTTTCTTGTTTTATTTATTTTAATATATTCTCCATTGTTGCTCAAAAAAAAATGTTGGATATGAAAGATCTAATCAAAAAGTGAACAATTTGGATCAAAGTTTAATAAGCATATATCATATGTATCTGAATTTGATTTGAACATTTTTCAAATATGAATAAGATCTATGAGTTTTCTAATGAAATATATTGGTCTTCCTTTAATGCATAGGAAACATTGTATCACATATTGTGAATCTATTTTAAAAGTGTATTGTGGCCTTGTTAAATGGAGAAAATATTCTTAAGGCATATTTGGTTACTCGTAATCCATATGTAATATAATGCAATTGAATTATATTCCTTATTTAGATTACAATATTTGTGTTTTTATGATTATAAACTTTATAATTTGATTATAATAAAGTTAGTTATTTGAAACATTGCTTAGTTAAAACTTAAATGGAAAAATTAAATTATGGTCTATCATTGATCTAATTTGCAATTTTTGTTGTGATAGTTATTTGTAATTTCTCTCTACACCAAAAAGGCATATGGAACTAAGTTGATGTTGTTTAGTTATTGTATTATCATTGTCTAGTTCGTTGTGGTATCTATTAGGAGGAGTTAAAGACTACAATCAAGAAATGGAATTTTCAATACATTTTGAAGATAATGAACAACTATTTATTATTGATAGTAATCAAGAACAAAGAAAAATAATAGCAGATGAAATACATGCAACAATGTCACAATTTATGTAGTATAATCATCATTATTAAGTCATAAACTATGTTTTGTATTTTCTTCATTTAAGAATTTATTAAAGAATATTTTAAATATTAGAAGATATGACTTTACATTTCAATGTCATAATTTAATTCTATTTCATGTTGTATTTCAATATTTTTGATTTATGTTTTTTAAAATTTATGATAATAAATAATTAAAATATATATTTTATGATCATTAAAATATATAATGTCAAATTATTATTTTTTTAATTTCAAATATGTATTATAAATAAATTAAGAAATTTTTTTGAATAACTATATAATTTTCATAACACGAATACATTCAAATTTTACTTTATCCGATTAATAACTTTTCATTTTTCAACTTTTTACGTGACATAAATGAGTTAAGATCTTTTTATGCAGAAACAATAAAAAAGACAATAATGGTTAAGTATGAAATTCATAGAAAATGAAAAAGTTGGTAATGTATGTTTGTATATTAGTCAAAAATATATAGAATTTAAATGTTTTTGTTAGAATTAACATGAATTATAAGATTGAATTTAAATTTATTTAAATATTAATGCGATTAACTTCATTTTTTATATTAATTTTGAAAATAATAATTATGTAGATTTTTTATTTAAAAAAGTATCATTATTATTTTCACATTGAATTTAGAAGGTTCGACGACCAAGGAGTTAGAACAAGCACACGATGAGGTAGGTTTGGGGCAATTTTGCAGGATTTCTTGAAGGGTGGATTGAGAAATCAAAAGGGACTTGATCTTATATATGGTAAATTTAGTGAGAATTCATTTCTTTAGGGCGGATTTCTTTTATGTCTCGATCGCGTCTGGTGTAATTACGTTTTGAGTTGCAGACCTTGAAGAAGGCAAATAAATCCATGGTTGATTACCTCCCTTTCTGATGATCTCGCCATTGTCGGAGCACCAATCTCCAGCCAAGAACTTGTTCTTTACATTTTGGGTAGCCTTGCATTCGAGTATTAACAGTTGGTTGTCCTTCTTACACTGGAGGAATTACAAAGTTTAACTCCACACACATAAGATTCGTTCTCTTAAAGCTGCATCGGTCCTTGAAGGTGTTCCCATGGCCAACGTTGCTGCTGCATCGGTCCTTCTCGTGGAAGTGGGCGACAACAGCGAGAACGTATAACAACTTGCGCAGCTCTCGTTCCCAGTCGTATTCTAATGCCTCCATTCAGTGTCAGATTTGTAACTGCAATGGACATATATAATAATGCACTCAATTGTTATCGACGCTGCTTAGACACTACGACATTCGTATTAGCAAACATGGCTTCTTCTAAACAATAAACGACTGACGGAGATTTGTATCCTGATTCAAGTGCAACACATTACATGACTATGATAGCTGGGCTTCCTTTAAATTCTGTCTTGATTCTTTTGTGGCCGAGGACCTACACACCAAGGAAGTCGGTCCTTCTTCAACAGGTCCACCTCTAAAAAGCTCTACTGATGTGCCATAAAATCCTTCATATTTCCGAAGAATTTAGAAGCTGCTAATAAATGGCGTTTGGTCAAAGCCTACTCCGCCGCTCGCACTAGCTGCGCCATTTGGCATGCACGCCTTGGTTGCCCTCATTTCCAAGATGCTCAATCAATCATCCAACAATTCGGCTAACCGTCCACTTGTTCTACACCGGCCTTCTGTCATTCTTGTCAGATAGGCAAAAGTCATCAGTTGTCTTATCGATCTCACCAGTAGTACACGCACGTCTAAACCACTTGAGTTACTACACACTTATGTAATGCATGTCGTTACTGCATTCAATTTCTCGATGCTATTCCAAATTCCTTTGGATATTTCTAACGAATACTGATAGTGGAAAACTCCTTGGCCATAGCTATAGCATCATCACTTCATAGAGTGGTAATGACGGCGAATACCTTGCTTTTAAAAACGATCTACGATAGAATGATATCAACCGTAGGTTTTGCATGCCCACATTCTCATGCTTGAAATGGAGCTCGGAAACAGAAACACAAGCACATTGTTGATTCGAGATTAACTAACCCTCTTAGCCCATGCAAATATGCCATGAGAATGATGGTCAGAAGCCTTTGTAATAACTATTGCTTACTTAATCAACAGGTTACCTCTTCAAACCAAGACCTACAAAAACTGTTTTATTTAATTGTAAACCTAATTACACTCAACTCCGTGTCTGCGGATGCACTTGTTGCCAACACAAATTTCAGTTCTGTCCCAAGTCATGCATATTCCTTGATTGTCCTGCAAATTATAAAGGATACTGTTGTCTTGATCCTACGTCCTATACAATTTATATATCAAGAGATGTTATATTTAAAGAGGAAGACTTTAGCCTTGAGCTCAAATTACAACCTACCACCTCCACAATTCCATTATCTTCATTACCTTCTCCGCTACTCAGGGTACATCACCTCAAGACAATAATCTTTCCTCTCCAAGTTCCTCACATCATCTTCAACCTCTACACCACCTCCTTCGCCTCATGTTCTACTGCAACACTTTCTCCATCACAAAGCTCCTCAGATCCACCTGAACCTCCTCCCACACATCCCATGCATGATTACTCGTTCCAGATTTGGCATATTCAAATCGAATCCAAAATACACCCTTCATATTTGAAACTCAATCCCCAACGCTCACCTGTGATGTTGCCAAACATCAACATTGGCGAATAACCATGGCAGAGGAATATAATATTCTCCTCAGAAATGAAAGATGGACGTTGGTTCCTCCCAAGGCAAGCTAGGCACAATGTCGTAGGCTACAAATGGATTTTTAAACCCAAAGAACATGTAGATGACACTGTAGGGGCGCTTTCACAACAGCCAAGTTTGGATTTCGAACATACATATAATCCAGTAATAAAACCAGTTACAATACGAGTTACATTTCATGTACCTCTGAAGCAACCGCTTGAATTTATAGGTCCTCAGCTTCTTAATCAATAACATGAATTTTCCTCATTTCCCTTAACTGTGCGTGAATTATGTTTGATTCGATCTGAACAAGTGCAAGTTGTAGCCTTAGAATCATAAACTTAAGTAGACAAGTATAAGTTATAACTTAGTAAATTACTTCCAATATAAACTAAATAGGTTACGTTTACTTTGATAAGTATGATTAATTAACTAACCTAGATATATATTGCTTGTAACATACACGTAATAGTATAATGGAAAGGTCACATTTTTTATTTACTTCCTAAACACGTATTTCCCACACATACATGGGTACGGCTTTCTCGATAATGATAATATTTTTTACTTGAATTTATATGAATGAATTTCTAACGTGATACGATTATATAATAAGTATACGACGCAACGCGATAATATGATAATTTTTCAAGATATATTTTGAAATCAACATTAAATCTAACGAGCATAATTTACAATTTTTAAATAAAAATTAATATATAAATATAAAAACTAAATTCAGGTATATGTCTCGTATATTTGAATTTATAGTATATTTGATAATCAATCAACCATATTTTCGCTAAATTATACAAGAATACGATAGGGTAATGATAAATATGATAATAAGATTATCTGACGTGATTAATATACAACCCGACGAGGCCATGAAGTCGATGACATACACTTAACCAGTTGTCGTCACGTGACTACGAAAATTCATGAAAAAAATGATATTTTATTTTATAAATTGATTCCTACCAGATGGTGGGTTGATCGCAATTACATAACGATAATAATAATAATAATAATAATAATAATTAAGTAATATTTCTTTACATGAAGTTAACTACACGAATTATTTTCTTCTTCCAAATATCTTTATTTAAAAACACACAACATATTCGTAGTTTAGGTGAGTCGGTGGGGAACAAGAATTTATCAAACTCCCACGACAAGGCAGCAAGAAATTCAAAAGTCATGGAAGCCGACATGGGTGCTTCTGCCCAAGAAAATTTCGGCCTGGTAAAATTCTGCCTCATCGCTCTTTATCGCTAAAAGAAGTATAATAATATATGCACCAACACAAGCCATCGTTGCTGGAGAAATTCTGCACGGTATGAAAGGGGGAAGCAAATGAGGACAAGAACTTGCTCCTTCTTTCTCTGGAAGAACGTCACCCACTTGGCAGCAATTCAAAAGGCAGGCAGCATTATCAATGAAATTGGTCAATCTCCTGTTCCATGCACTGCCAAGGAGTTATAATTTATAATAAGGTGAATATATGCGGTACTCTTCAGCTTTCCATTCAAATCTTTCTGGAAGAGTTTAAAATATTGCCTCCCTGTCAGGATTACTCCGTTTGTTTGGAGAGTTACATGTATTTATCAGATTGCATTCCAACCAGACAAGGGCTGGCAAGAATCATTCAGTTTCCACATGTTAACAGTGTGCTCAGAGTCCCACCGTTCAAACCTTCCTCAATCGCTCTTACTCTAAAGCTGTATTCTTCTCGAGGCCTCAAGGATTTACCTGTGATCAGAATTTTTCAACGGTGGACAGTGTCTGTGAAGCTTTTTTCAGAGAAGAAAGTCGGAGGAAATGTGTTGCTGCTCATGGTGTTGGTCCACTGGGTCATATGGAAAAGGCGATGTAGGATAGGCTGACCGTACAAGGAAGTCCCTCATCCTTTGCACAAACGTTGCCCTCTTTTCTGTGTGAATCAGACTGTTTATCCTATTCGTCTTTCTTTTGCAGACACTCAGTATCCTTCTGTTGCTTCACTGTGTATCATTACATTGAAATATTAAATTCTAAATTGCAGTAAACCTTAGATGTTGAATTCTAACTATTCTTTCCAAAATAATGGCCAAGTTTTAATTGTTTACACTGGGATTTTTTTAAAGAAGAAGAAGAAATTATCAGAATTGATGATTCAAACTTCAAACCCATTCGACTGAAGGATTTTTTCCACCAAATCCAATCTAATCCGGTTGAATTGACTGGTCTCTGGGAAGGGTTTTAAAGTAAAGCTATGTACAGGCGACCCATTCTATTTACTGTACGATGATATCATCACTGTGTTGTGAGAAAAATAGAGATGGAATCAATAGATGGGCATGCGAGGGAGGCGTGATGAAGAATGTGCCGACGTTCCAGGCGTCGAGAGGAGATGGTGTTTTGAGAAGAGGAGCCAGGCGGTCGAGGTCCGATGGCTACGGTGGAAGAGGTTCGGCACAGGAGCAGGTTGCGGCAGAAGGGGGAGATGGTGGCAGGGACTTGAAAATTCGATATCCTTTTGTGGTATAATAGTCATTTCGCACAAGGGTATTTTTGTTTGTAAAAAGAACTAAAAACTGTGGTCTTTATATATTTTGGTTGTAGACAAGCCGCTGAAATAAAATATAGCCTTAGAATCTTAAATGAACCGTAAACAAATAAAAGAGGTATAAATTGATTTGGTTATTAAACGGATTAAGCATTACTTAAATCCAAAAAGGTAATTTGGAATTAAATCCAACTCGAGCAACATATAAAGTTTAAAAGTTCATACTTATAGTAATATAAGAAAAACTTTTATAATAATAATATTTTTTGCATTACAAATGTCACTGTCTCTGAGATAATTTGGGCGAGAAAAGAAGGGGTGAAATCATAATTTTCCCATAATTATTATTTCAGTTCTTGGCGGGTATAAAAACGAGCAGGGGAGCCCCTTCTCTCTCTCTCTCTCTCTCTCTCTCTCTCTCTTTTAGAAAGATCAAAGCTTTCAAAACCGAGCGACCCCAGAAACACCCAACAAAGTGAGCAACACCAAGCAAGAGATAGAGAGAGAGTGTGTGTACGGAAACAGAGGAGGACTGGAGGAGGGGAGTGATCGGGGCTAGGTGGAGGTTGCGATACTCTTCCTTCCCCGTGGGAACCCCTCTTCCCGATCGATAGGGCCGTTGGGATGATGGAGCAGCAGAAGATGTACTTGCAAAATCCCGATCCTCAAACAGGATTGGAAGGTGAGTGCTTCCTCTTAACTCGCCGCCGTCAGCATTGCTTTTCCTTCGAGGTTCTCCTGTTCTGTGCACCTGGTTTTGGTTTGGTGGTAGGGGGAATTGGGGATTCGGGACTGTAACGAGGTTATGTTCTGTTTTCTTTTGTTGTTTATGTAGGATCAATGTGGAAATTGGAGCTGGCGGGAGGAGACAGTGGAGCGGAATATCCGGAGAGGCCCGATGAGCCGGATTGTATGTATTATATGCGGACAGGGACGTGCAGATACGGAGATAAGTGCCGGTTCAATCATCCTCGCGATCGGGTGGCTCCTGTGAGTGATTCAACGTTGCCGTTCTTATTTTTGGTTTTGTTGCCCAGGGATTGGGTGGTTTTTAATGTTGCTGTTTGTTTGTCTTATTGGTGGTGTGTGTTTTTTTTTTTTTTTTTTTTTTTGGGGGGGGGTTGTTGCCGATGTTTTAGAATATCTAGGCTTCTTTTGCTTAAAAGTTGAAACCTTTTGCTTGCTAGTGGGTTTATTGATCAGTTAGTCGGGTGTTTGAATTGTTAAATAATTGGTGGCATGGATTTCCACAGATTGTGTAATCGTGAGTTGAATTGGTTGTTAATATGATTGTGTCTATATTCAGATGACAGGAGTTACAAGGTCTGGAGAGAAGTACCCTGAGAGGCTTGGGCAGCCAATTTGCCAGGTAACTGAGGCACCGTGGAATCTCACAAGAAAACCCCTGCACTGTAGATCTTTGAGTTAAACCTGTTTTTCTCTTCTGAGATTTTAATCACACATAATAAAAAGGAATTCTACTATTTGATCCTTTCTTTTTCCCGCAGTATTTTCTAAAGACAGGGACTTGCAAATTCGGTGCCACTTGTAAGTATCACCACCCAAAACAGGGGGATTTAATCACAATCAATATACATGGGTACCCCTTACGCCCGGTTTGTTTCCATTCTCTGATCGTACCGTGTTTTTTCTATTTTCATATTCTGATAAATAGCATTATTCATAAGTTGCTGATGCTTCCATTTGAATGAAAAATACAGGGTGAAAAGGAATGTTCCTATTACGTAAAAACAGGACAATGCAAATTTGGTGTGGCCTGTATTTTCCATCACCCTCAACCAGTTGCTTATTCGGTTCCTCCAGCCACACCCTCATTTTATTCAGCGGTTCAGTCTCCTTCTGTTCCTTCACCTCAGTCATATTCCACAACTAGTTGGCCAGTTGCTAGGCCAGAGTTTTTGCCTGGGTCATATATGCAAGGGGGCCATGGTTCTCTAGTTTTCTCCCCAGGGTTTGTTCCGGTTTCAGGATGGAGTCCCTACCCGGTTGGTAGAACTCTACTTGTGCATTTATTCACAGTTTGCAACATGTCTGGATCTCAGAGAAATAACATTGTTCTTTCTTCATACTAAACAGCCTCCTGCGAGCTCTGTTTTCTCTCCTGGGGGTCAGCATACTGCTCAACCAAGCTCCATGTATGGTGCTGCACAACAACAGCTATCTGCCTCAGCACCTGCTTACCTTGGTTCATACCCATTGGTATCATCATCAGCTGGACTCTCAAGCAGCAGCAAGAAAGAACAAAATTTCCCTGAGCGACCAGATCAACCAGAATGTCAGTTCTACATGAGGACAGGGGATTGTAAATTTGGTCCCACATGCAAATATCATCACCCACCAGAATGGAGCTTTCCAAAGACAGCCTGCACCCTTAGCCCCATTGGTCTTCCTCTTCGTCAGGTACGATTCATTTCTGTTGCATACCAAGAAGGATCAAGAAGGCCATTTTTAAGATTAAATAAAAAGAAAATATGTCAGGATTTCAATACATGCTTTTCTTGTTCAATTTTTCTTCCCTTCAATTTGAATGTTAGCATAAATGTTTTTGTCGAATACCCAGGTTAGTGTCATTTCCTAAATATAATAATTTTTCTTGGATTTAATATTCACTAGGAGTATCAATAATAGGTTGGATGTATCTTTAAAATTATTGTTTGAGTGGAGAAGTATCCTTGCTGTACATGCACAAGTCCTACTTCTTACTTTTAATGTGAGACTATTTCAACAAAAAATTATCATGATTATGCAATAATAAGGATGGAAATTGTTTGGAATAAAAAAATATGGGTGCTACTTGTAGAAAAAGTAGGATCTTGGTTATTTGCATATTTGCCGTTGTTTATACGTAGAATTTGTTAATAAGATTTAAATCATATTTGCTGTCCCACATGACTTTATTTATTCTACCCAAGATTGGATAAGTGACTTTGTGGTTTGTCTGGCTAAAGGAAATTAATTGCTTGATACATTATTACAATTTTTTCTATTAGTGAGAATGTAGAGTTTATGGCTTGATAAGGATCAAGTTTGGATAAGGTGTACTATAACACACAATGAAGTCTCATTATTATTTATCACCCTTCAAATGCTTCCCATTTGTTAAATTTTGTTGAGAAGAGTAACTTGTTAGAATCGAATAGCTCACCAGAGGAGAGGTGATCTATGTGTTATTTTATTTTTAACTTAGACAATTTATTTAATTGATCAATAAGCACAGTTATAAAGTAAACATTCAAGACAACAATAAATAAATGACAGGAGAATTTTTTAGGTGGTTCATCAACTTGACTAGTTCATCTTCAAGATTCACTTAGGTTTTACTCAGTAAGTAATCATTTACAATACTTACTTTCAGGTATAAGCAAGAACCAACACTTGAACTTTCAGGTAGAAGTTCAGCAACCAACCTTTCACGAGCTTTTAGGTAGAAGCTTTGAACCAATAGTAAACTTTAAGGTGGAAACTCACGAACCAACAATTTTGAGCTTTGAAACAGAGAGTATGTGTAGGGAGCTTTTTGCTAATCTTCTTCAATGATTTCTGTTAAGTATATCGTGGAATGTTTTTGTATAGCTTTCAAGAGTATATGATAATCATTATCTTCCCTTTACTAATTATATTTATACCAAAAGGTATAACGATTATATTTTTTCCAACGGTATTTGTCTTGTTGTACTTACTGAATTACTAGATTCAAATATGATAAGTTAACGTTTTGAAAGATATTTCAAGATAACCTTTCGATTTTTTTTGATTTTCAGATGGTTAGTTATATAACTCTCTGAAGGATTGCTGTAACTCACCGAAAATCTACTAGAGTTTTTTTGTCTCTGTCACGTGAGATTTTAAGTCATACATGTGAAGTGTCTTAAATTCGGATGCTTGAAGCTGTAACTTACTAAAATCCATTAGTCTTTTTGTCTGTATCACGTGAGATTTTAAATCATACACATGAGGTATTTTAAGTTTGGATACTTGAAGCTGTAACTTACCAAGATGTTTTTAACTTTCGGATAGTTAGTTACAGTAAACTTTCGATTTTTTCTCAAAGCTTCCGACTGTAGTTTTCCTATTTCGACACGTGCATAATAGAATGACTTAAGTTTCAGATAATTCATTCTGTAACCTTCCGAAACATCTTGTTTTTCGAATAGTTAGTTTTCCTAACTTTTTGAAAGTCTTTTAAGCTTTCAATTGGATTTCTATACGTGAGTAATTGAATGACTTAAGTTTAAGATAGTTAGTCTTCTTAATTTTTCGATTTCCTTGAACTTCCGAATAGTTAGCGTATTAACTCTCTGATCATTTAATCAACTATCTTACACACTCTCCGAATACCTATTTTCGGATAGTTATCTTTCTAACTTTTCAAAGGTGTTGCTACTTTTAAACTAACTATTCGGATACTTAAACTTGTAATTCTTCGAAGATCCATTTCTTCTAGATACTTAGGCCTGATAATCTTCTGAAAATTCTGTTTTTCTCGGGCAGTAATTTTTAAATTAACTGTATCTATTTATCTGTCTTTTGATCTTCAATTTGCTGAACTATCTTGTAACACCTGTAAAATATAATTTATTTTCTCACATGGATTTTTGTATTATCAAAATACAAGAGTTTTAACATAACTCACCAAGTATCCTTATTTATCTATTGATGTAACTTATATAATCTTTGACTTTCAAAAAAAAAAACTTATACAATTTTTCCCCCAGCATCACAAAGAATGCATCCAATTTTCTACCTTGCCCTTTCTTATTGGGCCCCAAGATTTCAAGTAAAAAAGTGTAATCTATCTCAATCTCACCTTATGAAATATGCCTCGTCTGTGTACTGTCCTTTACAGGGTATATGACTAATACTCATTTTCAGTCAGACCCCTTAAAATACTTATTTTTTGCTATTTGTGAATGATGCTGCATCAGTTAATAACTAGTTATATCAAACAAGATATCAAAGTGTTACAAGGGAATATAAATAGCAGGAGTCAAATGGATTCAAAAATTTCCAACATAATTTTGTGTTACAATCACTTTGTTTTCCTATAATAAACTATAACAGGTTTAGAATATAGATATAAACTTAAGCGATGATAATGACAGGGACAATGATAAATCATATAGCTGGGATTTCAAATGTTGAAAATATCCATAATTGTTGGCCCTCTGACAACATTACTAAACTTTCTCCTGTGTGATAAGAGGATAAGTTGTCTATCAGGTTTACAACTTGATTTATTTGATTTTCTTCTTAGACTTAATGCCGTCAACTACCTTCTTTGAGTTGTCTTGGATCTGTCATGATTATTATAATTTTTAAAAGTTTTAATATTTCTTTAGTAAAGAACACAGTGGTATCTTCTGCCTCTTGAGAGTTTAGGGTTGGCATGGTTTGAAGAACCATAGTACCATGTACAACTTTTTTTCATAGGCCTAGCTATTCTATTTTTTTATTCAATGAATGATTTCTTTTCTGAACCTTTGAGGAGGACAAGATTGGTATTATATCATAGTTTTAGAATTGACTTGTCTTGTACTTATGGGACTACTCTAAATGGATTTTCCTTTTCATCTTGGGTTTTGTGATGGCAAAAACTATTGAGTCCATGGGGTATTAAATCAGAACGAGTCTGTTAACTAAGTACTAGAACAACTTGCCATGAAGACGAGAGAGATAACCATTTGAAGCCTTTTTATGTTGGTTATGGGTGGTATTTGGAGATTTATCAATAAAAGCTGAATGATAGATTGATTCCCCTTTAATAAAATGAAATATTAATGGAGACTTAAAATGAAAAATCAGTGCTCCTAGATGATTACGGCAAACTTAAGTTTTGTTTTGAAAAGCACAAAGGTGATAATATATTAGAAAACTAAATGAGTACAAAATACCAATAGAACTATCTAATAGATTCCTCAAATTAACAACAATTCAAGTTAAACTTCTACCATGCGAGGTTGGCTACATGAATCTTTTTTTCATATATTTCTATTTATGGTTAAATTATATAAAATTAAATATTTTCTCATAATTCCTAAATAAGCAGTTTTAGATCTTTCTCTACTTTTTTTAGTTTTTTTTGGCACTAATTAATGCACCTTTCGTGACTGATGCATTCTTGGATCTCTTCAATTAACTTGAATGTTTTTCTCACTCATTTAGTCTTTTGCAATCATAATGTGTTAATTTTTATTCTTATCATTATTTCTACTTTTAGACTTTGAGGATTGACATTTCTGGGTGGTTAGATTATTAATTCTATACTCTTATCAGTTAAGGTTCCTATATCCTAAATTGCTAACCTAATTCGTTAGGGTATGAGAACCCTTGCTTATTTTCATTTGTGTCTGAACACTAATGCAGAGTCCCTAGTTTAAAATATTACACCTAGAGTGTGCAATATTTTCCTCTTATTTTCTTTTCACTACACTTAATGTTCAACATATCGCTAAGAGGGTTAGCTCTAATAAATTATTTTTAGAATTCATGTTCATAAGTGGTTAACAAGTTTTTAAATCTAGCTGTTTATCAAATGTTAACCTTCTATTATCTAGCTTTGGGACCAATTACGAAGAGATGAACCTCCACAAGCAGAGTTAATAAATACCCCAAAACATGGAAAAACTATTCCAACCAGGTTCCAAGTAGAACAACAGGACACAATATGAAGAACAGAAGCCAGAAACATAAAACAAAAGGCAAAGCTTCAGAGAGCACTAGAAGTAGCACAAAGCCAATCAATGAAGTTGTGTTCTATATCATCTCTTGATGATTCCCCTGATATTCAATCAATCACATCTGAGAAAGCTTTACATTTTGCAAAGATTATCCAATTTCTCTCTTTCCACTTCTGCCTCTGGACTGCAGAAGCAAGGTGGACCAGCAATCCGTAAATTTCTAACCTGTCTACAATTCATCCATACCTCCCAAAAGGAGTCTGCTGAGTCAATTTTTTACCAAATGGATCCTATAAGGGATTTCCATCACCTCTCAACTGTACCACAACTGAAGAAAAGATGCCATACTTTTTCACATTCTTGTAGACAGAAATAACACCTACTGGCTGTATACCATTCATGTCTTTGAAGTGCTGAATCAGTAAGAACCCCTTGTTTGTTAACCAACCAACCAGCCAAAAAACTGAACTTTGGTAGGAACTAATTTATTCCAAATAAAGCTGTGCCATGTAATTGTTGCACCAGCAATGGGCATGTTTGTTTGTGTAAGCGCTCTGCTCCTCATATTGTTGAATGCGGAAACAGTTGCTTTACACATCAAATGTAGTGGCTCCGCACAATGAAGGAAGCAGGGTGATGCTATTCATTGGACATGCATTTTCGAAGCGATGTGAGAGCCACTCCTTACAAAAGCCGCATGATGCATGTCAAGGTTTGGCTCATGAAAGGGATTCATGTCAAGGTTTGGCTAAAACTGAGATCAATTGCTGCAAGGAGATGGATCGGCCTTGTGCCCTACAAACTCTGGTTTGTGCCAGCCGGCTGCTTGCAACTCACTCAACAGAAGCACTCTGACCATCAGCCGAAACTCATTGAATGATACCATCACACGAGGAGGTTATTTGGGGAAATGGGGAAGGAGCTTGCTGTGACAAATAAATGCTTTTCCTGAATTTCAACTCCTATCTGTGAGCGTCACTCCTGTAAGGAATAACTACAGTGAAACTCTACTCTAGAGCATTGCCGTTGGAGCGGTAAAACAAATGTACCCTATGCAACCTTCATTGAGAACTTGCCCATTTTTTCCCGTAGCCACATATGTCAATCATTACTATCCATAGAAGCGAGGCCTTGCCTTCATTCCAACCATAACATTAACTGAAAATTCCTCAAATTCAGCATCAGAGAAATTCCTTCTCAACCCAATCTCCAAGTATTTGAAACTTAAGATTGGTGACTTGTGTTGAACATATAAGTCTTAAAAATTTTGCTTTTCAAAGGTTCAATGTTTCACGGTATTTTAGCGGTAGACAAAAAACAAAGGGGAAGAAAAATCATATTTTATGTTTTTTGTTAAAGGGTTGCAATGAAGTTGCATGCCATATTTCCTTTCAGTTGTGTATTTGGGAAGAATGTTAAAATGTTGTGATTTTGGTTCATATACCCAATACTTCTCATCTTATATGTATGTTGAACCAAATATTGGTTCACTTGACTTTTCAAAAAAGTTCACTTTTTTTTTCTTATTTTGAAGGGCGATAAGATGCCAATTACGAGATTTTTTTTGTAAATATGCCAATTAGGAGATATTGTTCCATATATTTAAATTTTTTATGCACGATATCTAATGTGATCATAGATTGACTGAATAATTATGTATAAAAAATCACTGCGTATCGTTAATATTCTTAACTGTTTTTGAAAATGGCTATAATTTCTTCATTGTAATATACTAGACAGTGTTACTTTGTCCTGCATTCTGGTCTTCACCGTACCATATTAGACACAATTGGTGTCAGAAAATCATGCTTTGTTCTTTTCGTGCATTCTGAGAAACTTCGCCTCTATTTTTCTCAACGGTTCTCGTTAGACACAGACTAATATGTTACCTAGGGAACATGTACATGTTTCTCTGACTTTTGATCCATGGAAGTAAAAGTTCTATTGAATGGAAAAATGCTATATTACCCTGGAGATATACCCACTGTTAAATTGTCAATTACAACTTCATCGCTATCACATTCAGGCAATTTTTTTCATCGTTTATGTTGACCATATCACTTTTCGTTGTCTGGTATATCCATTTTCTAATTGGAATTGTCTGTTTGCTTTAACAGGGTGCTCCATCATGCGCTTTCTATTCACAATATGGAGTATGCAAGTTTGGCCCTACATGTAAGTTTGATCATCCAATGGGGATGCTTAACTACAGTCCATCTGCATCTTCTCTCACTGACATGCCCGTTGCTCCACACCCTGTTGGTTACTCTATCGCAACCTTGGCTCCTTCCACATCATCGGAATTATGGCCTGAGTCCTTCAGTGCTCCGTCTAACTCAGAGCCATTTTCAACTCGATTGCATTTATCTGGGCATTCCTCGAGTGGTTCCACTGGCTCGATATTTTCACATTCCTTTGTCACTAACGCTTTTAATCAGAGTTCTACTTGTTTTAGCGGCAGCAGCACTGTTGTTCAAGGTGATGAAGCCAATGGTTCAAGCTGATCGTATCCATTAAGATAGCCATAGTTCTCACGAACTTTACGTACTCCAGCAAATATGGGCATATTTCATATCTAATTTTGGCATCGCATTCAGATGACAGCATCCTTTCGCAGATAAGATATCTAATGGTCTCCCACGGCCGTGTTTATTCTGCTACGTCCATTGTTAGATTCAGTTCAGTCGTTCATATTTTTATAAGCAACTACTTCGTTCACAAATAAGCAATAGCATCATCGCAGAACCATAGCAACGTCAGTAATAACCGTAGCTCTACTTCAGTTCTGAGATTTGGTCTGCTTTTCTGGCAAAAATTCTGTTCTTTTTAAAAGGAAGAGGGTCAGATTAATTTCAGCACGGCATCCTTTTCATTGCATCCTCCTCCACAATGTTGCCTTCTTTTTTCTTCTTTACTTTGTGTAGGAGGAATGGGAAGGTTGTCTTGCACTCTTTTTGCTCGCGCTTAGTCCTTTATTTATAGTCTTTCTTCCTGTATTGTTCAGAACAAAAAATCGAAGATTCCAAAGCTGGAGACAAAAGAGATATTATGCAATGTGACACCCAAGATTCCAAAGCTGGAGACAAGAGATTACGCAATGTGGCACTCATAAATTGCTTGATTATTTTTTACACAAGAACCGCATATTTCATATAGTGCATAAAAGTTCTTACAAAATCTCATTCATCCATTTCTTAGGTTCATAACATTAACGAGAGTTACAAGTTATTATTATAGTTGATCGAGTGTGAAAAATAATCTCATACATCCATGGGATTTCTTTCTGATGCTGAGGGTGTTGGCGAGGCTGCCAGTATCATCTGTTGCTTGCATGGTCGTATGTTCATGGTGGAGGACGGTGGACTTCATCATGCGCTTCTTATTATAAACATACATGCTCATGGGGCTTGCAACCAAAACTCGTGGCAGTTGAGTTGAAAGCTTGGAAGGCGTTTTTCCTTCGTTATCGACAGTCGCATCCAAAACTCGTTCGATTTCCGAAGCCATTGGCATCGTTCGTGGGTGCTGGTTCAAATCGTCATGAGATTTTGTACGTGATTATAACCATGATATCAATCAAATGTTTAATATGATATGTAGATTATGATTATAATCGATCGAGAAGTATAATGGCTTTGTTCGAATCATCAAATAAACAAGATTATAGGCAATATTCATGGTGATATTTATAATTTACACGATTTATTTTGAAAACCGGTGATATCCATAGCAACCAAACTTATTGAGATATTTTCAGCAATCCAAACCAGACATCCAATCAAGTCCGAGTCATCTGTTATATATACATATACATAGCTCTCTACTACCCCCTGCATCCTTTCTAGACTAGATCTAGGGTAGGGGTGACAGAGCATGTGTTGTTAATACGTTGACTCGAGCCCATTTCTATCAAGTTCGCTACATCGCAAAAACCAGACGTACGTAAAATCTAAAAACCTCTCCTCACACACTTTACACCGAGGGTTCAATCCCGAGTCGCCACGTACGATATTTACAATAATATCCAAAAAAAACCACAATATTTACGCACTCGGACGGGAGTTTGCCTTTTCAGAGTTGGCCTGAAGAATTCAGAATCTGCCAGAGCATCAAATTAAAAGACGTGATCTAACTTGATGTGATTACCGATCCATCAAATTATCATATCTCATCTTAAGTATGTTTACCATGATCATAACAAACGCCTCAAAGTATATTTACCGGTTAAATTTGAAAGATAAAGATAAAGATAAGTCTATATGCATCTTGCATTCGCTTCATTCGTTTGTATACTTCTACAATCCATTCCCAACACAAGTAACTTGCCATCATTTCAAAATACTTAAGACTGAACTTGACCTACCTTATAATATCCTTTTCGGCAAGGAACATCTTTACGTTGAAACCATCAATATTTGGGAACCTTTCTGCTTCGCTTTCCCCACCAACCGGTGAAAATTTTAAGCAATGATGATTACATTCTCCACCACAGAACCCACAAGCATCCAATCAAAGTCCGCAATCACGTAAACCACATCATTAATTAGGCAAAGCGTTGTGCAGTATGGAGTTTGTACATGTTTTCTTGTTGTAAAGCCACCCAAGCCTCACACTTTTTGCTGTAAAGAAGGCATGAAGCTTCTTTCCTTGTACATTAGCTTAGCGTATACACCATACACCCAATCCATAGTGTAATCTTGTTTCTTATTTAACTATAGAACCCCCTACGCCTTAAAGTTGCCATCCACCTCAGATCCCCTACCTTTTGCTCTTCACTGCGTGTGCAAGAGAGAGAGAAAGATGAGTTAAATAACTCGTGTCTTCCTTGCATCACATGAAGGCTTAAAAAGAGTGGCACCCTTTCTCCAACGCTGCAAAGCTTGGAAGGTGGAGAACACACAGAATTTGCAGGGACGGGAGGAAGGTTGGCAAGATGGGAGTGGCAACGGGTAGCGAGGTGAAGCAGAACAACACAGGCAGGAGAACGCTGCGGCATAGCAAAAGCACCAGGCACACTTCGGAATGGTAGAGCTCTACTGCTTCTGTCCTTGTACATGTTTTCTTCTCTTTTCCATTATTTACTTGTACGTCGTCATGCTCTTCTACTTCTGTCCTCCCCTTGCTTGAACGCCTACGATGGTTCCTTCTTCTGGGTCCAAGGTTCCTTCCTCATGTACAGCTATTTCTGTCACAAAGGGTTCGTTGTATGAGTGCTCCCAACAAGGCCAGAGAAATAGAAAGTTCATCTAAAGATCGATAGAATATGGAAAACATGATCAAAACAAAAAGACTCCCAGCTTAATAAGTCTCAAAGTTCAACACTTCTACGGCACTAGGGATGTTATATAGAGACATAAACGTCATAGTTCATGACCCCTACACAACATTTTTAATGAGTAATGGGTAACAGGTTTAAACTCCTATAGCTTCTTATAACACTCAAAATTCACACCTCAAGGCATGTGATCACATCCTCCAGTCTAGACAGAATTCAGTTGTTTTCTAAATAACGATAAATTTTACAATACTAATAAGAAACAAAAAGGAGGAGCAACAGTTAATCACAAAATTATTTGATATCATCCAGTAATCAAAAAAAGTTAACCCTTTGAGGTCCTACCACCACCACTGGGCATTCAGGGATTGGCAAACTAAATAAAAACTCCAGGCTGCGAGGTAGTCATCCAGGCAGTGTCACTTTCACACACAAGTCCCATCGCACCTGTACCAATTTGAGGGCATCGACTCAACGCAGGTACCATCCTTGGCGTTTAATGGATGTCGGTTGGCAACACAGACCGCAGGGAACCTTGCACATTGGAAGTGGTCACTTCCAGAATCTGAAATAATAATAATAAATACAAAGACAAGGCAGAAACATAGAAGAAATATGAATTCCAATGATGTAATAGTGTAAACCTTGGTTTGTCTTAACCAGCTACCAGGTTTTCGGTATGAAAGCTGATTAACCAAGTGCAATGCATTGCTTATAAATTAATATGGTGTTTGTGTTAAGAAAACCAAAATGTGTGGTAAAAAAAAATATTAAGGGAAAATGAAATCATGAGATTTTATCTTTTTACTCTAATATAATGTTTATACATGTGCAAAAACTAAAAAATACTTTCCTCTCAAATTCTATCATTTTAGATTGAAAAGAAGACATATTTTGTAACTTGTACCATATTTCTGAGCACACTTTATATCTTCCCACCCCCTACTGTAATTAATTGATCAGATGTTTCTTTTTTAAGGCCAAGATAGAAGGAACGAATATGCTACAATTTATCAGTGAACCTTTCAAAAATCTTTTTAACCACAGGAACTTTAATGGGTAAACAAAACTAAAAGAGAAATTAACCTAGACAGTTAGACATCATCATGAAATCAAGGATTTCTAACCACCAAGTGAGATGGCTTTTCAAAGAAGTGACCTCAGTTCAAGTAATAGATCTGTTCCATAAACCAACCTGGAGCCAAATGGTTTGGAAGAAATCAAATGTCATGGAAGTTAGTGTCTCAAACATCCTCAAGGAGTTTCTGTAAAACCTAAAACCTTCTTTCGAGAAATGCTTCTGGCCGATAAATGAGCTTCTGCAATACATCCTTGATCGACCATCAAAAAAAGCTTCCAACTTTTTCATAATACTAATGCACGTTTTGTCTGACTCATGATGCAATCATACTGCAGGTCTCTTTCTGAAGTTTCAAGTGATCTCACAGTGGAAGTTGAAACTAGAAGTTTCGGTCTCCATAAGGTAAGTAAATGGTGGCACATTATGAACGAAATAAACTCCTGTCGGGAAATTGAGTTCATGGATTGGATAATGACATCTTGTTGGCAAAACGCCAGAAGATTCTCTCCATAACTAATGTCCCGTCTTCCTACCATTTGCAATGAAATACTTTGTAAATCTAGGATCACAAATTTGGGACGACAACATTGTCATTTTCACGAACCAATCTCTCAGCTCTCAATATATGTATTTCACTTTGGTGCACACTGCAATTTCACAGAACTTACTGACGCAGCCAACATTCTCCTACAGTTCCCTTTGGTTTCCAGGAGTGGAAAGATTCGTAAACTCGTCTCTCAATCAAAAGAACCCAATTTAACCAGAATAAATCTCCAATCAGTACCAGGTGGAGCACAGGCATTTGAATTGGCTGCAAAGTACTGCTACGGTGTCAATATAGAGATTACCCTCTCAAATGTTGCGATGCTGCGATGCGCAGCTCACTATCTGCAAATGACAGAGGAATTTGGAGAGAAGAACCTTGAACTCCAGACAGAGTTATTCCTGAAAGAGATGGTGCTTCCGAACATAGCAAACTCTCTATTGGTTCTTCATCACTGCGAGGTTCTTCTCCCAACAGCTGAAGATATCAACCTGATTAATAGAATAATCACCACAGTTGCATCAAACGTCTGCAAAGAGCAGCTGGCAACGGGATTATCAAAACTTGAGAGCTCATCTGGCAAACAATTGACATCAGAGTCAGAATCACCAGCCGACTGGTGGGGAAATGTCACAACGATTCTAAGCATCGACTTCTTTCAGAGAGTCTTAACGGGAATGAAATCTAAGGGACTAAAACAGGGCACAATCAGCAGGATCTTGATCAACTATGCACATAATTATTTGGATGATCTTCCCATAAGAAATAACCAAATGACAAATCAAAATCCCTTGGATGCTGAAATACAAAAGAAACAAAGGGTTATTTTAGAAACGATTGTTGGGCTTCTTCCAGTCCATTCCAGAAAAAGCCATGCACCAATCGTATTTCTCTCTGGCCTCATGAAAACTGCAGCAATTTTGTCTGCATCATCTTCCTGCAGAACAGATCTGGAGAGAAGAATTGGGCTGCAGCTAGATCAAGCTATTCTCGAAGACATTCTGATACCTACAAGCTCATACAATAATAACAATCACCAATTGTATGATACCGACTCAGTTTTAAGAATTTTCTCTGTTTTTTTGAGCTTGAATGAGGAATGTGACGAGGGGAGTAGCCTGAAAGAAGAAAGAGGTATAGCTTACGAATTTTACAGTCCACGATCTCCAAAACAGAGCTCAATTTTAAAGGTATCAAGACTTATGGACAGTTATCTTGCTGAAATTGCATTAGACTCAAATCTGATGGTATCAAAGTTCATCACTTTAGCGGAGTTGTTTCCTGATCATGCTCGAGCAGTGAATGATGGGCTATACAGGGCTATAGATATCTACCTGAAGGTACTTGATCTCATAACATTTCTGATTTCTCTATATTTCTATGTCAGCACATCCTAAAGCCCTGTAGTATATATTATCTCCTCTCCCTGGTTCATGTAGTTCATGACAGGATAATATTAATCATATCAATTTTTTCATATGATTATGAACTTCAGGTGTCAGTAGCACTACAGTTCTTTATCTTCAAGAAGCAAATTGTTTATATTAAATCATAAATATTTAGCCCAACCAAGTATAATACCATTTGCAGGTCCACCCAAACATCAAAGAATCAGACCGATATCAACTGTGCAAAACAATCAACTGCCAGAAGTTATCACAGGAGGCTTGCAGTCATGCAGTTCAAAATGGATGTCTACCAGTTCAAATGGCTGTGCAAGTTCTGTATTTTGAGCAGATAAGGCTTCGAAATGCCATGAATGGCAATCATGATCAGTTCTTCATGGGATCTACAAATGGCCAATTTGCTCACAGATCCACTAGTGGTGTTGGAAGTGGAGCAATTTCCCCAAGAGACAATTATGCATCTGTAAGGAGAGAAAACAGGGAACTCAAGCTTGAGGTGGCAAGAATGAGAATGAGGATTACAGATCTAGAGAAGGACCACGTATCGATGAAGAAAGACCTTGTTCAGACAAATAAAGCAAGAGGTTTGTTTGGATATTTCACCAGAAAATTTAGAAAAATAAATACAATATCTATGTTCAGGGAGACCCAGCCTAGAATTACTAAGACTGGCTCTGAAGCCCGATTTCTGTTTCAAAAGAGAAGTCGTCATTCAATTTCCTAGTTACATGGCTTATTGAGCAAGAATTATAAACGTGAATTTATTCTGGTGATGAAAAATGAATTGCAGGATTGAAGAGCCTTTGTTGGAAGAACATTTCACTTCATAATTGAAAGAGTTACAGGCTACAGTTGATACAATGTAACTAGAGATGCAGATATGGAATCATGCAGATAAAAGGTTGAAGATGACTTTTCCCTACTAGCAATGATCAAATCTCTTTATATTTCGGGAAGAAACCAAATCAATAAAACCTGAAATGATGAAATCAAATAAACTAAATAATGACATCCAGCAAAGATTCATATCCAGATAATCTTCTGATTCACATATAAAATTATCCATACGTCAGAAATTTATATCTGCAAGGTCCCATCAAATGAGAAAAAATCATTATGATATTTGCGTTGGTACTGCAATTTTTTTTGGTATTACTAAATTTCAATTGTAATGATTCATGCAAATACATGTTTGATAGGATTTCTAACTGCAAACAAACAATTGCAACTACACTTAATGATGGTTACATACTTGTGAGAGAACATCTTGGGCACCACTGAATTTTTTTGTAAAATAGTGTAAAAAAATTTTAGGATTTAGATATGAGGAAAAGGCGCACCTTTGTTTTTTTTTATTCTTTTGGTTGATTATTTGATAATATATGGTGTATTTCTCCTGTTTCTGAAAATAATACTATAATGATAAAAATAACCAGCAAAGAAGATAAATGGAAACTATTATACTAAACCTCTAAACGATGGAACACAAAATCTTTATCAGATATTTACAAGGTGGATAATCTGTTTTGGGAGAATATTACGCCTACAAAATTTCAACAATTAAAAAAATGTGTTTTTCAATAAAGATACCGATTTATCCATGATATGGACTAACAAAGACATATGGTGTGTTGATGTGAAGACTGAACATGACTCAAATCACAAAAAGCCAATGCTAGAAGGGAATCATGCAGATGTTCAGATAAACATCTTTTCCCATGAGGCTATGATATGTGTTGATTTAAACAGATGGGGGGGGGGGGGGGGACAAAGCATAAAATGTCTGAGAAAAACTAGGACCGTATACATTAGTTGCCAGAAACTTCAAAAGTTTTTATAAAGCGCCAATTGAGAAATTGAGAAAAAATGTCTTTGGTCATTCAAAGGTTGAGTAGATGTGCTACTTGAAATTGTAGATTAATGATCATTAAAGACCATGGAAATAAAAGGAGGGGAGGAAACAATCAACCGTTTCCTCCCTTTGACAGTCAATGGTCGGAGTTAAATCTGGTCATTCAAGATCGGATTTACTTCGACGGTTTATATGACCATAATGGTCAGAATCAATGGAGGGGAACTGTTGAAGAAGAATGGGCGAAGGGAATGGTGGGCTTTCTTCCCTATAAATAGAGAAGAAGAATAATGGAAAAGGGACCTCGAATTGGAAAGCGGAAACACCATCGTCGGAGCCCCAAATCTCGTTGCTCAAGAGACGTTGATTGTGCTAAACCCTCTCCCGCTCGGAAGCCGTCGAACCGCCAACTCCACCATCGCCGGAAGTAAAAACCAATAGTGGTATCAGAGCTATGTCCACCGCACACCCGTCGCTTCGCCTGCGATCGACCGCCGCACACTCGCCACTTCGCCCGCGATCGACCGCCGCACACTTCTCGCTTCGCCCACGATCGGCCGCCGCTCAAACACCGACAGTTTTTCCCAAGAAGTCACTCGCAACCGTCGGAGTAGCGCGTGACACCGTCGTCGGTCACGTGGAAGTCGCTTGCCAGAGCTACACGCACGAGTCCTTCTCACTGGATATCGCCCCCTACCTCTTCCGCTCGCTCGTTTTTTCTCTTCGGTGGAGGTTAGGATTAAATGAAATAATATTGTTTTGTTTTTGATTGATATTAGTTAATTAAAAAAATAAATAAATAAAAATAAAAATTATACATGCTAAGTTAATATTTTGTTGATAGGAGTTTATTTAAAATATTACTTTGCATGTTTGATTAAATAATATTTTAATAGTTATTAGAACTTGAATTAGAACTTTGCATGATTTAAGTTAAATATAAAAAAAAATTAGAACCTTATGTGAACTTTGGAATAGTATATTAGAAGTTTATTCATACAATATTAAAAAAAATTTTGAAATTGTTAGTGTATAATTTTCTGGAATCTCTTGTTAGAATTTAGTAGATTTCTTGCAAAATTCTTGGAATTAGACTTATTGTTAAAATTTAAATATTATTGAAATATTAATTTTTGAAATATTTATATTTACTATAGAATTTATAAAATGGCTAGCAAACTGTTCACAACCGAAATGGCTAGGATTGAAAAATTGAATGGAGCAAACTATGAGATGTGGTACCAGAAAATCAAATATGCACTTGAATATGATAACATAGAGCATACTATAGAATCTAATCCTTTGGAATTACCTTATGATGCTTCTGAAGTGGAAATTAAAAAGGTTGAAAAATGAAAAATAAAGGACAAAAAGGCTAAAAACCTTATGTTCATTTTTATGGAGGATAGTCTATTAAAATGCTTTAAATCCTACACTACTTCTTTCACTTTGTGGAATGCTTTGAAGGAAAAATATGATAAAATAACGGAAATGACTACACAACTTCTCCTTCAAAGATATAACTATTGCAAAATGCTAGAGGAACAGAATGTAGTGGAACATATAAATGATATGATAGTCATGGCAAAAGATTTGGCTACTGCAGGAACCCCTATACCTGAAAAACTACAGATAGCTACTATCTTAAATAGTTTACCACATAGCTATGATATGGTTACCACATCTCTTAGGTCAACCCTAATTCAACTTTTGGAACTGCCTACTAGGTTGGCTATTGAACAGGAAATAATGGCTAATAGGAGGCAACATGAGACCAATCTGGAAGAAGTGAATGCCGCACAAATGAAGCAAAGATTTAACAAAAACAATAAACGAAGAGGTGGAAACTACAAGCCAACACAAGGAAAGAAACCATGAGGTTCTTGTCATGCGTGTGGCCAATTTGGTCACTACAGAGCAAATTGTCCTAATAAGGATGGAAATAAAGGCAAAGCTTCAGAACAAAAGAATAAAAGAGTTTTTATCTGTGTCACTGAATGTAATAATATTATTGCTCTCAATTCAAATGAGTGGTGGATAAATTTTGGTGCGACAAGGAACATTGCCAAAACCAAATGAGGATTGGAATCATTTAAAGAATTCAATCCTAGGGAACAACGCATCTATATGGGTAATAATACCTACTTAGATGTGGAAGACATTAGCAATTACCACTTGGACTTGGGGACAACATTATGATATTGAAAGACGTCCTTTATGCACCTGACATGAGGAGGAATCTCATTTCAGTTGGCACTCTGACAAAGAATGGCTTGGAAGTCAAGTTCTACAATAAACGAGTGTCCATAGGAAAAGACAAGAAAGTCTTCGCTATGGGAACTTTTGTACCTGAACATGACCTATTCAAACTTGTTGTACTTGGAAATGAAATGAATAATATTGATGTGGCTTCTGGTTATTTTTTGTGTTTATTATCGGAATATGAATTATGGCATTTAAGATTGGTGCATGTTAATAAACATAAAATGAAACAAATGGTAAAAATGAATTTATTGCCTCATATTAATGACATGGAATTAGATAAGTGTCAGCATTGTTTAGTTGGAAATATGACTAAGAAACCTTTTGGAAATGGACATAGATCAGATGAATTGTTGGGTTTGATTCACACTGATGTGTGTGGTCCACTTAGTACAAAAACTCATAATTATAAGGAATATTTTGTGACTTTCATAGATGACTTTTCTAGATATACTTATGTTTATCTAATAAGTCATAAAAGTGAAGTCTTGACTTGTTTTAAGAAATACAAGTCGGAAGTTGAAAAACAACTTGGAAGAAATATTAAGGTATTAAGGTCAGATAGAGGTAGGGAATATAATTCTAAGGAATTTGAACTATTTTGTGAAATGCATGGAATTAGAAGACATAATACAATACCTTATACACCTCAACAAAATGGTGTGGCGGAAATGAAGAACAGAACTTTGATGAATTCTATTAGATGCATGTTTTCACATTTAGGTTTACCCAAAAGTTTTTGGGGGGAAGCTTTGCTTACTGCAAATCATGTATTAAATAGAATACCTACTAAATTTGTGCTTAGTACACCTTATGAATTGTAGACCAAGTTAAAACCTAATTTACATTATTTGAGGAAATGGGGTTCTATAGCTCACATACTTATCCCTGAACAGCTAAGGAATAAATTAGAAGTTAGAACCATGAAGTGTACATTTATAGGTTATTGTGAGAATTCATTTGGTTATAGATTTTTCTATAAAGAAAAGGGAATCATTGAATATAGGGATGCAACATTTTTGGAAAATTTAATTGAGAATGAAGAAAATAAAACAGAAATGGAACCACTATTTATAGTGGGAGATGACTATTTCAATGATATCCCGAAATATAACCCTGTGATTGAAAGGGAACAAAATATGGAGAATGTGAATGAACCTATGGAAAATATAGGGGAAAACCAAAATGTGCCTATCGATGGAAATGATGGAATAGTAGATCAAAATGAAACTCAAAATGGAATTGAACTGGTAGCACTTATTAGCAACAAAAGAATAAGGACTCAACCGATTTGGATGAATGATTATCATTTGTTTTCTTGTGAGCCATCATGTTTATTAACAAATACAAAGATAAATCACATGGAACCCATAACATACAAAGATGTTATGGAATCCCAAGAAAAGGATTTATGGTTGAATGCCATGAATGATGAAATTGATTCTATGAAAAAGTATGAGAATTATGTGATTTACCTGAAGAACGGAAGGCTATAGGATGCAAATGGATATTTAAGAAAAAACTGAAGGTTGATGGGTCCATTGATAAATATAAGGCCAGATTAGTTACTAAAGGTTATACGCATAAACCAAGAATTGATTATCAAGAAACTTACTTGTCAGTAGCTAAGTTCACATCTATTAGAATTATATTGGCTATTGTTGCACATTTAGATTTGGAATTGCATCAAATGGATGTAAAAACTGCTTTTCTAAATGGTAATTTGCAAGAAGAAATTTACATGTCACAGCCTAACGGATATCAGGTGGAAGGACATGAAGATAAAGTGTGTAAATTAAATAAGTCAATATATGGTTTGAAACAAGCTTCTAGACAATGGTATCATAAGTTTCATGAAGTAATTGTCGGAATGAGATTTATTTCAAACAGATTAGATTATTGTGTATATGTTAAAAAAAGTGAAAGCAAGTTTATAATCTTATCCTTATATATGAATGATATTTTACTTGCTGGAAATGATATTGACATATTAAACAATACAAAGGAAAAACTTAGTAGGAAGTTTGATATGAAAGACATGGGGGAAGCATCCTATGTTTTTGGAATTCAAATCTTAAGAAATCAAAAATCTAGAACACTGAATCAGGAAAGATATCTATATATTGTGCTAAAAAGGTTTGGAATGGAAAATTACTCCTCAGCCCCTACACCTTATGTTTTTGGGAAAAGATTAAGTAATGACCAATGTCCTGAAAAGGGAAAGGAACCTTTGAAAGCATCTTATGCCTAAGCGGTTGGAAGTTTGATGTACGCCATGTTATGTACAAGACTTGACTTAGCATATGCAGTAAGTGTTGTAAGTAGATATCAAAGTAATCCTGGAACAAAACATTGGGAAGCTATCAAAAGAATAATGAAATATGTAAAAGGAACTTTGCACCATAAATTGGTATATCAAGCAGATGAGCTTGAAGTGCTTGGTTATTAAGATGCAGGCCTTGATGGTGATAAAGATGATTGGAAGTCTACCTTAGGACATGTATTCATCTTTGGATGTGTAGTTGTATCTTGGGGAAGTAAAAAGCAAGGATGTGTAGCAAAATACACACAGGAAGTTGAATATGTTGCCTGTAGTACAACTGCATTACACGTAGTTTGGATCAGGAGATTTATAAATGATTTAAACCTCAACTTGATAAGTGGTCTAATAGAGATGTATTGTGATAACCAAGCGACAATTAGTCTTGTACATAGTAGTACTAATGATTCAAGAGGATAGCATATTAACATACACTATCACTATATTCATGATATAGCGAAGGAAGGGGAAATAAAATTGAGTTATATTCCCATGGAAGATATAATTGCTGATCCTTTGAAAAAAGGAATTCCAGTGGAAAAATTCATTAAGTTTGTGAACTTAATGGGGTTAAGGAACATTTCCATAAATGATGGAAATGAAATACATTCTCATGAATAGTGGGAGTGGAAATTAAAAGATTAACTTTATACACTTCACGAATGGTGAAAGTGGAAGTTGACATCTCTGTGTATGGAATTTGTGCATGGTCTTTATGACCAAGTGGGAGATGTAGATTAATGGTCATTAAAGACCATGGAAATAAAAGGAGGGGAGGAAACAATTGACCGTTTCCTCCCTCTGACAGTCAATGGCCGGAGTTAAATCCGGTCATTCAAGACCAGATTTACTCTAATGGTTTACACGGCCATAATGGCCGGAATCAATGGAGGGGAGTCGTTGAAGGGGAAGGGGCGGAGGGAATGGTGGGTTTTCTCTCCTATAAATAGAGAAGAATAACGAGGGAAAAGGGACCTCGAATTGGAAAGCGGAAACACTATCATCGAAGTCCCAAATCCCGTTGCTCAAGAGACATCGATCACGCTAAATCCTCTCCCGCTCGGAAGCCGTTGAACTGTGACCGCCAACTCCACCATCGCCAGAAGTAAAAACCAACAGAAATAACATGTATAAAAAGATTGCAAATAAGCTAAGGTAGCATACAATCTAGACCATGTTTGTAAGCACATAGCTTGCATCCACTTGCATATGCAAGAAGGATTTCAGTGTCAAATTCTTACGTCCTCTAGAAGAAAGCATGGTTTTTAAGGCACCCAAATGACACCTAGGCCACACCCAAGTGAAACTTAGGTACCATTTAATAATAATAATAATGTAATATGTATACTTTTAACTCTACTATTGCTTATTTAACATTCAAATACATAAATAATTGTTTGGTATAAAATAATACATTTTATTATATATATTTTTATGCATAAATGATTCATTACAAATGTATTCTATGTGATTTATGCAAGAATTACATGTTTTATCAATGCAGGGGTAAAATGGGAAAAATACTTAGAAGAACTAATTTTGTGAAGAAATCAACATTTTTATATAGTTTTGAAATTATGCATGAAAAATAGGAAATTAGTTTCAAAAAATGTGCTATTTTATTTGCATACATATTCTCATTTATAAGATCTATTTTTAAAATATAATTAACAGATATTATTGAAAGAATATGTTGCAGGGGTATTCTAGTAATTTTTCCCATAAAATTCATTATAAAAAAGGGTAAAAACTTCTTCTCTTCTACACATATGGCAGTAACAATGGCCCCTGATCTTTCATCTAAGTTGGTGAAGGAGGCTGGCATTTTCAGGATCTTAATTCCACATGTGGAGTCTGTTAAAGGATTCCTTGACTTTAATGGCAATTGGGAGTGTCTGTCATGCTCTCAGTCGATCAACACTGGGGATGTTCTTGCATGATGAAGCGATAGGTGCATTAGAGGTGGTTCACATGGAAAAGGAGTCGCACGAATAGAGATGACTGATGATTTTCCAATGCATGCAGGCGGTCAGGTGCGTCAGTTGGTGGGTTTTGTTGTTCTTCTTCTTTGGTGACAATGAAGAGGATGGTGAAATACAATGAACGTCAGTTCTGCTCTTAGTGATAACAAGAGTAGTTTATAAGAGTGATGGCTGAAGTTTCTCCTTTGTTACAGAAAGGAGATAATGAGGAAGATTAATGGATGAGAACAATTATCTGTAAATGTTTTATTTTTGTTCGTTTTCTCTATTTTTTGTTCATTCTTTGATCTCTTGCATTATTCTCATTTTATTATAGTATAAACTTTGTATATATCTTGTTTATATGTAGATAAGTGTCTGTATAGTCTAACTTGTAGTGTAGATTTTCTCTTCCTTAGAATTTTAATGTGATTCACAATTCTCAAAGGACGACTTGTACTTAACAACTTGCTGCAAAAGATATTGTGCATTTGTAGTTATAAATTTAAAGCTTAAATTTTCATATAATAATCTTAACACAATATCAAAATATTAAGTGTAATAACATTAACATATGTAATTCAATAATATATACACTCATATATTTTAATAATTTTGCATATTTCAATAATATTACATCACAGAGTTTATATTTAAGATTTTTTAAGGAAAACAATAGAAAACCTTAAAAAATATATATTTAAACAAATGGATTTGACAAAAAATTCACTTTATTAAGATAAGCCAATGCAGGCATCCAAAGCACGATCAATTCACTCTTAGGCGTCCGTCCACCTTAAAAAGTATGAAACGAATTACGCTAATGCATGAATGATTTCAAATGTAGGAAACATGTCAGACTTGGCAAATTCAAAAATAAAAGTGCCTGAAAAATACAGCATGTTGGCAAATCATGCTGTGATAGCATGATAAAAACCCTTGTTCACAAAAAATCCAAGTCATGCCCGGTAGATTTAAAACCTGGAATATGCATCATTTTGTACCATGGACAAGGCAAAATCAAGACAAAAGTTATAGTGATCAAGTAGTCTCATAAAAAAACGTAGAATTCAGATGGTCATGTATTAACATATATTTCCAATATAACAGACAGCACAAATGCATGATGAATGTCATAGAAAGTTCCATGGAACCAAGCTTTTTCACGTGGCTGAGCCATTTGTTTCCATTTAAGTGCAAAATTATCTGAATGACCAAATCTTTTTATTTTTTAAGAACATTACATATAAACAAGATGATGCTCAGATTTATTGCTTCCTAGAAATTTAGATATCTGAAAATATAACTGCAATGTAAATTACAATTCTTGGCATACCTGGATATGAAGGAGAAGATTACCTAAAGCAGCATGTTTTCTTTATATAATTCAATCATGTGCCCTGTCATCAAAGTTTCATCTATCATTGTTCATTTCATGTAATTTAATTAAATTTGAATTCTTCCTGTCTAGATGGCAAGTCAGAACCCTATAAATCACCTCTTCTGTTGCTACCATTTGAGCATATTAGAACTTCACAAATCACAAATTCCTGCCAAATATTTACCTAACATGATACTACATCTATTACATTCAAATCCCAACCTTCTTGTTAGCCTATTAGAATTCCACAAATTACAAATTGTGACTTCTTTAGCTTCCTTTCTGTGCATATGGTCCACCAAATTTTGGCCTAACATTGTACTTGGTCCAGTGCAACCATTCATAATGGAAACATGATCATTTCTATAATGTTTATATCCAATTTCCTCACCATGACAGCATCTGTCGCATCTGTCTGAATCACCACTTACTAGCATTCCCCTTATAACCGCAAAATCCATTGAGATCTGAACCACTTTCATTCCTATGTTCGCCTATGGAAGGCTTAGCATCATTCTTTTCAAAATGCTTTCTGCTGCTGCTTGTCCTGCCAATACCATAACTTCTGTTTTGACTTTCATTCTTATTTTAATTTAGTAATCCTTCATGACCTTTCTCAAGTCATCATCTGAATTAGAATGGAGAAGAAGGTCGTTATCTAAACCACAAGACACTTCGATTTCCATTGGGGATGATCTATAAGGACAACTTCTGAATCATAACATGGCATGCTGCCATTTGAATTTGATATGCTTGAAAACCTGATTGCCATCACAAATATCAAGGCCATCAAAATCTTCAGATACAGATGAATTCTAAAACTCTGAAAGATTCCTTAGGAAACTTGCAGGAGTCTTACTGTTGAGGGAAATGTCAATCTCATAACTATCCACATCATATTATTCGCCATCAAATCCTGTTCTCTGGGAATGAGAATCTAGAACCCTGTTATCAGATTCAGAAAATATCTTATTTTACAATTCTGTGGCATATTTTCATGATTATCAAAGTTGTCAAATCTCCTAGCTGTTTTCCAGAGATCCTGTCCTTGGTTCTTGATTCCTTGGATGTACTTGGGTTCTCCATATACTCATCTGGTGGGTGTTTACAACCTTACACTCACAATGAAAGCACATCATGTTTCACCTATAATTTAAGAATTTGCACCTACAAAAATGCATAGATTATTATACAGTTTTTTCAAAATACAGATTATTAGAAGCTTCTTAGAGAGAAAGCACAACATAAGAATAGAACCCACATGAACCAATTTTTTTTAGATTGCAGTGGGCACTCCCATTCTCTTGGAAGAAGTTGCTTCTTTGGGTGCTTGACATCACATCGCAAAGAAAGAGTTTTTTGCAAAATTCCTAAAGTCGCATTTGATATAAATGCCAATGTTGTTGGACATCTGAGAGGGAAACACAGGTTCAACATGTCAAGCGGCAAAATTTACAGTTAAAATTACATACTTTGAACAGAGCCAATCACCCTTTTTTGAAGCCAAGCCAATCTCCTTTTCATTTCAATATCATCACATCCTCATTTCTTTGGTGGGGGAAGTGTTCACTTTAAGAAGGGGCTTTTTTAGCACAGACCTTGGAAGGTTTGGATCAATAGGAATTGAAGCTAGCTTGACAATCTGATCTAGCAACTTCCTTACATTACAACTGTCTTTGCAGATTTCAATTTCATAAGAGGATGATTGTTCACTGATCCATTTATTGAATCAAAATTATATGTCAGCAAGACACATGACATCAAGAGTCCATGCTTTATCCTCTATAGGAAAAAGTAGAAATCCTTTTCTAAATAAGCTTCTTAGACTACAGGCACTACAAACCTGAGCAGTAGTGGCCAGAAAAACAACAATAGATATTCAATTTTGATTATGCATAAAATAAAACTAGTAAAATTAAGTTAAATAAAATGGTCTAATTAGGAAATTCATATGCTTTTGAAATTTTGACATATTAAAAAATATCAACTTCTTTGGTTAATATTTATATACTTTCTTTTGAGGTAAGCTTTGAGACAATAGAAAGTTTACTTCATGAATTGACCATTATCTAGAAGTTATGGATTTAAATCCCAAAAGGCCAGAACTACTTTTCCACATATTAAGAGGTGGGATTGTTGGATTTTCTCCGGAGGTAATTCTTATGATGACTTGGGGCTCCGACGATGGTGTTCGCAAGTTCGGATTTGAGGTACCTTCTCCTTTGTTCTTCTTCTCTATTTATAGGGGAGAAAACCCACCATTCCCTCCGCCCCTTCCCCTTCAATGGCTCTCCTCCATTGATTTCGACCATTATGGCCGTGTAAACCATCAGAGTAAATCCGATCTTGAATGGCCAGATTTACTTCGACTATTGATTGTCAGAAGGAGACCGTTTACTCCCTTCCTTCCCTTTTTTATTTCCATGGTCTTTAATGACCATTAATCTACATCTCCCACTTGGTCATGAAGACCATGCACAAATTCCATGTACAAAGATGTCAACTTCCACTTTCACCATTCGTGAAGTGTATAAAGTAAATCTTTTAATTTCCATTCCCACTATTCATGAGAATGTATTTCATTTTTGTCATTCATGGAAATGTTCTTTAACCCCATTAAGTTCACAAACTTAATGAATTTTTCCGCTGAAATTTCTTTTGTCAAAGGATCAGCAATCATATCTTCTATAGGAATATAACTCAATTTTATTTCCCCTTCCTTCACTATATCACGAATATAGTGATAGTATATGTTAATATGTTGTCCTCTCGAATCATTAGCACTACTATGTACAAGACTAATTGCTGCTTAGTTATTACAATGCATCTTTATTAGACCACTTATCAAGTTGAGATTTAAATCATTTATAAATCTCCTGAAGTAAACTGCGTATGATGCAGCTGTACTAAAGGCAACATATTCAGCTTTCTATGTGTATTTCGCTACACGTCCTTGCTTTTTACTTCTCCAAGATACATCTACACCTCCAAAGATGAATACATGTCCTGAGGTGGACTTTCAATCATCTTTATCACCACCAAGATCTACATCTATATAACCAAGCACTTCAAACTCATCTGTTTGATATACCAATTTATGGTGCAAAGTTTCTTTTATATATTTCATTATTCTTTTGACAGTTTTCCAATGTTTTGTTCTAAGATTAATTTGACATCTACTTATAATACTTATTGCATATGCCAAGTCAGGTCTTGTACATAACATGGTGTACATCAAACTTTCGACTGCTTGGGCATAAGATGCTCTCAAATGTTCCTTCCCCTTTCTAGGACATTGGTCCTTACTAAATCTTTTCCCAAAAACATAATATGTAGGGGCTAAGGAGTAATTTTCCATTCTAAACTTTTTTAGCACAGTACATAGATATCTTTCCTAATTCATACTCAGTGTTCTAGATTTTCGATTTCTTAAGATTTGAATTTCAAGAATATAAGATGCTTTCCTCATGTCTTTTATATCAAACTTCCTGCTAAATTCTTCCTTTATATTGTTTAATATGTCAATATCATTTCTAGTAAGTAAAATATCATCCACATATAAAGATAAGATTATAAACTTGTTCTCACTTTTCTTGACATATACACAATAATCTAATCTGTTCGAAATAAATCTCATTCCGACAATTACTTCATAAAACTTATGATACCATTGTCTAGAAGCTTGTTTCAAATCATATATTGACTTATTCAATTTGCACACTTTATCTTCATGTCCTTCCACTTGATATCCATCAGGTTGTGACATGTAAATTTTTTCCTGCAAATCACCATTTAGAAAAGTAATTTTTACATCCATTTGATGCAATTCCAAATCTAAATGTGCAACAATAGCCAATATAATTCTAATAGATATGAACTTAGCTATTAGCGAGTAAGTTTCTTGATAATCAATTCTCAGTTTTTACGTATAACCTTTAGTAACTAATCTAGCCTTATATTTATCAATGGATCCATCAACCTTCAGTTTTTTCTTGAATATCCATTTGCATCCTACAGTCTTCCGTTCTTTAGGTAAATCACATAATTCCCATACTTGATTCTTTTTCATAGAATCAATTTTATCATTCATGGCATTCAACCATGAATCCTTTTCTTGGGATTCCATAACATCTTTGTATATTATGGGTTCCATGTGATTTATCTCTATATCTATTAATAAACATGATGGCTCACAAGAAAACAAATGATAATCATTCATCCAAACAGGTTGAGTCCTTATTCTTTTGTTGCTACCGGTTCAATTCCATTTTAAGTTTCATTTTGATCTACTATTCCATCATTTCCATCAATAGGTACATTTTGGTTTTCCCTTATATTTTCCATAGGTTCATTCACATTCTCCATATTTTGTTCCCTTTCAATCACAGGGTTATATTCCAAGATATCATTGAAATAGTCATCTCCCACTATAAATAGTGGTTCCATTTCTGTTTTATTTTCTTCATTCTTAATTAAATTTTCTAGAAATGTTGCATCCCTATATTCAATGATTCCCTTTTCTTTATAGAAAAATCTATAACCAAATAAATTCTCACAATAACCTATAAATGTACACTTCATGGTTCTAGCTTCTAATTTATTCCTTAGTTGTTCAAGGATAAATACGTGAGCTATAGAACCCCATTTCCTCAAATAATGTAAATTGGGTTTTAACCTAGTCCACAACTCATAAGGTGTACTAGATACTAGGTATTCTATTTAATACATGATTTGCAGTAAGTAAAGCTTCCCCCCAAAAACTTTTGGGTAAACCTGAATGTGAAAGTATGCATTTAATAGAATTCATCAAAGTTTTGTTCTTCCTTTCCACCACACCATTTTGTTGAGGTGTATAAGGCATTGTATTATGTCTTCTAATTCCATGCATTTCACAAAACAGTTCAAATTCCTTAGAATTATATTTCCCACCTCTATCTAACCTTAATACCTTGATATTTCTCCCAAGTTGTTTTTCAACTTTCAACTTGTATTTCTTAAAACAAGTCAAGACTTCACTTTTATGACTTATTAGATAAACATAAGTATATCTAGAAAAGTCATCTATGAAAGTCACAAAATACTCCTTATAATTATGAGTTTTTGTACTAAGTGGACCACACACTTCAGTGTGAATCAAACCCAACAATTCATCTGATCTATGTCCCTTTCCAAAGGGTTTATTAGTCATCTTTCCAACTAAGCAATGTTGACACTTATCTAATTCCATGTCATTAATATGAGGCAACAAATTCATTTTTACCATCTGTTTCATTTTATGTTTATTAACATGCACCAATCTTAAATGTCATAATTCATATTCTGATAATAAACACAAAAAATAACTAGAAACCACATCAATATTATTCATTTCATTTCCAAGTACAACAAGTTTGAATAAGTCATGTTCAGGTACAAAAGTTCCTATAGCGAAAACTTTCTTGTCTTTTCCTATAGACACTCGTTTATTGTAGAACCTGATTTCCAAGCCATTCTTTGTTAGAGTGTCAAATGAAATGAGATTCCTCCTCATGCCAAGTGCATAAAGGACATCTTTCAGTACCATAATGTTATCCCCCAAGTCCAAGTGGTAATTGCCAATGCCTTCTACATCTAAGTAGGTATTATTGCCTATATAGATGCATTGTTCCCTAGGATTGAATTCTTTAAATGATTTCAATCCTCGTTTGGTTTTGGCAATGTGCCTTATGGCACCAGAATCTATCCACCACTCATTTGAATTGGGAGCAACAACATTATTACATTCAGTGATAGATAAAAACTCTTTTATTCTTTTATTCTGAGGCTTTGCCTTTATTTTCGTCCTTATTAGGACAATTTGCTTTGTAGTGACCAAATTGGCCACACGTATGATAAGAACCTTGTGGTTTCTTTCCTTGTGTTGGCTTGTAGTTTCCACTTTTTCATTTATTGTTCTTGTTAAATTTTTGCTTCATTTGTGCGGCTTCACTTCTTCTAGATTAGTCTCATGTTGCCTCTTACTAGCCATTATTCCCTATTCAGTAGCCAACCTAGCAAGCACTTCTGAAAGTTGAATTGGGGTTGACCTAAAAGATGTGTTAACCATATCATAGCTATGTGGTAAACTATTTAAGATAGTGGCTATCTGTAGTTTTTCAAGTATAGGGGTTCCTATAGTAGCCAAATCTTTTACCATAACTATCATACCATTTATATGTTCCACTATATTATATTCCTCTAGCATTTTGCAAGAGTTATATCTTTGAAGGAGAAGTTGTGTACTCATTTTCGTTGTTTTATCATATTTTTCCTTCAAAGCATTCCACAGAGTGAAAGAAGTAGTGTAGGTTTCAAAGCATTTTAATATACTATCCTCCATAAACATGAACATAAGGTTTTTAGCCTTTTTGTCCTCTATTTTCCATTTTTCAACCTTTTTAATTTCTACTTCAGAAGCATCATAAGGTAATTCCAGAGGATTAGATTCTATAATATGCTCTATGTTATCATATTCAAGTGCATATTTGATTTTCCAGTACCACATCTCATAGTTTGCCCTATTCAATTTTTTAATCATAGCCATTTTGGTTGTGAACATTTTACTAGCCATTTTATAAATTCTACAGTAAATATAAATATTTCAAAAATTAATATTTCAACAATATTTAAATTTTAACAAGAAATCTAATTCCAAGAATTTTGCAAGAAATCTACTAAATTCTAACAAGAGATTCCAAAAAATTATACACTAACAATTTCAAAAAAAATTGAAAATTTCAACAAAATTTTAATATTGTATGAATAAACTTCTAATTAATATACTATTCCAAAAATCACATAAGGTTCCAATTTTTAACTTAAATCATGCAAAGTTCTAATTCAAGTTCTAATTACTATTAAAGTATTATTTAATCAAACATGCAAAGTAATATTTTAAATAAACTCCTATCAACAAAAAAAATTTCTAAAATATTAACTTAGCATGTATTAAATTTTTTTTTTTAACTAATATCAATCAAAACAAAACAATATTATTTCATTTAATCCTAACCTCCATCGAAAAAAAAAAACAAGCAGGAGAGGCAGGGTGCGATTGTGATGTAGTGATTTCGAAGGAGAGCTCGCGGTCGATGGCGTGCGTGGGGACTTAGGGCGGCAAACGGTGATTCGCGAGGGTTTCAGCAAACGACAGTGGCGCATGGTGGTGCTTGGTGGTTGACGACGAGTGTAAATGGTGGTGCACGGTCGAAGCTCTGATACCACTGTTGGATTTTCTCTAGAGGTGATTCCTATGATGACTTGGGGCTCCGATGATGGTGTTTGCGAGTTCAAATTCGAGGTACCTTCTCCCTTGTTCTTCTCTATTTATAAGAGAGAAAATCTACCATTCCCTCCACCCCTTCTCTTTCAATGACTCTCCTCCATTGATTCCAGCCAATATGACCGTGTAAACCACCGAAGTAAATCCGATCTTGAATGATCAGATTTACTCCAGTCATTGATTGTTGAAAGAAGGAAACACCCGACCGTTTCCTTCCCTCCTTCACTCTTTTATTTTCATGGTCTTTAATGACCATTAATCTACAGGGACCATATGTAAATGAACATTCACATACCAAAGTTATCAAAGTGCCAATGCAGCTATGGTGTTTTAGTCATCTAGGTACCACAAAAATGAAAGGATCAATTTTTCAACTACATATTATATCGTTATTTATGAAATTATCAGCAGACACACAAGTTAATATTTAAAATTTAAACTTACAAAAGCATGACAGCATTATACTAAAATACAATGCCATTGTTAAATACACTAGAGAAAATTTGGGGAAAAAAATAAGGTTGGGCATCAAAAATGCCTAGTTTACCTTGGAGTCTGGGCAGACGCCTTAATAACTATGAATCTATGATGCTAAGATTAGAGGTGGGCATTCGAAACAGTCAAATAAGTTAACCAAACGAAACAAGATGAAACCAATTTCAATGGTTTGGTTTGACTTGAGAAATCTACTGGCTTAGTTCGGTTTGACAACTCTCTAAACTTATTTATGTGGTTCAGTTTGAGTTCATGATTGGTTTAACTAAATCGAACGAAACAAATAGCTTATTTTTTGTGTTAAAATATGTTTAGGATTATAAGTAATAAACATAGATTTGCTAGTATATGTACAAGTAATATTATACATATGCTAATATTATATATGCAATGTCGATACAATTAAGCAATATGTTTAGGCTTAATCAATTAGTAGTGTATCTAAACTATTTATGAATAATGATTCATTTTAATAAGCAAATTATCGTAGTTTTTAATGAAAACATAAAAACAAAACACAATAAGTTTTGTTAGCAAAAGTTATTAATTATCACAATTTAAATATCTGATGATTAATATCGACAGATTGTTGACTTTGGTTCATTAACAGTTGTCACATTTTATTAATAAAATGTATGAATACATGGGAGAAATAAACCAGATTTAGGTGAGATTCTGTACATGTAATGATCATTTACTGTGATATTTCTGCTTGTCGATGGTGGAAAAGGGTAAACTGAGGTGAACCAATCCGTGGCAACCATGTAACATATTGGTGGTTGACATGTCAACTCCAGTTTATGTCGGCACGGTCAACTGTCATCTATGTAGGTCCTACATGACGATCGTATACTATGGCAGGGCTCACATCAACACTAATAGAACTCAACTTTAAGTTGGTCGACCTGTCTTATTTGGTCATATTTGTTGTACTTGTCCTTTTATCAGTAGGAATTACAATTCCTTCTTTGTTAAATGAGTCATCCGAGTAGTTCAATCAGGCCTATTGTTTCGAATGGTTCAGGCTAATCGACCAACATCTATCACGCTAGATCCTCCTCTTCTTTTCCACTAATATTAACAAATCTTGGTGGAGCCCTTTTGGTACCATCCAAAAACCTTACTTTCAATAAATAATACTCAAAGAATTAATCCTCCTATTTTGACTGACTCCCTTGCAACCATCATATGTGTTTCTTCTCCTTCCTCTCCCCTTCTCCCTTTAATGGAGCAAGGGAGGACATATATGACCGTTTCCACTTGTCCACTCTTGTCTACAACAGCATGGATCTTGTAGGCTTAGAAACCATCACCCTTTCTATCTATTTGTCCGTTTTGAATCCATCTTATTTTGCTGCTACCCCCACCCCTCTCCACCCTATACCACCTCCTAAATTATTGAGTAGCTTCCACTATTGTTTGTCAATAAACCATCCTCTCTTTTCATTATCATGCTTCGATACCATAAGAATTCAAAGCTTCAGTAAATACAAACAGCTCTATCTATATGTTATCTATGATCCAAAATGAGCGTAAAAAACCCAATGATAAGGGCACAAAGGTAGACAGGTCACAAGGAGAAAATAGGTTTGATGATAGTCTCAAATAAACATCCACCCTCATTATTTTGTCAAAGAGGTTGTAAGACATAAATTTCCCACAACTACCAATATCATCAAAGATAGCACACGATTGATCTTCCTGCATTTTATAAAATCCTAATGCAAAAATACTGATTTCAGAGAAAAATTAGGTTGACGAAAGGGAAAATGTTACTAATATCATAAAAAATAAAAATAAAAACTAATACAAGCACACGACCGGCGATAACATTTATCCAATTTGCATGCATATATGTGAATCCGATTCTTGAAGTCTGCCATTTTCCATCACATGAAACATCACCATAAATTCCTTCTTTTTTCAATCCATAAGTTCTTTCGGAACAGATTGATAAATTAATAGTTGAGAGGATCCCAAATCTTCCACCATGAGATATCCGGACAACAAAGGACAAGAGTTATTGCACAGAAGATGATATTTATATATATATATATAATTATATTGATGACAATGAACATATTTTTTTACATTTACAGAGGCAATTACATCTGTATATTTTTCGAGGATCTTCATCGATCAGACGAATTTGAAGCAGCAAGCAAAGCGGCGCCTATTCCTGACCCATCCTCAAATTCTCTGAGAACAATATTCCGGGCAACTTCTTCGCCCAAGATTTCAACCACCGCTTCGTTTAAATATTCCCTGAATATCGTGTAACCAGAATACAAACCTCCTCCTATTGCCACGACCGTCCTTTTCGTTTTACTCCGCGTCCGGCCACCGGCAACAATTCCGATCTTTTTCAGTATTCCAACAATCCCTGCTGCCGCCAAACGAGCGGCTCTCCTCGTCACAACGTCGCACAGTCTCACCACAAGCCTTCTTGTCTTCATGGGAACGTCACAGGCCTGCAAGCAGAGAGAATCATGATTTGATGATTGAATTGATGCTCCGGTGTTAACCTTCGTTAAGAAGGCAGCTTTACCTGAAGAGTTTCTCTTAGGAGTCTGGCGACTTCTCTTAAATCAGAAGAATCATCCTCGTGCATGGCAGCCATCAGGGGAGTCCTACACAGTTGATCAAAAGTTCTTGAAAACTAATGTTCATGGTTGTGAAGAGAAGACTGAGCTGAACAACAAATTCATGTTTCAAGTCAAAGTCTTTCTGACCATTACATGACTGCCATCAGACATGCCCCACGTACAAGCAGGAGAGAATGTGTACCGACGACGAACCATGAAGGAAGTGGGATTTTATAACTTTTTTTCACGATTGAATTGAACGTGTTATTTCGACAAATAAATCATGACAGAAAACACAACAAGAACCCATTCCATACATAATCCATCTACATAAGGCAAGATCCTATAAATCATTTTCTTCTACAATCAGATCATCGATTAAATTACATAATTTAAATACACAGAAAACAGTACTAATAAGAAACAATAATGATGGCGAAAGAAGAAGAAATCTCTAAGGGTAAAGCATGTGGCAAGGTAGGCCTACATTGAGGAAATCACCAAGAAGCATGCTCCAGATCATGTGCTCGCCATATATTAGGCCATGCAATAAAAACTAACCGAACGTTGTTTGAAAAAAAGTCGTATTTTAGACTAATAAGAATTACGCATGCTTAACACCTTCATCCAAAACAGCCGTCAAAATTAACATGATGAGAAACTCAAACCAGAGAACAGACCTAAGAATAAAGGGCTCTGATAGATTTGAAGAAACATCACCAAAAATAGCCGATTCCTGGGTCATCCGAACCATAACCCTCCTTGCAATTTCACCCAGGTACATTCCTGAAATCATCTTCTCAAAGCCCTGAAACATACGACTGTAAATTTATAGATGAATAAATACACAATAAGGCAACATATATTGGTTTACAGGCAACTTGCCTGATCATTTCGATTTGGACTTTCATCATCCAATGCAACATCATATGAAGTCCGAGGCAAATGGGATGACCAGAAATTTCCCCATTCCATATTAATAACCTGATTATAATGTAAGAGAGCGATTGTGGTGATGGTTTCCACTTAGGAAAAAGGAAAAAATAAACTAAAATAAAATGCATAAAGCAGAAAATAACACACCATGCCACCAGAATTTGTAAACAGGCCTTGGCACTTAATAATTGCGTCTGTGCGTTCTAAATAGCAGGCATTAGTGCCAGTCCCGAGGATTACTGCAGCTGTAGTGTCCCTATCATGATAATGCCCCAGAGCTAATGTCCCCACAGTGTCATTCACCTATTTAAAAGAAAAACTAAGTAAAGATCAAATTTTATTTCGAAACTATTACGTTCAAATAAAATCTAACTATTTTCAAACAATTATAAAAGAATTTAAAACGATGAATTACATAACATATTTACAAAAAATTGGACGAAGTTATTCATATTCTCATATACCAGAAGTTTCCACAAAATGATGAAGATCAAAAATTATATTGCCAGAGATAACAAGGAAAGATTTGGAATGAAATCCGGCAGCAAATATAATGATGGATGGAAATCAATAGAGAAAAAGGATTCATATTGTTGACTCCACATTGTGAAATTAAAGCATCGGAAATCACTGCCTTCATGTATTTGGATTTCCATAGTTCCACATATAACGTAAAGAATGAAAGGTCAAGTTTATGCCAAAGAGAGCAAAGATAAGAACCAAAAGAAATCCTCTTGAATAGCTTTCTGCCTTTGTCAAGGCTTAAAACTACAAAGATTACTTGATTAGTAACAAAACCACTGGGGAAACAGAAAAATAAATTGAAACTGAAAATCAATTACTGCTTCCAAAAAAAGTATGATAAGCTGCAAGATGCAATATGCTTTTAAGTACATGAACCACACCTTAACTGATAACACTGCAATCTAAGCACAGATGCACACACGCACAAGACTAAAATAATGAGAATGAAGAATATATAGCCATACCAATGCTGCAACCTTCATGTCAAGACCTGCCCTAATCATTGCCTCTTCTAGACATTGAGCAACATCCTTGTCAACCTAAATAGAAAAAAATTCTAAGCAAAGGATAATCTAAGATAGAATGGACCATACACACAACTATTGACTGATAAATATGCACAAAAAATTATAAACTTCAAAAATTTAAGCATAAGAAGAAAGAATCAACAGATACATATTTCCCACATAAAACAAACAGAACTATGCAATCACATCGATCCCATTAGCACTTGCTATGGCACATAAAAATGCATGTGCCGCAGCATCAAACAAATATATGGCAATCAATGTGAGCAAGAAAGCCTTAAATACTGAAAAAGATAACAACATATCTGCACACACATACATACTAGTATACACACACTTCAAACATATACATATGTCACAAACACAATTATTAAATCTCGATCATCCATTTGAAAATATGGATCATTAGATTTTAAACTAAATTACACACTTGTAACTACCGTGCATGTGTGTGTCGGTGTGCCTCTTTTTGCATGGGTGACAGAAAAAGGTAACAATTAATGTCCCCATGAAGGTTGGCATGTATTGGCTCAAGCATGTTGCCCTATCAGCCTATACAATACTAACAGATCATTTCTCAAAAAGATCATACAAAAACACGTCACTGAGAAAATCACCAAAATCCTGTCGTATTTCATGTTAGAAATTTCTGTGTATAGATAAAGACAGTACAGAACCATATCTAGAGATTATACACTCCAGGTAATTAAAGAAACCCAAAATTGGGAATCTTTCAGAACCTTTCATCAATCTTGAGAGACACTATTTTTTCCTGCATTGAAATATAAAACTTTGGTAAAAATATTGCCCTCATTTATTACGAGAAATGCAACATTTTTCTACTAAAGTAAGACCATAACCCATCTCATAGTACCCTTACAAAAGTCAACATTTGACAATATGAATAAGGTCTAATTTCTCTCTATTATTAATAACTCACTGGATTACATTACCCATCGATACTAATGTTTTTTTGAAAAACAACAAGGAAAAAAATTAAATTTGCAAAAATAAGGGGGCTTACACAAGTTGTAGGTGAGCTAAAAGAAAACCAAAAGGAGACCGACCAGGCTTCAGGGATGAAACCCACTAGTTGCAACAAAACTAAGGATCTATCAATACCAATGTTTAACAGTCAATAACACGGTAATTATAATGTAATTGCACCAGATGTCACTTTTTAGGCATATATTGCTAGCTACATGGATTTCGTGTACATGGCCATGTTTTACTATGTTGTACACATTAATGGCCCTACTTTTAGAGATGCACGAGCATGTAATGGGCAAAAAGATAAGGTTAATAAAAAAACTAAAATACCCAAAAACCACTAGGCCATTAAAAAAATAGGGCAAGACTGAATCAAGAAGCGAAGCTTCTCTCTTCCTCTCCCCAACAAACTTCACATTTCTTCCCCCTTCCTGAACCAAACTCCTCAGTTCTGCAAAACATGTACACAAGCTCAGGAGAATCAGAAAAATTGTGGTTGATTGGTGCTGGTTTATTGCTGCTGTGAAGGGTCAAGGACACAGTCATGCAGAGCATCTCATTTCTACCTCTTTTGCTCCTTCCAGAACCATCTTATCCCTTCCAAAATATGAAGGTTGGGCAACCAAACTCAGTGACATGGACTTGGTTTGGTAGCCATGGTTCTCCTATGTATCTGCCGTGCTAGGCTACAATGTTGTCTAATTTTTGTGGGAAAAATGCTGCTGTCATTTGTTGATGCACCTGTGAATATCGACTTCTGTTGTGTTTTTGTGTGGATGAGGGACTGCTGCTATTGTATTTCTTTTTTAAACAATGTGACCGTCCATCTGTTATTGGCTCTTACAATTGTTAAATTTTTAATTTCCAATGGTGCTGTTTTTTGTGTTGTTGCTTTCATGTTGTTATATTCTCGCTGCTGTTATTGTGATGTTAGACTTTATAAGTTTAGGTTTTTCTCTATTTTCATATATCTAAAACTTGATGTTTGAGTTTGACTACGTATGTTATGGTCATGTCATGAGAATTTGAAATTTTAGATTCTACTCTAATTATATACATAGAACATATATCTAAAATATAACATCTCATTAAACCCGATGTAAGTCCCTGTTCTACCCAATGATCAGCTTAATCTTGATGATTAAAAATCACTAAGCTAAAAACCACAATCCATAAACACGTCTATTTTGCAAGTAAAAAGTAACTCAAAATAAAAAATGGCAACCATGTTTAGTGCAATTAATGCTCATTATAGCAACCTTACATAGACATCCTAATTTATGCTGAAGAATCTTTCCCTCCAAAATTCTAAAACCACTAATTATTTTGGTTGGAGAGAAGGATTTCCCTGTATGAAGATGTATCTGATCCAGGTTGTTGGATATATGCCTGTTGAATATTTACTTTCTTTTTTAGCTTTATCAGTGTTTTCATTACATAACATTTAAAAGCCCATGTTTTAATTGCACGTGTAGAGATAATAACTGTGTTGTGTCTGTTACATGTGTTGTAGAATATTGATCAATATAACATGCATTGCAAACACATTGATGTAATACATACCGGTTTACAGAAAAAGAAAAATAAGAAAAAAATAGATTGAGGGTATTACAATTTTGAAGTGTTCATTAACCAACCATTGGAAACCAAGGATCTACATACAACTAGGCTTGCACAATGTTTGAGAATCAGACCTGTTTTATTTTAGTTCAAACATAGTGTTCAATCAATATAACATGCATTGTATATTGATCTCAAGAAGTTCGGAAAAGGTGCACTTGAATAATGAAACAACATAAAGGCACATGTTTGCCACTCCAATTATGATGACATACAAGTTCAAAGGAGACAGGCTTACAGTGTCCTCGATGGCGAATCCCTTTGTCCACTTCAAAAGCATCCCAGAAGATATGGATGTTTGTTTTACAGGGAAGGAAAAGGTAAATCCAAGCTTTCTATTTTGACCAAGAAAATGATCTCTTTCAATATCTTCTTTTTCGACTAATTGTCTAAGCTTCACTGCAATAAAATCAAATAATTCCTAGAAAAATACAAAAGGAATTATTATAACCCAAAAACCGAAAAATTGGATATATTGTTGGGCACGGCTAAAAAACTCTTTTCTAAAAACATAAATGAAAAACATGTACCTCAGTGGTGGAGGTCATCAGCTGTTGGGGAATAGTGTAACGTTCAACTTCAGTTTCCAAGATTGTGGATCTTCTATCCCCAAGATGAAGTCGCAATACTCTAAAATTAGTGCCACCGAGATCAAGAGCATAGGAAATACCCTTCTCGGTTCTAAGAGAAAGAAACGAAAAGGATTTTATAAATTCATAGCTACATAAAAACAGGTGCAGACAAAATGGATGCAATACTCCTAAAAAAAGGAACATGGAGATACGATAAACCAATACAAAGAAATAAAGAATTGCATACAAAGAAACAGAGAATTGCAACAATGTCATATGATTTAGAATAAATCAAAACATCCCCCGCAGCCACTTTCTTCCCCCAATATCGTCAAAGATGATGAGAACTGGGTAGGTTTTTTGCTATAACTTATTTCCATGCCAACCTTATAACAGGAATCTCTATGGATAAACAAAAAGAGAACCCCCTAATCACCCAGAACCTAGGTAAGAGACACGAAAAGCTGAAAATCAAAATTTTGGACTGCTAGATAAAGAGAATTTGGGATTAAAAATGGACAAGAAATGAATCGAAAATTCACAAATAAAAAAAGATTTTTATCATAGCAACTTCCAGCGAGAGAGCACCATCTCCAATACACGAGAACAAAAAACCGCTTCATTTCGAATGCAACAGCCCCCAACAACAGAAGCGGAAGAACCCCACCACATTTACAGCAACTAACGTACAAATCTATGACTACCATTTACCTAAAGACACCATCTTCCCATCGGATCCCCATCCCCCCCCCCTCCAGAAGAGCAATCCATACACAAACACAACATACCCACTTGGGAGATTGTCGACGAAAGTGAGAAGCATCTTGAGCTTGCTCCCCCCATCGGACGCGAGCCCGGCGTGCATCTCCACGGCCATGGCGTCCACCACCTGGCGCAGCCTTCCGGTCGGAGTCCCACAGCCTTCCTCGAACTCCTGAAGAACTCCCAGAACCTTCCCCCACTTCTTCCTGCTGCTCACCCTCCTCCCCACCAGCACCGCCGCCACCGCACACGTAACCACCGCCCATCCCACGGCTAACCCCACCCTCACCCTCCCCATCCCCTCCCCCCCCCCCCCCCACCCTTCCTACACCATCCCAAACGTCCGAAAGATACTTCCCCTTTCGGTTGACGCTCCCCCGCCCGCCGCCGCCGCCGCCGGTGGTGTGGTCGGACGAGGACGAAGGTTGGGGGGCGAGGAAGTGAAAGGAAGAGAGTGCGTGCGAGGAGGGAGTGGGGATTTTATATCGGAGTGTGGCGATCGAACGCAGAATTACGAAAATGGGTCTGACAATGAAGCCAATGACGCGGTGCGCGTTTGACTTGTGTCAAGCTGGAAAAGGACGTCGATGGAAAGCGACGGTGGATGTGTGCGGTGGAGACAGCGCAGCGGACCCGGTGGACGGTGCGGATGGGACCGGGGTGACGACGATGGGTTGGTTATGGTTACTCCCTAACTACTTATCTATGGTATATAATTAGCATGAATGACTTCTACTTTATTTATGGTTAGTCTTTATTTAACTAGTTAACTACTTGTTTCTTACGTTGCCGTAATTAATGTGTCCGGGGTAACAACGAAGTTATCTATATTTTTTTTTAAGTAAAAATCACATGTTGTGAATCTTTAAATTTTTCGCAACTTTTTTTTATAAGCATCGAACCAGGTGTTTAAATTTTTTATCGTCGATTTCAATAAACATATCAACTGATGTTCAAGTTTATATTTTCTTTTATTAAAATGGAAAGAAGAAAAAAATTAACTATAAGTACTTATACTTGCAGATATCTTAAGATTTGAGTCTTGATAAATATAAAAAGTTATTATTATCTATTGATTAAGCCCCGGAATAGTTAATTTAGTCGTAACTTATAAGCTTAAACCTTAGTAGAACAGTTTGATTAAGTTGCATCTTTCTTTCTCTACGTCTTGTGAAATTTTTTATTCCATGTTGTGAGATATATAACGGAATGTGCTATGGACGTTTATTACATTTTCTATAACTCATGAAAAATAATTTATTATTTATATTTAATGCAATAGATCATTTAACGGATGGAATCAAAATGATTGGATTCTTGTTTCAAAAATCAAAGGATTATTCAAATGGATCTAATTATATTATCATCTCATCTATCCATCTTAGTCAAATCATATGCAGTCAAATGGATCTATACATCATCTTAAGTCGACATGGACATTTGATACGCAAAGATTGACTTTAACAATTCTCATTTCAATTTTTTTTTTTTAAGATAAAGAGTTTTTAGATCGAAAAAAATACCAACTATGTAAGCACAATCGAGGAAAATAACTAAGATGTAAGAAATCCAAATAACAAAGTTAAAACCCTAATAAAGGAGTAGTAAGAACGAAAAATTAAAGATCAATTATTGTTATCTTATTTTACAATGCTCTCTTAATTACTTTGAACTTCTGAGGTTAACTTCAACACGACCAATCATCGTAAGAATCGTAAAATTATCTCCAACTCTTCAATATTCGTCACACATGCAATTTAAGAAAAAATAAAAATCACGAAACTAATTTGGCGGCCTTTTTCATATTTTTATGGACTGTTGTCGAAGGAGCATCTTAAAGAATAAGCAGCTGTAATTAAAGAAGGTGACGACGAAAATCAGCTCTTTTGTTTGTATTTTTTCTTCTTTTATTGTGGCATCGAATTGAATGTTAAATTTTTTTATCAAAGGTATATTACCGAGAGAAAAAATTATCATCACGTGTCTTTTTATATTGGGCTGTATTGTATTACGGGACGTTGCATTCTGATTCAGACCCGTGGGAGGAACGTTTCGATAAAGGAAGGGTAGAACGGTAAAATTAGGTGGCGGGGGAGGGGGGGGGGGGGCCGCAGTTTCGGGGCCGGAGGCGTTGGAGAAAGAGAGGGAGAGAGAGCGCGGCGCATCGGGGCCGTACGTGCCAGCTGTTTTCCGCTAATTCCAGCACACCAGACGACCTCGGGGCCGTACGATCCACCATCTCCTGACAGCTGCCACGTCCGCGCCGGAGTGGAATGGACGCCACCCAAGCGCCGCTCTGGTCCGGCCGCCCCCGAGATCCGTGCTCCCCATCGAACGGTCGCCGCGTCACCGTCAGTCCTCGATCCTCTCTTCTCCGGCGGAAGAAGTTCGGCCGCTTCCCCACGTTCTCTTTGATTCTTCCCTGTTTTGTTTTGTTTTGTTTTGTTTTGTTTTATTTTTAATTTATAAAAGGTATTAAAAAATTGCTTCTTCTTTTTTTGACCGATCGTGGAGAACACATGTTCGAATCGAGGTTTAAATTCGCACAACGAGAGAAGATGGATGAGTTCTTTGCCAACTGGACGAACACGAACCTTTGGCTTCATTCTTCGTTGTTTTGTCGTTGCTTTATCTTTTTATGCAAATTCTCAACTTTATTTTCCGTTTGAATTCTGAACTTTAAGGTTTATCATCAGATGCTTGTGTCATTTAAATTATAATCACATCAGACTGTTTCTCTCGTTATCAAACGTGGAAAGAGACTTTTACGTTATCTTCGTATACAAAAAATTTAGACTTTTTTTTAGGGGTCGTGTCAATATTCTCAGCCTAGTTTTAATTTTATTGGATGCTTGTGTTTCTCGTATTTATATAATAGTAACGATGGGATTTTGATCTTGGACAACTAAAAATAATAGCTAGATATAACAAACAACAATCTTACTCGACCACATGAATCTTATTTTTTTGAGTATTTTACTACTCTAGATTGCGGAGACAGATATATGTATTTATGGAAACAATGGTGATGATCAAGACACTTTTTATGATAAATGACGACCGTGAGTAATTTTGTATTTCGTTGTCGGTATTTTGTATTTTTGGTACGTAAATTGTTGATCAAAACAATCTCCAGCCATAGAGCAAAAGACTCACTTTTGCAGTTGTGCATTTGATGCGTTGGTTTCGGCTCCATGTTCTTCCATCCATGATATATAAAATCGGTATTCGGAAGGAACTTATTCTGCAATATGTTAATGAAATAATATTTGCTGGGTTTTAAAAACCAGCAAGCAGGAAACAAGATGCACGGAAATAAAGTTCAAAGAATATATGCCAAAAATTATCACCGTGATCAGGAAGGAAAGAAAATGGAAGGAAAACAGATCCAGGGGGTGTTCGTTATTTTTCATTTGAATCTATCAGAATATTTTGTGTGGAGAGAAAATGAAGACATATTGCTCAAAGTATTTTATATATCAAAAGAAAATAGAAGGTCAGCGGACATGCAATTAAAGGATAATAAGAAGTTAGCGATGGCGAAGATGGCAGGAATACTGAGGTGTGAGGGTCAGGAAGAAGGCAGCTGTAGGAGCAGGCGGTGGGGTGGGAGTTTTTGTCCGAGGACCATGCGTGTATAGGAGCCATGAGTTGTCAAACTTCATTGGCCACTCAACCACACCCAGCCCAAGTTGGTGGAATGGCCGTATGCCAGGGAGCTCTCTCCTTCAGCCTCAACCCCAACCACACAAAAATAATCTAACCATGCTCCATCTGCCCTTTGATATGTGTGGTCTTACTTGCCTGTGCTTCCTTTTCCTTTCTCCACCCACCCCACGGGACTCCTCTTTGCTTCCCCCCAACTCAAGGGATGATGGGGGTAAATAGACCTAATAAAAGTCCTGCTGGGTTGTCTGAATATTTATTTTATAGTCAATTCAAAATTAAAAAAATGCCACCTTCATCGTGATTGCCTGCCACATATGGCTGTAACTTCTGATTAACTATTAATCTAATGTTGTGGTTGCTAATTTCCTGGACATGGCTAAGCTAGGTGGAGGTATCATGCTTTGTATGGCTGCAAACACATGCAACTTGATGATGCATTGCAAGCGGCAACACAGTGAAGCATGAGCTGTTGCAACTTGTAACAAAAGGGATCCAAGGTGGGGGAGGAGGGGATTGTGGTTGGGACAAGGACCAATTCTGTCCCCTTCCCTCACTGTGCTATCTTCTTGCATTTATTTATTTTTACAATGCATTGATACCACCAGCGATCCATTTGTTGGGATTTCAAACTCAAAACCTGGCATCACATCATGCACCTCAATTCATAGGTCCAACAACATGAAAAGAAAGCTTCATACATATACTTGCAAGCTTCACATCTAATATATATATTCCCATGGTCTTAGTATGGGTGTGGAACTACAAGTACACTGCATGAAGCTGCTATTTTTATTTCTTCTTTCGACTTCACACTGAATTTATAATGGGTTGGTTGGTGGCATTGAAAACTATAAAACAAGACCTTCTCGGTCTATTACCACCGACACACAGGAAGATTACCCCCCCACCCCCCCCCCCCCCCTCCTATTGCTTGTCTCCTTTAATTTCATTAAGTTATATACTAATTTTTGCTATAAACGTGAACCGTGACATTCTTTTCCCTCGGCTTCGGGTGTAGTTTTTGTTGCGTTGATTAATTAAAATTTATTTATAAACTTTTATCGAGTTGTGAGTTGTGACTTCATGGTTAAAGTTTTTAATCCTATTTTAATTTACCTTAAAAAAAAAAAACAGCACGTACGACGACTTCGTCTGACCATCGACGCTCCGGCAGCCGACGTGTCACGTGACGGTGGTGAGGAAGACGACGACGACGACTGGAGAAGCCGCCGTGGCACTGTGACGTGTGCACGTTCGGACCGTGAACCACGTGTATTTAAGAATCCGTTCACGATTATTTATTTTTTTTAAATGTGAGAAAAATGCGGACAACAATTAGATGGGTTAGTTATGCGATACTCGGTCTAAAATAAAATTTGAAATTTAAGAAAATGGGAGAAACTTTAATCGAACACATGGCTAGGGAAAGATTAAGGGAGAGAACATGGGCGTCAAGTACAGTGGATTAACTAACTTTTCTTGCAAGGTATGATTAAATTAATACAGAGAAAACTATACCATCATTGCCTTTCATTCCTAACTAAACATACATATGTGCAGAAGTACGTACATGTGCAATACCCATAACACTCCCCTTGCCAATAATATACATACGTAAGAGATGAAATTTTCATATGCATGCCCATTTCGTACATGATTAATTAACTTGGGACTGGGTTATTTTTATGGTTCATGACATGACGAGGATCTATAACACCCATGTGTTGAGTTACTATGGTAAAACATAAGTCTTATAACATGGTGTCTTGTTCTCTTATTGTCAATTAAATTTTAAGATAAACTTTTATATAGGGTATGTTTGTACACCTAGAATTTAAATTCCGTAGAATTTGAATTTTAACGTAATTTAAATTCTACAGAATTTGATGAAAAGAATTCAAAATCTAGGTGTTCGTGCACGTTCAGGAATTTAACAGAAATTGAAATTTAGTTGTTTGTGCACATGACAGAATTAAAGGAAATTGAATAGAATTGATTTTTAATAAAGTTAAGTAATAAATTAAAGTAATTAGTGAAAATGTAATTAATCAAGAAATGAATTACTTACATTAATAAATGAACATATTATTAAATTAAATGTTTATATATTATTTATCAATTAATTAAGTATATCATTATATAAAATAAATCAAAAATTACAAAAATTGATAACTTTTTAGTTATAATACATGTTTAAAACAACAAAAGGATAATTATAAATTCTATATTCCTTGTAATGTAATAATAAATAAATTTTATAAAAATATAATTATTATGAAGTGAATAAATAAAAGTAAATAATAAATAATTATTGAAATACTTTGATTATAAAAAAATATAATTCTGAACATTTTATTAACCATAAATGACTTTTAAGAATTCGTTTGTGTTAAACACATAAAGTTAGTAAAATTATATGGTTTTTGAAAATTTGATATTATATATTAAATAATATAATATAATAAATAAAATAATAATAATAATTGAATTAAATAATATTTATGATTTTAATATTATAAAATTAAATAATATTTAATAATAATAAAATAATTAATATTAATATTTTTATTTTTAATAAACAAATATTAAAATAATTAATTAAATAAAAAATATCAACAATATATACTTCAACAAGGGAGGGTGAGCGTCGAGCGATCTTTTGGAAAATGAATTCCGACATTTTAATTTGGAAATTCATTTTCCCAACATTTACACATGATTGGAATTCAAATTCCCTGGAAATTTGAATTTCAAAATATACAAACAACTCATGACTCAGAATCTGACGGAAAAAATTTTCAATTCCGTCAGATTCCGAGTGCACAAACCCCCCCCCATAATGTTAAAGTGTGATTTCCACACGTTACCTGTAAAATACTTGTAACCACGTGAGAGCCTTATATCGTGGTGTTTTAATTTATTACCATTATAATGTGGTTGGATGATATTCGATTCACAGAAAACTTTTTTTTTTTCAACTGAAAGTTGTGTGAAAAATACAGTTATATAAGCGGAAAATCTTAAGTTCTTTAACTTAAATGTTAATACTATTTATCCAAATTTACCTTACAATCAAAGATCAAAGGGATTTACAAATCACAACCTCAGAGTTATTCATAGCAAGAGATTAATTAGAAGCAAGGAAGAAAAAAAAAATCAGTATTACCATAAACACAGTCCCATTTTCAATGTGAAAATGCCATCAATACCGAGTGACCTTTTAATTGATTGCATTACCAAAAAAAGCCCTTTAGTTCATTGCAAGTAAATGATGCAGCATAAAAAATAAATGATGGAGGCTTTTCGCTTGCCATGCTGAAAAAGTACAGTTCGCTGGCAGAACCACTAGTGATATATATAATAGAGGAATGAGGTAGGTGGGCTGATGGCATCTTCTTCCTCATTAAGACACTGCACACTGGTAGTCAAAGGAAGGTGTTATTCAATTAGAGACAACAAAGCAAGTGACAAGGGACTAGGTTTTTCTTTCATTTCTCAACAAGTGGCAAGTGCCCTAGTTTCCATATGTACATATTTTACTATATTTTAAGTGACTGATAGTTTTTCTTCACCCTAGCTACTCAATCCAGATCTAATATTTTCCTTTTCTATTTTGTCTCTAACTATGAAATTTTAACTTAAAATTATTTATTTTTAAGTTAAATTCTTACATGTTGTACCAGAAGAAATGTTTGGAGAAGTTTCACATCGCATAAAAAGACAAGACAAAACAAAACAAAACAAAACAAAACAAAACTTAGTTTATATATATTGATTTTTTTATTTATACTTGTTATCAATTAATTTCGATACAAAATTTCACACTTATTAATACTTCAATATTTGCTCTTGAATTTCTTCCCTTCCATAACTATCAAAAGGAGGAGAGGGAAAGCGAAAGGCAAGGGCAGTCCGATCCCAATACATTAACTGTCATGGAGGTGGTGATGGCCACAGAGTAGTGAGGGAGGAGTTAAGCTGGTTGAGACATACAGACATCCAATATCATCATGCAAGAATAGGAATAAACCGGGAAAGATTGTTTGAGCAGGATAGAGCGCAGACAACTCTTCTATATATCATGATTTTTCTGCAAAATGATAAGTTCATTTATTCTATATACGGTGACTGTGCCAAGATCATTTTAATATCTTGGTTTGGAACATCTTCTTGAGGACATACTGCCTAAATGTCTCCTCTTATCGTTGTTAAGAGTTTAGTTTCCTATTCACTTTTCAGTTGGATTGGGTTTTCTCAATGGTTTAACTCGGCAATAATTATGAGAACAACCATATACCAATGGAAACCTGTTTAAATTTCTATTTCATACTAATGGACAAAACATACTTTCTTTTTTTTTTCTTTTTTTTGGGGTAATGAGATGGAGAAGCATACTTTGTTTGTTGATGCTTTAACGTACGGGTTCAGTGCAAGTGATATTATATAAACAGAATGGGTTTTCGTTGTGGGCATGATTAATTGGAAGTTAAAAGCAGAGTTTTGAAGATACTAATGAGTGGGAGCATGACTAACCAACCAAGCGTAGCTTTTCTCAATTCTGATTGGCATCTGTACTACTTCCATGTTGCAATCTACCGCTTATAAAAATCATGGGGTTGGTGAAAGGGTGGTGCTTGTCATCGCAACAAATGGAAGCCAAGATGGAGAAGTTTTGTTCATGTTTTCTTTGTGGCTTTTGAGAGTAGTCCACATATGCTAGAGAAGCAAGCAAGCTAGCTGACAAAGGAAGAAGAGAATCTTTTCCTTTAAGACTGACTTTTTATAAAATTCATATCGAATTCCATTTGGGTTCAGCAGGGTCTGATGAGCTATGTTTGAATGGTGAGTGATAGAGAGTGATCTATTTATTTATATACGAATATGTTATTATATGTGTTGAAGGGCCCATGGTTTTTGTGCTGAGCAGGCCTGGCAACATCATGGGCTTTTAGGACGTTGGGTTGTTCGTTCTTTTTTATCAGTAGGTGATGATGAGGCTGTCGTTCATGGTCAGAAAGATGCATCAAATAATTTTGATACCTACCTTTGAAATTATTCTTGGAAGGAAGAGCAAGCGAAGTGGATGGTTCCTGTGATGGATGGTCCTTGAGGGACCCGAACAGATTTTGCTGTCAAATCCGGGAATCAGAACAAATTCAACGCACACCGATTGCCATACATGTTGAATACATATCGATTCTTCTATTGGGCCCATGGAGCGCATGCCTTCCTTTTCTGAAATCCTAGGGCTTCTTAGAATCCTTTGCTTGCCTAGGGTTGTTGCCTAGTTCCCTATGAAATCTCATATGAATCCTCCCGTCTTTCATCTGATAGATATGAATGTTCAGAAGAAATAATGACCACCACCAATATATCAAAATAGGTTTGCATAATACATCCATATTCACACTGATCGTCGTGGTTGATGCTTATGGTGTGAAGACTGTGGGAAGAATTAATCACAAGGAAGTGTGATAGACCATATATGCTGATCAGAAACTAAAGCTTGCAGGACTTTGACACCCTTGATTGCTTAGCTTTTATTTTATGCAGGCAAACTTTAGTGATATGCGGCCGTTGCGGTACGTGCACATGATGCAGCTCCCTTTTTGCCATGTGATGGTTGATTCTATTGATTACACTAGGCACTTCTACTGATTGAATGAATATAAGCATTTTCTTACCACCAATGGGTTATGTGAGGTGGTCCTCCACTTTCTAGTTAAATAATTTTACAACATTTGATAAAGAAAGTCTGTTGAATTCAAAATCTAACTAACAACATCAATCCTTATAAAACAAAAGGGCCTATTAGGGTTGGTGTCTTGGAAGCAGCACATGAATGATGTGAGAGAACCAAAGGTATATATTATAATTAGCCTTCTTTCATCTTAATCATAAAACCTATGAAAAAGGATCTACTAAGTTTAAACTAATTAGGCAAAGAATCACCAATATAGGAAAAGAGAAATAATAGAGGATTGGGGTGGAAGCGCTTTGATGGTAGTTGATTGAGAGAGAGAGGAGGGAAATGTACAACTGAAAATTAGAAATGATGCCGACTGATGAAATGGAGATGTAGTGTGTGGGTGATCTGGTAGATAAACAAACGGTAACAAATCTGGTAGAATATGACAATTTTCATGAAAAATCAAAACAAGTTAAGGACATATTTGTATAAACACAAGAAGAATCTCTAGCTTCCAAGATGAAGTAGAAGTTTTCTATTGCAAGACACAACCTTCTTTGGATTTTTGCAACAAATTTAGTTTTGGATGTTTGGTAACCAAGAACTACTCCCAACTTTCCAACCTGATCCTAGAACTAAAATCCTGGAGAATTTTCCTTACCAAATAAGCAACTGTTATTCTTTTTTATCTAATCTATACATGGTATCAGAATCCTTAGGTTTGAAAACAATAATAGAGAAGAAATATCTACCCTTACCAAACATCTCTTCCATGGTGGCTTTATTAACCTCGTTGGAACTCCTACAACTATAAACAGGATGTCGAATCCATTAGTTTCCTAGACACATGCAATACCCAACTGTGATTAGCCTTTCTTCTTGAGTTCCAGGGCTTCCCTAATTTTTGTAGATCCATCATACCAATACTCATGTTTCATAAAAATCAGATGTTCTTGTGATAGATTTTGTGGAAATTTAGGGTAAAAATCAATGTGTGTCTCCCTCCACAACTTGTGACCTCCTGTTATTGAAGGTTCTCTGCAAATATGTTTGATCATTGAAATTATTATCTTTTGTGAAATAATTGTTTGTACTTAAATTAAATGATCAAAAAAAGGGTGGTCGTACCTATTGGGCCTTTTTTCTTAAAAGTAAGTGGCAAAGTATAGCCCACCACGTGATTCGCCGGCCCAACCCAACCATTAGCACAGACCTCTTGCAATAGTTGTAATATTCTAAATGAGTTATTCTTTTTTGTAAAGCATAAATAAACCGGGCCTGAGTGTATTTATTCCTGTCTTTCATTTATCTCTAAATATTAACATGGAATTTCGAATTATTTGTTCATTTTCGTGTTTTTATTGGAATTATCATTTTCAGTTCTACAATGGGTGTGGAGAAAGAATTAAAGTTTTGCAGCAAGGTGGTAGTCCATAGTCATTGAAACCCTCAATTGACATTACCATCCATATATGCTTGCTTTTAATGAACCTTGTTTATGAGTTGAAATCAAAAGAAATGTTTTTATCACATCCAATACCGAGAAATTGAATTAATGAATCAATGAAATATATGCCGCAAAGGTTTTCCAAATATTCAGATAACAAATTATCACAGAATGGAGAAGCCAGCTCTTTCTCACTGATATGGCCAGCCTCCTCTACAGAGAGGTAGGTCGGCATATTGATACGGAAGAGAAGAATCGTCTAGGTTCTGTATGATCTTGTGGGTTTGGTCCAAGGCACGCTGGCATCTTGATGAGCTTGTGGTTGTAGATTTACCATACCAAGTGGTAGTAGATTTTTACATCTGCAGGGAACTTGCAGACTGCAGCAAGCGTTTCAGCACTGTTCGAATTCAATCAAGTCATATCCTAGCTAGTTTGGGCATCAGTGCCATTTTATTTTTGATTTTTTTTTTATGTATTGTCGTTGACTCTCACCATATTTCTCGTAGTTCCCACCATTTTGAAAACAATCTACTAGGGCTTGCGTTAGACTCATACCCTAAAAGTGTTGGGAGGAGGGGAAGTACCCAAAGATGGGGATGAGGATGAGGGTTTAGGCACGGTGACTGAGGGACTAGCTCTTGATTGCCCACAAACCTAATCATCAAAATCGATACTAATAATATCTTAACGCACTCCGAGACTCGTCAGAGGATTAATTTTGCATGAGGGAAAAACGAATCCGTCCGTATACAATCCTATAACGTAGAGTTCCGAGCATTATCAGGCGCATGCTTTATGTGTTCACCACGGACGACTGAGATTAGTATTTTACATCAGACACGATGATTCATGTCAATGCATGGTTAATGACTCGGTTTAGATCTTATCATTGCCAATGACAGATTTTGTTGAAGTTTGACTTCAGCTGTGCAGTATCCAGCGTTGGTTCATGACTTACCGCCGCAGAAAGGAAGCCGCAGAGACGTAGGTAATTGAATCGTCGCAGATCTCGACGTTGTAAACAACTGAACAACGTATTATGAACTGAACTACAAGTAGAAAATTAGTGTCTGTGGAGTCTTGGAATAGACTATATGATTACACACTACCCAACTGGCTTGGTGACACGATGAATAATTTATTATTGCAGGAGATGAAGCACGTAATCTGAGGTGAAGACCTATGTCGTTAATAAAATGGTGGACGAGGATCGAGGAAACTCCAGCGTAGACGATAGGTAGAAGCAGGCGGCGGCCCAGTGGAGTGGGCAAGACGAGACAGCTCTGGCTTCCCCATGGTAAACCTCATGTGTGATTGCAGCTGGCACTGACTGGCAGCCCCATCAATATTCATTGAAAATCATAAATAAATATCGCAGCTGTTGTACAACACCATCTCCATATCAGAATTGACTGTCAGTACAGTCTATTTTAATTACATGGTCTAAACTTGCTCCGATATATTATTGATATCATTGTGAAGTTTCAACTTGAAACTGATTACAAGTAAAAATATCAATCACTATATATGAAGCTAGATTTCACTGCTCCGATATTATTGTTATCATTGTGAAGTTTCAATTTAAAACTGATTACAAGTAATAAAAATATCGATCACTATATATGAAGCTAGATTCTACCCAGGGCTTCAATGAATGCAGATATAGTAGAACTGTCGAACACCATTAACATCTCTCCATCACCTGTTCCCGGCTTCCCGTTGCACTGTATAAAGTGCATCCTTCCCTACATCCGTCTCTGGCTTCATCCGAAAAATCTTCCTTCCTTGGCTTTCACTCCCCATCATCTTACCGTGCCCGTCGATCAATATCATCCGCCCATGGCCCTGAAAGCTGCAATCCTTCTTCTATCGGCATTCTTACTTCTCTTCACCGTGCAGGTATAGATCGAAGAACACGCGACACCCTCTTCTTCTCTTTGTTCGTTTGAAGCAAACGAATCGTTCATGCGCTTTGCAGGTTTCGACAAATGAGGAGGAACGCCACGCCCACACTGATCGGGTACTTAGTCGTCTTTATTAAATTAGTAAAAAGCCAAGTTTAGTAAACGTGCGTGTTCGTCGATCAAAGAATGGTTTACTCATTGCAGGCTCTCGCGGCAGCTCCTGCTCCTTATCCTCCAGCCTCTTCGCCGGTAGCATCTCCTCCTCCTCTGGCAACAGCTCCTCCGCCACCTGGAATAACGTACGTGGACGTCTCAGGTGATAAGTCTCTGTTGCGTTTACACCCTTTTGAGGTTCCTTCTATATCTGTTTGTTTACCGTCTACGTTATTCTGCTCCATTGGGAATGGACGATCAACAAGAGTGTCCGAAGCTGTGCGTGGCGAGGTGCGCAAAGAACTCCAGGCCGAACCACTGCCACAGGGCTTGCGGGACCTGCTGCGCCAGATGCAGGTGTGTTCCTCCCGGTACGTACGGCAACAGGGAGATGTGCGGCTCCTGCTACACCGACATGACCACCCACAACAACAGGCCCAAGTGTCCTTGACCATTTTGTGAATTTGCAGAACAGGAAGGAGCTTGGCACATGGTTCCTAGTTCTTTGACTTGATCACCTTCTTCTTCTTCTTGTTCTTCTTGTTCTTGTTCTTCTTCTTGTTCTTCTCCCCCGCCCATGTGTTGTATCTCGCCATCTACTGTACTTGCCATCCTGGTGATCGAGAAGCCTTTTGTTCCTTTTGAAGTGTAGGCATGACTTCCTCCTGCAGTGTTGCAATGGACTGGACTGCTATTTTTCTTAATAAGAATGATGATGATGATCATTCAGTGTTATATTTTTGAATAGTGATTTGAATCTTTTTAAAAATTACAAGTATCATTACTGCCGGTGAATTCAAACAGAACGTCGAAGTTGGTATATATATTAACATCATTCATGTTGGCGGATGCGGATGAATGAAGTCTCTGTGCACCCCGCGAGAAAGAAAATAATGTCCGCTCACAGTAGTGTTCCTGTAACGTGTTTATACGGTGGAACTGATTGATGGAAGAATTTTGTGATGGTATTGTGAACTAATACGGAAATGGTTGATAAATCTATTTAGTAATATATAGACTTCCTAGCTTGCTTTAGTTATTTCAGATTGTGTTGAAGTACGTTTTATGAAAATGATTTTATGCTTGGTGATTTGAGGAAGGAAAAGGCTAGGATGCGCTTAACATGCAATCACACGGTTGTATTAATAAAATGATTAATTTTGTGGCATGACATGGAATAATAGAAACAATAACAACATGAACGGGAGGGAGTATTGAAAACCTCAACTAAGAAATGCTACAGAAACAGTCCCGTCTCCATGCAAAAGAAAGGATGTTCAGATTGTTCACTCTTAGACACGCTACAATTAATAGAAGCATTTAAAAGCAAGATGAACCAACCACCTTACCTTGCACATTTCAGTCCAAGGGATCTGCATTGCGATGGTGTTCTACCTTAAAAGTGTTGAATGTTTACCTTGAAATCAATTATCAATGAAACAACGGAACTATCATAATATAGAATTTAAGCATAACAACATTGTTTACAATTTAAGATTTTTTGTTTTAATACCATTTCACACTTGTGATCTTTTTTTAAACTTATAAGTAATTTACATATCTGAAATTATTCTGATGACATGTTAAAAGTTTATTTTAAAATAAATTATTAATGAAAAAAAGAAACTATTATGATATAGAATAGAGAGAACTGATTATCATCAACTCCTGCCAGAATTGCCTTACAAACCCTAAAAACATTCATTCAATCACCCTTTTGTAATAATTCAAAAGGGAGGGACTGATTAAGCTCAACTGAGCACTTGCTGGCTACGTTTTCTTTTTATTTTTGAATCAAAATTTTCTTTTATTGTAAGTCTTATAAATGTGAAAGAAGATTAATTAATTATACCACCTGCTGCTGTATTTTTTTTTTTTTTAAAGGTTTGCTAGCCATGATGAAGAGACCAACAAGTAGATGATGCAGAGAGACATGGAATTATATGAGCTACAAGGCCATTTTATGAGCAGTTATTGCACATTAAAAAAAGCGCTCCATCCTGTCACATCTTGAAAACATTAATGTTCCTATCACATTGGGTTAAAAAAAAACAAGCCTACCAATTCCACACTATCAAAGCTGGAAAGCAAAGGCATCAAGATTTTTAAAAAAAAAACAGGCCTACCGATTCCACACTATCAAAGCTGGAAAGCAAAGGCATCAAGATTATTCCTAGCATCACACACACACACAAACACGTAGATATAGATGCAGACATGCTCACACCCATGAGTCTTACATACATAGATATTCAATTACCCATATAACAATCTAACAAGGCACACTGACCAAACTATTTTTGCTTGACAATAGAGATTAGATAATGTTGGGCCTTGTTGATCTACCACCTCCCGAGCCTGCTTGGTTACTTCACATATGCTCAACTTGCAAAACGAAAGAAAGGGTTAGCCCTAGTGCATGTGAGGTCAACTAGATCTCCTCTATTTGTTACACAGAAGGATCAAGTTCAGAGTAAGGGTTGTGTATTTTGTATTAGGTACTACTTTGGTACTTGTACTAATTACCGAGGGAAAGTGTTGCCATGTGGGGATCGACCGATTTGGTGCAGACATGTAAAGCTTAGTTGTCTCTCCTGTAAGCTTCACATAATAATTGTATTACTTGGTTTCTACGTGAGCTCCAAACAACGACCATATAACACGATTGGACTCCACATAAGCTTGATGTAAGTCACACAACACTAGCTCATCAACTTTAGCAAATAGCAACTCACCCATTTTTAGTGACAACAATGGTACCAATGCTTACAAGGAGATAGATTTGGATGGGAATTTGATTGGTCTAGTGGAATATATACAATACATGAAGGTCTTCTTTTTGTTTATGTAACTGAACAACCTAATTAAGTATGAACCATGTTTGGCCTATGTTTTTTCTTTATATCAAACATTCATGAAATCTTCGTAACTGAACTCTACTTTGGTATATACATACAATACTCTAGTTTGTTGTAATCTATGTAATAGAACCTTGTATATATATATATGGTAAATGTGACAACATAGTATTATCTTATTATTAATTTTGCGGCCCAACTCAATTCTGCTTGCTATCATGAAATATTGAGTATCCAATTCTATGGAAACCTAAAGAACCATCGAGACCGTAACCTCCCTATTCACTCATGAATCGTGCAACCCCGTGAGAATAACCAACCAGTGCCCAATTCACTAGGAACGAGTCAACAATCTTCTGTATTACAATTGAAACACTGATTACAATAACTACTTCAAGCAAACTAGAGTGATTCTTGAATAGTGTGGTTCACAGCGTATCCCGATCATTCTTTTGCTTCTTTCACCCTACCTGCTACAAAGTAGAAACATTAGTCCAGATCAACCGAGTAACAAGTATATATAATGACCGCTTAAAAATGGGAATCTTAAGGAAATGGGTGGAGGACTCCAACAGGTTACCTCGAAGAAGAATCCGATCGGCGCTTCTCATCTTACTTCTTCTTTTTTTCCATTTTTCAAGGACCGCGGAGAACCATTGGTATGCATGCAAGCCGACAAAAGCAGCATCTACTTCTGTTTACGGAGTTTTACCTTATGGCATCCCGAAGATATGATACAAAACCTGAGATTACTTTGTTATAGAAAATTATTTGATAACAGTGTTGCATGACTTAGATGGTTATGCAATGAATTGCCTTGCAAGGTACAGAGTTTTCTACCGTTGGGAATTCATGAAAGGCAGTGTTCTAAAAACAGACGACTTGGTTGCACTTCACGCATTTATCATTTTTCTTGTAAAACATTTAGAACATGATGAGAGATCACCCCACGTGTACCGCTATTGATCATAAAAGGCAACGTTCTCAAACAATTGTGACGTAAAAGGCCTCTCAGGCGTACGTTATCATGTACGCGGCAGCTATGCAAATGATATACAAGCGCATTACATTATTGACGTAACATTTGTAGCAAAGGGTTGCCCTTGGACAACCGTGTATATTATAACAGCACCTGCCCCCGCCGTTGGCTTATTCAGCTTCATGTGAATAATAAAAATTTTGATCCACATGACTGGTAGAGCAAATTAGCGATCTTTTGCCTGCGTTGTGTGAACAGTTCGGAAAAATGAGAAGTACCGATTTAACCAATTGCATGTGCGGGATATCAAAGCTTCTCCTGGCAACAGCAAGAACCCAATCTCCAGCACGGCGAAAACAAATCAATAATGCAATTTTTCCAATAGATGAATGACGTACACATAAACAACATATTACATCTCTACAATTAAATAATTCCATCTAGAGCTGGCCGGCAAGTTCTAAAAAATAAAGACGATCGTTAGTTATTATAGAATACAAACGGAAAGTATGTCAGTGGACAACACATTCTGATTTGTCCACCCACCATCAGTATAAATATGAAAATGATGTTGAACACTGCTCACTTACTTCCTTTTGATACTTCCGGTGCAAGCAACTTAGAAAACCTAAAACAATCCTTCTTGTCTACAGGTCCAAAGATCTAGTAACGCAAGACAATGCAAACAAAAAAGAACAAACGGCAAAGTTGCGGTGTCTTGCGAGAAGCACTCAACTTGTATGAATATAAGATAAAGAGGTTAAGGCATGATAAGTATGTAGTGTTGAGCATTGCAACTAAAATCCACATCTAATTTTCAGCGTTTCATACGGCGGTGCAAATTGTACTCATCTAAATTGAATCCCAAGTTCCCAACCACAAATATATATTAGACATACAGCTTTAGAGGTACACCTTCAGATGTGCAGGGAATCTTTTCTCTGCACTATACAAACACCAAATAAGAGTGAATAAATAAAGTGCGAGAGAATGCTTTACCTTACCATGCCCAGAATCCATTATTACTTTTTACGCCGTTTAGATTCCACCTATAAAAGCCCAACCAGGATTTGTTAAAAAGAATTATATTTTCTCAATATAAAAGTCACGAAGTCTTCGGAAGAATATTTCAAATGCATATTTACATCCACAAATGAAATTCCCCAGTGATCAAGGTTTCTGAAAAAACAGTTCCTACTTAAGGGTAGTGAAAACTTTTGACCGTATATAACAGTTGGGTTTTCAATGATCAATAAGAAATAAGGTGAGAAATAAATGTTTATAATAACAAAATTACCCAAAGTTCTATATTTAAGACAGTCAATCTCTGGGATTTTATGCTAACAAAACTGAACAAGGGATGTAATAAAGGAAAATGGATAATCATGTAAATTTTATGGAGATTTCTTTTTCGACCTTTTGGTATGGCACAAGGCAATGCAAAATGGCATAATGCTTTTCCAGCAGAGAAAATAGAAATCCTGCCCTTACCATTGTTCCAAGAATTAGTATGAACAAATCTTTCTAGTGCAAAAATAGAGGTTGTGAGATGGGTGTGCGGGAAGCAGGTCTGACTCAATTCGTTCACTCTAATAAAACAACCTGAATTAGAATTCTTGTTACTTAAAAAACATGACATGACATTTTCAAACATAGTGAAATAAACCAACCAATTAGTCAAACACTGTTGTAGTTGTAAGTCCTTATGTAGCCACGGGAGGGGAGCACCCTAGACTGAAGGTGACAAGGACGACACAACCATGCTGACAGTCCCAAAACCAGTACAAGTGCTGGCAAATGATGGACTCCTAGGTCCTATTTGAGAAAGAGAGAGACCTAGAGGACACCTATTTCAGTGGAGTCACAACTTAATAATTCTTGACGGATTAGAAAACCTAATAAGCACGTGCATGAATCTAACCCTATGTGTAGGGGAGGGAAACCAGACCAGTGAAACTGGTTAACCGAACCACATTTGTGGGTTTGGTTCAATTCGAAAATTTTAGTGGTTTGTGGTTTAATTTGAAAATTTTATAAACTGATATATATGGTTTGATTTGGGGTTTTATGGACCAAACTGAATCAATGGCACATATGTAATTTATTAAGATATATCATACATATAAATATGTAATATACTTATATGAATCATATATTAATGTTAGTAGATTATTTTATGATAAAATAAAATATAAAACAATAACTTATATTAACTTGAAAAAAACTAATTTCTAATGGACAAATTAGTCTTATGAGTTATAAAGTAAAAACCATATTATAATGGACAAATTGTTGTATTTTATTAATGATATATATTTAATATGGTGAGTATGTAGATGGTACTTAATTTCGAAAATGGTTAAACCATGAACCAAACCAACTTTTGGCGACTTGGTTCAATTTGATTTTAAGGTTTGAATGGCTTAGTTCAATTTGTAAAATGTTCAAACTGATCTATTTGATTTGGTTTACAATTTTGCTTTAAATCAAACCAAACAGAGCCATACCCACCCCTACCTATGTGGACTGGATCTATACAAACCCAACTATGCAAACGAAAGATGAGAGGCACACACTTATGCATGGAATGACTAGCTTCTCTTCATCATTCGAAGGGGTGTGAACATGCAATTAATGCCTAAGTGTTGGTGCAAAAGACCCAAGCTAATGGGAATTGGAGGAGATTGAAAACCACAAGAAGAGAATGGAAATGGAGTGCGTAATGATCCTAAACTAAGCTTCCAGACTCTGGTCAGAGGGGAACCACACCTTTCCCCACATCTAGAAGCCACTTTGGCTTCCCACACTAGGGAACCACGCTTGGTTCCCATCCTTGGGCCAGAGTGATCCAAAGGATGGGGATCAAGGAGCAATCCCCTCCCCTTTTCAGGCTCCCAGCTGTTATTCCTATGCATGTAGGTAGTCTGTTCCACTGTCCGAGTGTCCTACAAAGGGCTAGATGCCCTATGGGCGTCACTATACTCATCGACCAAAAGAAGTGATTCTATCAAAAACTAGAAAGAAGCAATAAAAAGCATGCTGAGCGCTATGGAGTGCATTGATGGCTAAGCCTAGCATGTGTTCTACATGGATGTGATTTCAGGTATTTCATGGCATGAATCATATGGCGAAGATTATTATGCATGGTAAGCAAAGTATGGCATGATGCAGCATGAGATCATGGATACATGCACAAAGCAAAACCAAGCAAGAAATGCATGAGATTAAAGGGTACTTTAAATAATATGCATCCAATGTACCTTCATGTAGTATGCAAGGAAGAAATGGCGGAGCTCCTAAAAGGCATGTCCATAGGCAATCATGAACATTAGGCCAATGTAATGAGGATAAGGCTGATTCAAGTGGCATTCAATTCTCATGCAAGAGGAGAGAGATAGTCCTCACAAAGAAAGAAAACTCGAAAGAAACAAGACATCAATCCCCTTTCTTCATTCCTGGTATACTTGGACAAGGCAGACAGTTATGGTGGTAAAATGGGATAGGGTTCTGAAGCCTGTTCCCATGCTTGAATCCCACTACTATCCCCCATGCCTGTAGTCCACACCCAAGGTATAGAATCTCCTCCTAATGAAGGGTAAGTTAGTGGAGGTAAGGAAAAAGCTCAAGTATGCAAATGCAAGTTATCAGATCAGCATGTCAGTAGCCTACTCCGAGTGAATGTCAATAAAAACTAAGATGCCCACTCTGCTAGTGCCAGAGTGGTTTTCAAGGGTACTTTTGGCATGACATTTGCCAAAGCTCAAGTCGTTAGTTGACCATGAAACTTAAGTGTAAAAAGATTGATACAAAAAGACCAAGAAACATCCCACCAATCAGAGTCCATTTGGTAGGTTTTAAAAGAGGTTGAAGTTGGGTAAAATGGGAGTTTTAGGGACTTGGCAAATGTTGGTATATGGCAAATTGGCCCATCATGGAAAAAGGTTGATTCAGTATTTGAGTGGAGCTCTTCAGGATAAATAGCCGAAGGGCAGGGATAGCAATCAAGGTTTCAAGATTGCCTGGAAATTATTACTGCTATCAGTTTGGTTTAGATGGTTGGCACAAACTATTAAATCCTCGTTGCTGATGAACCAGCCAGGACAGATTGGAAGACCAAAGTGATTGAGCTTGGGTCACTGATGTTGATTGGTGACAGACTGTTTTGTGGAGTAAACAGATTGAATGGATCAACCCTCTTCTGTGATTCTGTTTCAATCTTTTCTTTCCGGTCCCTTTTCCTTTTGCTGTTGTATTTATCCATTCCCCTCTTGGGAGTGGCTTAAGGGCCTTGTTTCCTGGGCTATTTTATCAATGGTGCATGCCTTCTTCTCTGCACTTTTCCCAGTCTTAATGAACCACCTCCTTTGATCCCTTCAAAAAAATGCAGTTCAATGTTTGAAGTTAGGCATACTTCTCTATTTGAGTCTCATTTTAAGAATAGAATGATTTTGAAGATCAATAACATGAGATGTTAAAGAAAATACCGACATTTGTGTATAAAGAAACGACTGTGCTATGAAGAATGGTTGTGATAAGAAATGGTTGGTCAATTTAATTCTGCATGAGTCAATTCAAAGCTCTAAGAGGGAATCAGATGCCTTCACATCCTACCATCACTTTGTTGATTTACCATACCCATCAGATTTGATAAGAAAAACTGGATGAAGTTTTGGTGGAAGATTCTCAAAGATTTCCTTAATGTGGCATCTTTCAAAGAACATGAAACCATCAAATTAATAAAGTAGGTGGTAACTCTCTCCAAGGCATCACTCTTGAATTCTTGCCAATTTTTGTGCAAGGTATCCATCATTATCTAGGTTTCACCCTCCCTTTCTTATTATAAAGCTATATGGGGAAGTCTAAATCTTTCTTTTCCTTCATTAGACATTTTTACCCTCTAAAAAGAACATAAAGCAATGAAGACTTGCAGAGTAGCTTCTTGCGTGGGTGGCTGTGTAGATGTGAACGAAATCCCCAAATCCATTTCTTTTGTTGACATGGCAGCGATGTTAGCTGCACTACAACCCCTTTTGAATGTGCAAGATGATCAGGGAAGAGAGGTATGAAAGCTCCATTTGCCCAAAATGCACAAAAAGTAGAAGTGTCGGTACTTTCAATTTGTTTTCAACGTTCTAAGTATCAAATGAAATATACAAATGCTAAAATTTATCTATATACCTAGGTTTCTATAAATCAAAATTTTCCAAATGGTGGGGTTAAGGTATTGATTGTTATTATTGTAATTGTATATTTATAAATCAAATTCAATCAATTTGGAAGATCATTTGTTTTGAATTATAGTATCACAAAATGAAGCATTCCATTTATCCAAATATAAAATACTTTTTGAATGACCATGATTCACTTGAAATGTTATGTGAAAGTTTTGTATGCCATAAATTAATTCTAAAAGTTTTGAATACATACCTCTCATTTGTTTATGCTAAAATTCACTTAAAACTTATAACTCCATAGATAAAACAAGCAAATATAAATGAATGCATACCTTCAAAAGCAAGACAGACTCTAATACACACAAAACCAACAAGATTAACAAGCAATGCCTTAATCCTATTAGTTGGGATTGGCCAAAATGAATCATTTCTCTCATTCGTTTCTATCCATAAGCAAATCTCACAGAAAATTATTTAATTTTAAATCTTTTTTCATTATTTCTAACCAACAAAATTTTAGTCTTCATCCACCTTCTAAGTTTCACCTAAATTAATTAATTCTTGTTTCCTTGCAAGTGTATTTATACACCTTTTATATAGATATGATCGACCCATTTAAGAAGATTTTCACTTATATTATCCTAAATAAACGCAACTCCAACATTATTTTGGATGAAATCACTCCAAACAGTACACAGTTAGGCCAATGGTTGTCTTATAAATTTTTCTTTTAAATTTATGGGTACACTTCATAACATGACACCACAAACATGTTTTCCAAATTTGTTCATCCTACTTTGATTCTGTGAATTGCATCTTCTATAATTTCTCCATGTTGCTTATTGTAGATCTTAAATATCCAAAATTTGTACTTTTAAAGATTTCATGATTATCCAACTTTATGTTTTCATCATTGTTAAACTTACAATTGTGTATCAATCTTAGTCATTATAAATCCTTTAAATTCTGTGATATCTCCCCATAATGTTAACTTTAGAACTAATTATTATATTTCTTTCAGCAACTAGGATTATGTCACAGCAAGCAACATACACCAACATATTTCTCTATAAATTTCTTATTTGTTTCATTCATAATTAATATAAAAATGTAGGAACTTAAAGTCAATCCTTGGTGTAAACTTATGTTTACTGAAAATTTTTCTCCTATAGTTTTAATGCAAGTTACCACTTATAATACATATCCTTGAAAAATATCATTATAATCAATATGTATTTCTTTTCATTCTAAGTGGATTTTCCTTCATGTAACAACACAATTTCCCAAGAAAGTAAAACATCAGCCAACAAAGAGCAATGAACAAAGCACCAACCGTTAAAGAACACTGTGAATAAAACATTGACCCATTCATGTTCAGAGTGTTACAATGAAGACAATGGTTTGGACAAAGGCCTAGGTTAGAAGTATGTAGAATGGTCAACTCAGTGCTAATACAATTGAAGCCTAAAGTCATCTATCTTAAAGAGACTGGAGTTATTTGGTATTTTTTGATCAGTTGGTCAGCTTGTGGCTGGTTTTTGTTCAAAAGATGTGATCAATTCTGGTGGAGGTATTCTCATGACTAAAGAGACTCATCCTTATCCCTAGTTATCAATGAGGTCTAGTGGTTTGGTCTTTTTGTGTGGTCAAAAGGATATAAGTCAGACATTCAATGGTACGTGTTGAATGTATATTGGCCATATGAATAGGGCAGATGTCATGCTTTCAGGGACAACCTTCATATAGTTGGTCCGACTTGACATCAACAACTTGTTGTAGCGCGTGACTTCAATATTATGAAATTTTCTTCCGATTTAAGGATGAATGCAAGATTGTAGTTGGTATGGGTGAAATCAACCACATCACTAGAGAACTAGAATGGATAGACATGTCAATTGCTAGTGCACAGTATATTCGATCCAACTTATGGGCAAATCCTTTGTGGACCACCTGGATAGAGTTTTTACTAGCTAGCTTCAATTGAGATGATTTTTATACTTATCAATTTGTGCAGAGTTTGCCATATGTAACATTTGGTAATGCCCCTCTTCTTGTCGTTGGGAGATTCAACTGACTGGGGATTGAAACTGTTACAATTTGAGGCTTTTTAGCTTGAATTAGAAAGCTTCAATCAAAAGTTGAGAGGATGGTGGCTCTTGATCTTGGATATGGAAGATAGGACTTTCCCTTTAGAAAAGGTTCCACCAAGAGACTTTGTACCAAAATGAAAAGTCTTAAGGAGCAATTAAAGAACTATAAAGTAGAGAATGTGAGAAATCCTATGAAGTATCGATACAAATCAAGAACATGGATATGGCACAATTTGATAATTTTATAAAATTTAGGATATGACTTGACTTGGACACAATTAATTAATATAAAGTTTCAAATATTAGAGAAAGCATATAAAATAAATGAGAAAAATATAAAAGTCATACATGGCATGCATACAATAAATCAATAATACTTAGATGATGAAAATAAAAACATAGAAGTCACACATGACTATACACATGATAACAATAAAATTTAGCAACTCACAGTAAAAAAATAGAAGAAAAAATAAGCAAAACCACTATAAATAATACAAACAACAACAATCTGAGCTATAATCTCACTATGTAGAGATGGCTACATGAATTCTTTTCTTCTAAATATTTCTATCTATTGTCAAGTCTTTAGTTAAATTACATATATTAAAATATTTTCTTCCAATTCTTAACCAAGTGGTTTTAAATCTACCTCTACTTATTTTAATTTATTCTATATTACTTAAATCTCTTCTTCCAACTGATGCATTCCTTAGTCTCTTAAGGATATGACCAAACCACCTAAGTCAATTTTCTCTTATCTTATCTTCAATAAATGCAACTCTTATTCTATTTCTAATAAAATCATTTTAAGCTTATTTTTTACAACATTACCACTCATCCATTTAAGCATACACATTTCAAAAATATTAATTTTTTGCATATGATCATATGTTACAATGCCACATATGAGCCATAAATTATAACTAAGTGATTAGCAATTTTATAAAAATTTTCTTTTAATTTTAAGAATATCCTCTTATCACTTAACACTCCAAAAGCATTTCTCCATTTCATCCATCCTACTTTGCTCTTATGAATAACATCCTTTATAATTTCATTATTATAAATCTTAAGTATTTAAAAGTCTTACTTTTATAAATCTCATGATTATTTAAGCATATGCTTTCATAATTATTCTTATTTTTCTTGAACCTACAATCCATCAGTTTTTGACCTACTGAATCTAAATCTTTTAAATTCTAGAGTCTCTCCATAATTTTAATTTAAAACTAATTCCTAACTTAATTTCATCAATTAAATTTATGTCATTAACAAATAGTATATACTAAGGTATACTGATGTCATTGTTGATGTCACTAATTCAACCAGTCCAACTTGAACCCATAAACCAAGCGCTCTACTCCACCAATCAATGTCTAATCTGATTCTAAAAACATTGTTCCAAATCTAGTTGACCTCAAACTCACCTATCTCAAGGAGGATGATTCACCCATGAAGCTAGGTCTAGAAGACCAAGCCCAATAAAGGAGGTGATCATCATATTAGGTTATAGAAACCTCCTAAGAGCATAGCTGATACCACCACTCTAACAAATCTAATCTCCCATTAAACCTGCATGCTCTCATTCCTCACCTTACAAACCCTCTCCCCTAACCATTCTTGTGCTTACTCCTAACTCCTTTTCTAGATAACTTTTCTCAATGTGCCCCAATTTATTTGGCATGTCTAAGTGGCACCATCTTCAAAGGAATAAGATCAATGACTTCAAAAATGAGAAGTAAATCAATAGCAGCCTTATTAATCACATGTATGTCCAAAGATGTTAATAATAGGAGCTTGAAAGGATGATAATTTGAAAACCAACAAGTACAATAACTTATTAGACAATTAATCAGATGAGTAATTAGGTGATCAGTCAGAATAATTAGCCTAATCAGCCAACTGGTGTGGCCATTGATCAAAATAATTTTACAATCAATCTTCTTAAACTGATTTTCCAAACAGAAAGTTATGGTTCCCAAGTTCACTCACCTTGGGTTCCACAAGTGGCGAAACAGAAAATGAGTTGAGTGGTCTTTTGATATCATCATCAGGCGAACAATCTGAGCAGAGAAAATGATCCAATTTTTTTGCTTGCTCAATGGTCATGTCCATGCAAGAAGGATGAAACCTGTCAACCCACCCGATAAAAAAGTCTCAGATACCATGGATATAAGCATGTCATTTTAGCTTTCTGGAAAAAAATGCAATTTTTTGACAACCTAAACATAGTTCTAATAAGCAACTTAAAAAGTGGATTTGGCAAGAGCATTTTAATTTCAGAACCTTTATCAAAATATCCTGTTTTCAACTGATTATAATTATTTAAAAAACATACCTCTATTACATTTATAATGTCCAAGGAATTAAAAAAGGGTATATGCCCAGGCAGTGGATTTACACTGACGTAAGGTCTAGAGAGAATCTAATTATACACAAAATTAACTACATGGGAGGTTGCTTCCTAGGAATTGAATCTATATTTAGGCCACAATGAAACAATCTTACCATTAGTGGGCACCTTGCCCACTAGGTTTACCCATAGAACTAAATAATACCAAAAAGCCATACCACAATACAAGAATTAAATTTGACCAGCAAACTAAGTAAGACCACAAAAAACGTAAAGCTAATATAGTTGACTGAAAATTCGAAAGATATGATCAAAATGGCAATGAACAGACCCTATTGGAGCCTGGTAATTGCTTATAACAATTAAGATCTTCACAAACTTGAATTGCTAAAAACTAAATAATAATAATATAAATATTATTACATTATTCTAAAATAAATATAAAAGTTTACTATACCATAATATATATAACATAAATTAAATTAATTCCTGTTAATATATTAAATATTTATAGTTTAATCAATTAATTACTTCTACATAATTTATGTTAATAATAATATTTATAAAATTTAATACTTTAATATCATTACCATTACAATATTATTATAATATTTAACTTTTTTACAATATAATAATAAAATTACACATACATTAATTATTTATAGATTATTGACAGCAATACTCTAATAATACTAATAACACGATTTAATATTACTATTATGCTATTATAATTAAATACAATATATTAGTATGGAAATATGATATAATATTTTGCTAATGCATTACAATTGAAACAAAAATGATATTATATCGCTGCCAACATTGTATATAATATTTTAATTTTATTAGTATAAATAACCAGCTTATTAATTTTGGTATTAATAGTTTAAATAATATAATTATTTATATATTTATTAATACCAATATTGATATAATATAATATTTATATTTTCTTTGTTTGGGAAAAGTTCTCATATAACAGGGTTTAAATAGATTACTGATATTATTTAATTAAATTATAAATTAACACTTGAAATAAATTTATCATTTTTCATTAGGATTCTTGAATATGCATTAGCATTTTCATTATATTCCTAGATGGCTACAAATACCAAAAAAGTTGATCAATAGAAAATCACATTTTTGCACTTTTAATTCCTATGAATTCCTCCTTTTACTTTGGTCAATTTCTAAATCCACTTTCTTGACAATTTTTTTACACAAAAAAGACCTAGAAAGAAATCAATTTAAATACTTCGATGATATCTAAGAGAGCAAAAGCTTAAGGATCCATTTGTTATGTGTTTAAACCACATTTTTTGAAAAATGTGGTTTCAAAAATACATTTTTGTAGATAATTTGGGATATTTCACTATACATAAAAAAATAGACTCTAAAACTATATTTTGAGCTAAAAATTTGATTTAAGAAAAAGAGGTTCAAGCTCTTTTCCAAAAGAAATTACATTTTCTACTCATCCTTCTTTCTTTAACTATAATCCTGACATGCCTCCTTCGATCTGAAGAAAATTTCACAATATTGAAATTGCCTCCTATAGCAAGTTAACAATGTCAGGTTTGGCCAATTCTATGTAGGTCATCCCAAAATGCATGGCGTCTGCTCTATTCACATGGCCTGTATACATTCAACACATACCACTCAATGTTTGACTTGTTCTCTTTACAACACACAAACAGACCAAACTACAATATCTCATGGCTAACAAGGGATAAGGATGAGTCGCACATCTTGGCAATACCTGATCACATCTTTTGTACAGAAACCATCCATACTAACCACCAAAATATCAAACTACTACCATGTCCCTTGAATTTAACTTAGTCTTACGAAGACAAATGATTTCAGGTTCCAATTGTATTAACACTAACTTGACCATCCTACATTTACTCTTATAAGCTAAACTTCTACCATTCTAGAAAATTATTTCATCAAAACAATTTAAACCCTAAACACCATGTGCCAAACTTCAATGGCCAACCGATCTTAGGGCACTAAATTAGTTGTGACAACTCCTACCAAATATGATCAACCTTGTGTTTAAAGTGCAAACCAAACTTCTCAACTACTGCAATGAAATGATGGTCAGACCACATGAAGGCACCTCATGAACTAGCCTTGTTGAGTACTAGTGAATCCCACCCTCTTTCTTCTCCTAACACATACTCAACCACTAGCCTTAGACCCCTCTCCACCCAATTCCACCACTACCCCATCTGACAATGACTGTTTTTCCCAACCCACCTTGGTGCCCTACTGTTTCAAGAGCTTAACTCACCAACATCCTACAAAACAATGGGAAGTGGAATGGTAGAGGAAGATGGATTATCAAGGAAGATAGTATGAGATAGATTTCATAAGGAACGAGAGTAATACAGTTACCCATGATAGCCTCCACCTCCTCACCACAAATGGCTATTAGCTAATCTTCTAGGAGAAGATTCTCCCTGCTTGGAAGTCCTCTCTATTGATGTTCCTCAAAGAGGGCCTTATTCAAAGATCATCCGCAAACTACAAGGGATTTATCATTCCCACTTCCATGTAATCCATGCATAGTAGCATTCTAGAGACAAGCATCTAACAAGGGCATCATCAGTTGCTAGCAAGGTCACCTGCACCAATCTAGGACTCCTTATGCTTTAAAGGACTCAATGCATAGTCCTTCCCCCTACACTGCCCACTACTTCCCATGTCCAAGTCCTGGATTAGCCATTGATGCCCAATACATCCCCTAAATCAGGATAGAATGATGAAGATGCTGGGATTGACTTCTCAGGGGCTTGTAATCTTCTTAAATTAATTGCAAAGTTCCCACAAACAACATCAATTGATCATCATACAAATAAGTGATCTATCTTTTAGGCCAACTAGTCCTAATCATCCTAGCCGGTCTAGCTTGAACTTGCTTGAGTGGCACCACTAGGACTAGCCAAAGTGATCACTTCTCCCTACAAAAGAAATGGAAAGACATATAACTTACAATGTGGGCTAACAAATACATTCCAATGTTTAAACGTAGTACATAAGGGCAAGTAAGGATTAGGAATGTGTAGTGTAGCCAGATAGGGGCACTTACTAGGGTATTTATGTTGCATGGTCATAGTGTGAAAGTAGCAAATCAAAGAGAGATATAGGATGCTGTAGATGGCCAGACAACCAAATTATGGGTTGGTAGTCAAGTGGTCATCCACTTAGACAAGTGATCAAATGATCATCCAAATGAATAAAGGTTGTTATTAGTGAGAAAGTATCCCATAAGTCAAGGTTGAACCAGGTTTTTTGTTCAAACCAACTTGAATTAAGGATCTAACCAGACACCCCCATCAATAACCATGAGTAGCAGTAACATAATAGTATAAGACAATTTGGTTCTCTTTAATTTTTACACAAACTTATATAAAACAACACAAGTATATATGTTTTATATGTGATTATATGTTAGTGAATTTAGTTAATTTTGCTATTAAATACAAAGTAGTTGGCATAATAAGAATGGTAGGTTTTTAATGCCTAGCCAATCTTGTTTTATTTTTGTATATGACTTTTTACTATTAATTATAGTTATGTTTATCATGGCAAGCACCTAGGCATTACCTTGGTGCCCTATTGGAATTTGACCCTGCCTAGGAGCCATACCTCGACCATTTTGGCCTTTAAGTACCTATGGTGTCAACATATGTGCCACCTATGAGCCTCCTAGGTAGTTTAGCCAATGTTTTCCAGCAACACATGGTAGTTTTGTCAATGTTTTCCAGCTAAACCCTATACAACTTTCTACCTTTAATTATAGTTATGCTTATCATGGCAAGCACCTAAGCATTACCTAGGTGTCCCAATGGAATTTGACCCTGCCTAGAAGCATGCCTTGACCATGTTGACCTTTAAGCAACCATGGTGTCCACATAGGCACCACCTATGTGCCTCCTAGGTAGTTTTGACAATGTTCTCCAGCAATACCTGCAGTGGACTCCACTCATTGCAGGTGTTTCCATATGTTCTTCCCGATTTTTTACTTTTTATTGTATTTTCGATATATGTGAGGATTTTGTTATTTTTCAAACTTAACATGACTAAAGTTGCATACATTGGTTTTTCATAATTTCTAGAGAATATTTAAACAAGATTATTATTACAGGTAACATATTAGTGATGTTTATTTTGACATTATATTTTTTGCTGCTTTCTTAAAGTCTCTTTTCTTATTGATCGTGCCTAACATACTTTGGATTTTATGATGGTTTTCATTTAACAATGAATACATGTTTACTCTTGCAAATATATGTTTTTGTTTTTTTTTTTTATTAACTTTTTGGTGTGCTCACTCAATCGCTTGGTTTGCTATTGAGAACTTTTAATATGCTCATTAAGAACTTTGATGTTTCACTTATCGACTTAGTTAAGAAATTACTTTGACATCAATACATTTAATTCTATAAACACATTTTATATGTGTGTGTGTGTAAAATATACTTAACCATCTAGGCACTAAGGCACGTCAGTCTATTGCCATGGCACCTACATGTTCTGGTAAGTATGACTATAGTCTGCAATGAATATATCCATTGAGAATTGTATATAATCACATCATGTATAATGAAAATTATTATTTTCAACCTATTCATGGTGCCTGGTCATTGCTCAGGTGATCACTAGGGACTTAGTCATCCATGTTGCCCCAAGCTTAGGCCTGGGTTCCTTAATGATATGCACAAAACATTTACAAAGATGGGGAAATCTAGGAACCACGCACTTAATCTAGGAAGTAATAAGTAATCATGACCCAAAATTGGACTAAAATAGGAAAACGTTCTGTTTGATTTAGTACCAGTCCTTGCACCCTTCACACTGAACCATGAGGTCATCTGGGTTGTAGGGCATCTCACACTTGCAATACCTTCAAGAACACAAGGAGCATCATAGAAGACTAAGGCCTGTGAATTTGGAAAAAAGATAACGCGTGGAAAGGATTCAATAAGCAAAGGAAACAGGAAAAGAAAAAGGTGACAGCATACACGGCCACACGATCAGGGGTGAAGCCACCTGTAGAAGCCTTATACTCGAATCGGCAGAAGTAGTCCTCAGCGCCAACGTTCTCCAGCTTTGTATAGTTCTTGAAAGAGTGGACGATGCATTTGCCCTCGATGGTGTGGGCACTCTGCACGTCATAGTGATCAGAGAGGAAAAGCTCTTTGGCTCCATGAAACTGCCTACGACCGCCAATAGACTCCTCGGGACGGTAATACCACCGAACCTTGACTTTGACATTGTTTCGGTGATCGGCCTCGATCTTCTCGACTTGTGCGACATAAGGGGGTTTATCGGAATCAGACGGGCGCATGAGAACACGATCCCCAGCTACGCGAAATAACGAAATTCGGAAGGAAAAAAAAAACGAATATGGCAAATCAGACATTGCACTCTTTATTTGTTAGGAGGAAGATAGGCATTGCATGTTAAACTAGCGTTTGGAGAAATATCGCGAGAAAAGTTGTTAGACGACAATGCACGGATACCTTGGATGACCAACGAACCATACATACACACGTACATACCTCTGACAACCTTGTTGGTTCCCTTGATGGTGTATGAATCAAGGTCCTTCTTCCCAGGCTTGGTCTTGGCCATTCGGCAGTGGACTAGCTGCTTCTCGTTCCTCCTCAGGAGAAATTGGCAAGTCGGCGATATGGTGGGTGTTATCCAGAGATTCGTCTATCTTCTAGCGAATAATCAATGCATCTATAGTGAAAACAATTGCCTCCTAAGTGAATGAGGCGTGAGGGAGATTTGGATGGCCAAGGCTGCTGGGATCTGAACAGAAACCCTAACAGAGGAAAAGAGAAAAAGAAAACTGCTGTAAACAGGGCAGCTACTGAAACAGGCTTATCACTGTATTATGCAAGGAGAGGAAGGTTTGGTCCGTTCCAGTCGGAGGGTAGACTAAACCTCCACTTTATCGCTCTCGTACTGCACTTCCGCTTTTTAAATATGCTCTCCATCCGCATCGTTTCACAAAGTCCGGCGAATAATTTACATGTCACATGATCGATAATTTCAATACGAAACAGATAAACATTTGTCCTTTGTGATTAGCCGATTTTAAATTAAAAATATCTGAACTATATAGTGAATAATCATAGCATTTTTAACGTGTCTGTTTACGGCTTCATCTTCTTATTTCGAAAAGTTCAATATTACCGTAGGTCCCTCGGATTAAAAATATTTTAAATATTCGTTTTTATTACCTATTATGTAATAATTTGACTTTTTTTATTTTTCCATTTTGCGGTCTTTTATCATCGATTACGCGTTAATAATTTTGTATGTTCTCAAAAGGATCCATCAGGATGTATTTGATTTGCATTTTTTAATATCTAAAATTATTTTTTGGAAAAGTTAATTTTCGAGAAAAGGTTAGCCAGTAGTGTTAAATTAAAGACCTTATGACTAACGATATTATCTATTAACAACGTACGCATTTATATTTAATATATTATTAATTATTTTCCCAGACTCGTGCCTCGAAATAGTCAAATCGATGTATTGTGGTTAATATTTGTATTACACTAGACATAAAACAAGGCAAACATCGTTGTATTATTTTAGTCATAATCCAATTCTTTTTATCCTAGATCACTATCATCAATACATTTTATTCATCTACGTTACATCACCACTTTTTTGTTTTATCCTTGTAGACGGGAAACCGCAAAGAAATTAATTCGAGGGGGTTTGAAAGTTTGAAGAAAGGACGTTTGTGTTGAATGAAAAGCTTGAAATTTTATTTTATATTTTTTATGGTATAAATATTCAATTTTTTAAAATTCTCGTATTTGAAAAGTTCCATAAGTAATATTATTTTTAATAAATAAAAATAAAATTTAATATTGATAGTTTATGTTCTTTCATTAATATTTAATACTTTTATTTGATGCTAATATTAAAATTTATTAATATTGATATTTATTTTTTTATTTTAAACAAAAATTATGATTCGTTTTCTTTAAATTTTTAATTTTTCGTGACCTGCACAAATAAATTTATTTTCTTAACTAACTTTTTATACTTTTCATTTTCTAGTTTTTTTTTCCCCTTGTTACCTATAATACACAAACAGACCAAATGGAATAAAATTTCCATGATAAAATGTGATTCCAGCGTTTGACATAAAAAATACATAAGGATGGTCCTTTCTCCGCATACAATCTTCTTTCGTGCAGTTCACTTTCAAATATGTTGCTTACCATTTGAGGCACCTTTGGAGCAAAATTTTACAATTGTTATGAGATACTATAAAGTAATTTTGTAAGAAGTTATATATACGCTTGAAATTTCTGATAAAAGGTTTGTTTGTATACTTAAAATTAAATCTAAAAGAATTTAAATTCTAATGAAATTTAAATTTTATAGAATTTGATAAAAATGAAATTTTAAATTCAAGTAGTTATATATTTTTAGGAATTTGAAGGAAATTAAAATTTAGATATTTATGTATAATAGAATTGAATATAATTAATTTTTAATGAATTAACGTAATTAGTTAAAATAAAATTAATCAATGAATTAATTATTTACATTAATCAATTACATATGTTATAAAATTAAATTTTATATATCATTTATCAATTAAGTAAGCATATATCATTTATTAAAATTAAAAATATAAGTATATATCTACATCGATGTATTTCGTGTTTATTCTTAAGATCAAAAAAATTTAAAAGTAGAATATCTTAATTAAAATTGTAAAACAAGATCATTATGTCACCACAACAAAATAAGACTTTAGTTAAAATTATTACCGTATATTTAAATTTCAAATGATTCTAAATTTAGAATTTAGAAGAAAAAAAATTAAATTTTAATTAAAGACGGAATTCATTTTCTTACTAAATAGATAACGACAAAAGGTAGTGTATAGAAATACATCATCAACCTGTTTTCTCTTTTTTTTGCGGACGTTGAAAAGGGATGGCATTTGCATGCATTAGTCAAATCCAAAATGCCGAGCTATATACATTACCATTTGCATGCATTACTCGAGGTTGAACATTTTGGTAATATGCATTCCAATGTTACAAAATCATTCAATTCTTGAATCTTGGATGCATGTCCCATTGGCAATCATTGAACATGTAGACCGCATCCACATCCAAACGAAGTTGACGTAAAAAAAAAATGTTAACTTTACATCAGGTAATGGAAGTTGTTTTTCCCTGAATTTAGTAACAAAAGTTCATGAAAACATACACCTTGTAACCATGGGTAGCACAAAGGAACAATTGGACCAGTTTCACATAATAATACGTCTAAACACGCTAGAATGGTCATGCAAGTCGTGTAGAGTGTATTATTAATTATCATTCATTTCATGTTTGCACTGAAATATGACATGTTGGTGTAAGTATTTGGGTCAGAATAAGGTAATGAAAGACGAAGAGAGAATTCCTTCGATTTTCCAGGAGACAATCATATGTGGAAGGGAGTCGTAAGTGTAGCCATTGCAATAGAAAGAATCGTGTTGGTTAAAAATACCGGTATTTCTTTGATCGTACTGAAATTTAAATTTTAAGAAATATAAACATTAATATAGGTGTAGAAAAAATACGTATGAATATCATTTCAATAAAAAAAATACAAATATGTACGGAATACTGTTGGCTCATTCATCAGATAGCTGTACAAAGGGTTTTTTTTTTAAAAAAAAAAAAAAAACAAATATCTCGATCTCTTTATAAGACGGGGATGAAACCGTAAAAAAAGGTACCAGGAGAGAATCCAAGCCGAACGCCATCTTCCTTTTCTTCGTTCCTGCTAATTCCGTCGCCCCTGGAAAGTACCCAAAAGCTGAAACCCTACGCCTTTCACCGCTCAGCGTCCTCAAACACTGCCATCATCGAAGACAAGCGAGCCATTTGCCGCCTTCCACGTGATATCCACACACTTCGTCGAATCTCCCTTCGGCTCCACGCACCTCCGGGCTTTTCTGGGGCTCCTCCTTCGGTACGTCCTGGTATTTTTTTTCCCCTTTTGATTCGATTACTTACTTGCCCGTCTCTGTTAACTGAAATGAACGCAAGTAAACGATGATCCTGTCCCGCTGCCGTTCTTAGGTATTCTATTTGCAATGGTTCAGGCAGGCAATCGACTGTTTTGTAGCGGATTCTTCCTCTTCCTGTTATTGAAATTCGTTTATTTTGCGCAAAAACTGCGAATTAAGTGTGTTGTAATTTAGGGCCAGAGTCTATTTATTAGAACGTGTGTGGTTTTTGATTTCATGACATTTTACCAGTCCATCCGATTTTTTTGGGTATTCGGCTACACTTCCTCAGTTTACTTCGGTTTAGAACATGTATTGATCTTGGTCCAATTTGCTCGCAAGTCTTGTAGTCTGTGAGAAACAAATAGATCCAAGTTTCCGAAAACGGGCGATGTGCTTCCAAACGTCCACTCGTAAATTTTCGCTGGAAGTTGAACATCCCATCTTAATGACACGAGGCCATCCTTGTCAAATGTTCAAATGAATAGAAGACATTCAAGACAGAATATTCTCCATTTTTGTGTTTATCTTCTTGCGTATGACAACAATCCAACATGAAAATGTTTCTGTTGAAGTTTTTCCTTTTGTTGGCGGAGCAACTACTTCCTATCCACTAAGATTAGATTCTCTGGTTGCGTTAGTTTCTAATTATAAGATCTCCTGTTTACACACAATCAACATTATTCACATCGATGAGGTGTACAAATCTTTAAGATTATTGTACACCAATAATCCTCCAATGGCAGCATGTTTTGTTCAAATTCTCGAAAACTAGTACATTTTTGTACAATATACCGAGTGCACCTGTTATTTACCATGTCGCACATCATTTCGTTTCCCTGCGCCTCCAAATTATTATTCTCTCCACAAATGGCATCGATCATAATTATACGCTAGTTGTGTCGTTAAATGTTAAGATAAACGACAGTTTTGTCTAACAAATTTATAATTTTGGGCACAACCTCATAATCTATGTTAGGGTTGATCATAGGATTATGAACCTTTACACAAAAAAATCCATAATTGAGCGCATTATGATCATAAACTGTCATATCATAGGGTGTTTGCCTTAGATTGTGCATATAATCGTATAATCTCATCATCGTCACCTTTTAGTCCAAACCAAATACAACCCATGTCTCATTATTTGTTCTTCAATTGGATGATATGTGACCATTGTTGCTGGAGCCTTGATTATGGTGGGATGATCTAAATCAATTTCTTCCTTCCTGAATGGTTGGTTATCGTGCAGGACTTCTCCATATCGCATTTCACTTCTTGAAGATCTGGAAAAGATAATTGCATGGAGGGGGATGCATTTTCAGGCCTTAACAATGGAACACAGGTGGACAACAAGGTCCTTCAAATGTTCCAGAAGAGTTTTGTACAGGTCCAAAGTATCCTGGATCAGAACCGTTTACTGATCAATGAGATCAATCAGAATCATGAATCCAAGATCCCTGACAACCTCAGCCGCAACGTTGGCTTGATTCGAGAGCTCAACAGCAACATAAGGAGAGTTGTTGACCTCTATGGAGATCTCTCTAGCTCCTTAACGAAATCTGTTGAGGCCTCATCCGAAGGTGAATCTGCAGTGAGATCTGATGGGAAGCCCAGCGGGAAGAGAATCAGATCTGGGTGAACTTGATGCTCTAGTTCTTCCACTAAGATGTAAGACTGGTAACAGGTAGTTTATATATCCTTATGTGTCTGGAAACCGGAGTAAATGTAATCACTTTCCTTGTCGTAACGCTTTATTTTTTTCCTTGGGAACTCAAACTTCCGCTCTTCTTCTAAACTAAATGAAAATAATCTGTGTTTCGACGATTGATATTGTAGATACAGGGTTTTATTCCTTTACCCAGGTAGTCTAAAATACAATGAGAGATGAGGCACTTCGATGACAGTACCACCCCTGTGAATAGTGATTTTGTTCATCAATGTTCATCTACTATTATCGGAAACAGAATCTTTTGCCATGTATCTTCTGCCGGTGGAATGTGATTTCGTCGGATGTTCCTGTTATCAAACAGTCCTTTTCCAAGGATGTGATTGGCCCATTTTTTTCTAACGATATATAATTAAAATTTTTATCACCATCTCATTGCCCGATGGCTTCAGAGTTTTTTTTGTCTTCCGTCGTTACTCAATTTTCCATCTCACCTTTTCCTTTGCACAAGTACATTTTCGAGAAAGTGGCCATGTAGTTGAGTTAATAAATATTCATTCACACCGTGCATAAATCACGTGGGCAAGAACTATATAAGCTTTCTAGCTTAACAGATCAACTTGCAAAATTCAATGGTTGCATACTTACGCATTTAATTTTGATTTGATTAGGTTCGCTTGTAAAGCTAGACTTCGAAATTATTAGTATTATGTTGATATCGTGCTCGATGGTCGAGTCCCAACGAAATTTCGTGTTATGTTGCGTCGAAATTTTTAAACCGCTCGAAGGTCTTAAATAACTAGTCTCGTGCGTCGTCATGTCGTGTTATGTGTTATTCAAGCCCCCAATTTCCACGTGCTTACGATTTCAAAATCAATTCATGTCGTTTCATGTTATGCTCAGTTTTACTTTTTAAACTCTCAATTCTAACATGTTCGACGACCCTAAAAGTCCCGTTTGAAATGGAATTTTAGTATTAAATAAGAGTAGCGTTATTTTAGTAATTTTCAAAAATTTATTACAGTCACAATTCCTTCAGTATTATAATCACAACATTGAGAGTTGTAGGACATGCTTCGTGATTATGACTCCATGGTTTAAAAAGAATTGTTGCTTTAGCGGACAAGATGGTTTTCTTTGAAAATAGATGTCTTGTATCTTTTGGTTTATTTATTCATCAAATAGTTACTGGTATTAACGATCGATGGACACAAGTACTGTAGAGAGATGCTTTTCTGTAATGAATATTGTCAAAATTAAATTGGAGGATTGGAAGGGTAAATTAAAGTGATACAGCAGTAATGCAACATTTTCAAAATACGAAACTTCGTCAAGGATAATTATAATATTTTTTAGATCGTAATAGTAACATATTATAAGGACTTTTATAAGAACGATATTTATTAATTAGTAGCCCTCGTCAGCTTGAATTCTTGGTTTCGCCATCGCATGGATGTTTGAAAATTTTCAACTTTCTATCTGAATTCAATACTAAAAATTTTTCTGAAAAGAACAAAAAGTATCAAAAAATTTTCTGTCCATGTTTGGCAGAGCTGCCACGTCGAATTCTGTCTACATTAAAAAATAAAAAGTGGAATTCGGCATCTACATTCTCTATATTTGTTAGCCAATTTTTTTTATCAAAAAAAAACCTGAATTTTGTGCTCACACCGAGCCTACACTTGCATAATGGCTACATTTTAGAGGAGGATTATTTAAATTTCTTTACTTTCAATTATTTTAAAAATTCCCCGTACCTCGTCCAATCGCCAATCGGTCGGTGCGTTACTAATTATAAAAAAATCAAATATGAAGCGTCGACTTCGCGCGAAGGAATATAAGCACCACAGCATTGCAAAGCCAAGCAAACGACATTCTGCAGTGGAAAATGGCGGGAGGTGATCGCGGCGATGGTGAAAGGCAATTCCTCGCTCTCATCCGAGACTTCGCCTCCGAGAGATCACAAGGAGGTAATGGGATGATGCTATTCTCGGCTTCCATCCATCCATCCATCCATTCATTCTTCTTCTTCACTAGGATCATTATGAATGGACAGAGAAAAGGGTTTCCGATCTGAGAAGGCGTCTCCAGGACCTCCTGTCGGACTTCGATGCCGCCACAGCAGAACTGGAGAAGGCGAAGTGTTGCAAAGAAGAGGCCCTGAGGGACCTCAAGGGCGCCGAGGTCGAGCACTCCATTGCCAATGCTTCCGTTCTCGCTCACGAGGTTGTTTTGCCGTTCACCTCCTACTCCGGGTTCCTTTTATATTGTGAATCGGTTTTTACAACCTTTAGCCTGTATCTGCCGCAGACCAGGATACGGTCGCTGCAGGATGAGATAGCGAAGGTGGGAGACAGCGTCGCCGCTCTCAAGGTTTGGCTGTGGATTTGTTGCCGTGTTTTGATGGTGATATGGTTTTTGGATGGTGAACCTCACATGCTCTTCAAACTCGAACTTTCTGTCCTGCCCACGCTTGTCCTATTTGGATGCTCTTTTGAAGAGAGAGACTGGAATTAAACGGTAGGTGCAACATGATTCGTGTTACCGATGATGTTCTCTCATTACAAACCTATGACTGCCGTCGTATTCGTGACCTTGCGTTTCTTCCGTTTTGTTGTAGCGATGAGTTTCTAGGCGTGATGTATGAGTTCAACAGTAAAATCAGGCGCGTATTGCATATTCTTTGTTTATTTGTTGTTCATTCACTCAGGTATATTTTGTTTTTGCTATTTTCTTACTGTTATCTGACTCTCTCATAATGCAACCATCTTATTGTGTATGACGGAGTTCTTTCTTAGATCGTCTCTATTCCGGGTGCTGATTCTGACCGAAAATCATACATTTGGATGTAAATAGCGAAGCATAACAGAAAATTTCAAAAGTACTGTAGGTTGATTTTAGTATGTTGTTTGGATGATATGATTTTGCAGAATAAAATTTTCTATCAAACACAATGAATATCTCCCATTTAAAGAAGGTGGTGACAGAGAGACAATGGTGATGGTGGTAGTTCTATGACCATAGAGGTGGTGCCACAATTTGGTTGCTCCTAATTATCACAGTCCATCTTAGCCAAATTTTCATTCTAATTAAGATCCAATTCCTATTCTTTCTCATGATTCCATGGATCTATCTTTATAATTGGAAAATGAAATCAGATGGTGGTGTTGATTTCCACATTCAAGGCTTGTTAACTAGACAAAAAGTAGCATTTAAAAATATTAAAATTTTAAATTTCATCTTTTATAGTTCTTAACACTTTAAAATACATTGATCCTTGCCAGATTTGTTATTGGATTTGGCAAATGCTTTGATTATAACAAAAAAGGTGAGGTGTGTTATTCCCAACCCCAAATCATGCTTGGGTTCCTAGGTGGAACCGTTGCAAACCTTGAGCATAACATTATGGAACTATTGATGTCTAGATGTAGTTGAAATTATGAAAAGGCTCTCACCTTAGTGGACAAATGTGTGTAAAGAAAATATTCCAAATCGTTAGAATTAGATTTTGTAACTAGGAATGTAAGAATCTAAACATGTAAGAGAATGAAAATTGATAATGCTATGATAAAGAAGGACAATTAATGCAATGTTCTTGTAATAGGCTAAATGTGTAGGAAAGAAATTTTAGTCGATTGGAATTTGAAAACAATGGATATAAATTATGTCATTATGTAGAAATGTGGTGTGTATAATTGTTGATCAAGATCTATGTTATTAGCTCTTATGCAACATAAATTAGTTTAGAAATACCTATTTAGCATATATATACATGTGTGTGTGTGTGTGTTAGTGACTATGTTATTTGAAATGATAATAGTAATTCACAAAAACAGGTGAATAACTAAGGAAAAGTAAATTATCAATCAATACCAAAAAAACAATTATCTAAAAATAAAGGTTGTTAGATAACCTGGAGCTGCTGGAAACTGCTTACTAAGTTTGTCGAAAATCACAACAACCATCCAGTAGAGTTGTTGATGCACTTAAAAACACCACTTGAGTTGTCAACACCACCAGTAGTGTTGAACAGCTATTGAAATCCTAACTAGAGTTGTTGGAAGCGGAGCATGGTAGGTGCTAGCTAGGTGCCTTTTATTGCCTTGCTGCCATAGTGTTGACTAGGTAGGTGACATAAAAAGTATGCTTCTTCTATTTTATATTAATTGAAGTATTGAAGATTCCAAATTTAGAGAAATCATTAGATTTTTTTGGAAGATAAATAAGGTAGTTCTCATTAATAAAATAAACATCATTTATACAAAAATCTTATTAAGGAAAAAAATCAATAGAAGATTAAGAAAAAAATATGAAAATGGGCAAAGGTCAATATATTTTATACTTAAGATGGGAAAAAGTTTGAGTCAAAGGAGTGTCATTGGAGGATGAGAAGTATCTTATTAGACAACTATTGGAGTGGAGAAAAGCCCTAGAAAAGTAAGGAAATATTGACTCTTCATGAAGATGATCAGATTATTCAAGATGAGAGGTGAGAGAGGCGATACTTAGGGAATTAAGGTAAATGCTTGTTTGAAATTGTTGTCTTTACCCATCACCAAGGCATCGAGGGGTTGCCTTGACTCACCTAGTTGCCTTAGGTGACAGACAATTGTATTTTAGGGTTTAACATTCCATTATTAATAATCTTCAAGGCTTTAATTTGATGATCACACAATTATTTTATCTACTTTGAAATCATAATCATGGAAAATATATTTATTCTAACATCAGCTATTTATCAAAACCTACACAACATTGATATCAGCATCAACATTAAGATAAAATGTAATTTTCCATAATAAATTTCCATTGACATGACTCAGATATATCAAAATGGTATCAATAGGTTTGACATGCCAATTTTTTCGACTTATTGAAGTATGGTACGAACTTGAAGTTGAATTCTTGGAAACAAACTCATTCTATTGAGATGACAAAATTTTGGCAGATCACTCTGTAATCACCCAGGGCTTAACTTGGAAATAGAAGCATGAAATTTGTATTTCTCATTTATGTTCTGTAAAATATGCCCCTTCTACTCTTAAAAGAACTTCAACTGCTTGTTGTATAAGGCTATCCCTAATGGAGATGGCAATCACTTATTTATTAATTTCAAACTTATTTTCTAGCCTACTCAAGGTAAAACATTTGTGTAATTCTGTGACTTATCATTAGGATTGTACATAATCACACTACTAAAAAAATAACATGAAAACCAATTATTACATGTGAAATATACTAGGGTATATGATGTGCTATGATCTTATGTTTTACTTATCATTTTTGTTAGTTTTAAACAATCTATGCTAGTGTTTTATACTTATGTGCCTCAGTTTGTTTTTTGTCCTAATTTTATCAGTTTCATGCAGGAAAATTCAGCAATCAATCACTCACCATCGAGATGTGCAAGTCTTTTGTGAAGCATTATCTAACAATAGTAAGTTGATACATACTTTTTAAGGCACCCAAGCACCTAGGCCCAAGCAAATACTATTTTTTATGTATATTTTATATATATTGATACATATTTAATAATAATTGTGTATAGTTTTAGCTCTGTTATTTTTAAATAACATTCAAATACATAGATAAGCCTAAGATAACATCAAAATATGATGTGTAATAGAACTAATATGTATTTTTCATTAATATGCATAATTATGTATTTCAATAGCTAAGTATATTTTAGTAGTACTCCATTAAAAACATTATATTTATGTTTTTTTGCAATGAAAAAAATTTAAAGCTTAAAGAAACATATATTTGAATAAATGAATCCAACAACAGATCCATTAGTTCAAGACAAGGTGACTTGCCAAGGACCAATTCATGCCTTGTTTGCCTAGGTGCCCACCTTAGTAAGTTTGAGTTGATATATAAATTGAATATTATGTTGTGCTTAAAAAACTGCAATTGACATAAAATGTTAGTTTTTTTATTTTCCCAAAATTTTGTCTGTTGGGCAATGGTCTGTGTTTCTCCATTTGATCTAAAGATGCATATTTTATTATTGTTAATTTCCATGTTCACAAGTGATGTACATTGTAGTTGATTTGTTTGGTTGACATAATTGAAAATTATATAAATGTCCCTTGTCAAGTAATTAATTACATCTTGCAATTGTTTAAGTTTCCTTAAGTACCTATGGTCCTACGGAATTATGATGCACACCACCACAAGAGAAACACCATATTTGTTAGCATATAATTTTAAAGCCCTAATTTTAGAAGTCAAGGTCCTATTGAGGATCATCCTCACACAATGATATGCTTATAAAAACATAATTTTCTTTTTCTTTTCATTTCTTTGTCATTCATGCCTAAGTTTCAGATATCAACATTTTAGATCTTAGTTTATGAGAGTCAAAATAGATGCCAATGCAAACTTCATGAGCTTGGACAAGAATTTGCTAATGGAAAGACACCTATAAGCACAATTGTCAAATAGTGGATGAATTGCTATCATAGCAAGAAGGTATTCAACTTACCCTTAGGGGTTGGAAATTATGTTTTAAGACAAAACTCATTAGCAAGGTATAGAATAAAAGCAAGATTGCCTCTAACTGGGATGGTTCATAACTTATAACTGAGGATGTCCACTTGATTATGTACTGATTGCCAACTAAGGATAGACTTGACAATGAAGAAGACAGATGGAACTTGCCTTGTCCCTAGAATGCACACAACCTCAATTAGTACTATCATTAGCATTAATAGTTTAATTACTTTGAAAGATTAAATCATTTACACAAGTTTTAGACCTACTTTTTTTCAACAAATTATTCTCATGAATATTACAACTTAACAACAATTTTGACTGCTCATGCGCTAACTACTTAGCAGTAACAGTGATTATTTTGTCTCCATACAAGAATCAATCTTGGGGACGAAGATGACTTAATAGTCATACATTATCTTGTTCCTATGACAAGGATCAACCTTAGGGACGAGCATGACTCCATAGCTATATGTAATCCTATCCTTATGATAAAGACTATGGGGATGCCAATAGCTTTATGGTTATACATTAACCATTCTCATATCAGGTTGACTTTAAGGCTAAAAATGACTTCATAACTATACGCTATCTCACCCCTATGGTAGAGATTGACCTTAGTGACAAAGATGGATCTATGATTGTGCATTATCTCATTCTCATAACAATGATTAACCTTAGGTAAGAAGATAGATCTATAGCCATATATGATATTGTTTTCATGACATGGACTGACCTTAGTGATTATCCCATTGCTGTGATAGGGATTGACCTTGAGGTCAAAGAAATCAACCTTCAATATAATGCTTAGTTTCTACACTATGCTATTAGTTGGCATACCATGAAATTTACAAAAACTGAGAAATGCATGACAAAATACAACATCATACCTTATATCATTGTTAACACAAAAGTTAAGTGCCAATTGATACATACTAGGTTGGAGATTACTTTGCTGTATTGTTGGCTACAACATGGTAATAATATCAATGTTTGATTGTCAAAAAAGAAGATATTGCAAAAAAAAATGATATATCATCAATTAAAAACATCAATATTTTTGGTTGAGTTTCATTGGCTGGTTTCAAGTTAGCATGATTGGATTAGGGTACTTTTTCTGAATCAACTGATTTCCATAGTTGAGGTTTCACTTTTTTAATATATGCAAGATCTCCATCAACGTGAAATTTCTTATTAGCGGCCTTGGTGCATGTCTAGTAATTCTGCACCAAGCCGTAGTAAATTCCATTGATGAATGGAAACGTACTATGACAATGTATTCTTTCACCTTTACACTTTCCTCTACCTTCTCCTTCTTATGTACCTCTGCCTTCATTAGTGAATGGATCCTACAAAGGGGTTCATTTAGTTGTGTTTTAACAAGACTTGTCCTCTTGCTATCCTTAAGTTGACCTTTGAGCTGTTGACATTTACATTGAAGATCTTCCCTTGCCTTGATTACTCATTGAAGGACAATCTCTAATCGAGTGATGATCAACAATTCCTTGGTCATTGTAGCCTCTGGCTCTACATCACCCATCTTTACTTACATTATGCTAAGTCTCCATATCTTTATTATCTGGAATCTTATCCAAGTCTAGGCACAGACATACAATAGCTCAAGGGACTCATCACTTGTCAAAATAAAGGTTAATGCTAAGACTGAAAGTTGTACAAAAATTGAAAAAATATCATATTAATGACATATGTTAAATATATTGTAGCATTCGTAACTAGTTTGCACAATGCACTTTTCATGGTGTTTTTAGTGTCTATCCATTCAAAATTGTTACACGTAAAAGTTTTACTTTGACAAAATTCAGTGCTAGACACATGGAAGGTACGTGTTATCAATGCTATCCTTGGAAGAAATGTAGGTCGTAAGCACATTTGGGCCTAAGTATCTCGCTTATTTCTTTCATTGCCTTTCTTTCCTTCTTCCACTCTTTTGCAACTACTTTCTCCACTTTTGGATCATCATCCTCTACATCTTCCCCAACCAAGATTTCTCTTCCTTTCTTCTTCACCTACAATGGTATACTTTCAATATTCATTAGCCTTGGGTGGGTATGTCAGTTGTATCAACATCTATAGGTTCAACAGTAGCAAATGCCACAATGCTAACCTCTACAACCATGTTCTCACCAACCTTGGTTTTGCAAAGGGAAGACACTTCTACTTGAATTTTGTTGGAGATTACAAATGACTTATTGTCATTGAATTAAGCTGCATTCTTCCACTATGAAGGTGCAAACAAAAAGAACCATAGTTACAACTTGAAAATGATATGTAATCCCATAAATGTGTCAAATTTATTATACACCAGACTTGGCCATGTTATTTTGCTTATAACATAGTTTTCTGTATTGAAGTTGTACACAGTCAACAACCTCAATCCTCTACATAATTCTCTTCCTCATAGGGATTGACCACTTTTTCAAGAGGAATTTGTGGTAGGACATCAGTTAAAATTTAGAGTCCATGTATACAAACACTTAACTTAGAACAATGTCATGATCCATATATGTACCTCCAATAGTATATGATTAATATCCTTTGTTCTCACAAGAAAAGTTGGTAATGACTCCACACATTCAATCTCAATAAATTCATTGAGACTTGATCCAGCCCTCTTCAAGGGCCTTGCTACTAGGCTCAACTTTCTTCAAGAAGAACTTTTTGTTCTCATTCTTAATGGAGGGAACTCTAAATGTTTCTCACAAGCGTAAGAGGACAAATAGTACCAACTCTCCTTGCTTGGAAAAAGTTTGACAACAAAAGATTGATGGGCCTTGCTCCTAATTTTATACTTAAAACAACATAAGTCACTAATTACATAATCAAATTTGGGTCAATTGTGATGGAAGATCCCTATGTCTAGAAAAAGCTTACCATAAAGGGTGGAATTGGCCACCTTGAGCCTACCATCATTGAATCTTGGTAAATAGCAATTTGACTAACTCTTACCTCACTATTGCATTTATCATCCAAACCTAATTCTAAGGTCAAAGAGATTGAAAATGACTTCTTAAGTCCTTATTCTTTATAACCAAGCTGCCTTCATGAACAAATACTAGATGAGCCCCAATCCTTGGATTTGTAAGGACCTTTTCCTTTGTCAAGACTGAGTGGGACCAACCTAGCAAGGGTGAGAGACGCTACCTCAACCTTTATATCCTCAATATGTACACTCACACTAATATTTAAGTCCTCTTGACCTCAATAAACTATATTGGCTTTGGAGTTGATCCTCCACTTTGAATTGATTGAAGAACTCCTAGCAGAAATTGGAGTACCTAAATTTGCAAACATTGTGAAAGTCAACATAGACAATATGTTTGAACTAAACAACTCTCAATTGTTGGGGTATCAAATTTTGCAAAAAGGGAAGCTTACAAATGAAATAGGAATATGACTTATATAGGATGGTATGAAAAACAAATCACCACTCAACCCATATTTAGCTTTTTCAACATGTTTTCTACTTTATGCAGCGGTTCTCCCACCACTACATGAAGTGAGATATTTGTAATTTCAGTGTTTCCTAATTGGATCCTATAATCTACTTGCACGATCTAATTAGTAGGCTTTAAAGAAGATGTTTGACCATTGAAAGGTGCAAAGCAGGCATGTAAGAATCTGAGCTTTCTCACTCCTTTTCATTGGCAAATGTTTGACCCTTAGGAGGGTGCAAATTGAACCCAAGGGAACCTGTGATTTCTTGCCCTTTTCATTTTTCTGACCATTACTAGGCCCCTGTATGTCAACCTAGAAAATTGACAGGCCTTGTAACCTGCCATTTTCAATGGACTAGTTTGATTTTATGACCATCATAATCCTCTTTACAAAGAGCACATGTGGTTTCATTCCAAACCGCATACAGAAGGTAATTGTTACTTCCCTTCACCATAAATAGGCACAAATTACAAGGTAAATCCATCTTAGACCCTCCTTAAATCTAATCTTTTTTACCAAGTTCTGCCTTAAGCATTGGGGGGTATCCCTCACACTAAAAGGCTGTCCAATTTGTTTGTAGGTCTTGCCTCAATTGTGAGTAGGTGATCAAGTTTGAGTCAACTCTAACCTTATGGAAGTGGTCTTCTTCTTGCTTTTGAGGAAGCTCACCAGCTCCTCCACACCTCTTGGTAAGTCACTTCTTGGATCTAGGCCCCCACATTGAGGGCCATCCAATTTGTTTTGTAGGTCTTGCTTTAGTTGTAAGTAGGTGATTGAGTTCAAGTCAATTCTAATCTTAGAGAAGTAGTCTTCTTCTAGCCTTTGTGGAACCTCAGTTGCTCCTCCACACCCCTTGGTGTGCCCCACTTCTTGGATCTAGGCATGTTAATTGGGAGTCCACCAGGGAGATATGATCAATAAGAATGATAGCATATTTGCTTTCCATGTACTTGACAACGAGAAAATGCATTTCTTCTTGTCCATCTGAAAAATGTAGTTGGAAACATTATGGTTCCGGGAATCATGTTATCTCACATTCAATTCAACTGACTGCTACGAAACATTCTGTGCCCTTTATTATTAGCTTTATTTGCTCCCCTGTAGGCTCTCATCTTTTTGTAGTCATTGAATTTTAATGTGTAAGCCAATGGTAGATTTGTGGAACAGATGGGTTTGAAAAGAAAAGCAAAGTAATGCATGATGATATCTTAGAAAAGTTGAAGGATGAGACAGCACATGTTGATTCCCATATGCTTATTGTGGAGCAGGAATATCATGAAGCTTCAATTGCATGTGAAGAGGTTTGAAATACAAATCCAATCAGCATTGCACTTTTGGTTTGTTGCTATGTCTCTTATGCAGAGGAGTTATTTAGCATTTAATCTGTTTTTATTTGGCATGCGTTCTTCAATGAATTTCCTTATCAAGTTACTGTTTTTCCCCTAGAAATTGTGAGATTCAATTGTGGCTCCTACACTTTTCCTAAATCTTCTAGCATTAAGGCAATGCAATAAGTTGCACATAGACTCTAATAAAGATGACATTGCTTGACTTCCAATAATTTACCTACATAAATTGATCAAAATAAAATTAAATAAATTAGTAAAAAAACTGCCAAACACAAATTAAATGAAAAATATGAAATTATAACTTATACTAGTTCATAGCTAGAATGATTATTTGAAATGACTTGAATGACATTTTCCTCTACAACTTTGTCAATCATTTGGTGCTGCAATTCGAAAATTTTCACCCTATCTTCACATATGATTTATCGATAGACTTAAGAAATTTTTTTCCATTTGGGCAATTTACCAAGCAGTTCTTCGAAGTGTTGTCCATCTTGTCAGTCCATCCATCAATTATCAATGTAAATCCATAATTTTTTTATGGATCTTCATGAACCTGTAGAAGATCTTGTGTATGCCACTTCCTTTCTTAGTGGAGAAACTCTTAATTAATGGAAACATGATGGTATCAAACCCGCACCAAAATTTCCAAAAGTTTCTACATAATTATCCAATAACCCAATAAAACACACATCCACTTGACCATGTTTCTGGCATGCCTTAAGTCTTCTGAGTTGTTAACCTGATCCATCTTCACTGCGACCTTCCCTGCCACCCACCAATGTTGGAGAAGTTGCTCATCTTGAAGCCCTCTTTATGGTTGGGATTCATTTCTGCCTGAATCTATGTTTTGTTGGCAATTTCATTTGTACCAGAAAGGCTGGTGGGAGCTTTCAAATCTTCCAGGAAGGGATCCACTGGTAGATATTCCTACCGTTCTATAATCTTCTCTAATGATAAGCCATTGATTTTTTCCTGAATCTTTACCTTCCAACTACAAAAATCTGTTGAATGACCCATTGTTCCTCAGCAATGGCAATAACTGGGTTGTCTTTCATAACAGACTTGTCTTTTTCTCTGAGCCATTTAGCAGTATCAATGGGAGCTCAGCTTTCAGAGGATCTCTATGATCCATTTCCACCTTGACTCTAATATTTTTGTAGTCTGTTTGCAACATCCATTGGTCCCCAATGAACCACTCTCCCCACAAAGGAACCCAATTTATTTACAATTGCTAAACCAGAGTTTATCTGGTGGTATATCTTCAAGATCTGCATTTTATTTCCTCTTCTCAATGATCATCAGATAATTCATGAAGGACCAAGGGCCATTCAAAAAGTTCTCCATATCTTGCACTGTTTGAAAATAAGCAAAACCAATACCTTCTGCCACATTTGATGCCCTCCTCATACTCCAAGTTTTAGGGAGGTTGCTTCTCATGCCTGTCATGTTATAGTTCTTGTCTGATAGAAACCTAAAGTACATGCTTCCCTTCTAGTCGATTGCTTCTATTACATCTGCATCTAACACCAACATCCCATACTCTTCTTTGTCTTTCACAGCTAACCTTTGAAATTTCTCCACTAGCATGCTTATCTGCAACATCCATTTCTCTTCTGCTTGTTGGAGGGACTTCAGCAGCACACCTATATGCCAGCCACAAATGAAGAACCACTCAACAACCAGCCTGGGAAGATTTGAAAGAGAATAGAAGGTATCTCCACCTATGATTCAGAGAAGGGGAGGATCCCCAGCAAGCCCAGCCCAAGGCTTGGAGAAAGAGTCCAAGCTGAAGCTAGGAGGAAGCAGCCCAAATTGAGGCTGGGAGAATTATAGCTATATGGCAGCTGAAAGGTGTTTTGCGTGGCTTGTACCAAGGGTCAATACTTGTGTCAACAAGCAAATATGCAGAAGCCTGGGAGACTTATCCTGCATGAAATTTGGTCCAGTGAACGAAGATGTTGACCACCTGTTTTTTGGTTTCCCAATCAGCAGCTTGATTTGGACCTTAATGGATTTGAGCCTTAATGGATTCATTAAAGATGATCAGATTTGCTGAGGGTAATCAGATCCTTACCACTTTGGTAAGAGATCCAAATACCTGGGAGTCTCTAGCATGTCACTGATCAAGTTCTGCAAGAAGTAAACTTCCCCTGAATTGCTGACCCTCATTACAGGGTGCTTCTGTAACAATAACAAATGTTGGAGAAGATCAAGCTTCAATCCTTGCTCTGAACCTGACCATTGAGTCATGATCTGCATGTCGACAACAGACATGATGCAACTTGACGATCATAACTTTCTATACAAAATCAAATTTCAACCATAGCAAAAATACTAAAAGCTAACTAATGACCTTAAGGCATAAATAAGCAGGATTTTCAAAGTACACATTACCTAATCTCTCTTATCCTCTCAAAATCTAGTCATTCTCCACCATCAAGCTTTGACTTAAGTGTCAGAGGTTTTTTTGCCACCATAGCTGTTAGAGAATTTTTGTTGTTGTTGAAGGTTCCTTGCTAGTAGTGCAATCTTTGGCCTCAGTGGACATTTAGCCGACCCTCAGGGAAGGACTTTTGGAGGTGCTAGATGGGAAGGGAATTGAGGGGGTAAGATCTCTAATAAAGCTGCAATAGTGTGATATTCTTATCCAGACTTTAACTTCAAAAGAAATTAATATGGCAAGGCAAAGGTTTCTCTTAGCAATTCACACCATTGTTGGAGCGTATGGTTGGATAGGAACAGAATCATCTTCAGGAATATCAAGATTACTGGGGAATAATTTTTTATAGCACTGGTTTTCATGGTTTGGGATAATATGTGTGATAGCTGTCAATATGTGCTGTTTTAGGGGATCAATCTTAGGTCCCCTTAGGGGTCCCTGAATGGTCACTTTGATTAATTGGATTTGTAACTGGTTGATGCTAATGGAATAATAAAGAATCGTCCACGGCCTTCTCATAAAAAGACATCGACAACCATTGAGCACCTAGAGAAGATTCTTGAATATCAAAGGGTTGCAAAGGTTTCCTGATTACCAAACGGTTGTTTTCAGTTAGGCTGCAATATTCATTTTCACTTTATAACATGCCACTATTTTCATTTGTTTTAGCATTTGAATGTGTATCTAATGCATGGTCGTCATTAACAGATTCCTGAAGTGCTTTCCAATACTGAAACATCAAAGTTTCTTGCTGAGTCTATTATAGAAGAGATGAAAAAGTTGCAAGAGTTGGGAGAATATCCTTCATTTTAAAACTACCATTTTGGCACTGTTTCTTAATTCATTCATTTGATTGGCTATGTTATTGTTAAGTTTTGAAATAAATTGTTCTATTTAAGGGCTGAATATTATTGAATTTCTTATACGTTTGATTAAAATTTCTAAGTTGGAGGCTGCAGGTATTAGTGCATAGATGAAACCTGAAGATACATTGCATATATCAACTTTCTATTTTTATATTGATTACAGTTTTTTTTTTCTATTTTCTAACTCCCACTCGATTCTTAAAAAACTGTAGAGTTTATCAAACAATTAGCTGAATAAATTTCTATAGACATACACTTGAATTTGATGTTTATTCGCTTCTTGTCCTGGGCACTCCATTTGTATGCTTGTTTTATCCTGCTTAATGGACAAAACTTCTTTATTTACGCTTTTTATCATTTATCACTCGACTTCATGGCTGGTAGCCAGTCTGTTGCAAGGTATTGCATTTTTTTCTTTGAGAATGTCTGCTGTATTTTATCCTTAATTTGTCACAAGCAGATTTCTGAAGCGGAAACGATCTATGCAAATCTGGGGGAGGAGCTGAGAAAGAGGTATACATGTCCGAGGTGTGGAATTAACATGGCAACCATCATTGAAGAAGGTGGTTGAAGACTCTTCCCTTCTCCACTCATAGAGGTACTGCATTATTGGATGCATTGCAGGTGGACATGGTCAAAGTATGCCTCGGGTTCAACGTAAAAATGTTGTTACGAGAATTTGGCACAGGTTCATGTTGGATTCTTCAACTACCTGTGCTGAGTTTAGAAGCGCATGTAGTTAGTATCGACTGTTATTCATTTGAAATGATTCTCTTGAGATTCTAGTACGTATCGTCCATGAAAACGTGTAGGTCAATTTCTCTCCCGTTTTCTTAAATTGCCACCCATAGAGAAAGCTTTTGATCAATGGTAAGGTTAAAATTATATTGTTTTACTTTATTATCTTAATTATTGTAATTTTTATTTTTTTCTTGAGTCTTAGACATATGTAATAGACTTAAGAATATTTTTATCTCATTTTTAGCCTTTGGAATAATTTTGTAGTTTTATATTGTTAAATGGTAGAAAAACCTTTAATTTCAAGCAATACCACAATTACTTCATCAAAATAGTGTGTGGATTTCAACGTGCATGCTAATATCTATTGAACATCAATCATACTTTTCTACATATCAATTATACTTTTCTATGTGAAAATCGTCTCTCTTAAATATTCATTACATACACTTGTATTAACATCATTTGTTACATACATATGTGTAGTAGCATTTATTGCATCTTTAAAATATTTTGCAATAATTTGTTAAGATTTCACATGAGGTCATAGTCACTTTTCCTTTTTTTTTTCCCTCATTTGGAACTCATGTATTATTTTCTAAATTATATGATAAGTTAGAGTCTATATCTATTATTGTTTGAGTATTGTTAAGGATGTCGAAGTTTGCATATTGAGTGTTAGACACAATCTTTATTTCATTTAGAATATTATTAACATTTTATTTAGTTACATTTTCATTCTTTATATTATATTCAAAAATTTGTTGTAATTGTTCATAAATAATATACTATTTTCCTTTGTAACCTTCATGCTCTAAATGTGACTAAAAAAAAAAAATTCTAGTTAGAAATGATGTTTTATAAAATTCCATATGTGTAAAGTAGGACATAAAGAATTTAACCTTAACGAAGTTATTCTATATCTCGTTAAATATGTCAGTATGACTTTGTAGGAAGTTTTAACCTCATTCACTTTATTTTGCAATTTTAATATAATTTTGATAAATCTATCGTCAAGTTTTAATCTGATTGTTCACATTTTTTTTTAGTAATATTTCCTTTTCTTCTATTAAAATTTTTATGAGTTTTTTTTTTGTTCCTTTTATTTAATATTTTAATCAATATATTTTTTAAAAAAAGCATCTGCTTTAATATTCCAATTTATATAATTTTATCTTCCTTCACTCTTTACTCTCTTAACATTAGCTATATCTAACTACAACAATACTTATAGAAAAAGATGTACAGGCAAAAACAATAGGTTATTCCCTTATTGGTTAATTGTTACTGCTCAAAGGGAATAAGCATATTATGACATTATAATCATGACAAATGCTCCTTAATCTATTTGTTGATCCTAATTTGTTGTCCACGCAAACTTCATCAACCAAACAAAGCAGCCCTCATATTACAATTCGAGATCTTATTTTCGGAATACTGCAAAGTTCTCTGTATGATAGCTTCCTTCAAACTCCACCTCAAAATACTAGCAAGTATACATTTTTTCCATCCAGATGCTTGTTAAGAACTTCATGGAATCTAATACTTAAATGATAGTTATTTGCAGAGGACTCACTCCTGAAAGTTCTTAGCAGCCCTTTCACTTTCCTCTGAGAAGTAGAAAGATGATATGTGACCAAGAGAAATTCAAAACCATGCATTCAAAAAATATTAGAAGCAATGCTTTGAGAACTGAACTACACGTTGGGCCATATTTCTGCTAGACTGGTCCTTTCAACATTTCGACCAGTTGGACTGGATGATATCAGATAATACCATAGCAGAAATTAGCATACATGTCTCAATTCAATATGGAAATTTCAGATGCCAATTTCAGAATCTGATTTTAGTTTGTCAAATATTAGGTTTGGATTCCAAATAATGGCTCCTCTAATGAATGTACAGATAAAAGTTCATAACCAGCTACTTTTATGTTGACACGCTCATGTTCCAAACTAGAAAAAAAAGATAGATAGCCAGTAATCAATTCATTGTAAGTGGTGAGAAATGCCAAGTGATTCATGCTACCATATGGATCGGAAAATCTAAATCAATGCAAGATACAGCTCCAAAAATGTCAACAAGATTTTCAACTAAAAATTTGAGGCAACCTCAATACAAGAAATGTACTACTAAAGTTACCTGGTTTCGCTAAAAATAGAATTAATACTTCTGCCATGGAACCCCAACCTACCTATGTGGCAACACTATGCTCAACAATGGTAGTAAGAAGATTACAACAAGATTATTTTGAACAAGCGTTCTAGCTGGTAATAGGCCTAGCTTCTAGTGTGATAATGTTCGAATTTTAGAATGAATTAGTTCTAGATGTTTATTATTGACTATTTTACCTTGCCCTAATTTTTTTCATTAAAGTTAATAGTTTTAGGGCCTTTTTCTGCGGTCTTTCATGTTTTTTTACATACTTCTACTAGCATTTCCAGCAATGTTTGATACATGTCGATTTTTTAAAGGACCCAAGTTTGACACAAAGTCAATGTTAACTACCTTGTTCGTTATATACTTATGTTTAAGGACTTGCTGTTAACTAATAAATACGCATACTCAAATATATGTAATTGGGCTATATCATATGAAATTGAATTAAAAAATTGTGACCAATTAATTTCATGATAGTGATGAGAAGTTATAAGTCAATCAAACTCGCTCTTAGCACTGCTCATGAAAACTCCTACTTTCTGTTTATCCCTAGAAAAGAGAAGAAAATTAGTAAACATATGTTAATATGATATGCCATCGTTGTTTGGAAGCAGCATAAATCAACATTATACATGTCATTATCGTGGCTATTGTTTCCTATCTCTACAACTTCTTCTAAATAATCACATGCTTGAAGGAAATTATGCCCACTCGTCTGGGCCGAACCACTCCTCTTTTATTTTTGTCAATTGGAGGTTTAATGTTGAGAATATCGAAGTAATTACATCCTGCACTGCCCCTCCCCAAGCAGTTATAATTAACTTCTCTAGATAATCAATTCTCCACAACTCCGCTAATTTTCGCTTAAATTTCTTGAGAGTTTATTCAAGTACCTTACCAAGCTTTCATCATGGCTTGTTAAAAAGAAAAAAAGAAGGGTTCGTAATGCTACTTCCGTTCCAGATACAGCAGAGAAAACGTTAGTTATTCTTACAAATTTCGGTAATTATGTTTTGCAAACGCGTAATGATTCGTATCATGGTTATGGTCATTTACGACCGTCGAAATGCACTCGGCATTGGAAATCCAAGATTGAGTTTGAAGTATTTTTCAGATTGATTTTCACAAGTGTGATTGATAGTCAAAAAGTAGAGGATTTCGACAGAATTTACGAGTATCATTGGTTTTGATTAATTAAATTATTTTAGCAAGTAAGAAAGAATCAAAGGAAGTTGATGGAATGAACTGTAAAAATACTTTTGGGTGCATAATTACGATTTTAAGCAAGCAAAATCGTTCCGACATTACAAATTTTAACAATACTTTGCGGTTTATTCTTTTTTTTGAAAATCGTAAGACCGGGAAAAAAATTCAAACGAAAATCTTGCAGTTTTTATTACTTTGATTTTACGTACTTTTTTTTCTTTGACAAAATCGTATCCAGATAATATATATTATATATATATATCTTAACTTGAAAAATAAAAATGAAGTAGATTGAAAGCTGAGTTTTAATCTATCAATAAGGTCCACTTAAATTCTGCTTACAATCATCATAGATTTTTAATTAAAATTCCAATAAAGGATCGTTACTAAAGAAGTTTAAAAACTTACCTCTTATAAGAAATAAAAATACGTTAAATTTTATTTTTTATTTACAAACTCTGCGGATTGAGTTGTGACCTGGACAAGGAGTAAAATTAAAAATGTCTCCTTGCCCTAACGCATAATTGAAAAGTGTTTTGTGTCGGCCGGCCGGATAAGTCTGCTCGTCTACTTCTTCTCTTCGAGTTGCTCTTCTCCTACTTCCCACCACTTCCCTCCTCCTCCTCCTTCCCGGTACTATCGTTGGGGCGAAGAGGAAGGGAGTCATGGATTCTACTCTCGCTTCTTCGGCTTACTTCTCTACCGGGCTTGGCTTGAGATTGAAACCTCCTCTTCTCTTCCATTCCGCCACCAGTCGCATCCAAAACCACCCTTTCCTCCTCCCCCGTCTGTCTGCACCTTGCAATAGAAGGCGTTGTGCTCTTGCGAGCAATGCGGCTGCTGCGCCGAGAGGGGGCGATGCAGGAGGTGGGCGAAGGGTTTATCGTCAGTCACACTCCCAGGCAGCGGCTCCTCCACTACCTGCCGTTCCAGTGAAGGAGATAGCATCGTTCGTCGTGCCTGCTGGAGCTTTTCTCGGCATTACGTTTGGTATCGACTTCTTCCATCTGCTTTGGTTATGGCATCTTTTCGTCTTACCGTTTGCGGCAACTCTTTCGTTTGATAACTTTATCCATGGTTTTCACTGCGTGTTCCTTCTTCTTCTTTCTTTCTTCTGCCGGATTCAAGTGCTGCTTGGTTTGCTAATTGATGCGTTGGTTGGACTGTAGGGTGGTGAAAGGGGGAAATCCGGATTAGACATGTTACTAACCAAGGGTAATTGGAATTCCTTCTCTTATTTTTAAACTCTTATGTATCGACAATGGGGATAGTGCCGGTCAAGTATGGAGTTCCTCTATCACAGGTCGTACACCTAAGAACCGAAAAAGAAACTAACGTCATTTGTTTCATGCATTATCATTCCCAGCAGCCTAGCAAATTTTAGTTAAGATGCTTTCTCTGGACATGTTTCTTTTGGTATGTAAATGGGTCTGCGACCCATGTCTCCTTCTCCCGTCCTCAGCTTCACCAGCCTGTTAAAGGAATAAACAAGCATTCCCAATGGATTATTCATGGTGAAAAGAGTTTGAATTCCCAAGTCATGTATTTAAAGAGTGGAATCAGAAATTTTTTCTGGCTAGATTTGCTTCAAATCTTTCGTGCCAATAATCCAATGAGACTTTGAAACCTTTCTCGATTGATTTATCAGCATGTATGTTTATTTATCTGGGATCCTAACTGATTGGATTTTCAGAAAATGAATAAATTGCAGTATTTTGAAACTACCGTGCTCAGTTTATTTGATAATTTAGGATCAAAAGTTGGTGGTTGGAAGTGTTTTCTCCCAAAGTTGCCTTGTACCTGATGTGCAATATCGATTTATTCTATGTTCTGTACTCAATCACATAGTCGCAAAATAAAAATAATGGATTGGTATTCAGTTTTTCTAAAACCTTTTCAGAGTTTGAAATCATCAAATCCTAGTGTGGCTACTACCTGCAATGCAACTCCAAGACTTGTGCCACAAACCACCATCTCTAAATTTAAAGTACAACATCTTTTCTATTAGAAGAATAGGAGCTCTTTTTCTTGTGAAATTACCTTCACACAACTCTTCTTTTAGTCTACTTCATTCTCACATGAAAATTTGGACATGGTTTTCCATAAATCCATTGAAAAATAGTTGTAATGCTCTTGTACTGTAAACCCTCATTCGGTACACTTCTTAGTTGCATGTAAAAAAAAAAAATTAAGACCAAAAAATTTATTTCTTTCTTCCTCTAGTTATGCTGAAGCCTCTAAAACCTTCACAAAGCCTCAACTGCTCTAATCTGGGTTGACAACACTAGGAATTTGTGTAGAACGTCTCCTTAACTTTTTCCTCTTCTTTCTTCCTCTTCTTTCTGTCCTTTTATTAAGGGATGGACATGATTGTTGCCATATATATATATATATGTGTGTGTGTGTGTGTGTGTGTACATATAAGCAATTTTAATCTAACTAGATGACTACACTCTCACTGTCTTATTACTGGATGATCAACACTTGAATCATGTCTATAATGGGTTTCTTGTAGGTATTGTAGCCCATATTTTCCCTAATCTTGGTAGTTACTAGATCTCATATTGCTTCCTGTTTCATTAAGTAGAATTTATTCCTAAGATTCAGGCTACATCAAATAAAAGAGGATATTGTACTTGCATGTCTTCCTCCCTTTCTTAGGTGGTGACTTCTACATGGTGATGCATTAAAACTAGGGGAGTGGCTTTGTTTCTTAACCTCTGCTCCTTATGACCTGAGATCTGTATCACATCTTCCAGCTTTTTTAGGTTATCAGTTCTCCTGAATGCAAAGTTAAGCAATTCTTTAGCATAGATATGTGGAAGACGTCATGTATGATTACCATCTCTAGGTCTAATTGGAATTTATATGCAACTCTTTGTCTCTTTTGATGATTGTAAATGGACCAATGTATCTAGAGTTTAGTTTTCCTTTTTACCCAAACATTATTCTCCATAGGAGATATTTTGAAGAACACATAATTATTTACACTGAAAGGATCTTTTTCATTCATCTGCATAGCTCTTTTGTCTACTCTGAGCTATTATCCATCTTTTGTTGATTAAACTACCTTTTTTAGCAATACTATTATATGATTTTTGGATCAATCAAAAGATCTTCAAAGGATCTTCTTCATTTATCTACATAACCCTTTTTCCTTCTTTGAGTCATTATCAATCTCTTATAAATTCAACTCCCTTTTTAGCATACTCTCATATTAGTTTTTGGTCAATCAATTGCCTCTCCCAACTTCTCCAGAACAAGCTGGTGTCCTGCATCACCTCCTATATGGTGCTTAATATGGGGTTGTTTCAATGCTATCATGATAACTAGCAATTCATAGGAATCTTAAATAAACAGGTGCCACTAGTCATGTTTTGAACAAAAAAGTATAAATCTAATTACTTAGACCAAACCACTTTATTAAAGAGCAACTTCAATGAGTAATGTCCTATGGAGCATTTGAAAAATGTTCTTTTGAAGGTATTCCGTTGTTTGTGATGAACTTATCTTGCATAATCTCTTTGACTTTGAAGATATTAAAAAGAAGTATTATTATCCAATGATCATAAACATGAATCCTTGTTGGACAATATAAATAACCATGGGAATTCAAAAGAGTTAGTATCATAAGTTCTTGGAGTTGGAAAAAGTCTCATAAGATTTCTTTTTTTCATTAACATGCCTGTAATCTGTAAAGTCCAAAAACATGGCTGTATAAATGGGTGATATGGTATTACATGACCATGTACATGAAATCCAGGTAACCACCCTTGTACCAAAATGAGACATAACATAATTACATGTGTCCACATCATGTGAATGGTCATGTATGCCTTTCTTAAGCATTGGCTTGGGGAAACTGTTATCATCATTTTTGTTTAATTTATTTGCAAAAGTTTTTTTGGCGATATGACCAGGGAAAATGACTACATTTTTGGCTTGAGTACTTCAAAACTTCAACATGTTTATGATTCTCACTGCTGTGGTCATTTGCAAATGTTTAGTGTTACTTGCCTGCTGGTAGGATAATGCTATATCTTTATCCTTATCTGTGAACCACTATCATCAGTGGGCTTGGAGAATGTGCTGCAAGGCCTGATTTGGTCTGAACCACTTAGCAATAATATAAATGCTTGTTTACATGTAGATTGCACCAATAACGACAATACAAATAGAATTAATGGTGAAATTTATTGGTATACCATCTGGCTTGTTTCACCAATAAGATCTGATTCTTTTGCTTTGAAAATGGGCCACAGTGGCATATCTACCTAGTTGACCTTTAGATCGCTTGTGGATGTTTTCTCTCTAGTGGAGGAAGAATCCAGGTGGCATCCATTTTAATTGTCCTGTGGGTTTGTTGAAAAACTGTCAGTCCATAACGAGGGAGGAAGCTCAAGGCTTGGTTGATGATTCCTCATGTGGTATCATAGTTTAGATGGCTAGAAAGGAATAGTATGATTTCGGGAATGTTTTATCTGATATCCTATTCCCATCCTGGAAGATTTCATCTGATAGGTGTGGATCATCTAAGGTGGTGTTTGGCAGTTTGCATCTCTGGCAGAGGTGTGATTATGATTTCTGTGTTTTTGTAGAATTCTCCTTTTTGACTCATCCATCTCCCTGTTTGGTGTGCTTCCTTTTGTTTTGTCTTTTTTTTCCATGTTATGATAAATGTTCTCTTGTTTACCACTCAAAAAATGATTAAATTTTTTCTGATTTGTCTGTACTCAGTTTTGTGGAAGGTTGTTGAAAAAGTGCTTGCACCAAAATCAAGTGAGCAATCTCCCGTGGGCAGTAAACTATCTTTTCCTGGAGTGAAGTGGTCTGCTGGCTCGGGCACAAATCTACCATCAGGTACTGGATTCAAGATTGAAAGGGAAGCAAAACTAAGGCTAAATGATTTTGCCAAGGAGCTCAGGTTATTTCAAAGTGTTGACATGGCAGGTAAGAGTATGAAACATCCTACCAAAATGTCTGAATTTTTTTTACATTGGACAGCTTCTTAGGACATCTCATATTCATGTGCCGTCTCCAACTCAAATGATCAAATTTCACCCTATGTAAATTATTCTCAGGTCGCAACTTTGGTGATGAGGGTCTCTTCTTTATCATTGAAAGTTTAGCATATAATCAGGTTAATTCTTGTCCTTGTATTTATAACTACTTTCAGTACCATGATACATGATTTTCTTCTTTAATAGGTTCTGATCCCGATTCAAGATTCCAGATTGATGCACTATCTGTTCTTTGTGCATTATTAGCTGGATTCTATGGGACATTGACTATTTATGTCAAGTCTATGTGAAAAGGATATGGTAAACTTGGCTAATAACAAACATTTTAATCTTTATCATCAATTAAAACAAATATATAGTGAGATTTAAACAACAACAACAGTTTGAGTTATAATTCTATTATGTGGGGTCAGCCATATGAGTCTTCTTCTTTCAAGTGTTTCTATCTATAGTCAACTTTTTAGTTAAATTACATAAATTTTAAATCTTTTCTTACAATTCCTAACCAAGTAGTTATAATTTCTAATCAAGTAGTTTTAGGCTTGCCTTTAATTTTTTTTAGTTTCTTCTGCATTAAATAATTTTCCTCTCCTAATTGGTTCATTCATTGGATATGACTAAATTGCTTAATCTAATTCTCTCTTATCTTCAATTGGTGTAACTCTTACTTTTTTTTAATAAACTCATTTTTTAGTTTTTCTTTTATTATATTTTTATTCACCTATTTAAGTATATGCATCTTTGCAATATTAACTTTTTACATGTGGTCATGCTTTACAGCCTAGCATTCTAAGTCATAGTTGGATGGATGGTAATTTTATAAATATATTAATTTTAAGGATATCCTCCTATTTTTCTTACAATTTTATACCTAATTATCAATAGGTTATGCATTTTGTTTTGCACTGGGATAAAAAGTGATGTGATTATATTACTTAATCTTTTCCTCTAACATTGTTGCCCTTTTCTTTTATGTTGGGTCAATTAAGGAAACATGTTCCTAATTACAAAGGCATTATTTTTTTTTGTTTCACCATTGTTGAGTATGTTTGCCTTTCATATAAGTTATTTTGGATTGTTTGTCATAACCATATATGGTCTCTTTTGTTGGCTGGATGGATAAAAATGGGAGGGAGCATAGACAAAGATTAGGGCATAGACTCATGGATGGGACTTTACTCCTGCTTTCTCCTTTTTTTGATCCAGCCAAGCAAGAGGAGGTGATGGTCATTAAATATTTATGACATTATTTGACAAATCCTTGTTACTTTGAACTGAAAAGTAGCCAATAGTGTTTGCTATATTTGTTTTATATATATGAGGCTTTTAATCAGAACTTTGATAGGTGATAATTGTGAGCACTAAAGGAAATTGCACTTAATAGTCTACTCATATTTGCTCTACTGTGACCGATCCCTAAGGTGGGTTGGTTGTCTCCATATCTGGTTGAAGATTATTGAACTCAGTTGATGGATCAATGGCTCACAGAACTATGCATTCCTCATCAAAAAGGGCACAACTAATGTGAGTTCCAAACTTGGCCTACCAGGAAGTCACCACTTAAATGTGTACCTAAATGAGCCTCTGATTTCTAAATGGATATGCTATAGCTATTCAACTTGATCATATGACTATCTATATGTTAGAGGATGTTGAACTTAATATCAATCTCTAAAAGTGTTGCAGTTTAACTTAAGCAGATACTACCAAGGTTAGAGCCATTCTAAGAACTAGGACCTAGTATTAGCTCTTGGCATGAAACTATAAAGGTTGCCATTTGTCTTGCATGTACAACTCCCGTCATCATTATCACAGTGAACAGGTAGCTTATTGAAGGAAATCAGGTGAAGAGGTTGGTGGTTGACTTCTATGAGGAGCTATTTGGCTTCTATTTGCTTGGTGTCCTTGCTGACACTCCACGTCCCTTCCCTGGTTGATTGAAATAGAGTGGAACAGTCTGATTAACATATTCCAGCACAATGAAATCAAGGCAGCAGATTAGGAATTAGGGGGAGATAAAGTTCCAAGCCCAGATGGTGCCCCCACTAAGCTTTTTTAAATTTTTTTATGACTTGATAGAGATTGATTTGTTATTGAGTTATGGGAATGTAACCATGATTGTGCAATGATCAGCAACACTTTCATCTTACTTATCCCAAAGATTATTGGAGTGGAGAATATCATATATTACAAATTGATCTCTTTACTCAATTCCTCTCAAGATTGTTACCAATATTCTTGGCAATAGGCTTCTAAAAGTTGCAAACAAATTGATACACTCAGTTAAATCGGCATTCATGCTGGGCAGAGGTCTACAAGACAATTTTCTGGCTGCACATTGAGGTGATATCAGATTACAAAGCTCAAAACCTAGTTGGCATCAATTCCAAGATTGACTTCAAGAAAGTCTTAATGCATTAGGTCAATTTCGATAATGAGTAGTGTAAAATAAGTTTAATTTCCATTAGTTCAAGTTAGACCTAACCTAATTATAGTTAAACATGCCCCCTTTCATAATGGGGTGAGGGTTGTCCCAACAAGAAGGTGGGATAATCTTCAAAAAATACCAGAAAGTGGGACGAGTTTTGAGTGGTCTACTGATAATCATTCTCAACAATCATTTAATCTTTTAATTTATTCTAAAGATGTTTGTGCAAGTGCCCATCTTTTTCTTCAGTGGTTGTGTTCATTGCAATTGAGATGTGGTTCAAACATTACTCTTAAGGATCTCTGACTCCATTTACTTTATCAAGGGAAAAGCCTTTTATTTTGATGATTGATCGAGCTTTTTTAGGGTCCTCTCTTGTTTAGGGATCCATTGGATGAGTTATTTAATAATGAAGATCCATGAGGATGTCTAGGTTGTCTTCAACTGATAAAGAAAGGGTAGAAGTTTGGAGAGAAAGACTATTGATGAATCAATCATTGCTCACATCATGGATAGTGTGAAAAAATAGGAAAAAACTTAAAAATTAAGAGTTCTGACCTGCCTTTTAAAAATATAAAGTAGGTGGTATCCTCTGAAGAAATGATGCATATTGAGTGGTCCTTTGACATGAATCTCTGAAGAGAAGCATACTTCACTTCTTAAGGGTGTGCGTGTGCATGTTTATACATGTTCAACTCATGTGTGTGAAGCAATGTTTGCATCATTTATTAAATGTTCCTTAGTCTTATTGATGTATGTATAAATAAATAAAAAGATTACACACACAAAAATTGTAGAAATTATGTATTATTAGGTCTACAAATCTAATATGAAAATTATAATTTAACAAATTATTATGTTACATTTATATGTATTTATTTTGCAAGACTTGCATGTGTTTCTTGTTTTCTTTTTCTTGTAGCTCATGCTTTTTACATTTTTATTGCTTTTCTTTATATCTGACATTTGTATCCTGTACATTTCATGCTCAGAAGGCATGGATATATGTTGTTCAATACCTATATATTACTTGTCCATGTGTGAAGATTAAAATGATAGGATGCTGAAATATGGAATGACCAAAATCTAATTGTTTTGGATTCCCAGTCCCAATATCATTTCCCCTTTTGAAAATGTTTAAATACAGTTGATGTCTACCAATAACTCTATTTAAATTCTCACATTTTTACATATTTAGATTGCAGAGGAGGTGGATTTTTCTGGTAATGGGATAACTGCTGCCGGTGTGAAAGCCTTTGATGGTATTCTTCAAAAAAACACTGTACTAAAAACTCTCAATCTTTCTGGGAATGCCATCAGTGATGAAGGAGCTAAGGTTATTGTAGATCTATGTTGTAATATCTTTTAATCTTTGTCAACAATAAGTAGAAATTGGTTTTGAATGATTAGCCAATTTTTGTTTGAGCATGTTTTCTGCAATTTAGGAAAAATTGAATGAATTCTTATTTTATTTTCTTGGACATATTTGTAAACTTATTAAATTTATTTTTTGAATATGCTTAATAAAATAAAATATTCTAATTTAACTTCAGTTTCAATTTTTGTCATTTTTATAGACGTGTATCATTTACAGAATAATTCAGTGAACACAGAAGAATGAACCTATGATTGCTAAATATGTATACAAGTATGAGCATGTATGGATGCATGTATGCGTGGAATATGGATAGGTATGTATGGATACAAGTAATGACAAAGGTATTGATGCGGATACTTCAGATTTCCAGATTAAATGACAGTAATATGGGTATTGTGTGAACACAAGAAATAAGTGGAAGCTGAACAATTCTTTAAACAAAACACAATGCCTCTGTATATAGAGGTTACAAGGACATGATCATCACAATGCTGATAATGTTGAATTAAACCTACTATAACCGTATAATTCTAATACATTATTTACTCTACACTTTCCTTAAGTTGGAGTATTCAAATTGTAACAAACTCAATAAAAACTTAAGAGTAAAATAGATAGAAAAATGTAGTTTATCTTTAGGAAGCAAGTAGATAGATGTGATATACCCTTGGAAAATTTTTCCTCTTTTTTATATATTTCCACCATTTTTTAAAATTTTTTCCTCTTTTTTTCTCTTTCTCTCTCCTCCTCCCTTTCTTTCTTTTTCCCTATTCATGTGCTCTTCCTTCTTTCCTCCTCACCTTCTTCATTTCCCTTTTTTTGCATGCTTCACCCTCTCTTTTGTTTGCTCCAATATGCCTATTGTGATGGCAAGGGAGATGTGTAGGGGTTCAAGTGTAGAGGGGTTGTCAATCATGAAGATGAAGGCTATGTAGGATTAGCATTAGTGGGGTAGTGGTGCAGTTGTAATGATAGCAGTGGCAGTTGGAGAGAGATCTAATGGAGGTTACAACTACCCACAATCAAAGGAGGAAAGGTGACCTATGGTGGGTGATGACCTAGGCCAAGCTACTGTTGTTGTGGTAGTAAAGAAAGAATGGGTGATGGTGTAGGCTAGAGGGGTTGATGGATGTATGGCTTAGAGGTGAAGGCACAAGTGAGAGGCAAAGGGTGGAGCACATGTGTCATGCTTGTTCATGAGTTGGTGGAGGGCATCATTAATTGGTGGGATAGAGGAGAAAGGAAGATAGGAGTGGAGTTGATAGTGGGAGAAGGGCTTAGACTTGGGAGGAGGGGCATTGGCAACCTAGAAGGTGAGCTGTTAGCGGTTGGGAGAAAGGTAGTGGTTGAGGTTGCCCTCCACCCTACTTGGATTTTTTACACTTTTTGGACTTTCAAAATTTAAATTCTGATACCATGTGAGAATATAAGAAATTGGTAAAACTGTAGAAGTTGAATGATTTATTAACAAAATAGAATGCTTTTACATATAGAGACTACAATGACATGATCATCATAACACTGACAATGTGAGACTGAATCTACTATATACACATAACCCTAATACATTATTTACTATAACAAGTTCAATTATTTCTTATTTTCTTCTAGCAATAAGGATATGGATACAACTAATTTTTCTTATGTGTATATTGGTGTATAATTTTTATTAGATAATTAATAAGAAAATATAGACAATAATTAGCTAAAATGGTAATTGTAATATATTGATAACTAATAAGTTGATGAAACATACGTACATACTATTAGACTTAGAGAAATAGGGCATGTGTTATGTTAGGTATATGAAGGTATGCAAGTATGTGGATATCCATGTGAGTGGTCTTACCACTAGTGTGGTTTGAAACTCCACCCTAGTGATAAAGGACTAGGAGGACTTACCTTAGAAGTTAGCTTATTAAGGGAGAGATCCTAATTCTCTATCAACTCACATAGTTTATTTAGCTAAGCAATGTGAACTATATTAGTCCCCCCATATGACTTAGTATTGTATTGTATCTAATCTACCATGCTTCTTACACTAGCATCCTTGTTGATGGTCTACATTGGATGTTATGTACCATCACCCCATGACCCTCAAGTTGCCCTTTCCAATGAGTAGGCCCTTAATGGCCCACTTTTTAGCTTTTAGGTGTCATCACCTTATGAGGTTACCCTTATAGCAATAACAACAATTCATGTCATAATCTCATTATTTGGGGTCAGTCACATGAATTCTTTTCTTTTAAGTATTTTTATCTATCATCAAATATTTAGTTAAATTACATAAATATAAATCTTTTCTTATAATTTTTAATCAAGTAGTTTTAGGGTTACTTCTATTTCTTTTATTTTTTCTGCATTAATTAATTATTTTCTCTTAATTGGTGCATTTCTTAGTCTCTTAAGGATACAACCAAACCACTTGAGCTGATTTTTTTTTAATCTTATCTTCAATAGATGCAACTCTTAACTCTATTCCTAATAAAATCAATTTTTAGCTTATTTCTTATGGTATTACCACTTATCCATTCAAGCATGTGTATACGTTTTGATTTGTGCTTGTTCTAATATCACTTGATACAAAACTAAAATCTTGTCTCAAAATTTAGCCTATTGAGGGAGAGAGCCTATATCAACCTACATTGGTTGTTTAGTTAAACTATGTAAGACTATATTAGGCTTCTCTTATGATCCATATGGTATGGTAACACCTAGCCTGCCATTCTTTCCTTTTCTTTTTAAGGGAAACTAACAGCTATTGTAGTCTGTTGGTGGTTGTCTGTTGTGTTAGATGGCTGCCAATGAATTTTTTGGTGAGGGTTTAGGGTGGGTGGAAACTCGAAACTACCATTGGAGTGACTTTAAATCCTCTTCACCCTAGTCTTCCCTCCTTCCTCCTCTCCTTGTTTAAAGGCAACTAGTGGCTATTGTAGCCTATTGATGGCTGTTTGTTATGTTAGAAAACTTTCAAATAATGTTTTGATGATCTATGGGGTTGTGCTATGCCCTAAATCTTTTGGTTTTCACCATTTGAGACTGGTTCAATATTGCACAGTAGTGGTTTCTTGCAATTTTCAGTGATAGTTGGACCATTATGTGAAGGAAATGCTGTCATCACATGCAATTGGCTCAAAGGATAAGGTGCTGCAACAATCAAGTTGGGTGATAAAAACTATTTGTTATGGTCAATATTTGGCACGTAAAAAGGATTGGCACAAGGGTTTTTGTCTTTTTGGAGCCCATCAAGATGTCTAACAGATGCTAAGGATGCAATGTGTGTGGAATGGCTAGTTGATGGTTTTGCATTGATTTCATGGCTTGTAAATGGCATGTCTGAGAGGATTGCATAGAAGCACTATGATGCTTAAGCTAATTAAGAAGATAGGACACACCTTCAAGACCATTGATGGAAATCAGAAGAATATAATTCAGGTTTCCATGATTTACAATGATCACACATTGACATAGGGAGAGATCTATTCAAGAGTTTACCACACCACCCTTTACACTTGATGAGTTGGATATCTATTAGCCATTCGTTGCCAATATGTCCAAGACGTAGCACAAAGAGTTGATAGTAACAATCTTTCTTGCATCATTTAATCCAAATTTGGCAGCACAAAGGTCTAATACTTGGAGTAGAGATAGTCTCCACACTCCAATCCACATTCTCCTGTGGAATGCAAGACTGCATAGCTCACCTGAAGGAATGTGTGTAGTCAATAGTAGATGTTCACTGTCATATAAGGTGCAATTAGTGGTTAATAGATTCACTTGAACGTATACAATTGATTATGCAAAGACATTCTCACTAGTTGCCCTCCTCAACCCCATACATGTTCTATTGTCCATAGCCATCACCAATTTTTGGTAGTTGTGTTAGCTTGATGTGAAGATTGCATTTTATATGGCGACTTGGTTGAGTAGGGTGCATTGTTTAGTGGGAGAATTGATATGCCTCTTCAAGAAGGTTATATATTAGTTGAAGTAAATCTAATGTGCGTCATTTCAAAAATTCAGTCAAGTAAACTTGGGTGATGTCTTAGTGAGGGAATATCACTAGTGGATATGTATTCTTGGGCTTCAGTTTTAACAAAGGATGTCACTTTTCACATAATAAGCAACCCCTACACTTGGGGGCCACTGGTGCAAATGCTTTGATACTTGGGAGTGCCTTGGTCATGGTTACGGTTGCTTGATGTCTTTGCATCATGCCAAGGTCTTTGAGCACCATGACCATAAATGATGCCTTGATGCCATGACCATCTAGATGTGAACATTAAGTATGATTTCAACTAAAACTATGTTAAAAGGACACCAAGTTTGAGAATACTTAGGGTCTCTTTGTGCCTTAAAAAATTGATGGAATCCACCATTTGTCTTCAAAAGTAGCTAGGGGAAGCTTAACTTAAAAGATGTAATTTCTGTTTGGCCATAGTTCTGTTGTTTCTTGGTTTAGGTGTTTGTCCTTGTTAATGAGAAACTGATTGAAAATAACATTTATGTTGTGTATTAGTCATATAAGAAAAATTAAGGAAATTCAAAGCAAAAGTTCTCTTAAAAATTTCTTATGAAATATATACGGGTATAATTATACACAAAATAGAGAGTAGACCTTTTTGTGATGATTGGGTTTCTCCATTCTGACTTAGTGTCGACAAATTTTTTGAGTGGCAACAAAGGAAACATATGAAAACCAATAAAAATCAGGAAGCTTACACAAGTTGTAGGCATGCTAAAACTAGAACAATAACCCATCTAGCTCCAAAAGGGAACCCACTAGAAACAAAAGAAGATAAAAGCATGACATAAAAAGAAGGTGGGAACCAAAACAAGCAAGGGAAAAAAAAATTATAGGGCTATCACATTGGGAATAATAGGGAATCATGGGGGAATAATCTCTCAATTTTTTAGAAGGCTGCGTTCAATTGGATCTTTCCCAAACTCCACATTTATGGAACTGTTTACAATCTTCTGAATTGATGGCCTATACATTCACTAAAGAAATAAGTGTTAGTATTTTTGGGACATTTTGCATTATAGCCAGGACAAGGGATTATCCCTTTATACATCCTAGTCATGAGAGTTTTTCTTTTCTCCCGTAATCAAAGTAGAATAACCAACCAATATACATTTTTATTTCCTTTTCCCCTGATAAAATATAAGATGCATGACTTACAATTTCTAATCTTGAAGGTTTATTTGTTTTAGGAGCCTGATTGGACTAGCCGGTTGGACTGGCTGAATTGTGAATTGATAGCCTGTCTAGTTCACCAACCCATGGTTGGACCATTTTCATAGTTCACCTGGTGAGTTTGGTTCGACCAGATGATTGGATCTGTATGATTAGTCGGTCCAACTGATTCATTGTTCAACCTACTCTTTTAGCTTTTGAAATTTAACCTCTACTATTTTTCTTTATATTTTTTTCGTGAATATTTTTTAACATCATAATGGTGAATATAGTTAGAAGAACTTTCTATAATTTTCTGTAACTTTTTTTCTGTTTTTCCTTTATATTTCCCTTTTTTTCGTTTTTAATTACTTAAAATTAATAATTATGACATCATGTTGTCCAATCAATTGAACCAATTGGAGTGATTTCTGAACTGAACTGAAAGAATAATGGTTCCATATGCAGTCTGGTTCTAAAAATATTGGTTTGACAATTTAATTGGTTACAAAGAAATTGAGCTTGGAGGAGGAAATTTGAACTTTTAAACCATGTTTTTTTTGGCAATTTGTTGGCAATAATGACTACTTGAGAATACACATTCGCTTGCTGACTAGACTTCTTGAAGATGACCGAAAATCCTGTGGGCTAGTAGAATTGTGTTTGCAATGTAACAAATACCATTTTATGACACTCGAAAATTAATAGATTTGTTATAGTTATAGTTTTATCATGATGATTTTATTTTCATGGTAATTACATATGGTAGTTACCATTTTAATTTCTTACACTACACATTTAGGACTAAAATATGTTTAAATATATTATGAAAATATTTATTGAATATTATTTTCTAGATTATTATTTATAACTATTGAAATAAATTTAAATAGATATTTTGGTTTATTCTCATATTTATTGAGCATTTGTAATTATTATTATTTATGTTTATTTGTAAAAAGTATGACTTCCCTCAATTCCACATTTTTCTTGCAACCATTCCCAATGGAAATCTTATAGTATCTTAATGTTCATATTTTTCTTAAAGCATTTGAATATCCTGTATTTAGTTCACATTGTGAGCTTTGCCTATGATTTTGATTTTTCAGTGCCTCTCACATATTTTGGTTGGCAACTCTAGCATACAGAAGCTTCAGCTGAACAGTACTGGTGTTGGAGATGAGGTGTGCAGTGTGCATTTTATCCTTGTTCTGTTGCTATGTCTTTAATTTTTCATTGTTTTCTCTGAATTTCTTTGAAGGGTGCAAAAGCTATTTCCGAGATGTTGAAAAAAAATTCTAGTTTGAGAGTATTAGAACTAAACAACAATATGATAGATTATTCTGTAAGTATTTCTTATCTTCTTATAATCTTCTTAAAGTATTACTTATATTCATGTGTTTCACCTTTATAGAAATATTTCTTTTACACATCATTTTGTTGGCTGATATGTATTCCATTATCTGTTTTAAACAATGAACACAGGGATTTTCAAGTTTAGCTAGTGCACTTCTTGAGAACACTACAATTCGGTCAATTCATCTCAAGTCAGTAATATCTGTTGGAATTCTTATAATGGAAATGGTGTTCATATGTGATTGTTGATGTTTTCCCATTTATATTGTATATTTCAACTTGCCTTTTTTCTTGGTGAAGATATTATACGCTAATGTTTCTTTCTCTTGAAATCCTTATGGCAGTGGTAATTATTGTGGCCCTCTTGGTGCTAGCAGTCTTGCAAAGGGGATTGAAAGAAACAAGTCCTTGAGGGTAAGAGCTTACTTATTTAGGTGCCTGACCTAGGTGTCATAAGCAGGCCAAACATTTTAACACATGGCCAAAATCAAATTCCTTACTATGGAAATTGAATTTCAAATTTATTAGTGTTTGCTAGTCAAAACCTCAAAATAGAATGAACTTTTGTTTCTTTTGAAACATCACATAACAAGTAGCAAAAATCCTGATCAATTTATCAAATTTGAATTTCAATGTTCTAATAGATAGTAGTGCATCATCTTGATGCATCAGTAGTAGTTTGGTTGTAGGGTGTATGAATTTACAGTCATTGAGGACCATGTTCTTAATAGTGAAACTGTGATGGCAGCGTCACTAGTATGTGAGATGCTAAGTCTAGGGCATTGGATGCTTGATTGTTTTGACTCTCTAAAACCTTGGGGTATTAAAACCCCTTGACATGGAAATGCATCGTGTGTAAGAGTGATATACATCAGCACATCAGCCACGTCTTATTAATGTTAGAACTATGCTTTAGAACTAAAATGTATTCATAAAGAAACTTTATCCTTTTGAAGTGCCTACCACTAATTGTTTAAGGACAGGAATATAAGAGATTATGTTATAGTGACAATGATGGTACAATGTAGAACTCTTTGTTATTCAATTTCTTTTTGAAAAAGACAATGAGACATCGTTGACTAAGCGCACCTCCTATGCCTGTACTGGAAGCATCTTCAGGCTCTTCCAAATGATTGGAGAAATCTGGGGAATGCAAATTAGGGGTTTTTGTCATGTCTCCTGAAAGGCTCCGTTCTAGTGAAAATCTTCATTCAAGCAATAGGTAAGGTAGACCGTCAACTGCTGCTACATGGACCAGATGAAAGTCATGAAAATCTATGCATGCATCTTGACCTTGTTGGGTTCTATAACCTCATGAGTAGGGACAAGAACTTGAAATTCATAGAGAAATTCAGAGAACTAAGTACTGAAGAATTAATTAAGGGAAAGGAGATGATGATAGAGATCATATTGAAAAATAGAAGAATTCTGTATGGGTACAACTTTTATTTGAATGAGGTGAAAAAGTACGATTTTTTTTGTGGAGAGTAAAGTGGAGACCTTTATTTATCAGATCTATTATTTGGTAAAGATCCAATCTATTTATCAAAGTGTTTTAATTGCTTAAGATATTTCCTTTCAACCAAGGAACAAACGATAATTTAGTTTCATTTTTAGTAATATAATCAAGGATACTTCATCTATGTTCATGATTAAGAAGGCTTGCATGACAAGAAGCTTTGTGTCGAGGACCTTCTGGATAAAAATCTGTTTGAAGGAGATGAGACAAGAGGCTTGATGGTTAATGCATGCAAAGTTTTATTTGAGATTCCATAAGTACAGGCAATGTAAGAGGAAAAGAAGAAAATGAAATATGAATGCTAGCATTAGTCGTAATAGATCAGCTTGATTGCTAGAGCAAGAAGCCTCATTCAAGTTTTGAAAGGACACAGCATGCTACTTTTTGTTTTTGATGGAACTGTGGGAGATTTGGTGAGCCAACAGAAAAATCAAAAGCTTTTGACTTGGTAAAGTCGTGGGAGGTTATTTAGTAGTAATCATAGGTTTCATTATTTTTCTTCCATTCAATACTTTCCCAAAAGGCTCCACAGTTCCAAAACCTATGTTCTTAGGGTGTCAAATGCCTAATTCTGTTATTTTGCCAAAATGCCTAGACTCCTGCTTTCATAACTGTGACGGATGTCATTCCTGACATTAAGAAATGACTTCTCGATTTTTTCAACATGATCATCCTTTAGTTCATTACTCTATGCATCAACCATAAGATTAATTGTATTGAGGGCGTGGAGATCCTTTCGATGACACTTAAAATGCTCAATTGTCAAGACTTTAAAGACAATCTAATCTCTCTATATCCTGATTGGATATAAAATATTGGTAATTTATTTGAGTATTGGTCCTATGGAAATGGAGATGTTGAATATTGGTAGAAATTTCAGTGAAGATTGTGCAAAAGCACATAAATGTAGTCTAGAATAAGATAAAGTAAGACATGATAAATGTAGTTTTTGTAATTGAATTTCTATAAATAATAAATATTGATGCTTGCACATATTGAAAATTTTAATAATGATAATAAAATATTCATGAAAAATAAATCTTGTATTAGTACCTAATGCTTATTTATTGTAAATTCTATGGTACTCCTTACCTTATTTTATATAAAATAATAGCTTACTTAAATTATCTTTATTACATGTCTTATTTAATAAATTAACATTTCATGTTAAGTAAAGAAAATAGTCATCAGAGCAATTCTCAAATTTGATAGCTTAAAAAGGAATGTTGTCTTACCATTGGGGTGATTGGAAAGAGGGAGTGACATCATGAGTTAAGAGTTTGTGATTTACTTTGCGTATGTGATAAACTTATAATATTTTTTTATGTTTTGAAAATTGTAAACAAGAAATGGGTGGAAGTTTATTGTTTTCATTAGCAAGCATAAAGTTTCTATAAATAGAGCTTACTTAGAAAAGACAAATATATCTTAATATTCTTATACTCTCCCTCAAATTGGAACATCCAGCTTGTGCTAGATTCAATAACAATTCAACAAACTTAAATATAATAGACAGCCACAAATATATAGAGAAACATAAAAATTAATTGTTGTAGTAGTAGTAGCAATAAAAGTAATCTATAAGATAGTCTAGGAAAAATTATATCTTAGATAGTAATAGATTAACCATCGGATGATACAATCTAAACTAGTGAAATAGGTAGACAAATGTGGTTTATTCTCAGGAAGTGAAGACAAGCAGATAAATGTGATATACTCTTAGGATTTTTTTCATTAATTTTTTACTTCCACCTTTTTTAACTTTTTCTTTCTACAAAAAACCCTTCTCTCTCTCCCTTTATTTTAATTAGCACGTGGGCCCTTCCTGTCCTTCATGTGTCCTCTCCCCACTAGAAAACCCTAATGGGAAGGGGAAGATCAAATGGTGGATTTTGTGATGTCAACATGCAATGGTAGCTATGGAATGGATCACTTCTTTAGTATCTCGCAGAGGAGGCAAGTGTTCTAGGCTAATGCACGGTAGCAAAGGAGTAAGTGCAACAATAGGAGTGGCAGTGTAGTAGATGGGGATGATGGGAGTAGGGATTAGATCTGGGTTTTTCTTCTGTTGATTTCTCAATTGGCTCTTCTTCTCCTTTGGGGAGTAGCTAGGGAGTAAGTAAGGTGAGGGTTTGCAATGATGGTGGGAGAGGGGCCATGAGGCCTTGGCAGTGGTGGCAGATGTTGGATGTATAGCAAGCAACATTGGTGTGTGTTGCGATGGGGGAGAGGGCATCAATAGCTATAGTTTTGGGTAGGTGGATAGCAGATAGTGTTAGGTGTCAGCTTTCCTATGATTTTGGTGTAGGGAGGAGGGTGTCCAACAATGGCTAAGGTTTCCTCTACTCTCTCTACGTCTTTCTCTGAATAACATTCAAAACCTAAACTCTAATACCATGTGAGAATACAAGAGATGGGCAGAAGTTTATTATTTTCAATAGCAAACATGAGGTCTATTTCTATAGAGATTACATAAAGAACTTAAACGATGTGGGACTAAACTCACATACAACACATAACATCTTAATGTTGTAACAAAAAGTTTGAAAGTGTGAGAATTGGTTCTACTATAACAACTAATGTATTACATTATCCTTTTAAAATTAATAAATATTGGTCTCACTTCAATCAGGCTATCACCTTGTCGTTGCCTTTCATCTTGGGTGATTTTATAGGTCATTACCTTAGGATTGCCATTCACCTTACAGCTTTAGGTGAAAATGAAAATTGTCAATTTTTAAAAAAAAAGGAAAGAAAAAGTAAAGGGAAAAATGGGTGGAACAAGAAAAAACAAAAAAAGAAGAGGAAAAAAGGATCATGGTCATTACCACTTCCAACTTTTGCTTGTGTTTTCTTGTGGGAATTTTGATGTTAGACAGTATTGCTTCGTCAATATAGTGGTATTTGTTTTCCATGAGATAATTTTGATATTGGGCATGCTCTATCAATGTTATTGGTTCATTTGATGATAGTTGCTAATGTTTGTGGTAACACAAGTGCAGACAAGTTGTAATGGGTTATTTGGGTTTGCAATTACCGGTGTTAGTATTTGCAGGAGCTCATATTTTCAAGTTTTTTAGTGTGTATGTTTGTAGGTGCCTGCCTTTGTTGACAGGCTCTAATAATCTTAACAACCTTATCAATATTTGGGCTTATGGAACATCTATCACAAGTGCCATTGTTGACTGAGTCGGCTGATTGGTGTTCATGCCTGTCTGCCATATTGTCAAAGAAATTGACTGTTAATCATGTTTGTATATTGCTGCTATCTGTTAACTGCTGTTGCTACAACAGCTATTGTAGTTGCTGCTTATTTGGTGCCTACTATAGCTGTCAATTTCATTATTTATTGTTATGTTTGAGTCTGTTACAAGTTTAATATCTTGAGTGCCCTATTTTGAGGGTAGTATTAGAGTGTACGAATAAATAGATCATTATATTGACCCTATGGTTAGATTAAGTTAGGATTGCTTGTGAATAAATAGATTATTTGTCATATAATAATTCTCTCTATATAACCTCTATGTATAGATGTGTATGATTAATCAAGGAAATCAATTAAGTCTTCCACCATTTTGAATTGTCCCATAAGTAGTAAATCTTTATTTCATCACCATGATATCATCCATGGTTTCTTTTTCCATGTCTATGGCAGCTTTTATTGGTACGTAGTTTCTATTATTTGCATTTGTTTTGATGTTATTTGTTTACATATTGAAATTGAGACATACAAAAATAATGATGTGTTCACCCGTTTCCAGGAACTGCATTTGCATGGAAATGATATTGGCAATGAAGGTGTGATAGCACTGATGGCTGGATTATCTGCCCACAAAGGTACTTTCAGTGTGATCTACTTATATGTCACGTGAAGTTTCTAAACTTCGATAGTTTTTCACAGGAAAAATAACTCTTTTAGACATTGGAAAAAATGAAATTGGATCAAAAGGTGGTTTCCATATTGCTGAATACATCAAGAAAACAAAATCCCTTTTGTGGTTGAACTTGTACATGAATGATATTGGTGATGAGGTACTATGCTTTCATTCTCTTTTCATATAGCAGAAAATTCTTACTACTCAATGCATATTGTGTTGCATTGTGGCTTTTCTAAAATGTGACCATCTCTTTATGAGTTAGATGTTTAATTATCTTCATTTTGGTGATATATTCCTAACACTCATGATTGGGTAGGATACAGTCTAACATGTGCCAATTGCAGGGAGCAGAAAAAATTGCGGGAGCCTTGAAGGAGAACCGTTCAATCACAACCTTGGATATTGTAAGACCTGATCTTTTTTACCATTAAGCCTTTCTTTCCATGGTTCCTTCGTTGTGCAAAACATGTATAATTTTAATTTTTCTAATCCATGTAAAATTATTTTGTGGTACTGCACTTACGGTTTCCACTTTTTCATTGACCTCATTCTTTTGAGAAAGATAATTCTGATACGAAAGCATCTATCCAAAATCTTTTCTGATATAAACACATGCTGCTGATCTATGAAATCTACCTAAACAATAAAATTTTATACTTTCTAGCCATGATGTTACCTTCTTACTTAGGGGTAGTCAATTATTCGGTATCTGGGCAGGAGCTGCTATTTTAGTTCTTGGGAGAGTCCATTGATAAATTCATATTATTTATCATCATTTAGCTACATAATTTATCTTTCTTGTTGCTAACATAGATTCTTGGCTTTTCACCTGGTCTCTTTATGATTGAGAACAAATGGTTTACAAATTTTGTAGTCTTCTTCCTATTGTGGTGGTCAATGAACATGAAATTAAACATAGACACATGTAAAAGAAAAAATTTCATTGACATGTTTTGGATATTTGAATTTTCAAAATGACAAAATCATGTCAACATGATAATTTGTTAACAAACTGTGATTTTTTATCATATTTCCACTGACATGACTTAAAATTTTACCAGCACATCGTCTTTTCAACTTATCAAAGTTTGATGTGAAATCAAGGTTAAATTCTTTGACAGTGAAGATTTATGCCAACTCATCAAAATAGGAAATTGTGCTTGATCTCATGTCAAAAAATTAGACTCGAGCCATGCCCATAACCATAGTCAGGAATAGCTTGCACATTTGGATGTCAATCACCAAACATACCTCCATCACATCCCTGCAAATGATGATATGATCTGTGAGGTCAGATGTGCTATGGTAGAGTCTTAGCTTGGATTCCTTAAAATTATCATTCCAGACTCACCACTTCACTGCTTTGTTGACTCTTCCTATGAGATTACTCTTCTGCTTTTTCATCTATTGCATTTCTTCAGTTTCACCATTTCCTTCTCTGATATGTTTCTGATGTTTTGTGCTAGGAGGTTTAGGCTTTTCCTCTCCTGTGGTTGAGGTTGGGATTATAAGTGAACAAGCTCTGCCTCTGTGTTTTTCAACTTTTGGTACACCAGAGCTAGTTTTGCTTCCAGCATATGGATTTCGCACTCCCAGGGCATGGAAGTGCACTAAGGTACAGAGGGAGTCCTTGTGTGCAGAAGAATACGGCCCCGTGATTTTAGAGTGGTTCACCTAGGAACAAGTTTGAATCATGTAAGACAAGAAGAGCAAAAATTTCTCATAGATGGCTCCAAGTCATCTAGCCTACCTAAATCCTTTTCCATCCTTGCACATCCTTAGATTCCTTCTTGAGGGTCTATTGATGACCAAAAAGGCTTAAAATGGAACTCCCAAATGTGAACCTGCAACTACAACAGAAGTTCTTGGGACCCATGGTATGTGGGTGGCCAAGGAATTCATGTAGATTGAATGATCACATAACTTGGAAATCCTGCTTATTTATAATGGTAGGGTTAAGTGTTACCATTTTGGTATTTCACTGCTGTTAGGATTTGATTTCGCATTGAGAGTGTAGGATCATCAAGTTACACTTCATCGACCTCTTGACCATTGGTAGTTGGAGAGTCAAACTTAGAACGTGGCTTAGGCTTGGAGGCATTAGGTTCTATTGCCCAATGGGATGTTTGATGAATCAAGTCAGTTCGTTTCTTGCTGAGCCTGATTGATGTAAGAGACTGTCCTTGTCCTTATCGGATTTGTCATTTGGGTGATGAAAATCTGCTTTCATTTGGTGGGTCCAATGGGGCTATACCTGTATTATCCTTGATTTGCATAGGTTGAGTCAGCTTGCACAGTAGAAACAACTGTCAAACCATAAAGTTCCCTAATTGACACTCTTCCAAAGTTTATTGATATATCTCTCTATCTCTAAAGATCCATGCCCACATAGGTTTGACGAGTTTTTATGGCTATCATCTTAATGTTACCTCTTTTACTCTGGTGGAGACTAGCCACATTATTGTAGCTTATCTAAAATCGAAAAATCAACACTTGTTTATATTCTATAATTAAATCATTCTGGCTACCTTGTTTATATTAGAAGATATTATTGCAAGTTTTCTAAAAAGTTCCTATTTCAATTTTTAATGATTTTTTTATTTTCATTTTGAACGGTACATTTTTGCATAGCAGTGTTTATGAAAATATCTCATTTTTAGAATTTTTTAAAACATTGTCCTTTTTTTTTACAAGAGTAAGTGTCTTCTTGCAATTTGCCGCTCTACGGTATTCTGCCAGGGAAGCTTTCAGCTATATTTTCCAGATGTGGAGCATATCTGAAAATTTCCCCATTGCATTATATTCATTTAAAAAGACACATTTGTTTGCTTTCAGGTTATGTTTACAAGTTCTTTTCATTTCAGGGTGGTAATAACATTCATGCCACTGGCATCGGTGCAATAGCTCGTGTTTTGAAAGATAATTCGATACTCACAACTGTAAGTTCACACTTTTTGAGAAAATCGCAAGATTTGCATTTTTTTTTTTTGATCCTTAGACACTCAAAAGATTTGCATGTTAGGGGGATGCTAATTTTCTTTTAACAGTTGGAGATAGGATACAATCCATTTGGGTCTGAGGGGGCAAAAGCCCTCTTTGAAATAGTGAAGTTCCATGGAAAGATTGAAACCCTGAAGCTTGGTTGGTGTCAGGTAACAACAGCTTTGATGTTTGCTGCCTCTGTAGTTGCATTGCATATGTTTCATTGGGTGATGATGTTTATATATTAGATAGGAGCAAGGGGTGCAGACTATATAGCAGATGCTTTGAAATACAACACCACGTTATCTACACTTGATTTGCGGGCAAATGGAATTGGAGATGATGTATGTGTGCTCATATTTTGTTCACGTGATAGCAGTGATACGAATGCTTCAAACTTAGTATAATCTTTTTCTTTCACAGGGTGTGGTTTTTCTGGCAAGAAGCTTAAAAATTGTTAATGAAGCCCTGACTAATGTTGATTTAAGTTTTAACGAGATTAGGGTATGCAAGCGACTTTTCCTTTCTAGCTTGCTTTCTTATGAAAATGATACTTACGCATAAGTGTGGCATCACAGGATACGGGAGCATTTGCTCTAGCGCAAGCTTTGAAGGCCAACGAAGATGTGGCAATTGAATCCTTGAATTTATCCAGCAACTTCTTCACCAAATTAGGACAGGTAAATTTTGTTCTCAATGCAAGGGTTTACAACTTATTCAGCCTCATGCTAGAAGGCTTATATGACGACTTAAACACCGTGTAGGTTGCATTAACAGAAGCTAGAGATCATGTCTACGAAATGAACGAGAAGGAACTTAACCTCATGTTATAGCCAAATCTATTTACTTCTTTTCCCTTCTCTTTGTAAATAAGAACCATCTAGTTTTCTTTTGAAAGAGGAGTCGGAATACCTAAGTAGTTCTGTTCCCTTGTAAATTAATTTCTTTATTCTTTCCAGTGGATCTTTGGTTGAGTATTTTCTCTCTTTTTTGGGAGATTTATCCGAACTAAAGGAATTGATGGTTCTAAATATGAAATTTTGTTCTGTATTTTCTCATAGAAATTTTGCTTCTGCTTAAAATGCAACTTGACTAGAAGCACACGTCCTCAATTGAGTTCAATTTGAAGGATTTTTTTTTCATTCTTTATAAGATGCACCACTTCTAATTGGGGGCAGAATGCCGATGGCCGATGAAATGTTATTTGTTACCATTTTCTTGTTATGACTGTTTTCGTTTGAATTTAAGTTGAGGATCTCTTTTCTCCTATAAGTTTGAATGCTAATCTGAAGTATCATGTTAAGGGTAAAATAAGAGTAATACCGTCATTAATTCAGGAACATCATCCACATACTTTCTCTAATTACGAAACAAAAATAGTTTCATGCGCATTCATTGTAATTAATTATTATGCATCTTATAAGAAGTGTTCGACGTGTGGTAGATGGACTTGCAACCTACCGTAATTAAGGCTTAAGAAAGGGTGTAGTCTCCTTAGAAATTCTTGTGCCGCACACTCTTTCTTATTGTCATAAGATTATCATAATATAAATGAATATGAATAATGATTAATATATTAATTTTGTTTAAATGTTAATATACTAACAATAAATAAATATTAATAGTTATTATTTTGTTTAAAAAATTAATGTCACTAATTATTACTAAGAATTACGTAGTTCCTTCATATTCTATATATATATATATGCGTGTGTAATGTGTATGTGCACACGTGTGTGTCTAATGTAAGAATTAAATGTAAAGTAATGTGTGTGTATGCACATATACATTACATTATTTTTTGAGCCTACAGATACTCTGAAATTTAACGAAAGGAATGTAATAAAGTCTAACAAGGAATAGCCAATCTTTCCCTTGATTATTTATGTTGACAAGGGTAGTGGGACAAAGGAGTTTTTATACAAATTTTGATATATCGTTTATAATAATGATATGACAATTCTAAATATATAACTAAATTTAATATATGATTTACAAAATGATATATTAATTTTGTAAATAATTATAGACTTACAATCAAATTCGTTATGTCATTATTGATTTTTAAAATAATTCGATATATCGATTCACCAAATGCATAAAAATTTAATTTTTTATACTTTCGATCAAAACACAAACGATAAAAGGATCAAAATAATAATAATAATTTCCATCGTCTTCCCATTTCCGATGAATTCCTCCGTTTTCTTACTTTTACGAATACAAAAACATTCCCTACGTGTCTGCAGGAAAGTTTTTTGAAAGACTCAAACCCTTAACTCAGTGGGTTTACAAATCCCAAGATTGATTTACGAAGAATGCTAAGGATTCGATTGGATATCATAATATTTGAATTTTAACCATCCATTCAAAGATATGAATAATGAGATTTAAAATCATAATTACATTCCTTGAAATGAAAAATATATAGTTTGTACGTAATTTCAAATGTCGGCGAGAGGATTGAAGATCCCAGACATGGACGGCGTCTTGCATTCCTTTGGCGTTTGTATCCCCCAAGGAATGAAGGCTGGCGTGGTGGTGGTTGCCTTTTCGATGTTGGAAAGGAATCGAGCGTAGTTAGTTTTCGTCTCACAGCTTTTTTGCTGCCCTTGTATTCCTCTTCTTCCCGCGAGAGAGAGAGAAAGAGAGAGAAGCGATGAGAAAGGCAACTCTAGCGCCTGTGAGTTTGGAGCAAGTGGACGACGAAGAAGTCAAGTGGGTCTCTCACTATTCTTCCGTCCACGACATCCTCCTGGTCGGTGAGGGGGACTTCTCCTTCTCTCATTCCCTGGCAACCACCTTCGGTTCTGCTTTCAACATGGTTGCCACTTCACTTGATACCTATGGTATGATACCACCAGTTGGCGTCGCTGGTTTCGTGTTCATGTTGAACGATGGAATCTTGGAAAAGGGTGCTGGAGTTTAGCCTTTAGGATACCGCAATGCATGTATATATATATATAAATTTTTTTTCCAATACGATTATGCACGTATGCCATTTTTCCTCTGTTCTCTTTATGCTTCTCCATTCTCTTACACGAGATGCTACCGAACGGGCTCCATTTTGTTGTTTTTTTCCTTTTCTTTCCATTACCTGCAGGTTTGGTTCTCCTTTTTTCTGTTTCTCTCCCTTTGGGTAGAACATAACTGATGGCCGTGAAATTTTCCCTTTCTTTCTCATTTTAATCCGCTTTTCGGCATCGTTTTTTTGATCATGGTCGGCGCGTTTTCTTTCACTTCTATGTTTTTTTACATTAGTTTGAATATCAAATACTTCTGTTTTCAGTGGTATAATCTCGAATCCTACGTTATTGTTTCACTTCTTTTCTGAATGCCATCGTCTAAAATATGACGGTGAACGGTTATCAAAATGTGCTGCATTATGGAAACGTCAGACCTAGGGTTTGTAGTTGGTCAGATTAAAGTGAATGTTTTACCAAGTGTTTCTAGATCTCTTATAAATAATATTTATACGGTTATTGTTAGTTGCATTTCTATTTTTTCAAAAAATTAAGATGCCCACATCCTTGCTTTTCGTGCTTACAACTTCAATCTGAGTATTTTTCAGCTACCATCTGTACTTTTCTTTTATGATGAAAACACAAAATGGATCCTGTTGGTGCCTAGAGAAATGCATTCGTGTATGAACACTGTCATTCTAACTTGTAAAATTGAAATTGGATTATCAGATTAACATATAAGATAATCTTGTATTTGTGAAAGACATTTACAATTGATTTGCCCTTTAAAATTGAATGAATGAATGAAATTTAACAAAATAGTTGCTGAGCTTACTTTACTTAAATGAAAGACCTTCAGCCCTAGAAGGAATAAATTTAATAGTTGCTTAATTTAGGTGAATGTTACAGTATGTATTTATAGGTAGCTCATCAAAAATTCAGTGGATGAGCGTTAACACAACATGAACATGCTGAGCTTGAAGGTAAAGCTACATACAATTAGGCTATCCTTGGAGCCTGCATTGGTAGGAGCCTTGTGTATGAGTTTGTCCTTTTTATCTAGTAACACAACCTATGTGATGATCTTTTTCCTTCAGAGTATTTATTTAAGGCTGCCAACTTTCATGTCGTGCACCTATGGAGAATTTGAGTTCATGATAAAACCTTTTCTAGGAGTTGGCACTCTGCATGCTATGCTTATACATTAGCAATCAGAATTTGTATTGGAATTTATTGTTGGTCTCGCTGCATGGTTCGATTTTTTTTAGATCTCCAAAGTAATGGCTTTTGTAAACCATATTCTTCCCAGAGGCCCTGATTGCAAAATATAAAAATGCTAAATCAAATGTGGAGAGCTTAAAGACAATGGGAGCCACCATCTTGCATGGGATTGATGCAACTAAGATGAAACTTCACACTGATTTGATGATGCGGAAATTCGACAGAATTATTTTCAATTTTCCTCATGCAGGATTTAAAGGAAAGGAAGATAGTGTTCGCTTGATAAAGTAAGTGCTTCTAGGTTGTCTTACATGTTTCAAGTCATGCTCGTGGTTATGATGGAGTCACATTCTAATCATATTATGATTTCATTGTAATAATGGTTCTGCTAATAGTCAGTGAGGAAATTCTTATATTTTCAAATGACCGTTTTGCAGCGTTTGTTGGACTCAAAACTATAGGCTTCAAGACCAATAACGTGTTGATTTTAGAAAGATGGCATTACTCTGTTTCATTTACCACATGCTTTTCATTCCCTTAAGGTTGTTCGATCAGATTCTCTTGTAAAGCGTTAATTGATTTTTTCCTTGTAACCAGTTTGCAGATGAGATAAGAGAAAATCAGCCTAAATGGTTTGGTTGTATCTTTAAGTGATTAAGAAATGCATTTCTTAGAAGAAGAGGATTAATTAGTGTAGAAGAAATTAAGAAGGAGATGTAGGTTTAAAGTTAAGTGGTTAAGAATTGTAAGAAAAAAATTTAAATTTATGTAATTTAATTGAAAATTTAATCATACGTGGAAGAAAAGATTTCATATAACTGGCCTCACATAATGAGATTATAGTTTTGGTTATTGTTGTGGTGGTAGTAGTAGCATCTAGTTTTCTCGGGAGAGGCAATGGCCAATTATGCCCTTTACATTAACGTTAAGTCTTTTTAAATTTTATATTGGGCTCGCTTAGACCCTTGAAATCGAGTTAGTAATTTCTATCACTTTTTCATGTTGCTTGTCCAAGGCTTGTTCTTATAGTTGGCAGGGCGTTGACATGCATAGATGCTCTACGACTAGGACTGGAAAGTGCTTCCTTCTTCCTCTGTTTTGCTTAATCTGCAAGCATATTTAAGACTTCATTGCTATGATCTGTCTTTTGCCGTTTTATATCAATCCATATCTACTCTGTTACCAACCACAACATTCAATTCCTTGGACATGTACCACCGTGAGTATGATTTGCAGAAATCGATGAAGGTTGTTGTGTTGTGGTTACATAACATGATGCATTTTGTTGTTTTCCATAATTGAGGTTGCAAGTTTTTTTTTTTTTTTGTCTTCATTGGCTTTCTTTGCTGTGCTTCAGTGTGCACAAACAACTTGTCTGCGGTTTCTTCAAGAATGCAAGTCGCATGCTTCGGCCATATGGGGAAGTTCATGTGAGCCATAAGACAGGGATTCCATTCTGCCATTGGAATCTCAAAGAACTCGCTTCCAAGAATTTCCTTGTACTGGTGGATAAAGTGAAGTTTAAGATCGAGGACTACCCTGGTTATCATAACAAACGAGGTGATGGGAGAATGTGTGACAAACCATTTCCTTTAGGTGAATGCTGCACCTTCAAGTTCAGAATCGGCAATAATACATCTTCTATAAAGCAGACCGTGATTTCCACTTCCTTTGTCAACACTGCGACGTCTTCTATAAACATGTCAAATTTTAATACCGACAGGAGATATTTGCTGTACGACAACATCGGGCAGCTATCATCATTTTCCAATGCTGATGTCAATGGCCCATCGGGAAGCTTTTGTTCTCCGGCAGCTAGACATGATAATACCTGGACTGGCAGTAATTTTGGTCCTCCTGTACCGTATCGGTATCCTGGCTTCTCGTCAAGAAGCTTTGCAAGTGGGACGTACGTTCCCGGAAGAAGCTTTGCAAGTGGCCATGGTTACTTGTTGCAATATGAAGAATCTCACCTTCTTGGCATTTTGAGGAAAGCCAGGATGGAGAGAATTCTTCACGGGTTGACGCCAAGCCTACAAGGTGGAGTTGGAGTTGGAGTTGGAACCCTTTATCATCATGCAGATCGATACTTGCCATTTTAGCAGGTTGATTACTCCTCTTTTCTAGTGACATACGATGCAATAGTGCTGCTGCTGCTGCTACAACTTAGCATGAAGTCTCTCATGCTTCCTCATTGCATCTTAATTCTAGTATATACTAATATATTTCTGAAACATTTAGGTGGTCTTGACTTTTGAAATATTACATTGGTTTAGAGATCTTCAAAATGATGATCAGAGAGAGACTTGTATCATAACTTCTCCCATCCAACATCACTTTGAAGTACTTCCAAGCACAACCAGTAGATCGTTATCTTTTTGTCTCACAGGGAATTCCTTCCTCTGATAGCTTCCATCCATGGTTAAAGATTACCACTTGAAGAAAAGCTTGTCATTCTTGATCATCACTGGGATCGGGTTTTTGCGCAGTCAATCGGCTGCTAGTCCCTCCCGCAAACAACAATATCATCAAAACTGATCTTTCTCCTACTTTCCCAAATCACATGTCATACAATTGCACGTGTATGACATGCATCAAGCAATCTCACCCACGATACTAGCTTTTTTATGTGAAGTACCGAAAATGCCACTAAACATAACATGAACCTGATTTTGCTTCTCTTGAAATTCAACTGAACGTAACCTCGTAATATGAAATGTTTCTGGATGCGCTTTAACGTCGGTTCAATTTTTTGTCTTGTGTTTTTCTCTTCTCTCTCTCTCTCTCTCTCTCTATCTTCTACTTTGGTTTGGCACTCGTTGCAACCTTTTTACACTAGTTCAATGCCAATTTATCTTCTTATTTAGTCCTCTGTCTTTCATTTTCCTCTACTACCTTTCCCTCCTTTACCGTAGCTGAGTACCAAACGACGTCGTCACCGTGACGGGGATAACAACAACAACAATAATAATAATCATCTTTCGAAAATATTCTTCCCAGAGGCCCAGATTGCAAAATATTATAAAAATGCTAAATCAAATGTGGAGACAAAGGGTGCCACCGTCTTGCATGGGATTCCGATGAAACTTCACGCAGATTTGAAGATGCGGAGATTCGACAGAATTATTTGCAATTTTCCTCGTGCAGGATTTGAAGGAAGGAAAGGTAGAGAGTGTTCGCTTGATGAAGTAAGTGCTTGTGGGTTGTCTTGCATATCCTCTATTTCAAGGCGTGCTCGTGGACATGATGGAGTCACATTCTAGTCATATCATGATTTCATAGTAATAATGGTTCTGCTAATAGTCAGTGAAGCAATTCTTATACTTCCAAGTGACAATTTTTAGGCCGATAATGTGTCGTTACTACATAAGTCTTCATCCCCTTTAAAGTTGTTTGGTTAGATTCTCTTGTGAAACATTAATTGATATTTTCCTCGTATCCAGTTTTCTCTGCAGAGGTGATGCTCATTTATGTACTCTAACGTTAGTCTTTTTAAATTTTTTATTGGGTTTACTTGGACCCATGAAATCGAGTCAGTGATTTCTCTCACTTTTTCATGGCAAGAAGTTTACATGCGCAGATTCTCTTTAGGACTGGGACTGGTAGGTGCTTTTTCCCTACTTTGCTGCTTAAGGCACATGCAATATTTAGATTGTGAAAATACAGGTAGAAATGGAAATGATTCGTTGGTAAACATAATGTTTTCTTTATACACAGAATTTATACAGAAAAAGACAAACATATCTTAAGTAATGTGAGGTTAAACCCACACAATACTCATATAATCTTAAATATATTATTTATGCTAGTGTTCCTTATTTAAGTTAGACTACCCAGTCACAGGGTAGGGTAGGAGTGAGAGGGGAATTCATCATTCTCATGGTTTCACACATCATCGACCCCCCCCTCCCCCTTGTCTCTGTGAATTGACATCTTTCGTTTGACCAATTTACAACACATGACACTATTTTCGGATCTACACAAGATCTATTTATTCAGATTTTAAAGTATAAGACTTCATTGCCATGAACTGTCTTTTGCCGTTTTATATCACTTAATTCTGTTACTAAGAACAACATTCAATTCCTTGGCCATGTACCAGCTCGTGGAGTCTCTCATGCATTTTTTGAGTATGATTTGCAGAAACCGATGAAGATTGTTCTAGTTACATTACATATAATGCATTCCGTTGTCTTCCACAATTGAGGTTGCAAGTATTTTCGGTCCTTATCATCTTTGCTGTGCTCCAGTCTGCATAAACGACTTCTCTGTGGTTTCTTCAAGAACGCATGTCGTATGCTTCGGCCATCAAGGGAAGTTCGTGTGAGTCATAGGACAAGGATTCCATTCTGCCATTGGAATCTTGAAGAACTCGCTTCCAAGATATTCCTTGCACTGGCGGATAAAGTGGAGTTCAAGATTGACGACCACCCTCGTTATCATAACAAAAGAGGTGATGAATGCAGCACCTTCAAATTCAGAATCGGCAAATGCATCTAAAATGTAGGCCGTCATTTCCACTTCCTTCGCCAACCACTGCAGCATCTTCTATAAATATGTCAAATTTTAATACCGACAGGAGATATTTGCTGTACGACAACATCGGGCAGCTATCATCATTTTCCAATGCTCATGTCAATGGCCCATCGGGAAGCTTTTGTTCTCCGGCAGCTAGACATAATAATACCTGGACTGGCAGAAATTTTGGTCCTCCTGTACCATATCAACATCCTGGGTTCTCGTCGAGCTGCATTCGGACGTACGTTCCTGGAACAAGCTTTGAAAGTGGTGGCGATGATTACTTATTGCAATCCGAAGAGTCTCACATTCTTTGCATTTTGGGACATTACCAATTTTCTTATTGCTTTACAACTTTACACCAAAGTTCCAAAACTTCACATCATGTAATATTCACTATCGAATTCGTGATGTACATTATTCAAAGGTTATTTACTGGCTTGAAAGTTCAACTTTTGATATTTTTTTGTGCTGGTGCCTTTTGTACCGATTCGCTACAACAGATTGACTTGATGGCGACAGCTTTCGGAGAAAAGCATGTGTGATCATCACTGCAAAGGAAGTAAAACACACGGTATGTGAAGAAATATGAAAAATATGAGGTCACCAGTCCCAGGTCTTACCTGCGTAACTTATGCCAAGAGAAACAATCATCGCTACGTGAAGATTACAATAGTAGAGTACGAATGCTGTTGCTGGTTGAATGATGGCCACAAATAAATTAGGTTCAGTATATAAATCATTCCGTAGATGAATAGTTGGTTAGAAAAAACCAAGAACAATGATAGCAAAAAACATTTTAAAACAGATAATATCTACGGATGATAATATCTAGCCAGTGCAGATATTGAGACCATTTCTACAAACTCTGAAGTTCGCCACCACGAAATGTGGAAGAAATTAACATATCCATGTATTAAAAACTCACAAAAGTTTTTTCAACATATTAGACAAGAGCTCGTTAAAGCAAAGAATAATTCAGATGCTGCTATTTAGATCTTACCATGCTTGGCATCCACAACATAAATCACAAAATCTATATTTCAAAGCCTAAATTATGGAGGAGATCTAAAATTAAACACCAAGGTGTTTTGCACTTTCAGTTTGGATTGTAATCCATTCTTTCTATTTTATATTTTTCAACTACACAAGTCACCACTATGGATTAGAGGAGGCTACAGAGGATCAAAAGGGAACACGAGTGTTAGTGAAATCCAGAAAGACTTTTAGAGTGTTTCAAGAGATCTAAAGATGCACTTTTGCATCCTGGAGATTTGAAACCATGAGAGAGAAAAATCTAATCAAGATTAGCAACTTAAGCTTTTTAAAAAAGACTTGAGAGAGCATTCGATGAACATCTTGGGCGAGATATGTGAAATAATAATCTGATGAGTTTCGTGCTCCACAATTTCTAACTTCACTTCATCATACCATTTGCCAACACAAGGGACTTCCACATTATTTGCATCATTGAATTAAAGTGTAGGATCATACCACTAGCAAAAAACCAAGGCATAAAATCTTGAGATTGGTATTTTTCTTTTTGATTACAAGTTTATTTATTTTAATGGGAACAAGGAAGAAAGACAACTTGCTAATATAGGCACTCAAAAGTGGGACTTGCATCATCTCATAGTAGGAAGAATCTGTTAAACCCTACCGAAGGAATCTCCCAGGCTAACCCTCCTGGAGATGATCGCAGTGGCAGTTCCAACATATGCCGAGAGGACTCAAAATCAAAAAGATCCGGCAGAGGAAGTCCTAGGAGTTTACTCAAAAAATCCACATGCTGGCATTGATTTAGAAACAAACCTAAAGAGATTCAAATAACACTGATTCCAAAGAAATAGCGGAGTTGTTCCAAGTCTGTCATCTTTGAGTGGGAATTTTATTAAATGAGTTTAGGTGCACACTATTATTCCCAATGGTATCTGTCTAATCACACTGAATTGAATTGATGATGCACAGGAACAAACCCCTTTTATATATAGGGTTACAAGATTGGTAAGTTGCTAAAATACGCATACACCTAATACTGTTCTAACACTCCCCCTTAAGCTAGAACATAAATATCAATCATTCCCAGCTTGTCACATAAATTTCCAAACACCCCAACACCTAATCTTTTTGTGAATATATGAACTCTCTATTCTAACAACTAAGTGAAAGGAATAAATATAACTCCATTCATTATCATATCCAGAATAGAGTGAAAATCAATTTCAATGTATTTTGTCCTTTCATGAAAGGTGGGATTACTGACAATAAATATTGCAGCTTGACAATCAAGCTTGTTTCTTCCAAGATTTTGAGTGGTTCAGTGTTAGAAAACCCTAAAAAAACCTTATATGGTGTAGGATCTTAGCCTGGGAAACAATGACATTTTCAACCTAATTTTAAAATGTAAGATGAAAGCATATTTGTTAAGGTAGATGCCTGGGATGATCAAGTTAACCACCAAGTAATCGTTACTCAGTGCAACCCTATCTTCTACCAACATCTGGGCTCTTCTTCCTGCCAAATAATTGTGGTTCATCAGGGGTGGAAGGTTGCTTTGAAAGCTGATATTTCCATAACAGAGAAAGTGACAAGCTAAACCATGACTTTTGTGAAGGATGAAAAGATCAGAGTCATCAGACCCACCACAGTCCATAATGATATCATAAAAACAGAAAGAGTTTATCAGAACTTTGAAATTTTGACATAGAATAAACAACAGTGGAGCAGATTATATATTAAATCTAACCAATAAACACCATGCTATGTTCTGAAATACGTCTTTTCGTTGGTTCTTTCTAAAATCACATGCCTAGAAATTTCAATCTGATATCCAAATGTATGCGGGCGGATAAAAAGCAACTCAACGAGAACGAAAAAATCTCTAAGTACAACAGAAAAAATCGTATGAAAGTATCAAACTCACCCATCTGGATAAAGTAAAGAAAGACATTCTTGAGAGCTGGATGGTTTCGTTCCAAATCCCACCTGCGAGTGCAGAACCAGAATCCTTCCCAAAGTATAACGCACGCCATACAACCCAAGAGAGATTCGGGCATCTGATACCTGCAGACACCCAAGCAAGGAGAGCGCACGCCAACGGTCGAAGAAGTAAGTGGAAGGAAAATTCAAGGAAAAGAATGAGAAATATTGTGTGGGTACTAATTATTACAGGGAGGAAGCAAGCACAAGGATAGTGAGGAAAGCGTAATTGCGAGCGTAACGCTTGACATTCTCCTGAACCCTCATCCGAACATGGACGGGACCGGCGGGCCAGGAGTAGGACGGCTGGGCAGCGGGCGCGCTGATGAACCCGACGGTCCAGCGCGGGGTTTCGCCGGTGAAATCATCTGCCGTCAATTTGGCGAAGGGGTTGAGTGTGAGCAAGGACAAGGCGGTTCGGGAAGAGGAGAAGATGGAGGAGCCAAGTCTTCGGAGATGAATAGGGAGGGAATCGAAGCCAGAACCACCCCCTTGGCGTTGTCTGATGGGACTTTCGGCGGTGGGGGTTTGGGGGAATGAACTAGACTTCGCAGCTGACGTAGAAGGGGAAGGAGGGATGTCCGTGGGACGTTCATCGGCGGCGTTAGCGCGCTCGTCGACGATCTCGAGGTACCCGGTGTCTCGGAGCCATGATTCAAAGGCGGGTTCCGGAACACTGAGGGACAGAGGATTGGCGGCGAACATCGTCGACCCAAAGATGGACGCGCCTCTGCTCAGTCTCCCCCATCCATCGCGTTCCCCATGGAATCCGCCGCCATTACACAACCCTGCGGCACCACCGCGTTCTAATCGATGGACAATCAACCTTTTTATTTACTGTGCAAATAAAATAATTAAGAAATAAACAATCTGCGTGGTATTCGTTTTAAGGTTTGTCATAAATGTTAATTACCGTACATCTAATATGTCAAGTTTGTACTTTTCTTATATCTGTTCTTTTATGCGGTCTTTAATCTCCTGTGTAGATTTCTACGACCAGATTTGTTCCTCTGTGTGATTGAATATAATATACCTTTGATGTTCCACTAAACTTAACTCTCTCTTTTTCTTCTGCTGCCATGTCTTCTCCGTTCTCCTCTTCCACCTTCATCGTTCTAACATCTCGCTTCATAAATCATACACGGCACCGATTGTTCTGTTAGTTCAAAGTACGACCTTAATATAATATCTCTCGATGGAAGTATTGATTGGACTTAAATAAGTGATGCAGGTTTGGTAGGTGCCAAATCAAGCAAGACGGCCTTGGAGAAATATTTGAACGTTGAATATGAAAGTTGATCACTTTGATACATGATCCTGAAAATTTTCAAAAGACTCGTCTATTTAATTATTACCAAGCCAGATATCAACTACGCTGCCAACAATCTTACTCAATTTATGACTAAGCCTTACAAAGAGCATTTTGATGTTGTCATGAGAATGGCCGCCGAATACTTAAAGCATGGACTGGGCCGAGGGACAACATCCTTTTGCAATACAAATTTTTCGTTGAAATGTTTTTTGTAATGCAGATTGGGGGAGGATTTACTTGGGAGGCTCATTGATTTATACTAAAGGAGAATACCAAACAGCAGGCGTTTTAATTAAAGCCTTGCTGGGACCAAGAATTGAAGTTCTTATCGACAAGTTAGGCACACATAACATATATATATATATATATATACATATATGTACCAACTTGACAATAATAGTATAAAAGTATTCATTTAACAATAATTTACGATGAAGTAAGAAAGCTTTAAAGGTCAAGTGAAAATTTATCTTTCAAATCTTCACAGTCAAAAGTAGAAAAAAAATTAGAAGTAGATTTTAATCATGAAATTCATTTTGATTTTAATAAATTATTACAGAAACTTAAATTTTATAAAATGAAAGATAAAAATATTAAAAAATCTTTGTATACTTTGATTGAAAGAAGAAAATCTTTCATTAAATATGTTAATCATCTTCTTTAAGTGTTCACACCACATGACATATGAGTTTTTTTTTTATATTTTAGAGTATATATGGAAGTGATAACATGTAAATCTTAATGTACACTTAAATAGCCTAGTATACACCAAGAATATCTAAGAATTTAAAAACTTGTAGGATACATTGTTAGACCTCAACAAGATATATTTTCTTAAGTATTGCACACTTTATCTTGTAGAGATTTCTAACTAGTTAGAGGTATCTTAAGTGATTTCATTCACCAACTCCGTTAAAATTATTGACTAAGGTAAGACTCATAATGTTAGCACATAAATTAAATAAGTGTTGCACACACCTATAACTTAATAACGTTTTAGCAGAGTTAACATTAATATTTATCTTTAGGTGTTCATTTATCTTTATTATACTATTGTTCAAATATAATTAACTTTAAAGTTATTACAAAAATAAATATTTGATAATAGATATAAATGCAATTCACGTAACATATGAGTTGTCTTCCACACTTGTAAGTCAATCCTTTTTTTTTTTTTTTCCTCCGCTCACTTTATTATTTTTTATTATACTTTGACTTCTTTCGTAAACAGATCTTGCTTCGACTCCTGATTATATCTTTTATTTTCCTCATAAATAGCACGTCTTAGCTGTCTTAGCGCGTTACACATTTTGTTGCTTCCATTGTATTGAGAACAAATAATTTTATTTGAATTGTGTGGCGCTGGAGTAGATTTCTCTTTTTCAATATCATCTGTCGTTCAAGCATACCGTTATCGATCCCTTCCAGCTGTCATCGTTGGCATACATGCTGGTCTTAAATGGTGGAATTTATGATTATCTACACTACTTGGGACCATTAATTAAAACTACCATAGCGCTTAAAGTAATTTTTTAAAAGTTAGGTACAACGTACGTTCGGTTCTGATTGCGGTTGTCGATAATTTCCATTGTCATTAATTGGCAAGATGCACAATTTTTGTTGATAAGTATGCATCACTAGTAATATAATACTCAAAGAGTGGTCAGAACAGTCCTTAACGGTAGTTGCAATTGTAATTATATCACACAGTTGTCGCTGGTATTTTTATTACCGATGTGCATATAATTTATCATTGAGATTTTGAAGAATTGTTAATTATTTAAGAACGAGAATTCCAACGGCCGCCCACAACAAAGTCACACTAAGATTTTAAATTTTTTTTTTTAAAAAAAATCGAAATTCTCTTGGAATTCAAAAGTTTCAACTTAAAATTAATAAAATCCATAATCATTATAAATTGATGTGAGACTTTTTCAACACATATCTTAAGTCTACCAGCATTTCTTTCTCTTAGATGGAATAAATAAATGGATGCGTAAATCTATTTTAATTTGAAATTAAATTAAAAGCATTTTTATTTCTGTCTTTTTCGTCAAATGTTTGACTTTCCAACCGCAGTTAAGAAAACGAAAGAATTGCCGCGTTGAAGACAAGAAGCGTTCCATGCCATTTCTTATCTTACCGCGACCAAAACCACAATCGTGGCCTGTATAAGTATAAATCAGAGTTGGTTCAGATCGATGCGCGCAGCAAATTGATGAGGTTCAGCTCTTCTTTCTGGTGCAGGAGGGGACCAGGCCTTCTGCTTCCTTTCTGAAGTCGGCAGCTTTCTTCCGAGCAGTTCGATGAAGCCTTCAGCTCGTGAGCTTGCAGTGGGTAAGAATAAGCCTTGTTATCTTCGGGATACTCCCGGAATAGTCGTTATAACAGCCATAACCCTCGTCGTCCTCCTCCCCTTCATCCCTCTCCTCTACCATCCATTACCATCCTCCTTCTCAATCACTTGGAAGTCTACACCACCTCCACCTTCTGCCCCCTCCTCGAGCAAATGCTTGAAAAGAGCGTGCGACATATTCAGGGGAGAATGGGTTCCGAACCCAAAAGCCCCGTACTACACGAACTTGACATGCAGGGTCATCCATGAGCACCAGAACTGCATGAAGCACGGAAGGGCGGACACGGATTTCATGAGGTGGCGGTGGAAGCCCGACCGCTGCGACCTGCCGGCGTTTAACCCCGCCGCCTTCCTCGACCTCGTCCGTGGGAAGTCAATGGCATTTCTGGGGGACTCAGTCGGGAGGAACCACATGCAATCCTTGGTGTGCCTCCTGTCAGAGGTAATTAATTAAGAAGCTTCTCTAATATATATTATTACTCACTTCGATCATATATATATATATATGTAAATATGTGACCGCAAATCCTATTTATAAGGTTTCATGCTACTTTCTACCAGTAAATTAAACAGGTATAATCTAACACACGCAAAGCGGCAAGTTTACAAAATGGTGCGTATATGGAGACACCTTTGTTTCAAATTTTTCTACATACATATATTGTGGTAGTACGAAACCTTAAGATTATGCTTGCATTTGACATTAAATAATATCATGACCATGGTAAATCTATTTTAATACAATATTATTAATTACAATAGTGAAAATGTAATAATTGTATAAGTAAAATAATTATTTCTGCATTTTGAATATTAATATTAGTATTACAACAAATATTGATATTAAAATATAAATACTATAATATTAACACAATTTTTAAATCACTGTTTATAATATTATATTATACTTATGTTTGATATTAATTGTTTAAATCATTGTCTAAGTCTTTTATTTCGATGGGCATATATATTTTACTCGTTATAGATCAAGTTCTATAAATATAACTTAACTGAATTAACGATATTTATTTAACGATTTTTTGAATTACTGGTTGATATAAATTAGTTTCCTTATTTTTGAATTCCTAAATAGCAACGAGGATCACAAAAGTCGATCGATTGGAAATTACCTTCCAACTTCTGTTAATTCTCTTTGATTGCTGTTTGATTCCTAATCCATGCACGTTCCTTCTTAATTTGTTCACGAACAGATAGATATGTGATGGTGTCTTAAATTTTGTAATGAACCCTAATTTTTTAATTCATCGTAGATATTTATTTAAAATATAATCTTTATGGTTAACAGCTAAATGTCAAATTTATCTCAAACGAACGCCCTTTCTGAGGTTGTCGATGTGCATGTGCAGATCGCCAGTCCCAAAAGTTCCAACGGCGGCCCCGAAGGGTGGATCTTCCCGGAGTACAACTTCACCGTCGTGTACTTCTGGTCTCCGTTCCTCGTGAAGGCCGTCGAGTCGGACCCCAACGCATCGAAATACACGGGGCTGAACAACCTTTACCTAGACAAAGCTGACGGAAACTGGATGTCCGAGATCGAAAAATTCAGCTACGTGATCGTCTCCGCCGGTCACTGGTTCTTCAGGCCCGTCATTTACTACCAGGGCAACGACATACTGGGGTGCCATCAATGCCACAACCCAAACATCTCCGACTGGTCCGCGTATTACGGCTGCGGACGCGCCTTCCGGTCGACGTTCAGATTCCTGAACGACCTCCCTAACTACAAAGGCACCACCTTTCTGGAGACGTTCCTGCCACAGCACTACGAGAACGGCCAGTGGAACACTGGTGGAGACTGCAAGAGGACGAGGCCGTTCCGCGGCAACGAGACGCGGTTGGAAGGGTCGAACCTTGAGATGTACATGACGCAGTTGAAGGAGTTCCGGCCGGCGAAGAAGGAGGCGGCCAGGAGAGGCCGCAAGTTCGAGTTACTTGACGTGACGGAAGCGATGCTGCTTAGGCCGGACGGCCATCCCAGCGGTTACGGACGTCTCCGGGACGTCAACTCCACCAACTTTAACGACTGCGTGCACTGGTGTTTACCCGGTCCGATGGATAACATCAATGAATTACTACATGAGATGTTGAAGAGATCAGAAAGGTCGACGAAGTCTTCTTCAGTTATGTATGGATGAACGTCGCCAACGCACTTGAGCACACGCGTGTGCGGCAATACATATTAATCGGCATGTGTCTGATTGTTGGAATTAAGCAAGTGCATCAAAATGTTTAGTTTTTTCGATTCATCACGGCTTCTTATGCGACAATTAATCAACTCAAAAGGTGTAGCAGACTAGTGGTGTTGGTAATCGATTAATAATAACAACACCTTTCTGAACGTTCAGAAGTTGTGGGATTTAAGATTTCCCCTCCATCCGTTTGTAGAAACTTCAATTTACATGCATACGAACTCATGTTTTTATACTTGTTGAATGAAGTTTGAAAGAAGTTGAAGAACATCTAATTAACTTTTTCGCATTCGCAAAGATCAGAAGGTGCAAGGTTTGTCCGTCAATCAAATTGGGCCTTGCGAGTTGACAAATACGACACTTGTGATGCTTCGACGATGATAGGAAATTACATGGAGTGCGCTGCTTTGTTAGAATTTAACTTAAATTATAAGACTATGAGTAAAGAATTCATCAAATTGTAAGGTTTAATGTCTCCACGTTCTTTTTAATATAAACTATTCAATACTTCTCTGCACTTATGGTGAACCTTTTGATCGATAATTGTCCTTTCATGGTGATCAAGACAAAGTACATAAGCTGATAAGTGATTTATAAATGCATGTTAGATTCTTTTGTTCTGATACAATGATAAGTTTTAATTTAAAACTATATAACTATGAGCGAAGAGACCAATAAATTATAAAACCCAAGATCTTTACATTTTTTCTAACGTAGGATTATCTAACATGCTTTGGTTGTAGCCTTATTGTACAAGTCGTCTACATGAGATATGGTAATGATTTTGTTCTTGAAAATAAAATCATCACCGTCCAATATAAGCGCATAGTTATTTTTATTTGAATGTTATTGAATCAAAAGAATGTCGACTTGTAGGCATAGAGCATATATATGGTTCATGGTTGAGATGTAAACAACCATTTTTTGGTGTGCAGATGCGTAAGACTTGAATGAGAATGGGGAAGAGTGGGATACGACCTTGGTAACCTGAATCCTATGTATGATAACCCCCCCTCTTCCTAAAATCCTCCAGCATTAAGACTAATAAACCATTCCTAAATTATAATGCATAACAAAAATTCAAGTCATAATATATTATAGGGGAAAAAATCTGATTCCACGGTCAACCAACGTATCTAAAAAGCTTTTCGATCGTCTTGCTTATAGTTCGTGAGAATGTTGCCCATGAAGGGCAATTTTCATTAACTCCAGAGATAAACCATAAAGGAATGTAACAAGCTTATCTTTAAGTTCTTTTTCTAAGAAAGAGATCGTAAGTTCTCTACGTCCAAGGCAAATACAAATTCCATGAGAAAAATCAAACAACTTAAATTAAACATCGCATCAATCTCAAGTACCACATATACCAGCTACATATATCCCCAGATTTATTCCTCTTTTCGATGGAAATGAATATAAATATATAGAAGCATAGAGAAAACTGTGGACGAAACGAAACTTTGAGGTATTTTAGGAAAGATTTTGGATGTCTACGTATTATTGATCACTCTCTCTTTCTCTCCCCCCTCCCTCCCTCCCTCCCTCCTTGACTTCCGTACGATTAAACTTCCTATCTCAGATAGCCAAGGAGAATGATGCCATAAAGGTTTGATTTCTTCCCTGTCAACACTCGAAATTGCTGATCACCATGTGTATTAATTTGCTTCTGAATTCCCTATTTTCCTTTCTCGTGTTCATTCTTCCTCTGAGTATCTATTCATTTTTGTTGCTGCTTTAATTGAGATTCTTTGTCCCTTGATATGATTATTGTTTGTTTGCTCATTTCATGTCTGGGGTAAAGATTTCTAAATACAAATCCCCAGCTACTTCCCGCCAAAGTGAATAAGGTTAGTGATCACCCTAAATTTGAAGCAAGCCTGCGTTATTAATTAAGATCGATGGAAAAGTAATTTAGAAAAGAATTAGAGACAGTACTCGCTTGGATCCTTAAGTACGTACGTACTTCATCTTTGGTAAGTGATCTGCGTGCTAATCGATTGTAGCATTAATCTGGAGAGAAAACTGAGACCTGTCTGGAACAATTTTCTAATTTGATCGCTAATTGCGTCTATCCTTTGGGTTGATGCATGATAATTAACCCAGCTCTAGTTAATCGGGTTAGATCTAATCTATAGGTGTTTTTTATAGTAATTAATAATATTCCTTCCTAGCTTCGATCCCGATTTAAATAGATGTGCGGTGTAACAGGATATGGGCGACGTTTTCATCTTCTCCCATGTTGCCGATTTGTTATATGCAATTCAACGTCTTCCTCCACTCTAACAGCAACTGGTTTTTATTATTTTTTCCGTGAGACAACTGTGCAACCTAGCTGTTGTATAGCCCAACACCAATTAAAAATCGAAGAGGATCGGTTCAATGAAGAAAATTCAAATCAGTGTTGATGTCATAATAATCTCACATTAATTGAACATGTAGATATCAAAACTAAATCTATTTATGATGAATCAATCATTTTCTCAGTATTGTCGATTGATTTTAAGTTAGAATTTTGCTTCATGATATTAAAACAAATTTACCTACAAATAAGTCTATTTAGTACAATTAATTAATTTAACCTAAAATGGACGGCCTATAGATACATAATTGCATGGAGCCTGCAGATTCACAACCTATGCATGTTCATTTAATTGCATACATATCTGGTTACTAAAATGGACAATGCTCTTCTAAATTGCTGGTAGGGAGTGGGGATTGAAAGATGTGTTGCATCAAATGCCTGTCGAGCAAACTTTCCAGAGGATCATATGGTCGATCAATAAGTGCTGGTCGTTTTGAACAAACCCCGGGTACGTACGTACGTGCCTTAGTTATAAACAATGTCCAAATTTAGGCGATGGCGATTGCATGCATGGTTTCAATTGATAATCCGGGCGCAGAGAAGAATGAATTTTTTGAGATACGGACGGATTCAGGTTTTGTTGGTTTTTCTTTAAATTAAACAAATCCACACAGAACATGAAGACCACATCGTCGCACCCATGCTCGAACCAGCTGTTAAGGAAGCTTGGCAGATCTCAGCAGCCCAGATAGAGGTGGTAGAAGATAAGGCCGGAAGGAAGCTCTCAATATCAAATGCCTTTTGCAATAAGGTTTACTATGCTGTTCTTCACAACAACGACGACGACGACGGCAAAGTTGCAGTAATCAAAAAGGAACCAAGCTGGGGTTCAAGAAACTATTTCTTGGACGAGGTGACGGCCGGCATTGTCTTTAAGATGTCATTCTGCTCTTGTGCTTTGAATATTGGACTGTCCTTTGGATTGATTGATTGTATATGGCGCATCACTACTTGCAGGTTTCCTTCCAATCAAGTTCAAAGCATGACAACGTTATCGAGCTGGTCGGCTTCTGTCTCGAAGGAAGCCTGCACGTTCTTGCTTATAAATTCACAAGCACCGGATCTCTTCATGATGTTCTTTATGGTATAGATATATATATATATGAAATCTATTTCATTAGAGAAACTTTTTAATCGCATGCATGGTCATACACAATCATATGACATACATATTATTTATATGCCAAAGAAATTAGTTTCGGTTGTAAAAATGTCTCGTATCAAATGAACGTAAAAACAACATTTTGGTTAATATATATACGATAAAATTTTGCACTTATTATCAATTATTAATTATTGTTAAGATAAAATAGTTCACAAATATGCCTTAATTACGACTTTGAACGATAGGCAATGATTCATGAAAGTGGTGTGTGTATATATACATATGTGCATATTAATTGGTGTGCATATGGCTGTGTAGGCATAACTCTAGCTAATTGATTAAAATACTACTGCTGTATATGTGTTATTTGTGCTGTGAATGTTTTGCTCACTCGTACGAACCAGGCAAAAGAGGGGTGGAAGGGGCACAACCATGTCCGGCGTTGTCGTGGGCGCGAAGGCTGAAAATCGCTGTTGGAGCGGCAAGAGGACTGCAATGGCTACATGAGCATAACATAATCCACTGCAACATCAAATCTAGCAACATCTTGCTCTTCGACGACGACGTTGCCAAGATCACAAAATTTGACGTCAGAAATCAACAGGGGCATGCCGAAGCCGCCAGTCTTTCTGACCAACACCAACTTCTTGGAAGCTTCGGGTATGAAGACCCAAAGTAAGATTTCCATATCCTGCACGCCGTTCATGAAATATATTATATTAACTCCAAGACTAGCTATCTACATACATACATACATACATACATATATATATGAAAGGTAACAACGTACTAAATAAGTATATCATACCAATTATTAATTGAAGCCTCACGACGTCGGAGAAGTATACTCGGGAGAGTGACGTCTACAGCTTTGGGATTGTTCTATTGGAGCTCTTGACTGGTCGTAAACCTAACGATATGACCTTACCACGAGAACAAAAAAGCCTCGTGAGATGGGTATCTATCTATCTTTCTGTTATCTGTGTTTGTATATTGTAATATCAATCTCTGGATGTATATATTATACAGGTAATGGCGGTTGGCCAACAAAACGTAAGGGAATACATAGACCCAAGATTGAAAGGAGAGTATGACGGTAACTGCAATGCTGTTGCTAAGGTACCATATATATATGACCTTAATAACATTATAAGGTGGTTTGCAACTTAAGCCCACGCACTGATAAATTCCAGCTGCCGCTGATGCCTTCCGCTTGCGTTTCTTCTTAACTGGAACAGATGGCGGCCGTGGCGAGCGAATGTACGATTTACGAAGCATGTCGCCGGCCGACGATGAGGAGCGTGGTTGAACGTCTTCAGAGTCTCACACGACCACGCAGAGCTTCTCATACGTACAAGTTTTTTTTTTAATATATTATTGGTAGAAATCAATAATTTTAATGAATGGCGCGTGTGATTAATTGCTACTGATGCGTACTGTTATTTGTCTAAGCTTGCATTTTAATTTGTGGTTTACCCTGAATTAATCAGATATATATTAATGATTATTTTGATTAGCATTGTTTTAAAATGTGATTTGGGACTCCGATGGTGGAATAATTCTAATTGATCTTGTATATATTTTTGTGTGTATTAACAAGTTTCTAATCAACTCTATTTATAGCATTTGGAGGATTAACTATCTCCACCATCTCCGCCCCCAACCTCCTCCTTAATTTCTGGTAACCACCGGAAATTGAATTTCAAATTTAATTCCTTAGAATTTGAAACTTGATCTTTTTGACCAATTTCAACATCTCCCACTTGGTCACAAAGACCAACTATATTCTTTTTAATTATGCTCTCACTACTCGTAGGTAGCACAATTTCAATCTTCCACTACTTGTGAGAATGTTCTCCGTTTCCATTATCCATATAAATGTTCCTTAATCCCATTAAGTTTACAAACTTAATGTAATTTTACGCTGGTATTCTTTTTGTCAAAGGATCAGCAATCATATCTTCCGTAGAGATATAACTCAATTTTATTTCCTCATTTCCTACAATATCACGAATATAGTGATAATGTATGTTTATATGCTTTCCTTTTGTTGTATTTGCACCACTATATACAAGACTTATTGTCGCTTGGTTATCACAATACATTTCTATTGGACCATTTATTAAGTTTAGATTCAAATCATTTATGAATCTTCTAATCCAAACTGCATGTGATGCAGCTGCACTACAGGCAACATATTCAACTTCCTATGTGTATTTTGCTACACACCCTTGCTTCTTACTTCCCCAAGATATGGGTGCACCTCCAAAGATGAATACATGTCCTGAAGTAGACTTCCCATCATCTTTGTCACCACCTAAATCTGCATCTGTATAACCAAGCACTTCAAGCTCATCTGCTTGATAAGTCAATTTATGGTGCAAAGTTCCTTTTATATATTTCAAAATTCTTTTGACAGCTTCCCAATGTTTTGTTTCGGGATTATTTTGATACCTACTTACAATACTTACAGCATATGCCAAGTCTAGTCTTGTACATAACATAGCATACATCAAACTTCCAACCACTTGGGCATAAGGTGCTCTTAAAGGTTCATTCCCTTTCCTAGGACATTGGTCCTTACTTAACTTTTTCCCTAAAATATAAGGTGTGGGAGCTGAGGAACAATTTTCTATTCCAAACCTTTTTAACACCATTTGCAGGTATCTATCCTGATTTATACTCAATGTTTTTTATTTTCGATCTCTTAAGATCTGAATTCCAAGAACATAGGATGCTTCCCCCATGTCCTTCATTTCAAATTTTCTACTAAGTTCTTCCTTTGTTTCATTCAACATGTCAGTATTATTTCCAACAAGTAAAATGTCATCTACATACAAGGATAATATAATGAACTTACTCTCACTATTCCTGACATATACATAGTAATCTAACCTGTTTGAAACAAATCTCATTTTGACAATTATATCATGAAACTTATGATGCCATTGTCTAGATGCTTGCTTTAAATCATATATTGACTTCTTCAATTTGCACACTTTTTCCTCATGTCCTTCCACCTGAAATCCCTCAAGTTGTGACATGTAGATTTCTTCCTGTAGGTCTCCATTTAGAAATGCAGTTTTTACATCCATTTGATGTAATTCCAAATCTAAATGTGCAACTATAGCCAATATAATTCTTATTGATGCGAACTTAGCAACTAGAGAATATGTTTCATGAAAGTTAATTCCTGGTTTATGTGTATAACCTTTAGCAACTAAACGGGTCTTATATTTTTCAATAGACCCATCAACCTTTAACTTTTTTCGGAATATCCACTTGCACCCTATAGCTTTCCTTCCTTTAGGTAGATCACATAATTCCCACACATGAGATTCGATGGCATCCAACCATAAATCTTTTTCATGAGATTCGATGACATCCTTATATGTCTCGGGTTACATGTGATTTTCCTCCATGTCTATTATTAAACAAGAAAGCTCACAAGAATACAAATGATAGTCATCCATCCATGTTGGCTGATGTCTCATCCTTTTGTTGCTAATAGGTAAATCTGGTTCTCTATCTTCTCCATTCCTATTGTTCTCTTCAATTCCATTTATAGGCTCATTTTGGATTTCTCCCATGATTTTCATGGGTTCACGATTGTTTTCATCAACAATTTCCATAGGTTCATCTATATTTTCAATGTTTCCTTCTTCTTCAACTCTAGGGTCATTTTCCAAGATATTATTGAAATAGTCATCATTCACCACAAATGGTGGCTCATGTTCCTTTCCTATTTCTTCCCTTTCATTTAGATTTTCTAGGAAAGTGGCATCCCTATATTCAATAATTCTCTTTTCTTTACTATAGAACCTATAACCGAAAGAATTTTCACAATAGCCTATAAACTTGCATTTAAGAGTTTTGAATTTAACTTATCCCTTAATTGTTCAGGAATAAGTACATGGGCTATAGATCCTCATTTTCTTAAATGATATAAATTGGGCTTAGTTCCGGTCTATAATTCATAAGGTATGCTAGGTACAGACTTGGAGGGTATTCTATTTAATACATAATTTGCTGTGATCAATGCTTTTCCCCAAAAAACTTTGGAGAGACCTGAATGTGAAAGCATGCATCTAACAGAATTCATAAGTGTTCTGTTCTTTCTTTTCACCACACCATTTTGTTGTGGTGTATAAGGCATTGTAGTTTGTCTTTTAATTCCATGCATTTCACAAAGCAATTTAAATTCATTAGAATTATATTCCCCTCCCCTATCTAACCTTAACATCTTAATCCTTCTTCCAAGTTGTTTTTCTACTTCCAACTTGTATTTCTTAAAACAAGTCAATACTTGACTTTTATGACTTATTAGATAAATGTAAGCATATCTTGAAAAATCATCTATAAAAGTCAAAATATTCTTTGTCATCATGAGTTTTAATACTTAATGGACCACACACATCAGAATAAATCAACCCCAATAATTCATCTGATCTATATCCCTTACCAAAAGATTTCTTAGTCATTTTCCCAACTAAGCAATGTTGACATTTATTTAATTCCATGTCTTTAATTTCAGGCAACATGTTCAATTTTATCAATTGTTGTATTTTAGATTTATTAATATGTACTATCCTTAAATGCCACAAATCAATATCAGATAAACAACACTCAACATAATCAGAAACTATTTCATTTATTTCATTAGCAACAATAGAAAGTTTAAACAAATCATGTTCAGGTACAAAAATTCCCATAGCAAAGATCTTTTTGTATTTTCTTATGGATACACGTTTATTGTAAAATCGAACTTCCAAATTATTCTTCAAAAGAGTGCCTACGGATATTAAATTCTGCCTCATGCCAGGTGCATAGAGGACGTCTTTCAAGATCATAATGCTGTCTCCCAAGTCCAAACGATATGTGTCAATACCTTCCACATCTAAATAAATATTATTTCCCATATAGATGCGTTGTTGTCCAAGACTCAACTCTTTAAATGAGTCAAGTCCCTTTTTCATTTTGGCAATGTGCCTTGTGGCACCAGAATCAACCCACCATTCGTTTGAACTAGGGACTACAACATTATTGCATTCCACAACTCCCACAAAGGTTCTTTTGTTCTTTATGTTCGACTCTGAGGTTCCACCTTTATTTCCATCCCTGTTGGGACAATGTGCCCTAAAATGACCAAATTGGCCACAAGCATGGCAAGATCCTCGTGCTTTCTTTCCACGTGCTTGATTTTGCTTGAAGTTGTTCTTGTTTGGTCCATTTCTTCTTTTGTTGCCTGTTTGTGTTTTCCAAGCACTACACTAGAAAAACTTGGATTTGTTACTTCTATTTTTACTTAGTTAATTTATCTTTATGCCTATTCTTTCTTTTAGAAGTAAACAAACAACCTTTAATACAATTTAGATATTAATTCCAATTTGTACTTTAACTGCAAGTGCACAGTGTCTATTGCATCAGTGTGCAAGTACAGGTCGATTCCACAGGGAATTACTAAGTTCGTTGAGTTATGGCTAACTCAACGAACTATCCTCGTGGACTTAAGTTAACTCCACGAGCTTGTCTCTTCTTTATAATACTACTATTTATAGAAGAATTCGGCCAATCATTAGGCGATTCCACAGATTGTAAATAACATCAATTAAGCTTTTTAATGCTAGTTAACATTGGATTTATCATTAAGCAATACTAACATTCAGATGATTCAAACAGTAACCATTAAAATCTTTAAGTTTTTTGTACGAATCAATTTCAGTAAACTGTAAAATTAAAACTAACATAAAACAATCATAAAACTGATACAGAAAACATTAATCACGATACAACATAAACAATACAACACTCAAATACAACATACAAACAAAGATAAATTATTTTTGGTATTTTTGTTTTGATGTGAACATGAAAATGGGCGAAAGGTGAAATGTAAAGTAATCTCACTTGACAGTAAATAATTCCGACACTACTTGCAACGTGATTACACCACTGAAAATTAAACCACTTACAATTTTATCTCCTCTCCCTATAGAATCACGAGTCCAGAATTGCAAGATGATCTCCTCTTCAGCATACAAGCATCAACCCGAAGTCAAGGCTAAAAGCTTTACGATCTCCTGAAATATGAGTCGGCGCTTGGTGAAAATGACTTCCCTTCCCACGACGCGATCACTCCTCATAGTGGTTGTCAAGCACTGTGTTTGGCTCAGAATCGACCCAACATCAAGCAAGTATCCTCACAGACCTCTAATGATTAGTGATTATGGTGGTGATACGATGATTGGTGTGATACTTCGGAGAATCGCTGATATTGTCTGTAGAAAGCTCGATGCTCCTCCTCTGTATACACTACCGTCCATCGATCACACTTTCTTCTTTTTTTCTTCTTTTCTTTTATATTTCTTCAGTAGTAATTGCTTCTGCTTGAATGATCGGTTGGATTTCCTTCCTTCAGATCAACGGCGATGCTTCCTTCTCCATGTGCGATTGAATTCCTGCGTGATACGTGCAAACGTAGTTTTTCCTTCCAACTGTCTGTTCCTGCAACTGCTACAGTGGTATTTTAGAAAATAACTATAAAATACATGCAATAAAGAAATAAGTCGCTAACCTAACACGTTACCTTAGTGTATATTCATGTAACTCAACGTGTGTAGTTATGCTAACTTAACGAGTTAAACATGTGTATCTCACGTGATATTCTAAAGCATTTAAATTAAACACGTGCATAAAATACATGCAATAAAGAAATAAGCCGCTAACCTAACGCGTTACCTTAGTGTATATTCATGTAACTCAACGCGTACAGTTATGCTAACTTAACGAGTTATAACTTAAGTAAATCTACCAGCTCTCGACACGTGTACATCTGGAAATAATAAAATATTCTCTCTAAACATAACTGTTCGGCAATTTAAACATAATTATCTGAAATATCAGAAAATTTAGATACTTAAGAATTTCACAGCCTGCAACTTACCGACAGTTCATAAATGTACTAAATTAACATTAATTCTCCAAAATTAAGCAGATTCTTCAATTAAAGCATATAACAGTGCAATTATAACATAATGGCTTAATTGTCATATGATAAGCTAAATATTATGCAATTAACCATCATTGAACTGTTAATAATATGCACTTTTTCATTCTAAACATTGCCTTTTTTAGATCTCTACTTTTGAAATATGGCATTGGCTTCTTCCAAATGAGATTCATGTTGCCTCCGATTGACTATTATTTCCTATTTAGTACCCAACCTAGCTGGCAATTCAGATAATTGAAGTGAGGTAGACCTAAGAGATGTGGTAACCATATCATAACTGTGTGGCAAACTATTTAATATGGTTGCTATTTGTAATTTTTCTGGTATAGGAGTTCCTACAGTAGCTAAGTCTTTAGTCATTACCATCATATTATTTACATGTTCTACTACACTTTGTTCCTCTAGCATCATGTAAGAGTTATATTTTTGAAAGAGCAATTGTGTGTTCATTTCAGTTGCTTTATTATATTTTTCTTTCAAAGCATTCCATAGTGTATAAGCATTAGTATATGTTTCATAGCATTTTACAAGACAATCTTCCATGAACATGAACATTAAATTTTTCGCCTTTTTATATCTTTCCTCCATTGATTTACTCTTTTTATTTCCACTTCAGAAGCGTTTTCATTTATTTCTAGAGGATGCAAACCTATTACATGTTCAATATCTTCATATTCTAATGCTTGATATATTTTACGATACCACATCTCATAATTTACCCCATTTAATTTATCCATCATTGTCAACTCAGTTGTAAACATCTTCGAAGCCATACTTATATCTACAATTGAAATTACTTTCCAATTTCAATAAATAATTACCTTATAAACAAAAATGCAAATATCAAATTTAAATTTTCAAAATTCAAAAAACTATTTGAATTCAAATTTCAAAATTCAAAAATCAAATTTTCAAAAATATTTAAATTTCCAAATTCAAATTCAAATTACAAATATTTCTATTATTTAATTAAAGCATGCAATTTCTAAACATGTAATTTATAAATAAAAAAACGAAATTGGAAATTTTATTTTATTTTATAATATACTATATTATATCATTGTATATTATCGAAGGATGTCGAAAAATAAGAAATCCCTAACCAGTCGCCCGATGGCGAAAGACCGGAGATCCTGGTGCGCACAGGCGGCGGGAGGTGCGCGCGAGCAGGGTTATGCAGCACCACGATGGGGGTGTGCGTGCGGGCTGCGGAGGTTGCGTGCAAGCAGCAAGGGGCACGCGCGGAAGGACGAAGATGCTCGGGTAACAATGCATTGGCGGAGCTGCAACAACGTGCGCGAAGGACGACGGCCGCGCGTAGAAGGATGAAGATCGCTGGTAGTAAAGTGCGCGGTTGGAGGAGTGCACGCGGGCGGAGGTGCGCGTAGGCAGAGGAGCTTGCGCTAGTGGAGGAGCGCGCGGGCTGGGGGAGGTGCAGGTGCAGGCAGCGGGAGTTCGTAGGCGGAACTACGGCGACGACGGCGGCAGAACTGGAGGAGGAACCTCGCTCTGATACCACTGTTTTACAATGTGATTTGGGGCTCCAATGGTGGAATAATTTCAGGTGATCTTGTATATATTTTTGTGTGTATTAACAAACTTCTAATCACCTCTATTTATAGCATTTGGAGGATTAACTACCTCCACCATCTTCGTCCCCAACCTCCTCCTTAATTTCTGATAACCACCGGAAATTGAATTTCAAATTCAATTCCTTAGAATTTGAAACTTGGTATTTTTAACCAATTCCAACAAGCATATATATAGTTAAAAAACTCTTTTTTTCTTTTTTTTTCTATTTAGCATTTTTAATTCAAATAAAGCTTTTTTTTTAGTTCAACATACAAAAATAATCTCATATATAAATACTTATTATTAAAAAATTTAATATATTTTTCATACGAAATGTTCGATCATTACCAATGGAAGTAAAATAGAAAAAGAATACCTGAAGTTGGAGGAGACATAAAAACGTGTGGGGCACACTTTTCATTAAACTCCAGGAGACATGACTTTTAACATTTGATCTACTCTCGCAAGATTTCAAGAACTTGTTATATATTTAAATATCACATGAAATTTTCTATGCAAACACAATATATTCTAATATATTGTGAAAGATATTCCTATTAAATAACTTCAATGTTATCGATAGAACCTAAATGGTTCATTTTTTTTTAAAAAGGATGGGAGCCACTAGGCATCTACAAGATCACAAGATCAATGCAGACACCATAAACTCCAAGGCATCTGCAGATGAAAGTGGTCATCAAGAAAGATGACCTTGTTCAATCAAACATAGACGAGAGAATATCGTCATCTGAAGGTAAGATTACTATACCTCCATGATATTTTTTATTGTCAAATACTCAAATACCATGAGTAGAGGGTTTTTTATTATAAATATATATTCCTAAAATTTAAAATTTATTCAAATATTTTTTCTAAATCTCTCTCTCTCCTATTTTCTTTTTTATTATTTTCTTCTTACTCAAGATCTTCTCTTTTCACCAGCCTATTATGGTATCAGAGTTAGTTGCAACTTATCAAGTGTCGATAAATTCTAATGAGACATCTGATAGTTGATCTTTGACAATTACATTTGTCGTTACTTTGACTTTAAACTTATTCAATATTTAGAATGCATTTTCAATAAGCTTAACAAAAATAATTACGTGATATAATGTGCACCATTCATGACATTTCTTTAAGGATATGATTTTATGAGGTACATAAGCAATTCTTTTCCCTATCCATAGGTTGATGATTCATCAAATAATTCTATTAACAATTGGAAGAGGCAAGATCAATTACTAGTGAGTAAGATATTTTCATCACTTTTTCCATTGGTGTTATCACAAGTTACAAATCAGACTACTATTGCAGGGCTATGGAGAACTCTAAAACATCTTTATGCTTCAAGATCTCAAACAAGATTGCTTCAAATTAAATTTGAATTACAAACTCTTAGAAAGGGAAATATGAGTATGAATGATTATTTAGCTTGTGCCACTGCTTTAATTGATAATCTAGCTATAGCAATATCTTCTCTCTCTAATGAGGAGACCTATCTTTACATTCTTAGCAAGACCTATTTTGAATTTTTGTAATTCATTTAGATATGTAAAAACACATAAGCTTTCATTTTAAGATAATATCTTTTCAAACTTATGAGGACCTAGTCATGTTGTTTTTAAGGAATGTCATAAATACTACATTCTCTTTGTTGATACTTGTACATGATTTACTTGGATAGTTCCATTACTATAAATCAAATGCTTTAAATCCATTCATTGCCTTTAAAAGCATGATTGAAAAATGTCTTAATAGAAACGTTAAAATGTCATAGACTGATAATGGTGGTGAGTATTTAGCTTTCAAATTATATCTTCATAGTAATAGAATCAAACATAGATTTACATGCCCATATACACATAAACATAATGGTTCAATTAAGAAGAAACATAGACATGTAGTGGATGCTAATTTGACTCTATTGACTCATGCCAACTTCTCAAAAGTTTTTGGATAGAAACCTTTGACTGTAAATATTTTCCCAACTTAAGATCATATTTACAACATAAATTTAATTTTAGAACTACATAATGCATCTTTTTAGGTTATGCTTCTAATTGTAAAGGAAATGTTTGCTATTCACCTCAACATCAAAAGAGTTTTATTTCTCAAGATGTAATTTTTAATGAGAATGATTTTTCTCTCAATAATTTGCCATTGATCAATCAAAATTCTCTCTAGATAATTTTGAAAATTTTTGATCTATATATTTTGATTCACTAGATTTACATCATCCTTGTAGTTTTGTTCAATAAGACATTTCTTCACTGAATCATTCTAAGAATCAAGATGAAAATAGTGTACAACAATCTCATTTTGTTCCATCAACAAATGGGAAGTTCATTTTAGAAGAACCTAAAGAAAATATTCAATCAGAAATAGTCACAAAACCTACACAGATCTCTTCACCAATTGGACAATCGATTACTATAACATCTAAAGATATTTACAAATTCAATCCAAAATATGCGTTGCAAGTTAGTGGTTCTTTACCCACTTTTAATTCAGTTCAATAAGTTCTTAAAGATGATAAATGGAAGGCTGCAATGATGGAGGAATATAATGCACTTATAGAGGAATGTAATGCACTTATCAAAAATCAAACTTGGTGTTTAATTCCACCACCTTCCGAATTTAATATTATTGGTAATAAGTAGATATTTCGTGTTAAGGAAAAATCAAATGAGTCGGTAGATAGGTTCAAAGTTCATTTAGTAGATTAAGGACTCAAAAAGATGGTATGTATTATTGAAAAGCATTTAGTTTAGTAATTAAATCGATTATTATTAGATTTTTGCTTACACATGCATTTAATTAAGGTTGGGAAATGAAACAGTTAGATGTGTCTAATGTATTTTTACATGACGACATTCATGAGGACATTTATATGAAATAATCATTTGGATTCATTGATCAAACACATCCAGATTTTGTATGTAAGCTATAAAGATACTCTATAGTCTTAAACAAGCTCCTAAGGCATGACTTGATCATTTGAAAAGAAATTTGATGAAACAAAACTTTAGAGATTCTAAATGTGATGCTTCCCTTTTTGCGTAAAATCATGAACATGGAGTTACATGCATACTTATATATGTAGATGACATAATTGTGATAGGATCTTCTCTTCAATTAATTTCTCATACAATCAAGACATTGTCCAAGGAATTTACTATTTGAGATTTAAGGGATTTGCACTACATCTTGGGTATTGAAGTACACAAAACTAATCTAAGTGTCACATTTATGTCAATCCAAGTACCTAATAGACTTGTTAAAGCATTTTAAACTTAAATAGTATGAAGCCTTGTATATCTCTTATGACTTCCTCCACTAAACTCTCCAAGTCTCAAGGTGATTCTCCATAGAATCCTACAAATTATCGGCAAATTGTTGGTGCTTTACGGTATTTATGTATCACTCATCCAAATATTAGTTATTCTATCCGCAAAGTCTCTCAATTTCTATATTGTCCAAGAATTGAACACCTTACTACCATTAAACGTATTCTACACTACTTGAAAGCAACTCCTAAGCATGGTTTATAATATAGAAGATCCACTTCTAACAATTTACAGGCCTACTCAAATGCTGATTGGGGAGGTGATGTGAATGATCGACATTCGCACTCTGATTTCTATATTTTCTATGTTGGAAATCCAATTTCTTGGAGTTCTAGAAAACAACAAGTTGTATCTTACTTAAACATAGAGGCAAAATATCATGCAGCTATTGTTGCCTGTGAAATACTTTGGTTGAAAATGTTATTAGGAGAATTACATATTAATGTTTCCACACCTATTATTTAGTGCAATAACATCAACTCAATTTAAAATTTTTAGGAGAATGCATTCTCAATCAAAGCATATTAAAATTGATATTCATTTTGTCAGAGATCTGTTCAACATCGTAGACTAATGATTAAATATATTTCAACAATATATCAAATGCACTCACCAAATCAGTTGACACTCAAACATTTTATCTCTTTTGCAACAAGATTGGTTTTGGCGAACTACCATCTGTTTTAGGAGGAATATTAGGAATATGTTAATGTTGTTATTTTATAACCACCATTTAGTTATGTCAATGATTATTGACTATAAATATGTATTCCTAAAGTCTGAAATTTATTCAATCATTTTTCCCAAATCTCTCTCTTTGTATCCTATCTTCTCTTCTGTCATTCTTCTTCTCATTCGAGATCTTCTTCTTTCACCTGTCTAGTAAAGGAGTGTTAGAACCTAATAATATATACTATCATCCAATGAAATCAAACTATAGCATTGGCTGAAAAACTCTACACCTAAATAGATAATCATTTTCTATTTTTTTTTAAAATGTACTGTTTATCGATAATAAGGCATCTTAAATTATTTTTAAAAAATGTATATTTGTAGATTACATTTTTTAATAAAAATTTGGTTTTATGGATTTCCCAAATGTGTTTAAATGTCATCCAAGCCTTCAAGGGGTTGTCCACTATTTCTATTGTGCAAAGGTGATCATTTAAAATGGAAATTTAACAACGCCAAAGATATATTGGCATTCAAGTAAAGTTTTTCAATCAAGAAGGGCTTTAACTCAAAAATGAGAGCTTTCAAATATTATTCACACGAGCATATGCATTTACGCCAATATCCTTTGATGTGTATGGCAAGAAAAGCCATATATAGTCGAAATCAGTTTTTTAAGGCTACCGCAGTCTCATCAAGAATCCTTCAGGCCGGAAAACCGATGCAAGCTATAAAAATGCCTGATCTGTTTCTAACGACAGTAATCAATGGTTAGCTCACTTCAGAAAAAGTAGCGAACAAAATAAAATATGAACCACATGAAACCTTGGGAAAAACATCAATTCGATGATTGCACGACTCAATGATGAGAAAACGCCGTAAGTTCTCAACCACTGTAAAGAAAAAAGAAGGATATTTAAGGGTTAACATATAAAATGCCCTTACGAGAAGTGGATGCTCTACAATAAATATATAAAATGTCCAATTCCACTGAAAGAGTTGTCCTGAAGCACCTAAAAACCCTGTACACACAAAGGTGTGGACTAAGATACATACATAGATCGAAATAATCCCCCTTCCTAACATCTGCGCTACAACCAAAAAAATATACAATATAGAAATAAATGACTAACACAAGCTATTCCAGTTCTGCGTGAATTCTGTACGTAGCTTGCCCAAGGTGCGACCAGAGGATGACCACAGAGTCATCGATAAGGTTAAAATAATGTAGGAAGTTGAATCGATAAATTAGGTTCTCGATGATGGTCTAGTACTCCTATCATCGTTACCTGAGTCGGGATTGTCACTTTTATCGGTATCTGAATTCTCCCTCTGAGATTCGATTTCCATGCTCCCACCCCTCTTCCTGCGGAGCCTTCGGTCCTGAAAACATCAGAAAGAAAATGTGCATGCAGTATACTAGTTTTAGAAGGGCAGAAATGATGGATACTATATTACCACTAAGCCGGTAGAAGTTGCAGAAGCACACGGTAACTAGGCATGAACCGCAGCCTCGAAAGAAAGGTTCATAAGTGATTATACATGTGATTACATGAGCATGATGGACAGAATATAAGGCATATATGTGTTTTAGTGCTTACTCCACCCTCCTCAACAGAACTATAATATTAAGGAAAGAGATTATTTCGACCGAACTGACAATAGGATCTAATCTTCCAAAATTATTCATGCTGAAAAATGAAGATATCATCATATCCTTGATTTTATTTTATAAAATAAAAGCTCCTGTAGACAGGCAATCCTTACTATTATTTTTTAAAAGTCAAACCAAATTGTATATAATTAGTTAGTCAAGAAAATTTAGTAATTTATTTCTAATTAGGGAAATTCATATAAATTTTTCAAAATATGTGATAAAAAAAAGTCATGCTTATAACCAGCGTATCTAGTAACTAACCTCGCGAGGTATTGGATCATCAGATTCCAACATACGAACAACCTGGCCCATCTTTGGTCTTTTTTCTGAATCTGGATCTACACATCTCAAAGCTGCCAGAAGGGTTCGTTTTAGGGCCCTTATAGATGGCCTTGTCTCAATGTTTGGATCTACAACTTCTTCTGATCGCCTGCTGCCAACCATCATTTTCAGCCAATCAACAAGGTTCACCTGTAAGAAAATAAATAGTTTCAGCAGTGTTATCCAGATGAACAATTGAATCTAGATAGGTCCCACCATTTTTGGTGTTGCTTCAAATTAACATGGAATGACGTCTATTTCAATCTGAGCACGGAAAAAGATTGGGTTGTATTGGATATTTATATTACAATTGTATCAGTCCCAAAAAGATATAAAGTGTTTTATTTTTCTTTATCGAAATGCATCGTGACACAATTTCCATCTTTTGAATCTATTATGTACCAATATACATACCTTTTAGGGCACCTTGGTTGCCACCTAGGCGGCACCTAGGCACCCATGCAAATATTATTTTTTATGTATGTATTAAAAAAATTTATACATATTTAATAAGAATTATGTATAGTTTCAGCTCTATTGATTCCTAGATAATATTCAAATACAAAGATAAGCCTAAGATAAGATCAAAAGCTTTATATTTAAGTTTTTGTGCAATGAAAAACATTTAAAACTTAAAAAAAATATATACAAAAAGAACATGGAACATTGTTCCTACATCTCTGTTTTCCAACTGCAATCACCAGTTATTTCAGTTTACATAAAGAACATGGAACATTGTTGCAGTGTTTTTTTATTGGGACCATTACATGATAGGTTCCACTCTTTTAGTTCAAAACAAAAAAATAAATTGAATATATACAAGTAAATACAGTTTTATATCAAGCTGCGTGCTTACCAAGGTTATCTTTGGAAACACTTATCTAAATTAAGCTTCTCTGAAAAAAATCCATCTTTTCTGTAAATTACGATGAGTACTTATTTGGTATATCATCAAATAAGCATATTTAGTTGCAGTTATGAATCTACCTTTTAAAACACAAATGATGATATTACCTCAATGCTTATTGGTCAATGGAAGTCAACTGTGGCTGGCAACAATCAACAATACCCAACAAGGAGCAACAACCAACAGCAAATTGATGGCAATCAACAAGCAACGGCTGATTGACATAGTCAATGGTGGTCAACAATAGTTCACAACAAGCAACAATGAACAAGGAGGCGGTGATCAATGGTGATCAATGGGAATCAACAATTGTCGATAGTCAGAAACTAACAATAGACAATAATGTATGGTTGAGTCATTGACAACAGGCTGGCCAGAAGCAATCATCCTTTCGCAACCACCATCCTTGGGTTCATACCTACGCCAGGATCCCCATGAGGTGACCCTTACGGAACCCACAAGCAACAATGAACAAGGAGGCGGTGATCAATGGTGGTCAATGGGAATCAACAATTGTCGATAGTCAGAAACTAACAATAGACAATAATGTATGGTTGAGTCATTGACAATAGGCTGGCCAGAAGCAATCATCCTTTGGCAACCACCATCCTTGGGTTCATACCTACGCCAGGCTCCCCGTGAGGTGACCCTTACGGAACCCACCATGCCTTCCATGTCAATATGGTTCTAACCCTACAAGTTCTAATAGTATTTCATAAGTAGGTTAAGGACGTGCTACATGGTGTAAGAAAGGCGTGTTCACTTGGATGAGTTATGAAACAATGCGTTGGCACAAGTTTCAAGGATATCTAACATTACCATGTGGCACCATCATAGCACAATGCTTGTGCTTTGATGGAGCTCGAGGCAACCAACAAAAAGAAACGGATATTGTAGCTACAACCAACAAAAAGAAACGGATATTGTAGCTACAACCAACGTTGTACAGCAATGAACTCAGACTATCACACATTACATATGCCTCTAAGGATCTATCATGCACAAATTTTGGCAAATGGACTTTTGGAGTCCACATGCATCAAAAAGAATTGAAACTTCAAGCAACTGATTTTCCACCATCCAACTTTTCCTACTAATTGTGCAAATTCAAGGAAGAGAAGAAAATTGAATTTGTATTTTAATTCATTTCTTTCCAATCATGCTTATTATGGAAATTGCAAGAAATTAAAAAGAGGGTAGTCATAATAAAAAAAATTGATGGCATGTGTATTATTGATTAAATCTTATCATACACAAATATTTCTTAATAAGGTAATTAAAAAATTGTAATTAATAAATGAATAAAAATTATGATAAAGAATTATTTGATAATGTGTAAAATAAGACTATTATATATTCATAAAGAAACACTACAGAATTCCCTTTATGATAAGGCACATTCTGAACTTCATATTTTTTATACCTCATGAGGTGGGCGTCCATAATCAACAGGATCTCTACCGGTAATAGCCTCCAGTAGAACAACACCAAAGCTATAAATATCACTCTTTTCATTCAGAAGACCCGTGTTAGCATATTCAGGTGCCACATATCTGCAAAAGACAAAAGGAAACAGAGATATCTTACAGTTTGGCAGGTCATCATTGTAGGGAATAAAAAATCCACCAGCATAGATAAAATCCTACCCAAAAGTACCCATAACACGTGTTGTGATGTGACTTTTCCCAGCACCAAGTAACTTAGCTAGACCAAAATCAGAAACTTTTGCATTGAAATCATCATCAATTAATATATTACTGGACTTGATATCTCGATGCACCACTTTCGGTTCAATGGCCTCGTGCAAATAGGCAAGGCTGCAAAGAAAAAAGCATGAAGTGAACCAAGTCACGTCCACATTACGAAAGAAAAAAACTACAAGATATGCACGCCATTCTGTACAAAAAATCAATGAAAGCACAATATAGACCAATGAACAAGCATACGCTTTAGCTGTGCCTAGTAGGATCTTTATACGAGCTTCCCATGTAAGGGATCCTCTCTGACGCATTGCTCCATGAAGCCACTGCTCAAGATTCCCATTGTTGACATACTCATATACGAGCATCCTGACCAATCAAAAATACACTGTGAGGAAAAAAATGTCGAGTTTGTCGATCAAATGAAAGCACTGCTCAAAATCATACTTTCTGCAAATGAACAGATAGCAATAGTTTTTACAACTATGGCATTCCCCACAAATAAAAACAACCAAGCATGACTAATGCAAAAAAAGAAAAGAAAAATAAATTCCACATGGATAAATGTGCACCTTTGAGTCCCTTCCACACAGTACCCCAAAAGACGAACAAGGTTCTTGTGACGAACATGACCAATAGCCTCAACTTCAACTCTAAATTCCTTCTCTGCTTGACCCCTTTATAGATAAGTTGGTGCTAAACTTTAGAAAACTAGTGGCAAAACAAATAATTTTCCAGCAAATGGTATGCAAGAAAATACAAAATTTTGTGGTTAACATTACACTTACAAATTGTTAAGGAGCTTCTTCACAGCTACTGAAGTTCCATTTATAAGGCGTCCACGATAAACAACACCATATCCACCCTCTCCAAGGACATTATCCTTAGAGAAACGATTTGTGGCAAGTTCTAAGTCTCTTAAAGTAAACCAGTGACCCCATCCAAGATGAGAAAATTCTGGAAGACCAGTCAAAGGTGAAGGAGCGTTTATTGGATGTGAAGAGGATGCTCTATATAAACTAACGCTCCCAGAATCATCACCAGATTGCGAACTACAATCCCTATCGATATGATGAAATGATTCTGAATGACTACGACTATCTGCATGTTGTGATTTTCCCAAGCCCAACTGCATCACAACCTTGTCAGATTCCTTTTCAATAGAATGGTCCCGAACAGCATGAGGAGCTCCATTCATAGCAGCATAATCAGTATTGGAAGCCTGTTCCGCTCTAACTTCTTTAATTTCCTTAGAAACAGGAGGAATACGGCTTACTGGAAGGTTGTCTGAGGCTCTCCTTAGCCTCCTCCGATTCTGAGCAGCAAGACATATAGCTAATAAGGAAAGAATAAAAATAATGAAGAATCCAACTCCAATTCCAATCACAACCCAGAGCTTTAGTCCAAAAAAGAATGTATTTTGGGACAATTGCTCATTGATGTTGCTTCCGGATGACGACATCTTCAGTTCTTGTTGATCCTGCCACATAGAGTAAGTAATATATGAGAAGGACTAAAGAATAATAAACCAAAGTCAAGAATTAACAAATCAAATGCGAATAATAAAATACGAATGGCCACTGAATTGAAAATGCACGCCTACAAGAATAATCAGATACTTACAAATGTAAGAGAAAAATGCCACGGAATGGCAACTATTTCTGAATGAAAAAATTATATTGAGGAAGAAAGGACCTCTATTTTTCCAAATTTAAAAAAAAATAAAAGATAAAAGGATGAAGCAATTGTCTAGCGTATTGTACTACATTTTACTGTTTCCTAGATCATTAAATCCATGCGATCGTATGAATCAAGCAAATAAGACGAAATAAAATATATATATATATATGACTCTTAGAATTTTTTGATAGAACTAGATAACAAGGGGTATTCCTGAATGCAGATATTGGAAAGGAAAAGACAGGAAGGCATACAACAAATGGTTGGCATTCTTCTTCCGACTATATATCAGAGCAGTTTATACAAGTTTTCCTTGCTCATCGACAAATAGATTCTGTTGGACAATCTAACCTCACAAAAAAAAAAAAGCCAGAACCGCTGGACAAAAAACACAGCTAATCTTCCCGAGTAGAATCGCGTTCTCAGCAGGAGGAGAGGTCGGCAAAAAAGAAAGGAACTCCAGAAATGGAAGAAAAATTTATCTGTCGGACGGCACAAAGGAAAACACTAAACCAGCAACTTCATGCAACACAAACCACACACAGAGCAACAAACTTTGCAACATTTGTACGAAACCTCATCAAAAGATAGAGACTTGAAGTCTCGTACACAGGAAATGATCAACATTTCCAAAATCCCAAAAACCTCCATACACCAGGCAAAAAAAAAAGCATTAACGGAATACCAAAACCAACAGAAAAAAGTAGATCTTTTAGCACCTTCTACTTTGTAGATCCGTCGACAACCGCTGCTCCTCACACTAGTTTAGCCGGCATCCCAAACCTACACCGAAGCCCTCAAATCCAACCTCCTTCCTCTCCGCTGCAGTCCATTGGAGTTCCCGCAACACACATTCCGCTACAAACGATTGCAGAAGAAGCAGGCGGCTCAGCCGTAACTCGGATCTGCGCCACGCAGTTGATTGTTCTCGAAGCAATGCGGAAGCGCAACCGACAAGGGAAAATGTCGCTTCCTTTGCTACCTCGACCCTAATCCTTTGGATTGTGGAGATGACGCGAGCACCGGAAGCACGGCCTCAACCTCGATTTCGTAGAAGGGTCGGGTGAGAGAGAGAGAGAGAGAGGTGAGAAGGAGGGAAAGTTAACGGGTGGGTGATGAGGATGACGAACACACAGCTGGAAGCGAAGCAGACGCAGAGGCAGAGTATTGTATTGCTCGTCCAGGGGAATATAGATAATTAAATATTATTATATCATTTTCAATTTTCAAAATGTACGCAGATCTTATTTTTTCCAAATAATGATAAAAATTTCGTTTTGTCGTTCTTCTCTAACAGAAATTCCATCACGAACTTTGCAATGATGTCGCACCAGTGATAAATAATCGGTAGACGATAACGTGTAAAAATTAAATATTCAGAATATACTAAAAATATTTTAGCTTTTAATAAAAAAAACACTTTAGGATTTTCTTTTTGTGGTAGTAAAGGGAACATGACTGTAGAGTATTTAAGGAAAAAAAAAACTTAAACTCGCTGACCAACTTGGTCAGAGATTTTTTGTGCCGGTAGACCCGCCGACGAAACAATAATTCTTCTTTCGTATGTTCTCCTCCTAGCGATCTTTTAGCGACTGGCGTAAGGGAAAATGGCGATAATATTTTATTTTCCGTTTCTATTTAGGAAGAAATAAAATCGGACGAGAAATACTACTACCACCATGTTGAGTCACGCCCAAGCAAGCTATAAAAGATATCCCATGCATGGAGCAGCGGCGTATGATTGAAGAATTGCTTGTAGATTTCTAAACACCACTCGGATGAACTTCTTATTTGATCTGAACCGTGACAGCCCGTGCGCGCAAGCAAATGAATCCATCGCCTGTTTACTCCAAGATCGATCAAAAATCATGAGGAGACTTCTCTCAGTTCCCAGGTGTGTGACTGTTGACGTCGCTTCTCTCAGTTCCCATGGAGTTTGACTTTTGAAACCGTTTAGCTCGCTCGATCTTTTCCAAAAAACGCTAGCTTATTCATCTTTTCGAAAGTTTATTTAGATATAGATGTATGCTGATGTATGTAACTTTTAAAAAGCTTATGAAGCACGCAGAAGGCATCTGGTGTATTTAACCATGAAACTTTGAGATCGATAAAATATAATGTTTGTTTACTCACAAAATTTTTTTATGCCGAAGATATGGGTGATGAATATCCCATGCATGAATCCTCCCACCAACAATTTGGACGGGCCGTTTCACTGGTGGCTGTTCAAGAGGGTGGGTGGTGGGATTTATGTGGGGGTGCTGTTTGGTATCATGTCGATGTTCATAATCGACTGCCTGCTGGACATTTAGCGGTGTTCAAACCTGGGCTTTCTTGATCATCATCTCTTGGCATGGTGGGTGGTCTACACACCTCTGGTTGTCAAGGAGAGACATCTACTACGTGCTGCACGTGGACGGGTGTTAGATTTGGTTCACTTGGGCTTTTCAGTTTATTTTTAACGACTCTAGCTTCTTTTATACTACTTAAAAAGTTGGAAAAAAAAATTTTAATTTTCTAAATTTTGAGTTTTTGAACTTTTCCTTATTTGAAAGTTAAAAAGTAACACAAAAATTGTTTTTATTTTTCTCTCCCATGTTGTCTCATTATTCTACCACACATTATGTTTCACATCCTTAAAGTGTCAAAACAATACAAATATTCGCCTCAGCACATTGTCATCTTCAATTCTCATTTCGCTATCTTACCTCAAATAATTTCGCTCAATGAAAAAAATAGAAAAATAAAAATTTAAATAAATAAAAATTATATTACAGATATGCTTGACAATTTACTTCTATTTCAATATCTTTGATTTATACCTTTTAAAATTTATGTTTGTAAATAATTAAAATAAATGATTTGTGATTTCCATATCTAAATCACAAAAAGAACAAGAGATAATGTCTAATTAATTTATTTTTAATTTCAAGTATGTATTATAAGTAAATTAAGAAAAAAAATTTCAATAACTATATAATTTTCTTAATTTTCCATTGATAACACAAATACCTTTAAATTTCACTTTCCTAACTTTTTAATTTATTTTAAATTTCTAACTTTTTTAATTTTTTGATTCCTAATTTTTTTTCTGATTTTTTGTTTTTTGACTTTTTTAATTTTTTAAGTGGCACAAACGAATATTAAATATTTTCTATTAATGAACGAAGGCCAACATCTTAATTAAGGAGGGTGTAAGCCTGTCATTTAATTGACTGATCATTCACACTCTACCGGTACATGATTTTCTTAATTAAGCTTGGTGGCCTTCCACAACTCACACCCATTTTTCTTCGTGAAGGTACTCTAGCCAACACATGGACTTTGGCAAGGTCCTAATTGATATGTCTAAATCCTCATCAATAATTTCATATGATCTTCACTTTTCTACAACAGTGGTCCAAAAGATTCTCAAATCTGTCAAGATACTTCCAAAAAGATTCAGAATTCTGAGGATCTTGTGTATTGGCCAGAATTTTGTAAGGTGTGCTGCATAGAATTGGGTACAAGTTGTGATTGAACTTGTAGGTGAACTGCAAAGTCGTCATTTTAGTATTGTCCTTTGATGTAAATAGAATAAATCTTAGACATGCTAGATGCATCATCAAAAAATTATTGTAATTTCATCATACACACATATTTAAATTTATTGATAAACCGGTAAGCATTGTAAGGTTCTAGACTAGTAAACTCAAGCAATTGATTTTTATAATTAAACTTAAGCTTAAAGTTACTGCCATTGGCAAGTTGGAGTCTCATGTAAGAGGGTTGGAGTATTTTTCCTGGGTAAGGTCTGTACTTTAGTGCAATAGGTGGATTGTCAACTTCTCCGACTATTTTTGATATATATCATCCTTAAGTTCAACTCTGGCAACTCTAGATTTTTTGGATTTATTTTATTTTGATTCTTTTTCCCGTACAATTAAAAAAAAGAAGAAGATGAGAAGACTACGCGACAGAGGAGAAAGATGCCTATCTGTGCACACAAGTCAAATAAACACTAATTCTATGGGTGAACTAAATTTAAGATAAGTCCTTATAAATTCCAGGTCAATTTTCAAGTCTTTTGCTTTGAAATTCTCAAACTTGATTGGCCGAATCAGTGGTGGAAAGGATCGGCTCCCCATGCTTCAGCAGTAAGCCTACTTAAATAAGTCCTTTGAGGTTGAGCCCCATGAACCACTGTTTCAGATATCAATAAGGAACAAGAAATTTAGTAAGCCTACTTAAATGAGCCCTTGTGGCCTTTTAGGAGGATGAGGTCCATGAACCACTTTTTGAGATATCAATAATAAGATAAGAAATTTAGTAAGCCTACTTAAATTTTGTTCGTATTTCCGTGTGCCCATCGTTCCACTGTGTTTGACTGACCTCTAGGAGTTTTTCCGAACGTTCTGTTCCACAACGCATTCCGCCTTCTTCCCTGCTACGTAAATATAAATACGAACAAGTCCGCACGTTCACGCATCGCACTCCCCCTCCCGTTCCCAATCGCCCCCAAATCGATCGATCTCCTCGGCTAAAATAGCGCACCTCCTTCGCCATGGGAAGCCGATACACCCTTCTCCTCGTCGCCATTGCCGCCCTCTCCGTCATGCTCGGGTCGTCTTCGATGCCGCTACTTGGTGGTTGGTCGCCGATCGAGAACGTCAACGATACCGAGGTCCAGGAGATCGCCAAGTTCGCGGTGGCCGAGTACAACCGGCAGAGCGGTGACGGTACGCTCGTGTACGTCCGCACCCTCAGCGGAGAAGCCCAGGTCGTCGCCGGACTGAACTACCGCCTCCGCATCGTTGCCAAGCCGAGCGACGAGGATCGCGTCACCCACACGTACCAGGCCGTCGTGTTCGACCAGTCGTGGACCAGCACGAGGAATCTCACCTCCTTCAAGCTCATCGCCTGACCGCCCTTTCCTTCCTCCTTTCTTCTGCCGTCCCGCGTTTTCTGCGTCGTCGTCGTTCCTTCTCGTTTTATGCAACAGTTCGAGCAATAAATACGGTACTTTTTCTGTTTCGTTAAAAAAAAAAAATACTGTACCTTTTTTTTGAAGGTTGCAATAAATAGAAGTATCGGTTAAAAAAAAAAAAAAGGGTTTATTATTATATTTTTAAAAATAAAATTTGTTATTTATATTTATTCGATAATAAAATTTATACAATCGCCAAAATATGAGATTTGCTCCAAATCGAATGGTTGATCTTCTGAATTATCGTTCAAAGATTTCGTATCGTGGCACTTCCGGAATACACAAATTTGTGTAGTTTGATTGCGAGAACTCCCTCATCGTCTTCTTTCTACATGATTTGATTATTATTATTATATATCAAGTGAAAGGTTCCCCTGTCGATTCGTGGTATTCTTAAAATACCCATAAATTTTAAAATCACTCAAAATTAATCACAGCAAACAAATTAATTAAGGACCTTTTAATTAAAATGCTAATCAAATCCGTAACTACCGAAAGACTTCCAAGGTCAATGAACTCTCCAGACGATAATTTTCCATTTAAACTGGTTGATATTCACGCAAAACAACATTGGTGGACATTTAAATGAATAATGGACGTTAATTTCCGTACACTTACGTATTTGTCAAATGTTTTATCATTTATTTATACATTAATGGACATATTATTTAGGCAAAGAATATTACTTTTGAATCAATATTTTCTCTTCTAAACGACACCTCAAAATCATGATAACTGAATATCGCAGATTGATATGTTAGTTGTGGAGGACATCACCTTCTTAATTAGGCCAGCTTAACAGGATATAAATAAATATAGATAAATAGATAGATGGAGATATATATATAGAGAGAGAGAGAGAGAATGGTAAGCACGAAGGTAAAGGAGAAAAAAAAAAAGATCGAGACAATATTTAATGAGTAATAATGAGAAGAAAAAAATAAACCGGAAGAAACATCGATTCTAGAAGTTGCTGGGAAAGGACAAAATGGTAAATTTTCTTTTAAACATATAAGACCGACTATTAATGGTAATGAAAAGTTACTAGTTTTAACTTAAATATTTAACTCCATGGTATATATGACTCTAAAAATTAGTAATGGTGGCATACATGGTGGGTGGTATTTTTGATGGCATATATCAAAATTTCCCATAAAACAATGTGATTTATTTTTGATAATGGTAAGATCTTGTGGTAAATTATACTCCTTTAAAGTTATACATTTTTTATGATGCCTTTAAAACAATACAGCCAATCCCTAAACTTTGTGAAAACTTTCAACAATATCAGATGAGATTTTTTGCTCAATTGTCTTTTGAAGGCTTGGGTTTTGAAAACAAATCATGAATTTTTTAGACTAAGACGTGTATTTTCTTTAGTGATGAACTTGTTAATGGATTTCCTAAATATGTTTTTTTTGACTCTTCAAATAATTTAAGACATCAAGATTGCTTTATCACCTATTCTTTTTCTTACCGTTCCTTTCCTCCTAAACGAACTTCTCAACTTAGATCTTGAAAATAATTTAATCTCTAAATTCAAATCACCTAACGAAGAACCTATCGTCGTTAATTTATATTTTACAAATGAATAATATTATTAACGTGAAGAGAATCCTTTGTCTTTTCCAAACATTGGTAATCTTAAGATGAAATTTGAAAAATCCTCTGTTACTAAAGTGAATCTTTCAAACAATTTTGTTGGTAAACTTTTGTCATATAATGAGATGTAAGCAATAAAATCTTTCTCTTATTTATTTGTGTCTACCATTGCATTACAGACAAACTTCTTTTTTCAATTGGCATCATATAATAGATAAGTTCACAGCCAAGTTGAATGAATGAAAAGGAAAACTTCTTTTACTTAGAGAGGTCAGCCTACACTTTTTAAACTCTGCTTTTATCTTCCTATTGTCACTTTTTTCCTCTCTGCCAATGGAGTTTTGTTTATTTAAAGTTGTTATGTAACTTGTCTCGTTACAGGGTAAGGTTGTACGACTTTTGAAGTTTTAATAAGGTGGTTTGATGTAATTGATGCTGATGGGGGGTTAGTGACTGACGGAATTTAGCTGACGGAAAGGAAAATTATTAAATTCCGTCAGAATGCTGTTAGTGTGCATTACACTTGACGGAAAGGAAAGTCGGATTTTAACGTTGTATAAAATCCAAAAATTTCCTTTACCGTCAGAAAATTTCTGATCGCCCCCATTCAGAAAATTTTTCTCCCTCTCTCGTGCCTGACGGAATTCGTAAGACTGATAAGGAAGATTTACTTGAGTACTTGCTAGATGAGTTGGAAGAGTTAAATATTATTGATGACATACAACCAATGGGAGAGATACATATAGAAAGCAATGTCTAGGTTCGAATGACTCAAGTACAAAGAAAAGAAATGACAGATAAGATGCGAGAAGATATAATGATGGCAATGTGGGATGGAAGAACTAGATGATATTATTTCATATTGTAATATTTCAATTAAGATGTATTTGTATTTTTCGAATATTAGTTGTAATAAACTTTTGTTAGAATTTTCATCAGAATTTTCCGTCCTGCACTAAACCCCTCTTAGAATTTTCCTTTTCCTTTTCGTTACAAATTTTCCATTTAATTTCCGTCAGAATTTTCTTTTTCCTTTTCGTCAGAATTTTCCGTCATGCACTAACACGTCCTGAGAGTTTTGAACTTCTCTCGGTCCTTTTGACTCTTTTTGTAAAGTATATATATATATATTTTTAATTTATGACTTATTTTTAACATTTAAACTTTTTATTGTTGTTACTCATTTAGATTGACTTATTTTTTAGATTTTACGGTAGATTGACATCTGTCTTAATCTAATTTATTGTATTGAAAAAAAAATACAGTCAATTTTCGTCAATGAATTTTATTAAATTCTCGTTCTTTACGAAAGACCACGGATACCAATGCCTGAGTGCACTGCGCGGATTTGAACTTCTTTTCCCTCGTAATCCTCCACCGTTTCAAGCAAACGGCAAACCTCCACGCAGCTCCGATCAAATCGCACTCCCTCCAGTTCTAGGGTACGGTACGCGACTAGTCGCAAACCACCGGGAGGACCACGGCTACGCAGACCTCTTCTGCACTTCCCGTACCTTTGGGGGTTTCCGAATTGGCAATGCCTTCGGTGCCGTTGGACTTGTGCTGATCCTGTGTTTTCTCTCGCTGCCGAGGGAGCTACTCCCAGGGATGTCTTCTACAAAAGGTTAGCATCAGGAGTCGTTTCCCATTTTCACTCCGCCCTTCGGCGGCTCCGATTATATAGGTAAGCGATACGGCTTTCCAGGTATCTTCGACGATCTGCTTTCCGAGGGAGAGGAAATGGACCAAAAGGCACCGTCGCAGGTCCTCGTAGTTTACAGGAGGCGTGGAGGAGCCAAGGAATCCAGGGAGGTTCCGCCATTGTGGGTACTTATAAAAAGAACCGTTATTTTCTGTGATGCTGCCGGTACTTCTCTAAGCATTTTGGGATTTTACCTTGCAGAAGCCAATCCAGTAGGGAGCCTCGAGTAAGCTTTCCCAGAGTAAGGAGGACGAGTTGGAACCGCTCTCTTTCCACCAGGTTTATTTTGTATTGTCTTGGAGTTACAAACTATCTGGAGTCTTTTGACGGTTCTATTTCTTTTCACGTTTGTTCTTCGTGGTTTGTAACGTTATATTGTCTCTCCATTTTATTGGGATATAATGCGGACGATAGAGGGAGGACAAGTATTTGTGTTGGTGTTGGACTGGATAATCTACCTCAGTCCAAGGCAGACGCAAATAAGAAGAAGAAGCAGAAGCAAAATCAGGAAGTCTACAAAGTAATGCTTTTCAAACGGAATATTTTTATTTCACAGGGTTCAATGAAAGATTTTCACCATATTGTATGTGGACATTGGATTTTGATATTTATTAACTTTTCAGAAAAAGCTTTTGCAGCAGAATCCCCCTGATCTTCAAGAGCAATGTGCTTATTTCCGGGATGTTGATGCCACTGAATTATTGGAGGAAAGTCCATCACCAAAGCACCTTGGTAGTTGGAACATGGGCACACAAGAAAGTGTTGTGCATGATTTGGCTGCCATCATGGAGCGATGGAGGATCTCAAAGCCTAAATGTGGTTCTCGATCTTCTGGGAATCTATTCAAAATAATGGAAACACCAGTTGTAGAATCAATTTATAGTAATGCATCAGGCTGTTTAAGCTGGAATACAACTGATGATGCTTCTCAGTTGAGAATCACTGGGGAAAGTGATGACCAAGGGAACATCTGTCCAAAGCTCATAGATGAAAAGTTTTCTGGGAATTTGATAGAGGATTCCGACATCACATCTTTGGAAGCATTGCGAGTGACAGATGACATTCAGAATGATGGCATTTTAGATGGTGGTGAGGCAAAAGACACTTGTTCAGAAGCTCTGAAGCTTAAGAGAGATTCATTGATTCCCCGACCATCACTTAACAAGGAAGGCCAGAATGCCTTTACGCAGCTACTGATGGTTTGCAGGCAGTCTGAGCCGTTGACATTATCTGAAGTACTTACACAATTTTGGTAACCACTTTATTTTGTCTAAAGTGATCTAGAATTATAAAGCTACTTGACAAAATGTTAACTGAGCGTTACAGAAATGCCATTGCATTAGATCTTTGGATAACAAATGGATCCATATGGTTAAGTAAAATGGTTTTGGGTTATAATTTATGATTACAAAAGGGTAATTATCATTTTAACACTGTGTGACAAGCAGATGCAATCCAAATTGAAATCCTTCTTCTCAACTTGTGCACTATTTTTCTAAGAACAGTGAGATGTATTGAATTTACAAGGCCACTGTGAAACCAAGTTAACTTATTTGATGCCAAAACAAAAAATGCTAACTGTGACACAAGTTTCCCTTTTCTTCCTTGGCCACCGGTAGCATAACTTTCCATTTCTTTGAAAGTATTGGTGATACCTTATCTCCTTTCATGTTCATATACCATGAATTCTATTGATTTATTGTTTGTAAGAGTTGATTGGAGGAGTTTATGTGCAAGTATCTCGAATGCTTGCTTGATGTTCCAGAATTGCAGTTTTTAATATCTACTGTAGTTACTGTTGCTCATGATTATTCGTTTTTTGCTGTATCAGCCTCATGATCTAACTAGATGTCTTTTTGCAATAGTAATCCTGATGATATAGTCAAGATTGGTGAAGGTACATATGGTGAAGCCTTCAAGGCTGGTGAAAATATCTTCAAAATAGTACCTATAGATGGGGAATCTTTGGTGAATGGGGAAATCCAGAAGGTTGAGGAACGTTCTCAACAATTAGTCTATTATCCTATTAACCACCACTTTTAGCTGACAAAAGCTTTCCTTTTCTTTTCAGAAATCTCATGAAGTGCTTGAAGAAGTATTACTTTCCCTTACTTTAAATACTTTAAGAGGATGTGATGGTGAAGCATGTAAACAGAATATGTGTACAAATTTCATTGAAGCAAAAGAGTATGTGGTGATAAATATAATTTAAATTGTCTTACCGATGTTTTTTAAAAAATTCAATCATGCTATTTATGGATCCACTCTCTTCATAGGATGCTTTTAGTACATGTGTTTCTTTTTAACACATACTTTCGAATTTGATGTATTTTTTATGTCTTGCTTCCATTCTTATAGCTTTCGAATTTGTCAAGGCACCTATGGCACTTCCTTGGTTACTGCTTGGGAGAGGTGGGATTCTACACATGGATCAGAGAATGATAATCCGAAGGAGTTCTCAGATAAGCAGGTTGCTAAGTTTGTTAGCTTACAAATTACAAGTTAGTGTGATGTTTCTTACCATTACACATTCCATAACTAATAATATCTGCTTTAGTGTTACATTGTATTTATTCTAGCAGATGGTGGCAAAGATCTTGAAAATTTTGTTCTTTCAAATTTTGATGAAGCTCTAAGTTTGTTGACACAGGTTGGATTATTTTGTTCTTTTTTCATTTATATAATTTGTTTGTTGATTTTAAATTTGCTGATTTTCTATTGCCTTTTCATTTTAGGTGACAGCTGCATTAGCTGTGGCTGAAGTTGGTTGTGAATTTGAGCACCGAGATTTACATTGGTATAGTTGTATTTTATATGGGCTAGTATATTATGACTATTGTCAACCTTATTGTGGTTAACTTTTGAAACATAAAATTGTAGGGGAAACATTCTTGTGTCACGTAAGGAAATTTTCAAAATGGATTTCACCATTCAAGGACGCAAAATACAGGCTAGGACGTTTGGAATAGTTGCATCAATAATTGACTTCACTCTTTCACGTGTTAACACAGGTAATACCCTATTTTTGTTATTTTTAATATTGAGCTTATATGTAGGACGTATAGGATACAAGATTAGAATAAATGAGCTTCATTACCCTATTGTTTTCATGCAGAAAGGGAAAAGAAATCATACATTTTTAACTTGTAGAAAAATAAATTCAAATTTCTTGATGCAATTCATCTCACACATGATCTTTATGTTATTTTGTAGGCATATCTATTTTGAATAGCTGTATCAATATGTAGGGTGTAGATAGGATAATTCTTTACCTTTATCTTTATACCTAGTCTAGCACCTTGATCCATATCCTTTTATTATCCATAAAAATAACCTTAATTATATAAGGTTTTTACCCATGAAAAATAAACGAGTAGTAACAGATAATGGATAATATATGGGTAAATTTTTCTTAAAATTGTTAACTAAATATTATGTGCAATTTGCAAACATCATTTGAGTAGTTTCTAAAAATATTATAAATCAATGTAACAATGATGTACTCGTGCAAAACAAACATATGCCTAACGAGGAATGTTCAAACTTTAATTTATGTTGCAAATTCCTTTTCAAAAATATTAAGATAAAGAATATGTTACAATGTTTTTGGTTGAAACTCGATCCACTTAGTTGGAGGAACTTGCTATGGAAGTAGGATATTGGACTTCAATTGGTTATAAAACATCAGCTTGGATCTTAGTTTCTATTTTATTGTAGAGTTATTAGGGTAAAAATATTTTAATTATATATTTACTATTACTCATAATTTAATATTTAATTTATACTATAATTTAAATTGGCAATGCATGTAAAGTGGGCAGGATAAGGCCTTATATTCTTACTTATATTCTTCAAATAAGATGGATAATGCATGGGGCAATTGGAAAATGGATAAATTTAGTAGCTTTAATTCTAAATCCCCAAAAATATGATTAGAAGTTGAAAGTGCTCAATAGCCTTTGAATTGTTAAAAAAAGTTGAGTCTGTTTCCTACATCATTATAGTTAAATAAATTTCATAAACCTTGCAAATGACATCTTAGAGGAATCTCAATGTTGCATTGTTTATCATGTGATGGAATTTTTTATTGAAATTTGGCATTGTTGTCTTTAATATCTCTATTTCCTTTATTGATCTAAATGAAAATCTTCTAAGATCCTTTATATATAATTTTTTAAACTACTGATGAACTAACAATTGATCTGGCTTGACATGACCCATAGTTATTAAGAAGGGTGCCTAGGCACCAAAGTATGACTGCATACTTTGGAGTCTTGCCTTGCATTAAATAAGCAAATATTCTATTTTTTTTAAATTAAATATATTTTTTTAAAGATTTTCCCTTAAAACACACACACATATTAATAGAATATTGTTGAAATATACATAATTTTTAAAATATATAATCATATAAATTACTGAAATATACATATTAGTCTTATTTGATTTCAATTTTTGATGTTCACTTAGGATTGTTTGTGTTTTCATTTTATTTAAGAAATAACATTACACTTTAAGGCCACGGAGTTTCCAACATCTTTTCTATCTCCTTTGTTATCTCCACTATCTCCTCCTTTGACACACCCCTTAATGTCCTCTTGCTCCAATGTGACCCATTAGAGATGGGTTCATGCATAGGAGAAACAAGAACAAGGAGAGGGTGTTTAAGAAGAGGTGAGTATTTCTCTAAAAGATGTGGTTGAAAACAAAAAAGAACAAAGAAGGTGAAGGGAGGGGGTGGAGAGAGAGAGTACATGATGTTAAAGAAAGGAGTAGGGTGAGTGGCGCATAATATTTTTTTGAGAAAATGATGGCATGTCAAAAAATAAAAAAAAATAAAAAAAAAAAGTTTCTTTTTTAGGGAGAGGAAGAAGAAAAAAGAAGTAAAAACCCAAAAAATGATGCCAATCTATTTACCATCGATCTCTAGCTAGTTGTGTTTTCTTGTGTCTCAATATTGAAATATTGTTGCTTTGTCAATATGGTAATATTTGTCTTCCATGAAACAAGTCTCAACACTTGGTAATGTTGTTCCGTCAATGTTATTAGGTGGTTGTAAATGATCATGATGGTCACAAAAATTGTAGACAAATAGTAATATGTTTATTTGGGTTTGTAGGTATTAGTGCTAGTGTATGCAAGGGCTTATATTTGCAAGTTTTTCAATGATTATGTCATTAGGTGTCTATCTTTGTTAACTGCATTTAATGATGTCTAGAATTTGATTAGTATTTGAGTTTGTCAAACACCTATTACAAATATTGTTGACCAAGTCAAGTGTGGAAGATTGAGTCATTGACCAATGTTTGTGCTTGCGTATTATTGCTACTCATCAAGTCCATTATTATTGTTATAGTAACTATTGAAGTTCTACTTGTTGAGTGCCTATTAGGGCTTAAAGGAGAGTGGTAGAGTATATGAATAAATTAGGTGTTGTACTGTAGGTAATAATCTCATATTTCTTGTCTTATTTTTGTTCTCAATGTATGACCTTTATATAGAGGTCTTAGTGAAGCAATTTACTCTTTCATCATTTCTTGTCTTCATATTTTTAAATTGGATAGTGTGGTGATTTGTGCTTAGGTCATTATTGGCTTTGGTACCATGTTAAAATGTAGACGTTAAATTCAAAATTAGTTGATTGAGTGAAGAGACCCTTCTTTGTCTCCCTTTATCTCCTGCGTGATCATTAAAATGAGGCTCATTCTTATCCGAGGAATTCAAACCATGATGGCGATAGAAACCACCAAAATCAAAATCTTTTTTGACAAAATCAATTTTAAAAATGAAATTTGAAATTCAAAATTAATTAATTAACCACTAAAGACGTTAAAACACCTTAATAATATTAATTAATAAAAAACCACTAAAGACATGTGAGAACAGTGTTGGATTCAAGGGGAGGAGATGCTGACGGTGAATTGTGGGCTCATGCAACTTATCTTGTTGGTTTGCATCCTTCACTAACTATAGTGGCAAATGGACGAGTCCACTGGCATGTGGTAATTGTATGGTCCCAACCTCATCCGGTAGACAGCGACAAGAGGTACAACTGAGGTTCAAGAACTTCATCCACATGTTCTACTTGGTTGTGGTTCCTTACTGGTTCTTCCCTTTTTTGTTGTAAATGGAGAACCGTGGAACTAAGCAGTGTAGTTCAATTGGCAATGGATCTCAACACATCAATGATATGCTTACATCTTCTCTACGGTTACCTACTCCATTGATGCCATGCTTGAAATAATGTTTCTTTGAAGATGCTTTCGAAAAACAGTTTTTTTTTTTCAAAAAAATGTTTCCAACCGCACTTAGCTGTTGCAGCTTTTTTGGAAATGCATCTTTTACATTTCAGTTCAAATTCGGTGCTTTTCAAAAAGCTAAAAGGAGGAAGTTTATGGAAAAGCTGTGAAAATATTATTCTGAATTTTCAAGATTGTCCTTATAATTTTTATGTATTTATATAAAAATCATCAAAAAAGTTGTAAATGGTATTGCTTTCCAATAAGCTAGTTTTTCTGAAAAAGCTATAAACTCAACCATTGTTCTAAACACAAGTTGAGAGAGGGACATGTCTCTTCCATTCTTTCTTTAAAAATAAAAAATAATCTACATGGCTATGGAATGTTTCACCTAGCCCTTTCCATTAATTTAGATTACGTTAATCTTGGTCCTTTCCATTTTCATCCCCTCATTAAAAAATGTAATTTTCGGTTACCATAAAATGGGGAATTAAAAATATTCATTTAATATAAATATTAGGCAATTTAAATTCGGAAGGAATTTGAAAACAACAAAAAACTACTAATAGATGTAGATGGTTTTGGGTGGTTTTTTTTTTCATTAACAGCCTCTATCAGTAGTTTTTGATGGTTTTGATTACTACGGCAAAAATCTAATGGCTCTTGTGTATCTTACCTTTTTCTGGTAAAGTTAGACGTTCTGCAAAGGAAGCTGTTCTTTTATATGTGTGTGTGAAACAATTTAATTTTTCGGTGATTATCATGATCATGGATATTACCACAAGTGGAAAAGGATTGGTATACATTTTCACTGACTTGCTAGCTTGTCAGCATGAGATGTACCCTGTTTAACAAACGAAGATTCTCAGTTGTATGACTTATAATGAGTAGATATTGCATATCTTTTAAAAACAATCAGTTGGGTATTCCTACACCTTTCCTGCCTCTTTACCGACGTCAAAGTTGTATTTAGAAAAGAAACCAATTTTGAATTTCCCCACATGATATGTGCAGGTGAAGCTATACTTTTTCTGGATTTATCCTCAGATCCAATGCTTTTTGAGGGTCCAAAGGGAGACGTACAGGTGAAATGTATTACAAGAAAATTTAGTTAATTATCTTGCATATATTCAGGAAAATTCCCTTCACAAATTATTGAACATGGCAGTTTGAAACATATCGAAAGATGAAGGATGTAACTGCAGACTGCTGGGAAAGAAGGTAAGCACAAAGGATGAATCCAAACAATTTTATAACTGCATATCCAAATACTGGTTTTTTACATATATATATGTTGGAAGTTTCGGACATTTTTTCTTGAAAACTTAATGATTTCCTGAGATTCTATTTGCCATGAAAAACATCCTGGTTTTTGTCAATATCCAGCAAATATGCACACAAATTAATCATTCTTTATATTTACAGAACGAAGGTGATGTATTGTTTTCTATTAATACTCTACATTATAAAAACCGGTACAATACAAAATTTAAATTGTTATTGGCTTACTAATGAAATAAACTCTTAATATAAAATCTTTATTTTAATTTACTAATCCAGAGCCATATATTACTGTAGTTGATGTGTTGGTATTCATATTTGTATCCTTCTCCTGCCAAACTGAAAGACATGCATTAACAACTATCGACTTAGAGTGAATTATTGTATTTTGGTTATCATTCATTATACCATGGGAGATTGATGTTGCACGTTTCTGCTGCATAGTAAATTTTTTGCTTGGTTACGTATGTACAGTAGTACGTCTTTCCCTTCCAAGGATCGGAAAAAAACTAATCATGCATCTTACCAATCACTGTGTGCGTCAAAAAGCCTTTTCTTGATCTTAAATGTTCTTTACAAGTTATTGAATCTAAAAGCTCTATTTCTAATGAGGGCTCGATGTTGAAATTTTAATCGAAGAATATTCCTTGTACCTAATTCACTCTTTTCTGTCAAGTGTTTACGATATCCTGTATCCATTCTTCATGTACAAACATGATTCATACTTTTTTATTCTGATTACAACGTTGATATTTCCCTTTATCAATGCGAACTTGATGTTCTAACAGTGATTCTGGAATTTGTGCAGCTGTCCCAAGACAAATATCTTGTGGATACGGTATTTAATAGATGTCCTGCTACTGAAGAAAACCTTTGTAAGTTGACCAAAATTGACTAAAGAAAGATATTTTACAATAATAGTATGCAAATATTTCCAATTTCTAAGCTTAAAGAAAGAAAACTCATGTTTCTTATGATGTTCATGCTTTCATTTTAGAAACGGACTGCTAGTGAAGCACGGAATCTACGGTCATTCAAGAAACGTCTAAATTCATATAATTCTGCCAAGGATGCAATTGAAGATCCCATTTTCAAGGATATCGTGATGGACGTGCGTGCTTAAGCAGCAAATAGAGAGAAAGCAGTAAATGGTCTATTTATTTGCTAATGAATGTTTAAGAACTTTCACCTCTAGAATCTAGCGATCTACATGTTAGAAGTTCAGCATGGGTTGAGGTAGAATACAGAAATGTGCACATCTGCAGAAATATTTCAGAAATTTACGTAATTTGGTCAACTAAATGTTGTCACATTGCTGTAATATGTACCATAAAATTAGGATTATTTCTTGCTTGAATTTTATTTACATTTAAGGCTTGTCAGTTATCCAACCTTCAGGGTTTTCATGATTGTAATCCTTGATTCCTCGGAGTTTTTATCATCTACTTCGGCAATCTGAATTAATTTCAAGCACAAGGTAAATAAATACCAATTAATGGAGAATAATTCAACGAGAAATTCAAGACGCTATGACATCCATCATTTTGCTAATTAAGTAAAATCATGCAAGTCCGTTTAATCATCAAAAAATGTCAATGGAAGTGTGTGTGTGTGGACATGTCAGATTTGTGGATGAACCAAAGAGAGATGTCAACACGAAGAGGGGGTGGGGGTGGTTTGTGCACACGGAGGGTCATGGGAAATGAAGGAAGATGGCATAGGAGGAAAATATTTTTCTCTAAATGGATCGCCACAAGCCTCCACCATTGATTCGGCCTCGCATCCCTCTTGCTCGTTCGCCATCACGCTCGCCTCCGACCTTTGCTACGTTCGTCTGTGTTCATCTGTTCGGTCATCATCCTCCTCGCCACAAGCATTGCCACCCCAAAATTGAAAGCATTTTACACAGGTAGCTTCCTTCTGTTCTGTATGTAAATTCGTCCATCCTTTTCATCGTTTGTCGCCCCAGATTTGTCTTAAAGGGCTTTGTAACAGATTTGATCTTTTTTATTCATTGCTTTGCCATTTTTGCTTTTCACTATTTAATGCTACAGATCTATTTTTGCTTTATGTTATATGCTATGATGTTTTGGACTGCCATGGTTTTCTTTTTTCTTACATTTCTTCCATGATATGTTATATGACTTCCAATGTTATAGGAATTCCGAGCAAGTAATTGTTGCTCTTTGTAGATTGAGTTTTTTGTTGGTTTTTATTGTTTCATTGGTGGCTTGTCCTTCACCGGTAGAGCAATATACCCAAGTTTCAATGTAATACAACACCTTCATTGTAAATTTTTTTGGCTTGTTATGGTTTTTTCTTGACTTCTTTCGTATCTGAGAATGGAAAATGATGGATGCAGTTGAAGCTTTATCACTTGTTCCTTCTCCTATTATTGTGTTAGTGGACTATTCCTATTATTGCAGTATTAAGCAAACAAAAAATAGTGGGTAATGCATGGATATGAAGGTACCTATTTTGAGCTCATGTTAGCATTGATTCCATAGATTATAGACGTTGGTAATAAACAGAAACAATATTTAAGAATGGTGCATGTTTGTAGTTTTGCAGAATTTACAATCTTCAATTTCTGTATCAATTTACATGTCAACAATTTTTATGTAATTGTGTTTATTGGGTAGTTGAAATTACAATTTTCTTGATAATTAGATTGAATGATCTCTCCAACAAGACAAAGATCACATTTTTCTGATATGTATGAATAAGGTTATGATTTTTGCAACTTAAACTAGAGCTACTGAAATTCTACATTTCTGTTTTGCCTTTTAAAGAATGGTATTAAATCTGCTTGACAGAGTGGTAACACGTTTTGCACAAGATTTGGACTATTTACTTTCTAAATAATCTCAATCATCTTTATTTTATAATGTATTCAATAAAAGATAATTACATATTTATATGTGCATGAATTTAACATGAATTTTACATATTTAAATCTGCTTGACAAAGTAGTCTTCTGCATGAGGGTAGCAATGGCGGAGGATGAATTCATTTACATCGTATGCAATTCCGCTGAAAATTTAATGTATTGATTTATAAATAAAATTTGTACAATGTATCATACCTTATATAAATACAGAAGAATGTATTCTCATGCTTCTTGAAATTAAGGATCTTAAATATTAAGAATGAAATTGCCAAAGAATTCAGTAAAAATGACATTTTTTATAACTATGAAAAATAATGACTTGCCAGTCGAGTAGTTACGACACTATTTGAAAAAATGAAAATTACGACTATTATCGAAGTCATGACTCTTATTAAACTCATGTTATTTATATTGTTACATGTTTTATAGTTGGATATGTATAATTGACATTGGCTTCAATTATATTAATTTGGTATATTCATTTTGAATTATCTAGCTTGTTCGTATGTTTATGTTAATTATTGAAATATTTATGTTAATTGTTGAAATGTTTATGTTAATGGTTGATATATTTATATTAATTGTAGAATTGTTTATGTTTACAAATAGTTGTTATCCATACGGAGAATAACAAAAATATTCACAATGATGATTAGAAATGTGACGATAAAGGACGTAGACTATTATAGTTATACGAATATGTAGAACAATTGCACACTCTATTATAGATGTTATTCTTTAAGTAACTGAGTGAATATATAACAAACAATGATAATATTATATCATTAGATTCATTGATATCTCATCAATTATATAATTGTCAAAAAATATATTACATAAGTTAACATTTATAAAATTGACATTGCATTATTAATATTTTAACATTTTTTATATTTAAGATTGCATTAATGTTATCGATGGTATACATGTCAATGTCATAATTTATGAATAAAAAAATATTAGATACAAGAATAGAAAAGTAAAATTAACATAAAATATATTAGTAACTTATAATTTTAACATGAAAATCACATATATTATTGTAGGATGGGAAGGAACAACTACAAATGCTAGAATATTACAAGATAATACTTTTTAACTACATGAGCTTAAAGTCCTACATAGTATGATATTACTTTAGTTTACATGATTTTTATAATTTGATATTAATTGTATAAAGTGTTAAATGCCGTATATATTGTATAGGTAAATATTATTTAGTAAATGTAAGATTCTTAAATCACCTAGAATTTATTTATTCGTTTCAAAGTATTCGATATTATTTATGAGAATATGGTCGTTCTTAATAATGTAATAAAGAATTTTAATTACAGATATTCATAATAAAGAAATGTAATTGAGCGTATATTTAGAATGATTAAACATCATTTTGTTATTTTATGTAAATACGTGTTATATCCATTTGAGACATAAGTGAAAATTATTTTAGCATATTTTCTTCTTCATAATTTCATTAGAATAGATCAAGAAAATTTAATTGAAGATATTGTAGAATTAGTTGAAGAAAATGTTGATAATCTATCTAAAGAATATGTTAGTAAAGTTGAAGAAGAAAATATACATTATACTAGTCATTTAAATATAAAATAAAGAAAAAGAATAGTTGATGTAATGGTTGATATAACGTGTGAACAAATTATGTATTTTATATAGAAAAGAAATAATATGTAACATGTAATATTTTTGTTAAAAATTATTTATAATAAATTATACTTCTAATAATAAGTTATTTCACATGTACATATTGTATATAAGTTATTTTACACGTTACATAGGTATTTAGTAAATTGTCAATATATATTATATTATTTAAAATATTACTTTTCAAGTGGATAATAATTTTTGTTAATTTATTATTTAATATTCTGTAACTACACAAATATCATAAAATTTTTGTCATTTCTCATACATGCACAGATAACTTTATATTTCCTGTCATTTTCATTTTCTACCGTTTCAAATATTTCTCGTCATTTTATTTTCAAACAAGAAACGTGCACAAATAGATAATCAATCTTCTAATGTACAAGGTCGGCTGATGATGATACCATTAACTGACAATTGGACAATTGATTCACTTCATATTTTAATAATAGTGAAATAAGGATTGCAAAATAACAAAAAGGTCAAGGACGTGGGTGAGGTATTATCTGGACTACCACAAAATAAGGTCCATTTGCTACCGTTTATATTATTGAACTAATCGTGGTATATCTCATGCATATTGATTAATAGAATGAAGACATGATCTGGACAATGATTAAGCTATGTCGTAAGTAATAATGAAGACCTACGTTTTATTTAAGAGTTAATGAATATATGACTTATGAAATATGGGTAATGACGACGACATTTAAGGCTAAGAAAAGATAAGACTTCGACTTGTACCAGAGACCAAGGAAAGGAGATCACCATCTCACGAAGATAATTAATTCGTTGCTTCGCGGCAAACTTAAAGATAATTAACGTGATTGCCCGAAAATATAATGGAGGATGTTGCAACTAAGAAACATGTTCCATTCAATTATTACCGTCGGCTTAGTTTCTATCTATAAAATTGCAATAAAATTTTATCGTCATGTATTTCTTCCGGTAAACTTAATAGGTCGGTCACACAACCCTGACCCAAGAAATCCTACTTCTCACGAACCATGACGAACGTCACCATTCTATCATATATTCCGCCAGTGTTACTTGCTCACGTGATTATATATATTTATCACATAAATGCCAAAGGGCAGGCGACTACAACTCTAAATAGCAGTACGATAACATTGCAAAGCTGACAACATCAATTATTTTTAGCTTTAAGAACTGTTTGCACTCATCTCTAGATGCCATTAATTATTTTTAGTACAGCTTGCTTATACTACGAACTGTGTTCTACAAATTCGCAAGAATCGAGACGTCAGTAATTTCCGGCAATTCATCTTTGACTAGCTAAACGAAGTTATATTTGATATTGATGTTTAATACAGAGTGACCACAAAACGTCCAACATACTTCACCAGTTGTATGTTGTCTATCGCCTTGCAAAGGCAACCAACGCTAACATGGACACTGATGCAATTATCTTGAAACCAGAACTCTCCCAAATATTACGTCTGCCTCCGCGACCACCACCGTTCTGCTCCTGCTTTACGAGTTGATCACTAAGTTCTTTGATTTTGTTGTCTCTCCTCTATCACAAAATAGAACAATCGATTTAAAATCATACGAAGATTCAAATTTCATTAAAAACCATACAAAAGGTTCAAAAGCAAATAAGAATGACATAAACGTTACCCTATGACACTTTCTTGTTTGATTTCGAACATCGTGAAGACAGAATTCCAACTTGAGCACCCTCTTCTTCAGGTCTTGATCAGACCTTCGATGTTTATCCAACTGTTTGAAAATATGAAATTCATGTATGACGGGGGTTAACAAGTTTGACTATTAGCAACGAAGACCACAACCAGACCCACGTATCAATCAGAAAACTACATACTTGTGATTGCAGGTCTTTAGTTTTGTGCTTCCAATGTCCCGACAGAAATCTTATTTCATCCTTCAATCTGGCAATCTCTTCATTTTTATCGCTCATTTGCTTATTGATACATTCAACTTTTTCTGGAGAAACCTCATCCAATATCTTTATAAGCTTGTAGTCTTTTGAGCCTGCATTAGACGCAGCAAGCATAATTTCCTTTTCGATTCTTACAACTTCTTCCGTGAGTTGCTTCTGAGAAAGTTCCCTAGCTTGAAGATCTTCTTGCAAGAGACTTAAGTGCTCTCCAAGTTTATTTACTTGATCCTCGTGTTCCTTTAGCAACATGTTCTTCTCTTCCAACTCTTTCAGTAGAATGGCACATTGGGCTTCTGCTGATTGGGCTAATGCTGCACTTGCCTCTGCAGCAGCCTTGGTGTTTGAAAGTTCTAATCTTGAAACATCCAACTCCTTGGCATACTGCAATAAAAGGAAAGAAGCCAATTAGAAGATTAAAAAATAACCTTTTACAGAAGAATACACAGAATTTACAAACGTATGCCCTTATATCATGCTTGTCATATACAAAAATTATGGACTACTTCCAAAATTTCCATGGACTGATTTCTAGGAAATTTTGCTGGCCTTGCCTTTTTTTAGGAAAATGAATGGACCATACTTGGCAAGTCGAGTTACTCCAGACATACACAAAAGTGGAAAGCGAAGGCACCTTTTGATTGTGTGATTCAAGTTTTATAACGCGTTTGATGGGCGTCCTGAGTGAACGACTGCTGTCCGTGAGGTTGTGTTGAGGGAGGGAAGGTCAAGTTTTACGAGAGATTGAAAAGATATAATGGTAGAAAAAAGGGATATAACTATACAACATGCACTAGAACTGCGTATAAAGATACAACATGCCGGCATATCTAGCGCATACAAGTTTAGGAAGACCTTAACCATTTTAGATAATAAAACAGAGCTAACAAATAAGCAAAGCAAAAGTAGAGCTCCAATTCGAAATTAAGTACGAATATTAATAAAAAGTTAATCTAAAACTGATCAAACTTTAAATGATGAAAAAAGGAGCTTCTTCCAACCCTCTCGGCAGCCGCGGTGGATGCTTGCAACTGCTTTTCTCTTTCTTCTAAACCTTTCTCCAATTGACGTATGTTCTCCTCCATGTTTTTCATCTTCGCTTCTGCAGCCTACAAGTACGTCCAATGAAAAAAAAACACTTTTAAGAAGAAAAAACGTAAGCATCAAGGAGAAATAAAGAAACAAACAAGCCCAGAAAAATTACCTGTCTGTTTGATAATTCTCGAGCAAAAGACTCTTCCTGCCTCGCCAACCTTTTCCGGGCATCTTTAAGGTGAGAGGCCAAGGACAATACGTTATTCTGAAAGATCTGCTTCTTCTCTGTGAGATCCTTAAGCAGAGGATCCAACTCCACACTAGCGCCACCACTAGTAGTCGAAGAAGAAGTGTAGGAAGAGCTTGTTCTGTCTGCCGCCGTTGCCAGCATCCCTTGTTGGAACAAGGAAATAAAAAAACAGAAGGAAAAACGAAATCTCCCTGATTCCCAACAAAACCCAAATTGGAACTTCCCCTTTCTTTCGCCTTTTGTCTTTGCTCACGAAGCCGGGATGGGGATTGACATAGTCTCTATTTAAACTGACATAGGCTCTACTTTTCTAAGGACAAAATAGAGAAAGGAGATGGATCTGCCACCACATGTAGAATGGATGACAATTTCATTCCTGCGAAAGGTAGTGAACAACGTTAATTAATGCAGAAGGGAGAAAAAAAAAACGTACCCTTTGCTTATCTACTCGTCAAGGAGAAACGTCAACGCTCTCACCACCTTTGATAATATACCAACAAAAGCAATAGCAATATTTCTCAGAAAATTTTGTGGGTTTGGGTCGGTGGAATAATCCGCTCAAGAAGAAAGAGAGGTGCATGTCCTCACAATCGATGGATACATTGGCATCCGAGTTGAGAACAACCCGACTAGGAGTCGTAGACGTGTAAGTGAGACAAAACCATACGCCAAGCCTACTGATCAGGTACAACAAAAATGGATACCTTTGCCTCGCCGGCGGCGATCGAGAACCCCCCGTGCGAAGGAGAAGTGCGCTTAAACCCTAAGATGGGAAGAAGGGAGTGATAGGAGTTCTGTTTAACGACAGCGGACTGAAGGCTGAAGAGGACGAACTTGAATTGAACACACAAAAAAAAAAAAAAAAAAAAAAAAAAAAAAAATGGAAGATGGCGTGGTGACGTCTCGGGGATTGGTCGACTCACGTGACGATCCGGGCCTCAGGTTCGGACTCGAGCGCGGGAATTACGAAATTTCCCGAACGTCGACCGGCCCGCGGAGAGCGAACCCGGTCCGCCAGCTGCTACGACGCGTGGGGGGCTCCACGGCGACCGCGTGAGCCTTGAGAGAGAGAGAGAGGAAGATGTTGATGTTTTTTTAATGTGATAAAAGATTTAACTAAATTTGAATACTCAAATTTTATTTTAATAATACGACGAAAGTTTTTTTTTTGTCATATATTTGTAAGTGCATATTTGAGATAAAATCTTAGGATTTACATTCGTTGAAAAGAAAAAAATAATAAATAGCATTTAGATTGATATGACGTAAGCTTTTTTACTAGATTTTTTAAATTAGACTTTGCCATGTCAATTAATTTTGATTTAACCTTTTCTGTTCTCACACGGATGGATAAGCCTTGTATCATTCTTTTTTTTGAAAGTAAGCGTATATTAAATTAAAATATAGATCTCAGTTATGAAGTCATTATTAAGAAAACAACATGTAATAAATTTTAAAATAACAAGACATAACAAGAGTCAAACAGTAAAAGCTAACAAAAGTCTAACAATAAAAAAAGGCTAAAGGCTACAACAAAGAAAACCGAAGGCAAAGGAGAAAATTTAACTTAACTTAAGAGAGAGAGAGAGAGAGAGAGAGGAGTGACAACTGACATGGTTGCCTGCAAGTGATTACTTCTTTTTCAGACCCTTCAGGACGATCGCACAAATCGAACGGTGAGGGGTCAGCGATGACGGTGGTTGTGGCGAACGAAGAAAGAAAGAGGCAGGATGACAAATAGGAAAAGAAAAAGTAAAGAGAAATGAAGAAAAAAAAGAGAAGGTGACAAATATACAGAAGAAGGGAAAAATAAAATAAAATAAAACAATGACGAAGACAAAGGACGTAAAATTAAAATAACGATTTTTTTAAAAAAATCTCTATTGTAAAATAAATAAATAAATAGGATGAATATTATAATTAATATTTTTAATATGATAATATGTAATTTTTAAATTTCTATCATATACTTAATTAGCATATCACCTAGCAAAATTAGTTAATGGTTTATTTTTTAGTTTGCAAAATTAATTATTATATAAAATTAAATTTTTTATCGTTTTTTTTGATATACACAAATACTAAATTCTATTATTTTTTATTAAGTACATAAATATTTAAATTTCCGTTAAATAGAAATTGTTTTTCATCATTTTTCTTTTTCCACCGTTTTTCAAGAAGCTTAAATTCTACACATGGTTGACAGCCTTTAAACAACGTTAATTATTAAAAATATTAGAATGAATCTAAACACGTTCTTATTAATTTCTATTAAGAAACGGTAAATCCATCAATACATGTAATACAAAATGTCCAGTTGACTTGATCATGAACGAATAAATCATTATTCAACCTATTCTCTCAAATTCAATTGCTGTTTTTATTTGTGATAATATTTGTATGGCCGTACAGGAAGAAGAGGAGGAGGAGGAGGAGACGATGCCGTAAAGTTCAGGTCGGCGAGGTGTCGCAAGCGTCGACTGATGATGTTTGGGTCATAATCTTGTCGTAGAAATGAACAAGAAGAATGCATTTGAACAATGCAAAGTCGCAAATTTTTATTTTTATTTTCCAGTGACTCAAGCTAATTGGTAGACCAGGAGTTCAAGAGGGGGGAGAATATCCGTCAAAGTAGATGGATTTCTTGACTTACATCAATATTGTCAACCAACACAATCTTAAACCTTAAACTTTAACTTCAAACCTTTAATCAACATAATTATGTGTCCAACGTGAAGAAATTTTAATGCATACGAAAGCTTTCCCATTTCTCTTCCTTTCTTTCTCTCTTCTTTCACTTCCAGTATAAGTCATCCGCAACAACTAACAACAGCAAGGCACCCAAGAATCCACCCTTATATTTAAATCCTCTCCCTTAAGATTAGTGTAAATATAAATACTTAATTATTTTTGGAAAATTCTGACAAAAATTATAAACAAATTAAATCAGAATAAAATATATTTTCTGCATGTAATTTGCTGATTTCTTTGCAATTTTTATTGTTAAATATGATTCTTGGTATAGCTTGCATATATATATCACCCAAATATAATTGATTTACACAATGGTTTTGACGTATTTAAGCTAATATCACGTTGATGCAATTTATAACCTTAGAAATTAATCATTAGAAATCTGAGATTTTTTGGAACGTTTATAAAGTAATTATTATTAAGAAAAATCATTAATAAATCAAAGTTCATGTACGGATATGCCTATTTTCGAAATAGTTTCTGGCATGTCTATGTGTTGTTCATGAATAAACAATTTTATGTGAAAGAAAAGTCGAAACTAGTGAAAATTGAGAAGAGGAAAGAATGATGAGCACCCACAAGAATAAAGAACAAATTGGTAGAAGACTGTTTTCTTCTTCTTTTCTTATACTCACACTTATAACCTTCGAATACTCTTCCAAATAGCAATAACTATCTAAAATAACCGTCCACTAACACCACATAACACAACACACGCATCCCCTACTCCTTCCACATAACAACAATAATGTAATTTGAATTAAAACACATGCAAACTCTCCCTTAATTCGGATTCCATCTTGCAATCCCATTAGGCTGCTAAACTTGAAAAACAAAACAACTTTCAATGGCTTGGTTAGAATGTCAGCAACTTGCCCTTTTGATCTGCAAAACACCAATTCCACTTCTTCCTTTTACACTTGATCACGAAGGAAGTGAAATCTAATTTCTATATGCTTGGTCCTCCCATGTGAGATTGGATTTTTTGCTAGATTAATTGCAAACATATTATCAATCAAAACTTTCATTGGTTTTGTTAAGAATACATAAAAATTCTTCTCTTTCAACCAAATTGCTTGACATACACCAATTGTTGTTGCAATATATTCTACCTCACATGTAGATAGAGCCACCACAAACTGCTTCTTAGAAAGCCAAGAAAAAGTTGATCCACAATTGAATAAATAGCTTGTAGTACTCCTTTGATTATCTACATCACCTCTCTAATCATTGTCTATATGCCTTACAACTTCTTCAGCACTACCAATAGTATAAAATAGGCCAAATTGAGCAATACCCTTAACATACCGCACTACCAATAGTATAAAATAGGCCAAATTGAGCAATACCCTTAACGTACCGCAAGATCCTCTTAATGGCTTGTAGATAGACATGTCAAGGATTTGCCATATATTTGCTTGCCAAGCCAACTACATAGAGGATATTAGGCCTTGTATACGTTAGTTACCTTAGTGATCCCACCAATTGTCTATAATTTGTTGGATCAACCTCTTCACTATCATCAAACCTAGACAGCTTGGTACCAACTTCAATAGGAGTTTGGCAAGGATTGTAATCTACCATCTGATACTTCTTCAACAAACCATTCACATAATTGTTTTAAGAAACAAAAATCCCATCAGTCATTTGTCTAATTTCAAGCCCAAGGAAATAGGAAACCTCCCCCAAGTCTGTCATTTTAGATTTATTCACTATGGCATGCTTGAAATCAACAATCATCTTTTCATTGTTCCTTGAAAAAATTAAGTCATCTACATATAAAACCAACAAACAATTTACAATCCCCATGCACCATAGTATAGATAGAATAGTTAGCTATGAATCTTTTAAAACCAACATCGAGAAAGAATGAGTCAATAAACTCATTCTAAGTCCTAAAGGCCTGTTTTAGGCTATATAATACTTTCTTTAATAAGAGAACTTTATCCTCTTCTTTCGGTTGAGCAAAACCTAAAGGTTGCTTCACATACATCCTTTCTTTTAGAGTTCCATTCAAAAAAGCTGACTACACATCCATATGATGCAATTTCCATTGATTTTTTGTTACAAGAGTAATCATAAGTCTTATAGTTTTAATCCAAGCCACAAGAGCAAATGCATCACAATAATCTTTACCAAACTCTTGTTCATACCCCTTCACCACAAGCCTTACTTTGTGCTTTTCAATTGTACCATCATGCCTTCTTTTTAATTTAAACACCCATTTGACATTGAGTGCTTTATGGTTGGATGACAAGGAGGTTAATTCCCAAGTATGATTTCTTTCAATTGCATTCAACTCAGCTTGCATTGCATCACACCACCTTTTGTCTTTCAAGGCCTCATCGGTTGATGTACATTCTACTTCTACGTACATAGCAAGATAAAAAATGTCATTGATTGTATTTCCCACTCTCACTTCATAACCTTTCAAAGCATGTGGTAAATGGTGCTCCCTTCTTGGTCTAGTTGGACTAGCCATAAAAGTAGCTCCCCCATCAGTGAATGGAACTATGCTTTGCCTTTGTGTATCTTAATCATCTGTGACCACATCTTGTCTTTTTGATTCTACCTACCTTGAACTTTCATCTATTAATCCATCTGGCCTATTGGTGGCTCCATCATTGACTTCAAAAGGGTTTTCATAAGAAATCATTTGAAATTGAGATGAATTCTTTACATTTGAATTCTCCCAATCCCAAATACCCTTCTTGTCAAATTGAACATCCTTGACAAAAATTTTCTTTTATACTAGATCAAGCAACTTATAACCCACATGCATGTATTCGACCAATACAACCTTTATACTTTTATTATCTAGCTTGGTTCTAGATTGAGTTGGCACATGTACAAAAGTTGTTAAACCAAAAATTTTAAAATGTCTAACATTAGGCTTGTATCTACTCCAAGCTTCAATTGATGTGACATCCTTTAATGCATTTATTAGTGATTTGTTAAGTAGACAAACAACACATGCTACTACCTCAACCCAAAAGGAATTTGGAATTCCTCTTGATTTTAGCATGCTCTGGCCATATTCATTATGGTTCTATTTCTCCTTTCAACTATATCATTGTGTTGTGGGGTATAGGAAAAGGTCACCTCATGTTTAATTCCAAAATCAATGCAAAAATCTTGGAATTCCTTAGACATATATTCACCTCTCCCGTCAGTTCTTATTTTTTTCAAGGCAAAACCACACTACTTTTCTACTAGATTTTTAATCAAAAAATTCAAACTTTCATTGCAAAAAATATACCCAAGATTTTCTAGAAAAATCATCAACAAATAGGAGATAGTACCTATTTTCTCTATGTAATGTCACACTCATAGGACCACATACATTAGAATGCACCAAGTCTAGTTGTTGAGATGAATTCCAAGATGAAATGAGTTTCTATTTTGCTTCCCAAGCATACATGCTTCACACAATTGATCAACATGAGTGATTTTTGATAGACCATTCACCATTTGTGCTTGTGATAACAATTTTAGACTTGAAAAGTTTAGATGGCCATATCTTAAGTGTCATAGCCATGATTCATCATTTAAAGCACTACTCAAACATACATAGGCATCATGTGTAATGTTTACTTGGAATTTTCTATTCTTCATGTGAGTTACTTTGAGTATTGGCACCCCATTTTGGTCAAGCATAGTCAACTTGTTCTCTTCATACTTCAAATGATATCCCTTCTCAAGCAATTGCCCCAAGCTAGGAGGATTATTCTTCATTGCTGGTACATAGAGACATCTAAAATGAATTTGTGATCACCAACCTTGGTCTTCAACAACACCTACCCTCTTCCAACTACATCAATAAAACTGTCATCTATAAATCACACTTTACTCCTTACTGCCTCATCCAAATTCACAAGCAAGGTCTTGTTCCCTAACATATGTTTACTATAGCCTGTGCCATACACAATTGGTTTGAGAAGCTTCACTAGAATTATACCTATCAGTCGTAGCCATCAATAAGGAATAGCGTTCTTTGACTTTGCCATCATCTTGCGTAGATTGTTCAAGTTTATCCTTTGGTTTACTACGACACTCACACGAGTAATGACCAAATTTATGACAGTTGTAGCACTCTACATTTGATTTGTTATAGTATCTTCCACGCCTACAACTTGAACGACCTTTGTAATTTGAGGACTCAAATCTTCAGTTTTGATTTTGATTATTGGTTTGGTCAGACTGGAAATGCCTTTCTCCTCGACCTCTACCTTCATTCCTTCCTCTACCATGATCTCTACCATGCCTCCCACCTTCAACACCCTTCTGAGTGGTGTTCTTCTCTTCCTTTACCACCATTTGAGATTGGAAGGCTTGCTCCACAGCTCTCACAACTGGTTTCTCGTTCAACCTTTGTTCATGTGCTTGCAAAGTCCCTATCAACACATCTACCAATATTTCGGTCAAGTTCTGTGCCTCTTCTATAGCAACGATAATGTGTTCAAATTGGGTTGTGAGAGATCAGAGAATCTTCTCGACCTTCTACCCTTCAATTATATCCTTGCCACAAGATTTCATTTGATTTGTGAGAGACAATAGTCGACTAACATAGTCGGTGACCATCTTAGCACCCTTCATCTACAATAATTCACATTGATGATGCAAGGTTTGGAGGCGTACCTTCTTAACTTTCTCGATGCATTTCAACGTCATCGATAGCACATCCCATGCTTGCTTCAAACTTGTCAAATTTGTAATTTTCTCTAAGGATTCATCATTCATCCCTTAATGGATGAAGTACAACGACTTCTTATCCTTCTTCTTCATCTCATGATGAAGAGTCTTCTACACCTGCGTCATAGATGGCTCCAATGGTGGTACCTCTTTGTCTTCAACTTTAAGGAGTTCACGATAATCAAAGAGGACTCGCATTTAATTGCTCCAATGACTGTAATTCTTGTCATCTAATGTAGGAATTGAAATTTGAACCACGTCATTCATCTTTTTCTCCTTCAATTCAATACTAATCTAACTGTGATACCATATGATGAAAATTGAGAAAAGGAAAGAATATTTTCTTTCTTTACACTCACACTTACAACCTTCGAACACCCATCCAAATAGCAATGATTATCTAAAATAACCACTCACTAACGTCATGACATAGATATGCGATGTTACACAACACACACATCTCCCACTCGTTCCATATATCAACAATAATGTAATTTAAATTAAAACACCTACAGAAACAAGTGATAAAATAGTAAGATATTAAATGTTCAACTGGACTCCATTCAGGAAAAGGGGAGGTGAATGACATCAACAATAATGTATTTCTATGGATAGATGACTCAGATAATGCTGACTTGGCTCCCAGAGTGCATGACGAAGAGAGATTTACATCATGCAGTTAATTATCTACACGGGAATCCAAGTTGAGTCTACCGATGATTAAGCATTTATTGATAATAGATCCCGAATTCAAAGTCCTTTGTATTTACCTTGTTACCAAGTACTGAAATCCAGGATAGTCAATTGAAAGTATTTCTTTCGTTATATTTCACTTCTAAAATCTAAAAAAGTGTAAGCATCCATTTGCAATATCAATTATTTTGAACTTGCCGGTATTGGATCGTGATGCGTTATGTTTTTGCAAGAATTAGCTGGAGCAAGAAGTGATAGCCTAATCACGCATGTAGGAGATCGCTAGAGTTGAAAACAAGCAAGGTTTGGGGTGCTGGTAAAAGAATTCAGACCTAACCTTATTATACTATTGGAGTTGCAATTTCTTCTCTACTCGTCCCGAAATATTTTCAATTATGGGCACATGACCGAGCATTGTGGATTGCCAAACATCACCTAACCACACCAAGTTCCTGGAATTCCCTGGGAGATATATATATATATAGTTGATCGCGCCTTTCAACCACCTCTTTCTGTTTGGTTAACTCCCAATCCAATGAATTCCAACCCCTCTTCTCCCCACTCTCTTGTGTAAATCAAGGAGTCTGCCTTCTCTCTTCAAACCTCTGCGCAGGCAACATGAGGTTTCAAGACATCCTGTCACAGGCGAGGGTAGCCCAGGATTCCACTCCTCCTCCGGTAACACTTCCATGCTGCCCAGATTCTCCACCTAACAAGCTTTTCATCACCAATCTCTCCCATACCATCCACCTCAAGTCCAACCTCGCCTGCCGGCCGCCATGGCAGTACTACCCTCTCCATAAGTCCCCCGATAAAGCCGTCGACGTCCTCAGCTCGGTGACCTTTGCCGCCACCGGCTCGGAACTACTCGCCGTTGTTGGACCCAGTGGCGCCGGCAAGTCGACGCTCCTTCGGATCATTGCCGGGAGGCAGAAGGGCACCGGCAAGCTCGATTCCAAGGCCATCTCCTTCAACGACCAGTCCTTGCTGAGCTCCACCCACCGGAGGAATCTGTGCGGCTTCGTCACCCAGGAGGACAACCTCCTCCCGCTTCTCACCGTGAGGGAGACGCTCTTGTTCAGCTCCTGGTTCGGGGACCGGGGACTGGACGGGAAGGAGAGGGAGGCGAGGGTGCAGAGCTTGATGGAGGAGCTCGGGCTCGTCCACGTCGCCGACAGCTACATCGGAGACGAGGAGACGCGAGGGGTGTCGGGAGGAGAGCGGAGAAGAGTGTCGATCGGTGTGGACCTAGTCCACGATCCGCCCATACTCCTGCTGGACGAGCCGACGTCCGGACTCGACAGCACGTCGGCGTTACACGTCATCTCCCTGCTCGCTTCCATGGCCAGGAAGAGGCGGCAAATCGTTATCCTCACCATTCACCAACCGGGTTACAGAATTCTCGAGTACATGTCGTCTTTCCTCCTCCTTTCTTCGGGAAAAGTGGCGCACTCCGGCAGCCTCGGATCCCTGGAGAACACCATCACTGCCAAAATGGGGCTCAAGATTCCCATGCAACTCAACGCCTTAGAATTCGCCATGGAGAACGCCGGAAAACTGGAGGAGTACAACCGCAATTGCAGAAGCCTGACCTTGGGCGAACGCCTACAATCATCGTCGCCATGGTCATGGCACCGATTTGACTACGTCCCGAGCGATGCCACGAACTACTACCGCGCACGATGCTCAGAGGTAGCGTCTCTCTCGTGGAGGTTCTGGAGGGTGATGTACAGGACGAAGCAGCTGTTCCTGGCAAGAACGGCCCAGGCCCTCGTCGGCGGCGTCGGCCTGGGCAGCGTCTACCTGAACGTAAAGGCGGACGAGAGCGGGGTGACGGAGAGACTGGGCCTGTTCGCATTCACTCTCAGCTTCCTCCTCTCCTCCACCGTGGAGGCCCTTCCGATCTTCCTCCAAGAAAGGCGCGTCGTGATGAGGGAGGCGTCGAGGTCGGCGTACCGGATGTCTTCCTACGTGATCGCGAACGCCATCGTGTTCATTCCCTTCCTCCTGGCCGTGGCCGTGGTGTTCGCGATCCCCATCTACTGGATGGTGGGGCTGAACCCCTCGCCCGGGGCGTTCGCATTCTTCACCTTGGTGGTGTGGCTGGTGCTGATGATGGCCAGCTCGCTGGTGCAACTGCTGAGCGCGGTGTCACCGGATTTCATATTCGGGAACTCGCTCATCTGCATTTCTCTGGCCATCTTCTTCCTATTCTCGGGCTACTTCATACCGAAGGAGAGCATACCGGACTACTGGCTTCCCATGTACTACATCTCACCCTACAGGTACCCGCTGGATACGCTTCTCATCAACGAGTACTGGGGCATGAAGGAGAGGTGCTTCTCTTGGCCGGAGCAGTCGACGGACGCAGCAGCTGGAGGCAAGTGCCAGCTCACAGGTTGGGAGGTGCTGAGGAGCAGAGGGCTGGAGAAGGACGGTAGGTGGGAGAACGTTGGGATCATGCTCGCTTTCTTCTTGCTTTATCGCTTTCTCTCTTGGATTGTTCTGGTTTGGAAGGCGTCCAACACCACCTACTGAACCATGCATGTAATTCTAAAAAATTAAGCTTCTAGCATGTTGTGGCCGTCGGCTGAATAATGTGATTCTAATTAAACCAAGCATTTTCGTCTCATATATATGTACATGGTAGGTAGGCGATGGAAAACTACTACCACCACAGGTCATGGTCCCCTTGACCGTACCTGTGTATATATGTACATATTGTCGGCTGGTAATATATATATACATAACTATATATTGAAGAAAAGAAGACCCGACTATATATAATTAGACATACTAGATGAGAAATAAGTACAAGCCATGGAGCATGCATGTTTGTTTACCAGCAACAACTTAGAAGACACTACAAAGAAAATAATCAAGCACATGCATATATATATATAGATTCAGGTAGCATTGGTGATCAGTGGGTCTTGAAAGGGGTATTGCATGCTGCACACAAATTAAGCATGTAAGTTCAAACCAAATTGGGAATAGCCATTCTTGGTAGCTGAGGAATATTAGAGAAATTTTTATTGACCAACTAGAGATCGAAGATGGTTCCTGCAAGTTAATTGGTACACTCCTAGAATGTGTTGCACCTTCGTTGAGAGGTGTTACCATTAATTACATTCAAAGGAAAGGGTTGGTGTTTACTTCTAAGGAATTGATTCCTTTAGACCTATCGCCCAAGAAACAAATCTGTATGGGAGATTACAGGCGGCCTTAGGTTAGAGTAAGCCTTGACAGAGCCTTTTATCCCAAGGAGTAACAAAAAAGCAGTAAAGTGATCGCACTTAAATCAAATCTTATGCTAGATCCTAAATATGTGTGCTGGAATCAATGAGAGTAAGAAATGTGATTAATATAGCATGAATCCTAATTGATTGGGTTTTTCAAAGATAAGAAAAAGCTAAGAGTGCTATCACAGGTGAACCCAAATGGTCTCAAACATTAGTGAAAGTAAAAGAAGAAATTCAAGATCCTCACGCTAAAAAAGAGATAGCTATTAAGAAACTCTTCAGGCAAAGACTTAATGCTTAGGATTCAATTGTCCTAAAACCATGGTAGGTATTGCACTACAAGAGAATAGCCCTAAGGTAAAGAGGTTCCCTAAACCATGAATAACTAAGTAGGAAGAAGTAGAGGAAACTTGAACCAACCAAAGAAATGGAACCATCAAGTAAGTTAATCCATACCACTAAAAATTCACCATTAGTTTCTTTGGGCACATCCATTATTTCATCAGACATAATCCTAAAACTCTAAAATTTTATATAGAAAAATCAAGAATACAAAAATTGAAAAACCTAAAATAAATCCAAAAGACCTGATTAATACAAAACTCCTAGTCATGAGGTATTGAAATTCCATATATGTTGTAGGTGGGGTTGAAGTAATCTTGATACAAGGAAGATCTAAACCAGTTTAATTTATGTGGTAGAAACAAAATCACCAGTTTCAAGTTCGAGAATCAATTCTCTGGCAAAAATTTAGATCTTATTAATGGATTTATTGTTCTATTATGACAATCATTTTGAGAAACAACGTAAAGTGAAATGTGATTTATTCTAGAAAAGTAATTTGAAGGAGACAAAATATTGAATTACACTACAATCTATATAGAAACATAGGCATTATTTCTCGTCTCTACCAATTAGTAACATAAATCATATTCATATGAAACGAGAACCATATGAAGCACGGTTAATGTTATGCAACTATTAATTTTCAATATGCATATAGCCATTTTCTTCTCCGTGTCTTCATTTGGTAGCTGTTTGGGTAGGTTTTTTTATGTTTAAATACATTTAATTATCTTGTCATTTTATAATTTAAACATTCTTTTGAGAAGAATGTCTTGTATGTATTATGTTCACATATTAACACAAACATAAAATTACAAAATTTCATTATTTGTAAAATGAAAGTATAAGATACGATTGTATGCAATTTCACAAAAAAACTTACAGAAAATATCAAAAATATATCATGTATGTGCATTTCCATTTGTAAACATTGATTCTAGTATGCAAGGGTATTTTGGTAATTTTATCTAATTTCACATGAGGTTTGTTTGTGCATTTATGACGGAAAGTGAATTTCATTTCTTTATTAAATTTTAGAATTTATTTTTCAAGTCTAAAGGATTAAAAATTAAATTTTGTCTCACTCCTTGTCACCCCTCCTATGTTTGACTTTCATGAAAAACTATGGTGAGGATGTTAGAGAGAGAGAGAGAGAGAGGGAGAGAAGGAGAGAAGGAGAGAGAGAGAGAAGGAGAGGGAGAGGGAGAGAGAGAGAGAGAGAGAGGGAGAGAAGGAGAGAAGGAGAGAGAGAGAGAAGGAGAGGGAGAGGGAGAGAGAGAGAGAGAGAGAGGGAGAGAAGGAGAGAGAGGGAGAGTGAGAGGGAGAGGGAGAGAGAGAAAAAAGATTTTCTCTAATTACTTCAATTTATTATTTAAGAATTTCATTAAAAATCAATTCTATCATATATACTAACACTTGAATTTTAATTTATGTTAAATTCCTAAATGTATATAAATACCTGAATTTCAAATTTTTTCTATTAAATTCTACAAAATTCAAATTCTATTAAAATTTAAATTTCAAATGTACAAACAGACACATTTCTAATGTCAAGGCATACTTTAGATGGTCTATATTTATATGTGCATGTTTCTATATGTACAAGGGCATTTTGGTCATTTTACCAATGCCTATGGGTATTTTGTATTCTTCTCCTACTATTTTAACATTTGCATATTTTGTCAAAATATATATTTTATACTGTTTAAGCTCATATCTAGGAGTATTTTGCATTTGAGCATAAGGATATTTTGGTAATTTTACTATTATATAAAAGGTCATTTTGAGGAATTTGAATATATGCATATTTTCCTCAATATTTTGACACTTATATATATTTTCATACCAAAATATATCTTTTAAATAGTTTAAGTTCTTTTTTAAGAATATTTTATATTTGGGCATAGGTAGGAATATTTTGTTAATTTTGCCTATGCATATGGCTATTTTACATCCTTTCCTATTATTCTAATATTTTACATATTTTTATGTCAAAATATATTTTTTTAAAAATTTAGATTTATATCTAGGAATATTTTATATTTTAGCATAGGTAAGACATTTTGATAATTTAACCTATATTCAAAAGTATTTCATACTTTTTCCTTTAATATTTTGACACTCATATATTATTACGTCAAAATAAATCTAAGCTCTTGTCTAAGAATATTTTATATTTTAGCATGAGTAAAGGATATTTTGGGAATTTACCTATGCATGGGGATATTTGGGAAATTTAGAGATATATATATCCCTTTAATATTTGATATGTATATTTTCATGTCAAAATATTTTCTAAAAGGTACTTTTCTACATAGTACTTTGATTTTATTTTGGATATTTATATTTTATATCTAATATATATATATATATATTATATTTTTATTTTACTTCAAATATTTATACTTCGTATTTAAAATATTTTAATTTTATTTCAGATATTTATATTTTTTATCTAAAATATTTTTTATTTCACATTGGATAGTTATACTTCATATCTAAAATAATTTTATTTTATTTTCAATACTTATATTTCATATACAAAGAATTTGATTTTTATTTTAGATATTTGTATTTTATAATTAAAAGATCTTTCATAACCATATATAAATCAAATATTTTTACCGAAAGTATATGCATTTGATTTGATTTTTTTTTTGCGTATACGTATTTATCGATTTGACTTGATATGTGCTCTTTTTTTCTGCACATATATATATTTCAATGATATATGCATCTCATTTTATGCATGTATGCGTCAAGGCTTGTATGCGCGTTTACATTTTTGCACATATGCTTATATTTTGCCCGAAAGATGTATTATGCCTTCAACTATTTATGCACATATACATTGATTGGCTATACGTGCTTTTGACATCATGTATGTATAGATATTTATCAAATTGGAATACATGTGCTCTTCGTTCATACATATACAAATTTAATTTCATGCATATGTACATGTCTGGAGGAAGCACATGTGCGTTAGGATATTACATAAGTGTTTATTTTGTCATATGATACATGTTCAATTATGTTTATCAGACGACGTACATATTCGATTATATCAAACGATATCTTCATTTTTCTATCTATCCGTTCCACTTCATTTTTTCTCTTTTTTATCATTTTTATTTCCTTTTTTTTTTTGGGCCACCGGAATCTGGACTGCCGCCGATCTCCAGTCCAGCCTATGATCATTTTTATTTTGAAAGCCCAGTCTGGTTCAAGTTTTTTATGTGTGTCTGCCATTCAAGCCCAGTCCGGCCCGATCAATTCGATTCAATTTTTTTTTTACGTGGGCTGTCTGCGGAAGTCTTGGATTCTGGATTCTCTTTCTGGATTTCAATATTTAGGTCGAATTTTATTTTTTTTGGGTGGACGTACTTATATATATTATATATTCGGTCTGTTCAGCCCTGTCCACATTGCCTCTCTTTTTTTTCTATGGACCGGACCGTTACAGTCCTTTTAAAGTTGTTGGTCCAACGGCCCACCATCATTTTGATTTTTCCTTTTTTTATATTACTATTACTATTACTATTATTTTTAGTTTTTTCCCTTCCTCATTACTATTATTTCAAGCTGTTGGTCGCCGCCGCCATCCAATCGTTCGCCAGACAAGCACCACGGTCCCGGCCTACCGCTGGCCGGATTCCACACGGCGCAAAGAACTGCAGAAGGGGCGACAATCTACGTTCGGATTGCACGCACGATGATGGCCCTTTAGATGAGCAAAATCAACGGCCGGGAATCGTCACCGGCTCCAGCTCTCCCTATGGAGTAAGGCGGCCAGCGACTTCACTTCCTTTACCATCGCCGGTTCCGGCCCTACACAAGGGGCGGAGCAGCCGACGGCTTTTTCTCTTGAGGGCCGGAGCGGTGGACGGCTGTTTTTCGTAAGGGCCGTCGCCGGTTCCGACGAGCGTCTTCACTCTTCTTCTGTGTGGGCGTTCGTTTGTTTCCGGCTATTTTTTTTGAAGCACCGCAAGCCCCTTTAATAGGCTCGGCGAATGAAGATCGTGGCGACGACGTCGCCGGCGAACGTGGGCCGACGAGAGTTGAAAATCTCCTCCGTCCTCCTCTCCCTTCATCAATGTTTTTTCTTCAATACTTCCGCCAATCCTCAAAACGCGTATATGGATATTTAACGGAAATATGTACGTGAATATTGAGTGGATATTCATGTGCTGCATCTGTGCCCAAACCCTTTTAAAAACATACACGCACGCACGGACACACACACCAGGTTTTTTATTATGCATATAATAATAGTATACGGGTTTAATTACAAAATCAAAGGTGTGAATTATAATTATAATTACGTCAGGTATTATTATTATTACTATATACTCGTTAAATTCATTTAAAATGCAAAACATTATATAGACATTCTAATTTTTTTTAAGAAAAAATCACCATATTTGTACGCCGCGCCACGTAATTATTACGTACGTTATCGTATGGACCTAACATTACAGTATCAACTTACGGGAAAGTGGGAAATTAAAAATTTCACGTCCAATCTTTTTTGGATAAAAAAAGCAAGCTAAATATAAATACAAATTTTAAAATATCGTTAATTAGCTCCGAAGTTTCCCAAAGCGGTACAGATTTTAAAATATCGAAGGTTTGGGAATATTAATTTGCATATATCTTTTAAACTATAATATCAGATTAGATAACCTTAAAAATACAAAAATGAAAGCTATACGTGGGTACGTATACATGTATACATAGTGGTCCTTGGCGGAGGTCTCTCCGTCACCGTCTGTCCCCCTCGCAGGTCACGTCGGGGGTTACAGAAGAGTTCAGAAGGGGCAGGCCGGGATGGGAAAAGACTGGAGAGATAAATAAAGGAGAAAAGAGAACCGAGAGACCACTTCTACAAGAAACCTCTCTGCACAGCTTTTAGCTTTATCAAAAAGCACACTGCAGCTTTTTTCTCTTATTTTCATTGTTACTTTGTTTGTAAGGGAAGGGAAGGGAGGAGGAAAAGCTCTCTCTCTCTCTCTCTCTCTCTCTCTCTCTCTCTCTCTCTCTCTCTCTCTCTCTCTCTCTCTCTCTCTCTCTCTCTCTCTCTGACTCTGTCTGTCTGTCTCGTCGTGTGATATCAAATCCGCGCCAAATCCCAAAATCCTATGAATCGCTTTTTTGACCAACCGGAGATACACAAAATTTGAATCCCGTTTATGCCCTACAACAGCTTAAAGATAAATACAGTTCAAGCGAGGATCAAGTTAAATTAAATGAAACAACTAAGTAAAATTGCAATTGAAGCTTTTTTTTGCATAATACATTGACGACAAATCTTTTCCAACATGTTTCCTTTTCACGGCATCACATTGCTCAACAAGTTAAAGACGGAAGACCCCCCCCCCCCCCCCCCCTCTTTCCCAAAAAAAAAAAGAAAAAAAAAAGTGATTAATAACTAAATTTATTAAATAATAACAAATAATAGTTCGTTTATAATTAACATCATCGGAAATTAGTCATTACATACAATATTACTAACAGATATTCAAATGTCATCGGAAATTATGAATAATTACGTTATATAGTATAATAATATTACCATATATAAAAACAAAACATACATTACAACTATATCAATATTAATATATGGATGATTAGATATTTATTATTTATAACATTACTAATTATGATTAATATTATATACGATATTTTCATTCTTTGTATTTTTCCTTTTTATTGTTATAATATCCTAATTTCTATCGAATATTACAGGGTTAAAAAAATTATATCAATTACATTCGTCATTTCCAAATATATTAATGGTAAGAAATTATACCATTTCATTTGTAATAATATCATTGTTAGTAACTAATTCTTTCACTTTATAATCTTATAAAAATCAATATCTGAAAGATATTATTAGATAATGATATCAATTATTGTTAATCATAAGTGTTATCGAAAATAGCTGTTGATTACTCGTAATTAGCAAAAAAAGTGCAAAATTTTAATTATTACTTTTAGAATTAGTGCTAATAATTTTTTATCATTACAAACTATTATAAATATCATGTCATATTATTATGTCATGCCAACAATACATTAAATTTTTATTTTCCCTTTATTACGAATTATTTTATATCTGGCATATTACCACTCTTAATAATGAATAAACATTAGTTAATAATATTTATAACCTTTGTAGTTTAAAATTTTTTGATAATTATCATTCACAATCATCTCATTGTTGACAATAAAAATTATTATTAATGGTATTATGAATTTTGGTACAATCAATAATTTCTGTTAAACACCAAGTTATTGACATTATTAATTTGAGGATTCATATCGTCATTCTTATAGCATCAATATTGTTATTTTCCTAGTTATTATGAATGTAATTACGCGTCGACAATCGACACGTTGGGAAGATAACAAACTCACTCCCTCGTTTCCACACATGCGACGGCTTACGGGAAGGATATACATAAACGTAGGGAAACTATAATCATCAAAAAAAAATCTCAGATCAAAGATAACAATATTTGAAATTGGAATTTTAAAAGGAATAAAAATATCACTCGAGAACGGAAGACCAAATCGTCTGAATCAATCGCAGCTTCGGCCTGCAAGAACTTCTTACTTAAAAGAATATATAAAAATATCAAAAAGAAGAATGACTCTGGGGCAGAAAGCGGTCTACATATTGTACCATAAAAGATTTTACATGGAAATGGGCACAATACCCGCACTGAGGTACGCTAACGACGTGCTCACATCACATCCGTCAATTCATGTCCATCAACCTTCTCACCTCCCTCGTAGAACAAGAAGCCGAAGAATTAATGTGGGAGCGGAGACTACTACCGTCCAATGGCATCACACAAGCATCGCACGCCACCGCCTTCAGGAAAGGGGAAACCACACACCACCTAGGAGCTCCTAACGTACAACACACGGGTGTATAGTGGTATATATATCCATCCATTGATTGATTGCCTTCTCCGACGAAAGAAACCCTAACTAAACAGACCCACACGCGGAGACGAGCTTTGATATATAAAACCAAAGCCAGATAATTAGCACATGATCAACGAGCTGCTACAGTTTCCAATGCATGCCACGGGCATTCTCCATCAATAATGGCGGTGGTGGTGGTGGTGGAGGTGGAGTGGTGGACGATTGGCGGAGGTAGCTCCCCATGAAAACGTCACATGATCTGAGTGAGAACTAACGTCGGCGTTTGCACCACCGCTACCGCTACCGCCACCGCCACCGTATGATGTCCCAACTACCGGCGACGTGGAGATGCTTGTCGGCTTCACTTCCTCGCCCCCACCCTCGCTGTCGTTGTTCTCGTCGGGTACCGCTCCTTCAAGCCTCTGATACTCCGAGTTGCTGAACGTCGCCGCCACAATCACCACCGGCCCTGCCGCCGTCAGCCCTCCCACAACCGTGCCCCCGTAAACCGCACCCTGTGGCCCCGCCACCGTCACGCTGAAGGGTGAAGAGGAGGAGGAGGAAGAGGACGAAGGCAGAATGGTGGCGGAAAGAGAGACAATGTCGAAGCGGCCGTGTAAAGAGTAGGTGGCGTTGGTGGAGTTGGATGAGACCATGGCCGAGACGTGGGGGTGGCGAAGGACGACGTTGATCACCGACCCACTTCCGCTGATGACGGAGATCCCGACGCGGCGGCGCATGGCGAACTCCGACACGGCGTCGATGACGTTTGTACCGGACTTCAGCTCAAGGACTGCGACGTGCATCGCCGATTCGTCCTTCTGCATTATGACCATTGGCGGCTTGGGTTTGTTCTTGGAGCCCCGGGGGCGGCCCCTGGGCTTCTTGGCAGAGGAGGAGGATCCGCCGGCTGGGGTAGTGGTGGCCTCGCCGGCGGTGGGAGTGATGATCGAAAGGTCGGTTTTGGTAATGGGGGTTAAGTTGACCTTGGTGGTGTTGTCGGTGTCAGAGTCGGAAGTGTGGTGTTCGGTACGAGGAGGAGGGTTGTGGGAGGGGGAGATAGGGGAGGAGGCGGCGGCGGTGGCGGCGGCGGAGGGACCACCGAAGCTCGCCATTGGATGGGAAGTAGGGACGTGATGACTTTCTACGATGATGGCAAGGGTGGTGGGGGAAGGGAAGGAGGGGGGGGGGGGGGGGGGGGGTAGGGGTGGATTGGGTGAATGTAAAACGGTCACTTGAATATATAGAAAAATATTTGTTTAATATATTAAAAATTTCCTCCTCCCTCGTTGAGTTCGTTTGACCTTAGCAGGCGGAACTGTGTTCCTCTAACAACTGACACTCATATCAGTGACTTTTTGAGTCTTTGAGGTTTAAATTCCTTCGATACATGTATTAAAAAAAAAAAAAGATTTATGAAAAATAACATAAAATCTACAATTATTTGATCCTTTAATAGGGGTGGGTCTCAAATGTCACAATGCAACAATTCTGAAGGTTTAACATTGCCATAAGAAAGTGAAAGTTCAGACTTCCACTTAATTCATGCCAAGCACAACTTTGTATTTTTATTGTTCAAAGAAAGACCTAAAATCCTATAGATTGACCGAATAATTTCGAAGGGATGTCCCACACTTTTGTGCCAAAGAGAACTTTAATCTTTATTGGTGGACGAAGTCTAATTAAGTGTCGAAGTGAAAGCAAATCTCCATATGCAAAGAAACAACCTTCTTGTTAATTTTGAAATGATGATGTTTGTGTTTAGCTCCCCATTTGTGCAAGCTCCGCCAGGTCCACATCAACAAGAAAGTCATCAAATTCAATTACGTAGTTAAAAATTATTAGACAAAGATAAGAATGTATGCAACTTTAGGGTGCTGGAGAATTTCATTTAAAAAGAGATATCTAACGCCATAATTAAAGAAAAGTAGAGACACTTTTGAGCCACTTAATTTTACTTGATCGTTACCTTCAAGGTGAACTTTCTCTGGTGGTTGACTGGACAACAATCTAAGGCTAATTTGACGTGCATGCATGCATGTTGAACTTCTGAGAAAAATTAGTGCCATTTGCGATGAAACCTAGATTATCACTGGCCATAACTTGTTGACGGTTGTTGTCATTTCCCATCCAGAAATATCTTGTTGAAGTTTCCATTCTTCCATCGAATGCTATTGCTTTTTTTAAAACCTTAATATGATGCAAGTTTGCAGCCCCCCCACATTTATTTCCTTGTCCATGCATGTTGAGCTACATGCATGGTTATCAGTGCATGGGCGCAGGATCTAGAGTTCTTTCTTCGTTAATCACGACACTTCAGAGACAAACAAGGAATGCATCTCTTTATTATATTAGTTGGAGGACACCTCATCCTCCAGAATCTACCATGTCCAAACATTGGAAACCCTCGTTGTGTAGATAGCCTAGGATTGATCTCCCATCAACGCACCCCTAGCTAGCAAGCTCCCAACAGCAAAACCCTTACGAATTGAGGAATGTTTTAATTTCTTTGTAAAATTAAGAATTTCTGGTAGATTTTGAAATTACAATGATATTATACAAAAGACTCGGTAGGGGTTTGTGTATTCAGAAAAGAGAAAAGATAAAATCATTTCTTTTGTATAAAAAGTTCTTTTATCCCGCTATTTATCGTCCGCTCTTTTTAAAAAATGACAAGAAACCCTTGTTTGACTCTCCTTGAATTTTTCCTTACAAAACCCTCGTCACTAAACTTTCCTCCTGATGCCGGAACTTTTGGATATTTTCTCCCAGATGTGCGTTATCAATTGTGAGTTTGCAAACAAATTGAATCTACAGTCATCGCCATTGTTGAGCTCTCCTCTTGAATATGTTCATCAATTGTGCATCTACAGATGGATTGAAGTCAAAGTTATCGTCATTGCCATCGCTTTTTGTGTAAGCCTCCTATTAAACAAACCAACCTCTTTGTATTCATCTATTGCTTTAGTGCCAATTGTGACATTACTTTTTGTGTGTGTGTGTTTCTTCCAATTGCTTGCTATCAGATGCTTCCATATTCTACTCGAATGTGTTTGCAAGTGCTTTTGGAAGAAGAAGAAGAAGCAGCGGCAGCGGCAGCAGCTGTCGCAGGAACTTTGACCGAGCTGACGATTACGATTTGACGAGAAACGCTGGTACGAAAATTATGGCGTGCACGCGCGTGTTGACGTAGCAGCTTTTTTTGAGCACCACGCAGCTGCAGCTGTTATCATGGGAAATAAAAATCAAAACGATTAAGAGAGAAACCACCGCCAAAGCCATGGCAATAAAACCGGCAGGGAAGGACTTGGGTTTCGTACGTGATCCCCTGGGCGGTGACGCACGAGAACGATAACAAAGGAAGGCCAGGGTTGCCTTGCACGCGAAAAGTTTCCAAAGTGATGATGGATCAAATATTCTTGCACTTTTGCGTGGACGACAGGAAAAAGATACTAATAATCGGTTGTACCCGTAGTTTAACTCAAACAAGATCTTTGTGATCTTCGTAAGGTTGACGTTTTCTGCAAAGAAGATCTTCGATGTGCAAACGACAGCAGATTTACGCGGATGAACAACGACGCCTCTAAATTTTCCGATAAAATCTGCGGAGAAATTACAATTCAGATAAAAAGGCTTTCGATATCCAAAAACAAATACGACAAGCCTGACATTAATTATACCTTGACGGGACCTTTTTTAACTTAAGGTGGTTCTTGGTTGCTTGGAGCAATTAAATGCAAGAAAGCCGAATGCCAGCTATCCATATATATATTAGATGATGGGCCATCGGAGCTGCTCGAGGAAAAAGAAGGGCGCAAGGAAAAGGATCGTTACCTACTTGTCAATAATTTATGAGAAAATCGTAGGACTTCCTTGAATTTGGATTTGTTTTCTCTCCTCGTTGTCAATTTTATTTTTAACTTCAAATTTTTATATGACATTAAAGCGCATTCACATACATTTATTCCTAAACACTAATTATATGAGTAAGCTATAATAAATAGAGATAGGTACTGTAAATGGTCTTACGTTGAATAGATAAAAATTAAATCTAAATTTATATACGTTAATTCTCTTCATTTACTACTGATTAATTTTAAATTAAAAATTCCAAACTCTCTCACGTGTACGTGAATTTCAAGACCAATTTATACATATTTCATGTTGGAAAATGAAATAAAGAGAAATACTTTAAACAACGAGAAATGTAAATGATAAGACATGACAAGAAATATAAAGTTATCTAGACTAATATAACAACTAAGTCAATGCTAATTATATATGTCCAACTACCAAACATGTAACAATAGAAATAACATAAGTTTAATAAAAGTCATGACTTCAATAATAGTCATAACTTCACATTTTTTTCAAATAGTGTCATAACTACTCTACTTTTCATGGTTAAAAAAAAGGTCATTTCATTTCCAATATTCGCTCTTCATTTGTAAGATCTTCAATTTCAAGGAGTATGAGAATACAATCTTATGGTTCTCTTCTTACTTTAGATTTTTGATATATCTCATCTTATTCTACAAACTTCTCGACAAAACTACTAATTTCATTCATTGACCTCGCAATGGGCTAAGAAGATTTAACATGTGGTTGAACTTTTTTTTTTGACTTTCTAATTACATTTTCTACAATAAAAATGCTAGAGCTACCTTCATCCTCTGTAACATCAAAAAATATTAGAAGAACCTAAGTATTGAAAATAAGAAAGATGTCCACAGGTTCTAAGAGATCTATATCCTATGTGACTTATACATCATAGAGAACTTGACTATTGACTATAATAACTTTATTTCCATCAAACACCATATATAGATCATCATATTATTGTATATGATTTAGATTTAGATCGATTTTTATAAATATTGCTACAAGAAATAAATATAAAAAAATATATTATTATTTGAAAGTTCACTTGCAAATGAATAATACAAAATAAAATATTTCACCTACACAAATTTATCCTAAATTTCTTTTGAAATATTGATATGGTCACGAATGTAGTCTCACCTCTATCCACTTTGTTTTGAAATTTTAGCATAATTTTTATATATTATATTCTAAGTCTTCATTCTACTTTCAACATGTTTTTTCTCAATATTTACTTAAGTCTTATTATTATACTTTACAATTACTTTATTCCATGTATCCGTTTTGATCTTTAAGTCTTAAGTAACATTTTTTTCTCTAATTTCTATTGCTAAAATGCTTAAAAAAAATTCATCTTGTTTGGTGCTCCAATTTGTTTATTTCTTCTTTTTAGAAGTTATTTTCCTATAATGTATATGCTCAACACTCCCAGATAATATAAATTCAACTCCCAAATATATATGCGACACCATGCAATTCGATAATATAAATACAAGTTTCACATATCTATCCATGTAAGTAATTGTACTAGTCATGCATGGCTACGTTACATCAATGTACATCCATGGAACATCAATAAAAGTCCATTTCCTATATGCCAAATTCATTCAAGTCTTTTATGTATGCATAGGAAGAACAAAAACATTACATAAGACATCTTTCAAAGTGTTGTGGTGCTCTCCCTTACAAAAAGATATGAAATTTTCATATCTTTTTCAAGGAAAAAATATTTTCAAGGTGTTGTGGATGTCCTATATGATACTACATGCCCTAGCATGATGCACTAGTTGTGAGTGCTGTTAATCTGTAAATGATTGCATAAACAAATCTTATTACTTCTTCATTAAATTAAATGAATGCAAAAAATAACGACGTAGTGTTATCAAATTCTTCTGCCAACTGACTGAAAACAAATCAACTGACTGTTAGAAGAATGTTGTAAATCAAATCTTGCATCAAACTGAAAACATTTAAAGAATTGTCAAAAAATTGTTCGATCACTGGTACTTAAGAATTTAACGAGAATTCAAAAGATGTCTCAAACCACAAAAATTAGCCTCAAATTCTTTATTCAAAAACTATCATTAAAAATTCTGTGAGCAAATACTTATGTTGAATATTGAAACGAATGTCCTACTGTCCAAAGGAGAAATCAGCGATAGTGAAATAGACATGAGTGATCTGTGATAGATGATATGCAGGAAAAGTAGAAGTGATCTAGAAACACATGAGTGGAGAAAATGTGGTGATAGAAATGAAAAAAAAACTACAGAAAAGGGAAGCCAAATTTAGAATCAATGAAGTTTGCAGTTTACACCTTTACAAAAGAAGAGTGATCAAACCCAGGTTACAATTAGTTTCAAAAAATATTTGAGCACATGCCGAAATTCAAATTTTTTCAAAACAGCAGAGCATTCAGAAAGAAACCCTACTTGAACTGGTTTACTACTCAAAACAGAAACACTGATATAGATAATAATGATAGTTTATAAATCAAATTTGTAAACAAGCATCCTACAAATGATTTTATCTGATAGGCAACAAAATGGAAAAACACAATAGAATTTTTCAATTATGTTACACTTTACTACAGGTAAACATATCCTCAAATAACCAGTCTGTATATTATACAATTATGTTAACAAGTTTGTATATTATACAATTACGTTAAACATAACTTTACTAGGAAATGAAATAAAGCATAACAACAAACAAACTGTTAAGATGAAGGTACATAGAAAAGACCGACTAAACATTAGAAACAAACATCAACATCTTGGGGAACTAAAATAATGGCATTGAAACAACTTGTAGATGGTTACACTTTGCAGAATACTGCACTGAAACCAAATATCTGTATTTTCAGATGAACCCAGATTCCAAATATCTTGTTCTATTTGTTCTTGGGGAACATTAGAAACCAAACCAAATATCCTGTTCTATATGTTTGTCAAATTACCTTACTTCTAGAAGTAATATCGACAATCACCACTTATATTATAATGTATGTTGATAATATCATCATCATAAGCTCTAATGTTTAAGATGTGCAAAATATCATTGATGCATTAAGCAAGACTTTTGCTGTTTAGGTGTGGAAGTCAAACAAACTGCTAATCAGCTGCATCTGTCACAAACCAAGTACATTATTGATATTATGAAACGTTTTAAATTAGCTGATATCAAGCGCTATTGCATACTTATGGCATCATCTACAAAGCTTACAAGTACACAAGGACAAATGTATACCTAACTCAATCATTCCTCCTCTCAATCGTAGAAATCAGATGTACACAAGAAATCGCATAAATTAGATTCAATATCATTCCTTCCCTCGATCATTCTCAAGTAAAGACATCGGATTTATACGATTGAGGGAAGCCCAACATATAAACATGATAACTGGAGAAGTGTATACCTACGGGGACAATGGCTAGCGACGGACGACTGGCGACTGGCGACTGGCGACAGAAGGAGGAGGACGACGGGTGACTGGCGAGAGAGTGTTCAGGCATTCGAGGTGACGAGCGACTGGTGACAAAGCGTTCGAGCATTTGAGGCGACGGGCGACGACCGGTGGTGATGGGCGATTGGTGAGAGGAGGACGAGGACGACGACGAACACCGCTATAGACATTCGATGGAAAACATGAAGAGGTTCGTGCGTGTCGAGGTTTTCAGAGGTTTCGACCGGTTTCTAGTCGTTGTAGAGGTAAGGAAGGGGAAAAAGAAATTTAAAGTTATTTATCCTTCCGTTTTCCTTGTGCACGGACGCCGATAACATGAAAAATGATTTCCTTTCATTTTTCATGGTTATCCATGTATGCAAATCCCTCCTCACTGTAAAGATGTACGTACACGTGCAACAAATAATGAGAAAACCATGGATAAATATTGGCAGTGTCCGTAACGAGTAAATTATTTTGAAGGATATACTTGATATTAAAAATACTTTCAAAGATATACAAACAAAAAGATATCAAAAACAAGTATTCATAAGAATTGTTAATTACTAGAGTCAAAATTAACCCATCAACCACAACCTTTTGCATTCAAGGCGATTGCGCTAATTGCACATAGACTACTTCACGACGTCCACGCAAATAAATTGTAACTTAAAACTAACACTGCCAGTTTCAATCATCTTAATATTCAGACACGAAATGTCGTAAATAGTTTAAACTTTAAATCGAATACATCACTATCAAGATCGTTTCTCCAAGAAATCAAGCATAGTAATTTTGTATTTATATTTCATGAATTATCACTTAATGAATTAAGATAAAGTACTTAATACTTGAAATAAAAAATTGTGCGCACTGCTAACCACATATTTACTCCAACTGAAAATTTAATTGTAATTTTTGAGTTTTAAGTTTCAAAGTTCAAACCTTTAAGGTTATTAATGTCCTTAGTGTTATTTTGATATATTTTTTATGCGATCTTTGAATATTATTTATTAATGTCCTTAGTGTTTTTTCTGGTTTGCATTCCAGATTTTTCTTGATTTTCCAACAAATCTGGATTTTCAAATTACCTTTTGTTATAGACACATCATTAGAAAAATGACAAAAAGATTACTTTTCTTTGTTATTTTATTTTCTAAGTTTTCTTTCACCTTTTTTTTAAAATTTTTTTTACGTTATTCAGATTCAGGTCGGTTTTTAAAAAAGGCAAACGGGACACGAAGGCATCGTAGTAAATATTGTTTTTGTCGAGATTTTTACGTTCAACAAGGACACTAAATTCTCAAAAGAAATTCTACTTCTCCTCAAGGCAGGTTGCAGGTAACATGGATCTTACGGATTCTACTTTTAGAAGATGAAAAAACGAACTCAAAGAAGAATAAAATTATCATTTTTCGTTATTTTACGGATTCTCAAAAGAAATTCTACTTATTTTTCGTTGTTTTTTCTAATTTTGATCGGTTGTCCTCTTTTAAGACATTCTCTCAAAGCAAGGGTTAATTATCATTTTAATTTAATCCACCTCATTTAAAAAAAAAAAACAAGAACAATATTCCCTGCATCCACCTTGTGCATCAGCTTCCATGCACGAAGCCAACTCATGGATCGTTTATATTTTGGGTGACACGACTTTGGCGTAAACAATTCACGAGAGTATGCGGTGCAGGCAACGGGCGACATCATCATGATCTGCGGCAACGGTGATGCCAACGTGTCTACTGCCCAATCGCGCTTACGTATTTGTGGGCCAGTGCACGGATGGCGGTGTTATACATGTTCTGCCACACGCCGCCGCTTAATGATACATCACCTTGTCGGTATGGAGGCGAGTCGGTCCGGCGCTCACCTTGTCTGGGAAGACCTCGCCGTTGTATTGCCGAGCTACGGTGGCCTCCGTCCGGCCAAGAAGCTCGTACAAGGGCTCGCGGGCTATGCCCAGCCGGGTCGCATTCTCGCCGTCATGGGCCCTTCAGGCTCCGGCAAATCAACCTTCCTCGACTCTCTTACAGGTGCGCGCGCACACACATTTTTATGTGGAGATCGATGCCAGTTACCGTATATGTTCGAATTAATATGATGCCAATTACATGTTCAGGCAGACTAGCCGGCAACTTGTTGATGGGAGGGACCATTCTTCTGAACGGCAGAAAGAGGAAGCTCAACAGTCACGGGCTCGTCGTAAGCGAATGCTACAAAACCAAAACATACGATTATGATTTTTTTTGTTTCTTAAACTTTTGGGGTACGTGCGTGTGTGGTGAAGGCGTACGTGACGCAAGAGAACACACTTCTTGGTACGCTGACGGTGAGGGAGACGATCGATTACTCGGCCCAACTGAGGCTGCCGGGAACCATGACGAAGGAACAAGTCCGGGACGTGGTCGAAGAAACCATGGACAAGATGGGCCTTTCCGATTGCGGGGACCGGCCGCTGGGGAACTGGCATCTTAGAGGCATCAGCGGCGGGGAGAAGAAAAGGCTGAGCATAGCGTTGGAGATACTGACCCAACCGTCTCTGCTGTTCCTCGACGAACCCACCACCGGGCTCGACGTCGCGTCCGCTTACATTGTGGCGATGACCCTGCACCAGATGGCGCGGGAAGTTGGCACAACCATCATCGCCTCCGTCCACCAGCCCAGCGGGGACATTTTCGCTCTCTTCGACGATCTTTGCCTCTTGTCCGGCGGGGAGATGGTCTATTTCGGTGACGCCGAGAAAGCCATCGAGGTATGTGCAAGTCCTTATTCACCTATACAACTGCATGCGATTTTATCAACCCTACCGCCGGCGATCGGTACGGTACCGACGCTGGTTCCAACTCAAACCCAGTATTCTATACTACCCCTTTTGATGCGCCTCATCTATCGTTGAAGATCGGATACATGCCAGGAAAGACTTGAATTTAAATGTAACAAAAGTATTTTTTTTAATATAATAGTGATTTTTATATTTATTATTTTTAGACTCTTAACTAATTAAATTGTTGCAGTTGGCCAACAAAAAAAAAAAACTAATTAAGAATATTTTAGTATTGTATTTAGAATTAGAAAATTCTAAAAACTTAAAATACTTTTTCCACACTACAGAATAATATATATATATATCTCGGATCACTTAACTAATTATAATATATAAACAACCGTACTTGTAATTCGTGCTAAATTTTGAATCGAACACAAAACATCACTATTGTTATATAAAGTGTGTAAAAGACCTTTTTGCTGCACATTTATAAAATTCAAAAATATATATAAACTAAACTCAAAATCTTCTATTGTATTAAAGTAAAAGAATGGCTGTGGAAACGAATAGATATTTGTTTGAGAAATATTAAAGTGAGTTTTCTTTTAAGTACACAGAGGATTTAAATTAAATAACGAAACATTTTAATGCTAACCAACATTACTTTTCTCATTCCTCTTCCGTAATAATCGTCCAGAACAAAATCACATGGACTTTCTTATTCGGCAAAAAAAAAATCTAAGGTACAGAAATTAAAAGCTTTCCAAAGATGTAGCTAAAACACACACACACACACACACACACAAATATATATAGGAATGATTGAGATTGAAATTTAATGGTACCGGTCTATACAAATTTATGATACCTATGTAGATATTACTTTTTATTTATATGATAATGGAAACACAATGGAAAGCTCCAATTGCAAATGGCATCACGCAAGGAACTATTAGTCAGTCAGTATGCCCATGACTACTTTCCGAAAGAATGCCCATAAATATTATGCATTCCTTTAAATATGGTCTTCAACTATCTGGAAAAAATTATGGGAATTTAATGCATCTTACAGTTTGGACAACTAAGACATTAATAAATGAGAAACCTTTAGAAGGTAGAAGCTAGATCGATCTGATTGTTTGATGGTAATTGAATTACATGTAATATAATATAATTAAATTAAATTAAAATACCTGAATTTTTATAATATTAGATTCGAAATTTGTACAATATTTTTTATAATGCAGCCAGGGATTTTAATTAATTAGGGGCCTGGTAGAAGATATGACATGAATTAATGCATGCTGGGCTAATTGATAGATGTTTCGCATGAATCCATTTATAATCATGTTGTGTTCAGATTGAGATTTTTCACCCATATATTAGTGGTATTGAGGTATAATTGTATATATCATGTAATAAATTAGATGAGCCGTCCACCCATTTTACCACACCTACTCAACACTCCATCACAAGTCCCATTGAACTCTTCGAAGTTCCTGATTGGTGTGTGGTCTTGCTCATCAAATAAGTGGGGACTGTAGTTGATGTGGAATAAATGGACGTTGTTCTGTTAGCAGGGGAGAGAAGCTTAGCTTTCCATCCATTAATGGGAGGTTTTCCCAAAAAGTGCTTCGTTTGCCTCGTACGTCAAGGATTAATTTTTCCCCATGCGTTTCATGGTGGCCAGTGTTGTGGTACTTATGTGCTTCTTTCATGTCTCTCGGATATCCCGGAAGATGTTGGAGCGGATCCATTATAACTACTTGAAGTTCTTTTACCATCCTTTGATTTCCCAAAGATCATTCCGAAAGAAGATCTTCTGCAATAAAGGAAGGTTGGAGACTGTTGGGCTATAATGTATGACTCATCGAGATGCCATGAGGGAGTTGTCGCTATTCGGTCTCCAACATCACATCATTTTAGAAAAGAATGGATTGAAACGGAGTGGTGATATATAACACATGGGTGAGCCATATGGGCCAGTGGTGGCTAGCTTGAGTGCTCATTGTTCTTGACTTTGGGATAAAGGCCCTTTGGAAACCCTCTAGATTAAGGGATCCATCTCTAAAGCATTAATGTCGCATATATATATCATGTTAGTGTTGTCATTAATTACCTATATAAAGTATCCCAAAATTTTTGAAAGAATATGTCATAGAGTCGATGTCCATCTAGACCAAGAACCGTCGAAGGGTAGAAAGTGAATATTATTTGTGACTTCTTCATCAATGCCGCTTGATATATATGGAGTTGGTAGTTCTTGTTTCATGCATCATTTCTGATGACCTGCTGGTTAGACCTTCCCTAGAGTTCACTCATCTCTGGCTCATTCAAAGATGCATGTTCTGAAGATGCCTTTAAAATAGATCTCAAAGATGCTAGTACTGGCATTTTCATCAATGTAAAACTTAGAATTCGAACATAAGGCCCCTGGGTTTTGGGAGGTCTGTGGTAGTAAGCTCTCTTTGTACGTTCCACTACAATGAATGGGGATCGAGCTTGTAGAATGTTATTAAGCAACGTTGATCAATATATATTTGTACTTGTATGCTTGTATTGGGTAGATAGTAATGGAATTCCACGTACCGATCTTTCTCCGGACACAAGTCCATCTTTCTCGTAATATATATGTATATCCGTGCGTGTGTTTGTTTGCAGTTGTTCCGACACGCAGGATTCCATTGTCCGAGCAGACGTAATCCATCCGATCACTTCCTCCGATGCATCAACACGGACTTCGACAGCGTCAATAGGAAAATAAGAGAGTTGAGAAGATTTCAGACGGTGGCCACTCCGCAAGAAGGCACGAGCGTAGATCCCTTGATATACATGGAAACCTCAGAGATCAAGGCCAAGCTGATCTACCATTACATGAAATCCCAGCAGGCAGTCGTGTTGAAGAGGAAGACGACGGAAATTTCCAAACTCGTACGTCTGGGCTTCTATTTAGCCATGCATGATCGATCGATCACCTCCCCTTCCTCCTCCTCCTCCTCCTCCTCCTCCTCTATTAATTGTTTAACTAATTTGAAGTGATGGTATGGTATATATATCATTAATTAAAATGCAGGAATGCGAGGTAGTGGATGGGTGGAAAAAGGGCAGCCATGCAAGCTGGTGGAAGCAACTGACCACCTTGACGAGGAGATCCTTCGTGAACATGAGAAGAGACTACGGCTACTACTGGATACGGATCCTAGTCTACGTCGTGGTCTCCCTCTGCGTGGGCACCGTCTTCTTCGACCTCGGCACGAGCTACGAAGACATATCTGCCAGATCTTCCAGCGCAGGCTTCGTGTTCGCGTTCATGTCCTTCATGTCCATCGGCGGCTTCCCTTCCTTCGTCGAGGAGATGAAGGTGTTCACCCTGGAGCGGTTGTCCGGCCACTACGGCGTCCTTGTATTCGTTCTCTCCAATCTCATATCCTCCTTCCCTTATCTTCTGGCCGTTTCGCTTTGCTCGTCGGCCATAATGTACCACATGGTCGGACTTCATCCCGGATTCTCGCACTTCCTCTTCTTCACCCTCGACTTGTACGCCTCCCTGGCCGTGGTGGAAGGCGTAATGATGTTCATCGCATCCTTGGTTTCCAATTTTCTGATGGGCGTCGGAGCTGGAGTTGGAATCCTGGTTAGATCGAGGCCACCCTTCTTGCATGTCCTGGTTCTTCGATTATTGCAATCAATATTAATTGTAATTAATTAGCCTATATATGGACGACCTCCTCTTTAATTAATTTGCAGGGAGTTATGATGTTAGCAGCTGGATACGTTCGATCCCTACCCGAACTTCCCAAAACCTTCTGGCGTTACCCGATTTCTTATGTGAGCTTTGGATCCTGGGCGTTGCAGGTAATTAAGTCCTGCGTGTGTATATATATATATTGTAATCCCTATCTCATTATCTAAGCCGTCGATTGCTAATCAGTTACTGTCTACTGCTACGTACAATTTTAATACTGAACGAGCTTCACGTTTCCTTCTTTCCTTTTTTGTTTGTTGTTCTTCAGGGGCAATACAAGAATGATATGCTCGGCCTGGAATTCGATTCTTCGGGGGGCGCGCGCCAAGGCACCAAACTAACAGGAGAATATGTGGTGACCAAGATCTTTAGAGTAAGGTTGGACCATTCCAAGTGGTTGGATTTGGGTATGATCTTCGCTCTACTCATCTCCTATCGACTTATGTTTTGCTTGATACTAAAGTTCAAGGAGCAGGCTTCACCCTTTGTTCGATTGCCTCATGCACGGCTAAGTACGCATGGCAAATATGCGCTTGCAGTGAACAAGAAGCTGCCTGTCTCTTCTCGGAATCAATCACTCCATCCATTTCATATGTAATACATTGGGGAACCTGCAGCCTCGATCTTTAAGATCGATTATTGCGTCCAATTAAGACGATACTGTCAAATATATTATCAATCAGCTACTACTATTTTCCCTTGTGATTGCTATATATATATAGTCTACACCATTCATTCATTTTAATTCAATGCTCAAATCTAATTAAAAGGGTGCATATATAATGGCACGCGTACGTACCTGTGGTGAAATGGTATCTCCACCTTCACCAATACGTACAAATTAATCTAAGCTTGTCGATACCATTCTTTCTTTTTATTAAATTTCAATCGTTGATTTTTAAATGAAAAAATATCGATTAATATACTTCAAATGAAGGTGAAACTTTAATAAGTAGTAGATTATATTGCAGATTAATTAATTATATAAAATAACTTGAAAAATGGATCAGGTGGCACCACCAAGGACGTTATTCTATATTTTTATTTGTTTGTTGGATGGATGAGGGTTAGTTTTCTCTCCTACTTTACTTTACTTGGGCACAGGTAAAGATTTTGAAAAAGTAATTAAACGAATTGATATTTATTACTAAACGGGTAATTATATATATATAGTATAGGACTAGCTATTACTTGGATATATATATCCAATCAATATATTGTCCATATAACCAATAACTCTTAACAGGGTAAAAAAACTAAATTCAAGTTTAGTAAAAAAAAAAAAGATTCTATTATGAAATGCATTAAAATAACTAAAAAGTTTATCACTATCGTTATCTTCTATCAAGCACAAGCACTGATTGCGTAAAAACACATGGAAATTAAACAATCTTCACTCCTCGATCTGTGAGATCTCAACAAATTAAACCAGCAAATCCATTTCACATTGATAGAAGTACATTAGAGCCGAAGGACAGCATGCATCTTATATTTCTTCATTGCATTACCCCCCCGGTGGCAAAATAAAATCGATTATTTCTTCACCTTTTATGTATCGTTTACTTCACGTAGCAGTCCTGACGCACGATGGCGCTGTTACTCGCACGCACATAAACCACACATCTTGAAATTTTCTGAAAAGTCAGTGCATATATTGAGAACCATAAGCACGTTTTGTGCATGATTGGATTTGCTAGAAGTTAAATTTTGTAAAATTGTAATTATAAAATGTTTGAGATTTTAAATGTTATTCAGTAAAATCAGTTTGAAGTCTTTTAGATTTTATCTCAGTTTTACTTTCAAATTTTGTGCACAGGGAGAGAGAGAGAGAGAGAGAGAGAGAGTTGTAAAAACTCTGAAAATCTACAATTTCGAAAAAAATAAACTACGAAATCCTATTCAAAATCTATAAGATTCTCTCTAAATTCTTTTATGTCAAATTAAAATGTTTGAAAACGATTTTGTTCAATTACACAGGATATAGAAGACGATTTCAAATGGAAGACAACAGATCTAATCTTAAGCGTTTACTTTTGGTGTTTGATAACAACGAAGCTGCTAAAGAGCGGAGGTGATGTGTACTAACCTCAAAAGGGAGATAGAAAACCAGGAAGCCCATCTTCAGATGAGCGACGAGAGTCAACTCCAGAGGTATGTGATCCTCGGCGAGGTCCTCAGAGATTTCGTCGTTCTCAACCGGAGACTCGAACTTGACCACGAAATTAGCGGTCCACGACTCTTTCTCCGACAACCTCCCGCTGCTACTCACATCCGTCGAACCAAGCACGGTGCTGTGGTAGGCGACGGTGGCGCCCAGACGTTGGTATTCCAGCAGGAAAAACACGGCGTTGTTCTTAAGGCTGACGGTTGGCTTGATGGCGCCTTTAATCGTAGCGTTGTCGGAGCCGCCGGACGCATGGAAGTCCATGAGGCGGATGCGGTCGACCTTGAAGTCGGGCGCGTAAGGGAAAACCCAGACTACTGCGAAGGACATGAGGCTGAGGATGGCTGCGATCATCATTAGTCCAACACATAAACATGCGCAGACCACAGCAGGTGGCGGCCGGGGCTGGTTTTGCGCGTCATTGGAGCCCGACGACGGTGACGGCGGCGGCCTTTTGCGGGATAAAAGACGATCATCTTCTTCCATCTTCCCGGTACGAACAATACTCTGTGCACAAGTCGCACGAGATTAAGGGGAGCTTTGACGACGCTCAGATCACCTGATGATGACTTATTATTTACATCTCTGTGGTAGAATTCACTTGATTAGAGTTTATTATAATACATCGATGACCTCCGCAAACAAATGCTTGCCACGAACTAGAATTTTTTTTCTTCTTCTGTAAATAGTGATCGGTGGTAGGAGCCTCAACATGAATCAAGAAAAGAATCATATATGGTAGTGATAAACACATACTATGAAAGCAAATTATTAACGTCATCATCATTTCTTCTTGTAAATACACTAAGATAGAAGTAATCCTGTAGATTTTATTATTAGTTAGCCACAATCACATTATAAAATTTTACTTAAATTAATTAAATATTGGTTCGTCTACAGGTCTCAAAATTCACCAGTTTTTGCTAAATTTCAAATTAAAAATAACAACGAATGTTACCTAGATTAAGTTGAAAATTTAACATATACTAGACCATAAAATAGATTAAATAATTATATAAATAAATTTTGAAAGATAAGCGTCACCGTGCAAACTCACTGATGGCACCACTAGGAACTCTTTATTGAAATACCATGTAAGCTTACAAACCTGGCAGATTATTGTTAACGGACAAACCTTGTGTAGAAATTAAGCAAAGCCGCTTAACCCGAAAAGGATGTACAAGAGCTAGCCCATTGTATCATGATTCATGAATTTCCTTCCAGACGGTTAGATGGATCATGCTTTTCTTTTCTTTTTCAGATAGTGGAATATGATTTTGTCTAAATTTGAATTTGAGATCGATTTCATCTCTTAAAGTAGATGTAAATATAAATCTGAACGTATATAATGATAAACCTTTTCATTTACCATCAATTAATGTTAATCTAAAATTTTACATATTATCGAAATAGGTTTGTGTAGATTCATCAGTAAAACGATACTTATATACAAGAAATGGAATTACAACAGGTAAGGAAGAATGCTGAATAATCTGAAAAGAGTACGTGGAGAGAGCGTGAGAAATATCGACATCTCGAAGAAGAAATTGAAGGAGAGATGTGGAAAAAATTGAAGGAGAGAGGGAGGAGGTCATGTGAGAAGAGGGAAGGATGCATAAAAAATATATATATATATATAATAAAAAGAGAGTGTATACGTGAAAAGGCAAAGATGAAGAATACAAGGTAGTGATATTGTTGATAATAATAATAATATAATGTAGTGATAGGATAAAGATGATGTCTTGATGGCTATTGAATGCCGTTGGGTGGTTATCTTCAATTACATCAATGCCTTGCCTCGAGTAGAGAATGAAGAGTTTTGATCTTCAACAATGCGTGAACGTATTAACTGGCATTAATGATAGCATTGACAGTTTGAAAACTTTCCATCTTTTTTCTGGCGAGCTTGAAGTGTATGAAAATTGAAGTTCGAAATACACGAAAAAATCTTAATCTTGCAAAAACAATTAGACACCACACGCAAAACCAAATGAAAACATCGACCATTCTTCTCGTTCTTTATCTAAGCTATATGTATATCATGCAGCTACAATCTTGCCACCTTTCTATCACCAGCAATTTGCTTGTTGTCTAAGCTATGTCGATTTACCTCATCCTAACCCTCTAGTCATCTTCACATTGGATCTTATCCTTCAATGTTGTTCTTCTCCACCAATGAGCCAATCACCTCCTTGGCTATAGTCTTGAAGTCTATATTTTCTTTGCCAGCATCACCCTTCACCCACCACTGTTTTCTTTTCCCTCCTCAGCTACCCCTGCATATATATAGCATGCCACTTTCCCTTCTCCTTACCTCATCACCAAATCTTTCACCTAAATCTTTCCCCATTCCTTGGTATGACACCAGACACATCATATGAATTTGATGAATGTGTTGTGACCGCCATCTACATATGTATGGTTTTCATTTCCTTATAACATCGTTGTTTGCGCCCCCCCCCCCCCCCCCCCCCCCCCCCCTTTGACTAGTTAATGAACTGAAAATGTCTTCATCTCTGCCGAAAAAAGAGAGTTATTATTGAAGGTCTGTCATTGCTCTCCCTTACGAAGCTAATCCCAAGCATATTTAACATACGGTAATGTTTCTTACTGGTTTGAGTGTCCTTTGAAAGAATGGATCGTGTATCATTTTATATGTTATTAGACTAGGCTGGATAATTAATAGAATGAGCCCTTACGACACATGGATCTATCATCCATGCAACTTCTTTATCTGGAAGATTATGCTTAAACCTAGATTACCATTGGGTACTGGCCACGGCCATATTCAATTTGAATCCAAGGTACATGCATGCAAAGTTCATATAAAATGTCATAAATATCATGGTCTTTCCTTTCCGTTCATCTCTTTTTTTCTCACTCATGCTTTGCTACACTTCGAATATTTATTTCTCTCATGTTCTCCTTATCCTTTTTTTATCCTCAATAGTTACTTGTTAAATTTAGGTACGAGTAAAGATTTTGAATCAAATATGATCTGATCTATCACTTCTCTCTCCTCGGTCTTACTTTTATCATATATAACAGGATAAATATAAGGTGAAGAAAATCCCTCCTCTAAACCAACAATTTCTGAAAAGAAAGAAAAAGCTTTTTTTTTGTTGATAAGTAGTCATTATTAACCAACTAATTATTGCCTGAGATGCATATTAAAAATTCTTGGCCATGCTCACTGACTGCTTTGGGTTCACCTAATCGAATGTACCAGTTGTGGTCCGCACATTGTTTGATATGTAGTGCACATGGCTTCCAAGCAAACTTTTGATGCACATTCTCTCGGAAAATAATCGCAAGGGTATGAGTTTTCATAGACTGGCTACTAATACCTGGGCATCTTTAAAAAAAGCTGTAAAGAGTTTATATACATACCTTCCAAATAGAGTATTATCTTAAACATCTTCATAAAAATAAAATATACTCCTGCAACTGTTAACCGAGAAGCAACCACGACAGCTGCATTAAATGAAGGTTTGATTTTACATTTTTGAGGACATTGAAGGTGTATACGTACAGCAAGATATTTGCAAACAAAATTCTCTGATTTTATTAGTCCAGATTCTAGACAGAGCGGCATACATTTTCGGATAAAAAAGGCCTAAACGAGACAAAGTGCGTAATGCTCACACACACAGGAAATTAATGTTCATGTTTGCAAAACATAAATGAAAAGCAAGCAAATTAACGCCGTCTCCACCACCAGTTGTAATTTCTCAAGCGAAGATTTCAGCTGAACCAACGATGGCCTACCGGAAGATGAAGATGCCCTGCCCTTCCTTAATTATTACTGCGTCTTATGACCGAAGACCGCTGGTGAAGAAAGATGCGCGCTGAGAGCAAGCGGAATAATAATGGAGCAGCTCTGATTAATGGTGTTCGTGTCATCTCCGACGACAACGGCCAACCGGAGAACGCCAAAACCTTGCAAGTTGCCTTCTCCAGTACCTTCATGCGGGAGCCACACCCCACTGGGCCTCTCACCGTCACGTATCCACCATCAATAATACCATTCCAGTCATATTGATTACGTATGGTGGTGCCATGCTGGCTATGCACGTACCCACTTGTCCCTGTCGGTGTCCGCCGCCGTGTCTCCGATCACCACCATCTCGTGTCTTCCTTCGTTGCCTTGTGACCTCATGCTCTGGGCGCGAATCGACGAGGGAAGCGTGGCGTGGGAGCGCTGGCTTCTCGGCCGGAGTTGATGTAGGCAATCCGGTCAGGAATCGTGGAATCGAATATCCGTATGCTGGGATTCTCGGCGTAGCAAACGTAGTAACACCCCACGCACGCCTGCGGCAGCGCCATTCCGATCCTCGTCTGCAACGACGATTTTATATAAACGGTGTGCTGGTGGAGATGATGCGTGTGGGGTGGTATTCGATTTGTAGAGAAAGACGTACCATGAGGTATCCAACGAAGAAGGCGAGGAGTGAAACGGTGGCGGTAAAGCGTTTGTGGCTGGCGAAAGTCCACGACGCCGCGAAGATGGCGCAGACAGACCCGCTGGATAAGCCGGACAGGAAGCATATGGAGCTGGTGATGTCCGAGTCCACCAGCGGCTCCATGCGCTCCTTCTCGAACAGCGCCCACGTGCTCTGCGACGCGGCCACGAATCCCCTCCCGTAAGCGGCGATCTGCCATCCAAGTCAGACATATACTACGTTCCCAAGCTAGAACAAAAAGCTAATCGGCGTTGAACTAACACACGCCGACTTACATGGACGAAGGCCCAGCTGTTGCCGTAGCGGAAGACGGCCTCCATTACGCTGAGGCAGCAGTGCGCGCATGAGAACATGAACTCGTCCTCCCCTTCGAGGAGATTCAGCCCACGGGCTATGATCCGGCAAGCCTCGATCGCCGGCACGAACAGCGAACCCAGGCAAGCGCTGCCGAGATTCTTTGTTACCACTCTCTGGAAGCAGAATTGGGTGTCGGATTGCATCCCCCGCAGGTAGTACAGGGAGATGACTCTACTCACCGTCAGGTTGGCCACGTTCCTCATCACCTCCGCCGTCCACATCAAGCTCAACACCATTCCCAGGATTGTCAATGGCGGGTAGTAGAAGTTGAGAGCTCCGATCACCGCAAAGCACCAGATGGATATCCAGACGAATCCCACCACCAGCATGATGTACGTCGGGTGGTTGAGGTTCGGGAATCGCGACGTGGGCTGAAGCGATTTTGTCACAACCTTGGCGGCGAATTCCGTCCTGCGATTGGCCCAGCAAGCGTAGAGGCCGTTCCCGATGGAGAAGGACATGAGAACGACTCCGAGGGCTGTGGTAGAGGGAATGGAAAAGCAGAGGAGGACGATGCCCGCGGCCATGGTGGAGGCGAAGCAAAACCAGGGGACGAAAGTCACGATGATTCCTGGCCATTTTCGGAGGGCCCTTTGCCACGCGAAGGCGAGACAAATGGCGAGGACGACCGATCCTTCGATGGGCGGGAGCCAGAATGCCAGATGCCTTCTTTCCTTCCGTTGTTTGACAACGCCCATGTCGCCGGCGATGGCCTTCACGGCCCTGAACGAGAAGAAGCACACGGCAGCGCCGACGGCGACAAGGTGGAAGAGAAAAAGGAAGAGGGAGATGCGGTTGCTGTGTCTTCTCGAGTTCAAGCTGGCGGGTGATGGCTGCGAGTACACTACCTGAAGAAAAACAGGACCAACTTCTTCAGGTTGTGAGACAAGAAATAGCAGTTACCGTCCTTATCATTACGACTTACCTGGCGAGGTTGAAAGGTGGAGGAGGGATCCGGAGTCCGGGTGGCGGTGGCGGGGAAGACCTGGATCGGAGTGATGGGAACATGGGTATTAAGCTTCTTGGAGATCACCATCGGTCTGTCTGAAGCAGATTCCACTACCACTCTGTCTTCACTTCGCCGTTGGGGTGCTTTATTCTCTTCATCATTCGTCACCACCTGATCCAATTTCTTTCCTTTCGCTTCTTCCGTTTTCTCTTCCCGGTCATCATGACGACCACCACCTCTGCCCTGCTCTCTATTTTCCTTGTCTACCTCCCTCTCCTTCTCCATAACCTGCAAATACCAAACAACCAACAACCGAGTTCGGAAAACGGAATTGAGTCGTTCAGGGTGACGGCAACTTGTGCGTCTCCGGCGGCTGCCGATCGGACTGGACCGTAGGGTGAGTTTGTGGGCAGGGGCGGCGATGGGACGATGGAATCTAAAGATGGTCTTTTCTGGGTTGCGTCTCGGTCACCGCCCACCACCTCTATCCGTCTCCCTTGTTCTTACCGAACCTTGGTGAGTTCTGCAATTGCACCTCATGTTTTTCATTTTTCAATTTTTTTTTGAACTAAGTACCCTTAAATTGATTAATTAGATGGTTCCAGATTTTACACCACGTCGAAATCGTACGGCTGGTTTGGTTTCTCGATTCTTGCGTTCACTAACCGCCAAAATCACGTTGGAATTGGGTTGTACAGTAATCGACGTGGAAAATGTTTTGCCTTCACCTTTCGGAAAAAAAACAAACGTTCCATTTGCGTTGGTTTATCGGTATATATAAAATTTAAATTCTGATGAACCTAAAAGCTATCAACATTATCAGAAAAAAACAAAACATGCATCCACACAATATATATATATATATGTTGGGCAAATTTTATGCTTGACAAACTCGGGTATCTTTTCTTTTAACGTACGCTTCTGTCGCCGATGGCTGGGAAATGTTTGTCTCACTGTTCGCGGAAGTGGATCGATGTGGCCGCATATCTGAAGGCGCACGCGGTAATATTCGTCGGATAATGGTGAATATTGCTGCATATAATAATCCACGTGGTCTTAAATAAGCATGGCAATAGTGTGCGCCAGCTGGCTCTACTCAATTAAATTTGCGGAGGTTGCGATACTGTTAGCTTTTATTAGGATTTGAGTTTTATTGAACCCAAAAAGTATTATTATTATAACAAACAGTTTATTTAATAAAAAAAAGGATGTCTTGTAGTTTTTTTTTGTAAGTTTTGAATTTTAATAGTGCAATATGCTATCATTATAAAAAAAAAATTAAGTTCATCTGTCATGGGATACCAGCTGAAGTGGTCCAACATTTAAAATAAGCTAGAGACTTGCGCGCTTAGCGTACACGTGCACGCATGTACGTGACACATGTAAATGAAACTCTTCGTTCTTAATTAATTAACATTTGAATTTAATTCTCACATTTGCACACGTTATCGAAACTATATATATTCTTTTATATCAGGTACTGCCTTACATATTTACTTGATTTAAAAATAAAGGCACGCTACAAATTTAAATGTGTTCAAAAGTTGACCAAATAATGGTTAGTTATGTGAGAATATATGATTAGTTTGTTGTTGGGTGTTTTTTTACAGGGAAAAGTTGTTAAAACTGTTTTAGAGTTTATTTTGTCTAGTTTAAAATTTATTATTATATGTTAATAAATATTACCACCAAGACTCTTCATATCCTCTTATTATTATCTTCACTTTTTACTCTTTTGTTCTTCTTTCTTGGTCCAGTAAACCTTAGATCTACCGTTGCATCTTATCAATGAAAGATCAGAGGCAAAACACACATTTGGTATTAAAGTCATAGAGAAAGAAGGAAAGAATAGGAGTGTCCATTTTTGACCTTGTTCATTCAGACTTGTGGAACCTTCACGTGTCACATCATCAAATGGAAGCAGGTATTATACTATTTTTATTGATGATCGCCGTAGCTATTATGCTTGGTTATATCCATTAAAACATAAATATGAGTTCTATGCTTGTTTTGTTCACTTTAAAAATTATTTGAAAAAACAATTTAATAAAAATATCAAAGTCATACAATGTGATTGTAGTGGCGAATATGGATCAAGAAAGTTTATTTTACATGCTAAAAAAATTGATATGATTTTACAAAAATATGCTCACATACACCACAACAGAATGATAAAGCTGAGAAAATATATAAAAATATTATAGATATTGGTTTGTGTTTGCTCAATAATTCAGATCTGTCAAAGGAACTCTGGGTAGAAAGTTTTACTACACCTTCTCTTTCTCCTTTTAATATTTTATTTAAAAAACAATCAGATTACTCATGTTTAAAATCTTTTTGAATGTAGATATTTTTCTTATCCACTTGATTATGGGAAAATAAATAAATTCGATAATAAATATTTACCTTGTACATTTGTTGGGTACAATGGTAAGCATAAGAGTTATTGTTGACATTCTAGTCCCAATGATTAGCCAATATTGTCAAACGTTGGATTGTCTTTCTCATCTGTTATGTCTATTTCATTCTCTCAAATTTCTACCTTTTATCTCTTACATAAAACACTTAATTAATTAAATCACATAAAATACTTGATTAAAATGTCTATCTAAATCATAGAAAATATACAATTAAAATACCGAAAATACTTAATCACTTAAAAACACTTAATTTAACTATTAAACCACTTAATTAAGATACTTAATCAAAATACCTAAATCATTTAATCGAATCATGTAAGCCAACTAATTAAGTTAATTAAATCATTTAATTTAATCCTTAATTAAATCATGCAATCATTGATTGAACCCTTAAAATACCTAATTTAATCGTTAATCCCTAAAATATTAAAATTAATCCTTAATCAAGTCCTTAAAATACTTAATCAAACCTTCATAATATTCAAATTAAATCTTTAAAACACCTAATACTTAATTTAATCCTCAAATCACTTAATCTTTAATTAAATCCTTAAAAAAATATAATATAATCCTTAATTAATTTGTAAAACACTTAATTTAATTTATAATCAAACTGTTAAAATATTTAATTTGATGTTTAATTAATCCTTAAATCACCTTAATTAATTTCTTTTTTCTACCTTTTAAAACCTTCCAAAATTCTCCTTTAATTTTTGTCGTTCGTAAGCCAACTAATTAAGTTAATTAAATCATTTAATTTAATCCTTAATTAAATCATGCAATCATTGATTGAACCCTTAAAATACCTAATTTAATCGTTAATCCCTAAAATATTAAAATTAATCCTTAATCAAGTCCTTAAAATACTTAATCAAACCTTCATAATATTCAAATTAAATCTTTAAAACACCTAATACTTAATTTAATCCTCAAATCACTTAATCTTTAATTAAATCCTTAAAAAAATATAATATAATCCTTAATTAATTTGTAAAACACTTAATTTAATTTATAATCAAACTGTTAAAATATTTAATTTGATGTTTAATTAATCCTTAAATCACCTTAATTAATTTCTTTTTTCTACCTTTTAAAACCTTCCAAAATTCTCCTTTAATTTTTGTCGTTCGTAAGCCAACTAATTAAGTTAATTAAATCATTTAATTTAATCCTTAATTAAATCATGCAATCATTGATTGAACCCTTAAAATACCTAATTTAATCGTTAATCCCTAAAATATTAAAATTAATCCTTAATCAAGTCCTTAAAATACTTAATCAAACCTTCATAATATTCAAATTAAATCTTTAAAACACCTAATACTTAATTTAATCCTCAAATCACTTAATCTTTAATTAAATCCTTAAAAAAATATAATATAATCCTTAATTAATTTGTAAAACACTTAATTTAATTTATAATCAAACTGTTAAAATATTTAATTTGATGTTTAATTAATCCTTAAATCACCTTAATTAATTTCTTTTTTCTACCTTTTAAAACCTTCCAAAATTCTCCTTTAATTTTTGTCGTTCATCTTGTATTTAACGTACTCTTTAAAATGTTAGATCGTTGATTCAAATCAAATGATTTCAATTCAATGACTTAAGTTATTCATTCGTCAATCTTTTGATTTTTCATTCAACAATCCAGATTATATAAAATCTTTAACTTCACTTCATCTCTACCCTTAGATTATATAAAATCTTCAATCCAACGGCCCACACAATATCTTTCATCTCTACCATTAGATCTTTTCTTTTTAATCGATCTTCTGATCGCTTTTATCAACCACTTCCTTAGCGCTCGTAGCCCATTTTTTTTTGGGTACCTGCCTGCCTAGCACAACTGTTCTACCTGTCCATTCACTTGTAAAAGCCTACCACTCATGTCGTCTTACCTCCATCGTCCTTTCCCGTGTGTCAACACCTCCATTCCGTGCTTGTCTAGCCTCCCACAAAAGCGCGTCAGATGCATGGACAGTCCAATTGTTTGGTTCTCAATCTTTTTTCAACCATTGACCATACCTTTTCAATTTTGGACCAATCATTTCTCTCCCTTATGAGTTATTTCGTCCTTGATACAGCCAACTTCACCTCTTATCGGTCTTTCTAAAGGCAACCACTAGATGGCCCATCCAGGTTGCAAATAATACTTGAGACATAGTTTCGAATATCAAAGATATGCATGTTATTAAATCTCAATGGATTTTCAGAACCAAGCTGAATGAGCCTTAGAATTTTAGTGTTGATTTTCTTAGTCAAGTAGTCTTTTAGATTCACACATTACACTCTTTTGAAGCATACTCTTAAATATCTTCATGGTACCATTGATAAAGGTATTTTATTTACAATCCAATTAAATCATTATCTTTCTGGTTACAGTGATTTTGAATGGACTTATTAATGTCTTCTTTCTAGGAGGTGATTTCATCACATGAAGAAGTAAAAAAACAGGCCATCATTGTTGGAAGTTTTATGAAATTTAAGTATAGAACTATGACAAACGCCTTAGATATTGTTGTAACGTGATTTAGAGACTTCGATGGTAGATTATTCTAGATAATTAAAGATTTTTGTTGTGTATATATTATACTTCTAATCACTTCTATTTATAGTATTTGGAGGATTCACTACCTCCAACTTCTTCACTCCCAACCTTCTCCTTAATTTCCGGTAAACATCAGAAATTGAATTTCAAATTTAACTTTAAATTTGAATTTGGAACTTGGTCTTTTTGACCAATTCCAACATCTTCCACTTAGTCACAAAAACCAATTATATTTATTCATATGCCAAACCCTGTAAGGCATATATTCTTTTTAATTTTGCTCACATTATTCATAGGCAACACAATTTCAATCTTTCACTCTTACTATTCGTGAGAATGTTTTTCATTTCTATTATCTATAGAAATGTTCCTTAATCCCATTAAGTTTACAAACTTAATGTATTTTTTTGCTGATATCTTTTTTGTTAAAGGATCAACAATCATATCTTCTGTAAGGATATAACTCAATCTTATTTCCTCATTTCCTATAATATCACGAATATAGTGATAATGTATATTTATATGTTGTCCTTTTGTTGTATTTGCACCACTATATACAATATTTATTGTTGTTTGGTTATCACACTATATTTCTATTGGACCATTTATTAAGTTTAGATTTAAATCATTTATGAATCTCCTAATCTAAACTACATGTGACGTAGCTGTACTAGAGACAACATATTCTGCTTCTTGTGTGTATTTTGTTACACACCTTTGCTTCTTACTTTCCCAAGATACAACTGCATCTCTAAAGATGAATATATGTCCTGAAGTAGACTTCTCATCATCTTTGTAACTACCTAAATCTACATTTATATAACTAACCACTTCAAGCTCATCTGCTTGATAAGTCAATTTATGGTGCAAAGTTTCTTTTATATATTTCAAAATTCTCTTGACAACTTCCCAATGTTTTGTTTCGAGATTACTTTAATACCTACTTACAATACTTACAACATATGCCAAGTCTAGTCTTGTATACAACATAGCATACATCAAACTTCCACCCACTTGGGCATAAGGTGCTCTTAAATGTTCTTTCCCTTTTCAAAGACATTAGTCCTTACTTAATCTTTTCCCTAAAATATAAGGTGTGACAACTAAGGAACAATTGTCCATTCCAAACCTTTTTAACACCATTTGTAGGTATCTTTCCTGATTTATACTTAGTGTTCTAGATTTTCGATCTCTTAAGATCTAAATTCCAAGAACATAGGATGCTTCCCCCATGTCCTTCATTTCAAATCTTCTACTAAGTTCTTCCTTTGTTTCATTCAACATGTCAGTATTATTTTTAACAAGTAAAATATCATCTACATATAAGGATAATATAATGAACTTACTCACACTATTCCTGACATATACACAATAATCTAACTTGTTTGAAACAAATCCCATTTTCACAATTATATCATGAAACTTATATACCATTGTCTAGATGCTTGTTTTAAACCATATATTGACTTCTTTAATTTGCATACTTTTTTCTCATGTCCTTTCACTTGAAATCCCTCAGGTTATGACATGTAGATTTTTTCTTGCAAGTCTCCATTTAGAAATGCAATTTTTACATCTATTTGATGTAATTCCAAATCTAAATGTGCAACTATAACCAATATAATTCTTATCGATACGAACTTAGCTACTAGAGAATGTGTCTCATGAAAGTCAATTCCTGATTTCTATGTATAACTTTTTGCAACTAAATGGGCCTTATATTTTTCAATAGACTCATGAACCTTTAACTTTTTTCAAAATATCCATTTGCACCCTATAACTTTCCTTCCTTTAGGTAAATTACATAATTCCCATACTCTTCATGGAATCAATCTCATCATTCATGGCATCCAACCATAAATCTTTTTCATGAGATTCGGTGACATCCTTATATGTCATGGGTTCCATGTGATTTTCCTCCATGTCTATCATTAAACAAGAAAACTCACAAGAATACAAATGGTAGTCATCCATCCATGTTGGTTGATGTCTCATCCTTTTGTTGCTAACAGGTAAATCTGGTTCTCTATCTTCTCCATTCCTATTAATTTCTTCAATTCCATTTATAAGCTCATTTTGGATTTCTCTCATGATTTCCATGGGTTCATGGTTGTTTCCATCAACAATTTTCATAGGTTCATCTATATTTCCAATGTTTTCTTTTCCTACAACTCCAAGGTCATTTTCTAGGACATTATTGAAATAGTCATCATTCACCACAAATAATGGTTCATGTTCCTTTATTATTTCTTCATTTTCATTTAGATTTTCTAGAAAAGTTGCATCCCTATATTCAATAATTCCCTTTTCTTTACTATAGAACCTATAACCAAAAGAATTTTCACAATAGCCTATAAACTTGCATTTTAAAGTCTTTGAATCTAACTTATCCCTTAATTGTCTAAGAATAAGTACATGGGCTACAGATACCCATTTTCTTAAATAATGTAAGTTAGCCTTAGTTCCAATCTATAATTCATAAGGTGTGCTAAGTATAGACTTGGAGGGTATTCTATTTAATACATAATTTGTTGTGGTTAATGCTTCTCCCTAAAAATCTTTGGAGAGACCTAAATGTGAAAGCATGTATTTAACAGAATTCATAAGTGTTCTGTTCTTTCTTTCCATCACACCATTTTATTGTAGTGTATAATGCATCGTAGTTTGCTTTTTAATTCCATGCATTTCACAAAACAACTTAAATTCTTTAGAATTGTATTTCCCTCCCTTATCTCACTTTAATATCTTAATACTTCTTCCAAGTTATTTTTTTACTTCCAACTTGTATTTCTTAAAATAAGTCAATACTTGACTTTTGTGACTTATTAGATAAATATAAGCATATTTGGAAAAATCATCTATAAAAGTCACAAAATATTCATTATCATCATGAGTTTTAACACTCAAAAGAAACACATGCATCAGAATGAATTAAGTCCAATAATTCATCTTATCTATATCCCTTACCAAAGGGTTTCTTAGTCATTTTCTCAACTAAGCAATGTCGACATTTACTTAATTCTATGTCTTTAATTTTAGGTAACATGTTCAACTTTATCAATTGTTGTAGTTTAGATTTATTAACATGCACCAATCCTAAATGCCACAAATCAATTTCAGATAAACAACACAATATAATCAGAAACTACTTCTTTTATTTCATTAGCAACAATAAAAAGTTTAAACAAATCATGTTCCGGTACAAAAATTTCCATGGCAAAGATCTTTTTGTCTTTTCCTATAGATACATGTTTATTGTAAAATCAAACTTCCAAACCCTTCTTCAAGAGAGTGCCTACAGATATTAAATTTTGCCTCATGCCAGGTGCATAGAGGACGCCTTTCAGAATCATAATGTTGTCTCCCAAGTCCAAACGATATGTGTCAATACCTTTTACATCTAAATAAATATTGTTACCTATATAGATACGCTGTTGTCCAGGACTTAGCTCTTTAAAGGAGTCAAGTCTCTTTTTGGTTTTGACAATGTGCCTTGTGGCACTAGAATCAACCCACCATTCATCTGAATTAGGGATTACAACATTATTACATTCCACAACTACCACAAAGGTTCTTTTGTTCTTTAGGTTCGATTCCAAGGTCTCATTTTTGTTTCCATCCTTATTAGGACAATGTGCCCTAAAATGACTAAATTGGCCATAAATGTGGTAAGATCCTCATGCTTTCTTTCCACATACTTGATTTGGCTTGAAGTTGTTCCTGTTTGGTCCATTTTTGCTTTTATCAAATCTATACTTTTAAAATGTGGCATTGGCTTCTTCTAGATGAGATTTATGTTGCCTCCGACTAACTATTATTTCCTATTCAATACCTAACCTGGCTGGCAATTCAGCTAATTGAAGAGGGGTAGACCTAAGAGATGTAGTAATCATATCATAGCTATGTGGCAAATTATTCAATATAGTTGTTATTTACAATTTTTCAGGTATAGAAGTTCTTGCAATAGTCAAGTATTTTGCCATTACTATCATATTATTTACATGTTCTACCACGCTTTATTCTTCTAGCATCTTGCAAGAGTTATACTTTTGAAGGAGTAACTAAGTGTTCATTTCAGTTGCTTTATTATATTTTTCTTTCAAAGCATTTCATAGTGTATAAGCATTAGTATAAGTTTCATAGCATTTAACGATACAATCTTCCATGAACATGAATATTAAATTTTTTGCCTTTTTATCATCTTTCCTCCATTGATTTATTCTTTTAATTTCTGCTTAAGAAGTGTTTTCATCTATTTCCAAAGGATGCAAACCTATTACATGTTCAAGATCTTCATATTTTAATGCTTGACTTATTTTTTGATACCATATCTCATAATTTACCCCATTTAATTTATCCATCATTGCCAACTTAGTTGTAAAAATCGTTGAAGCCATATTTATATCTACAATTGAAATCAATTTCCAATTTCAATAAACAATTACCTTTGAACAAAAATTTAATTAATAAAAAAAATGCAAATATCAAAATTTAAAATTTAAAATTTCAAAAACTATTTGAATTCAAATTTCAAATTTCCAAAATCAAATTTAACTTTCAAATTTTCAAATTCAAATATTTTTATTATCTAATTAAAGCATGCAATTTCTAAACATGTAATTTAAATGATGACTAGTAAAAATTAACAATTAAAAAAAAGAAATTGCATGAATTTTTTTTTTAAATTTTAAATTTTCAATATAATATAATATATTATATCATAGTATTTTATCAAGAGAAGGGATGTCGAAAAATCTCTAATCAAATTGCTTGTGGGTGGAAGTCTAGATGTCCACATGCGTAGATGGATGAAGGTGGAGGTTCGCACAATTAGGCGATGGCATGGGCAAATCGGTGGCGTCACTTATGGGTGGAGGATGACAGCCGCGCACAGAAGCAAAGCGCGAGCGAGTACAAGTGGTGTGATAGAGGTGCACGCACAAATGATAGAGGTGTGTACACCAATGGCAAAGGTGCGTGTGAGTGGTGGAGGCACGTGCGAGAGCAATGGAGGTGCATGCAAGAGTAGCGAAGGCACGCTTGGGAATGGTGGAGGCGCATGCCTCGCGCGCGAGCAGTGGTTGCACGTGGGCGTCAGCGGTGGCATGTGTGAGCATCGACAATGGTGTACATAGGCGGCAAACCAACTCTGATACCACTATTGTAACGTGATTTGAGTACTCCGATGATGGATTATTCCAGATGATCAAAGATTTTTATTGTGTATGTATCATGATTCTAATCATCTCTATTTACAGCATTTGAATGATTCACTACCTTCAACTTCTATGCTTCCAACCTTATCCTTAATTTATGATAAACATCGGAAATTGAATTTCAAATTCAACTTTAAATTTAAATTGAAACTTGACCTTTTTGACCAATTCCAATAAATATTACGTTTCAAACTTTGTTAGATAATTAAAAGTTCCTTGTTCAAAATATTAGAATTACGTTTAGATGGTCAAAGTGCCATTCAATTAAGTATCAATCGAGTCTTACATGCTTGGTCAAAATACATTAATATTGATTATCATTTTGTTCCAAAGAGATTAATTGTTGACTCGGTTATGTTCCTTTACTTTTCAACAAGCAGACTTTCTCACCAAATCTTTACCTTCTACCGTTTTTACCCAAAATGTATCCAAACTGGGTCTGCCTTCTCACTCCTAGTTTAGGAGGGAATGTAAGAATATATGATTACTTTGTTATAGGGCAAAGTTGTTAAAACTGTTTTTAAGTTTGTTATTACATGTTAATCAATATCATTGTCAGACCTTTTGTTTCTTGTTACACCTTCTCACCGTTGTTTTCATTCTTTACTGTTTTTGTTATGCGTTAAAAATAAAAATTGACGGTAATGTTAAGAAGAAAATTCACGTTAAATTAAAAATAAAACGTGAAAAACTTTTTTATTTAACATTATAAAGTTAAGTACCTATTCAAGGAAGTTTAACGACTAATAATTAAAATAATATTATTATTAATAGCTAAACTAATAAGGAATTATCTATCCAAACTACAAGCACCACTTCACAGAAATGGGGTTGAGGAAGAGGAGAAGGGGACGTTGTTGTCGTTGAGTCACTTGTGCCCCTGACTCCGGAGGTGGCGGTGCGCGTCATGCAAATGGTCGTCGATCCTCGGCCTCTCCGGCTGCATCCACCTCCCTTGTATCATAACCATTCCTTTGTTAGCGTCCTGCCTCCAATATGGGGGGACCAGATGGTGGTCCTTCAAGAAATCGCATCCCTTGTTCACCAACGCCGGGTCCCTCCCGCTAGTGAGGACGAAGCTCCCCTTCTTCCCATGGTACCCGTCTAGCAGATGCAAGTGCGCCTCCAGGTTGTGGAAGCACGACAGATCTCCGGTGTCCTTCAAGAAGGGCGAAACCGTGTGGTCGAGCTGTAGCTCCACGCCCACATGGTGGTAGTACCACCACGGCGACAGCTTCTCGGCAACGCCCCGCAAGACGGGTGGAATACTGCGCTCGTTGAAGAGTACCCCCGGCACCTTGGGCACCGTGTCGTGCACGTTCACGACGCGTATCGCTTTTAGCCCCAACACGTCCTCGAACCTCTTCTTGAACCTGTGGTTGCCCACCCGGGGGCCAGAGAAGGAGTAGATCGTGGTTGGTAAGGGTTTGCCATCGACGCCTTTGTTGACGCCCGTTTCCGCCATGTCGTAGGCGCTCAACATGGCGAGAGCGCTGCCTAGGCTATGCCCTGTCACGGAGATGCTCACCTCCTCTCCCTTGCGCGTGTACTGCTGCACCAGTCTCTTCACCTCGCGTAACACTTGCTCCCGTGCCGAGTATCCGCAGAATCGACAACTCTGTTTCTTGTCGGTGTAGAGATCGATGAAGCCAGACTCAACCTTAACGTCGGGGTCCGGGCAGGGGATGCCTTCCGACTCGACCGACTTGAGGAAGTCGCTGAGATCCGCCAGCCACTCTAGTCTTGTCACCGTCCCACGCCACGCGATCACGATGTCTCGCCGGCCGAGGGCAGCCGAGGTCTCGTCCGTCGACACTGCAACGTAGCCGATCCAGTTGGCGTTCTCGCTCCACATCTTCGGCCACTTTGACAGGTTGAAGAAGTTGGGAATGCGAATATTGGAAGTGGCGTAGAGGTAGCGGGTGACTTCGTAGCCGGGGTTGGTCAGGCCGACAGACTCGAAGAAGCTACGGCGGTTGTACTTGCAGGAGCCACAGTACTTGGAGAAAGGGTCGTAGTCGAAGGCGTCGTAGCATGCCTGCGCCATCTCCCCGTAGCGTATGAGCTCCGTTCGGAGGAGAGGGTCCATCGGGTTGAAGAGGCCTGACCAGTTGCCTCCCCCGGCGATCTCCTGCCACCGGGAAGACAGACAGGGTTTCGGTTGGTGACCTTTATTACTTTCATATCTTTCTTCTTCTTCTTCTTCGCCATCAACTTCGGAAAAATGTTGATCGAATAATCTCTTTGGGTCGTCTTCTACTTGCTCTCTCTCCAGCTCCATGATGATGGTAGTCATTGAGGAGGAGTTCTTATTTCTCTCTCTTTCTGCTCGTAACCTGAAGGAACGGCCCAAGACGGGGTTGAAGTTGGATTTAGGAACATGGGATTTGGGAAGGTAGACGTGAGAGAGTATCGATCGGGAGTCATGAGTTACGGCCGGCCGGGGGTGGATTTTGCCAAGGGGAATCGCCATGAGGGGAGGAGGCAGAGGAACCAGCCGTCTTCGTTAAATGGATCTATCGATGGCATGGAGTCGTTTATAGTTGCGAATGCCGCCCTGCGTCTTGAAGACCACTGGTTGGACATTTTTTTAACGTGATAATTGCTCTTTTTTGAAGATCAGCGCTGCGCAGAACGTTGAAAATTTCAATCTTCAACCAAAGACGCGGGATGGAAATCCTGCGGTCTCCGTAGACGCACGACCAGGCCATCTCCGCTGGGTTGAAGAGGCCGCTACCACGTGGTAGGTCGAAGTAAATATACGACGAAAGACTCCTCGCTTACGTGTCAACGTAGAACTAGAATTTTTCTCGAATTAAAATTTTATAGGATAAGATGGAAATAAAATTTAAAATTTAAATATTTATATATATTTAAAAATTAAATAAAATTAAAATTTAGATATTTGTTTATGATAATAATGTAATATAATTATCTTTAATTAATTAACTCATTAAATACTTAATTAATTAATTAAAGTAGTTAGTAAAAATATACTTAATTAGTTAATTTGTTACATTAATCAATTAACATATCATAAAATAATATCATTAGATGTTTATATATCATTTATCAATAATCCTATGTAACAAATATCAATAACAAAATCTAAATATTTAAATAAAAGTTGATAATGGAATTAATATAAATACATAAATAAAAATTTATTTACAATTATCGTATATTATAGTCATAATATTTTTTTATATAATTTATCAACTATTTCCTTCTTTCATTTTTAAGTATTGTTGCCAATAATATTAACTTTATCTTATTATCGTTCCATATTTTCAAAGACTTATAATATTGCATTATTTTGAATTTCTTGTAGTTCATTTTCAAGATTTTGAAATAAATATGTTCTATCTATTTTTCAAATGAAATTGTGAATTAAAAAGTATACTAAAATAATTTTTTTTGAATTTTGAAAAGAAATGACTTATATTCTTGTAATATTTTGATTATTATTCTTAATTATGAATATCTACAATTAAAGTTTTCAACTACATAAGTTGACTATTGATTTGCTTTATATTCTAATAAGTAATATCAAATACTTCAAAATAAACTTATAAATTTATGTTTATTTGGAAATCTAATATCAATTAAGTAAAGTTTTCCTATATGTAATTGAATAACAATTGAATTGAATTTCACTTAACAAGTGAAACTTACATAGATAGTACAATACCTAGTGGAACAACTAAATCATTGGATTGTGTAACTCTATTCAAGGATCTATAGGAAGAATGACGAGGCCTCTCAAAGGGAAAGGGGGGAAATAGGCTTGCCACTTAATCTATTCTAAGGGAAAACTAAAAAAAACCTAAGTGCAATACATAAGTGCATGTTGAGTGAATGAGACTATGTATAGTCTACGAATCAAAGAGTTTAGATAAGAGTTTTGGGTGTACATAAGGAAGGTGTTAAACACTCTTGTGTGCTTAATTTCTTGGCTTTTCAAATGCCCTTAGGTATGTGTGTGTTGCATGCAAATGACTACCTATGCAAATATCAGAAGAGGTGAGAGCAAATATTTTTGCCCAAATAGATGTAGAAAACTAGAAGCCTAGGAGAGAGTCATGTAAACATCATCTTACTCATATGTGAACGGGGAACTAACCCTATATGGTCTTAGTCTACATGACCTAAGTGTGGTGTGGCCAAACAAGCAAGACGATTAAATATAGATGTTGATGCAAGAATAACTTTGGAAGATGTAGAATGGGGTAGACCCATTCATACCCTCTTGAAAGGATTATTTTAATAAATTTTAGAGATGATTAAGAGATTTATCACTTGTATAATGCAAAACCTAAGTGATATCCTAAAAAATGGGAATCATGAGAATTTTTGAAGATGAAAAATGAAAACTAAGGTGTGTGCATGACTTTAGCCCTACATATGTGTCAAATGCATCATTATGGGTTGACATAGCTAAGGGGGATGGCCCTATGTTGACTACATTCTCGAAGTTAGGGGATTTCTCTAATCCCTAAGATGAGAAGTAATTTAGAAGTGTTATCTAACCTTCTATAATTTTGCTATAGGTAGACTTTAACTTCTACATGAGGCATTTTAAAATTATGGGCAAGATGACATGAAATGTCATTCAAAAGTGCACAATGGTTGGTGACATGCATGACCTCATTCTCAATTTTGACCACATGTGTAAAAATCGTTAAAACTATGAATCCTATGAAAATGCATCTATATAAGTTAGAAAATGGTGATGCATATGACTTCACCCTTGAGTTAAGTCGTACATGTGAAAACAAAACAAATGCGCTTTTGGATTCCAAATCATGCTATTCTATTTGAAGTTAAATTGTGGATTAAATTAGTTTGCATGTTAGCTAATGCAAAACTAATGTGAAATGATTAAAGTAGTATTTTCAAGCAAATGTGATGCATGCACTTACTTGTCTTTGATTTAAATCAAAGAATGTTGTACGAACTTCAAGGTATTTGTAATAAGCACATTATAAAAACTTAATTTTAAAAATTATAACCACAAGTGCACAATGCCTATAATAGATAGCATGCGAGTACGTACAAATATGAGATGCAAAGTCACACATACAAACATATAACATCACAATATGTAAATACAACAAGAACATATGCAAACATAAATGATCTTCCTTCTTCATATTGGTACCTGAAGCTCAACCAACAAACACCTAAAATTCATTGAAGATGTTGTCTAAGCCTTCTCCATGTGCTACTCTTAGGTTGTCACCATCAAGAATCATCACTTACGTAGAGAGACTTCACATGAATTTGAAAATGCAAAGTTAGTGCCTACGGAATGACTTTCAACTACAATCCATTCATTATAAGAAAGGAGCAACTACAATAGTGTTTTTCTTTTCCCACGAGTGTACAAGCTTTTTTCATGTTGTTTCTTTGCACCAAGGACACCACCAGAGATGGGAGCTCTTCAAAGGAGAGGAGAAAACTTGTTGAAATTGGTGCTCCACAAATCTACAACAAGGGTACCTTTTCCAAGCATTCTCCATGTTGTTTCCTTGCACTAAAGACGTCACTAGAGATGGGAGGACAGTGAAGAACTTGAGTTGCAACCTTGGAGGTCTTCTCTTTGTTCTAGGGGTTGAGAGGAGAGAAAAAAGATCCTCTTGTTCTTTGGTTGTCTTAGGTTGTGCTTTTAAAAGAGAGAGATGGCCAAAGATCATGATTGGAGTGGAGGGAGTCGATGGTTGCTGGTGGAAGAGAGGAGGTCAACGGTGTTAGAGATGGTGGTTGGCCATTTCCCCTTTTTTCCTATAATTCCCAAAACGCTCATGCCATTCATTTTGATTTTACTTTGTAATCAAATAACTTAAATCACATTAATAATCAAACATTAGACATAATAAAAATTATCTAAATAGACTAAAGTAATAAACATTTAATGCATAACCAAATATGCTTCTCTTTGTTCTAGGGGTTGAGAGGAGAGAAAAAAGATCCTCTTGTTCTTTGGTTGTCTTAGGTTGTGCTTTTAAAAGAGAGAGATGGCCAAAGATCATGATTGGAGTGGAGGGAGTCGATGGTTGCTGGTGGAAGAGAGGAGGTCAACAGTGTTAGAGATGGTGGTTGGCCATTTCCCCTTTTTTCCTATAATTCCCAAAATGCTCATGCCATTCATTTTGATTTTACTTTGTAACCAAATAACTTAAATCACATTAATAATCAAACATTAGACATAATAAAAATTATCTAAATAGACTAAAGTAATAAACATTTAATGCATAACCAAATATGCTTTCAAACATTAAGTATAAAACATGTGATTCAATTTGTGTATTTAAGCATATTTGAACTTAAATAACATTTATAAACATTTAAAAGTGCATTACATGTAATTTCTCATAAAATCTTCAATATTTTCACATTATAATCATAATATGCATGAATAATGACATATAAAATAGCACAAATTAACATTGTACACCCAACATATTTCCTAAATATTAAATGGAGCATGAGCTTTATGGGTGGAAAATAGAGCATGAGCTTTATGGGTGGAAAATCATATTTCCTAAATATTAAATGGAAATGCAAAAAAATAGCATGCAATGGGCAACGTGATGATTATGCATTAATAGAGTGATATTGCATTCATATAACCCATAGTGTCATGCATGGTAAACATGTATTTAGCATATTAACAAAAGCATACATGCTAAATACATTCTAACAACTAGGGCATGAAAAATAAATGAACAATAGATAGAGTAATGTAGTTTGTCCCTTGTTTGAGCTAGAAAAGAAGTTTTACCTACTTAAGAGTGGTGACAACGATGCGACGATGAAAGTTCGATTAAGAAATGACACAAGATAGTGTCATCAACTAGAGATTAGTCTCAATAGTTGGATGAAAGTTGGTTAGCAATATAGGTCAACGATGTAGAACTCCATGAGGGGAAAATAAAGTGAGCAAGAGAGTTACACAATCAATCTAGATATGATCTTCTAGAGTTCAAAGGACACCTAGAAATGAGTGCACATGTTTAGAAAACATCCTTCAAAGGCTAGAGAGTATTGTAGAGGCAATGAGGAGGTTTGAGCTTTGGAAGTTTGTAGAATTTGCAAAGTTTGGTTCTTGGGAGCTTAGGAGTTTGGAATGCTAAAGGTCTAAGAGAAAAGGGGGGGTGAAGGAAGGTCTTCTCTTGCAAAAGAAGTTGCTTATATCTTCTAGGGAGTTGACAAGGATGAAGGCATGAGCTCTACTTTGACATGCCATGGACATTAGTAAGGTGTTGGCCCCTTCTAAAGAACTAACCATGATAGGTGACACACTGATAGAGGGTTAAGTGCAACCCCATTATCAGGGGACATAGAGTTACATGAACTTAATGAAGGGTCCATCGGATTTATGTAAATACAATGGAGGGGGCTGATGGTTTATGTAAACACAATGGAGGGGTTTGTTGAATTTACATAAACGCAACGAAGGAGGATGATAGGTTTGTGTAAACACAATGTTGTTTGAGAGATAGGAATTTAGATAAAAGAAGGGGAGGATGATGTGTCCTTCCAATGTAGCATCTGATGTAGTAGGGCACTACATATCAACCATTGATTGGTTTGAAAGGTTACTGATGTGGCAAGGTGCCACTGTTGAATAGTTTAGTAGGTTTATATAAATACAACGAAAGAGAGCTAATAGTTCATGTAAACACAATGGAGTGGTCCATTTGGTCTATGTAAACACCATGAAGGGGAGCTAACAAGTGTCTTGTCAACTTAAACTAATTTTTATAAGGAAATAAGCAATCTCCCAAACAAAATTTAAACGTAGTAAATTTGTTCATTTAATTTACCACAAGTGCATAGTGTCAGTTGTAAAAAAAAATTGCAAGAACAGGTTGAACCACAAAGAGTGATTAGAATTAATTTCTAGGATACTTTGATATGAGTGTAGTGTTGTACTAATGAAACCTCTCACTTCATTGAGTTACTACTTAACTTAATGGACTAAGTTTATTGAGTTAATAGATAACTCAACGGACTACCCTTGTTGAGTTACTATTTAACTTAACGAATGGGTCCATAACTCACTCTCTTGACAGTTGTTTTGCATCTGAATTTGGCCATCTATTGGGAAATACCAAAGAATGCAAACAACGACTATACACTCTTTGATTGATACTTTTAACAAAGAATAAATTTAACTCCCAAATAAACTCAAATAGCAAACAGTTAAAGCATGATTTCAGAGTTTTAAACTAATTGGTTTCAAAATAAAATCATATTGTTTCATATCAAACTGAAATAAAATAAACACACAATGTTTAATAATTACTAACATACAATACAAACTCAAAACTTAATAAATACTTGGATGTAAATATAAATATTAATGTTCCTTAAGGTGGATGATTGATGAATGACAAACTCTTTATGGAAAATCAAAGATCTCCAACACTATATGCAATGTGGTTACACCTCTAAAAATTTAACCACTTACTATCAAGCACTTCTCTCCCTTTTAGATTGCGAACCTAGACTTTTGTAAAATGATTTTCTTTTCAACAAATTGGTATTAACATGATACCAAGGTTGAAAACATTGATATTTTTCTGAAAGATAATTTAGTGCTTGGTGAAGAAACATTTCCTTCTTGCAATACGATCACTCCTCCACAGTAGTTAGTCACCATGGTTTGCTCGGAATCTACCCGACTCTGAAAATTATCTCCACAGACCTCTGATGAATGGTGGTTGGTGGTGAAAGATATCTCAAAGAACGTTTGAAACTTTCTATAGTGAGTGCGACTATCTCCCTCCTCTCTTGATTTCTTTTAATCCTTTTATATTTCTTTTCTTTCATTAACAACTGTTGGCACCAAAATGACTAGTTGGATTCTTCTTTCCTATACATCAATGGTTGTAATTGCTTCTTCATTCAATAATAAAGATAATGAGTGTAAATCATGCAATATGATTTTCTTATGCATTTCCTATATCTGCTCAGAATAGCATATTAGATAATAACTAGTCCATGAAGTTAATGTAACTCAACGGACTAACTCTATTGACTTAACTACTTAACTCATGAACTTGTATAGCCTTGCAATTAATAATATAATCATTTATATATAAATATTACACAAGTGTAAATAACATTTAATAATATGTATAAGAGAAATATTTCTACCATTCAGAATTGATAATTAATGTTAATTTCTTCAATTTATGCATACTCTTCAATTAAGCCTTAGGTTAACGTAAATGTAACATAATGACCTACTTCTTATCTGATAAGCTGAATAACATGTCATTAACCATTTATTAACTACTAATATTATGCATGCTTTCATTCTAAACATTTCCCTCATAATTAAGTTTTGCTAATCCCTTAGCAAACCTACTATGATTGTGATTTAGAAAAAAAAAAAAATTTCTTCCTTGAATACCAAAACTATATTACCTATCTCTTAAAATTTGTACCTTCTTTTGAAGTCCATTCTCTAAAAGTTACTCAATCATAATAATATATCACTACAAACAGAGATTTAAGCAATGGTTTTTTCACTAACTTATTCTAAGCTCATACCAGATGTAAAAATGATGACATTAATCAAGATTTTCATGTACATATTCTCATCCTCTACAAATATTGATGCATCTTGGTAGCAAACTCAAAAATAATATCTGGTGAGAATAATTGCTTCCTTGTTGATTGTAAGATCTTGTCTTTGGACTTAGGATGAAGGATAAGGATGAATAAATTTTGGAAAGAGAATTTTTTTTTTTTTTTTTTTTTTTTTTTTCATATAAGGACTTTAACTTCCCTTGATTATGATGATTCATGGTATGATAAATGAAAAATTGCTAAGGCAAGACAAGAATTATAGGCATGACTATATAAGGAAGATAATTCCCAAATAAACAAAATTTGAGTACCTTGCCCCAATAATATTACAGGTTGATCCTACTTCCATTAATTGCCTTAATTAACCCCATTATAAAGATAAAAATACATAGTGATCGAAATTATTTAAAGATAGCTAGGAATCATTTTTCATCTCTATCTAAGTGAAATACTCTAAGAATGAGTTTCTCTCTTCAACCAAAAAATGTTTAGAAGGCTACAAAACATTCTTGTTGCCTCAAAAAAATTTGTTGATATGTATATTAACTACTTCCCCCCGTAACTACATTTTACATTATCCTCAATATAACAAATTAGCAATATATGCATTACATGATAATAGACATGATAGAATTGAATAAATTAGGTTCGTTGAGTTATTGATTAAGTCAACAGACTTAATTTGTTGAGTTATCATGTAACTCAATGAACTGTATTATAATAATGATTGTATGAAAGATAATCGTAATGGGCATACCTTGTTCTTTATAATTCAATTGATGTATTTTGAACTTTGTTCTTGAGTTGTCCTTCATTCACCAAAAATAACAAAGCAGAAGTAAAAATAAACATATATATTTATATGTATTGTGTGGAACCTAAGCTCCTACACCTTTGGTGGCTCACAAGTAAGTTAGATGGTTTCTTAACACAGACACCAATAAACTAGATTGATGATGATTTTTTTCTTTTTCAATTTTGGTTGAAAATAATGGCATATATAAAAAATAAGTAATATGTATGTATATGTTTCTATTCAAAACATAAATGCAATAGTAGCACATTTACAATAAATCACAAATACAGAAATACAGTTTAATAACATGACTGCAAAGTAGCAGCATATGGAATAAATATATCATTTCATACAAAACCTTTAGACATAACTCTTCTTACTCTTAATTCCACTTCAACTGATCTTGCTTGCCTCCTTAATTAATAAATTTGAAGTATGTTATCAATATTAAATATCAGAGTATTACTATTAATGAAATGAAATGTAGTGACACTTCCTTTACTCGATTATGATGATCTAGGTGTTTCCATTTCTACAATTAACTCAATGTATTCTTTACTCCATTTCCAGTTTTTCAAGTCTTATACTATCCATATTTGAAATTTCATTAGGTCATCCCACTACCTTACTAAGCACAATGTAGGATAATTGAATTCAGTATACCATACCCCAAGTTCAACTTTGTCATATTGCGAGGATGGTGGCTTAGCTACAATCTATGGTATAGGTAAAATTTCTACCATCTCCTTATAAATATCAATACTTACTATGTAGAGATTGGACCTAAATGCAAATAATGTATTTGAGATTAAGTATACATAATCATCAAGTGTGACATGAGTTTTGTTAGCTAATGTTCTCTCTCCATAAAATTCTACTATATTTTCATGCCAACAATTTTTCTCAAAATTATAAATATTTAATCATATTCTTTCATTCTAACCTCCTATTGGTCTCCAATAGAATAACTTACATGGTATTTTTGAATGACAATCAACAAATGTTAGTGCTACACCTGAATTTTCTATGACAATCTCAAAGCTACTTGGCTTTCCAATGTTAATTTATTCTCTAGTGATAGGATTTCTAATATAAATATTTGATGATAGCATATTATATCTTGATTTGCTCCTATAGATGATCAATCCTAAATCACTTCCTATAATATATTCTATTTCTCCTAATGCATGAGGTGGAATTCTAGAAGTTTGTTCTAGGTTCGAGTATTCATAGCTTACTATACTACAGTCAAATGTTTTCCATAGACATCCATCATTGATGTTGGTCATCCTAACAACTTGTAATCTTTGGAAATATCTCTTAGCTATGCATTCTTTAATCTACTTGGAGACACAACGTAATCTGTATAAGTCTTTAGTTGATAAATAGCTTAATACTTCTCTTAGCACGTCCACTTACATATCCATAATTTCTAGACTTTAGTAATTTTGTATTCAGTAAATTCACACAAAAATAAAAATTAATTCATGATGTGCTACGTTTGTTGAGTTATACAATAACTTAACAAAATAAGTTTGTTGAGTTAAGTAATAATCTCAATGAAATAAATTCGTTGAGTTATTACTTAACTCAACGAATTTGAAAACAATACAAACTATTTTGCTATATTTATAAATTTTTTATTTTTTATTTTTTAGTTATCTTTCAATAGTAATTAGATTACGTTCATTTAGTTTCTCTTTTCCCGAAGGTATCAATTTCATTTACATTTCTGTTTAAAGGATTTGACAATGCTTGACTTGGTAATCCTCCTACAAGTCTAACTTCAATTGATTCTTTAATTCTAGGTTGTATATTTCTATTTAAGTTTTGATTTTGGGGTGTTGCATTGCCAAATACATTTTCTAAACGATTGCTTAAATTATGTATTATTTTCTCTAATTTATCTATTCTAACTCTTTGTTTAATTAATACTTCATAACATAGGTTTTTATGACTTAAATTCTCTACTCTTTGGAAATTGTTATTTCTCTAAGATAAATTTGGGTTATTTCTCCAATTAGGGTTGTAAGTATTTTTAAAGTTATCTCTTTGATTTCTAGAATAAATAACAACTAAGTCATTTAGATTTGCATTTTTTCTGCCAATTTTTGATTTAATGACAATTCTTCTATTTTCTTTGTTAATTTACTTAATATAACTTCAAACATAGTACTTGAATCTAATTCATGCATTCCTTTAGGTAGAACTTTTCTATTCGAAATAGCTTCAACTGAGTTCTCCCATTAAGCAATTCTTTTTGTAAAATTTTTTAAATACATACATGCTCCTTTACATTTTTAGAAATCAATTTTGACATGTGAATTTTAACAATGATTTTGTAGCAACATCTATATCTTCATAAATTGTATCTATTAATTAAGTTTTACTCATTACATGATGTGGGCATTAAGTAAGTAAATCTTTAAATCTTTTAAAGTATTTCCAAAAGGATTTTCCTTATTTTTGATTACATATTAATATTTTTTTCTTCTTCTTATTCATTTGATAAGTAGGGTAATATTTTTATAAGAAAATAAAATAAAATTCAATCTACATAAAGATTGAATCAGGAGATAAAGTATAAAATCATTTTTTAGCTGTATCTTTTAAAGCAAAAGAAATATATCTAAGTTTAATAACGTCTATATTAAGATTCGACATTCTCATCATTTAACAAATCTCATTAAATTTTCTCAAAAAATAATAAACATCTTCTTTGTCTAATCCATGAAATTATGATAATTGACTAATATAATTAGATTTCAATTCAAACATATTTCTTTCAAAAGTAGTTAATCAAATGCATGAAGGTTCATCTAACAATTTTAAGTAAAGAATTTTTCTTAATGATTTTTCAACTAGAGCTATCATTTCAATGTTCTTCTTTAATGAAATTCTATTTATTCTTTGAAGGATATTGTTAATTTCTATTTTAAATAATTTATAAACTTATTTAAGTGCTAATAGATCTTGTTTGGATACTTTAACCAATCTTTTAGTCTTGGAAGAATGAATCTAAATGATCATAAAGTTAAAACAAATATTAAATTTAAAAGTTAGAACTTCATGTCGATTATAGCACTCCTTTATCTCTTAGTTGACGCAGTACATCAAGATATTTTTTGGGTATGGAGCAACAACCTTTTCTTGGATGTTTAAGAAGCAATCTGTTGTATTATCTACCTGTGAGGTGGAGTATATAGCAACAACGGTTGGAGCCTGCCAAGGTCTGTAGATTAGAAATTTGTTGAAGGAGCTTGGCATGCCTGTAATTGGTTCGTTGGAAATTCTTGTTGACAACAAATCGGCCATTGATCTTGCCAAGAATCTAGTGGCACATGGTCGAACCAAACATATTGAAATCAGGTTCCATTTTCTTCGTGATCAAGTGCAAAAAGGTGAGCTTGTACTGGACTTTTACAGGTCGGAAGACCAAGTGGCTGATATCATGACAAGACCCCTCAAGTATGAGTCGTTTGTAAAGTTCAAAGAGTTGCTTGGTGTTTGTTGTGAAACTAGCCTAAATTAAGGGGGTGTTTGTTGGTTGTGAATGTTTTAATTTAGTCTGTAAACAAGCGGACGTGGTTGGTTGTGGAGTCATGTTAGCCTGTGAATGTCTAGTCATGGCTTACGAGTGTGAGTGGATTGTATTGCACGATCATTTATGGTATGGTGGTTATTTATATGTATGGTGTTCTGTGAAATGAAAAAAAAAAAGAGAGTGAAAAAGAAGTACTTGAAGAGTTCTGTGCTTTTCTCTTCGTGAGTGTGTTTCTAATTTCGATCAATTTTCTTTCAGTTGTTTGATATTCTTATAAACAAAGATGACGGAACTTAAATTAGAATCAATTTGAAGTAAAAAGAGACAGAGCAATTAATTATGACTTTCTTGTTTTAGTCACTCTTTATTTTGTTATTTTCTTTTAGACTTTTTCGTACTTTTTATTGTTCACGGACCTTTTTTAGTACATATCTGAAGTTTTTTTTTATTATAATCCTTATTTATCGCTCGAAAAAAAAAAAAACGTTCAAGTCTCGACGACGTTCGAACTCTCGACATTTCTTTCAGGCATGGTTTAAAAATTAAAAGATATTCATAACTACTTTGTCAAATATGTTAAAAAAATGATAATACTTTTAAAAAATCGCTGGTGCACCGTAATGGATAAAACTGCGAACTTGCCTCCACACAGCAGTTGCCCATTGGTCGTTGCCATTGCCACACCAACGGAGCTGACAGATAACAGCACGTCGAGAAGATAAGGTTTTCATGTTCACGCCTCCCGCCCCTTCCCGCTTCTCACCCCATCCCTCCTCCCTCCCGCCATGATATCCATTCCCCGCACCTCCACCGCCCCTTCCACTCTTCCCCTCTCTCTCTCCTTACCTCACAACGCCGTCCCCCTCCGCTTCCTCCTGTACCATCACCGTCATCGTCGCCGACAACTCACTCCCCGCCTCACCATCTCGAATCCCTCCCCCTCCAGTTCTGATCCCCAGTGGCGGCGGCAGCAGCAGCAGCAGCAGAAGCCGCCCAGAGAGTCCGCGCCCACTCTGTTCCCCGGTGGATACAAGCGGCCGGAGGTCAGGGTCCCGGCGATTGTGCTGAAGGTGAGCGCGGCCGAGGTGCTCGAAGGCGAGAGCTCTAGGAATGCGATCGATCTAGCACTAGCCAAAGGAGTGGTGGGGGTTGTGTTGCTCACGGGCGATGGTGAGGGTGGAGGTGGGAGGCTCTATGAGGCTGCGGGAGTGGTTCGGGCGTTGGTCGGGGATAGGGCGTATCTCATGGTGGACGAGCGCGTTGATGTCGCTGCCGCGGTTGGGGCTGGCGGGGTGGTCTTATCGAATAGAGGTTAGTGTTGTTGCATCTTTTGTTTCCTTGCTTGTGACAATCATACCTCAGTTCTTCAGCTTCATCTGACTTATTTTACTGATGAATTGTCGAACAATTACATAAGGAAAATTTCTCAAACGAAGAAGCATAAAATGCTTAAATTTTAATTTCAAAAAAGAATGCTTAAACTTGATATGAATCACATACAACATGTCGTAAACATGCCAAATTTCATTTGCGTACTGAATGAATTCCAAATGAGACATCAAAACTTTCGTACAAAATGTGCCAATTACATGAATATATTCATAATGCAAGCATGCCAATTTGTGGTTAGGGATTTCGTTTTGACACAATTGACAATAAATATTATCGTGCAACCAAACCTTTATTAAAATGTAGAATTAGTTCTTGCAAAAGTTGTACATTCCATTTGCATTTGTCTTGAAGAGCATGACTTAAATAACATATGAAATTAAATTAGTCACATTTTGGCTTCAATTTTGAGGCTCAAACATATTTAGAAATTCAATCATTGATTGTTGAAAAAATTGGGCAAGGAAATCTATCTTACTTGTTAGGAAAGTTTCACGTTGGTAAAAATAGGGATAGATTAAGTCTTATGTATGATATTCTCTTTTACTCATTATCAATTAATTTTGCATTGGAATTTCAACATGGTATTAGAATTAATTGATGCACATCCACCTGTAGACATATAAGTAAGTCATAAGTGTGGAAAAATGTTATAAAAGTTCCACGTTGGTAAAAGTAGGGATAGAATTGAGCCTTATATATGATGAACCCTTTCACTAATTATCAATTGGTTTTTATATGAAATTTCAATATTATAATCCATTGCCCTGAAGTTGGAAATTTTTTTTTTGTAAAGATCTTTTTTGTAGTTGTTTTAAAAAAGGCTTATACCCTATGATCAAGTGCAATTTTTCCTCAATGATTTCATCTGTTTCAACAAGCTAATAATTAATATTGTTAGAGTAAATAATGTATTAAGATTTTGTGTAAGTGGGTTTAGTCCCACATTGCTTATAGTGTTTTTGTCCTTTTTGTGTATCCTCTATAAAGGTCTTATTTGCTTATGAATGATATATAACTTTCACCTTGTTTCTTATGTTTCAACATGATATTAGAACATAGATTTTGAGAGTTAAAAAAGTGTAAAATATTTTGGTAGGAAGGAGGGAAACCTGGGTTGTCACCCTCTTTGCTCCTAATATAACCATTGGCCTTTGTTAAGGCCACAAATTTTGTGGTCAGTGAAACTTGCCCTTATGTCAATTGTGATGCCCCTCTTGCATTGGCCACCTCTGTCTTAACTCTTTTCCTTCTCTCGTGACATTTTCTTCTCCCACAAGTTTTCTCATCAGTGAAACTTGCCACTATGTTAATTGTAGTGCCCCTCCTTTTGTGTTGTTTGCCTTTGTCCTAACTCCTTTCCTTCTACAATGTTTTTCTTCTAGCTCCTGCATGCTTTAAACTTCCTTCTAGGGAATTGCTATTGTTTGCCCTTGCACCGCCTGTTTCTGTTGTTTGGGGGCTTCGATTGTGCCACCTGTCTCAGTAATGTCACTTATGCCTTTTCCTTCCTCTTTCTTTCATTTGCATTGGGGCAAGGTTTTCCTAAAACCCTCTTCATCAAGTTATTCTTTGTCTTGAAACTCATCTATCTCTTTGGAGCAAGCTTCTAGGCCTTCTCTTCCCCTTCTTATGAAATATTCCAATTTAGATCTAGACCAAGATTTTTCACTTCTCTCTAGGCTTAGTTTTCTCCTCTTATTTGTTGTTGACCTCTCTAGAAAATCTCTCCTTGATGCTATCGCACATCCTTGAATACTTTGTCATTTCTGTTTGCTAGCTTTGCTACCTTTGCCAACATTGTCGTTGTTGTCTCTTGCACCTGTTAGGGTTGTAGATGAATGAGTTGCCAACAAAAGGGAAGAAGGAGAAAAGAAGGAAAAGAAGAAAAAGGAATGGGGAAAGAGGAGAAAGGAAAGAAAGAGAAGAAGAGGATGAAGGAGAGAGAGAAAAGAATGATGGAAGTTCAAAAAAAGGTGTTTAATACTTCATTATCAATGTTTAATTAAATTAGTTATATTTTTCCTTGTGTGAGTGTTGATGTTGTAGCAATGTTACTTCATCAAAGCTTAAGTGTTTTCCATGAGATTTAGGATTTGTGGAATACATCAAATTAATTATTTACTAAGGTTTGTAGAATACTTTAAGTTAATGATTTACATTTTTATTAGATAATTGATGATATTTGTATTGTAGAAGTATGTGTGCAAGCCTTCTTAGTATGTGTAAGTGTACAAATGTTGATTTCATCCAATGATGTCAAAAATGTATTAGTATTTACACCTATTTTAGTTTGATTAATTAAGGTTTGACCATTTTTTTTTTGCACAATATTGCTTCTACTTCTACTTGTATTTATTTGCTATGTATCTTATTATTTATTTTGATTAATTAAGGTTTGACCATTTTTTTTTTGCACAATATTGCTTCTACTTCTACTTGTATTTATTTGCTATGTATCTTATTATTTATTTTTCTTGGTTTACTTATGTATGAGTTTGTTACAAATTGGATACTCCAGCTTGAGGGAGAGTGTTAGAGTAAATAATGAATTAGAGTTTTGTGTTGTAAGTGAGTTTAGTTCCACGTTAGTTATTATGTTTTTGGTCTCTTTATGTAGCTTTTATATATGGAGACATTGTTTGCTTATGAATGATATACAACTTTCACTTTATTCTTTATGTTTTAACAAATACAACACATTTAATCCCAATTACTTACAGAAATGATTGCAATTGGTGTAGAAGAATGCAAATGACAAGATATATTACTTTATCTTTTTTCTGAGATATCAAAGTACTGGATGTCAACAACATTTGCCAATATAGGATTTTTTGAAAATAATAAGCATAAAAATTAGGGAGGAAATCAATTGAAACCTTTTGACATGTAAAATACTATGATATTTTGCTTATAAACTATAAAGTATAAACTAATTAATCCATAAAACCTATATTGTCAAGAAGATTCAAACAGACAAGAAATTTGTCCAGCTTAGTGTCTTTCAAAACCCAACAACAGATTGTCTCCTCTCCACCTTGATGACACACATGAATTGTTGAATTATTCTCCTCTTCCATTGGTTGAAGTTATAAAATATCAATAAACTGTAGTCCTACCCAGTAATTATAATCTTGCTTCACTTATATAAATAAGAAATCATTTATGAACAGTTGATATTATTTTCACATATTTAGTAGCAATAGGAAAAAATAAAGTTAACTTTAATTAGGTTAATGTTTAAAACTTGTAGGGTGGGCCGTGATATTTTTGAAGATGGCTTAATATATTGAGTAATTCAAAAAAAATGGTGTCATATGACCCACCCTGCAATAAAGTGACTCTGCCATTGCTTATTTGAGAAACTGTTTACCTTCCAAAGTTCTGACACAATGCACAATCCCTTGGCAATTCTCAATGTTAAATAGAGAATAAAATTCAGTTTATAAGAATTGCAATATTATAATCTCTACTGCCATTTTGATAGAAGCAAAGTATTTGATTTTAGTATAATGAATATCAGTCTTAAATTAAAAGGAGGCATATCAATTATTCACGCAAATATCAATGAAGATGGTGCGAAAGCATGGAAACACCTAATTTTGGTTAAAAAACCTTGAATTTTGACTTGAGAGAATAGAATAAGATAACATAGATATAATACACATATAGGATCACTTAAATGGAATTTTTAGGCATTTTCTTAGTAAAATGCTAAAATTAATAAATATCATTTTTTTTGCATGACAAACTCAAAAATAAATCTCATATTAGTTCCTTATAGCATCTGTTATTCTATTTACAGTATGTAATTGCTTCATGTCATATGCTGATAAGTTTAATCCTTAACCACATATTAGTGGTATTGGGAATTTGGCACATGAACATGAAATACAATGCAAGAAAATAGCTAGAGGTTTGTTAGAGTATGCAAGTGGATTTAGTCCTACATTGTCTAAACTGTTTTTGTGTCTTCTTTGTAGCTTCTATATTAGAGATTTTATGTTATGTTAATGAGTACAATCCCTTTCACCATTTCTCTCGAGTTTCTATATACTATCAGAGCTTAGGTTTGAGAGTCCACCAAAGATAAATGTTTTAGGCAGGTAGGAAGGAAATCCTAGCTGTCACCCTCTTCTCTCTTCACTACTACCAATGATGGTCTATTGAAGTTGTCACTTTCTTGTTCACTTACTGTCCTCTTCCATCCTCTCTGATTATTGTGGTTGTACAAGATTGATCTTCCTTTAGTTTACATTCTAGTCCTAATGCCCCCAATCTCTTCATTCATTTGCTGGGCAACATCATGAGGTCCTTTGATGAGATGATTGTTTAGCTTCATGATCCAAGTCTTACATAGCATATGCAAATTCCATCACTCTTATGAATAGAGCTAATAACCTATCACTTTATTCACTTGTCTTTATTTGTGTGTTCTTTATCTACTTGTCCATCATTACCATCACTATCATTATCTGTATAATTAGATGATTGTATGTCATCATTTGTGCCACTTAGACTGAGGTTCCCATGAATATGTTTTGATGAACATACACACTATTCAACATTCACACCCATTCCATCAACAATTCTTTTGCTTGGTTGGTTGTCTTTTTTATCTAAAATTGGCACACCATATTTGGCTAGCCTGCTGGTTATTGGATTTTCATCACAAAGTTGTATATTAAGTAGACATCTATTGGATCCAATTTCTTTCTCTTCTCTTAAATTGCAAACTTCATTTGGAATTTCATATTGTAATGCAAATAAACCAGATCATTTAATCTTCGAGTTCCTAATTTGTTCCTTATTGTATGGCTTGGATTGAAATTCCCATATATTATGAGAAAATTCAAAAAAAATCTTTGAAATTTAAAAAATTCTAAAAAACATGAAAGTCTACAAGAAATACTTGGATATACCCTAGCGCAGCAATATATGATCACCTCCAAGAAGGGCAATATATGATCAATATGAAAGGAAGAGCATCACATAGATTTTTGAAAAAATGAAGATGTCAAGTTGATTTTGATCTTCCCAACTTGATTTTGGGGTTTTTTCCAGTGATTTTCAGTGAGTAGAAGTGTAGATTGTAGAGAGGAAGAGAAGAGGAGAGCCTGGAAATGGCTGGAATGGGGAGAGGGGAAAGAGAGCAGCAGATATATGCTATTTGCCCTTATAAATTGCACCTTATCAAGTGATATGTCGGCCCAATTCTGATTTGGGCCAAAATATCATCCATAACCAGGGAACCTTTGAAATATACCTCTTTTTTGAGTTGGCTACCTGGGATATTGTTCCATGTTGGCAAAATCCCACCAATACATATCAAAAAAACCATATTTGGAAGTTCCATATGGCCAAATGTAGATCTTGAAGTTCTCTTCCATGGTTTGTTGCAGCCCACAAGTTGTAAAAATCAACTGGTGTCTCTGTTTACTTCCTATATGGTTATAACCACACTCACGTGGTTTTCTTGAACTTCCTATCTTGCATTTATGTAACAGCTAACAGGCATATTAGATGTCCATCATACTATCACGTAAAGGGTACAAATACTTAAAAAAACACTTTTTTCCATTATCTGGTTCCAAGAAATATGTATCCTAAGTTCAATTCCAGATTTTCCGTGTTAAGTAAATAACGTCTTCCTTCTCTTTGTACTTCCAATTACCATTTACTCAATCCACCATCATGTGAAGGATATGGGCACTTATTAAAACATGTTTTTTGCTGATCATTCCTGTTTCTAGAAACACATCACCAAAGTTAAGTTCAAGTTCATTTATGGAAAACAAATAAAACTGTGAAGTTTAAAAACAAGGCAATATGTATAATGATGTCATATGGTCATCTAGGTGCAAAGATGTAGATAGCTCATACATATAGTTAAAGAGCTAATTGCTGTCATCTTTGAATTAGGAAAATTCCAGATTTCAGATGGATGCAAAATATTGGCTTCATTTAGTTTATGGTCTTACAGGCATAACCTGCATGTATTCTTAGTTTGAGCTTATTGGATTTTGTTTTCCTAATCTCATTGTAATAGAGAAGTTGGTGTTATTCAAGAAAAAATTAAAGCAAATGTTTCTATAATGCTGCTAGGAACTGATGCCATATATACTACATCTATAGTTCAATGTGTACCTTATGGTCAACATATAAGTGCATAAAAATTCACTAGGTCACTTTTCTATTTTATTTAAATGTATCATTGATAGAATGGGTCTCTAAAACTAGAAATTTCTACAGGGAACCTTGTTTATTTATTGCCTTAAGTTGGTTCCAACGATGCCTTCTTTGTAGAAGAATATTCAACCATGCCTTTTTTGTTCCAACAAACCCTAAACCCTATTATTGGAATATAAGGAAATATAGATTCCACATTCAGAGTTACCATCCCTGGGAAAAACTTTTAGTCTAAAAAAAATATAGAGATTCACACACACACACACCTGCACACCCACCCACCCACACACACACATCTATCAATATGATCATATAAGTCTCTTTTATTACCCACTTCTTGACCTTTTTTGAGAGAAAATGTAACACAGATGGTGTTTTTCTTTCACGAATATGTGCTATATTAGAAGTGAAAAGGATGCTAAAGTAATCTTTAGCACTTTAATTGACTTATACTTGGCTGTTTATTACCTTTATTATTGAATATTCCGATCCTTAAAATTGAGATGGTCCATGCCAGTTTCATTTTTTTCTTTTGATTTTTATGATATGCAATTCAATCCGTTAATTCATGGATTCCTTCCAACCATTGTTGTAATGGAAAAGCAAGATAATGATGTCTGATATGCTCTATAAATCTTTGCAGGGCTTCCTCCCATTATTGCCAGAGGCATGATGTCCAAGTCTGCTGGGCAGTCTGTACTTCTTCCTCTGGTGGCAAGATATGTGCAAACCATGGATGATGCGGTATCTGCATCTAGTTCTGAAGGTGCTGATTTTCTGATCATCAGCACTGATAGGGAGATGTATGCAAAGATAGTCAATGAGTTTGGTATAACTCCAGATATCAGGATACCAATTTTTTTTGATGTGGTTGATTTGATTGTTGGGGATTCGTTATACAATACAATAACAAGATTACTTCAATTGGGTGCAAGTGGGATGGTTCTCTCTCTAGATCATCTGCAAGTTTTCACTGATGATATACTGGGATTGTTTCAAAATAAACATATAGTGAATGGAAGAAAGCCAAATAGTGGTTCATACTCCAATAAGCCTGTAAACAGTGGTGGAACCAAAGAACTGTATGAGAAACAAATGATTGCTGGATTTACTAAGCTGAATGATGGAGAAATACAATTCGTAGAAGCAGAAAGGAATGTTCTACTTGAAGCAGTTACTGTGATCCGCAACGCTGCACCACTGGTGATCTCTTAGTGTTAAAATTTGGTATTTGAATATGCTCCCCATATATTTAAGAATTTGTTGTCCATAGGTTTCTAATAGTAGCGATGATTATTTTTTATGTTTCCTCCTTGTTAATTGCTAGATGGAGCAAATTTCTCTTCTTCTAGATGCCATTGAGCGCCTTGATCAACCATTTTTGATGGTCATAGTAGTAAGTTTATGCTGAGCACATATTATTATTATCAAGTATTCATATTTGTATGCCATAAAGATTTTGATTGGAAGCTGTATTGTCTGTTCTTCTCTCATTCTTCTGTTATTACTTAAGAATATTTTAATTTATAACATTTCAGATTGTACCTTTTACCTATGCTTATTTCATTTTTTTTGTGTTGCACAAAATTGTAATTTTTAAGGATTTACATTCAATGCCAGAGGATTACGTTTTATTTGGTAGAAATGCCTAAATAACTACCTAGAAACATAGTCAGGAAGATGAATTGTACAACATAATTTTTAAGGATTTACATTCAATGCCAGGGTATTGTGCTTATTAGGTAGAATGCCTAAATAACTGCCTATAAACATAGGCAGGAAGATGAATTGTACAACATACTTTATCTTCTCAAATGTGTGTCATTCGTCTTGGTTTTATCTTTTCTGAATTAATGATATTATTTTATTCATCCTGGTAATTATTATGGTATGTCACATGGTGTAGTCTTCTACTTTTTTTTATCAACTTGGACATACTGTTTGTGACATCGTGCATAGAAAAAATTAGGTTTACATTATGTTGCATAGTTTTCTTGCTTAGTGACTGAAGAAACTAGCATGATTCTTAGTTTTTTACCTTCTTGTTATCCATAGGGTGAATTTAACTCTGGAAAATCTACTGTCATAAATGCTCTGCTTGGAAGACAATACCTCAAAGATGGAGTTGTTCCAACAACTAATGAAATAACTCTTCTATGCTACTCAGAAAAAGAATCTTTTGAGCAAGAACGGTGTAAAAGACACCCTGATGGGCAGTACATATGCCATTTACATGCACCTATTTTAAAGGAGGTTAGTTAATTTACATATTCTGACATTTATTTATACTTTTAGCACATAGATGTATCCAACTGCAGAGGACCTACTTGTTGTGATAGGTTCATCTTTATTTTCTTTTTGGCTTATTGAAACCTGTTCCTTCAAAGAATCTTTTCACAAATATTTGAATAGTTCCTTTTTACATTAATATATCATGCACCACCGCCCTACAAATGTGACTTGGTATGTGTCATTTATCATAATATATTGAGTGTTTGGTTCAGAAAATAATATATTAAGCCATTACGTAGGTATGGCAACATTTGTCCGTGCAATCTTTTTCCTTTGATTTTTCAGTTTGTACTTTATAATTATTAGAACTAGATCCTTTGAGAAAATATAAATCTAGGTGTTAGAATAAATGGATTCTTATATAGATCCTAGGGTTAAATTAAGTTAGGGTTTCTCATGAGTTTAATCCTACTTTATGTCTTGTACTTGTTCTCATTGTGTGGTTTCTATACATAAAGACATTGCCTTAATTAGTAGATCAATTCAACTCCACCATTTTTTGTTTTTACACTACAAGCATTATCTATGAGACAAAATTTATGAATCATAAGGTATGGAGATAAGTAAGGTGATAGTAAGTTAAAAATGCAAATATTTGCTTTAAACTAATGGTATCTAATTAGTAGAGAAACTACAAAAAGAATTCATAGTAACTACTTCATTATCTTATAGCCTTTTCTTTTATGAAGTTGAATCGCACTATCTGACTAGAGTGGGAGGATGAACTAGGATAGGCTTCACATGGAAACTAGAAACAAGTGGTGGGGAAGTGGTCTGCCTTTGGTTTAGATTGGGGAGGCAAACAACGAAATTGAATGTTGTATTGGCCACAACAATCCATTTTAAGGAGTTCCAATTTCTTAGGAGCATTCTAATCTAAATAATGCAAAGCCTTTATTAGGGGTAGTGATTTGCGAGCCACTTGTTGAATTGTGGGTGGAAGCTGCCATAAATCATACTTTTAAGCTAGGTGGGTTCCCATTGTGGTTTTGCATAAGGAAAATAGGGAGAGTTGCAAGCCTTGACCCATTCCATACCATTGGACCTAAACAAATATGTAAAAGGAGAATGGTTGGGTCATCTTATGTTGCCTTATGATTTAGATCTCATACACAAACTATTAAAGGAGTGCCATGATTCCCTTACAAGAGGACATGGAACCTTCCATTACACTCTCCAAAGAACCAAACAAACATTTTGATGGAGGGGGGATGAAAAGTGTTAGATGATATGAGTTAGTCTGATATTATGTTGTAAGTAGGTTTAGTTTTACATTACTAATTTGTGTTTATTCTCTTTTATGTAGTTTATATATAGAGAGGTCTTATGTTATTGAATTCATTTATTTTTATCATTCCTTATGTTTCAACATAGTGTCAGAACATTAGGCATTGAGTCTTTTAAATGCAAAAGTTCTAGGTGAAGAGGAGGGGAAATTATAGCTGTCACCCTCTTCCCTTCCTATCATACTATTAGTGGCCTACTCATCTTTGTGACTTTATTCTCTCTTTTTGATTGGAACTAAAACCCCTGTTCTCTGTTGTCTCCTTTTGCCTCTTCCTCATTGACATCTATTGGAAGTACGAAACTTGCCCATCTTCTCTTGACATGATTCAACTCTTTCTCAAAGACGAACATCAACTAAATAGGGTGAGCAGAGGATTCAACTCTTTCTTCCCTATTGCCAATATCACAGTTGCAAAGCCCTAGACTCTGATCTCCTTCTCTTGCATGCACCTCTGCTAGGCATCATCTGCATGTCTTTGGTGTGAGTTGTTGTTGGTGTCGTCTAAGCCTCTCTAGTGCATAATTTTGCACACACATTGCCTATGTGCATTGGTGCTACTGACATTGACTTTGCATGTGCTCTTTGTACAGTCTCTTGTGCCATCTCTCCATGTGTTTTCTTCATGCATCTCTTTGCATCAACCATCGTTTCTTTTCATACATACTATTGCTACTTCCATCTTCCTTACAACGCATTATGGTCTAGGGTTGCAAAGGGTGAGGCAGAAGGTTAAAGAAAGAAAAAGTGAAAAAAAATGTGGTGACGATTGGGTTTTGTTCTTAGGTGGGCCTTGATTGGGCTTTGCCTGTTTCAAGATAGGTACTTGAGCCTTGTAAAAAAAGGAAGGGGGGAAAAAAGAAGGGAATGAAGGAGAGAGGAAAAAAAAGAAATAAATAAATAAACAAGGAGACAGAAAAGGCAAAAAAATTTTTTACTTCATCATCAATCTCCAATCAATTACTTATATTTTTCTCATGTGAGTTTCGACATTATGGTAATGTTAGTTTCACAAGATTTAAAACTTGTGGAATACCTCAAATTAACAATCTACATCTTTATTAGATGATTAATGATGTTTTTATTACTATTGTAAAAGCATGTGCGCAAATCTTCTTTTTTTATGTGCAAGCGTATGTATGTTGATTGAGTTTAATGATGTCAATAATGCATTGATATTTATACCTATTTTAGTGTAATCAGCTAGGATTTGATCATTTCTCTTGCTTACACAACATTGCTACTACCTTTAATTATATCTGTTTGTTATGTACTTTTTTGTTTATTTTGTCCTAGTATACTTATGTATGAGTCTATTACAAGTTAGATGCTTCAACTTGAAGGGAAGTGTTAGAATATATGATTTAATTTAGCATTATGTTATAATTAGGTTTAGTCTCACATTGTTAGTTTACATTTATTTTCTTCTATGAGGCCTCTATATATAGAGAGACCTTATGTTATGTTATTGAATCATTCCACTTTCACCATTCTTTGTGTTTCAACAAAAAGAGATGTTAAGGAGTATATCAAGCAATGCAACATTTTCCAATGTAACAAGTATGGTAACTAGTCATTAATTGGATTGTTACAACTGCTATTGATTCCATTGAGAACATAGACCAACATCACATAGGCTTCATTGAAGGGCTACCTAAGTCCCAAGGAAAGATACTCATCTTCATGGTGGTACATTGCTTATCAAGTACACTTGTTTCACTACTTTAAGTTATTCATATACCTCTTTGTAGCACATTATTTATTGACCACATTGTAAAGCTTCATAGCATGCCCAAGACTAGTTAGTGATAGGGATCCCATGTTCACTAGCTAATATTGGAAAGAACTATTTCGATTCCAGGGGACAACTCTCAACATGAGAACTATTCCGACAGTCTCCAAGCTCAGCAAACATTGATGAAGCAAGTCGATCAACATTATATCAAGAGACAATATCAAGAAGGGAATTAGGTCTACCATCACCTTTAACCATATTGCCAACTCTCTGTTGCTATATGGCTCTATCACAAGTTCCAACCAAGACACTATGGACCCAACCAGGTACCATGAAAGATAGGGTTGGTGGCATACAAATGAACTTATCAAAAGTGTGACATAAGCAATGAATAGTGTAGTTTATGGATAAGCTAACTTATTTTAATAACTTACAAATGTATTCAAACATGGCCTTAGTTTTGTGAAAAGCAAACCCAAGGAAGAAGCAAAATGATCGAATACTATAAGTTCATCAAGGCCTATCCCCACTTCAATAATGAGGATAAGGTTGGTCTTGATAGGCAATGATACAAGTTGTCTATATAGTGTCCCATGTCTAAAAGAGGAATCACAGATGGGCTGTTAGCTGCTACACCACATGAAGGATGACAAGAAGGCTAAACATAATCACTTAGGGAAAAAGGCATGTAATAAACGGAATTTGTTAGAGATAGTTGTGTTTCTTTTGTTTCTTGTAATGACTTGGGATATGACTTGTGGCCCACCTCTTTATATTTGCATGGGCATATAAGAATTGCTAGAAACATCTTGCCTTCAATCCTTCTCAGTTTCTCTTCACTCTTTTGTTCTACTTATCATCTTCTTCCTCCCATGTCACTCTCTCTACTTTCCTATTCTCTTGTCTCTCTTGTTCAATGAACCACATTATCATCTCGTGGACACCTTAGGCCGTTGATGATGAGGACAACCTCCAAGGATATGACTCAAACACTCATCGGTGAGCTTATATCAGATTCCTTTGTTTATAAGGGTGGTACTTGGTAGCTGTGTATACATAGTTACATTGGAGGTTGTCATTTGATTTGAGTATATCATGCTTTATGATGTACGGAAGAAGCATGGACATCAAGCAAGTGATCTAACTCTAGTTTCACTGGATTGTGATAGGAATGGTTAGCTCACCTCTATCCTCTGCTCATCAGGAAAATTGGATGATGTAGATTGACCCAAGGTTGAAGATGATAGTCCAACTACCCCTCAAATCTCTTAAACCTAATGTTGATCTGAGATTTAAACACGGAATAGAGAGAGCAACATATCTAGGTGCTGAGCAGTATCATTTAGATGCCCTGGCATATCCAACTGGAGCAACATATCTAGCTCATCTTTTAGGTCTCAAATCAGCAAGTGCCACACCATGTAGTTGGCAATCTTAAGTACTAGTACCTGTGAACATCAACATGAACATGAGTCTTTCAAATATAGGCATCTATAAATACAAACACAAGTGCTTTCTTATGTATTTGAACCTTTCCTTTTTATGCTTTCTTCCTAATTCAGAATTTGTCATTACTGATGCCACCTCCCCACAAATCTAAGCTTGATGATCCACATTTTGTACATCTTACCATGTATTCTTATTATTTATTTAAAATTAATATTCCTGGAAATTCACATTTTCCAGCATTCCTCCTGGAATTTATTTATTCTTTACCTTTTTGCATAACAGATGAATCTTGTAGATACTCCTGGAACCAATGTTATCCTTCAAAGGCAGCAGCGACTTACTGAAGAATATGTTCCTCGTGCAGATTTAGTTCTTTTTGTTTTGTCTTCTGATAGACCATTGACAGAAAGTGAGGTACGATGAATTCCCTGATGCCCTAAGAAAAATGCATTATACTCTTTCATATACTTGTATTTGTAAATCATCATTTCATCACTGGTTCCAAGCTTCCAATGTGTTACATCTCCAAGTCATGGTTGTCAAATCTACTTTCTTTTTTTTTTGGTTGTTTTATACTGGTTTGTGCAACTTAAGACCTTTGTCAACTGAATTTTACTTACCCCTATAGGCCCCTCTTGACATTTGAAAAAGATGCAAATCAGTTGTCCACATATACCCTTTTTGTTGGTACACAGGTGTGTCTGAATAAAAATGATGATGTTAGTCTAAGCTTACTAATTTTGTTGTTGTCAGATACCATATACAAATGTTGCAATTTTTGAGCCCACTGTCAAGGTAGGCTACTTTTAGGTTTAAGTTTCTCAATATTTCTATCGAAAGAGTTAAAGACTAATTTTGGTACAATATCATTTGACTAGCAATTGATATAGCTTAAACAGGAAAAATTAGAATGAAAAGCTAAATATATTATGAATATCTACTTAGGGAATGCTGGGTTTGAATTTCGTGGATTAAAGTGTGAAGTTGTTCTTTTTTGTCCCTATTTTTTCAAATTTTTGAATAACACTTCTGTGGCTTTAGCTTTTACTTTCCAAAATTTCTTTGTATTTTATTTTCAGCCAATGTATTTTTAAAACCTTTATCTCTTTCCTAGATATTATATCCTTTTAATGTAAATGTCTCTTTTTGATAAACTTCAGTCATAATTAACTTTTTAACCAGCCAAGCTTCAATATCTATAACATCAGTGTATGCTACACGGTTTGTTAGATACAATGATAGACTAAGGGGTGGACGTTAGGTAGCATTTTTTATCGGTTGTTGTGATCAAGTCATTCCTAAAAAATTGTCAATCATTGAAAATCTGAATCAAATGTTATTTTATTTCAATATGCTCGCTTATTTTTTATGCATGGCTGTTACATAAGCTGATTTCAAAAAGTTGGAAGAGTAGCAATTTCATTTTCCCGTAAGCATTACAATTGATAATGGAAATTTCCCCTTTTTGGCAATGGCATCAAATTGACAAACCTCAAACTGTCTTTGAATTGGTGTATTTCTCAAATGTCATTGAAATTCTTTTTACCATTAAAGATTACTTGCTTTATGTTTGGCATTGTTTTTTAATCATACAAAGCACACCTTTAACCCCAACTCAACACCAATGAGTATTGACATGATATGGTTATGGATGGTTGGATACATCAAAATTTCAAGTATCACTTAAAATGACCCAAAAATGTTACATAGATGCAAGCATAGTTATTAAAAAGCCTATGCAATTATTAATTTTTTAAATTTCTTAAATGTATATTATGTATGTTTATGCATATTTAATAATAATCTAAATAACATACAAATACATAGGTAATTCTATTATAAAAAAAATATAAAGTGTAATAATACTAATATATAAAATTTAGAAATATATATAATAATGTATTTCAATAATTATGTATATCTCAATAGTATTCCATCAAATATGTATATTTAAGTTTTTTGCAAGGAAAAATATTTGATTAAACCATTTCAACAAAAGATACACTTAATTAAGGCAAGGCAAGATGGGCCTTTGATGTATGACACTATCATACCTTGGCACATAAGCGTTGCCTAGGCAACCACCTTAATAACTATGAATATGAGAAAGACTTATTTTATATGGAGAGAAAGTGATTGATTATGTTTCCATTAATTGAAAATCAAAAACCAAAATGGAAATACACAAAAATCCCAAACACATAAAGGATGGATATGTATTTTGTGCCTATATTTGCATCATTCACGTAATGGTATGAGAATGGGTGGTTAGTACATGTATTTGAGTCCATAGATATAGGTTACAAAGATATGGAATTAAACATCGACACATATAGGCAAAATTAACATGTTTGATAGAAAATTGAAGTTGAATACCTTGCACAGAAATTAATGGAGTTAGGAGTCTCGCATACATATGGAATTCATACAATACATATATGGTAGGCAACCTTAAGTATTGAGGAATCATAGACCTTCACAGCTAAACCTTATTGTTGATGCCATTTTTTGTTCATTTCTTTGATATATTAGGTTTCATTATTTTATAAGAGTACTTACATATGTTATTGTCAATTATGCAAATTACAAAAGATATGAATATCGCAAATACTTTTTTTGAAAATTTATTTTTGTTCTCCAGAATTTTGGACATTTCAATCATTTATGATACTTCATCTTCCAAACTATCTCCACGTATAGTAGGAGATGTGATATTAATTTAACGGCCTTAGCCCATCTCTTGACTCATCTCTCCCTCTTTCAAAAAGAGGTGTAGAGATAGTTTGAAAGAGGAAGAGACGAGTCAAGAGACAAACTAGGTTGGGTTGGGGCTTAATTTATTATTTACATGCTTACATCATTTATGTAAATTGTATAAAGGAAACATGGTGTTATTTTTATAGTAATTCCATTAAATTTTCTTGTCATGATGAGAATAGAATTAAACATGGACACATATTAGTGAAATATTTTTAAAAAAATATATATGATGCTGACCCGTCAAATATCTACATATTTCAGGTGGAATTTCTCCTTTATATTCAACAATGGAAGAAAAAGGTTGTTTTTCTATTAAATAAATCAGATCTCTACCGCAATACTAGTGAGGTTTACTCTGAAGCTGTCTTTGAATTTTCTCATTTTTGTTCTGTTGCATCAGATATTTAATCAAGTCTGTGGTGTAATTTGATTTTCATTTCCATGTAGCTTGAAGAAGCCATGGAGTTTGTCAAAGGAAATATAAGAACAATACTAAATGCAGAAGTAGTGGAAGTTTATCCAGTATCTGCACGAATTGCGGCTGAAGCAAAACTGTGTGTTTCATCAGATATTGGACAATCTGAAGTAGCATTGAAAAATAATCCCCTGTGGAGATCTAGTGGTTTCCATGAACTTGAAAACTACCTATTTAGCTTTTTAGATGGATCAACAGATACTGGCATGGAAAGGATGAAACTTAAGCTTGAAACACCAATAGGAATCACAGATCGATTGCTAGCTGCTTGTGAAATACGCATAAAGCAGGATTATGAACTTGCCCGCAAGGATTTGACAGCCATTAATGAACTAGTAAACAGCGTAAAAGATTATGCTATTAAAATGGAGAGTGAGAGTGCGTCCTGGAAGAATGAAATGCTGCTTCTGGTATGCCTCAAATAAATGTTCGTAGCAAAAAGTGTTTTATTTGCCCTGTTCATTATCCTGAAGAGTAGTTATACATATTTCTTGTTGTTATGCTGTGCTTGTCTAATGAACGAGGTCCGGAATTGAATATTGCAGATTGAGACAGCAAAAACTCGGGCAATAAAGCTTGTGGAATCCATACTTCAGTTATCAAATATTGACGTTGTTGCTACTTATGCTTTTAGAGGAGAAAATTCCAGTTCAGTTTCTGCCACCTCAGCTATCCAAAATGAGATTATCAGTCCTGCACTCTCTGATGCACAAGTAATATTTATTCTTCACTATCTCTTTGTAGAATTACAGTAAAATAATATAGAAAATGTACAAGCTCTCCTTGGACTAAATTTTGTTACATAAATGACTAGAAATTTCTTGGGGAATATCTGCAATGGTTAGAAACTAGCAGTACTTGCGAAAGTCAGCAATACTATGAATCTTTCAACCAAAGATGGCCTGGACTTATTGGCCCAAGCAATCGAGTGCATCATGACTCTAACACATTGTTTAAGAAGCTGGACGTGCTATGTATAGAAGTTGCAAGAAGTTTCAGTCCTAGTGCTGCTGCAAGGCTTTTTGACCAGGAAATTCGTGAAGTGGTCAGTTCACCATTCCCATTCCTTCTGTAGTTATTTGCAATGTTATCAAAATGGCAAGATGATGGAGTTGGGTGCATAGGCTAGTAAGCCAAAATTAATTATATAGATTTTTTTATATATGCATTTATATTATAATTTAAGGAAATAAAGCATCATCTAATAGTATCATGCATGCTATTTATACTTTAAAAAGTCAATTCACATTGTAATTATGTAAAAAATAATATTTAAACATCACATAATGTAAACACCGTTTGGGAAGCTAAACACCTCTAGAAACCCTTGAAAGTTATAATACCGTAATGGATTATTGGTTTGATTCTTTGAAAAGCGATAAAACTCTAATAATAAACGCATTCTTTTTGGATCTGGCATAAAATTTGGTTTAAAATACCAAAAGGTGTGGAAACACCCATCTGCTATTTCCACTGACTCAATAAACTTGGTTATTGTTAGTAATGAATATCTTAAAGGTTAAATCATGTAACAACATTTGATTATGGAAAAATATGATTATGGATTTATGCGTTCCTGCAATTGCATAAATGTATTTTTGGTTATGCTGGACAATTTTTTCCAACCATGCTTAATATAATTTGATATTGATGAGGCATTCAATGGACTAAAGAAATTCAAATGATGTATGTTGCTTGTGGATCATATAGTCTTGATTGATGAAAATAGGATAGCAATTAGTTTTAACACCTTAGAGTCACATTAAATACCAAGTACATACAATGCAGGTTTGGTTATAATAGGATAAGGACATCACATTAGATGTTCGTGAAGATACAGAAAATGAAAATTTATTTATTTAAGAAACAAAAGTAGGTTGGATAAAGTAGAGAATCAACATTCAAGAGTTTCATATGATAAAGAGTACATCTAAAATTAAAAAGAAGGTTATAATATGCCAAGTATCTAACTGTGACAAAATGTTGGGACTATGAAGAACATCTTTAAAAAATTAGCGCAGTCAAGGTGAAGATGTGATTGGATGAGTGGTAATATTTCTAGGAAATGCATGAATTAGAAATTGAGTGGTACTTTACCAATAGAGGATAGCACAGGAGAAACTTGTCTTATATGATTTGATCAAATTCAACTTATTGGTATTTTAACCTACCAGATCTAGATTACATTTCTGGTTTTATCATCCATCATGTGACGGCTTATATGAATGTGAAAACAGTAAAGAGAGTGCACCATTATTATGTAAGTTGCCAGTATATATTAGAATTATGAAAGAGTGGGCATGTTAATGATATTCCAGTAAGATGTGGCAGCTTATATTAACGTGAAAACAGTAAGAGAAACTAGAGAACTATTTATCGTGGATGGTTTGCAGTATATATAGAAGAGTGAATGTATTGCTGATATTCCATTATACATATTGTTGGCAACAATCTTGCTGGATGTGTCTTGAATTTGTTATAGATAGAGATGCACTTCAATGCATAAAGAAACATAAACAATGGCTGTTGCAGTGTTTCAATATCATTGAATACGTAAATATTCATGCATTGAAGATAATGTTGAAATATGATCCTTGTAACTCAGGTGCTGGGAACTTATGGCGGATTAGGAGTTGCAGGTCTTTCTGCCTCTCTTCTAACATCCGTTTTGCCAACCACTTTGGAAGACCTTATTGCACTAGCGCTTTGTTCTGCTGGAGGGTAAGATGGCCTTTATGATTTACTTGACCATGGTGAAATGAATGAGTATTGATTGTTTTTGGTAGTTTTTGCTCAAAACAATTTATTAAATGTCAGAACAATTACATAGTTTGGTGGCTTCAACTTTGGGCTTCCAATTGAAAAGGTTGAAAAGTGAGAAGCTTATAATCATGAAATCATCCACTACAAGACTTTTTTTGCTAGAACAAGGCTTCTGTATTATAAAAATACTGCTCGATCAGCTAAATAAAGTCTTAAGATTAGGATGGAAGATGTGGAATACCTTTTTCAATGATAAGAGGGAAAGATAAAAACTGCATCTTGTTGTCTCATCCTAATTAACATTCTCTCAATTACTGTTTTTGATTGTTGTCAGTTGCATTTCGTTTAGAGCAACAAGAAGCACAATTTAAAAGTATCAACAGATGGAAGTGACATTTTGCATACATAAGATATTTGAAAATCTGTGTTTTTATTATCTAATGTTGAGCACCGACTGTTGTTTCTTATTTCCAGTTTTTTTGCAATATCACAATTTCCTGCTCGCCGGAATAATGCAATACAGAAGGTGACAAAGGTAGCTGATGCCTTAGCGAAGGAGATCGAAGAGGCCATGCAAGAAGATCTATCTAAGACTGTTGACAGCCTTAGAAACTTTGTAGAACTTACCAGCAAGCCTTACCAGGAAGCAGCACAACGTAAAATGGATAAATTGTCGGAAACCCAAGGTGAATTGAGTATTGTGCAACAAAAACTTCAAGCTCTAAAAATGGAGATTCAAAATCTTCGACTTTTGTAGAAATGTCACACTTGACGTGGTAAGACCTCATTGGTATGCCATTCTTTTTGTGAGCTAAATAAAATATTCAGTTATAGAGGAAAAAGAACAAATAGATAAAAGTTACAATATTTCACGACCCATCACCTGCTTTCATGCTATTGTATCGGGGAATAATGATGCGATGTTCCTCCCGTGAGTTCCAGCTCAAGTACTTGTGGTGGACCTCGTCGATCATTGATGCCCTTTTTGGAAGGTAACATAACAAAGAGTGTTCTCTTCTAAATTTCTTTATTTGTACAATCCAACTCATGCAATTAACCGCCCATTGGCCACCTTGCTTGAATACGTGAAATGCACATGATATCATCTGAATACGACTTATTTGAATGCTTGTAATGCAATTCCCCTATTCAATCACATAATGACACGTTAGCTGGAGTCTATATCACATTCCACATGGCATTGTGAAAGTGTACCTATCACTAGATTCGTGGGTCATTCATTACTCGAAGTCAGCAAGATGGCATTTGACATGCCTCAGGTGGTTGTATGTGGTGGCGCTAATTGTTAAGCTACTCTTCGCCTCAATGGCATTTGAAACTTGTCCAAGATGGGCTTTGAAACTTTAGACGTTGAGTGGAGTTGGATGTGCCTTATGTAATTTATGTGTTCTAGTGTAAACGAATAAGTTACCATTCACTCTAAGGTGATCTTGAAATGAGACCTGAGTAAAACTAGGTGTGCCTTAGTTATGTTGGGAAGATTAATAATAAATTTTCCATCAACTTGAGCGTTGGCACCCAATTTAGGTGGGCTTTGAATGAGAATTGAGTGGTGCTAGGCAAGTCGAATCTATACCAATTTGATAATCAGTGACCTGCCGTTCGCTTAGAAGGTTAGTAGACAATCCAATGTAGGCTCTGAATGAGATCTCGGTAGCACAGTGTGCCTCAGTTATGTTGGGTTGATAATGGAGCCGAATAAAACTTACACGACACTGGTAAAACCAATGTGATCGACCCCATGTTGGTCACAAATGGTTTGAAAATTCTAGTTTGTGAATTACATTTCGTTGCTTGTTTTAATAACTCTTGGCAAGCTTTGATCCAGTTCTAAAGTAATAAACAATTATGAAAATGTAACTTAGTTTACTAATCATCCACGATGAAGGTATCATGATGTCTACCCCCAGTTGATCCAATGGAATCGAAAAGACAATGGGGATCGACTTACGGTGAAGAGATCGAGGGAATGATGGAAGTTGGCATAGCATTGGACAGCCGACCGCACCAACAGATGGACCCTAGGCCACTTGGGATTGCTGAACTTCTCTTTATGCCTCATCTGTTTAGGCACTCACAATGCCATAGCTAGATCTCTACCTACACTAGGCTACGAGAGCAATAATTCTCTAGCCTGATTGTCACTTTCCCAATGGTGGCAGAAGTTGCATTCTAGGAATTATCGTTAAGTTCATGTTCACTCTGTGACAATCGTGCTAACAAATAGCTCTTATACTCCTAAAATGTAGGCTTCCACCAAGTTCACTTCTCTGGATTACTTTATGAGGCCTTGAGTGGAGTGGCACACACCTAGGAGAGGAAGTGGATGAAGAATGAGTTGGATTTGTTTCGTGCTTAGGGTACACGAAAGTGCACGACAAACTTGTCAAGCAACCAACACCGAAAGATGTTAAAGGCCTACACAACCTTCGAGAGGGTAACGGGCAATTCCAGGAACTAGAAGATGGCTGATAGAAGACTAAGTAAAGGCTAAAAGAGGCTGACTAGAAATTGGAGGAAGCTAAATGAAACTAGAGGGATGAACAAGAAAATCGTAGTGGTGGATTCCATAGCTGTGGACACAATAAACTTCTTCCTTGCATTCAACCGGTACAAATGGGAGAAGGGTGAAGGTGAGCCTACAATATCCACATCAAGATTGCTTGACTTCACTGCAAGGGGATGTTTCTTGACCTCTCTTTTGACGTCCTCAATCTAGCACTGAGCGAAACATTGAGCAGGGACGAGCCACCATACAACTCTTTCGAGGAGAGGCTACTCTCAAAATGGAGTGGGCCCTAAAAGTTTACATGGCCCACCCCTTGTGAAAGGGTCAATCCCTTACTCGTAGGTAAAAGTTGGACTATTATTGAGACCTACTTTTATATGTGCTCTTTCTTTTTCTAATTCCCATGTTGTTAGGTCATTTTTCTTTATATGTAAACTAAGCATTCCTTGTTGGTATCACAAAACAGCCTTACTTGTTAGGAGGTTTAAACTTTTATTTGATCTGCGTAGTCTGGATAGTCTCACGATAAATAAGGCCTCTTGTTCTTTTACACAGAACGCTAAAACGCAATATATGTGGCTTTCATAGTATATGAAATGTACATTTATTTAAATATGAATATAAAATATGTTGGTGTATGTAATGGAGTATGGAATATAAAAGAAGAAAAGGATTTAAGGAGAAATCATATTTTGTCTTTTACTTAGAGTATAATTTTGTCCTGTGCATGGAACATGGGTAACTAAAACTACCTATAAAAGTAACAAGGGAAAAAGTAGAAGAAAAGAATTTATAGGCATTAATGATATGATATGATATGATATAATACAATATAATATCATAAAGCAATACTGAAATCAAAAAATTTTATACGAGATTGTAAAAGATCAAATCATATTTTTTATTTTATAATAAGAATATAAATAATTGATAATACATATAAACATTAACATTAAAAATTAGGAAAGTAATATGAACAAATATATAATAACTTAAAAATATAATATGGAAAAAATTGTAAAGGTATCATGGGAAAAAGTACAATCCATAAACTTAAAATTCAATTACGAAAGTAATATAAATAAATTTGTAATAGAAATTTATAAAAGTAACATGAATAAAGTTGTAAAATAAGATGGGCAATTGTTTTTTAAAATGTGACATTGTCAAGTTACTAAAGCCATAATCCTAAATGCTAAATCCATAACTTACTAAATTAGTGTAAATGTTACAAATTGGACATTTGGCATTTGAGATATCATGCCTTTTTATATCATCTGAATACATTATTATTTTAAATTTTTAAATATATTATTTATTTAATATGTATCCTAATATTTAGAAATTTGTTCAATCCTTAAATCCATTTTGTGTTCTATCCATATCTTCCAATCATATTCGTGTTTCTCGTTATTTGGTGATAACTAGACAATAATCATACACAGATTAGAATTTGTAGCCAATTATCTTATAATGATTTGCCATTTTATGTCTAATTTTCTTTCTCCTTAATCTAATTATAAGTAAAATTTCTTCACAAAGTAAATTCGCCAAGAATTATTAATAAAAATTGCATGATTTTGTTTTATTTTCTTCTTAATGAGAAACAACTTTAACAATGATGACCTTTACCTACGTGTGGCAAGTCCCGAATCCTGGCATCATTTTCCCTAGACATCTGTACTGATTTTGAAGTTGAAACAAGCGACGTTCACTTTCAGTATTACGTACGTTTCCTCCCTTAACCATGAAGTATACTCCAGTATCTGTTCTTCATTGCCTTTCAGAGTGTCTGCCAAACTGAATCAATTTCTCCGAATTTCCCTGACACCTGCAATGAACAACCAGATAATCGTGCTCAATGTGCTTGTAATCCCAGTAAGCAGATGCTGATAATAGATTTGGCCGCCTTTGATGAAATTGTACCTTCTAGTGCAAACATCCATACCGACAACTCAAGATCATATAATTTGGGTAGGCTTCAGATTTTGTTTGCAGCATATATTTTGGCATAAACAATTTTTCTATAAAGTAGAATCTTTGGAATAATTCCCGTCCAACATTCCAATTACTAAAGAAGGGTCAAACTATTAAACCCGAATATACGTTTCATTTAAAACTGGGTTTGTAGAAACCAAAGGAAGAAAAATCTTCATTACGATTAGTACTAAACGTGAAAGAATTACTAAATATTAAAATGAAGATCATCAAATTAACTGTACATGTAAATCAATCAATTACAACAATTTAATTGACAAAAAATAGTATTTATAGTTTTTTTTAGAATTAAAATTTAAAAATTGTAAAAAACACTAACATTACGAAACACTGCACATGCAAATCAATGTAAAATTTTCGTGGATCAATTGAAAATTAGACTCGTAGGTTTTTCTGAGCAAGAACACCGACGCATACCGTACACGTTTCCATACGCGTTCTCGCGGACGGGTGCGTCTCTCATTTACTTGTAGATGGAAGACTCGTTAAGGACACAATGCTACGATCTGGAGCTACGTAATTTCAGACTTTTTTTTTTGTCTTTTAATGAAAATTTCATTTTTATAATTGATAAATCATAAGTTGTAAATGTTAAATTATAACAACGAATTTCTTTTAGAACTTTTTTATATTTTTCACGTAACTGGATACAAGTGTGAATAGTCAGTTGCAAAAAATTTACAAGATTTTGTAGTTATAACTTAACACTTAAAATTTACAACATAGCAATTACAACAAAAAAAAATGAATTCACTCACTAAAACACAAAAAAAAACTAGATACGTAGTTCCACATTTTTATTAAAAATTTGTGTACGATTATATTTGAATTTGATATAATTAATAAATAGATTACAAATTCAAACATGTTGTAAATAGATTGACACGAACAAGCATAATCTATTTATTAACTTTTTTATATCTTAAACGAACTGACACAACACCTTTAACATGACTAACACGATTAACCTACGAAAACATTTAGTCTATGTTTTTATATTCTATATTAAAACATACTAATTAAAAAATACATACAAATAATCTAAGCAAAGAGTAACATTTAAAACTGACAAATATGTTTAATTCAAAACAATAATCCATACGTAAAAATAATAAAAAAAGTATATATATTGGAAAAACTAAAATTATGATAAACGAGTTAAGCATGTAAATTCAAAACTCATTTACCTTCCATAAACGTGTCTAAGTTAAAAAATTGCAACCCTACCGTCGGGAAAATTTACCATGTAAACAAAAGGATCCGAACGGCCACCACTTCCCGTCCTGGTCACCTCTTGGCGCTTCAGAAGTCTGCAAAACAATCACCGGCTGAGCACAAGTAAGCTGTAAATATCCCAATGGGAAACCTCAAAATAAATCAGAAGCAATATTACGCTACATGCGCAAGGCTTTGCTTGTGTCGGGGTTATTCCCGAGAACCTCTCTGATGGCGACCTCGGAAGAACAACCCTTCCCTCTCAGAAATTCCTTAATCGCCTCTGCCTGCCTCCTCACGCCACTGCTAGGTTTCGCACTCCAATTCTCTCTGGCTGAGGGCACTCCCCTACCTCCATTCATGCCGTTCAGCCTCTTCTTCTTCCTTCTTGTTAATTTCCCTTTTCTTTTGCCGACAGAAATGTCCCTGCACATGAGCTGGCGAAAGAAGTAGCGGCTGTTTCTGCTGATAAGGGGCGAACTAGAGGACACAGACGAACCCGTCCTGCTGCAAGTGATTGTGGAAGAGGTGGCGTCATGATCCCCCGCGTCATCGATCTGGTTCGCACAGTCTCCTTCACGAAACAGAAATTTGTTCTCCCGCTGCGGCGGATGTCTATAGCTGACAATGCTCCTAAGCTTCCTACTCGGGTTTATGTTCAGGTACTGGAATCTCGGAACTACTTTCCTGACCACCTGTGTAGTTGGATTGAAATGTCACTGATTGAAAGGAAAACCGAGTTAACTCATTGAACATAGAAAAATCAGTAGGACGTCACCTAATCCTGATCTGAAAATGGTAAGCATGGACAAAAAAGAAACTGCCAGAGAATTTGGCGTTTGAATTGTGAGGAAAAGCTAGTTGATGTTGTGATTCTTCGAAATGTAGAGAAACAGAAAAGTAGAAACTATGATAAGATCCATTGTTTAGAGAGATGAATCGTTTGAATACCAGGATAATGGAGGAAAACAAAATTACACGAAAAGAGCATATGACATACGAGAAAAAAAGAGAGCATCAAAACAAACTACATTAGCAAAGCTCTCAATCTCTCCATCATTCTATCTATTCCTCTCAGTATAGAACTCCTATTCTAGTTTAGTTCCAAAAAAATCGTAAGCACATGCTTCAGCTCCATCTGAGGAAATCCAACTCCTTCGAGTTGCATCACCTTCCTTCAATCAATGTCAAATATACTGAATAGACACAAATCCAGGTCAGGATCAAACAATTAACGAACAAAGAGCAGAGATTATGGAATTCACCTCCCTATGGGTAATGGAGGCGAGAAGAAGCAACGGATCGGTCTGAAGTCCACCTCGAGACGTGAGAACAGAGGACGAGTCAGGCGAGCTGGCAGAAGAGCAGGAGGAAGGATCGTTTACCTCCTCTCCCTCTTCGACATTCTCGATGCCACCGAAGTCGCCGAAGAAAGAGGCGTCCGAGACTTCGTTGCTGCAGCGACACAACAACACGAAGTTGATGATGACGGAGGAGGAGGAGGAGGAGGAGGAGGAGGGGAAGATAGGGAAAAGAGGGAAACCTGGAGGAAGAGCAGGAAAGGGTAAAGGGAGGCGGGGCCTTGGAGAGGAGGAGCAGAGCAGCTGATGCAGTTTCCTCGTCCGAGCAAGGCACCTTCGAGTATAATCTGCTCTTGCTGCTCATCTCTCCCCCTCTCTCTTTTGGCGCCACGGCAAAAGGTTTCTCCAGAATTTGATTTGAAATTGAACCGGGGGATGCTTGCTTGAGGAGGAAGATGGGGATTTTACAGATCTATCCCCTTCTTGTGATGATAACACGAAGCAGCCCTTTTATCTTTTTTTTCAGTGTCACGGTCATGTTTAAACGCAAATCTGTAAAATTTTTCGATTCTCATCGGGGACAAAAAAAACTGACGGAGCGAATTCAAATACAAGCACATCATCCAAAGAATCAGATCCAATCATATGCAAAAATTCAGATCCAATGATTTTTTTTATTTTTCAAGTATCTTTGTTTGATGATCAAATAATGTTGAATGTATCAAATATCTAATTGGACGTGAATGATCCAATCAATTCTTCTTTATATTAATAGTATTTTTGTATAGATTCAAACTTTTAGAATCTTCTTTTCTGATGGGCTCCGTAGGATGAAAATAGAAGATTTCTAATTCGATTCAGTATATTCAAATATTTTGACCAAGTATAGATAATATTTGAATTCCAATGTATTTATTAGCATCGTATTATATATTAACTAAATTCAAATGTGTCTCGCGGATTCAAACACCAATGTAAATATGATCATCCTCCGTTCACACAAGAATTTAAATTTAAATGTGTTTGAAAAATGTAAGCAGCTTTTTATATATACACTACTTCATTTATAGATAAAATATATTCTCTAATTCTCTATCTATATTAAGCTTGCTTTCAATGTAGTAGTAGATTCAGGATGTAGAAATCAAAAACGGAGAAATAATAAGTTATGAGTTAGTATTGTTCCAAGAACAAATTAATCTGAGAAACAATCAAAACCGAACTTTTGGCTGTGGATGATATTAATGCATGACTCTTTTTTCAATTGTTTTAATGGTTGTGGAAATAGTTTTATTATAGCTTTAAAATTTTCTTATAGGAAACAGTTTTGGTTTTGCCATAGTCAAAGGTTAACTTGTAATTCTCAACGAACTATGGAATGAATCGTGACCAATTTCTGCTACTTTGATCCATAACTCGGACCCAACTCGTTAGAAGAAAATAAATTGGGTCAGGTTAATTAGCAGGTCAAGATGGGTTAAACACCAAGTAATCCTCTAGTTAAATATATACGTAAAATATTAATATATATACATAAAACAGTCATAAGAAAATAAATTAAATTATTATTATTATTATTTAAGATAATAAAAGTGATGGCATATGGAATAAATAATAATATAATGAGAGTTTTGTGTTTTTGATTAACTACCCAAATTAAGATGCTATCAAGTTGGAGCTTAAGTTGCATAAGCTCAACAAAAGATCAGTGAAGGAGAATGAAGTGCCATAATTCTCAATGGGGTAAGATGGAGCCTTTAGATTCGATCAAAGATGACATGTCCCAACATGGTAAGAGTCTAGACAGAAACTATTGGAGGAAGAACATTGATTTGAGTTCTTGATCCATCGTAGGAGGAACAAAATGTAGTGAATGAAGAAGGATATTATAGACTTGATAGCATGGCGTACAACCTATATAATAGAATAAAATCTATTAGTTGGTTAAGTTTTATATAATACATATTATCAAACTTCATGGAGTACTTATCTCAATTATTTTTGATAGTGACCCAGGATCTTCATCCTGATTTTGGAGGGTTTGGGCACAGAATTGAGATGATGACAATGAGGAACAAAGGACAACCCTTGAATCAAAGATGAAGGATATTTAATTCGTCCTTAATTTGCTGGGAATTAAGGAAGATTCGTGAGCACAACTCTTGAATCATATCGTACAGATAACGGAAGTTCAAGAGCACAGTCCCTGGATTGAAAGGATGCCAAGATCACATGGCATTGAACAACTTGTGTGTGACGGACCTGAACGTCCCTTCGGATGAAATGACGTTTCCTGTTTTGAATGGATGCCCTCATCAGTAATGCTCAAATCATTGAAGATGATTCATCACCCCACACACAAGTGTTGGTTGGTTGCCATCCACACCCCTACATGTGAACTAATAGTCACTTGCCTTCAATTGATTGAGAATGCATTTGACATAATAATCATAAACTGAAAGACTCTTATTTAGTCTTTATTTTCCCTTGCCAGAAACAATAAAATAAACCTGGCTGACGCGTTGTGTCTCCTTCTTACTTACTAACGATATTTTTGGATTTCCACCTTCTATGATATTTTAAATAATTTTTAAAATGATTTCAATGTAATCTTCCACAGTAACGATGAAGACTCCAGGAAACTTAATTTGAAGGAATTCTTTACCACCAAATCTCGTTATAAACTCCTTATGGACGGAGGCATCAAAAACAAATTCGACACACACCAACCTCACTTAAAGTGAACATTTCTGTACAGCTTGTTATTAATGACAAAATTCTTTCTAAATTTAATCTCGCACACAAATGATGGAAAGATGATGCTAGTTTTAGCTTATGTGATATGTGCATTGAAACCAGTAAACATATTTCTGCAGATTGTTTAATCATCTCTTGTGAAAATTGATTGTTCCTTCTAAATGACTTTGGATTCATCTTCTTGGATGAATTTTTTGGAATCATTTTTGCGTCTTCTTTCACACCTCCCTTCGTCTTATGTAAAACTGTTTGACATTGTTTCGGGTCACTATCAATTCGATATTTTTTAAAACCATCAACTTAACTTTCTTTTGGTTAGATAATTTATTTGCAGGTATGGGGGTAAAAAAAAAAAAAAAAATGTAGTCTAACTTGTTATTGATCTTATTTCTGTTACCTTACCTACTACTAATTCTCTTACCACTGACAACAATTCTATCCTTAAACGTTGGGCAGACGTAATTGAATAAAATGACGAAGACTGATATGCTCATCTATGTTTTTCTTTTTTGGACTTAGTAATTTATTGTTTAAACTCGTTTACTCAGTTGTGTACATACACGCACAGCTGGGTACTTCAATCTAATCATCCTTTTAACTAAAAAACAAAACAAAACAAACTGTAGGTTATTTTTGCCTAAACATTGGATCCGAAATTTCTTATTTTATATTATTATCGTCATCGCTGCCCTTGAGCGGCGAAAAGACAGACGTACTGCCGAACGGTAGTTGTATTCAAAGGAGGAATTATTAATTGAGGGTAGGGAAGGCGTGAGAAGTTGACAAAATGCATCACATCATGTCCTTGTTCTCGCGACAAATAAATAGCCTTGGATCCCCGTTCAGTGCCCTGGAGATTGCTGTGGCGGTTTCTAAAATATCATTCATTCTCGTCGGTTGCTGTGGATCACCGGACGTCGCCAGAGGTTTTCGTACGTAGGAGATCCTTTTTCCTTTCATTGATTAGTATTTGACGGAAGAAGTTACCATGGTCCAACAAAATCGACCACTTTCAGAAAATAAAAAACATATACAACTGACTTTTCTTGCCTACGTGATGTCATCCCCGCCGAGGAGTTCTGACGACGTCTTCCAGCTGTCAACCAACCAAGGACAAGGAGCAGGTCTTGATTTCGTTGGGTGGATGTGTTGATGCGCGCGCATGCGTCGCACGTGATCCACGCCCGTCGGCCACCACACTACGATGAGCGGGGTATCGTTGCATTGGGTCACGTGCGGCTACAACTTGGCAATATAAATACGATAAAACCAAGCAGAAGATATCGACCAAATAACGCAAGAGGTGCATTTCTTTATTGTTAACCAAAAACCATTGACTCCGTTATTAAATTCCCTAAGAACAAAACAAAAGGGCGTCGACGACAGTGAAGTCAGTCTCGACGCCCGTCCGCCAGCTGTTGCTGTTCCACGGCGGCGTTGTGGTCGCGGTGGCGAGACGGGCTCGGCGGCGGGAGGAGCAGCAGTGGCTCCACCACGTCTGGGGGTGAGCCAACCATTCTTCGGACGAAGAGGTCGATCCTCTGGGCGTTGGACTCCGTGAGCAACCTTTTACCACCGAACGGCAGCGACTCCACTCCCTTCTCCTCCAGCATCCTCTCTCCCGCCTTCCTCAGACCCTCCTCCGCTCCCGCCTCCTCCCTCCCTTCTCCCTCCCACAGCAGCCCGTTTGCCTGCAAAATGCTATACATTCAGATTAACGAGGCAAACAAAACTTTATGTATATATATATATATATATTAATCTTACTCGGACATGGAGGTGATTGCCTGCTAGAAAACGTAAAAAGGAATGTGCACTAAAACATTCGGGCGGTTTGGTGGGTGGAATTGGTACCACACCACTACTGCTCACCGTCCAAGCATCGCATATACGGTAACACAGACCTGAATTCTGACGTAGTCGTTAGGATTCCAGCAGAACGCGTTCGATAGCATCTGATCGACGGTGTCGGATGCACCACGCAAGACGATCTCCATCACGTCCGCGCTCGAGCAACCTCCGCCGTTGGATGCAGCACCAGTAGCTTCGGAATTGGTGCCGCTCGACGATGGACCGCGCCCCGGTTTGCCGTTGCCGATGGAAAGGACGAGGAGGTCCTCCACGCCGTTGACGCCGGGGAAGTCCCGCTTGTTGTGGAGGATGTGTGTGACGGCGGCGGCGGATGGGTTGTTCATCACAAGCCCGCCGTCGACGGCGATGCAACTCGTCTTCCGGTCGACAGACGTGAGACGGAACGGCTTGAACAATGTGGGGTTGGCGGTGGCGGCGCGGCAGACCTCCCACAGCTCGAAGTCGAAGCTCGGGGAGCCCGAGGCGTCGGCGCGGGAGAAGACGAAAGGGGCGGAACTGTTGAGATCGAAGCACGGAACCAGCAGAGGCAGGCACGTGTCCCTCAGCGTCAAGGCTCCCAATGCTCTCTTCATCACGGACTCGAAGCTCTTACCGGAGAACCTTCTCCGATTCCGCCGGAAAAGGCCCCCCACCGGCCGGAACATCTCGGGGATGGTCGACATCAGGAGCTGCATGGCCTGGGAAGCGGAGAAGAGTGGTGGTACCTTCTCAGGGGACTGGCTCACGCGGAGGGGAGCAGTCAAGAGGCAGGCAAGGACCCCTCCCATCCCTGTGCCGGCGACGAGGTGGAAGAAGTCTGAAATGCGTGCTGAAGGGTTGTTGGTGTGGGACTGGAGGAGTGTCTCGAGGTGGACGAGTGCTTGTGCGGCGACGAGGCCTTCGGGACCGAAGCCGCCGTCGATGCTTAGGATGCATGTCTTGGTCCGGGGCTTGGCGGGTGATAGTGCGCCCCATGCCTCGTTGAGCCATTTCTGCTCAAGCTTCGAGAATATCTCCATGGTTAGCTTCGACAGCTCCATCTCCATGGTTCACGGTTCACTCTCTCTCTCTCTCTCTCTCTCTCTCTCACGACGAAGACAGAGAAGACCAATATGGATGAGGGCTCTCTCCCTCCTACTTACCAGTAGCTCATGGCTTCTCCAATGCGGGCATTAAATTAAAGAAGGCCATCTCTCTCTCAGTTCTCCTACCGCTACGGGATACAGACGTGGGATCGCAGACGACAAGTGGGGATGCAGGCAGCGGGAAAAAAACCGACTCTGTCGTATGTCACGGTGCCATCTAAGCTTTGTATTCTTACGACCGACATGTGACCGTGACGTCTGAGTCGATCGGGAAATCCTTTGATTCCTTCGTAGACGTTCGCCGTTTGTCGGCAGACGTACGCCCTTCGCGGTTATTGTTTTGGATGGTCGCGATCTGAGGGGAACGGCCATCGCACGGACGAAAGCGGGACTGTCGTTTTTTTTTTTTAACATATTGGGCAAGAGTAAGACTATTTCTTCACCGGACGATGGTGGCTTGTGCCTTGTAGTCGAGAGTTGCCAATTTGGGCGCATCGACGACGCGTATAACGATGATACGGTTTGTCTTGACGCTGTAAGCCTTTTTGTTATCCTCGTAGCATTAACCATGATGTATGGATTCCTTCGTAGATGGTGGCTCCTCCTTGATTCTTTAACGACAGATGCTTCTTCCTTTTCTTACCGTTTAATTTTTCTCGATTCACAGATGTAATTAATAATAATGAACTTATGACACGTTTTTAAATAGAGAAGGACCGCTGTCTCCACATCCTGATGACCACAACTACGCCCAACGGTTAAATTCCTTGATCTTTTGAGCGAGTTGAACCATTTATTTTGCCATTGGGTTGATTCCGTTTAAATTATTTAACCTTAACGTCTGATCTAAAAGATAATGTTTCCAAGGAATGGGTCTCTAAATTAACCCATGAACTCCATAATTTTTTTGGATTTTTAAGTTTTAGTATGTTTTATTCTTATATGATTTATGAATATCAACGGAGACGTGAAGATAAAGTCTTAAGTTTGAAAAAAGAAAGAAAGATATGCTTTGTCTTTCCTTTTGGTTCTAATTTAGAGTAAAATTTTTGATTATGCTATTACTTAATTCATTTTATATTATTTATCTTATATGGAATTAATAATCATGATTTTTGATGTTTCACTGAACATGATCACACAATCTGTAGCATCGTTGATTTTTTTTATAGTTTGATGCTTCTTGCCATAAGACGTACGTGGATTTAATTTCCTTTCTCATTGATTATTGTTGTGAAATTATCATGCATACTTTTTGAACCACAATTTCTTACAATCTCCAATATTTTCATTGAGCATGCAAGGACTTCTTATAAATGATCTACACCATATATCTGTAAGTGACAAAAATTAAATCACTGTTTTTGTCGTTAATGCGCGCGATTTATTATATATATATATATATATTGTTGTAGCACCGATGGTATTTTTGAACGGTCCCGAGTTCTCCACCACTACCCCTGACTTAAGTCCCTGTAATAAATATAATCCAGCAAGGAGCGTGCCATTTGGCAATGCCATTAACGTCTATTTTATTGCTTATCACCACTTGCCTTCCATTTTCCACGTTTTCTATTAAAAAAATAATCCTGCAAAGAAAAGTTTTCTATTAAAAATCTTTTTCCACATATAATACTTGAATTACAACATGCAACAAGGTTGGGTGATATGTGGCATTTAAGATTAGGATGTGTCAATGAAGATTTTATTAGATCAAAATTGAGGGATCTGTAATTAATCGGTAGAATTTGAAATTAATAACAAGCAACTTAAAAAATGTCAAATATATATAGAAGCTGAGCAATTATATATAAAATTTTCTTTCAAGATGTTTGCATCATCTCGAAGCTTACAATTCCGGTCAAATGAACTAATGCTTATATATATAAAAACAAAATAACGTAGTTGGGTTATTCTTCGACAAAGTCACTACCATTAATATCAGCGAATTTTATTTTCTCATATTCCAAACACCAAAAATCTTAACAACTTTATTTAAGTCAATAAAGGGACCACTTCTCTGCCTCTCTTAATTACGCACAGCGCGCCCATTAAGGCCGAATGCAAATATAAATTGATGGAATTAACTGCAAGCTTTAGAGAAAGTCAAAGGAATCCCAGTTGCAAGAATAATAAGCTGCGGTTATTCTCGAACACCGGTAGAATCTTCGGTCTACCGACCCCTTAATTCTCCCACTCCTTCACGTCCTTCCCAATTTGTTCCCCACTGGATGGATGGATGGATGGATGGATCGATATAAAAGTAAGGAGGCAAATCAAATCCGTAAACCAGGAAAATAAAGTTCCTTCCTCGATCTCATGCACGATTAGTCCTCTCACGTTGACTTCAAAGAGTCAAATCTACATAAAAGAGATTTGTGTTTGAATATTCTAGCTCTCTTCATATTATCCAATTACTTTTGAAAGAATTAAATCTTTCGTTATATATATCTTTGAGCCTCTTTTGTCACGTTACTCGATCATATACGTACGTACCACTTTAATTCAATGGTGGTGGTGGTGTTTCCCATTCTTTAAAATTCAAAAGAGACAATAATAAGTACTACGTACGTACGTACGTACGTACTGCCCGTGATTCATACACACCCAATAAATAATTAAACCGATGGCATGCTTATATATATGCCGCCCAAACGAATTAATGGATCGCATTTATATCTGGGAAAGAAAGCATCCCATGGCTATGGACATGGTCCAATCCAAGCAAGTCAATTGGAAGTTTGCAGGAGACCATGCATGTGGTTGTCTCCCAGATTTTGCAGCGTGCATGCAACAGTCCAAAGCTTCTGGCTCCCTTTCAGTCATTAATTTACCGAAATTAACATCATCGGTGGTACTACTGTGGGCGTGTGGAGGTAGAGATGGAGAGGAGTTAAAACTTAAAACACCAGGATGAGAGAATATATATATACACACACCTTTTTATCTGCTCGTTGTAGCAATTCGATCCTAAAAGGTGCATATGCATGGTTCCAAGCTTAATAAATTTGCACTTCTCCAGAAGCACTATATCAAACAGCAACCCCATTTACGCCATGCACAGCAGCTGTTCCCTGGGTCGATCGATCCTGACAAGTCAAGATGCAAGAAGCAGGCAGATTAAGCGTAATCGCTTACACAAGTCTTTGATGGACTCATGATATTTTCGGTGAAAGCAAAAGTGCATCGCCTCGATCATCATATCCTTTAAATATTCTTGAGGTCACAATTTATATATATATTCTACGAACTTATTATTAATTTTGCACACGTACCCCGCCGCCTGAAGTGCCTTTTCTTTCTTTGTTTCTCGGTGGAAGCGAGACATTGAACGCCTCTTTTTTGTATTGTCCCGTACATACAATTTGGTTGGAAGATGCTTGGAGTCATGCACTACATAAGCAACACTTTGCAAAATAATTAACAAGGTTGCTCGCGAGACAGACAGACTTAGGCTAGTTAACAAAATTCCAGAGAGGCTTTTCTTTTCTTTTCTTTTCTTTTCTTTTTTCTTTCTATCTCCAGGACTGTCGGATCATCGATCCGAGGGTACGTGAATAATGAATGAAGGTCACGCCAGTGCAACCACTGTGACACTGGAGGAATCCGAGAGAATTGAAGAAAGGGTTGGGAAGGAATGGATCTCGAGATTCAGAAGCATGCATTTGTCGATCGGTAGCACATATGCGTGTATGTATATATATTTTTATTGACGTTGTTCAAGGAGGGCACAAATGATAATAGCTACATCTCAACCTGAGGCATGCAGGTGTGCAACACATTCCCACTTGGGCCTGCGACCACTCTCAATTTCCTGCTCCGATTTGCGTCCATATTTGACGTTGGATTCCTTTTATTCTGTACCGAGCAATATTCATGGGACCACGACTTCGTTACACGCTGGTGCCAGTCAGAATCTCAAGGTATTTAACTTTTAATTCTAAATGAATCAATTAACGATAAGTAAAAAGATTTAATAAGATTTTGACGAATACAATAAGATCGATCAATGTAAATGATTTAAATCTATCTTTACCTTTTACCTTTACCAATGTAAGATTTTTCAGATTTACACAAGGATCCCTAGGAAGATTAATAATTACAAAAATCAAACCAATTTATATGGCTTGACAGGCTCTTAACTAACGACGAAACCGCTAAAAACTACGATTTCTTTGATCGGTGCTTCAACCCAATATATGTATTTTAATATTTACTCCACCTTTTCTAACTTAACGCTCCGGACCGAAGGTCTATCGCACCACGGACAGCCATTGCGGTTTTTTTTTTCTAATCTTATAATTAAGTAGTAGAAAAGAAAATAATCTGGACTCAAAAATCTATCCAACATTATACTGCCCATACATTATCGAAAAAAATACGACGCCTAACCAAACAATCAACAAACAAATTAAAGTCATTGGCCACCCATCGCTTGATCATTTTTCTCATTAATTATTGTCAATTAATAAGCCTTCAATTTTTTACCCTATTCACTTGTTGCAGCGTATATATCATCTTTGTATCAATTTTCCATCTTTTACCATCATCATCTCCCTGAGCTAGCTAATGACAATTAATTGCAATAGTTTAAACTTAATAAGTGTAGCAATAGTCGTAAGTCAGTCGTATCAGAATAAGAATTCTAGCTAGTAAATGCAAAAATCAATAGCATTATCAAAAAAAAAGCATTCCAACAAGTGAGGTACGTAGGTGGGAGAAAAGGTTTTAATGTGAAACTTCGAAGGATCTAAAGGTATGGTTTGGATATGATTTTGAAGAATAAAAATTTTGCGAAATCTTGATTTACGATTGTTATGCTTATCCATGCTTTAATATTAACCTCATCTATATATTCTTTAATTCACAAATGCATTCACTAAATTTAATTTATGATGCATGCTACAAGGCAATATGCAACGTTAAATAAACATTTTACGTGCACGTTCCACATATGCATAACATTAATTCACTTTAGCCCTTGATAGTTATGCCATGATTCTTAAGAATCATATGATCACGCATCATGATCATTTCATGTTAATTAGACTTCACCCACACATAACATACATTTAACTTATTCCTCTCGCTGAGTTGTTATGCATGTATGTTTGTGTATATATAAATATATATACATTCGGAGTCCATGCATGTTGAATGACCCTCGGTCATTCCTCATCTAGGTCGTGGCTAGGAAGCAGCCCAAAACCACCACCCTACTGCATTCCCTCTCACTGGCGGACTCAGAAATTATTAATATATAGTTGGGGCACCAAGTAAATTATAAATTCATTACAATCAATAAAACTAATGCATGCATGCAAATTAAAAATATAAAAACATGGTTCTATGTTATCAAGACAAGAAGATGCTTAATGCTTCTTCCTTTTTTCGTATATATATCTTAAAACAATAGTCATATACTTTGTTAGTCTAACAAACATTGTGACTCATAAACCAAAATAGTAAAAAGATTAGCGTAGTGATATCCTCTGAAGTTTCGATTATAACTGCACTTACAATGTCTTTTGGATTTAAGGAAATTTGGAAAATATAAGTTCTAGATTTTTAGGTGTATTTGTTGAGGCAACTACATTAGCTTCATGGTCCCATAAGACGAGAAAAAAAATCAACCACGCCATATATTGTTGATAAAATACCAAGTTTATTAGTGAGTATGGCGAATGTATATGAAGAAAACAGTTGATTGGCGGATGACTTCAACAGGCACATCAAAGTTTTGCAAATTTCTTCTCTATCAAACTGTCAATTGTCTCCTTGAGGTTAACTTCGAGAGGAGTGAAATCGACGCCCAACCCTTGAGTCTTTTCCTTGGATACACTGTATTCAGGTACAAATGGCTCGTCATTTGCACACCTGCCATCATCAAATTACCAGCGCTAAAAGTTACAAAAATGAAAGTATAGAGAACATACCACTTAATGAATGCATCTTCTTATAATGAATCAAAAACTAATAATATGTAACACAATCAAATCATATTCTCTACTTAAATTATAATATTTCGTCATGAATCAAAAACTAATAATTAAGGTATATAGGTAATAATTTCCATAATTTAAGATCATGTCTAGTGAATGATATTCGAAGGAAAATAATTTCAAAAAGTTGAATTTAAAACATTGTAATTACAAGAATTCAAATATTATAATCAAGTCAAGAAATTTATTTCAACTATGTTAGATTATATGTAGGGTTATGGCCACAATCAAAAAAGCCCCAAGCGTATGATAAACAAACTGAAAACAGAATCACCAAATAAATAAAATTGCATATGAGAAACAAGGATCCAGCAATTGTGCCTTGCATTATGGACAGTTATGTTTCCCCCCTTATTTCATAAAGTTGATAGAAAGCTGGAGAAACACGGGAAATGCTAACGTTTCAAATGAAAAAAAAGAAACAAATATGAAGTGGACAAAGAACAGTCGAAGGACACTAAACATCAAATCAACAGAAACAAAAAATATGTTATTATACCAGCATAGACACCGATAAAATTTACTTTGGAAACAATAGATCAAATGCTGAAGTAATTCAGGGGTTAGTATCTTGAAAATGTCAGTTTTCATATTCCCATGTGAGATTCAGAACTCTCGTAGTCTCTTTTGTGTGAAAATTAGCAGCATCACACTGAATGTCAAAACTTAAATTTCTACAGAGCAAACTGGTATTCTTTCATGATATAGACATGGCGTGTAATATGGAAAGAAAAAGCATTAGTGCAACTGATAAGGCAAATGGTCAATCATCAGCTTCCAAATGGAATCGCGTAGCAATTTTTTTTCAACACTACGATTTTGCAAAGTGATTCCAACTTAAATTTCATAAAATGGCACTAAAGAAGATTTTCAAGTAATATAACTCACACTTAAATCCAGTATGGGAGAATTATAAGAAAATAACTAATTATGACATTTTGTTGACTACAAGAATAAACAGATAATGTGAACTAAAAATAGAAATGATAGTGGTTCTTTAAATATTCTTGAAAGTGAGGTCCATTTGTACATGGACAAAAAGTGTCTTATGCAACGGTTACTCATCTAATGATCCGATATTTTAACTGCAGAACAAATAACAACAAAATAATCATGAAAACCGGGAATTGAATTATTGGGCAGATTGTCATGCATTTTTTATTTTCTCCAATACAACCAGTTGACACACAGACATACTGTTAAAGTTTATTTTGAAGTTTTATTAAAGTTTATGTTCGACAGATTATTAAAGTTTTTTATTTTCTACACTTTGGATGACACACAGACACTTTTTTTAATTTTAGTTGACCTGTCTGGAGCATGAACAAAGACTGGTACAGGCTGTGAGGCTTCAACAGGCATAGTGATCAACATGATTAGTTTTATTTCAAGAGAGGTATCATAACAATGTCATAGTTATATTTCATAGGCATGTTTCAAACAAAAATAATCAGACCTGTCTAACTGAAATTAAAACTTTATGAGAAACCTAATGTCATGATGATAGATAAAATGTTCTGTAGGTAAAAATGCCGTTTGTCGAGTTATTGTAGTAGAGATACAGAAGAACCTCACTTTTCGGGAACTTGGATTCCAGGAAACAACTTCTGTATATGCTTTATAAGCTTTGAGTAGTGTGCAACGGATTCGACTAAACAATATCTTCCACTAGCTGAAGGAACCTCAAATGCCAGAATATGTGCCTTGGCAACATCTTTGACATTTACCCACCCCAGAGATGCATTTCCAAATGTTGTCGACCCTACAAATGTGGTGATGGTAGATCCTTTAGTTGATTGAACACAGAAAACGAAGATACACAGATGGATAAACCATATCCCGCACCATTGATTAAGTTTAAAATCGCAGCAGAGCTTGTATTGATTGTTGGCTGGAGAAGAGGGCCAATCACCATGGCAGGATTTATTGTGATGACATCAAGATTATTTTCCTTCGAAAATTTCCAAGCAGCTTCCTCTGCCAAGGTTTTTGAAAGTACGTACCAAAGCTGATAAAGACAAAAAGCTTTTTATATTTTTCAATTAAATGTACTTTGCCAGAACGAACAAGGGGTATCTCCATCATGAAGTGGTAGTAAAAATGTGGTCTTATCTAGCACATGTTAAAGGTCATTAAAGATGTAAAAGCTAAAGAATCAAAGGTGACAAATTCCATGAATTGTTACACCAAAAATAAATCTTTGGACAACCAAAAATCATAGTGGAAAATAACATCATACAATAAGTCTACTACTATTTCCCAAATAATTCAATAAGGCATCTTGCTGTATTCCATAACTTACTTTCATGAGCCACCACTATTCATATCTATAAAATGTCCATAAATTCAAATAATACCAAAAGATTTTTGGTCATCCCAAAAATAAAATAATACATATTAGATTATTTCCTATATTTTCCACACATTCTGTTTTATAGAAAACTTAGTAATGGTAATTTTGGGGATTTCTTTCATAATCTCAATAGCAATATATGATTCTATTTTGGTAAAAAAAAGAAGCATCATGCTGACCTGAAATTTACATAAAACCAGCATCATGTTTATATCAAATCATAGCAACCATACATTTTCTTTTCACAATGATATATCAAATCTGTTTATGCCCATCATCCCGTTTAACATCATTAGACATCCTCTGATTAGGTGGTTGTAGGATATCCTATGACATACTTGAAACAATCATCTGACTTAAGCACACAGTATGAGAATAAAAAAACATTCAAAAATATGCACCAATTTGTAAATAAGTTATAAATTGAATTTACATTTTGAAGAACAAATGGAATTTGCACTGAAGGAGATTTTCTTCCTTCTGTGTAAATCAAAGCCAGGAACATGTGATACCATGAGTGAGTTGAGTACAAGCATCAACAATGGTACAACTACTTTGTGTGCTTCCCTCTTTTCATCTGTTTTGGAAACTGTTACGCTACATGCATCCAAGAACAATGGTAGTGTGGGAAGTTGAACAACATCTCTGGCATTCCATGTAGCAGCCCAAGGACTCAATGGATAAAATGGAATGCTCCTCAGGACCATTTATTAAAGTTCAATACAGATGGGACAATCAAGCCAGGCAACTATGCAGGGGGGGAGGCATTCTTAGGGATTGCAGAAGGAACATTCTTAGGCATACCTACAGTGATCCATGGGTGACTATGACAAAGCTGAGAGCACTCTATGAGGGTCTCACCCAATGCTGGTATATCAATGTGGCACTTGATAGACTTGAGGCAGAGATTAGCTCTGAAGGAGTGGTGGACATGATCAAGGAGAAAAGATGCAGATTTTGGCAAGCTTTCCCCTTGTTGGACACATTTACTTGATCAATTAAGTGCATTCCTTCAATCACATTCGTAGGGAAGGCAACAAAATTGCAGACTGCTTGGCTAAAGAGGGAGCTAGTACGAAAAGAAAGATTATCTACAAGCACATTAATGATCTTCCTGTCAAATCTAGGGGAGCTTGGAGACTCGACAAATGGGGGATGCCTAGTGCATGAAATGGATAACCCCAAGCCCTTGGTGGTTGATCCCTCACTTAGGTGGCTTGAGTTTTTTTCTTTATGTTGTGCTGTATTCTAATATGGGTATTTTGGTCTTTCCTTGTGTAACCTTAATGAAATGAATGAAAAACATCTTTCTTGTGTAACTTGGTACCAGAGCATCTAGGTTCTTGTTCCCGTTTTTTTTCCTCTCCATGCTGCATCTTACACTTCTTCTCCACCGAACCACTGCACCTGACTGGAAAAAAAAATTGTGGACTGTTTGTACTCTATTTTCTGACATGGCCAGTTGTGACAATTTTTTTAAAAGCATCACCCTGACTACAGAAAAATTGAATGGAAAGACTAAAATATGCATATTAGAATACAACATGTTGTATCTTTTTTGCCTATATTTTATACAAATAGATTTTTCACTTAGTTCTCCCTACTTGTAGCTATTAGTTTTCTAGGCCTTGCCCCATAAACAGATCGAGAGTTTTGCTTAAAAAGACAATGGTAGTGTGGGCACATATTGCAAACAAAAGTTAAACCATCAACTCTATACTTCACATCCATAATCATATCATAGCTTACTGACATGGGTGCTGTGGGAATTGACATGTATCGAGTTTAAAATTCAATCATTTGTACAAATGTCAACAAGTCTAAGGAAAAATAAGTGTGTCAGTAGAGATGTCTAGAACAAGTAGTAACATTTCTATTGGATATTATAGATTGTGTTTGAAAGACAATCACTACAAATGAATGCTGTACTACAATTTGTGTATAGAATATAGATATTGGGACAAGTATAACCAAAGCATTGTTCTAATACCTGAATATGTTAAGTAAGATCACTTCTAAAATGTATTTGCTTTCAGTGGAGAATGGAATGATATTATTGTTTAGACAAAAAGCACAATCTCCTATACATAACTGACTTGACCTACTAGAATTTAATTATTTAACGTAAAAGTAACCTAATCAGTATCCATTTATTTTAACAAAATCCATTTATCCTAACATTCCCCTTCATGAATCATGATGGAGCTTCTAAGATGCAAAGTTAGCAACAAACTCAGGCACAACTACAAAGAAATAAAACAACTTGAAATACAAATAGATAGTTGCAATGGGCAATAAGCAGGTATGAATCATAGTAGTTGCTGTAACAATGGTATTATGTGAGCAGCAGCATGCCGGAGTTATCAAGGAAAAAGGTGATGACAAGGTGACACCCCCAAAACTCTAGAGGCAAGAGGATAGGTGACAGTGTGATCAAGTGATGTGATGATATATGAAATTTAAATTTTAAATAAATAATAGAACTAAGCATATAATGTATCAGTAACTAAATCAAATATGAATAAAACACATAAATATATAAACATTGTAATGCATAAGGTTAAGTCAATGACAGATATTAAGGAATCGGTAATGTATCACCGGTAGTGTTTAGTTAATAATTTTGAGAACTTCCATTGCGTAAAATCCGAATTCTACACAGAATTCAAGGAAAGTAGAAATCTTTAAGATTGCTAGTATCAAAAAAAATCTTTCAATTGTAGAGTATTGTTGATAATCTGTTAAGAAGCAAAAAATGATGCTCGACCTTAATTTGAAAATCAAGAATAAAATGAACATTATGATCTACTACTATAACCTCATGTCATGCATCTCAAGTAATGGTTATGTAAGAATTTTAAGAACTTCAATTGTGTAAATTTTCAATTCCACAAAGAATCTGAGGCAAGTAGACATTTTCAATTGTAAGTTTCAAAAAAAAGAAATCTTTCAATTGTGAAGTACTGTTGACAAGCTGTTTAGAAGAGGCAAATGGTGCTTGATCTTAATTTGAAAATCAAGAACAAAATGACATGTTGCATGGTATGGGAATCTCCTACCATAACCTCAAATCGTGACATGTTACAACAAAGATTGTGACAGTATAGATTAGAAAGTGAAATGGTCTTATCTAATAAAATTTAATCTTATTCTTGTCAAAAAATAATAGTATTATTTTGTAAATGAGTGTGGACCTGTCTCAACTTAAACCTTGCCAAATTTGTCTTTCGACTCCATCTCTCACCAAAATTGTATGTTGTCACTTCTTCCTTATGTGTGGGACTGATCTGCCAAGGAAACTGCTATTTCTTCTACTCTATCTCAATTGTGACAGGATATGGGAATCTCCTACCATAACGTCATATCATGACATGCTACAACAAAGAATGTGACATAGTATAGATTAGAAAGTAAAATGGTTTAGTAAATATCATGACACAATTATTTCATAATAGTTCATGAAACAGTTAAACCTAAAAGTGACATGATTTAGATCATTTTGTGATATGATTAAATATGATTCATGATATCGTTCAAGTAAAAAAGTGATAGGATTTATTCCATGAGAGTTCTTTTGTATACAATGACATGATTTAATTCAAATCAAGGCATCCTCTGGCCATAAAGTTATATGTTATAATTAACATTAATCCATTAAATAATTAATATCATTTAATATTAATATATTACTACTATAATATTATAATTGTACTAAATAATAAACATTATATGTTATAATCAATATTAATTAATGAAATAACTAAGGATGTTATCACCAAAAAAAATGAATGTCCCAAAATTAGCTTGATTCTAGGACAATCAGAACTTTGCTTGATTCTGAGATTATACCAAAATAAGAAAACTACCATTCATAATCAACTCAATTTTTTCCAAAATTTATCATAACAAGATCATTTGTATAAAAACCTAGCCAAAATCAAAAAAATTGTAGAATAAAATCTTTCAAAGTTTTACACAATCAATACCTTAGTCAAATATCAAATAAATTCAAGATTTACCCAACAATCAACACTAACATACAAACATCAAATTTTAAACATAAGTTCACAGAAACTAAAGCCTAAAGATACTAATAGACAAGTGTATGAGAAACTAAAGTCTAGATAGGTAGCTAGTAAGATTAATAAAGCAAAAAATCATCATCATTCCTTATCATCAATTATCCCTTTAAGGATGCATTTCAAGCGAAAGAGGCATCAAGTGGTAGCAGAAATCTCCTACGTCACCATAGCATACACTTAATTGAAGACCTGCACCTTAGCATGTCCTCAAGTAAATACCCTTGGCTAAACAAGCAAACATAAATGACCAATCATGTTCCTTGTAGGCACAAAAAGTCAAGTGTGTTGACTTCATAGTAAGAAGGAATAAACACCAATCAATTTCACTCAGTGAACACTACTTCATTTGATTTAGTCAATAACACTCATCATACAAGAAAGATATTCGACATGCCCAACTATGGGCACCACAAACACAAAAACAAGTACTTCAAAAGAGACATACAAGCACCTGGAAACACAAATATGAATACTTTCCTGCAAGCTTGAAATTTTTCTTTTATCTATCATCTTCCTTTTTTACTTCATGTTTTAAACAACCAAATCACATTTTTTTTCTTTTCTTCTTTTAGTATTCCCTTTTCTATTCTTCTATACTCTATCTTTTTAAGACTCATTCATGTTCTGCTTATGCTTTCTTTCTTCTTTCCAATAACACTTTATATGAGACGGGACTAGAGGAGAAAACCCATTAACATCACTAGGTTGACCAATCCGAACAAGTAAATCAACAAAACAATGCCACTCAATGTTGAGAAGACTGAGTGGAGGAGGTGCACACAAGGATGACAGAGGATGATGGCAACTACAGCATGGGATTCTTTCCAACAATGCATATGATTATTCCCTTCTTTTATTTTTTATCATGATCTCCCCCTCATAGCAATATCACATGGAGATACTGAAATTGCGTGATACAGAAATCACATGACAAAGGAGGTGCACGGCTATAAGATTGGTAAAAACTAGTGCCAGAGGAAAATAATGGCCCAACAATGATGGAATGCCTAACAACAACAATGAAATTGATGGAACACATAAGCAACAACTCTCCTGGTGGCAATGCACCCTATCAAGGCCAGTAATGGCACCAACAAGCCCGTTAGGACTAGTTATGGTGGTAGAGCTATTTGATGTTTACGATGATGGTCTAGTAATAGCTACTACCATAACTAGTAGACTGTAAAATTTACAAATTACATTCTTGCATTATTTTCACCTCATTAATGTGTTGATGTAGGTGTATCTCTTCCTTTTTGTCTTTTAGCTCAGTTTTCCTTCATGTACAGCTACACTCAGCATATGTTGTATATAAGAACTATTGGAGATATTTGGTGATAGGAGATTGAAAAACATGATAACTCTGCTGACCTTCTCTATTAAATTTTCCGGCATCTCTTCAACGTCTTTCTTCTTCTTAGCCTTCCCTCTTCCACTAGCAACTGCAATGAGATTGTCAAATTTTTGATTGAATGTTCTGAATATTCTAGCAATGCCATTTTCCCTTGATGCTAGTGAACATCCACTGGCACTCCTACTACTTTCCTCCCACATTGTGCTAGTATCTCATGTCTAAACCTCTCAATGTTGATGTGGTAATTTTCATAACAAACGATGATTTTCTTTACTAAAATTCCATTCCACTGACATGACTTCAACATAATGAAATTTTACTAATACATGCCAAATTCTCAACCTAGTAGAGTCCAATACAAATTTGCAGTTGAATTCCTTGACCACAAGTAATTTAACTTAACAATGAAAATTTAAACAAAGAAAAAGATAATAAATATAGCTTTTGTGTTTTGTATAAATCAACATTTTCTGCATTAAAAAACTATAGGAAAATGCACTAACGTTTTTAGCCTTGCAAAATTCTGAACTTGAAAACCATGTTTCGTCAACTGTAACATCAGCAGTTCGAGGTCTTTCATTGAATGCAACAGCAGCAATGGAGGATGTAACAACAACTCTTTTAACTGAAGAAGTTCTTGCACAAGAGGCCAAAACATTGAGGGTTCCTTTGACGGCAGGATCAATCAACTCAACCTAAAAATGAAATGAAACATTGTAAAAAAAATAAACTGCAAGCATTTCTGAATGATAAGGATATACGTTATTCTTTGTAATATTTCCAAGAAAGAGAAGCTAATATTTGAAATCATCATTAGGTTTCAAAACTAAAAATTAAGAAAAAGGGTTCTCCCAAATAGTAGTATTTATATTAATATCATAGTTACTTTGCACATTGAAAAGATGTATGAAATGTACTAAATATATATATATTCCACATATCAACTTAATAAAGGTCTGAGTTGTGTGACTATGAATTATAACATGACATTGCAAATGATAACCATCAAAGGCCCAAAAATATGTGCATTAAATGCATCTTATACAAAGAAATATAATGAGTATATTGAAAGGAACCAATGCTAAGAATCTTGATCAGAGTAAACTAGATGCTGGAGTAGGAAATCGCAATTCTGTAATATTATTTTGAGGGGCTATAAACCTGTGGATCTGTCTCGTTAAAATAAAATGGAGATGCTGTGTGAAAGACGCCTTCACAACCATCAATCACAGCATCAAAAGATCGCTCCTCAAGTAAGTTTGCTTTGAATAAATGCAGTCTTTCTCTGGCCCCATCGAGTGCAAATAAATGATCTGTTTTCTGTGGATCATCTGCACCATAACATGATCGGTTAATATGCAACATAAGAAAAAATAGGGACTCATAACATGGATGTCAGCTTTTTTATTTGCTTTCATAGTCATCGGAAACCATAGTTCATGGAAATGGCATTGAAGGAGTGTTAGATTTCCAGTATCTTCTTACATAGCCGATTTAAAATAAGGTAACAGCATTGACAGAAGCTTTTGATGGCATATAATCACTTGTTTTAGCAAAGAGAGTGTAAGAGCAAATTTTAGCCATACAGGTTTAGAATGTAACTGATTTTCTGCATTCTTTTTACACTTTTTTAGCCATAACTTCGATCACTAGTACTTTCCTTTTAAATTATTTGTTAATCATTCACTCAGACCACCTCATCTTAACCATAAACGCTATTAAACCGGGACCTAAACCCAAATTCTCGTGATATTAATCCGAGTTCACCACATTACGTAGAGAAAAAAGATCCAAGGCATTCGTTGTCAAACTGGTAACAATCAAACGACTCCAACTGATCCTCGCCGAGGTCAAAGCAGCCTACACAAAATGATAGAACGAATCGATGCAAGGGCTTCTTAAAAATGCGTGGCATGGTGTTTTAAATCTACTTATTTATATCTATCCACAAGTTCAAATCCAGAACAGGAGAGAAAACAAATAGATTATTGAGTTCGTTCACCAGGATCTCGGACGGATGCCTTGACCGTGTATCCGCGGTGGAGGAGGAGCTTAACGAGCCACGACGCGACGAAGCCAGAGGCGCCGGTAACGCACACCACCTTCCCTCCTTCCCCACTCATCGTCAGCCCCTTTGGAGAACGGTGTGGTGTAGCGTTGTGCTGATCTGTACAGTGGGAGGCCACTACGCTGCGATAACGGCGAGGAAGATGTTGGGGGAAATCGACTTCCTTTCTTAACTGGAGTCGCTGACAACGACGGCGAAAGCAACCGATGGCCCCAAAAACCAGATATCCGATGGCACCACAAGATTCTCCAGAAATGGTATTCATAAGGCGGTGTTCGGACGGAAACGTCTAGAAGATGGTCCGTAATCGAAACACGGTCAGTGGCCTCCCTTTCGATTTTTGACCCGTAACTCCGACCCGATCAGGACGGAGCTTGCTTTCGCTCCATGTACCCGACAAAGTCCGTTTCCATTGGGTGGGGATCATTTGATTCATTTTCGCCCGCCCGACGTTTTTGCGTCCAGACTTCAATAGATTAATGTCTCACGTTGCAAGGAAATGTGTAGCATTTTTAATCAATTACCTTAATCTCTAGAACAAGTATTTACGAACTTGAGTAAGACTCAGATCACACAACACCTGCCTGTGATTTTTTAAGTCTCTAAACGTGACTCTGCGCAAGAAAGAATTGACAAATAAGTGGTTATTTGAGCTACATCTTAAGTAATTTAAGTTTGGATTATTTCAAACCTAGTCAAGTGCCTTGCCAAATAACAAATACCAAAGTAGCGTAAGCACGATTTCTTTAATTCCATTGTTGACAAAGAATACCTTCGTAGATCTCCAACATTTGAAAATTTAGATTGGCCTCATTCGCTAGTAACACTCGCTAACACTTAAAACTAGGACCATTTGTTTAAATTTAAACTAGAAATGACACTTGTTGATAAAGCTCAGATTTTGCAGTAGTCCTTCGTTAAATTTTAAGATGAATAAATGACTTTTTTATAATGATAATATTTCCTGTCTAAGTTGACGTCTCCTTCGTTTAAAATGAAACACTGAATATACTTCTTAGATATTGGTAAAAAGAAGAAGAATGGTAATAATAAATATTTTAGAATACAATCCCATCTCTTATATATCATTTTATCGGGACACATCCTCACCATTGTGGGATTTTGCTTTTTCCTTTAGAAAAAAGAAAAATAAGGTAAATAATTCTAGAAACCAATCCATGGCCCCACCTGTCAATGCCCAAGGAGTGGATTGCGAGGACTCCACAACGTCAAGTATCTTGAAATATCAACACCGATCAACTGCAGACCACAAAAATCAAGTAAAAAAAAGGTGTCTCTATTGCCAAACGGTTTCTCCTAAAAATCAGTAAAATCCACCTGTGCCACGTCCTCGCTTTAGGCAATCCAGCCTGGCGAATGGGAGGCGTCCCTGCTTCATCACCATAACTCTCAGAATCCGGAACGCCCTCACCGCTCCACTCGCTCACTCATCTACTGGATAAAGCACAACAATAATCGCTCCCGAGAAAACCAAAAAAGACACACTCACCACGTGTCCTCTGGCTTCACCACCGAAACGGGGAGAAACCAGTGGCCTCGGTTCCTTCCTTCCCCACCCTTCCCTACAAAGAACGATAGCCCCACCGCTCCCTCCCACCCACCGGCGCCCTGTGCCAAATCCCCTCCTCCGACTCCGACTCCGACTCGGACTCGGACTCCGACTCCGACTCCCTCCGTGTACAGAAATCAAAGAACCCAACTCATTCCTTGCTCTTGTCGCAGCAAAAATCAGCCGGTGTTCCAATGGCCTCTCTTGTTTCTACGCAACTCTCCGTGCCCACCAGTACAAGAGCAAGAAAGCACCTCTCCCGACTCTCCAGCAAGCAAATCTTCCTTCACTCCCACCTCCCAAGGAGGGTAGGGAGCAATGCGAGAGTGTCCGGCGGCATCCGATGCGCGGTGGCCGGCAACGGCCTGTTCACCCAGACGAAGCCGGAGGTCCGCCGGATCGTCCCGGACGGAGGACAGAACGGCCTCCCGAGGGTCAAGATCGTTTATGTCGTCCTGGAAGCCCAGTATCAGTCCTCCCTCTCCCAAGCCGTGAGGAACCTCAACGCCGAGAGGCAGTACGCCAACTTCGAGGTGGTGGGGTACCTCCTCGAGGAGCTCCGCGATGAGGACACGTACGGGACCTTCTGCCGAGACCTGGAGGACGCCAACGTCTTCATTGGGTCCCTCATTTTCGTCGAGGAGCTGGCGCAGAAGGTGAAAGCGGCGGTGGAGAAGGAGCGCGACAGGATGGACGCCGTCCTGGTGTTCCCTTCGATGCCGGAGGTGATGAGGCTCAACAAACTGGGGTCCTTCAGCATGTCCCAGCTGGGGCAGTCCAAGAGCCCCTTTCTCCAGCTGTTCAAGCGCAAGAAGCAGTCCGCCGGCTTCGCCGACAGCATGCTAAAGCTCGTGAGGACTCTGCCCAAGGTCCTCAAGTACCTCCCAAGCGACAAGGCACAGGACGCCAGGCTCTACATTCTGAGCCTCCAGTTCTGGCTCGGTGGATCACCAGACAATCTCCAGAATTTCCTCAAGATGATCTCAGGTTCCTACGTGCCGGCGCTGAAGGAGAAGAAGATCGACTATTCTGACCCCGTTCTGTTCCTCGACACTGGAATCTGGCACCCCCTGGCGCCATGCATGTACGACGATGTCAAGGAGTACTTGAATTGGTATGGCACGAGGAAGGACGCCAACGAGAGACTCAAACACCCCAACGCGCCGGTCGTCGGGTTGATCTTGCAGCGGAGCCATATCGTGACGGGGGACGACGGGCATTACGTCGCCGTGATCATGGAGCTAGAGGCTAGAGGTGCGAAGGTGATTCCAATCTTCGCCGGTGGTCTTGACTTCTCCGGTCCGGCGGAGAGATTCTTCGTCGACCCCGTGACGAAGAAGCCGTTCGTGCACTCCGTCGTGTCGCTCACGGGCTTTGCACTCGTCGGTGGGCCGGCCAGACAGGACCACCCAAGGGCCATCGAAGTGTTAAGGAAGATCGATGTGCCTTACATCGTCGCCCTGCCGCTGGTTTTCCAGACGACGGAGGAGTGGCTCATGAGCACCTTGGGGTTGCACCCGATTCAGGTGGCGCTGCAAGTGGCCCTGCCGGAGCTCGATGGAGGGATGGAGCCAATCGTCTTCTCCGGAAGGGATGCGAGGACAGGCAAGTGTGTCCATCAATCAACCTTCGTTAGCGTTGTTGCTCTGCCTCGTTCTGCTTCTGGTATCTGCTTTTATTGCATGCTCTGTTCTTGAGCGCTCCGTCATCTTGATTTTTGATGTCTGCAGGGAAGTCACATGCGCTGCACAAGAGAATTGAACAGCTATCCGTCAGAGCCATCAAATGGGCGGAGCTGAAAAGGAAATCCAAGGTGAAATGTTGTTTGCAAACAAAGAAAGTTTGTGTATTGTTTAAATAATTGTCCGTCGTCAAGAAAGCTAATAATCAACTAATGGTTCGGTTAAATGATGTAATTTAACCGTGTAAAGATGATTGATTGTCTTCTGTTATATCAAGAAAAGAAGTACTTATACTCGGCTTTACAAATCACTTGGTTACGTACACTGCAGAGCGACAAGAAGGTGGCCTTCACCGTGTTCAGCTTCCCACCGGACAAGGGCAATGTCGGCACCGCCGCGTACCTCAACGTCTTCTCCTCCATCTACTCTGTCCTTAAGGACCTCCGCTCTGACGGCTACAACGTCGACGGCTTGCCGGACTCCCCTGAGGGCCTCATCGAGGATGTCATCCACGACAAGGAGGCAAAATTCAGCAGCCCCAACCTCAACGTCGCCTACAGGATGAATGTCCGTGAGTACAAGTCCCTCACCTCCTACGCCGCCCTCCTCGAGGAAAACTGGGGGAAGGCTCCTGGTAACCTTAACTCCGACGGTGAGAACCTCCTCGTCTACGGGAAGCAGTACGGCAACGTGTTCATCGGCGTGCAGCCCACCTTCGGCTACGAGGGTGATCCGATGCGTCTCCTTTTCTCCAAGTCCGCCAGCCCCCACCACGGCTTTGCCGCCTACTACTCCTTCGTCGAGAAGATCTTCAAAGCTGATGCCGTCCTCCACTTCGGTACTCATGGCTCACTGGAGTTCATGCCCGGGAAGCAAGTCGGCATGAGCGACGCGTGCTACCCCGACAGTCTTATCGGCAACATCCCCAACGTCTACTACTACGCCGCCAACAACCCTTCGGAGGCGACGATTGCCAAGCGGCGGAGTTACGCGAACACAATCAGCTACCTCACCCCACCTGCCGAGAATGCCGGTCTTTACAAGGGTCTCAAGCAACTGTCAGAGCTCATCTCCTCCTACCAATCCCTCAAGAACTCCGGCCGTGGCCAGCAGATCGTGAATTCGATCATCAGCGCCGCCAGGCAGTGCAACTTCGACAAAGACGTGGAGCTTCCGGAGGAGGGGGAGGAGCTGACCGCCGCGCAGCGCGACCTGACCGTCGGCAAGGTCTACTCCAAGATCATGGAGATCGAATCTCGCCTCCTTCCCTGCGGTCTGCACGTGATTGGGGAGCCACCATCGGCAATGGAGGCAGTGGCGACACTCGTCAATATCGCCTCTTTGGATCGCCCCGAAGAGGGGATTTCCTCCCTCCCTGGCATTCTCGCTCAGACGGTAGGTAGGAACATCGAGGATGTGTACAGAGGGAATGATAAGGGTGTCCTCGCAGACGTCGAGCTGCTCCGTCAGATAACCGAGGCGTCCCGTGGTGCGATCACAGCCTTCGTCGAAAAGACCACCAACAAGAAAGGACAAGTGGTTGACGTTGCAGGGAAGCTGGGATCGATTCTTGGGTTCGGCTTGCAAGAGCCATGGGTGCAGTACCTATCTCAGACTAATTTCATCAGGGCCGACAGGGAGAAGCTACGCGTCCTCTTCCTGTTCCTCGGAGAATGCCTGAAGCTGGTGGTGGCCGACAACGAGCTCGGCAGTCTCAAGCAGGCGTTAGAAGGGAAGTACGTCGAGCCCGGGCCAGGCGGCGACCCCATCCGCAACCCCAAGGTTCTGCCGACGGGCAAGAACATCCATGCCCTGGACCCACAGGCCATCCCCACAGCCGCAGCCTTGAAGAGCGCCATGGTAGTGGTCGACAGACTTCTCGAAAGGCAGAAGGCCGATAACGGAGGCAAGTTCCCAGAGACCGTCGCTTTGGTTCTGTGGGGGACTGACAACATCAAGACCTACGGCGAGTCGCTGGCGCAGGTTCTTTGGATGATCGGGGTAAGACCCGTCTCCGACTCGTTCGGCCGTGTCAACAAAGTCGAGTCCGTCAGCCTCGAGGAACTCGGCAGGCCGAGGATCGACGTCGTCGTCAACTGCTCCGGCGTTTTCCGTGACCTATTCATTAATCAGGTGATCGACCTGACGTGATCATACGTGCCTATTTTTGAAAACCGAATTATTTCTCTGTAGCCGACTAACTTTATGCTTGTTCATGCGGTTGTGTAGATGAATCTTTTGGACAGAGCAGTGAAGCTTGTTGCAGAGCTGGACGAACCAGTGGAGATGAACTACGTGCGCAAGCACGCGCTGGAGCAGGCGGCGGAGCTGGGGACGACGGTCCGTGACGCGGCCACTCGCATCTTCTCCAATGCCTCCGGCTCGTACTCCTCCAACGTCAACCTTGCGGTCGAGAACTCGTCGTGGAACGATGAGAAGCAGCTCCAAGACATGTACCTGAGCCGCAAATCCTTCGCGTTCGACAGCGATGCTCCGGGCGCCGGTATGGCAGAGAAGCGCAAGGTTTTCGAGATGGCGCTGAGCACTGCGGATGCGACCTTCCAGAACCTCGATTCCTCCGAAATTTCACTTACCGACGTAAGCCACTACTTCGACTCAGACCCGACAAAGCTGGTGGGCTCGCTGAGGAAGGATGGCAGGAAACCGAGCTCGTACATCGCCGACACGACGACGGCCAACGCCCAAGTCCGGACGTTGTCGGAGACGGTGCGGCTGGATGCGAGGACGAAGCTGCTGAACCCCAAGTGGTACGAGGGTATGATGTCAAGTGGGTACGAAGGGGTGAGGGAGATTGAGAAGAGGCTGACGAACACGGTGGGATGGAGCGCCACCTCCGGGCAGGTCGACAACTGGGTCTACGAGGAGGCCAACACCACCTTCATCCAGGACGAGCAGATGTTGAAGAGGCTGATGGACACCAACCCCAACTCTTTCAGGAAGCTGGTGCAGACGTTCTTGGAGGCCAACGGCAGAGGCTACTGGGAGACGTCGGAGGAGAACCTTGAGAGGCTCAAGCAGCTCTACTCAGAGGTGGAGGACAAGATCGAGGGGATTGACCGGTGAAGGTGAAGGGGAACCGGACGAATCATTCAACTGTCGTGTGTGCATGCATGAAGACATGATACCAGATTTGTTCGATCTAAAAAAATCCTGATGTCTTCTAATTTGATCGCAACCGGTCGAGTTTTAATTGTTGTATTTAATTATTGGAGTGCATGCGAGGAAGAGAGTTTCTGAATTGAAGAGCCGTAAAATAAGTGAGTTGTATTTAATTACCAGTTAATATATAACATCTATCGACCGTAAGGCACTTTCAATTACAGGAGCAGTGAACAATTTGATAAAGCCCAATCCCCAAGTTAATTTCAATGTCTCATAATTAACGTTTGAAGGTAGCCCAATGTAATTCAAGTTCTCAGCGACAATACTTATCTCAGAAAATACCATGTATTCATTTATAGTGTCGGAGAGTTTCCTACGATAATCCTCGAGATTTTCAGATGTTGCCACATGCAGTTCGACTCTTGCGATGGCACCTCATCCTCTTGATTAGGATCCACCCACCCACCCACATGTCCTTAATTAACATAGGTTACTCCAGACTATAGAGCTCTCATCTCATATATGTATATATGATATAGTTGGGAAACATTCAATCTTTCTCCAAGTCTCGTCAAGTGTTGCTTTTCTTAGGGCTTTGCTCTTTCCTTGTTGGCAATTAATGCTTGATAAATGTACGCGCCAACATTCAATGACGTTGTCTGTATATGGAGGTACCGAGTAGATCGATTATCTACAATATCACCATGGGCAATTCATCCACCTCTTTAGTAGAGGGGTCCAAGTGTGAACCGACAAGGGATTAGTAGTTTGATTAATCAAAACGATGTTACGCTGATGTCTTCATTAATTGGATTATTATAATTAGTTAAGTTAGTTGATGGCCTCAAGAAGTAATTCGCTCGTTCTTACAAAGAGGTCAAATATAATCAGCATTGCTTCTTTAAAGATGGCTAGTGATCGGGAGGTCAAGTTAGTTACTGTAGCTAGAAACAAACGGATGAGTAAATAAATGTGCACCAAAGCTTAGGATGCGGAAGAAAACCTCCAGACAATAAATGCACAATTAGAACGTACTTCCTCCAGTTAAGACGGAAATGTAATTACGTATTTTTTGAATGTTTTAAATCTTCGATTTGAGCAAGATTTAAACTAGGAACGATAAAAAAGTTGTTCTCCCAGGTAGTATAATATCGCTGCGGGTTGTGGTCGTAATGATGAGAGAAGATTACTTCGTATATTTCGATACCGTCACCCGGGAAATATTTCGCCGATCGATGGATGTTTCTCCAACATCGAATCCCTTTACTAATAAGCGTGCGTCGAAATCGAAACGCACTCATGTACAGATCGACGAGGACGCCATGAAGAACATTTTTATCGTTATTTTTTTGACGGAGCTGGTGTATCAGGTAAGTTATCCAAGTAACTGGGCCATGTGAAATCTGCCCCACAGGGTGGAACGTGATTAAAAAACGTTAATCAGCATGCAGAGGCACATGGAGCATATATAAGCTTACAATTTCCTTTCATAAATTAAAATGCCAGATAAAAATTATGCTTCTCCGTAAGTTAAGCTAACTGATATATATCGACAGAGGCCTTTTAATATATAATATTGGCAATGCTTATAATTTCGGTAACTTAATTTTTCCGCGGATCTAACCGAAGTTTCTGTTTCTTGACTTTGGTTAAAGTAGACTTGATAGTGATCGATCACTCGGTTTGGGTCTTTGATTACAATTTCGAAGCAAAACATAAATATGTAATTAAAGACAGAAGGGGCTTCCCATGTGATCGAGGAGCTTCCACCCCACCGGCCACCTTGCCGCAGACAATCTCATATAAAAACTCTGGCAGTCCCAGCAGCCACCAGCCACCAGCCACCAGCCACCGGCCAGCTAATTTACTCCACCCCCACGCCACTCCAAACTCCAACCCACTTCCTTCCTGCATGGTGTGATGGCCAAGAAGACCAGGCGCCGTCCCCCACCGGACGGCGACCTCACCGAAGTTGGCGGTTCCCATCCCTTTTCCACCACCGCCTTCTCCTCTTCCTCCTCCTCCTCCTCCGACTTCGAGTTCGCCATCTCCCTTTCCCCGGCCTCCAAGAAGCTCTCCTCCCAGCTCTGTCCCGCAGATGATCTCTTCTACAAGGGCCAGCTCCTGCCACTCCAACTCTCCCCACGTCTCTCCATGGTCAGGACCATGATCCTTGCCTCCTCCTCGGGCACGTCATCCTCCTCCGACACGACCACCACCAACTCCCGTGACTCCAACGGAAGCTCCAATGACTCCACCGCCTCCTTCTCCGGTGACCAGCTCCTTCTTCTGGCTGCCGCCGCGGCGGCCGAGTGCGATTCCTCACGTCCTAGCTCCGTCACCGAGGACAGCGTCACAAAGGTTGGGCAAAAAAACTAGTATGATTACTTTGGGACTCGAGGTAAAAATCAAAACAAAATCATGGTTTTCCATGGCAGGTCCATCGTCATCAGAACCACCAAAATCTCCTCCGTTCCAAGTACTTCACCACGCTCGCCACCAAATTCTCTTCCGTCTTCAACCGTAACAAGAAAGAACACCACCACCGTGATAACATCGGCAACGGCGGAGTCGACGTCGGCGTGCAAATCCCGGATTCCTCCACTGCTTTGCCGTCGTGTTACTTCGTGCCACGAGAGTCGACGAAGAGGAGGACGGGCTTCGGTTCAAGCACTTCCACCACCTCCTCCACGGCGAAGGAGGTGATCAAGAAGTACGTCAAGAAAGTGAAGCCCTTGTACGAAAAACTCTCATCTCGGCAACAAAGTTCCAACACCAACCACCAACGTGTTCAGAAGCAGCAGAAGAGGACCTTCTCTTTCTCGGTCCGGCGAGGGCGAGTCCGGTCTTCGCCACAACCAACGAAGGAGGAGATTGGAGAGATAGCACGTCAGGAGGATAGCAGCAGAGAGATCTACTACTCTCATTCTTTCTCCGGGAATCTCAGGTACCCAAGGAAGAAACGTTGCTCGATGGCCACGAGTTGCCCGTCGTCGCCAACCCACTCTGGATTGCTCGCCGTCCCACCAGCTCGACCACCTACGGTTTTGACGTCGCATCACCACTCTGCGTCGGCGACGTCGATGGAGGAGCTGCACAGCGCGATCCAGGGGGCGATCGCTCATTGCAAGCAGAGCATGGCACGGCCCACCAACAAGAACTAGACTCCCACCCACCAATCCCTCTTCCTTACGTTGGTGTCCTTTCTTTTTAATTTTTGATCTTAGCACTTTTAGTACCGTTGTTATTAGTCAATCAAATTTAAGTTATTTTAGTTGATTGTTCCATTAATTCCTTGGTATATATGATGCTTTGGGTTTTATGAAGTGAGATCGATCTGTAACGTCGTGGATCAGTCTTTGGAGCGGTGGTTAATTGTTCGGTTATTGAAGATAGAAAAATGCATGTAATTGTTGACTCCTACGTTAAATTTATTTGTAGGACGCTGTGACGTAACAATATTAAATGATTACAGTTTAACTAACTTCAATACTTGTCGGCCAACTTTAAATTATAGTTAACTTTGATGTTATTAAGTTATTTATCCTACACCAACATCAAATGAATATTACCTACAACTAAATTTACCGTAGACGCCTACAGGTTCCTTAAACTTTTTAAAGATTCGAATTTTAAAGAAAGACCACCAGTATCATTGTCTATGATCAACTAAGTTACTGTAGATACCGGGACCAATCTTAATCTTGTGAATCAAACTTTGCGCGATGTGCGTGATGATTCTGACATTATTAACCAACCTTGCTATGATTATCAAGAAATGATATTGCTATGTTTTTGGCGGTACATACGTACGTACGAGTGGCATGCTTGGAATAAAAAAGATTACGGATTTTTGTGAATGTTTGTTTTCTCAATGTCATTGGATTCCCAAGCATAACTCCAAGACATTAATGTTCAACTACTTGTCTCTAGCGTTAACATGGGTAGTGATGTGTCCTTCCCTTCCGTCTGCTGGGGACATACATGCACCGCAGAATACAGCAAGAAGTTAAAAATTTATTGATAATAAAAAAGAGTGATTTTACCACATTATTTTTTAACAGAAAATATTCCATTCTAATGTAAGGTCCGATCATGTCGTGGCTTTGCTTGCTACATGAGCTGAGTGAACTCTTTCCGAGCAAAAGCAGTTGCTCCAAAGTGACGACGATTATAAGTGATAGAAATCTTTTATCGTTTTTTTGAAACCAAAGGCTTAAAATACAAAAAAGATATTTTTGAGTCCTCAATCTTCCTTTCTTTTTTCTTCCTCTTTTCCTATTTCCATGTCGCCACTAGCTGCCATACAGGACTTTGATTTCTACCAGCGGTCCGGAGGTTAAGGTAGACATGGTGACTGGGTTGGTTGTGACGGTTGAGCTGTATGTCAACTACTTGTGCTGACGTGGTGAGGTGCTGACTCAGCTAATGCTGACTTGTTATTGAGGTGTTGGGTTGGCCGTTCATCAAAACAACGAAATGAACGGTGGGAACGTTCGGCCGTCGACTCTTGAAACCGCAATAACATGACTTTAGAAGAGATGGTTATGTCAATATATTGACGGATGACATTAACATTAATTTAGAGAATTCTTCTTCTCCTTTTCTTTTTTTTTTTTTAAAAGAAGCGCTACTGCTTCCATTTCTCTCTCTCTCTCTTTTCTTCTGTTTCAAAATGTCCTTTTTCACAGTTTCATTTTTATTTATTCTCGATTCTATTAGTATTTGCATTATTTTTCATTTTCGTTTCTTTGATCAACTGCGAGGCATGGATGTATATATATACAACATCGATCCATGCAACAATGAAACGAGTTTGGAGCTATTTTGCTTTGGAAGTGGCAAATTAATTAATTTATATGCATTGAAGAAATGTTTTGGAACCTGCGTCCCGTTTTCCCAAGCTAGAGTAAAAAAATCAACAGCACACGTTGTTGGTATATGCGTTGGAGAGTCGTAGAGGAGATTTATACATTGATTTTTTTCCTTTTCTTTCCGAGTTAAGATATTTTCCGTATTCTTTGAATTTCTAATTTTTGTAACATTCGAACTTACGTTCAAAAGTATGGTAAAGACCGAATTTCGTATACAATCTCATGTGTTATTATATACATTGGCAAATCTAAACAGGTAAGATTTGTGTATCCTTGAGAGTTCAACATGCATGATCATGGGTAACTTGATAATGATAACGTTTTTATGTTATTTGAAGATTAAAACATCATTCCTCATCTACCTACCTGCGTGTGTGTGTGTGTCCGGTCAGCAGACCTCCTCACATGGCCTGCTCAAACCATACGTGATGTCTCATATATATATATGTGTGTGTGTGTGTGTGTGTGTGTGTGTGTGTGTTCAAGATTGATGGTATCATCTACGCCATCAATGCTAATCATGTGTGTGTTGTTTTTTTGTTGTTGTGTGGATTTTGTCTCTGGTCAGCAGACCTCCTCACATGGCCTGCTCAAACCATACGTGATATGTCTCATATATAATACATATATGTGTGTGTGTCCGTTCCAGCACCTGAATATAAAACAAAAATGAACAGGGCATTGCATTTCATTTATATATATATTACGCCCTCACATAATCGCGTGAAAGGGTGATTATAATACGGTAATCGCTCGAACATAACCCCAATGATCTTTGCCCGATGGAGACAATCAGTGAGCAGGTCACGTGCCACGCCCCACCCCACATGCATTGTCTCTCCCACACCACCTTTCGTATACTGCATCCCTTCTGACAACGCTAGCTCCTTCCTTCCACATGCATCGTTACCGTATGACTGGTTTTGAAGGAACATGCATGGTTATTTACTTTGAGCTAGGTAAAATAATGCATTGCAAAATCCTAAACGTACGTTACCGAGAAAGAGAGAGAGAGAGAGAGAGAGAGGGTGCAAAATAGTACCAGGTTCAGTAGAATCAACGATGATATTATTTTAAATTTTAACAGTGTACTGTTAGGGGGAGGGGGTTAGTGTCCGGTGGAAAGGAAAATTGAAAATTTTCAATAAATGAGATGTTAGTGTAGGTTGGAATTATCAGAAAGGAAAGTAATTTTAATAGTATAAAAGATTAAGTTTCCCTTTCTCCCTTTTAATTTCCAACCTCCTAGGTTTGAATCTTCTCTCTTTGAAGTTTTCCCTTTGCCAAATTGCAGTCGTCCAACTTGCCTGTCGCCACTGCAACTCGTCCATTGCCATTACAACTTGTTCGTCTCGATTGCAACTTGTCAATCTCGACTGCAACTCGCCGCTTGTCTTGATGAAATCTTTGCCATTATATAACTCACTAGTCACCATTGCAACTCGCCTGTTGCCATTGCAATTTTTCGGTCGTTTCAGCATTTGCACAATCCTTATGCTCGTCTTGACGAAATCTTTGTCCAACCATAGGTCATCGTTAGTATTTCCTTTTTGTTTGAATTTTTAAATGTGTACTAACAGGTCCCTTATAGGATGTTAGTGTTTGACGAAATTCAACCAATGGAAAGAAAAATCGTTGAATTCTATTAGAAATTCATTAGTGTGCAGATATTTGGAAGTAAAGGAAAAATATAAATTTTAAAACTATAAAAATGAAATTTTACCTTTACCACTAGAAAATTTCTGACCTCCTCCCTATTGATTTTGCCACTCAACTTCTTCCAAATTGTGCTTGACCACCCACTACTCAGAAAGGGATTCTAGTACTTCATCTTTCAATCTTCGATAGTGATTCTAGCAAGATCGCCTATTGCTCCACTACTTGCAACTTCCATTGCTTCCTCAAACTTTTGGTGCTCGATCAATATACAAGTTGACAATCTTCTGGAACTCCCTAAAAAAGGTATCACATTCCAATCTTTTGTTTTACTGTTAAAATCCTTATTGTAGGATCAAATGACTACACAAGAGTATGATGAATTGTGTTTTTTAACATTTTCAATTATAATTGAAACTTCAAAATTAAAAACAAGTTGAGACACTGTTTTAATCAAATCATTTTATTCAAAGTTTCAATTACAATATACAATTCAAATCTTCTCAGAAATTATAGATACGATTATATAATGATACTATGTTTTATTTAATCAATTTTATAATTACAAGTAGAGAAAACTAATTTGTAGAATTTAAAACATTTCTCTATGTTTGGATTTTTCTTCTTTTTCTTCTTCTGCAATTCTTCAGTGACAAATATCTGACTTTTTTTGCTTCACCAAATTTGTTTTCTTTTGATTCTTCAAATCTTCAGTGACATATATTTGACTTTCTCTTCTTTACTGAATTTTCTTCTATCTGAGAGTTTTTCCTTAGAGAGATGTTTTGATCCTTAAAAATATATTTCGTTTGGTATGCAAGGATAATTGATTAATGAGAATTCTATACCTTTTATATTGTATCTTTATTTTATGCATATCCTCCATGTTTAACTACAATCAGTTTTCCACTTTTTACGTATTCTCTTTTTCTTTTATCGAAATACATACGTTTTGATCTATATTTTCTTCTCAAATTTTCTTTAATCATCAATCCTGGATTTTTGAAAAATATCCTGCAAAATAAACTTTCTTGTCCAAAATTTTTTCATCAAATGTAATAATAAGTTATGTTAATATTAACTAAATGAGTAAAACAAGTAAATTTATAACATAACGTATCTAACTTAACGAGTTCATCATATGTCAAATCACGTGACAAGTACTATAGTTAACTCAATAAACTAAGTCTGTGGTGTTACGCTAACTCAACGAACTAACTTAACCTGTCTTTCGAAAGGTTAGATACTAACTCACCGAAAAGTGTTTAAGTATTAGATAGTTAAGTTTTCAAAGTATTCTAAATACCTTAGATAACTTACTGAACTAATAAATAAATGTTTTAAATAATAAAGTATTTACCACGTGTAATAATAATAACTTTAAGTTTATAACGTTAACCTAATGCATTGTCTTAGTATTTAATATAGCAACTCAACACATACAATTATGTTAACTTAACAAGTTAAACATGTGCAACTCACGTGATATAATATAATATTCGTAAACTTTAATTTCACTATGTGCATAATACTAACTTAACGAGTTTGTCTCTTCATTTTAACCTTTTATTCACTAACTCAACGAGTTCTCACGTGACTTATTTTAACCTTTAAGCCTATAACTCAACAAGTTCTCATGTGACATCTATACAAATAACATACTAACTTAATGAGTTGTTTTAACGTGCACTATATATGATACAAAAATGTAACTTTAAAACATATCATACTTTACAATAAAAACACACATTAACTTAATGTTTAATTAAATGAAAAGTTAGTATAACTTAACGACTAGTTATTTAACTTAGCATAATTTCAAATCCATTACAAATAAATATTTGTATTAGTAAAAATTTTCTGTATTAATTGATGTTCTTAATTTACTTTCACAAATAATAATAATTGAGTAAATATGATTACATTCATTTAACACACATTATCAAAATAAAATACTCAACACTTATGTTGAAAATTGAGATTGGGATTCCTCAAAGTATAGAGTAATCCAAGAGGAGAATTGTGTCCAACATGGCTCTTCTACCTCTTCCTTGTCGCTACTAGTATCGAGGAATGCACAAAGCTCTAGTTTGGGATCCGTCAAAGATCCCTGACACAAGTTTTCAAATGTTGGTGGGTCAATTTCATAGGATTTCGAGGTTCAATAGGTAGATTTCTATATTTCTCCTTATCTATTTTTTTCCCCTCCAAATCCAAATGGATTTTCTTTGGAATTCATTCATTGCATATTTTTTTTAAATTGAAAGAAGTCATTGTTCTTGGGATGAATTACAGGGCTTGATGGATACTATTTTGTGTGCCTTTACTTTGTCGAGTCTAGCCGTTTGTACTAATGCATTGTTTACCAATGGAATTGTGGTGTGAGAAATGGAGATCAAATGTAGATGTTGATTACTTCTTTGCTTTGATTGTTGTAGCTAGTGCTACTTCTTTGGTTTGAATTTTTTTTTCCTTCTTACTTTGATTTATTTGGTAGGACTTGTGTGGTTGGCATGAATTTTGTCATAATGTTGTGTTACTCTGGAAATAAATTGTATATTTGATTTTATCAATCATTTTGCATCTATTTTTCATGCTAAAATTAATAGGATGTCATTTCCATGCCAATCCCCTAGAAGAACTATAGCATATGGGCTACTAGTGAAGAGTGGCTTCTTTTGGAGCCATATTTTCCAGTACATTTCAGACAAAGTGCACTTTGTCTTATAGAATTTCATAAAATACTTGAAACTCTTCTACTTGTGCTTCTTATTTTGGAGGGACCTATGTTTTTGTATCTTGTCAATATTAAGAGGTCGAAGATGCCATCTACTTGCAATGATGGGAATCCAAGATTGTTTCCTAGATGAGCTACCCTACCACGTACTTGCAAGATGGCCACACATGTACTACTTGGATGCAAAATTGGCATACAGAAGTTAGAAAGTTGCAATTAAAAGCAATGGGGTCTTTCAAATAAGAAAAGAACTTGGGACAACTGAAAAATGGCTTTACATACTAGAGGAATTGTCAAAAATAGCAATCATATGGTATGTTCTTAAGTTGCAATTTAGTTAATGCAATCATTATATTTCCAACATTGTATTCTACTGATTACCAATTTCTTGAAAATGTAAAAAAAATTGGTTACTTGTACCTTTATTGTTCATTATCTGAAATGCTATTTTAGTGATTGAGATTCCTATATCATCATGAAATTTGGATGCTCTCTAATCTCTTTGTTATAACCCTATTGTAAAAGAATTGAAATAGATCAATTGATGAACACACAAAATAGTGGATTAATTTTTTTTATTAGTTTGAAAAGGATCTTAATCAAAGTTGATGTTTTCTATGTTTTTACCTTTCTCTTTAATTTCATGACTTTATTTCTATTTTCTATGCATAATTACTCATGACTATGTTTATATTTGTAGATTATTTATCTTCTTTATCTTCAATTGAAAATAACCAAATTAGAATGTGTTATGTCATGACTAATTGTATTTGTGAATGACTTTTGTTTATATTGTGAATGACTGATTTGTTTATATATGAAAATTTTGTTGGTTTCTCATGTAGAAATGATTATAAATGATGTATTATTTCCTTCCTAGCTTTATGTATTTGCATGAAAATATTTTTTATTACCCTTTATTAATATTTGTTCTCATGTAGTAAATGGTTACTCTTGATAGAAGAAAGGGTAATGGAGGACGAAGTTATATGACTTGGAATGTTGATGTAGATACATTCTTTTTAGATATTTTGTCAGAAGTATTAAATGAAGGAAATAAAAAAACTCAAGATGGAAAGATAAAAGGGAACACTTGGGATGAAGTAGTTGAAAAATATAATAATAGAAGAAATGCATGTATTACAAAGAAGAATATGGAAAGTCTCCTAAAGACATAGAGACAAATTTATCGTAATTACTCCAAAATTACAAATTAGAGTGGATGGAGATGAAATTTCATACAAGGATATATTGACATAGATGAAGAGATATGGAAGGAGTTTATTAAGATTTGATTTCTACTTACATACTTTAATATTGTTAGTTTATGTAATATAGTTTTTTTAATATATATTATGTTTTTTTATAGGTACATCTAGAGTGTGAAAGTTGTAAGGGAAAATCATATTTGAGTTATGAGCAATTGCAGCTAATTTTTGAAGGTATCATGACTACTAGAAATATGTCCAGATAGGTAGAAGAGGTAGATGTAGTACCAAATACTCAAATTTCAAATACATTTGTTCCAAACATTACATAGGATGAAATGAACATAGATTTTGATATACCTCCTAGTTTAGGAGGAAGTGCACATGTCCCATTGGAGCAAAGGAAAAAAGGGAAGCGAGCATGCCTTTATGTAGAATCTCAACAAATGATAACAGAATGTATGAGAGATGCATCACAAGCTTTTCTTAATATGTGAGAAAAAGATAATGCTAATGGTGAAGTACATAATGAATAAATGAGAGAGATAGTTGAGATACAAAGGGAAATGTTCACATGGAAAAAGAAGTCTTAGTATTCTTTAGATAAAGTCATTGTAGCAATATTTGAGATTGAAGATCTATTTGTTACTAATCGATTTAATGCTATTGAATTATTCCAGAAGAAAGATTTTAGTAAAATATTTTTGTCAATTCCAAAAGAAATGCGACAAGTATGGTTAAAGTTTCAATTAGAAAAAATGGAGGACCAAAGATGGTTTAAATTTTTTTTTTGTATTAGATGTTTGATGTTAAGTACTTTTTGTTTGGATTTTAAATGTGGAATGATAATGTCGTATATTTGTTTATCATATTTTGTTATGTTCAATTAATTGTAAAATGATTTTATGTAGTATGTTTATTTCTAGACAACCTTGTAATATGTTTGAAATTGAAGTTTATATCCTCTTTTGCTCTATATTATTTTGTAGGTGACGATGACTTTTGTAGAGAAATTTCTCAAACTAGTAAATGACACATTGATGTTATTTGAAGAAGAGGAAGAAGAAGCTAGAAGAAGTCAAAGACATCTATTTGCTTTTTGGACTATTTTAGCAGGAATTGCAAGTAACTCAACTTTGTTTTTAAGTACAAGTTGTATTTATAATAAAGAATGAGCAGAATATATAAGAAGATTACTAGATTCTTTTTTACCACATCAAACTTACAATTGTTGAAATACTTATAGAATGAGTCAAAGTACTTTTAAGGGTTTTTGTGATTTAATGAGAAGGGAAAAAGTCCTAACAGATACCAATAATATTAATGTAGAAGAAAAGTTTGTCATATTTCTTGTGACAATTAGGCAAAATCAAAGGTATAAAGTAACTACAGAGCGATTTAGTCGATTAAGTTGGATAGTTAGTAAATACTTTAATGAAGTTTTAAATACTGTATTACAACTAAATTATATGCTTCTAACAATACCTTCATCTAACATACTAAGTCGAATATGACATGACTTAACTGTGTACTCATATTTTAAGATACATTATTACTTTTGTAGTTTCCTTATCTTTAATGTTATTTTAATCAATATCAAAATAAAATTACATGTTTACAGGATTGCATTGGAATTATGGATAGTACACATATCAAAGCAACTATTTATAGACAAAATACAACAAGATTTAGAAATAGGAAAGATGAATTATCTCAAAATGTAATGGTAGCATGTAATTTTGATATAGAATTTACATATATTTTAGCTGGTTAGGAGAGATTAGCTACTGATGCACGTATTCTCCAAGATGTAGTTACTAGATCTAATGGTTTTTAAGTTTCACCAAGTAAATGTATTTTCTACTTCTAGAAGTTATGAAAACATCATTATACCAATATTTTTTTTGTATAAATAAGTTTTACTTAGTTGATGTTGGATATCTAAATCGACTAAAATATATTTGTCCATATCGAGGTATTAGATATTATTTATCTGATTATGTTAATGATAGAATTCTTTGTAATGCTATAGAAAATTTCAACTACAGACATTTACAACTGAGAACAGTTATTGAGTGCACATTTGGAGTTGGAAAATGTCGATTTTCAATATTATACAGTCAGATGCCATATCCATATGAAACACAAGTGAAGATTTTCATCATATATTTTTTGCTTCATAATTTCATTTGTAATACTAATAAAAAAGATTTACTTGAAAACATGAAAGATAAGTTGGAAGAGTTAAATATTATTGATGACATATAATCAATAGAATAGATACATATGTAAATCAATACACAAGTTAGAATGAGTCAAGAACAAAGAAAAGAAATAACAGATAAGATATGTGAAAATATGATGATGGTAATGTGAGATGTAAGAACTATTTAATATTATTTAGCATTGTAATATTTGAATTGAGATGTATTTGTACGTTTTGAATATTATTTGTAATATTTAAATTTAATTATTTATATTTTTGAACAAGTATATTATTTATTTTATTATTATTATTAATTGATTTCTTTCTTTTTATCATTTTCTTTCTATTATACACTAACTATTCGTCAAAATTTTCACCTAAACTTTCCATAGTATATTAAATTCTTGTTAAATTTTTCTTTTCCTTTCTATTAGATTTTTTTTTTTTTGTGAGAATTTTTCATCGTACACTAATGACCACTTAATTATAAGTGATAAAAAGTAAATTTTAAATTTTTAGATGTTTATATATCTAAAAATAAAATAGAAAAGTATAAGATTTCTTTTTTATTATTGTTATTTTCTCTCGTCTCCGTACGGAAAGACAACGAAAACTTCCTTGCTTCTTTTCACTCGGTTTTCCTTCGACCGCCCCCTCCGCGTCGGCATAGCCCGAACCACGACAAAATGAAAAGCAACGGAGGAAAATTCTGGTGGGTGGTAAAAGCAAAGTGGCAACCTTTCGTCGAAAATATTCTGCCATAACTACGTTTTCTTATTTTTTAAATAAATTTTATTTAATTCATCAAACTTTACTTACAAAACATGTGGCTGAGATTCCACAAAACATACTATGGCACGATAAACACGCTCTCGAGAATTGACGTTTTTCGCTCTTCTTCTTCTTATTTATTTATTTATTTAGTGGAATCTTTTAGCTTTGTAACTTGTGATATGTAAGCTACAATTACTATTATTTTCAAGATTTTTTTATAACTTCCAGTTTATTTATTTTATTTTTTTAAAAATACATGAAGGTAACAGGCTTGCACTTGTGATTAAATTTCCTACCTCATTAAACAAAAAAAACTTCCAGTTATTTTTTACAACATTTAATTATTTTTGCACAACTGAACGAAAAAATGAAAAAAATAACTATAAGACGCAAAAAATTTGTAGATCTAATATACAATTTACAACAAAAAATGTCTTTATCTTTAGATAAAAAAAGGGTCTGTAACCATATAACCCTGGACCGTAATGTTGAAGACTAGTATCCCATGGCTTGGTTGATCTTCTCTGGTATACGCATACTTATTGGAATATTATGAATTTTTCTGGTTTTAGACAGCTGATTAATTACGGTATATGATACTTTACATTCTCCTCAGTAACTTTACAACTTAACAGTAGGCAAATGAAAATGCTTATGGAGAATACGTTGATATATTTCCTTTAAAAGAACACGACCACGGTATAACCGAGATCTACTACGGTGGAAAGTGATTGAAATAAAGTTGTAGGATAAAACCATTTTATAGATAAGTATACGATAAACTAGAAAAGATTTTTCCACCAATCCATTCGAAATAATAATTTATAATTAATAATATAAAATATAGTTTAGTGATTGAGTATACACATCCAATAACAACAATCAGCATATTTACTGATCAGCCCCCCTTACAGGGTCGGTAACATGAATCTTATCGTGCGTATACCATAGAATGAATATTCCGAAGCTACCATTTCATATTATCCTTGAAAGGTTGGTCACAACATACAAAAAATATAAATTATGTTGTCAGGTACTAAAAGATTAAGGCCTAGGAAAGGCAAGGTAGGTGCCTGTTAAATAGCTAATTATTAAAGTAAGCTCACACAAAACATCGGTGCCATATTTCCCATTATTCTCCAGAGTTACGTTGCTAAAAGTAAGCATCATCATTTTTTTCTAAGGATAAATGACGGCTAAAGTTGAAGTACTCAAACATCAGCCAAAATACTTTCGAACCAATTCTCTGGAAATTATAAGTGCATCACCTTCAGGATTCACAGGATAAAGCTCTTTACCAGCTTGCCATTTATTAGAGTAAGCAATCCACTCTCTTCTCCAACCATCCAAATCAAAAGGTTCATTTCGCTTCAAGCTGCTTAGCATGTACTTGAAATAGGTCAAAGCTCTTGGAAGATAGTAGCTCTTGAGCAGGCCACTCCAGTACTTGTTTGCTGGTCAAATATAGATAGATTTGATAATCAGAAAGGATAAAGCAAAGTATCAAATTCAGAAAATTTCTTACCATAGTCATGTAGCAGACTCTGTTTGGTCTTTGTATTATCAAACCACATTGTCACCTGCGTCCTTGCATTCCATTCATACTTGCGAAGGAAGACAACCATCTTTAGTTGCTATATTTCTCATTTAGCCATTAAACTATCTAATAAATGAAATTCTGAATCACCTGAGACCTTTCTTTTTTTGTTGAAGCAAGTTTTTTAGAACCTTCTAACCAGGTCCCCAAAAGGAAATTATCATCAGAAGCAAGGAGAGTGTCAAGATCCTCGATCAATTCTATAAATTTGCTGCTATAAAGGGTCAGAGTTTCAATGTTGTTATCTTCGTATGCATTGATTACTTCCAAGAAAACTTCGTTAGATAACTTTGCAAGTACTTGTCTTGTGAGATCCACCAAGTCATATCTGATAAATAAAGTAGCAACATTAGAAATACAGAAATTATCGCTGGTTGAACCTAGAATGTAATCACAAGTCTAAAATCTACATTTCTTGATTTTCAGTGCACAAGAAAAGCTTTTGACATAGTCGAAGAAGATAACAACAATTTAACTAAACTTGCAGGATTGGCAAGACTATAATTATTTGGTAGTGTCCACTAGGTTTCAAAAATTACATCAGCATTCAAGAAAAACAAGTTCATTAGTCCTTTACCTATACGTTAAACTTCCAATAAGTTTATCCCCAGCATCAATAAATAACTTAAGGGCACCGATCACATCCATAGTTGAGTACCATAAATGTGGACTTGGAATACCAGAGTTGCTTTCTCTAAGGGATACCCCAGGCACGGTCTTCTTGGTAAAGATCTTTTGCTTCAGTATTCCATACGAATTTCTTGATGGATTTGAATCTGGGAAATAAACTACGAAATCTTTATTGTGATCCTGCCCAAAATATTAAAAAAATAGGTTTAAGTCAAAATACTTTTATTGATCTGAAAGAATTATCCTAGGAAATTAGCAATCAAAACCTTAATCTTATACATAGCATGATTAGGTGAAAAATAAAGACATGATCACAACTAATAGGGAATTCCAGATTCAGACAAATGTCCAAGCAAAAGAATGTCATACGTGATTGTTCAGTAGATACAATGGAATGAAGAATGCTCATTAGAGGGAGAAAATAACTTGATCTTTATTGCTAATGATGATTACATAGATATAGGATTAGATTAGGGTTAAAGATTAAACAAATTTCTAATAATCCATCATATATATATAAGTATAATATAAGAAAAGTCTTTAGATTTCTCCCTCAAGCTGAAGGATATACATTTATCATACACAACTTGGTACAAAGAAATTGTAAGACCTAAAATCTAGTTGTTTTGTGAAAATATCTACAAATGATTAAAAATTTGAGTGTATGGTGTAGAGATAACCTCCATCACAACATCCTAAATATAAGAAAACTTCACCTATATGTGTTTGATGTGTTCATAAAATGTTGGATTATTGATGATGAAGATGACAACTTGATTATTATAATGTATGAGGATAGGCACATTAACAGGGAACTCAAGCTTTGCCAAAAGTGAATGAAGCCACATTATCTCACAATCTGTACCATAAGTACAATACATATGAATTTTTGGTCTCCCTTATCTCTTACATAGTCAGAATCCAAGTATGCCTCAATGTGTAAGTGGCCATTTTTCTTACATATTACTCTTTTACTAAAGAGCCTTCTTATGTAACCTAGCACTCGTAAGGCTTCCTGTTAATGCATTATCACTTACACATAAAATGATCGAGCACCCCAACAATATAGGCAACATTTAGACATGTGACAATCACATAGATTAATTTTTAAACAAGATGCCTGTATCTGGTAGTGTCTTCTAAGGGAGGCAAGGAACCGTCTCAAAAATCAAGACTAGTCAACTAGAGAATTCTCTGATTTACACCTCAGAAGGCTTGTTTGCTGTAAGAGATCCAATGCATACTTTCTCTAGGACAATGCTATTCTACCCCTTACATATGCAAATCCAATACCTAAAAAATACTTGAATTGACCTATATCCTTTTCAATAAAATGAGTTTGTAGACAGCTTTTGCTCTTTTAGATACTTATAATATCATTGCCAGTCAATACCATATCATTCACATATACTGCAAGTGCCACACAATCTCTATCTTTTTGTAAAAAACTGTGTTCAATAGCATCAGTGTAATGTTGAAAATCACTAGTATCAGCGTAATGTTGAAAATCACTAGTGATAATAATGTCACCGAATTTCTCAGACTAAGCTTAAGACTATAGAAAGTTTTTTGGAGAAGACAAACACAATCTTCTCTCTAAGTAGCATATCCAACAAATTGCTTCATAAAGATATGTTTTGCTAGATCACCATATGAAAAAGTATTTTTCATGTCCAATTGACTAAGTTCCCATGACTGATTTATAATGAGATAGAACTTACATGAAATTTAGCAAAGCAACAAGTGAGAAGGTTTTAGCATAGTCAATTCCATGCTCCTATGTTTAAGTCTCACATTACTAATTGAGCCTTATATCTATCTACCCTGCTAATATAAGTTATACTTAATTGTAAACATTCATTCGCAAGTCACTATGCTAGTCCCTAATAGTTGAGGAATCATATTGCACGTACCATGTGACACCAATGACTGCATTTTCTCACTATAATTGTCTTCCAATGACGTATTAGAAATACCTCTTGGTAGGTTCAGGAAGTAACTTGAAAGATATAAACAAGGCAAAGGCATGGAAAGATAGGTAAAGTTTATCAGAAGAAATAAAGTGAGAAATGAAGTGCTTAATGGTGGCACATGTACCTCTCCTTAATGCAATATCTGAAGTTGTAGAAGTATCAACAGGTGGCAAATCAACATGTGGATCCTTCTAACATTAATAGTATACATACAAGAGGCAAGGCATAAGAACACTTTAAAAAATAGACTCAACACCAACATTATCAAAAAATTCACTTTGACTCAAAGTACGTGACATCAGTAGTGGTACACTCAAAGGGGTGTGGACGACATTCTATTAACAAGATAAGAAGCCATAAGAAATGTATTTGACCACAAATAATTGGGTACATTCATCTCACGCATAAAGGTATCAGGAACATCAAGGATCCAATGTCTACACTTTACAATATTATTTTATTGAAACGTCTGAGGACAAGTAATCTAATGGACACAATAGTGACCTTTGGTAGAAAAATAGAATGATCCAAAGGCAGTAAAATAGGTGCACAAATAGGATCCACCTGCAGAAAGGTTGGAGAAGGTAGTACCAGCCTATTTTATGAGTAGAGTGATGACAGAGGCCACTGGCCTAGGCTTCTAGTGGCAGTAGATATGGCAGCTGCTCTAGGGAAGCTGCGTATTTCCAAATAGCCCTAGCAAGGGCTATAAACCAAACCTAGAAGGCCTGGTGTAGGGGGATGGCATTAGAACTTTATTTGTGCACATTTTTTGTCGGAAGTGAAATGACAGAAAATAATGAAAATTGTGGAAAGTAAAAATAACAAGATATGAAAGGGCATGATAAAAAATACAATGTTATTTGTATACTAGAGGAAATGAGGAGAAATCAGACAATTAAATGTTTATGTAGTTGTAGGAAATGACAGAAAATTAAAAATTAAAAATTAAAAAAATTAAATAATAAATTGAAAAAAAGTATTATATTTGAAAAGTAATATTTTAAATATTATAGTATATATTAACATTTTATTAAATATAGATGTAACATGTGAAATAATATATTTGTAATTAATATAAACAACATTGTTCATTATAATCCAAATTTTTTCAGAAATAAACATATTACATGAAAATATTATATCACATATTACATATTATCTTTTTACCATATAGAGAACATAATTGTTTACACATTTCATCAATTACTCTCTTTATTCAACACTCATTTCACTAATACAATGTATTCTTTCTTCTTCAATAATGATAAGAGTTTTAACAGAATCATCAACATTCATTTCAACTAATTCATTTACAATATTTTTAAGTAAATATTTTTGCTCAATGTTATTTATTTAATGTATTATTTACATTGTGCTGAAATATGTTAACATATTATTTAATGTTCTTAAGTTATGTCAGAATTAACATTACTTATTTAAGGTATTATTAAGTTCAGCTGAATATGTTAATATATTATTTATTCTCGTAACATTAACATCATCATACTTTAATGTATTATAATCTAATATCATTCTTCAACATTATTTTTTATTTTAATTTATTATAATTATAATACATTAATATTTATTTATTATTATAATCATATTTCTTGATATTACATTAATGTTATTATTTATTTTAATATATTATAATTATAATATGTTAATTATTGTTATTATATTTTAATTTATTATAATTATGTTGATAATTATATATTATATATCATTTATTATTTATTATATTACAAGTTAGTATCATTTTCCATCATTTTTGTAGGGGTGAGGTGAGAAACAATAGAAAACGTTTTCTTTAATATGAAAAGAGATGATAAGAAATCATTTCCTTTTATTTCTACTGATACAAACATAGGAAACAAGAAGAAATTTTTTTTCACTATTTCCTTTCTTCTCATTTTTCTTTCATTTCTTGATCACACAGACCCTCACTAGATGAAAGGGAAAACCCCCGTCAATGGTGCTAGATGGCCAAAAATGGTTTGGTGTTGGTGGCAAGACTCTGTAAGATCTATATATGGCAACACAGGGTCCCACAGGGGCTGTGAAGGTTGGTGGAAGACTCTAGTAAGGCTGTCGATTGTGGTGGGAGGGACTGAGGGAGATAGGGTGGTAGTGGATGAAAACCCTAAGATTGTCTTCTGTATTAGCAAAGACCATGTTTCAATATATAAAAGCTATATAGAGACAAATATAAATTCAGCAATGTGTGACTAATACTGCATGCACATTACATAACTCTGAAAAGTACATTATAAATTATTTTCCAACAATTGTTGTTTAATTTCAAGGCTTATTTCTTGCATGTGAACATTAAATTTAATTGTATGTGATGTGTTAATTATTATAATTACCTAAAAATTCAATCCTAAGTAATTTTACACAAGAAAATTTTAATTGTATATTATAATTTTTTTTGTCTTATCCTAAGATTCCAAGTTGAAATCCAAGGCTTCTCAATTGAAATTCAATGATTCCATACTTTAGTACCATCTCCACAAAAAATTCCATTGATACTTAACGCATTACCTTCTACCTTATGATCAATATTTGATATGAAACCGATATTGAATACTATCCTCTGTACTCTATTGATTTATGAATAAAACCTTCCACCTTCTTTCCATAAAGCCAAAATGGTGCCATATACAACTCTTGTGTCGCAAATTGAAGATAAATATTAACTAGAAAAGCAGAAAAAATAAGGAGTATGGAAAAATCATAAATGAAACATCCTTTCTTAAAGAAATCATAATTTCGTTAAGGTATGATGAGTCATTCCAGGAACTTTTTGGTCAAGAGTGATGTTATACTTTTAATATCCAATTATTAATACAACATGACTTTCATATTTCTACCCTATAAGAGTTTGTCAAAATTTCACTTAAGCACAAGTTTCAATTAGGAAACCAAAAATTTGGCTTTTAATCCAGAAGTTGTACCTGAAATTATGAATTTCCGTGAAAGAAGCCAAATTTTGCAAGAAAAATTGTGATAAAATTTTGACACAAAAATAAATAGTCAAAATAACATCATCATTTTTCTTTCTGGAAAGGAAAAAAAAGAGCTTAACAAAGAAACAAAGATGATTCATTCAACATACTTCAATCCCATCAGTGCAGTTATATATTGTATGGTAAAGAATTTGCCAGGCAGTCTCAATCATGTCCAAAGATTGACCATAACGGCGTGTGCCATAATCCTTCAACCATTCCTGTAATTTTAAGATTTAATAAAACTAATTTCTGCAATAAAAAATTCTATAAAAGCAGCACAAAATTTGAAAAGCTGAAGGATTTTTGAATGATGAACCCAGAAAATTTTGAAGAGGTAAAATTGAATCATCTAATGGTAAAACACCCAAGCAGAAACCCACATAGGTAACATTATGGAAGTCAAATTTTCAGTCAGGTGAGTTTCTAGTTCCAAATTTTCCATTCTTCCCTATGCATATTTATTTCTATTTCCCCTCTAGCGCTTTAGACTTTTTTTATTGCTTAACAGCTGAGGCAAGTTGTTATTTGTCTACCTTCTAGGTTATATTTGATTAAAGGTACATATGTGTAGATTCTACAGTTCACCCACACGCGCTAGAATTCAAGCCCATATTATACAGACCATACTCAACAGTTCAACACTCACTTCTAGGACATAGCAAAAACAAATGTTGAATGGAATAAAAAATCCATCCAAAATGAACAATTTCAATTTTCATATGTGAATTTCATGTAGGGTGTACAGGTAGTCTTCTTTGAGAACTTTTTCAATAAAAATCACAATTAACTTCAATATGTTTTGAGAACTCATGTAAGACAATTTCAGCTAAAAATAATCAGCCTCATAAGTTGTCATAGGTTCAGTGCGTAACCACATCATTTCAAATGCTGTATGAATTGTAGCCCTAAACTCAAATCTACAATGGATTTTTGACAACCACAAACCATTTCTTGCATATGGTACGATTGTAGTATGGTTGCTTGGGTATGATGTCATTGTGTATTTGATTTTAACTCCAGAAAGTTATCTTTGTTCTCCCACAATCAACACAAATCTGGATAAAAGAATAAAGGAACTGTATAACCAACAGTCATACAAATTTATCAATATGACTATGAATCCAAAGCAAAATAATTGAGACACCACCTTCTTAGTGATGCATCTTTTTAGATCTCAGGTGGATAGAAAGTGCAATAAAACAGAACGAAACAATATCTAGGTGTAGCATTATTACTCAAGGAGGCATGCATCAGTGTCAGATGCAATTGCAATTAAACAAGGTTTCACACTTCGATGGATAATTGTGGGTTGGTAAGAAAGGTTAAAAGGGAAAACACATGCATGTCTCCTACCATTGTAAGGTCAAGGAATATCTAATTGTCTGCAACATTACCTCCGTAAATGAAAAACTATTTCCTAAGATTTAAATCCATAACCTTAGGGTTGCAATGGAGTAACTTTACCATTACATCAGGGCTTGCCTTCACATTAGAAATAGGTTTACTTAGAAAATAGTAATCCACACGTAAAAGCATGGAAACTGTTCACATGAAGATAAAAAAAAGATAGCATTTTATTTGTAAGAGAAAAATGGTAGAGGATATATCTAAGTTAAATTGAAATAGTGGTATAACTTATGGTATAAAGAGATAGATGAATATATAAGTTAAAACAACAACATTTGAAAAAACATAAAAGATGAGCTGCTAAAGTAAAAATAATAGAAGGTAAAATAACAAAGATTTATGTTTTGGCGGGAGAAGAAGTAATGAATATTATTGATGCTTATGTGCTACAAATAAATTCAGATGAAATTGTTAAGAAAAATTTTGAGAAAGAATAGATAGTATATTCAAGATTTATTGGTCAAAATGTTTTTAAAATGAATTTAAATGAACATGTTGCAGAACAAAGAGAGGATATGAGTGGATTCATGGAAGATTTGGTGTTCTAATAGAATCAAGGAGAAAATTTTAGTTTTAGATTTTCCTTAGCCTATGACTCTTTCCTAGCAAATGCAAATTTGAAAAAAGAGAAAAGTATTTAACTACATTTAATGTGTTCAATGCTAGAAAAATAGTTTTTTCCTTATAAAATGGATGAATGGATCAAAAGATGTGCAAAGATGGTAAAATTATACCTAATGACAATTTTATCATGCAAGTTGAGAATACGACACAAACACATCAAAATATTTAAGGATTAAGGTACTCTGCTAGTAATTTATTCTTTTATCACTATCTTGACTCTAGAAATCTTCAGCTCATCTGGAATGACACTAAACATGCAGTGAAACATATAGCAATGAATAACCTTTGATGGTTGTCTCTTATCTCCATCTAAACCTTTTCAAAAATATATTTTCATTTCATGTTGTGGTCGTGAACCTTGCTGTAATGGTAATGTTGTTCCATTGAGACCTAGAGGCTACTGGTAGGAATTCTAGAAAACACTCTTTCCAATTATGGATGAGAAGTAGCATAAAATTGAATTCCCCACACTCTGCTCTGTTAGGAACCTCATGCATTGGATATGTTTTTTGCCATGTCATCAACCTTGTAAAATCCAAAAAAGTTCATTACACTACTAATATTTAACTTTTCATTCTCCACACTCTACTCAATATTTACAGCATAAATGAAATAGTTTGTTGCATGAAAGAATTTTTTTCCCATGGTCCAACAACAAAGTTCAAATCAAGTCTTCTTAATGTTTAATTGCAAGATGAGCCTATATCTTAATAAATAGCAAAGATTACATCAAACATGAACAACCAATAATGATTGAGAAATGGGAGCAAGGCAACTAACTATTTTTTGTGCCACCAAATGGTAACTTTTCAATCTTAAACAAGCAATAGAAAACTAGCTACATAAATGAAGAGGCAACATGCTCAATATATGATACAAACAAAGAAAATATTGAATTGCCACTTTGCATTCAACTCAGAGCATATTACCTTAACATTAACTTTTCCACTACGAAATGCCATCTCAGACATTAGCTCATAGACAACAGGATTTTGCTCAATTCCTTCCATACACATTCCAACACCAACCTGTACACCAAATGAAACAAAAAGTCAATTTTGGAATGGAGACCATTCTCTCGTTGGGAAGAAAATTAGTAAAATCAAAATGGAAATTAGACAAGTGATGACCAATGAGTCCGTCACACAGGCATATTGACGGACAAAAGAGAATCTGTTTTCCACATTGAAAAGAGTTTACAATTCCAGAAAATGTAAATTCTTCTAAACAACCTATGCAATTACAACAAATATGTGAGATACATATTCAACTTAGATTTGGCTCCAACGTGTATTCAACATGGCATGTGGAATGCCCATGCTGCATTGGTAAAATAAGTATATTGAGGATTCAACTCCACATGTGGAGGTTTATCCCTTCATATCTGGTCCTAAGTCCAAGTAAAAGAAGAGGTCTAATGTTAGGCAGATAATCAATTGTAAAAACTTATTGACCCCTCATCAACATAAAACCTAAAGACATAATTTGTTAGGACAACCCTCTTAGCGACGTGATGCATTGACCTTGGGTGCAATGAAAAAAAACAAAAGGTAAGTGTTGCGCACCCTGGGTGTAGCATTCTTAAGTTATGAGATCTGCATTGACATCTGATGTACAAAAGTAAGCCATGGTTCTCACACTTTAATGAACAAGTGTAGGCAAAAAAGTTAGTCCAAAACATTAAAATCAGGCTTGCAACTTGGAATATAGCAACCTTGATTGATAAGAGTATGAAATTCGTGGATATAATAATAAGAAAGAAAATTAACATCTTATGCTTGTAAGAAATTAAATGGGTGGGAGAAAATCTAAATTAATTGAAGATAATGGCTTTAAACTGTGGTATACAGAAAAAGATAAGCATAGAAATGAAGTTAGACAATAGTTGATAAAAGTTTAAAAGATAAAGTTGTTGAGGAAATAAGGATAGAAGATAGAATTATAATGATTAAGCTTGTGATAGAAAATGAAATAGTTAATATAATTAGCACATATGCTCCACAAATAGATTTAGATGAAGCTATTAAATAGAGATTTTGGACAAATTTGGATAGTTTAGTTCATAGTTTACCTACAAGTGAAAAGTTCTTTATTTAAGGAGATCTAAATAATCATATGATAGAGCATAATATAGGATACAAAAGAAATCATAAAAGATTTGGTTTCGATAATAGAAATGAAGAGGGAAATTCAATTTTAAACTTTAGTATAGCTTGTAACTATTTTGTAGCTAACACTTATTTTATGAAAATAAGGAGCAATTAATTATATTTAAAAGTGGTTCAAATGCTGGTCAAATAAGAAAGAACCCAAGAATTAGGTGGTGAAATCTAAAAAGTAAAAAGAAAATGATATTTAGAAATAACTTATTAAAAGAAAGAATATGGAAATTAAATGGAGAGGAAAATAAACTTGAAATGAATGACTAGTATTAAAAAGATTGCTATGAAAATTTTAAAAAACTCTTGTAAGGTAGCTCTACAAGGTAAAGAAAGTTGGTGGTGAAATTAAGATGTACAAGAGTGTAGTGTTAATACTTTCCAAAGTGTATGAATGCTTTCCTCCTACCTCATTTTTCCATTTAGAACAAGTTTTTAGAATTAAATATGGGAATCATTTAGATTGTTATGTACACTGCATGGAAACCACCACTAGTAGTTTGTTGTTTTTCTTGGAAGTATAGTAATGCTAGGGAAGTTATGCAGTGGAATAAGGGAGCTTCCTACTCCCCATGTTCCCTGAAGGCTGAGAAGTGTCTTTTCCCTTTAATAAAAGGTCATTTTTCTTTAAGCTCAACAAAATTAAGTACAGTTTAAAAAGGGTAAGATAATACCATTGCAGAGTTCATGCTGATACGGGCATCAATGGGACCACTTGAAACTCCATCTAGTACACCATACATTTCAATATTTCCACCAAAATTATGCAGCATGCACCTGACATTGGAATAGCAATCAATGAAGAAAGATGAAACTGCAGCGTTAATAAAAACATTGACAGAAAAGGGTCCAATTAAATATTAAAATGCCATTTATCAAGTAGATGTGATGATAAAAATAAATTATAGTTGAAATCTGAAACAAATGCAGCATGCATATTACAGGTCACCACCCACCAGATATAAGGAACACCATAGAATTGAAATGATGATTTCCATATTGGTTTAACATCAGCAAAGAGATCAAGGACCACCATTTTCCCAAAAGGAACTGAATGCAGAAGTGCCTGCAGAGTGCAGGATCCAAATAAAATAGCCCATTAGGGATGAAGCAAACACAAAAATGCAAGCAGAAATCTGTCAAGCCTAGAGTGATGCAACTCTGCATTTATATATGTTGAGAAAAGCACAAAAAAAATCACACTTATCAGGCAACACAATGTATCTTTGGCAAATCCGGAATACATTACATGGTATCACTAAAACACTCAGTGGAGTAACAAAAATAACTAGGATAGATGAAAAAGTGAGGAAACTCCAATGTCTCTCCTAAGGGAACCTATTTTAACAAAATAGCATAAGATTAACGATGAAACATTATATCAAGATCCAATGTCTATTGAAACCTTTATTTTTCTCTTAGTGGTTTCCTTCAAACTGAATTGAATTCAATAATTGAAACAGGAAATATAACTTTCAACTTGATACAAGTCACTGAAATGTTGACAACATGTGCTGGGTTTCAATGTTAGTCGACACAAACTTTGCTGGTGTGCCATCACTAGCAATCACAGATACTGAAGACATGTCAAGGCCATCTCGATGTTGGCATGTCATGTTGATCAACGGTAGTAAAATTTAGCTAAATTTGGGCCATATCAACTGACATTTTCTAATGTTGGTCCAACGTATGTTGGCTTGGGGCTAATTTTGTAAATAATAAACTTCTACTTTATTAATCCAACATAAAATTTGTAAACAGAGAGTTTATTACTTTATTTTCTATTTTCTTTGAAAATTTTTCAGAATTTTGATGAAATTAAACTTAAATGGAAGATTTTATGTAAAATCATAAATAACATTGTATTGCATGGATCCAATATAAAATATATAGCTGCAAGAATTTATTTATTTATTTTCATTTTTCAAAACATTTTAAGAAATTTGATGAAATAAATTTAGGTTAATTCTTCATTTTTTCATAATTTCTGGAACATTATTATTTTTTAAATAATTTCTTATACTCTGACATACTATTATTAATCTCTGATGTCTTTTAATGGCATAAATGTACAAAATCTAAATTAAATTATTTATAGATGTGTATTATTGATTACTTTAACTAGTCCCAATTTTTCATGCCAAAATTTATAATTTTGGGGCACTTTTTGCAAACTTCCATGCCTTTTACAAGCTTCTATCAACGCTATCATAAAGATTGACGTGTGTTGATTTTTTTAAGGACCAAAATCCAACATGAAGTTAATATTGAAAGACTTGAAAAGAAGTGAGAATGACCTTATAGTCTGATAAGAACCACTTGTACCAAGTAGTCGGTAGTCCCAAGGGGGCACCATTAAAAGATATTGATTGAATTAAATGAATGGAATAAACTAAATAAACTGTTGATTGATTGATTGATCAGGAACGAGTTTTGATTGACTTGTAGACTAATGAAAGATGATTGGTCTATTGTATCTTCCTATTGCCTATTCGACTGTGATGAAATATTGAATTGAAATTGACAAACATTAAAATCGGAATGGAATAATTAACCAAATTGGCAATATTAGCTTGATTTGTATAATTAGAATAAATGATAGAATTGGCATGATTGGGATAATGAGTTATAGACCATAATTGGTTAACTGATCTTTATTATGCATATTGAATATATTCAATAACGGTTTATTACCTTGATATTGTTTAGTAATATACAGTTTATTTTCCTCGCCAAGTTAAGTTCTTCATAAAGAATTAGGCCTGTGCGGATTAGACATTGCATGCAGGGTATGTGCTGAGGATGGAGACAAATCTGTAAGGTACAATGCTCTCAATGATCAATAGTCAAGTTTTTTGTACGTAATTTACTTCAGTGTTGTGCTTTTACCATGATGTAATGATAAACTACGACTCCTCTGTGATTTCATTGTTCATTTCTTTATATTAACATTTATTGTGTATGTTTCCATATAATTTGTGCTTCTGTAGAGAGCCTTATAGAGTGGGTCTCAGACCTAAGGGACCAGAAAGTGTATCTTAAGTGGCTAAATTTAAAAACAAATACTTCTTTACAGGTAATTGAAAATAATTTTATAGATACTTATTGATGATTAGTTAGTGTTGTGGTTTCAGATGGTTGGGAAACCTTGATATGCCATTAGAGCCACACTTGAATAAACGTTCTATGAATAAACTAGCCCGCATTGTGCAGGCTCAGGCCTAGGTCGAGACCTAAACTTAGTCCACAACAAGTGCATCTCAACTTGATCATGTTACAAGGCACTTTAGAAACACAGCGCCTATTTATGTTGTGTTTACTCAGCCTTCAATATTCAGTTTTATCTCCTATTTTCTAGGAGTCTTATGTCATGTTTCAGTTACTTTATATGTCAGTTATTATGTTACATGTTAATTATTCAAAATAACGAAATTATTTTAAAATTAGCAAAAAATCTTATAAAATTATGTTTATAGCATTTTATAGTTTGATCTCCATAAAAACATCATTTACATAAATAAACTATCTTAGATCTACACAAAAATCATCCGAAATAAAAGAAAAATTATTGAAATCTATGGAAAACATGTTCAAAAATTTTAAATCTGAGTCTTACAGCTTCAAATATACATGGATCATAAACCATACAAATAAAGACATCTTAGATCTAATTAAATATATTCTGAAATCCAAGAAAAATGGCAAAAAGCATTAAATCTGTCAATTTACTTTCAAAATCAACAAAAATCATAAATTACACATGTTTTTAGTAGTGCATACCAACACCTATAAAAATGACAAAAAACCAGCAAAAATAAGTAAAATAAAAATTCTATGCATTTAATATTGAAATCTACACAAAAATATCATTTGTAGAAGTTTTAATAAGTAAAATTACCTAGAAACCAAGATCCTGTTGCAAGCTTATTACAGTAACAAGTTAAGGCTTTTCAGTGGGTGCACTCACTTTTCAATGGCTTGGATGCAAGTTCCTCTGATGGACGAATGAAGAAAAGCAAAGGGGAGATAGAAACAAGCAGCAGTTCTACCATAAGTGTAAACATCGATTGATGATTGACACACAAAGCAAAACACCAAAATTTTACCCATGAAGTACTGCATCAGACAACATTCAAGTGAATATCATTTCAACCATTATGATTTCCAAGATGTGTTGATGTAATTTCGCTATCACATGCTGGAGTTTAACACATGATTGCAGGACGATCAACTAGATATGATTTAACTGGACAATGAAACTCTAGATCATACTCCAATTAGAAGTAAAAGATCCTCAACTAAAATCTATCAAAGAAGCAATGTTGCATTAGCTGAACCTGCAGGATCAGAAGAAACATTAAATCTTCCTCAATGGAACAAAGCCATGGAGGAGTAAATGCTTGCAATACATAGAAATAGCACCTTGAAGTTGGTTGACAAACCTAAGGACAAGAAATTAAATGGTATGAACAGGGCATTTAGAATCAAATTCAATCCAAATGGGATTGCCAATAAGTACAAAGATAAACTTGCTATGAAGGGGTATTGCTAAAGAATTCAAAGTGCATTATGTGGACACATTTACATTAATTGCTAGATTGAACACAATCAGACTTCTCCTTGCAATTGTAGCCCAATTTGGATGAAAAATCGGTCATTTAAATGTTAAATCAGCATTCTTGAAAGGCTTTATTGGGTGCCCAACATGTATTAGCAATCTGCATGTTCCAACTAAACCACCTATATTGGAAGAGGTGTCTCACACTTTACCGTAACATAGAGGGGTATGACCAAAAGCTAGGGATCGAATGCTCAGGGTTACATTTGAACTCATGGACTTGGTGCTGCTAACCCTTTAAGAGGAGATGAAGAATCTTTGCTATCATATTGAGATATTGACAAGGTGGTAGCATCTGATCTTAACAAGTGGTATCAAAGTCATAGGTCACAAGTTCGAGTCCCAACGAGTGTGTTTGTATGTGTGTGTTAAGGGGGATGATTGTTGGGTGCACAACATGCATTGATAATCTGTGTCCTAACTAAGTTGCTTGCATTGGAAGAGGTACCTCATGCTTTACTGTGATGGAGGAAGGACATGACCAAAAGTTGGAGACCAAATGCCCAAGGTCTCGAACATGTAGACTTGATGTTGTTGATCCTTTAAGAAGAGTTGAAAAACATTTACTATCACCTCAATGTTTTGACAACATAGCAGCATTCGATCCTAATAGGCTTGTTGCAAGAGGTGGTTTATGTAAAACAACTTCTTAGCTTCAAAAATGATAATGAAACAAACAAGGTGTACAAATTGCAAAAAACATTCTATAAGCTCAAACAAGTTCCTAAAGCTTGACACTGTAAAATGGATTCACATTGGGAGGACATGGGGTTTAAAAAGTTCTTTCCAAAGCTACATTTTAGATCAGAAAAAGAAACAATGATTTACTTTTCTAGTAACCAAAAATGATTCACAACTAAAAAAGAAATTTAAGCAGGAAATGATGCAACCATTTGAGATGGAAGACCTTATCCTTGTGGCACATATTCTTGATTTGTAGGTGAAGCAAGCCAAGAATGAAATTTTCATCCCCCCAAAAGGAATATGCTAAAGAGATACTCAAAAGGTTTCAAATGAATGAGTGCAAATCAGTGAGCACTCCATTGAATCAAAAGGAAAAGTTGAATATGAGGGATGAAGCTGATAAGGTAGATGACAGGCAATTTAGAAGTTTCGTTGGCTGTCTTATATGTATCTTACTGCTACAAGACAGACTTTTTTTTTTCAGTAAGCATATTGCCTCGATTTATGCACTATCCAAGTAGTATTCATTTACAGGTCCTAGAAAGAATAATGAGGCATGTCAAGGGTTCTGTCAATTTTGGAATTAAGCTTGTCAAATGTAAAAGCTTCAAGCTAATTGGGCTGGATCAGTGGATGATGTGAAGAGTACACCAGGTTATTGCTTTAGCATCAGATCTGGGAGTTTTTCATGTTCCAAGAAGCAAGAAATTATTTCTCAATCTACTACTGAGGTTGATTTCATTAGCTGCAAATGTAACTATAAATCAATATATTTGGCTAAAGAAAATTCTGATGTACTTGAATTTGAGTTAAAGAAGTGGGACTGAAATTTGTGTTGACTATCAAGCAGCAATTACAATTTCTCACAATCATAAGTTCCATGGTAAAACAGAAATTTTCAATTTCAAGCTCTTCTTTCTAAGGGAGAAATCACTCTCTGCAATAGCAGATCAGAAGATCAAATCACACATGTAACTACTAAGGCACTTCCAATAGCCATATTTGAAACATTGAGTAAGCTAGGTGTTTGTAGTTTCTAAAGGAAGGAGTGTTCTAAGATTGCTTTAGAAACACAATATTTATGTTGTGTATATCCATTCCCCATTCCTTAATGCTCAATTTTATTTCCTATTTTCTAGGAGCCAGTTATGTTGTGTCTGTTATTTATGTAATGTGTCAATTTCTTGCGTAATATTTGTAACTTACATGGGTTAAGAATGTGGTATTGATGGTCTATTTTAATTTGTATTTTCCTTAAATAGAGGTATGTAATGACATGAAATTTGAGTTCTTTTGCTGCATCAATTCAGTCATCTTTCAACTCTATCAACAGCTCCCTCCATCTCTGATTTTTCTGTCTGGATTTTTACAGACCATTTGATGAAGCAAAATCCCTTTGAAATTCAAGGGCCAAATGAACTTGGAAGCTGTAGAGAATTGGATATTTGCTTTGGAGAAGATCCTTGGGTCTTTGATTTTCCCCAAAGAGAGTTTGGTCACTTCCACTACTTATTTACAAAGGAAGCTAAGCATTGATGGCAGAATATCAACATCAAATGCAAGGAATTCGAGAAAATCAAGTGGTAGGAATTTTTTTTTGACAACTTCAACAAGAGGAGTTCTTGTTGCTACAATATAAAGGATCATCTTTGACGGACTATGTCAACCAGTTTAAGTACTATTTGAAGGTCTACCCTACCCTGAAAGTGCAAGCTGAGAGTTCACCTGAGTTACAGGATGGACTTTGCACCCAAGTTGACTAAAATCACAACATTTTGGCTGAAACCATAGAATGTTCTTCTGAGTTGGGACTGCCAAAGGAAAAATAAAGACAATAAGAAGCACAACACACTAAGCAGCAGCAGTGGCCGTGGCAATGGGTATGGAAGGTAGGACCTCATATGTGCCATCTGTGGACAAGGGGAGGAAGATATTGATAACTGTGGCAGAAGTACTTTCCTTCCGAGTTTTCAATGATGAGAAATGCCAACTTATTTAGGGACTTCCAGCAAGTAAGTGGAAGGAGGAGACAAAATGGAGTAATCAACGCCATTCTAAGCTAACAGCTGTACATACAGGGGTTTCAGCAATGTGGCTATTCAGAATAGAGTTCTATTTCAGCATAAGACAATTGTTATTGATGAGTTGCTTTGTGTATAGAGTATCCTTAGAGATAGGGATGGGGTGTTAAATTATGTACATCTCTGCTTCTTCATCTTTTATTTTTGAACTTATGTTTTTATATTTTCCCCTTCATGGTGATCCTTGTTTTAATGAGAGACATCTCATATCTCAGAAAAGGTTTAAGGGCAATCGTAAGTAGTTCTAGGAGGGGTTACAAAAAGACAGGCTTCCAATAGCCGAGGACCACGAGTTTGACCTTTGTGCTGCTTGTAAGTGATACCTAAAGACCAAAGTTTACCTTGGAAGTAGTCAGAATGGACATTTTGTTAGAAAATATCCAACAAATAAGGCATCTTAGGGCACTTAAGGAGTTCACAATGCCAACAAGGAGCCGAACATTGTTTAGGATCAACCCTATGCTGTTACCACAGAGTTGGTGAGGGGATCAAGTGTGATGGCAGGTGCCTTTGCTAATTGAATCTATTCATGTTTTGTCGAGTGGTTCTAATAAATAATTGTGAGAAAGGATTAGGGTAAAAATGAAGATTAAATTAGCTAGTGATGAGAGTACACATATATATAGTATGAGTAAATGATTCCTAATTTAGTTGGATATTCATTTACCTATATATCTAATCACTCATATAATATTCATACTCCTCAAGTTAGAGTATATATATTTATCATACTTAGCTTGTTATATGTATGAAAAAGTAGTTACTAGTGTTGAAACTATAGGAAGAAAAACTGAAAAATTTTCAATAAACATAGGTTTACACCAAAGATCTTCTTTAAGTCTATGTTGGTTTTTCTAGGTTATGGATGAAATAATTAAGGAAATTCAGAGAGAAATATCCTAATGTATACTATTTACTGATAACAAAGTTTTAGTTGATGAAAGTAAATCAATAATTATTATTAAATTAGAATTATAGAGAGATATTTTAGAGTTCAAAGGACTTAAATTGAGTAGATTAAAAACTGAATATATAAAATGTAAGTTTAATGAAATCAAGAATGATGATAAAAGTATATTTAGATGACCATGAGATTTATAAAAATAAGATTTTTAAATACTTAGGATCCATAATTAGTAGTAATGGTGAAATCATAGAGGATGATATTCATAGGATGGATAAATTGAAGAAATGTTTCTAGAGTGTTTTGTGATAGGACACCTTTAAAATTAAAAGGAAACTTCTATAAAACTATTATTCACTCAGGCACTCACTTTATGTCTTAAAATGCTTAGTTATAAAGCATATGCAAAAAGTTAGTGTTATTAAGAGACGTATGTTTAAATGGATAAGTGGCAATATCATAAGGGATACACTAAAAAATGATTCCATTAAGAATAGAGTAGTTGCATCAATTGAAGATAAGAAAATAAAAAATTAGCTTAAGTAGTTTAGTTATATCTTTAAACATTTAAGGAATGCATTAGAAAGGAGAGGATATTTAATTAATGAGTAAAAATTGAAAGAAGTAGATGTAAGTATAAAACTATTTGGTTAAGAATTGTGAGAAAACAATGCAAGGAAATGAAGATAGTAACTTGATTGTTACAATGCAAGGACATAGAAGCTTGAGCTACAAAACCAAACTTGTATAGGAATGATTTGAGCCACATCATTTCATAAATAGCCTAGACTATAAATTGGTACTCTTTTGCACTAAATCTTTAAGTCACATTCTACTTCTGTGATTGTGATTGTTATTTTGTGTTATTATGTGGTGTATCCATTTGGGATCCATCTAAGGATTCATATATGGATACCTTATTGTTTAAGTATCTTGTCTCTTGTGCTAATGACAATTAAGGAAGAGTAAGGCAAATCACATGGTATCAAAGCACCACAGCCCCTAATCCTCTAGCACTGTCCGTCACCATTGAGTTCCTCTGTCTGCCAGCTTAGCCTGCACCCCAACATCTCCTCTACTGAATGTGTCATCCAGTCCATGCGGTAGTTGTGTCACCATGCAAGTTTGCACACAAGATCGTGCACCACCCAAGCACAAGGTCATGCACCATTCACGTCTATGTTCGCACACCGTTTGTGTATTCACTACTATCCGTGCAACATTTGCACATTTGTGTGAGCTCATGAGTTCATAGTGAGTTTGTGGGCATGTCCACACACCTCCCTACAAATGTCCAGCTGCTGAATTTGCACATTTTCACTTGATCTATGTTAGAGTCTTGCAGCTCCAGTTCAACTATTTCTGTTACAATTGCTAAGGAGCTGAGGGATGTTTCAAATGACATAGAAGGAATCCATAGTGTGACATGCTTCAGTCACTGCTGCAAAATTGTATGAAAGGAATTACTTAATGTGGTCTAAGAGCTTCTACACCTTTACTGCATCCTAATGGAAGCACAGTCATTTGATCAGAGATCCACTTGAAGTTAAAGACTCTTTGCATGATGACTAGTTTGTAGAAGATTCAGCAGTTGTAACATGGTTGGAGAGCAACATAGAACTAAGCATTGCATGAAGAGTTATGATGTTACGTCCAACCAAGACTATTTGGAAAACACTAAAACAGATGTATACTTAAGAAAAGAATATTCTACGTGTATACGAGATATATGAGCAGATCTTCATACTTTGCATGACAGATCAAACCATTCAATCCTATTATGGAAATATCAGAGCAACCAACTATTAGCCACCAACTATTGATGTTACAACCTTACGACAATACAGAAATGATTTATAGGTGACTGCCTTCCTGACAGGCTTACCATCAAACTTGGATTCCCAAGTGCAGGGGTAGATCTTTGATGGTGACTCAACTCTAGATCTGTCCACTACATTTGCTTGTGTTCTCCATGTCTCTAAAGCAGGAACTCAGCCTCAACAAGAATTGTTTGCCTTGGCTGCCAGAAGTCAATCTAAAGGAAATTGTATAGATGGAAGCACAGAACTCCTTATATTCATTGTGAGAAAACAAATGATAGGCTTGAACGCTACTAGAAGAAGTATGGAAAATCGACATGGGCAAGGGTGGCTATTGACTCCACAGATCACACCAAGACCCCTAGTAGCCCATCTTTAGATGAACCAACAATGGTGAAAGTTTCACAAGCAAACTATGATCGTTTTCTGTAGTTTCAAAAAACTAATTCCAATACTACGACAGTCTTAGTGTCTACTTCAGGTATGAGTATGACTATAGTAGTTAAGAGAAATAATCTCTAGATTATTGACTTAGGAGTCTTCAAGCATATGGCAGGTAGTTTTGATCTTTTTCATCAATTACATTATATCTCAAACCTTTACAGTATTACTATTGTTGATGGTTAGTCCTACCGAGTTACTGGTAGAGGCATCATTCAAGCTACTTTCAAGATTTAACTAGATCACACCTTATATATTCTCGAACTACCTATTAACATTTTATTTATTAGTGCTATTACAATACAACTTTCATGTTCCCTAACCTTTTTCCTATTTCACTGCACCTTTCAGGATCTACAAATAGAGGTGAGGATTGACTTGGGCCGTAAGGATAGCTTTGGCATGTACATTCTAGTTTGTGATGCTCCTCCAAGTGGTCTTGTTGCATTACTGTCCTCCACTAAATTATCTACTTTGTGGCATTACCGATTAGACCATCTATCCTTCCAAAAGCTTCAACAAGCACTTCCGTAATTTCTCTTTCCAAGTTTAATTGAGTCATGTCAATTAAACAAACATTGTCATACTTCTTTTCCTCGTATTGATCTTGCCTTGAGTAGTCACATTTTTGACTTAGTTCACTATGACATCTAGGATCCAAGTTGTGTTATGCTTGTCAATGGTTATCACTATTATATTATTTTTGTAGATGATTATTCGAGAGTATCGTGGATCTACTAGTTAAAAGATCGTCAAAACATTATATCTATTATTCAATGTTTCTTTAATGAAGTGAAAACTCAATTTTCTGTTGTTCTAAAATGTTTACAGACTGATAATGTCTTAGAATTTGTTAACTCTAAATTTCAAGACTTGTGTTCCTCTCTTAGAGTGATCTATTAAACTACTTGTGTTCATATATCTTAACAAAATAGAGTTGCCAAGAGAAAACACCATAATTTTCTTGATATTACCTACACACTACTGATTCAAATAAATGTTCCTAGGTATATTTGGATCGATGCAATTCTTACTGTATCATATCTGGTGAATCGATTACCTGCTACACCACTTGGTGGGGAGGTTCCTTTTCATTGTATATATCTAGAAAAAGAACTCTTTTGTCTTTCCTCTTGTGCCTTTGGTTGTGTTACCTTTGTTCAAGACTTAACTCCCACTCAAGACAAACTTTTAGTTCATGCTATCAAATGTACCTTTGTAGGGTATTCTAGAACCCAAAAGGGCTATCATTGCTATCACCCTCCTACCAAACATTATTATACTTCTACGAATGTCACCTTTTTGAAGGATCAATTCTACTTCTTAGATGATCATCAAATTGGTGATGATTCCATTGTGGCTCTCATTTTTGACCTTGTGTCTAATGTTGGTGATAGCTTATGTGTTGACAGCGACGCATTTGATCAACCACTATAGGTGTATCATCAATAGACACATACTCTAGCAATGCTTTGGACTACACTTGCTAATTCCCTAGATGCAAATCCAATGCCCCCTACTGATTCACAAGTTGAAGAAAATACCCCACCTATTTTTGATGAAAGTGAACTTGATATTGAATCTTTTTCCATTGCTCTTTGAAAAGGTATTCACTCGTACACCCTACATCCTATTGCCTCTTCTATTTCCTATAATTACTTGAATTCATCATGCTAGAATTTTTCCCTAACCATTTCCTCTGAATTACTTCCAAAGGCTTATCAAGAGGCTTTACAATTACTTTATTGGAAAACAACTATAGATGAATAAGTGGATGCCCTAAGGTCTCGTGACACTTAAGAGATTGTTACTTGTCCTACGGATGTAAATATTGTATCTTGCAAGTGAGTTTTCACAGTTATATACAAACCTAATGACACGATTGCTTAATACAAGGCTCGACTAGTTGCCTATGACTTTACTCAAGAGTATGAGATCGATTATGTTAAGACATTTTCTTCAATTGTTAGATTGAACTCCATCAGCAAACCAACAGTGGGAGTTACACCAACTTGATATCAAAAATGCATTTCTTTATAGAGATCTTGTCGAAGAAGTTTATATGGAGTAACCTCATGAGTATATTGCTTAGGAAGAGAATATGGTCTACAAATTAAAGAAGACTATCTATGAACTCAAGTAAAGTCCATAGATGTGGTTTAACAAATTTTTTAAGCTATGTTCAAAGGTGGTTTTCGACATTGTGTTGTTGACCACTCTATTTTTATATGCTAGATAAAATATGGCTATGTTATCCTAATAGTCTATATGTTGATAACATTATCCTTATAGGGAGTGATAGTATTGGTATTGTTAAAACAAAAGAACATCTTGCTAAAGTGTTTGATACAAAGGACATGGGGAGACCAAGTTATTTTTTGGGCATTGAGTTTGTCTACTCAAAAGGAAAAATAGCGTTGTCTCAACGGAAGTATACTCTTGACTTACTAATGGAGATAGATTGTCTTAGGTGTGCAAACTTGAGAATATTCCTATAGAATAAAATCCATCTTTTTGGGATGAGTCGTCAAAAATGTTTTATAATCTTAATCAGTATCATCAATTGATAGGAAAACTTATCTATCTTACTATTACAAGGCCTAATATAGCTTATTTGGTTGGACTGCTAAGTTAATTCATATATCAACTTAGGCAAGTACATTGGATAGGAGTTCAACATGTACTTGCTTATAACAAAGGCACTCCTAACAAAAGTCTATTATATCAAGCTCATGGTCATTTGAAGGTGAAAGTTTTTTAAACTCAAGATATGCTAGTGGCAGGGGAGACATAAAGTCTACCTTTAGTTATTTCACCTTTGTAGGGGACAATCTTGTAACATGACAGAGTAAGAAACAAAATATGGTTTCTTGTTCTAGTGTTGAAGTAGAGTATAGATCAATGGCTGAGACTAGTCAGGAGCTAGTTTGTCACAAATCCTTACTACAGGAATTTGGTGTGGAAGTTCAAGAACCAATGTTCATGTATTGTAATAATCAAGTAGACATATATATAGCCTAAAATGAGACATTCCATGAATGCACAAAGTACATCAAGATTGACTGTCATTATGTTTGTAATCTAGTGACAAAAGAAATCATTTTCACACCTTATGTTCAATCATCAAAAGAGTTAGCTGATATTCTCACAAAAACGTTGAGTTGTGATGTCTTTGAAATCATTTGTAACAAACTAGGAATGAAGAATATATATACTCTAGCTTGAGGAGTGTGATTGTTATTGTTATTGTTATTTTATTTTATTATGTGGTGCATCCATTTGGGATCCATACATGGATAACTTATTGTTTATGTATTTTGTCTCTTGTGCTAATGACAATTAAGGAAGATTAGGGAAAATCACAACTTCTTACTTTGTCAAGTAACAAGATCTAAGCCACATCATGTGGTCAACCCCATAAGACTTCCTAACACCTCCATTTCCTGTATAACCAAAATCAGAATATGCCTTAATCCTCAAGTGTTTGTATCGTCTATGTATGTATAAGACCTCCACTAGGTACATCCTTAACATAAGCAAAAACATGAAGAGCTCCTTGCTAATGAATTTTTCTTAACTCATGTATGAATTGGTTGAGAAGACTAATTGTATAGGCTATGTTTGGTTTTATGCTTGTCAAATAGATTAACTTTCTAATCAATCTCTTATACCATCTAGATCCTTTAGAGGTTCTAACAAATTGTCTCAAAAGGAGGATTGGTATCTATTGGACAACTCTTATGCTTGTAGCCTAAGAGTCCTGTCTCTTGCGATAAGTGTATATTTTCTCTACGTCAAAGAGATCCTTCCCTTACAATATGCAAATGCAATACCCTAAAATGTATTTGAATTTGCCCATATCTTTCATAATAAAGTGTCTCCTTAAGTACCTTTTAATGTTAGCAATGGTTACAGAATCACTGTCAATTAGCAAAATAGCATCCATATACATTATTAAAATCACACAACCACTATCTGTCCTATAAAATATAGAATGGTCCACTACACATCAACGAAAACCTTCATTTATCATAATGCTATTAAAATTTTCAAACCATAGTCATGGAATTTGCTTTGAATTCATAGATTATCTTTTTCAACTTGTATACCTGATTATTCACTTAAATAACATACTTTGAAGATTGCTTCATAAATACCTACTCATTGAGATCTCCATATAGAATTGTGTTCTTCACATCAAGATGAACAAGTTCCTATGACTAATTCAATGCCATGAAAAGTAGCACTAGGAAGGAATTGAGGCAAGTCACTTTAGAGAATGACTCTACATAATCAATACCATATGTTTGAGTGAATCCTTAAGCCACTAGATGAGTTTTGCAGCACTCCACTGATACATCCAATTTGTACTTGATAGTGTACATTCATCTGTAAGTGACTATGCTTGCTCTTGCAAGATAAGTTACTAAGTCCCATATACTACATGATCTCAATGTATTTCCATTTTTTCATTCATTGTTGTTTTCCAATATGGTAGTTTAAGTGTTTCTTGATAGTTGCTGGATATTGACTCAAAAGAAATAGATAGAATACAGTTGCAAAAGGTGGGATGAAGTTAATCATAGGATACAAAATTAAAAATAAATAAAATGTACATACAAGATCTTTTGCCCTTTCGCAATACAATTAGGATGTCAAATTTTGAGGTGGTGAGAATTAATGTATTTGAACATGCATCTATGATTGAGGGTGGTTGTACCAAAGGAAGAAGAGATTTCTACCATCATTGATGGTACACCTACATCCTGAAAGGTTTCATGTTTTGTATATTTATTGATTCATATGAAAGTGGACATGGAGGCAGGCCTAATAGTGCATGGTCAAAAATAATAGAATCTTATTATGATCCACCTCTAGGTCAGAGTAGTGGACAAGAACAAAATGAATGGGTTCTCACTTTTATTATCCTCAACTACAACTAATGTTGTAAGAGCAACCAACCTCAACCTACTTACCAATGTCCTTATTAGCTTGCATATCAATCAACTTACTAGGGGATTGATCTACATATTGCTTTGGTTCACTAATATCCAAATGTAGGCTTTCTTAACAATTTTCCATAAAACAAAATCATAGGTACATTGACTATAGAACATATACTATAGTCATGCCATGGCAAGATCATCTATTTCAGAAAAATGTTAGATACAACATCTGAGTAGACATTTTTAAACAATACTTGCTTTTAAGACCAACAATGATAAACAGTAGTGGCTAAACTCAAAGGACAAATACAACATCTGGGTAGATTTTAGCGTATGTGGTTAAACTCAAAGGATGTCAAAACAGTAGTGGAAAAAGGATGGAAGAAAGGGGGGCACTCCCTGCCGCTCATTAATATCAATAGGAAAATTACCGGCCTCAAACAGCGTTTGAAGCAATGGAACAAAGCCTCCTTTGGTAATATTTTCTTGACAGAAGAGGAGATACAGAAGAAGTTGACGTGGGGAGAAGGCTCTCTTCAGACAGGATGGAACGAAACTGTCTTCAGGAAGGGGGAGGAATTGATTAATTTAGAGGTAAGCAAGGAGATATTTTTTGCCCAGAAAGCTAGAATTAAATGGCTTAAGAAAGGTGACCAAAATACAAAATTTTTCCATCATGTAGTCAAGATGAGGAGAAGCATAAACCCTTTCAGAACTTTACTAAAGAACCAGAACCGATACGAAGATGACATTGATTGGCTTCACCAGCAGGGGGTGGCCTTCTTTTTGTAGTTACTGTCTTCTGAAGGTAATTCTTTCTCTGGCCAGGAGTAGCTAATGATATAAAATGTGAGGTTACAATGATAAGCATATAAATTGGTGTGGTGGTCCAAAATCATAAGCTTAAAGAGGAAGGTGGCCTTGGAATTAGAGATCTTAATGAAACTATGCAGGCCCTGCGCATGAAGATGGTATGGAGCCATATTACTAATAGCAGCCCTTGGTCTAAAGCTCTGGTTGAACTTTTTTCCAAGCATAGTCATGCTGGTGAAACTATTTTCATCTCCAAGTAGATGCGGCAAGCTTGGGAACAGATTTTAAAGCTTGCTAAATGGAGTGGAGGGCTAGGGAAAATTAACTTCTGGAATTCCTGGCGGCTCAATTGTGGCAGAATTGCTGAGCACGTCAACATACCTGATGAGTTTAAATCCCTGACTGTGGAGGAAGTAAACAACAACAGAGGTATTCTGGATGAACTTAGACTGCTTGATATCATTAGTGAGGAAATTCTTAAAGGTTTTGATTTGATTGCAGACTCGAAAGATCAGTTCAGTTGGATTTATTCAAAAAATAACTTGCTAGATGTGAGGTCAGCCTGGAACCTGATTTGGGCCAAGTCGCAGAAGGATCCCATCTTTTCCAGTATTTGGTCAAACATACTCCCTACAAAAGTCTCATTCTTTTTATGGAGATTGCTCTCAAACACCTTACCCACAGAGGACAACCTTCAGAAAAGAGGAGTCTCCCTGGCCTCATGTTGCATTTGCTGCAGGTTTCAGAAAAATATAGATTCTATTGATCTTTTTGGTTCAAAGGGGAGTGGGCAATCCAATGTTGAAAATGGTGCAATACAATATTTAATATAAATCTTAGAACTCAGGCAGATTGGAAAGATTTTGTCCTTAAGTCCATTCAAGACCAGGCTAAGAAGTCTCCTGCCAAGCTCAAAAAATTTTTTTTGGCTATGATTATCTGGCATTGCTGGAAAAGCCGTTGTAATATTAAACATGGGGACTTGAAGGAGTCTTTCAAAGAGATCCAGGAAAGAACCCTCATGGAGCTTCAAACCTTCTGGAGGGTACGGCGTTATCTTCCACAGGATGATGTGAAGGGTGGGATGTGGCTGAATTGGTGTAAACCTGAGCCAAATTTCTTCAAACTCAATACTGATGGAGCTGCTGGTGGTGGGCATGCGACTGGTGGAGGAGTCCTTAGAAACTGTAATAGGGATTTGGTTTTTGCGTTTAGCTGTTATTATGGTCTGGGAAACTTTTTTCAGCAGAAATTAATGCTCTTTATCAAGGTCTCCTTAACTGTATGGCTAGAGGTCTCAATCTTGGATCAATTTAGGTGGACATTGACTCTCAAGTGTTACATAGGGCCATTCGTGATGGTGTATGCCTGACCACCATCAATAGATTTGTTTGAGTCAACCTTATCCCTCTAATCCAACAAGTTCAGAACTTCGATCATGTATTCAATGAATGCAACTTCCTAGCTGATTTACTTGCCAAACTTGGTTTCCAGCATAAACAGAACATGGAATACGGAAATATCTCTCAGCATCCTAGCCTCATTCAAACTCAGTTGCTCTTGGATGCCAAAGGATGCTTAAATCTTAGGAGGTCAGCCTTTTTGATGGTTTCACACCTTATATTGTAATCCCTTTTGTTGGGCCCCCACCCCTTTAATAGATTGGCGAATTTATAAAAAAAAAAAGATCAACAATGATAAGGAGATTATGAACAAACATGGCTTTCTACCAAGTATTGAGATTTAAAGGTTCAGCACCATTTACCTGAATATTTAGAGCATTGTTAGTGTATTTTAAATAATTTCTTGTACTTTGACATTCTAGTTGGTAGTATGCTATTTTTTTAGTGCTATAAATGTCTAAAATTTTATTTTAATTATTCCTAGATATGCAGTTTTATTACTTTAGCTTTGCCTAAAATTTCATAGTGAAATTCGTATATTTTGGCTTTTGGGGAGGAGGCTTCCTTTTCTAAAAGAACAAAAATTCGTATATTTTGCATTTCATATATTTCAACCAAAATTTTTTACCAGTCTAACATGTTTCCTTTTCCAAAAGAACAAGGTGCAACATGAAATTGAAGTTGAACTCCTTTAATAAAACAACATTATTGTTGGACCAATTCTCAACTGCAATACATTTTGGAAATACTTGTATATGTTCACATTTCTTTTGAAGATAAACAAAGGATATCATAGGATCATTTAACCTATCTGTTTGATGAATGCAAGGTTAACACTCCAAAAAATTATGGCACACCCATTTTTCTCAAACGTGTATTATGTATTTGACCAAAATGCAGTCTATAAACCACCAACACTGCAGAGTTTGATGAAAAAATAACAGTTTATATTTATCATCAATTCTGATGTCAACCAACTAACAGTACCAACAACTATCAAAGCTACCTTCATTAGTAATGGTTTCCAGAAGGAAGAATCTGACGAAAAGAGCCAACCCTGTCATAAACATCAATAATTTTGAGTATTACTCTAAAATGAATAATGCCAAACCATATAGTGAAGATAAAAAAATTGTGAAATTTAATTCATTGCATAATTGAATTGAACCCAAACATAGAAAGTTAAAATGATTTTTTGGAGCAGTATGCACAATCTAATTGAAAACTCAAAAGTGGACAAAAAGCAGGAATGCAGAAAATACTCTTGGCAAGAAGATAAGCGGAAACAATAATTGCAGAAAGAATTAAGGAGTTAAGAAAGAGGGAAAAAAAAAATGTAAATAAGAGAGCCAATAAAAGGCACACTGCATTGCAATGAAGGGCTAGAGACAAGCTATAAAGTGTTTGATACATCATTTTTTATCAAATCAGTAGCTGATTTTCTCAACTATTTTTCCATTTTCTCTTTTAAGACAGCAACAGCCAAAAACAACCTTATATGTTGGTTGAAAATAATAACAATTCAAGTCATAATCCTTGGGTCAGCTACATGAATCCTTTTCTTCTACTCATTTCTATCTATGATCAACACTTTGGTTAAATTAAACAAATTTAAATCTTTCCACACAATTCTTAACCTAGTAGTTTTAGGTATTTTTTAACTCTTTTAGTTTCCTCTGCATTAATTAATTACTCTTTTAAATGGTGCATTTTTTGGTCTCTTAAGAATATAAACAAATCACCTAAGTTGATTTTCTCTTAACTATATAAATTGTTGAAAATATTGCAGTTTTTTTCAAGCAATGATGACCACCTAACAACACAAGTGAGGATCAACAAAATGAACAAAACTTCTTGAATGCTAAATGTTGATACCTCCCATATAAGCAAATGAATCTCCAAAGTAATATTCATACTTCAATCAATGGATATTATAACAATGAAAAGAACTCAAAAGAACTACCAGGAAAAAACTCCCTTCTAAAGCATGCTTTATGTCTAATATCAATACTTTGAAGATGTGTGACAGTAGATGAAAATGCGAGCTACTACTAAAGCAACTCACAATTTAAGGATTTTGATACATATTGGTCCACCACTCATGACATCAGGCCAGGCTCAAATGGTGAAATCTGAAAGAACCACAGGACTGAATTTGACACACTGCACTCATGAACACCAACCCTTTCCACCGGTCACACTCCAATGAAGCACCATGCACCCTACTGTTCCATTCAAGCCATTAACACCACTAAAGGGCTTGCGGTAGAGTAGATTAATTCAAATATTGTTCTGGTTCCTGTCCAAACCACACATACAACCCCCACCTTTGTCAATTTTTCTCCAGGCCCAGCTCACTCAATGGATCAAGCTTCATCTGATTAATCCACCAAGATATGCAAGAGGCCTCCAACCAACAGGTGCCACCAAGTCTTCTTCATATTCAAAGAAAAAATACCATAGTTTCACAAAATATAAGTCCTAGTTCATCAAAGCCAACTCATTGGCCAAACCCTGGTGTAAAATCAACAATGAGAGGAATGGCACTTTTATCAGGGCCACAAAGTTCTGGATGTTCGTGGTATATGCTATTCTAACACCACCTAGCACTAACAAAGAGATTGAGCTGAGAAGCTGTCATCCATACTCTACTGCCACACCATCAAGTTAGAACTAAGGGATCAAAACAAGAAACCATGGCATAATTCATAAGTGAGACAAGTGTAGCTAATTCACCACATTCAGCATTATCAAGATCCCTTCTATATCTCAAATTTCATAGCAACCACTGAGTCAGAATTGTTCCTTTTCTTGAGAACTAAGGATCCATCTGATTCAAATAAAGGGCCTATTGATTACAGGATTATATGATTAAAAATAGAATCTGAAACAAATATTCTTGAAATAATAAAATTTGTCTATAATTGGGTTTGTTATGTTTATGTTTTTAGATAATAAGATTTAGATGGACCCATATAATTTCTAAATGAATATCCATTTAAATGCAAGGTATATATATATACCCATTTTGTAACTTGCTTAAGCCAATGACAGTAATTACCAAAATCCTTTAACGTGGCATCAAAGCACTAGGAAAAATGATGTAGGGCTTGATCGGTCTCTCCACCTAACATGCTGTGAATGGTGCCTTCTTCCCTTTAGACATACAGATGGACAGACATTGATCTTCTTCTTCCTAGCACACGACCTAGGTCGGTGTCAATGATTAACATTGAAGTCGTCGATGTTGATCGTTGTCTAAGTCATGGCTCGTTCTCTCTTTGATCTTGATGTGTTAGCTAGAGTCAAGCTATTAGACATTGTCTTCACCTACTAGAGTCTAACCGTAGATCTCCACTCCCTATTCGTGCCCTCACTAGATTCTAGTCACTGAACAATCACATCTCTCGTTGGCAACTACAGTTGATGCCTTCTGTTGCACAGGATCAAGTCCTTTCCTGTAAGCTCGTGTCTTTGTTCACCAAGGCCATTTTCAATTTTTCCACATGCCCGTTGTTAGCCATTTCATTCATCACGTCTTCTCCTTAGTCCTCCTACCATTGAATGATCAATGGCTTCCTTCTCTCACAACAGTGACCTTATTAGAAGCTTTCCAAGTATTTCTGAAAAACTCAATGGACTGAATTATGTGTTGTGGGCACAAAGTTTTGAACAGATTGTTGTTGCTCATCATCGTAAACATCTTTTGGTTCATCTCCCACTTGATATTAAAGATGTTGAATATATAAATTGATATGCTGATGATGCTATAATAAGTTCCTGGATATTGATGAGTATGAAGCCTCATGTTGCTTGTGGAAATTCAATGATGAAAATAGCAAAAGAAATGTGGGACAATCTAGGCCAAATCTATGATCACAAGAAGAATGTATCTAAGATTTTTCAGGTCTATGAAGACCTCTTTCAAATCAGACAAGGAGATAGGACAAGTCAAGAACACTATATCTTATTCTAAGGTTTAATAAATGAGTTAAATATCTATCAACCCTCTACTTTAGATATTGCCACATTCAAGTGCTATCATGAGGAACTCGTAGTTGCTTTCTACCTTACTAGCATAAATCCAAAAATTGCTTTGCAAATTCAAGGCTATGTTTTGAGAGCAGACAAGCTACCTAACATCACAAACATCACCTTTGTTAGTTATGAATCAATCAACACCTGTCGCCTCTAGTAATTGAGGTTGTAGACATAGTAAAGGAGGGTGTGGTGATTGACAACATCCCAAATGCCAATAGTGTAGAAAATTTGAACACAAATCTAAAAAATGTTGAGACGAGTTCCTCCACTTGAAGTCATCTCTTAGCAGGCTAATATTAGTTTAAACTCTTAGTGCAACCTCTAGGTCCACTATCACATCACCATTTTGCAAGTAGATTATAAATGTTACCTTCAATTACAAGGATAAAATTTCACTACCATGAGTGCTCAAGCACCCTCCTCCCTTCCAAGCACTAACACTACTTTGATAGTCTCTAGTAATGATCCATGAATAATAGACTTTGGGGTCTCTTTATACATCTCAAATACACCCTCTTTGTTTAGTCATTTATCCACCATTACTGACAAAACCTTAATCACAATTGCTAATGACCACTCATGTCTTGTATCTGGTCAAGGAGAGATTCAAGTCTCCTCCCAAATAAGCCTAAGCAATGTCTTTTATGTTTCTGAATTTTCCTTCAACTTATTATCCATTAATACCATTATAGTTCAATTACAATGTTCAATTACCTTTTTTCCATTTCACTTTATCTTTTAAGACTTGTAGAAGAGACAAAGGATTGATTTGAGGTGTAGGCTACACTCTTTTAAAGTCTACTTATTGGTTTGTGATTATGTACCTTGTGGCTCAATTGTGTGTATGTCAAGCACAAACTCTTCTATTTTGTAACACTATCATCTAAGTCATTTGTTGTATGAGAAGCTTTACAAGGCTCTTCCTTAGGTCACTATATCTCTATTCAATTGTAAGTCTTGTCAACTTGGGAAGTACACTTATACAACTTTCAAGTAATTATGTCTTGTGTTGTCTATTCACATGTTTGATTTTGTCCATTGTGACATCTAGGAACCTAGTAGAGTTGTATTTATTTCCGGTCATAAATATTATATTGTATTTGACAATGATTATTTTTATATGTCTTGAGTTTATTTGTTAAAAAATTATTGTAATATTCTTGATGTTTTTAAAAAATTTCTTGTTGAAATACAAAACCAGTTCTCTATTTGCCCTAAAGTTCTGCATACTAATAATGTAGTTAAGTTCATGCAAGCTGATTTTCAATCTCTTTGCTTTTCTCTTGGTATTCTTCATCAAACCACTTACTTACACACATTGCAACAAAATAAGATTACCAAGCACAAACATTGCCATATTCTTGATGTAGCTCGTACTTTTATGTTGCATATATGTGTTCTTAAATTTCTTTGGTTTAATGTCATTCTTATGACAATCTACTTGATTAACCATAAGTCATCTATACCTTTAAGAGGAGTCATTTTTTCCACCATCTTTATCCCAAGAGAGAATTATTTCCTATTGCACCAAAAGTTTTTGGATGTGTCACTTTTGTTTAAGATTTTTCTCTTAATCTTGACAAACTATTGCCTTGTGTAATCAAATGTATTTTTATTAGTTACTCCTGCACCTAAAAGAGATACCATCTTTATCATCTTTCTACTCACAAATATTTTACATCTATGGATGTTACATTTTTTGAGTCACAATCTTACTTTGATGGAGTTGAGTTTTCTTTTGTTAGCTTAGAGGGTTTGAAGTCCATCCCTCTCCTTGATCTTATTGAGATCACTTGTGAACAAAATTTCAATACCACAACTTTAAAAGATCATTTTATACTCGACATTCCTGATCAACGACCATTACAAGTATATAGTCATCGACCTCATGCTCTAATTACTACCTTTGAACAATCCTCTATTCCTGAGAGTAAGTTTGTTCCTCCATTAGTTGATTTTCCTATTGCACTTAGGAAAGGATTGCACTCCTATACCCAGCACCCCTTATCAGACATTATTTCTTATTCCAATCTTGACCCTACTTTCAACAACTTTGCTTTATGCCATTTCCATATAGTCTTTACCTACAGTTCATCATGAAGTTCTTGCTACTCAATGTTTGAAGGATGTTATGGATGAAGAAATGAGCATTCTTCTCTTTCGTGGTATATGAAAACTTGTCTCATGCCCTGAAGGGGCGAACGTGGTCTCCTACAGATAAGTTTATACAATCAAGTGTAATCCTAATGGTAGCATTGCTCAATGTAAGGCTTGTTTGGTTGCTTATGATTTCTCACAAAAATATGGCATGGATTATTCAGAAACATTCTCCTTTGTTGCTTGTCTTGACTCTATTCAAGTCCTCTTATCTATGATAGTAAATCAGTTTTGACAATTGGTACAACTTAATGTAAAAAATGTTTTCCTATATGACAATCTAGATGAGATAGTTTACATAGAGCAACCACCCAAGTATGTTGCTCACGAGGAGACCAAACACGTTTGTGCACTTTACAAAGTTATTTATGGTCTAAAATAAAGTCCCAAAGTTTGGTTTGAAAAGTTTTGCATTGTTATGCAAAGTGGTGGTTTTGACAACTATAAAGTTAATCATTTCATTTTCATCAAAAAAACCTCAAAGAGGAATTATTCTATTTGCAGTTTATGTAGATGATATGCTATTAACAGGTAATGATGTTGTGTAAGACATTGACGAGACTAAACGTTTCTTGAACAAATATTTTGCCACAAATGACATGGGTAAACTACAATATTTTTCGAGTATTGAGATTGCATACTCTAAGGGGTGTCTATCATTGTCTCAAAGAAAATGTCTTAGATATTTTAAAAGAAATTTGACTTGAGGGATGCAAACCTGAGTGCACTTCACTAGAACACACTCAATCCCTTTATGATGAAAATTCTCCTTTACTTGCAATTTGATTAATACAAGCGTTTGGTTGGAAAACTCATTTACCTGATTATCACCAAACCAAATATCACCTTTGTCATGAATTTGCTTAGGTAGTTCATGCATACACTAAGAGAAGCTCATTGACAATGTGTTATTTGTGTTCTATCATATATTAAATAAGCTCTAAAAAAAGACTTCTATATGAAAAGCATGGACACTTAAAAGTTAAAGGTTACTCTGATGTTGTATATGCTAGAGATAAGGCTGGCAAAAAACCTACATTTGGATATCTGACATTCTTTGAGGGTAATTTATCACCTAGTGCAGTAAAAAACAAAATATCATTGTCAAGGCTAGTATTGAAGTTGAGTATCAAAGTATGTCACATACTACTTCAGAGATGATTTGGTTGAAGACATTATTACAAGAGCTAGGTGTTGAAGTCAATAAGGTTATGCCTATGCATTGTGACAATCAAGTCACTATTCACATTTTAACAACCTTAATTGTTATGAGTGAAACAAACATATTGAAGTTGATTGTCACTTCATTAGAGATAATATTCTGAGAAGAGTTATATCCACCTCTTTTACTTGATTTGAAGATCAACTTATTAATATTCTTATAAAGAGTTTAGAGATTGAGATTTTTGAAAAATTATGTAACAAACTGAACTTAGTTGATATATATGATTTAACTTAAGGGGAAGTGTTATGTTTGTGTTTTTAGATAATAAGGTTTAGATGGATGCATATAATTTCTAAATAGATATCCATTTAAATATAGGGTATATATATATACCAATGATAGTAATTACCAAAATCCATTAGTAGAGTCAATCTTGCAAAGTGTGGAAAGAGGCAATAGGAACTCTTGTCCTTTGATTCACTAATGAGGGATTACAAGGGATATACATAGGGTTAGATATAAATGGATATTCAATAACCTGATTATACCACCAAACAATACATAAACCCAATAATAACAATATAATAGACTCAAGACCCTGACACTCTAGCCTTTTGTGAACATATCTAGCCTTTTGCGAACATATCTATCAACTAGTTTGAGAATTGAGTGAAGGGTTTAGAGATAACTCTGTAAATCACCAAATCATGGATGTAGTGACAATCAACCTTTATGTATTTTATCTTCTCATGAAAAGTAAGGTTATTTGCAATGAAAATGATTGGTTGCTGCAATGCATGTCCATAGAAGTTTCAACATCAAACCACGCTCCATCAAAAAAGGCCATATCTGCATCATCTCACAAGCCCCATTATTAGATAAGGGACAGGATACATACCCATAAATTGTCAAGCAAACACTTAGATATTCTTTTGTAGGATTAATTATTATCATATGAAAATGTACCACATAGCCCCCTCCTCACACACACAGATATCCAACTTAGGCTTATATGTTAATTAATTATCGTATAAAAAACATATCTTATAATTACATGTCACTTATCCACTTTATTGGTAGAGATACCATTATCCATTGGGTGTACTGTCCTTCAATTTGAATAATTCAGGTATCTATGATAATACCTAATACCAATGTCAATACTCATAAATATCTATATCTAAGCATCATAGAACGAGGACATTGGCTATGATAACTTTCCAACTATATTTCAATTTACATAGATCATCAAGAATCAAACCCCTACTCGTTTAGAGTCCTTGTCTAATCATGTTTGGTTGAAAAAAAAAGAAACTTTGAGGCATTTTGACCAGTAAATTTCAACTCTAACAATATAAGAAAATATCTTATACCTGCATCAGCCACACGGCATCCTTATTGCCACTGGACATTGCCTTGTAGACAGCCACACCTAGTGTTGAGATATAAGTTGGATCATTTGATGGCGGAGCATTTTCATTGAATGTATCACTGTGCATGAAAGCATTCAAACATTTTAATATATTTGGAAAAGGAAGGATGATACCCATTCTATTAAGGAATAATTCAAACAATATGAAGACTAATCAAAATAAGAAATCACCATAAGAAATATTAAATTAGAAAAATCAAAATTTAATTAGAGGCAAGTGGATACCTATGCTGAATCTCTTGAAAAACTAACACAAATTTTCACCCAAGAAACAATTCCATAGGAAAAAAATACACTATAAGAAAAACCCGATAGAAAGCAAAACAGCAGTATAACATGCATTCCATATGCTCCAACAACTAGCACGAGTAGCCACAAGAGATATCTCATACTCCACTTTCCCCATGCATAACACACTGAATTTAGAGATATCCCAATAGTCATTCAAGGATCCAGAGAACAAACACAACTTTTATTATATAGGTAGTGAAATGAAATCATGGGTTGGATGAATTGAAGATGACTTTTATCATTCACGATGTTTATTGATTGGATTGGAGATGATTGGAGCCCTGGTGAATTTGTAGTTCATAATGTTGTAAAATTTTTTTCCTACTTTGGGAGTTTTGGAGACAATATCTTAAACCCCACTTTCTACATTATTTTCATTAAATAAAATTAATATTTACAGAACAAAATGAATATTACTGATATTGATAACATTAATATTGATAAAATACCAAAAAACTACTTTGCAATTACTCCATGCAACAATTACCAAACATTTATATCAATCATGTCCATTTATGACTATATGATTTTTGCTTGATCACCATATTGATTTATCAACTAATTTTGAAAAGATTACAGAATTTAGGGGGTGTTAGTATTTGATAGAATTCAGCCATAAAAAGGAAAATTTTTAAATTTTGGTAGATAAGGTGTTGGTGTATACCATAAATGATGGAAATGAATGGTAAAAATTCCAGTCATATAAAAGAGGCAAATTTCCTTTCCGTCTCTTGTTTTCCCACCACCAACATTTGAAAATTCTCATTGCTCCTTTCTATCTCTTGCTCAAACACAAACCCTTGCCTGACGACAAGAACATTCTGTCGTCTTGCTCAACATTGATGAATGTAGCACGGATAGGATTGCAACCCCTAATCTCTATAACCACGACCTTCTGCCATTTGCTCGTCATCTATCATCATGTTGTGAGATCATCGCCACTATCTATGCATTGATTGTGAGAGTGTGCAAGTTTTATTCCCAATTTAATGTGGTATCCAACATTTCCTTCTCATTTTTAAGATAGTTTCTTTTCTTGATTCTCTTTTATTTTCAAATTCTTCTTGATTTCTTCAAATAACAATAGTAATTAAAAAAATGATCTTGCCATCTTACCAAGCTGATCATATGAATCATGATGAATATTTGGGTGATCATATGAATCATGATGAATATTTGGGTGAGACTTTTCATTGCAGTCTTAGATTATATGCTGCAAATTAATGCCTCTACCAATGTGTACTAGATCTGTACCTTTGCAATGATAATTCAAAGATAAATCATCAATCATAGTGACTGTACTTTTGCAATATTTTTTTGATATAAAGACAAAAGACAATATTTTTTCTCATTTAGGGTCGCACAAGCCATTTTGATGGTAGGGTTGAAGGGTGAATTGGATTTTGGGTTGTTGGTTCAATTGTGTTCCTTCTTTTCTTTTTTTATTCTTCATCAATAATCATCTTTTTCTTTTCAATTGAAATAGTTGAAACTCTACAGAATAAGGGTAGATAGATAGAGTTCTTTGTTTGGGCAAGTCAAAGTGGGATTTTATTTAAATGGGTCTCTCAAATAATGAGGTTCCCTGGTTGTGGTCGCGTTGTACAGAAAAAAAAAAATATATATATATATATATATATATTCACATATACATATTTTTTAACTCATGCTTCTCGCACTTAATTACCATGTAACCGTGTAACATTAGCAGTTTATCAAAACTAGATTCATATGTCAATGGTTACGAAAGCTTCCTCTTTTAATTTGTTTCCTAAGTTGGTGTTATTCGTGTTTGATTTTAATAGTCTACCTACAACTTGTGTGGACCTCCTGTTTGACTTTACGAAGTTTTCCTCTTTTAAATGTTCTAAATTACTATTTATTTTAATAGCTAAATATTTGCTAAATATTGCTAATAAACTAGTAGAAATAACTGTAAATTGATTATTTGAACCGATTTGTATTAACATTTGGTTTGATATTGTGAAAGTGTTTGTATAAGGTTGTGTTGTAAATGGATCCTGTAGATCCATTTACCCATTTAAGCTTATGTATTTATATGACCTTTATTAATGGAAAAACACTACTTTTTCCTTAATCCCCTCTTAGCCTTAATCGTCACTTGGTATCAAAGCAAGAGAGAAACATACGTTGGATCTCTCTCTATGTTTTTTTTTTTTTCCTCTCTTGGATCGCTACTAATCACCACCAGACAAGACTTCTTCATGTCATCCCCTTCTCCAAGTTGATGTGAGTGTAGCACCAAGGACGACCCTTGAGTCATCACACATGTCAGACTACAAGTGACCTATTCGACCATCCATTATCTTCATCGCTACATGTATAGCAACTGAGTGAGACTCCTACGTTGCCACAACCATCTTCAAACATCATTTATCTGTTGTCCTATCGTCACTCACAGTTGTCCATTGACTTTTGTCATGATCACAGTTATGCACAGTCACCTATAGTTGTCCGCCAACTCCCACAATGCTCATAGTTGTGCACAATCACCCATAATTGCCCAATTGTCTGCGTGTTGTGCATTTCTTTTTTTTTACCACTATCTAGATTCCTCTAACCAGTCTTTAAGATTGACATCCATTAGTCCTTAAGACTGCTATCTTTTGACAAGGCTTGTTAGTCAATCCTCCTTTTAACACTAATTCTGATGAACACCACATGATGAGGCATAGGTTGCTCAACAAACTGGTTATTACAGGTGTTACATTAAATGAACAAAACTATCACCTATGGGTACTAGCTTTTGAAACTTTTGTGATTTCACAACTTAAGGAAGGTCACCTCTTTGGCAATCCTTCAGTTGACAAAGTTGATGGTTATGCAACATGGAGAGCATTTGATGTCGTTACTGTATCTTGGTTGTTTAACGGTGTGGAAGAACACATTGCACAAAGTTTTACACAAGCTCGCCCTACACATCGTATTTGGAAGAATCTTTGCGCAACCTACGATAATGAATAGAACATCTCCTAAGTATGCAAGCTTTATAAGTCACTCTTCACCAACAAACAAAGAGATGACACCATTCCTACATTCTTTAATCGGCTCAAGGGTCTTCTTGATGACTTGGATGTCTATCAACCACCAACACCTAATGTTCCTACACACCAATGTTATCGTGAAGAGCTTAGGGTAGCGTTATTTCTTGTTGGTCTCCATCTTGAAGTTTCTACTCAAGTTTGAGGTAAAATTCTTGCTACTGATATGTTGCCTTTACTTCAAACAACCTTCAATAAGGTTATGTGTGTTGCTACAAAATCTAAATCTTCCACTTTTTCTAGCACTCAAGCAACCTCTACATTGGTTGTTACCTATGGAGGACAAGGTTCATCAGGATGTAATAGAAGACAATCAAGGGGACGTGGTCCTCCACACCCACGATGTATTCATTGTGGTAGAAAAAATCACACATTCGATAAGTGTTGAGATAAGTTTGGTCGGTCTACTACTTCACCTACCTTCGTCAATGTTGTGATAACTCAATCTGCTCTACTTGCTTCTTCTATCAATCTTGCCAATAGATCAAGTTCCATTGCCACCACCCAGACCTCTCAAGTAGAGTTTGATGAGTTGATGATTTATAGGACACAACAACAAAATGAGGTCGTAGCCAATCATATTATCCAATTTGGTAAAATCACATCACCTACTTCCACCTCTAATGCTACTTGGATCATTGATTTTGGCGCATCTAACCATATTACAAGAGATTCTAGTCTTTACACAAATACTTTCACAGATATACATAATATGATATTACAAACCAAGTGTCCAAAAAAAAGTTGTGCAAGACTAACCATTTGTTCAAGCCACACCACTTTTTAGCATTTTTTTCCACTTTTCACATGCATTTAATGTATCAATTTTTGTTGGTTCCTAGAAAGTTATTATTAGATTCATTCCTAATGTGGGATTTTTAGTCATTATTAGATTCATTCCTAATGTGGGATTTTTAGTCTTTCACTTCCATACAAGTATCTAATTTTGATTAGCTTGTACTAATGTCGTTCTAGAAACAAAAAATAGCAATTAACATTAGCAACATCGCATTTTTTATTGTATAATTTAATGAATATATTCTTATCTACTAATTTGTGTTGTAGAAAAAACACTTCTTTTTAATGTAGATATGACTACTCCTGAAAGGGGAAAGAATGTCACAAGATAAAGTTATATAAGTTGAAATACTAAAGTAGATGTATTTTTCTTAGATATTTTGATAGAAGTATTAAATAAAGGAAACAAAAAAACTCATGATGAGAAGATAAAAGATAACACCTGAGATAAAATAATAAAGAAATACAACAACAGAAGAAACGAAAGAATCACAAAGAAAAATGTAAAAAGTCGTATTAAGACTTGACAACAAATATATTGCAATTATACAAAAATTGCAAAACAAAGTAGATAATGTTGCAATTTTATTCAAGGATATACCAACATAAATGATGAGATATAGAAAGAGTTCATTAATGTTAGATTTCTTATGAATGACTTTAAATATGTTAGACTTTTTAAAAGATCATTTTTAACTAAAATGTATTTTTTTTAGTCACATCCAAAGTGTGAAAATTACAAAAGAAAATCATGTTTGATTTATGAGCAATTATAACAAATTTTTGAAGATAGTATGATTATTAGAAATATGACTAAACAAAATATTAATAGTTAAGACAGATGATATAGAGGTTGTACCTAACACTCAAGATGTGAATTTCAACACTAATAACAACAAACAAGAAACAATAAACATAGATTCTGACATATTGCATAGTTCAATAGGAAATACACAAGTTCCAAATGAGAAGAAAAAAAAGGGGAAGTGAGCATGACCTCATGTAAAATCCCAACAAATTATAGCAGAATTTTCTAAGACATTGATGTTTGTATCCTCCAAGACGCAATAAGTAAACTTAATGATTTTCAAGTTCCACTAAGTAAATGTCTTAAATATTTTTGAAAGTTATAATTATATTAGCACACTAATATCTATTTACATAGAGATAAATTTTACTTAGTAGATACTAGATATCCTAATAAATCAAAATTTATTTGTCCATTTCGAGGTATACAATATTATTTATTTGATTATATAAATGATAAACTTCCTACTAATATATTCATAGTTAAAAATAATAATTGAGCAGACATTTGAAATTGTCAAACATTATTTTTCAATATTACAAGACCATGTCATATCCATACAAAATACAAATGAAGATTGTTGTTACATGTTTTTTACTTTATAATTTCATTCGTAAGACTAATAGAGAAGATTTATTTAAAGAACTTCAAAATGAGTTAGAAAAATTAAATATTATTGATCATATATAACCAATAGGAGTACATATGAAAGTAAATACATAAGTTAAAATAAATCAAAAATGAAGAAAAAAATTAGTACATAAGATACATGAAGATATGATGATGACAATGTAAGATGAAAGTACTATTTGATATTATTTATGTTGTACTTTTTTAAAATGATTTTCTAAAAGATGTTTTTGTACTTTTAAATGATTTTTTAGACTTTAGAATAATCTATCAATGTACAATATTTGTACTTTTTATTTTAATAATATTATTTTAATTTTGAAATGTCAAAATAAATAGTGATGTATCAAACATTCTATTTTAAGTAGTATACAATTCTTTCTTTCGAATTTTAACTTTTCAAACTTTCATACATGCACTAAACCTTTACAAGAATTTGAACTTTCTGGCACATATTAAATCCTACTAGAATTCAGACTTTCCAAACTTTTCATTTCCGACAATTCTGAACTTTCCATTTCCTTTCTATCTGAATATTCCATCGTGCATTAATAGTCTCTTAGTTGGATGTTGGTCCACTAGGCTAGCTATGACATTTTCTTCATGCATCAATGTAAATGTCAAGGCACAAGAACTTGGTTTACAATATAATTCTATTGCTACAGGATGCTTCACCTTTTTTGTCATATTATTCTTGCCAGAATCTATAACATTTTCAAAGCTATCCTACCATAGTTTTTGTTGGTTTCACGAAGTTGATGAATGTGTAAATAAACATGGGTTAATGTGATGTGGATCAAAAATAGTTGCATGAACTAACAAAGTTGAGATGCAAGTATTCTATAATTTCTTTTTGTGATAATAGCCAATACATGGTAGATTCTCATTAATGTTTAGAAATAAGTCATATCTTTTGTTGAGGAATCTATTGAGGGATTTGACAAGAGACAGGCTAAGGGACCTGAAAGACTCATAGGCAAGCGACAGGTGAACATTTTAAAGACCTGCAAGGAGACGACTGGAAGGGCCTTGCGGACCTGATGGGAGAAAGTCTTAGGGACTTATATGAGAAGAAGGTTAATTTTGATGGTTCCTCCTATGAACTCGAATTTATAAGAGATTCTAAGGTTTATTTAAAAGGATTGGTAACATCTTTACTATCAGCTTGAGCTTTTGGCATAATGGTAGTCTAATCTTAATAAGTGGTATTAGACCCTACTCACAGATGCAAGTTCGAATCTCCAAGGATGCATTATGGGATGTATTTTTCATGGGAGAGGGGATTGTTAAGGAATCTGCTAAAGGACTCGACAAAAGATAGGTTAAGGAACCTGAAGGATCTATAGGCGAGCGACGAGTGAACACTTTAAAGACCTATGAAGAGATGAGTGGAGGAACCTTACAAACCCAATAGGAGAAGGGAGAAAACTTTTGAGACCTATGGAAGAAAGAGATTAATCCTGATGGTTCCTCCCACAAATTCAGAAATAGTGGAGGAAATTTTGGATTCTAGGATTTACTTAAAAGGATTGGTAACATCTTTACTATCAATTCGAACTTTTGACATAATGGTAACCTGGTCCGAACATCTTTTTTTCCTCATCCTTTAAAGAAAGGAATAATTTGTATATATTTTAAGGAAAAAATCATCCTTGAAAGATATAGCATACCCATAACAAAAACAGATCAGGAACTTAGAAGCAAAAGTAAATGAAATTTTATAATAGACATAGCATACCAGTTGTATACATCAGTAATATCCCCATATTCTGCAATTTTACAAAACAAAGCCAAGAAATAAGTTTATACCCATAAAAACATACAATTTCCGAGAACTATAATAAGTAAATTAACTTTGCTGCTTTTCAAGCAATCTAAGCATTACATTTCCATTGTTAAGCCACTAGATTTAATAATGGTAATGTAGTACTCAAAACAGAAAAAATATGGTTAAGACAGCTATGCAAAACATGATACACATTAAAGGCATGTAGATAGCAGTTAAATCTGTTGTATTATGGATCTGTAACCTAAGGGAATAGAATCAACTTGAGTTATATTCTTCCATATTAAGAAACAGATATCACTGTAATCAGATTAAACAGAAAGAGAAGGGTTACTAGGACACAGGTCTCTCTCTTGGGCAGGACACCAAAAGGCAACATCAAACATCGATATATTATTATATTTGAGTTATAAGACAAAAGGCCCTATGGAAAGTTCAGATTAAGGATATCATATTTGCACATACAACATTGAAAGATGATATGGATGCCATGTCATATTTCTTCCAAGGATGGCACAACCATGACAATTCCATTGTGAATTAGAAGACAACCTTTAATTTGTTGCCTGATAAATGCCGCTCCCACTTCCACAAACAAAGGATCTGAGGGATCAAGAAGAAAAGTACAGCACCACCGAAGATCTTCATTGACAGTATTCCTGAAATTTTAAACACAAAAAACGAATGCATGGGAAGGATTATAATCAGAAGAAACCAACAAAAACTTGGAGTTCAAAATGCTAGAATAGTGTCCAATACATTCCAAGTCTTTCTGTTTACCAATGTAATTGAACTAAGCTATGGTTTGGATTAGATTATAAGGGTTAGGACGATTGGGATAATCAAGATTCTAGAAAGAATTCAAGATATTCAAAAACTATAAATCATGAATGTGTGGATTTGTACTAATCTTTGAAATTTTTGAAATCATTAAGCTTGACAGAAGATTTTGGAACAATTTTAATGATCTCTTTAAATTATTAAAGTGATCTTATGTTGTAAGTACATTAATTATATTTTTTATAACTACTACAATTTATATTAGATAATATAATAACTATTAACAGTATCTTTAAATCATTAATAACTAACATAATTAATAATTCAAAATGAATAATAATATTTTGTGTTGAAACACAATAAATGGGGTGGAAGTAATATATTTATTCATAAGCAAATAAAACCTCTATATATAGAGGCTGCATATAACAGATAAAACAAGTCTAATGAATGTGAGACTAAACTCACTTACAGCATAAAATAAACTCATATATACTAACACTTCATCTCAAGTTGGAGCATTTAACTTAATAAACTCATACATAAGTAAAACTAAAACAAAATAAACAAGGAGATACATGACAAACAAATATAACTAAAATTAGAAGCAATATTGTGTAAATAAGAGAAATGATCATATCTTAGTTGATCATACTAAAAACAGATGTAAACACTAGTATGTTGTTGACATTATTAGACTCAATCAACATACATATACCTATACATACAAAAAAAAACTTGCACATATATTTCTACAATATAAACATCATCAATCATCCAATAAACATGTGAATTTTTAACTTTAGGTATTTTGCAAACCCCAAATCTCATGGAAAACACACAACTTTGACAAAGCAACATTGCTATAGTGTCAAAACCCACATGAAGAGAACATAACTAATTTAATTGAAGATTAATAATGAAGTACTTAACCTTCTTTTCTCTCTTTTTTGTCTCCCTTTTTTTCTTTTTTTTTGGAACTTCCACCTTTTTTCCTTTTTTTATTTCTTCCTCTCTTCTTCCCCTTTTTTTTTCATTCTTTCCTTCTTTCCTCTCTTTTTTTTCTTTTTTTCATTCTCTCTCACTCTCTTTTTTATCCTCTTTTTTGTTTTCACTTCTTTCCTTTTCCTTCTCCATATTCCCCTTTGGCACAACTTCATCTACAACCCTAATGGGTGCAGGTGACCACAACAATTTTGATGCCACTAGCAGCATGTGGCAACATTGGGGAAAGGATAGACCCAGCGGGAAGAAGTGTCAATGGCACTTGAGAAACCCTAAACTAAGCAGTAGAGATTCCTTTGAAATGGACATTGAGTTCATTGACAAACTCATTGCCTGATTGGAGCCTAACAACCAATTCGACCTCATCCTCCATCATTAGAAGCCATGACTCAAACTAATAAACCCCTTGTCATGCAGTCTTCACTAGAGAGCAATGGTGAAAGACTTGGTGGCATCTAGAAGAAGTGAAAAGGAGCACCTCCAAAAGGCAGACATGTTTGTCAGCTGGTGAAAATGGAGGTGAGGTTCCAAAGAAGGGGCTTCAACTTAGTTCATGGAAGACGAAGGAAGAGAGGGAAGGTACAGACAAAAATTGGCCAATAGATGAGAAATATACGAGACACAACTAGTGATACCAACAACAGGGGTGGTTGAGAAGGAGGAAGGTGACAACTAAGATTTCCTTCCTCTTTGCCTAAAACTTTTACACTTTTTGACTTTCAAAACCTAAAGTTTTGATACCACGCTGAAACATAAGAAATGAGGTGAAAGTTATATATTCATTCATAAGTAAATAAGATCTCTATATATAGAGACTACATAGAAGAGATAGAACAACTCTAACTAATGTGAGACTAAACCCATTCACAACATAAAATTAACTCATATACTCTAACATTTTGCATTTTTAATATAATTATTATTGATTGATAACTATTGTTAATTATAAATACTACTACTAACAAATAACAATACACCGATTATTATGGAATTAATATTAATAATAGTAATAGTTATTATAACTAATAGTATATGTTATTAACCATAATTATTATAAATACAATATCTTATGATTATAATGTTATTAACCATAATGATACGATTAGTTATTGTGTTTAACTACAAATAATATAATAATTACTATTTGTTATTATTATCATTAATTGTCAATGAAATAATTAATGCAATTAATATTATTTAATATTACCTATAAATATACTATTATAGTTTTACTACTAACATTAATATTATAATATTATGATCATACTAAAAAAAAAATATTTCTTATTATTATTGTCATTACAATTATAAGGGATGCTAGAAAAAGTATTTCTTATAGTTAGAGTTGCAAAGATATGAATGGTTAGCTGGATGAATAGTAATATTACAAATGATAAGTTACAAAAAAAAAGATTTCATTAGAAATAGAGTAGGGATTGTACCAATTTAAAAATAAGATAAAAGAAAATTGATTTAGGTGATTTGATCATATCCTTAAGAAACCAAAAAATACATTAATTAGGAGGAAAGAATTAAATAATATAGAAGAAACTAAAAGAAGTAGAAGACTTAAAACTGCTTAGTTATGAATTACAAGAAAATATTTAAATTTATATAATTCAACCAAACATTTGACCATAGATAGAAATATTTAAAAAAAAAGGATACATGTGGTTGACCTCACATAATGAGATTATGACATGAAATGTTGTTGGTATTGTTGTATTCTCGTTACAATTATAAATAGTAATTAGTATTAAGTATTTTAAAGTTTTATTAGTGATTATTAATATAACTAAGAGTAATCAATCTAAACCAAAATTGTAGAAACAAATTTGGCTCTCTAATTATAAAGTTTTGTATCGAAAAGCACTGTTGAAAATCTATGAGATTCTACATAAAATCTGCAATGTTATCACTGTTTGTCTCAGATTTTAATAAGAATCCTAGAATCTCAAAATAAAAGAGTCTAAATTTTTTTGGAGCAGCAACAAGAAAATACATTAAAATCTGAAAAAGGAGGCCAGCACCAGCTATAGGTAAGCTAAAACAAAAGAGAAAACAATTGGCCTTCAGATATGAAACCCCAGTAAGGACAAAAAACTAGAACAACCAAAGCAAAGGAATAAAGAATAGTAGTCTCCATAAAAGAACAAGCTAGCACAAAATCATAAAGTCACAACTCACAAGTGTCTGGAAATGTGCCAAAACCTTCACATTTGTTATCACACCCTAAGCCCATCAGGACCTTGACCAATCAACCACAACCACACACTTGATCACCTTTGATGTAACGTGCATCTCAGTAAGGTAGACACATCGAAACACACTACTATTCCTTTCCATCCATTATCTCCACAAGATTACATATGGAATAGTGCAGTAGATTTTCATTTGAGTTTCGTCTTTCCCTCAATCACCCATCTCACTCAAAACTCTTGCAAATCTTGTGCCCTAAGAGTAATCTTCACATTTGTTATCACACCCTAAGCCCACCAGGACCTTGTCCAATCAACCACAACCACACACTTGATCACCTTTGATGTAAAGTGCATCTCAATAAGGTAGACACATCGAAACACGCTATCATTCCTTTCCAACCATTATCTCCACAAGATTACATATAGAACAGTGCAGTAGATTTTCATTTGAGTTTTGTCTTTCCCTCAATCACCCATCTCACTCAAAACACTTGCAAATCTTGTACCCTAGAGTATTCAATCCCATACATGAGCACTATCATCTACAAATAGATGGACAGGCAAATAGCAGGCACCATTGATCTTCTTGTGAACCATAGAACCTACAAAGTGTCAAGGAAAAACCTTGCTTTTAAAGTAACCACTCTATTGGGATGGCTTCATGTCATACCTGTCATGCAAAGAACAAGACCTTTTCAAGAATCCAGCTCTCCAAACATGTTTAAGCTTCATTTATATCTTCATAAAATTGGTATAATTTGATGATTTTCCAATTAGCATACCATCTGTTAGTTATCACTATCATTGCATCTCAATCATCTCATAGTCAGTGTGATAATAAAACAAATTGTCAACATTAAATTCTTCTGTGAGTAGAGTCATAGTGTATGACTTAAGTAAACAAGAGAAAACGGCTTGTTTTTTACACTCAACTCCAAGACAATGATGAAAATCAAATTATGGTGAAATTACTTTTGAAAACAATATAAATGACTAAAGTGCAGCTTGTTTTTTATTGATAAAAAATAATAGTTCCACCAATTAAATGCGAGATGACAATACCAGTTACTAAGCCTTGATATATTAGCAGAAGGAAAAATCTTTCTGAATATCCCTGGAACATTTCCAGAGAATGATGGAAGCACTGCAAAAAAAAATAGTGTTAAATAAAAGGAAATCATTAATAATTTTAGCAAACACCACATCCCAGTCGAAGTATTAGTCGGAAATACATGACCCTATTATGAATGATTAGATGGAAAGAAAAGAAAGGCATTCTTCACATTTGAAAGAAATGTTTGTTGATAGCACTAAAACTTTTCTATAATGGGCAGAACATGAATATTGCATGTTAGTGGACCAAGTCAATTGTTATTGGTTTTTTTGGTCTGACATGCCTGAAATGGGAATTGTTCTTTTCTGCTTTCTAATATTGTTGTGTACTGCTACTCTAGTGTTGCTAGCGTATTCACTATTAAGTTTTTTGTTATGACAATAAGTAGAGGTTTTTCTGCTTCAATCAAATACAAATCAATCTTAGGTTTCCCTCCACATAGAAGATGACTGATGGTGCTTTCACATGCCTTGAACAGAAATTTCCAATGACAAAAGGAAGGAAATCGACACTTGAAACCTCATGAACAGGATGTCAGGCTGAGCATCCACTCTGGTATCCAGATCACAAACAGAAATTGACAGCAAAATGGGTTGGAAGCCCACTCAAATGTCCACCCCCTGCCTACCCCAAATAAGAGTGTTTAACAGACATCTAGTTGGATGTCCCCCCCTTGCTTCCACAGTCTAAAGGGTTGCCACCAGCTATATGGACAACAGATATCTAAATTTATAAACCCATTGTTAGGGTTTTAATAGTCACTTTTAACCTAAACAAGAGCGGAGAAGAAAGAGTGCAGCAGTTTTACAGTGGCAGCTCCTATGTAGCATTCATCAAACAATGGGAGGCTTATGCATGGTCAAATCTTGCTCAAATTTGATGAGCTTCTTTGTCACTCATGATCCTATGGTTCAAACAATTGAATCAAGTTGCAGCTGTCACAGCCACACACATCTCTGGTAGAGGTCTTATTTGAATGGTGAAAGGTCATCTGTATTGGCTGAGATTTTGTTGCCTTGTGGGGGATATGTCAATCATCATTCCTACCAAAGCTTGTGTTAAATGACATTTTATGGAGATTGCAGCAATGGAAAATACGGAGTGGAAACTCTTGTGCCTCTTGTTTTGTGTTGTGAGTTGAGATTGTCTTGCGTGGTGAATATTGTGACTCTAGTAAAGCACTCGAGAAGGTATTTGTATCCATTATTGAAATACAGTAGAAGATTTGAGTGTGGACTGATTGGGCCCATGGTTTTTAACACACCGGGTTGGTTTTGCACAAGTCCACGTAAATCATTGTGTGCTTTGTGCTTGTGAATTTTTGGTTGTAAATTCACTTAATTTCATCCTACTAGGCCACCATAAGAATAGAGATTGAGGGCGTCTCCATCCTAACAATCAAGAGGACAATCATCCACAAATCAAGTGCTTCTATTGGTGGATATTGTTGTTGATTGGGTATCAGATGTTGACAGTCCCTTTGTTTGGCTCCTTTTATTTGAAGGAAAGATGGGTAAGTCTCATTAAATTCTCAATAGGAAACATACAAAGGAAAGGCAAAAGGATTTACCAAAAAGGTAAATAAAAAAAAACGAAAATACAAATCAAAATGATTCAACACTAACCACAAAAATTCACAAACATCTAACCAGCCCAATTATTTCCCCCAGACAGTGACAGGCTCCTTTGAAAACAACCTGATTTCTTGCCCTCCATGACAACCAGCAAACCACATGAATCATGAGTAACACTCTTTGTTTTGCTTTTGACATTTTCCCCTTGATTAATATGTTCACTTCTGGCTGAAAATGCTGAACAGTAGTAAAGGTTAGACCATCCTGAACGACCTACTGTGATAGTCTTCTATGCTTACTGGCTGATAAAGACTGCCCCTCCACAAAGACTGCAAGAAGTATCTGTGTCAGGCCTCCATTTGCTATGAAATTTCTTCCCAACCAACCTCCCAGGGCAAGAAAGCCACTCTGACCTTCAACTGGGACTTTGCTTTCCACAAATTGTTCTCAAACACCCAAGCTTCTCCTCCACTCCCACACAAATCATTATAGCAGCCCTTCAACCATAAAATTTCCTTTGCTGCCTAATTTCCAAGCAGGTCTGTACACCCTGTCTTTAGGCCTAGGAGTCTCCTGAAACAGCTTCAAGAGAGAAGATAAATGTGCAAGTTCCTAGTCCTTGGAATTACCATGCAGCTGCAGATCCGAATCCTACCCAGAGGCACAGTTAAAAGTCCCTACCACCGTATTCTTTGCCTGCTGGTTGTAAGATAGAGTAAACAGCTGGGCATGTCTCCATGAGTGTGCCTTCCCTGATCCAACCATAACACCAGAATTGAATGCACTGACCGTTACTCAGAGAAAAAGTCACATTATTGTAGAAATAATTTCAAACAGTGGAAAGAGGACCAAAAAACAGAGCCCTTAACAGTGGCATCATTACCTGAATAATTGCAGACCATATAACCTCCAGATCTCTCTCAAGCTTACACCACCATTTCGTGAACGATGACTTGTTAAAAAACTACAGGGATTAACTTGGGGGCCTTCAAATTCCCGTGGGTGACAAACTTTACCCCAAGCTATCAAATGCAACTTATTCACTTCCAGATTGCTAACACACCATAGCCATATTCTAAAGTGATACTAGAAGGTATGCTGAACCCTTGCAAGAAGCGAGAAAACAGACATGTAGAACACTGAAATAGTGGATAGAACCTATTCATCAACTTTAAGGAATATACTTAGATAACTATAAGATTCATAAAAATAAGACTTTTAAATACTTAATATCCATAAAAAACAGTAATGGTAAAGTTATAGAAGTTATTTATAAGATTAAAGTAGAATAAAGTGAAGAAATATTTCTGAAGTGTTACATGATAGGAGGACATCTTTGAAATTAAAAAGAAAATTTTATAATTATTCACTTAGTTATACTTTATGGATTAGAATATTGAGCAGTAAAGCATGATCATATACAAAAAAGTTAGAGTTGCATAAGTTTAGATGGATGAATGGTAATATTATAAGAAATAAGCCTAAAAATAATTTTATTAGGAACAGAATAAGAGTTATACCAATTGAAGATAGGACAAGAAAAAATCAACTTAAGTAGTTCAATCATTATCCTTAGAAGACCAAGAAATACACTAGTTAAAAAAGAAGAATTAATTAGTACAGAAAAAAGTAAAAAAAAGTAGAGGTAGTCCTAAAACTACTTGATTAGAAATTGTACAAAAAGATTTAAATTTATGTAATTTAATCAAAGACTCAACAATTTATAAAAATATTTGAAAGAAAAGTATTCATGTAGTCAACCCCACAAAATGGGATTATAACTTGGATTGCTATTCTATTTTCCTTTTTGTAATTTTTGTTTTTTAGATATTGATAGCTGAGATTTAATGGATTTAACCCATGATATGTTAGTGTAAACTAAGTGCATTAACCTTAAACAAGAAGAGTACAAGAGATTAAATATGATCCATAAATGGATCTTAACTGGATTCTTAAACGGAACCACTAACACTCACTAATACTTACACTCCCCCTCAAGCTGAAAGATATATAATTTTCATGTCCAACTTATTATAAATATAATCAAATGACACTCAAATTAAGCTCTTGGTAAGAATGTCAGTAAATTCCTCTAAAGATGGAGTGTACAAAGTGCAAATAACCTCTTTAGTCACCAAGTTTAAGATATAATAGCAATCAATCTCAATGTGTTTGGTGCACTCATGAAAAGCTTCATTTTAAACTAGGTGAATTACTAACTGATTGTTACAATACATAGGCATGGGTTACTATACAACAACACCACATTCTAGAAGAAGTGACCAAAGCCACATCATCTCACAACTAGCTTCTGTCATTGATTTGTACTCTAATTCACAACTAGAGCAAGAGACGACATTTTGTTTCTTGCTTCTTCAAGTCATGAGATTTCTTTCTACATATGTAAGATATCTTGAAGTAGATTTTTTGTTTATCTTATCTCCAACATAACTAACATCCAAGAAGGTTTCAATCCTCAAGTGACCATTTGCTTGATATAAAAGACCTTTCCTTGATGTACCCTTGATGTAAGCTAATAGTCATTGAATCCCTATCTAGTGAACTTGTCTTAGCTTATACATGAATAGACTTAACAACCTCACTATATAGGTAATATCTAGTCTAGTAACAGTGAGATAAATAAGTTTTCCCACCAACCTTTGATATTATTCAAGATTATCTAGTTCCTTAGTTGTAGTGTTCTAAAACTACAATCAATTGACATACTTTCTAGTTTGCAACCAAGGCTCCCAGTCTCCATCAAAAGATTCAATGCATACTTGCATTGGAAAAGTACCATTTTTCCCTTTGAATATGTAAATTCAATGTCAAGGAAATATCTAGGTCTCCCTATATCCTTAGTCTGAAACACTTTGTTAAGATGTTCTTTAGTTTTATGGATGTCTCCAATATCGCTACTTGTAAGAAGAATATTATCTACATATACAACAAATATAATAGACTCTTTAGTAGTTTGTTTAATAAAGACAGAACAATCCACAATACAACGATGAAACCCCCTACTTAACTTGTCAAACCACGCACATGAGCTTTGCTTCAAGCCATAAATAACTTTCTTTAACCTGCAAACCTAGTACTACCCTTGAGCAACATAACCTAGCAGTTGCTCCATATATACCTTTTCAATGAGATCTCCATACAGAAACACATTTTTGACATCAAGTTGGTGTAATTCTCACTATTGATTCACAGTAAGTGAGAGAAGTACCCAAATAAAGTTGAGATGGGCAACCGAAGAGAACGTCTCAACATAGTCAACTCTATACTCCTACGTAAAGCTACAAGTAATTAGTCGAGCCTTGTATTTGTCCATAAAACTATCAAACTTATATTTTATAGTGAAGACCTACTTGCAAGAGACTACATTGATGTCTACAAGATAAACAACTAACTTCTATGTACCACAGGACTATAGCACAACTACCTCATCATCCATAATAACTTTCCAATATGATAGTTGTAATGTCTCCTGATATGTACCTAGAATAGACTCAAACAAGAGTACCACAACAAAAGCATGATAGGAGGAGTTTAAATGATTATAGTAAATAAAATTGGCAATGAGATGTGTGCAAATACATATACCTTTGCGAAGAGCAATAGGAAGATCATGAGAGAAAGACTCAACTTGGCTTGGTGGACTGGCAAGAGGGGTTGCAGAAGGCAATGCCTAAGAAGTTGTCAAAGGATGTTGGTGTCGATGATACACCTATAATAGGTGCTTTCAAACTCTGTTATCTTCACTAGAGTCGTGGCTTAAAAGAGAAAAGGTGATAGTTAGAATAGTTTCATCAGGATTATCCCTAATAGCAATAGGAGTGGGAACAAAAATTAACCTAGTAGGTAAAGAAGGACTCGAAGAGAAGTAGGGTTGATCTTCAAAAAAAGTAACATCAAAAAAGTATAATACCAATAGATAAGGAGGTGATAACACTGGTACCTTTTTTGTGTCTGAGAGTAACCTACAAAAATACACTTAAAGGCACGAGCATCAAGCTTGTCAAGACCTAGAGTGAGGTGTTGAACATAAGTAGTACATCCAAAAATACAAGGGGTAAACACAAAAAGCTCACAATATGAATAAAGATGATGAAGAGGGGTTTCACCCCCTAAAGAGGTGGAGGGCATTCGATTGATGAGATAGGCGACGGTAAGAACCACATTAAACCAAAAATTCTTGAGAATATTCATTTAAAGCAAAAGAGTGCGAGTAATGTCTAAGAAGTGACAGTGTTTATACTTTACAATCCTATTTTATTGAGAGGTGTGGGTACACGTAGTCTAATGAATGGTTTCCTACTCAACACAAAAAGTTTGAAAGGACATGCTAACAAACTTTAAAGCATTATTAATACACAAACACTTAGGTGTAACAAAAAATTGAGTTTTTACTTTATTAAAAAACTTTTGAATAATGAACACAATATTTTGACAATCCTTCGAGAGTAATCATCAACTAACATAATGTAATAACAATAGCCATTAGTAGACACCACACAACTTAAACCTCATACATCATAGTATACAAGATCAAATATAGAGCGATTGGTAGTAAGGGTAACACAAAGATAGGATGAACGACTATGCTTGCCTAACTAACACGACTCACACTTAAAATCAAAAATAGATATCCATAGTAAGGGTTGGCGAAGCTTCTAGAGAGAAGGATGACCGAATTGATAGTACCATAGGAGGGAGGACTCTATAAAAGATAGCAGGACAATAAGGCCATGAGAAGGTGTATCACGAACCAAAACATATACACCTCGATGCTTCTCTTATGGCCCAAATCAATTCTCTTCCCTATTTGCAAATCCTAAAAAATACAATGAAAAGGAAAAAAGGTTATATAACAAGATAATTAAGTGATAATGGCACTTATAGATAACAAATTTACAGAAAGTTCAAGAACATATAAGGTATTTTCTAACCAAATATTGGAGGTAGCCTAGATAAGCCCTCTTCTAGAAATCTGACAAAAATGGTCATCAACAATAGCAATACCATGTAAGGTAGGTAACTATTATAGGAAGATGAAAATGTTAGAACTACCTATCATATAACCAGAAGTTCAGGAATATATAAGGTATTTTCTAACCAAATATTGGAGGTAGCCTGGATAAGTCCTCTTCTAGAAATTGGATAAAAACTATCATCAACAACGGCAATACCTTGTAAGGTAGGTAACTATTCTAGGCAAGTGAAAATGTTAGAACTACCTGTCATGTGTTGTGGCACCCCTAAGTCTATAATTCAAGGACTATTATCCTTAGCTACCATAATTATTCTCATACCTATGGTCGACACCAAGGTTGTAATAGCAAAAGAGTTAGAAGCCTATAACTACATAAATTACTCGTAATCAACTTGCAAAATGGTCACCATTAAGGGTCTTGAAGTAGGAGTGAAACTAGTCAAATCAAAGGATTCTATGGCTACTCTTGCTCACGTTGGTTTACCCACTTTGTCCCAACACTAAACTTACTTATAGTCAATCTTGCCACAATGATGACAATTTGGTCATAAACGGCCATTAGTAGGTTTTCCTTGACCTTGAGAAAATGTAGTAAAAGTTGTAGTATCCATAGAAGCTAATTGAACAAGATGGGATACACGCAAAACCTTTGCAAATGTCTCTTTTAAGTCTGGCATCCGATCAGTCCTTAAAATTTACCCTTAGATCTAGGAAGCCACCTCTAGATTCAACCCTATCAGAAATGCTGTCATAGCTAACTCTTCATGATACCAATTGAAGACATAAATATCAACAGTTGGAGGTTGATACAGATTGAACTCTTGAATGATTCCACGAATGGTACTGTAGTAATTTTACAGAGTATTATTAACTTGCTTGAGAGTGAACAAGTTCTCATATGCATGAAATGTCTAGACAATGTTCTTCTCATGGTTGTATGTTCGTTGTAAGGAGAGCCACATCTGACAAGCTAGGCACAACATGAAGACACCCCAAGCAACAAAGAATTTCATGTTGGCCAACATCCATGAAACAATAGTAGAGTCATCAACCAACCAGTCTATCTAAGTGTTGGTCTTGTCATTAAGTGGATCAGTAGTCAAGTGAGACAACTTCTTGTGAGCCATAACAATAGTCTGAAAACTTTAAACCCACAACAAATAATTAGTTCCATTCAGTTTCTCCGAGATTGGAGTGAAACACTTGATCAAAGGGTCATGACTTCCCATACAGCAGTCACTCAAATCCAACCAAAAGCAACCTAGACTAGTGTGATGTCTTTTCTAAAAAAAGAAGGAACTACAAACAACCACTACAGGTGGCGAGCTGTGAAAAAGGGAGGTATATCAGTTGATTTCTCGCACGATTTTTGTCACCAATCGTCAACCGAGTCTATACACATAGGACCAGCCTTCCACTTTGACACTAAACCCACATCGTGGTCAACATAGCCTACTAGCCCAAACGTCGAAGGCACAATAGCAACAAAGATGTTTGCTTGTACTTACGACCTCATGTCACAACACACGAACCACTCCCTAGGTAGTATCACCCACACAAAAGGCTTGTGACCACCACACAACCAGTGAACAAACGAGCATGTGACTGCAAGTTTGTAGAACTCAAATGTGGAGAAGACGTGCAACTACAGGCACTAGAGATAGATTGACGTAGTGACAACAGCAATCAACAGTAATCAAAGATCAATGGAGAGGTTTTGACTTAGGGTTAGGGAGAGTGATTAGGCTATAATACCATGTGTAAACTAAGTGCATTAACCTTAAACAAGAAGAGTACAAGAGATTAAATATGATCCATAAATAGATCTTAAATGGATCCTTAAACGAATCCACTAACACTCACTAATACTCACAACATTAAATCTAAAGTTATTTAGGTTAGATAGGTATTGTTTGTTACAATCATAAATTTTTTGAATTTTTATATGCATTTTCAGTAATATTAAAATTTGAGGTGAAATTCATTACATATTATCCATGTTAGGTTAGATATTGTCCTTTTAGCTTATATCAAAGTGTTATTTTGTTATTTACAAAATTTCTTTAAGTTTTCGTTAATTTATAGAATTTTCTCTATTTCTTTGTAATTTCCACTTTTAGATGTATTTATGAAAGAAATGTAGTAGATTTGCCTCATGTTGTGTTAGACCTAAAGTCTCCTTTACTAGATGTATATTTTTGTAAATTTCAAATGAATTTCTTTTGAATTTTATGTTTTTTTAATGAAATATATGTCATTAACTAATTATCTAATGATGTATATGTTTTCTATTTTCAAGTTTAAATATGGCAAGCTCCCATTTGTCTTACACTGAAGACAATGGAAGCAATGGTGATAAATAAGTTGGTGGAAGGTCAAATGACCTAAAATGGTTGCATGGATTTTCCATTAGTAATGACAAGGAAGATGTACTGCAAGTATTGCAGGAAAAAAACGAGTAGTGGTGGTGTGACTCAATTGAAACAGCATCGTGTAGAAGGTTACAGCAATATTGCCAAATGCAACATATGCTCTCTTATTGTTTGAGACCAAATGCGGGAATTATTGAAGGATATAAAGGAAAATAGATTAGTAAGGCCAGAAGAGATGAATGTTTCAAAAGATATTGTTTGAGCAAGAACACAACATGGGCATAAGTAACAACATTCCAAGGCCATTCCAGTCAACTCAAATGATGGCATAGCTTATCCTCAAATGATGATGGCACCGGCATCACCTAGGTACATGCCTCAAAAAGTATGTTTCATTGTAATTTGACAAGTTTGAATCTAATGAAATGATTTCTCAACTTAAGAAGGTAAGGTTGAATACAAAGAGCCTTATACATAGGGATTACTCTTTTGTTGTGAATATCTAATAAGTAATTAATATATGTTAAAATTTCGTTATAAGCTTTGTTAAATTTCTAAGAGATTAATAATCAAATGATCACCAATGAAGATATTGTTGTAAACATAACATACCAGGGGTCATTCCTAGCTCAAACATTCGAGACAATATTTTCTTCTGTAGAATCAGCTGCTGACCTAACCAATTTTTTGACAATGGCCCACCCCAACTACAATAACAAGCAACAATAACAATCAATTCCTTGATTTCACTATGTAAGGTCAGCTAAATGAATCAGTTCCATTTATTTCCATCCATCATTAAATCTTCAGTTAAATTATATAATTTTATTTCCATCCAATTTCAACATCATTCAACAACTTAATGTATTGTGTTGTTAGAAAGAAAGGAGAAAAAATAGAACATTTTCCGACATAGATTATGCACAGTACAAATACCCACTACAAGTGTGTAGCCAAATCACAATTATGGTGTAAAATAAGCATGATCCCCTTGAATAGGTATGAGAAAAAAAATTAAAAAAGGTGAACATGTCCTCTTAGATATATTTGAACATGTCCTCTTATGTAAATAGCAGCTTCCATTAAACCTAGAACGTGTAAAATTTTAGAACAAATCCTCTGGTGGCTGATTCTTGACTAAATTCATGGTCTTACAGCTAAAATACAGCTATTTACAATATTTCTGTTCTTGTCAGTTTTTTTAAAATAAAGGTCAAGCGATTGTCAATGAAAATAAGAAACATCCAGCATGAAATAAAAGAGAAGAAAAATAGAATTTAGATAGCAAAACCCTTGCCTATTCAGAAATATAAAATTCTGCAGAACAAAACATTGTTGGTAGCTTGGGATGGAGAAGATGATCTTGTTGTACACCTTTGTTCAGTGATATTGAGGTGGGCACCCAGGCACCACCAAGGTGCCTTGGTGGAAAATGCATTACAAATGGAAGTGCCTAGACCCAAAACCCTTCCAAGTGCTGAGTGGGACAAGACTCGCACCTAGGCACCAACCAAGCACTTCCAAACACCCATTAAATGGGTCAATGGATCCCTTTTTTCACAATCCAGAAGTTTATTTTTAAAAATCTAGATGTTTAAAATCCAAATGTTCAAAAATCAGATGTTTAAAATCCAGAAGTTCCATTTTAAATGTCCAGATGTTTATGTTTTTTAAAATCCAGATTTTTTAAACTAGATGTTTAAAATTTAGTTTTCAGTTGTTTATTGTTAGTTATTTGATTTGTTGTGGACTTGTGTGATTTAGGCATTTATTCGTTATACTTTTTTTGACACTATATTACATGGTTCACTTCCTACTGAATGTTTGTGCTTTGAAAATCACTATTTAGTTATCTTTGGTATTTTTTCTGCAGATTACATTTCTTTTGTTTATAATCAGGTTAGATTTTTTATAAAAAATGTACAAATATATCAAAAAATACCTTTTACATGTGAAGTCAAAGATCTTGTTTAAACACATTTTTTATAATTGCAGTTACCAAATTGAACATAACTAGAAATCAGGGAAATCTGAGACAACCTCCATTGGACCTATGGTCACGAAAAGAACATTTGTAGAATTTTTTAGGTCTATGAAGCTTTATTCCAACTTAGACAAGGTGATCACTCGTGTCAGGAACATTGTAGCATCTTTCGAGGATTGATAAATGAGCTTAACATTTATCAGTCTCCCACCTCTAATGTTAACACATTTAGACAATATAAGGAGGAACTTACTATGGCCTTCTACCTTGCCAATCTCAATTCAGATGTTGCGTCTCAATTCGAGGACATGTATTGAGTGTTGATAGAATGCTAGATTTAACATGTCCCTACCCAAACATCCTATGCATCTGCTCCTACACACGTTGAACAGTCCACTCTTATAATCTTTGGTAGTCATGGATGTGGGCGTAGTGGAGAACGAAGTGACCATCAATGACTCAAATGTTAGTGGTGTGGATGTTTTGGGTACAAGTCTAAGAAATGCTTAGACAAATTTCCTCATCTAAAACCATCTCCACAAGTCAATCTTAGTGTGAATTCCTCAAATATGGCGAATGCAGACTTAGATCAGATGGTTACCATTTCCCAATCAGACTATAAGTGTTTTCTTCAGTCATAGGGAACTACACCTATAGTCATGGGAGCTTTTCAGACCACTCCATCATCTCATCTAGGTACGAGTATCACATTGATTACTTCCAATGACGACCCCTGGGTTATAGATTTAGGAACTTCTTCACACATCTCAGGTACATCTTCTTTATTTGACTACCTAAATAGTATTCCCAACAAGTTTACCATTACAATTTCGAATGGTCGTTCATGCCATGTTTTTGGTGAAGGGGAGGTCCAAGCCTCCTCCAAACTAAGGTTGAACGATGTCCTCTATGTACCTGAATTTTCATTCAATCTCTTATCTATTAATGCTATTACTGTCCAGTTACAATACTCAGTTACTTTCTACCTTTTTCATGTTACCTTTCAGGACTTGCAAATAGGATAGAGGATTGGTTTGGGTCGTAGATGGATGATTAAGGAGGTGTACTTGCTGGTTTGTGAGATGTTCCTCGTGAGTTGATCGTGTGCTTGTCAAGTACAGACACTTCAACTTTGTGGCACTACCGCTTGGATCATCCATCATGGGCCAAACTTCGTTAAACTCTCCTATGGATGTTTATTTCTTCTTTCAACTGAGTCTTGTCAGCTTGGGAAACATCATCGTACTACCTTTAAGCATCTTCATCTTGCATCGTCTATTAGTATGTTTGACCTTGTCCATTGTGATATTTGAGGTCTTATTCGTGTCGTGTCTATTTTAGATCACAAATATTACATTATCTTTATTGATGATTTTTCTCAAGTGTCTTGGGTATATTTGTTAAAAGATCATCAAACTATTCTGGATGTTTTTCAAACCTTTTTAGCTGAAATAAAAACTCAGTTCTCCATTTGTCCAAAAATTTTAAGAACTAACAATGTTCTTAAATTTGTTTAACATGAATTTCAAAATGTATGTGTTTCTCATGATATCATTCATCAAATGACTTGTCCTTACACCTCTTAACAAAATGAGGTGGCTGAATGCAAACACCGACATATTCTTAATGTGACTCGCACTCTCTTGGTTCATATGCATGTTCTCAAGTATCTCTGGTCTGATGTCATTCTTACTGCCACTTATTTGATCAACAGGATGACCTCCACATCCTTGGGAGGTGCTATCCCTATCCAACGTCTTATACCTGAAATTGAACTTTTTTCTATTACCCCTCGTGTGTTGGGATGTGTGGATTTTGTTTAAAATCTTTCATCGAGGTTAGATAAGTTATCCCCCAGGTCTATCAAGTGCATATTTGTCGGGTACTCTCGCACCTAGAAAGGATATCGTTTGTATTATCCTCCTACTAGGAAATACTATACTTCCATAGATGTGGCATTCTTTGAGTCTCAGCCCTACACTACTTCTACGAAAACTTCTCCAGCAAGTCCTATTTCTGAAAGTATTCCTATTCAAACCTGCTCTCCTCCTCCATTGAGCCTTATTCCTCATGCCCTAGAATCTGAAAATTTTAGTACCAATGATGTTGATGAAACCTTGGATACTTATGCCACAAATTTTGGAAGCTAGCCTATACAAGACAAAAATGATCAACCTATATACCAAGTATATTGTCGAAGACCACGGCCACCAGCTCTACCTACACCTTCTCCTTCCACTGCTCTTGTTGGTGAGTCTACTTCTTTATTGTTTGATGATAACTTACCTATTACCTTACAGAAAGGGACATGCTCATGCACACAACATCTCTTATCTTATGTTGTCTCCTATGCTAGCCTAAATTTCGACTTTCGTACATTTACTCTATCCATTACTTTTGAATATTTGCCTAGGGATCATCATGAAGCACTCTAGATACCTCATTGGAAGACTGCTATGGATAAAAAAATGGATGCTCTGCTCTTTCATGGTACTTAAGATTTGGTTCTTTGTCTTGATGAAGGTAACGTAGTTTCATGCAGATGGGTTTATACCATCAAATGTCACCTAGATAGTTCTATTGACAAGTACAAGGTGCGGTTGGTGGTTAGAGGATTCTCCCAAGAGTATGGTATTGATTATTCCGAGACCTTTTCTCCTATTGCTTGCCTTGATTCCATTCATGTGATTCTATCTATAGCTGTGAACAAATCATGAGGGTTGACACAACTTGACGTCAAGAATGTTTTTCTATATGGAAAACTTAATGAACAAGTATTTATGGAACAACCGCTCGGTTATGCTACTCAGAAGAACAATCAAGTCTATCTGTTCAACAAAGTAATTTATGGACTTAAGCAAAGTCCAAAAGCCTGGTTTGAAAAATTTAGCAATGTCATGTGGAGTCATGGTTTTGATAGCTACAAGGTGGATCACTCTATCTTTACTAAGCATACAAACAAGGGAGTTGTTATTATTGCAGTATATGTTGATAACATGCGTTTAACAGGTGATGATCCTCAAGGCATAGAAGAAACAAAATGATTTCTTCAAAAAATATTCACCACCAAGGACATGAGATCACTAAGATACTTCCTTGGCATCGAGCTAGCTTATTCCAAGTGACATCTATCTTTATCTCAAATGAAGTATACATTGGATTAATTAAAGGAAATCGGGCTTAAAGGTTGCAAACCAGAGCATACTCCTATAGAACAAAATCATTTTTTTTGGGATGAAGACTCTCCTCCCTTTGAAAATATAGGGAGATAGAAGAGACTAGTGGGAAAATTGATATACTTGACTGTGACAATACCAGATATTTTTTATGTTGTAAGTCTACTGAATCAATTCATGCATACCCTGAAACATGTCTATTGGAAAGGGGTTCTTCGTGTTCTAGCTTACATAAAAAATGTCTTAGGGAAGGGTCTTCTATATCAAAAACATGGACACTTGTAGGTTGAAGGGTACTCTGATACTAATTATGCAGGAGACAAAGCTGATAAGAAGTCTACCTCTGACTTCTATACTTATCCTGGTGAAAATCTAGTTACCTAATGAAGTAAGAAACAAAATGTGCAGAAGCTGAATATCAAGCTATGTCACAAGCTATCATAGAACTTATTTGGTTGAAGACATTATTGCAAGAATTACAAATTAATGTAAACTTATCCATTCCTATACACTGTGACAATCAAGTAGCCATTATATCACCAACAATCCTACCTTCCATAAAAGGATGAAGCATGTCGAGGTTGACTGTCACTTTATCAAAGACTATATGGCCAAAAGGATCATCTCCACACCTTTCACTCGATTTGAAGATCAAGTTGCTGATATTTTCACTAAAGGATTTTGTACTAATGTTTTTGAACATCTTTGTAACAAGTTTGATATATATGCTCCAACTTGAAGGGGATGTGTTAGTACTTAAAACTTAAGTATAGGATCCATTTATACTTAAATGGATCCATGTAACTATATATTCTCTTGTACTTCCTATCAGTAAAGTAGTGAATGGAACTTTTGTAAAACCCTACTGTTCAACTGTTTACACATACCGACCAGCTATGTTGGTAGGCTGGTAGGCCTCCTTTCTTCTCCATGACAGTCACTGTTCTTATGTCCAGTTCTTCTATGCCATCTACATCAGACACTATCTCAACATTCCCAAGTGTGGTCCAAAGCCCAAACAGCACAAACATTGGTTGGGCTTCCAGCATTCCCCCTCTCCTACTGATCCTTTACACCACCAGCACTCACCACACTGTCCCCATCTTTGGCAATATGTGAGGACATCATGTACTTCTAGAGATCTAGGAGTCATGGCAGCCTCTCCAACCACTAGCCAAGCATCCATGGTTAGGCCATCTTTCATCCTTGCCAGTTGTACATTGAATTTATAAGCTTTCCATCCAAGGCTAGTATTAACTTCTCATTCCAGCCATGAAAATGATTAAAATAATAGTTGTGAATGAAGATGTCATGTGACTTTTCCCAATGTACAATACAGAATACGGAGATAAATCATATTGCTTTCCATTGACTTGCATTAGGATAGCTTCAAACAAATGCAGAGTAAGAAGCTTACACAGCCTTTATTGTCTCTCCTTTACCTACCCATGAAGATTCCCCATACGAGCCCAAGCAAGAAAAGATGGTCCACCAAAGAAATCATTGAGATCTTGCTCACTAATGTTATAACCCTGAAATTAATACAGCAAATTTTAATTAAACAATAACCAGTATAATGCACCTGCTTCCCTCAATGTTTCATTTTGATAAACAACAAATCATTATAGACTACAATGGTGTCTATAGAAGATTAATTCCAGGATAACCTAGTTTTTCCCACTAACAAAAGAAAATCAATACAAATATTGTTTGAAGTTTTATATATGAGGGTGAGTCTTGTCACAATGACAAGATAGCTCCATGGTGACTTCAAGGTCATGGATTCAAATCATAGAAAATAGTCTCCCCACTTGGAGAAAAGGCTACGTACGAGTAAAACCTTCCAAAGCCCAAATTGATAAAAACCTCACACAATAAATTTTCCTTTTATACAGAATTATTATATATGACTGTAAAGGAAAATTTCATAGAAGTGCTATTTACCCAGTTATACTTTATTACTCAAAATACTAGATTATAAAATATAACCATATGCAGAATTAGTGTTGTAAGAATGTGAATGCTTAAATTGATTATTGATAATATTATAAGAAATAAACTAAAAAATGACTTTATTAGAAATAAAATAGGAGTTGCAACAATCAAAAATAAAATAAGAGAAAATTAGCTTAAGTGATTTAATAATAGCCTTGAAAGGCCAAAAGATATACCAAATAAAAGAGGAAAATTAATTAATGCAAAAGATACTAAAAGAAGTAAAGAATAACCTAAAATTACTTGCATATAATCATACAATTATAACATAATGGTTTAATTCTCATATGACAAGTTAAATATTATATATTTAACTATTATTTAACTGTTGATGTTATACACTTTTTCATTCTAAATAGTTTACATAATGAATTACTCTAGGAGATTTTTCTATCTTCTGTCTCAATACCGCTCCTATAGCAAAATCAAATGCATTATACATTAACTCAAATGGATAACTCTAATTAGGTGTTTGAATTATAGGAGTTGAAATTTATGTAATTTAACTAACTATGTGACTATAGAGAAAAATACACAAAAGAAAAAGATTCATGTAGTTGACACAACATACTAAAATTATAATTTAAATTGTTGTTGTTACAAAATTATTATATATAAAAAGAATTCCCATCTATTTTCCAAGACCAAACCCTAATGTTCATCTATATAAATTAATCAAACAGCCTAAAGGATTATTTAGGCAAGTGACAAAGTTAGAGGTTAAACTTCCATCAATCTTAGAGTCATTGGCATAGTAGTTTCAAAGACAGAAATACAAGAAGTGGCAAAATTCATGGGTTGCAAGACTAACCTTAGGCATACCTCTTTCTAAGAAGAAGCTGAAAAGAAAAAATTGGCAGCCAGTGATTGGCAAGTTTGAACGTCGTCACTCAAGATGGGCTAGCAATTTTGTCTTATGGGCTAAGGTGACTCTCATATCATTAGTCCTGCCCAATATGCCGATTCACTATCTCTCTGTGTTTAAAATCTCAACATCAATTGTAAATCAGCTCGAGTAGATACAAAGGAGGTTCTTCTAGAAAGGTGGAAGGAAATATCACTACTCTGGTCTCCAACTCATGGCTTGGAAAAAAATTACTCAATCTAAGTATGAGGGTGGTTTGTGCATATGGTGTCTTTGCTCCATGAATCTAGCATTACATGGAAAGCAAATATGGCACCTCGATGAGAGGTCATCTACTCCATGCTTATAGGTAGAAATCATAAGGATAAAATGAATCACACTTGGCAGGAGCTTGGGGAGGGTTGGTTAAGTGTCAAATATAACTAGTAGATGGAGGAACACACTAGAGGTGGAAAAGTTAGTTAGGTGAGGGAATAAGGTGGTGGTTGGAAATGGAGATGGGATCAATTTTTTGTGGGGCGGTTGGGTGGAGAGTGGACCCTTGGCTTCTACCTTTCCAACACTGTACTCAATAGCATCTTCCACCACAATATGTGTTGGTAAGAGTTTTCAACATTCTAACACAGGGATTGGGTGAGATGTCCAATTTTGTACAAATCTAAGTGATACAAAATCTTCTAAGCTAATCAACTTTCTTTCGTTAATTTACCCTCATGGTTCTCATCTGATTTCTTTAGAGTCACATTTACAAGTGTGGCATTGGAGCAAAGACAGCATATTCTCTGTCAAATCCATGTACCAACTACTCACCTTTGCAAGAGTCAAGCAACGACAGATGAAATTTATATAGTGTTCCCACCAAAGTCCAGTTCTTCACCTAGCAATGATGACACAAAGCAACAGAGTGCTTTCTTAAGGGAAGAGACTTCTCAATGGCTATAATGTATAGATTCTGACTATCAAGAGGAGGAATGGTGTCACTTACCATTTGACTACCCCTTGGTGAAACACCAGTGGTGCTCATGGTTAGGTGTGCACAATCACATGAGATGGGATATGGCCTAATTCTGGGAGAGGTGAACCACTATGCGGAAGGAAATTTGACTTATAGTTCCACATGCAATTTGGTGGAGGTGGTAGTTGAAGGAATAGCAAGGTATTCCAACATGTCCAATGCAACAGTGAGCATTTTTGGGCCAATGCTAAAAATTGTGTAGTGTAGTAGTCTAGAATGTGGTGAGCACAAGGTGTATGTGATGATGCTAAGGTTCAAGCGTGGCTCCACACTTTAGTTACCATCTGATGTTGTTTAGGTTTAGTTTCTCGATTTAGCACCAATACTTGCTTCTTTTTCTTTCTTGTCTTAGTTTTCCTTTGTTCTTAGTGCCCAGTGGGTTTCTCCTTGGAAACTTTTAAAGGTATTGTCTTGATTTGTTTTCAGCTGGCCTATGATCTGTGTAGAATCCTTGATTCTACCCATTTTAATATATTTATCCTTTGTTGCTGCCCAAAAAAAAGTTGAGACTTAAGCCCAGCTTGATAAGGCTTTTGAAAACCCAAGCATTTCAACAAGCTGGGTCTTTAATGAATTAGCTTATGAGAAGAACTCTTAGAAGTTAATAAGGTGTGACAAAAATTCAATTTGGAAAATAAGTGTCCTAGAGAGCTTTTAGTTTGTAGCAAAAATCACGATATTAGAAGCTTCAAAAGCAATACTTTCGAGCTTCTAAAAGTATGGTTTTTGAAGAAACATTTAAACTAAAAAGAAAAAGTGGAAAGCTGATAAACTGAGCACATTTGGGGCATTTGTCTAAGCTTTTGAGCCCAGAATCATAAACAAACTGACCCTTAATTGGCATGATAGAAAGTGCTTGACAATCTTGTGAGGAGGGTAAGGGATAAAATTTGTCAGTGTTAGTGGGCACACAATGGGACTAATTAGCTAAATAGAGTATTTTGCAAATGATGAGGATTTCAAGAGGTGGTTCAAGCGATCCCCATTCAGCTTAAGAGGATATAGATCTACTTTGGAGGGTGAACAGATTAGATGATGGATGGAATATCAATTAGAACCTCTTCAGAGCCATTCAGCAATCAAACTAGAGTATCTACAACCACCATTTCTTTTTAACTGTATTTCTTTTTATATAGCATTTCTTTTAATGAGAAAGCATTTTTGCAAGAAATCAACTCCTAAAATCAGGGTGAAATGCTATTTGAACTTACCATCACTGACGTAACATAACAAAACATGGACCACCAAGCGAAAAAACAAAATCAGCACCAATAAGATGACACTCAGAATACAACAAATTCAAGTACCTTGAAGACCTTCTTCCACACGGCCTCTTGCCCTGTAAATGCAAGAGGCAAGTTAACTCCTTGAAGAGCCATCCAATCTATCTCTTTTTCCCATCTTCTCCAGTCCCACCAGACAAAAGAATCTGAAGAAATATAGTATATGTCTGTAAGCAAAATTACTTGTTAAATTTTACAAAGAAACACCAATGATGAAGACTACAAAAAAAAAGCACCACAATTTCTAAGTGTGAGTATTATGTTTCAATTGCTACATCTAACATGGGTGAGATAAATGCAGGACAATGAATAAAAATCATTTAAAAATAAATAAACATTAAACATATTCCCATATTAAATTAAAACATGTCAACAGTTGTCTGTTCATCTATTTATCAGTGTATGTAACAAATTCATAAAGTAGCATGATGGATGCAAAAAATCTATTATACAGTTATATCAAGTTTGTTTATGTTATTGGAGCAAACAATGAATGACTAGTTCATTAAACTCCTAGATGGAAGGGATTTTACCAAAAAGAAATCCTATTATCTTCTAGTGTGGAGCTTAGAGAAATAATGATTTATTATGAAGAAGCACAGGAAAGGGGAAGAGAGAGAGAGAGAGAAGAATATTGTCCTCTTACAACTTGAAGTAACAACATTTTGATAATAACTCCATGGCACTGGCCGTTTAATCATTATAATATCCTCTTGAATACGAGGTAGACAACCCGGTTTAGGAACTGTAGCTGCCTGTATGCCACCAGTCTTGTCCCACGAAACATGAGCCTGGCACCAATACTTAAGGTAACAATGGAAGCCAGATGTAAGTTCAACGGCAGAAGTGCCTTCTATCCTGGAACCAACATTCTTGTTAGCGGAAAGAGAGAGGAAGGGTGGAGAAATTATCATTAGATTAAACAACTACATTACAAGAGTATAAATATACTCAACACAATAAACAAATACCCATTTAGACTCTAAATGGATCCAAAAGACATAACACAACAACACAAATACATTAACACTCTCCCTCAAGCTGAACTGTATATCAAATAAGTTCAGCTTGTTACATAGATTTTCAAAGATTTTGATTTCTAGTCCTTTAGTAAGAATATCAACCAATTAATCCTTAGACCAAGTAAACAGAGTAGATATAACTCTTCTTAAGACATTACCCTAGATAAAGTAACAATCAACTTCAATGTGTTTGGTTCACTTAGGAAAAGTAAGATTACTTATAATGTAAATAGTAACTTGATTGTCGCAATGCATTGACATGGGCCACGAAGATCAACCCCAAGTTCTTGTAATAAGGCTTTCAATCAAACCATCTCAGACATGGTTTGAGACATACTCCTATATTCAACTTTAACACTAACCTTAGAGATAGCATTCTTCTTCTTGCTATACCACGTAACAAAGTTGTCACCAAGATATGTCAAGAATCTAAAAGTAAATTTTCTAGTAGCGTTATCGCCAGCATATCAAACATCTGAGCATCCTTCAACTCTTAGGTATCTACATTTCCCATAAAAGAGTCATTTTCCTAGAACCTTCTTAATATATGATAATACACAGACAACACTTTGCCAATGTATCTCTCTTAGTGCATGTATGAATTGACTAAGCAAATTTACAGCAAAAGTAATGTTAGGCCATGTTACTATCAAGTAGATAAGTTTTCCAATTAGTTGTCTATATCTACCTAGATTTTCAAATAAAGAAGAATTTTCATTATAAAAAGAAGGATTCTATTCTATAAGAGTATGCTTTGATTGACATCCTTCAAATCTAATTTCCTTTAACAAATCTAAAGCATATTTTCTTTGCAATAAAGGCAGTCACCCTTTGGAATAGGCAAGTTCAATACTCAAAAAATATCTTAGTTTTCTCATGTTCTTAGTGGTAAAGTGTTTGTTCAAAAAGTATTTGATCTTGTCGATACCCTACACATCATTATTTCTCAACAACATATCATTCACATAAATTGCAAGTAGGACAACTCTCCATGGAGTCATCTTCATAAAAATAGAGTGATCAAGTTGGCAGTTGTCAAAGCCACCACTTCACATAACAGTATAGAATTTCTCAAACTGTCTTTGAACTTTGCTTAAGACTATAAATAGCTTTGTCAAGTAAATAGACCTATTGTGTCTCCTCTTAAGCAACATAACTTGGAAGTTGTTCTATTTAAACAGTCTCATCAAGATTACCATATAAAAAAACATGTTTAACATCAAGTTAGACCAAAAGCCAAGACTAATTAACAACCATAAAGAGTAATACCCAAATGAAGTTAAGACGATCAACAAGAGAGAAAGTCTCAAAATAATCTATTCCATACTCTTAAGAGAAACTACAAGCCACCAAGCAAACTTTATACTTAAACAACACTACCATCCGATTGACACTTGATAGTATAAACTTATTTGCAAGAGACTATATTCTCTCTTTCAGGTTGAATAATCAAATTTCAAGTGCTACAAGAAAAGAGAGCATCTATTTCCTCACCTATAATAGCCTTCTAATAAAAAGTTTGAAGTGCACCTTGATAGCTTGAAGGTAATGATTTTGTAAAAATGGCTAAGGCAAAATGGTAAAAAGTGAGATCAAGGTGAGCATAGGATACAACATCTGATAATGAATGTTAGATATAGGATCGGGTGCCCTTAATGCAATACAAAAATCATCTTGAGACGACAAGTAGACAAAAGTGGATGAAAAGTTAGGTTCACCATCAGGAATAGAAGATGACTCAAGAGCAATAGTAGGAGCACATAGTCAACGACTATATACTTGTAATAGTTGTTGATTGGTAATGTCTTGCATAAAAGTATTTTCAAAAGATGTGGCACAAGGACTCTAATCACAAACAACATCTACAAGATGTAGAGGAGGTAAGGAAGGTTGATCTTCTAAGATAAGAGGAGAGAGATCTACTCCATTATCAAAATAGAACTGAAACTCAAAAAAAGTAACATCTCAAGAGGTAAAATATTTACAAGTAAGGGGATGATAAAGGTGATACTCTTTTTAAGTGTAAGAATAACCAACAAAAAGATATTTAATGACAAGCAAACAGTTTATGAAGATTAAGAGTAAAATCTTAAACAAACATAATGCATTCAAACACCTTAGGAGCAATAGGAAATAATTCTCTTTCAAGATAAAGATGATGAAATAGATTAACTCCTCCTAAGGGCATATATGACATACGATTGATCAAGTAAACAATAATGAGAATAACATCAAACCACAAAATCTTAAGAACATACACTTGCAATATAAGGGCACGAGCAACATCAAGAATATAATGATGTTTGTACTCTACAACACCATATGGTTATGATATATGAGGACAAGTGGTTTGATGGATAACACCAAGAGAGAAACAAGTAGTCTAAAAATTTGTTTGCATAAATTTCAAAGCATTATAAGTGCACAAGAGTTTTAAACATACAAAAAATTGATTTTTTATTTTAGCAAGAAAGTTTTTAAAAACATTAAGAGCACTACAATGATCTTTTAACAAATAAACCTAAGTTACATAAGAATAGTCATTGATAAACACAACATAATATTTATGACCAGAAATAAATATAACCCTACTAGGATCTCAGATGTCACGGTGAATAGGATCAAACATATGATTAGACAACACAAGACGTAACTACTTAAAAGTAGCATGATGTGTTTCCCAAGTTGATAAGACTTGTAATTAAAATGAGAGATAAAGATCCAAGGAATGGTCTGACGAAGCTTTTTCTAAGACAAATGACTAAGACGATAGTGTCATAAGAGAAAAGAGTCTGTGCTGGACATACACACAATCAAGCTACAAAATACATAGTCACAAACTAATAGGTATACTCCAGAAGATTGTGGTCTCTATCTCAAACCAATCCTCTACCTCGTTTGCAAGTTCTAAAAGATAACATGAAAAGGAAAGAATGTAGCTAAACACTAAAGATCTTGTTATCATGGAATATCTTGTTCTTTTCTTTAGCTATCCTTTAACTCTCATAGGTTTCATTTCTCAATTCTTTTAGTTCCATGATTTGTAATTTTCTAGCTTATCTTGCTGCGTCCATTTCCAAATTAAATCTCTTAATAGCTCACATTGCTTTATACTCTAATTCAATTGATAAATGGCAAGTTTTGCCAAACACTACTCTATAAGGTAACATCCTTAGAATACTCTTAAATGCAGTTCGATAAGCCCAAAGGGCTTCATTTAATTACTCAGCTCAATCCTTCCTATTAGGGATAATGATTTTTTGTAAGATGTGCTTAATCTACGTATTAGCATTTTCTACTTGTCCATTTGTTTATAGGTGATATGCGGTAGCCATTTTATACATCACTCTATATTTCTTCATCATTGCTTCAAAGCTCTTATTGCTAAAATGGGTACCTCGATCGCTAATGATTGATCAAGGTATACCAAAACAAGAGAAAATATGTAATTTTATAAAGTTGATTACAATTTTGTTATCATAATTTCTAATAGGAATGACTTCTATCCACTTAGAAACATAATTTACAGCTTGAAGAATATAAAGATAACCTTTGGATTAAGGGAATAGCTCCATAAAATCAATTCCCTAGACATCAAATATCTCTATTTCGATAACTGGTATGAGCGGCATCATATTTCTTCTTCTAAGGCGCTCTACTCTTTGACATGGTTCGCATGATTTACAATAATGATATGCATCCTTGAAAATAGTTGGCCAAAAGAATCTACATTGGAGTGCTTTACTACTGTTTTACCTGGATTTAGATAACCACTTCTTGATTAGTCATGGTAGAAAGATAATATACTTTGTACCTCAAAATCTAAGATGCATCTTCTCATTATCAAATCAAGATAATACTTAAACAAGTATAGGTCATCCTAGTAGAAATCTTCGACTTTGAATAAAAATCTCTTCTCCAACATCAACCAATGGGAGAGAGTTAATCTAGTAACTAGATAGTTAATTATATCAGCATACCTAAGGTACAACTCTCATGACAAATAATTGCTCATCTAGGAAGAATTTGTTAATAGTTGGATTAGAAGGAGAAATACTTAATCTAAATAAATGATCTACTACAACATTCTCATATCCCTTCGTATCTTTGATTTCAATATCAAATTTCTATAAAAGTAGAATCCATCTGATTAATATGGACTTCACATCCTTTTTAGTCAACAAATACTTAAGGATAGAATGGTCGGTGAAAATAATAGTATGTGACCCTATTAAGTATGACCTAAATTTTTCTAAAGCGAATACTATCGCCAAAAATTCTTTTTCTGTCACAGTGTAATTTAATTGAGCTTCGGTCAAGATCTTGCTAGCATAATAGACCACTCGAGGTAATTTGTCTATCATTTGTCTTAATACAACACCTATTGCATAATCTGAAGCATTAGACATAAGCTCAAATGGTAAGGTCCAATCAGAAGAATGCACTATAGGTATGGTACTTAGAGCTCTTTTTAATTTCTCAAAGAATTCCTAACATCAAGGAGTAAAGTCAAAAGTTTGATTTTTTGCTAAAGGCTATCAAAGGTTAAGCAACCATACTAAAATTTTTATTAAATCTTCTATACATCCTGCATGACCAAGGAAAGCTCTTATATCTTTTACAGATTTAGAAATTAGTAAATTTGAAATTAAATCCACCTTAGCTTTATCCACTTCTAATTCTTTCTTTGATACTATATGACCAAGGACAACTCCTCTTTAGACCATGAAATGACACTTCTCCTAATTAAGTACAAGGTCTTTTTCAATGCATCATTTGAGCACTAGGTTTAAATATTCTAAACATTTGTCAAATGAATATCCAAAAACTGAGAGATCATCCATGAATATTTCTAAGAATCTGCCAATCATGTTAAAAAAAAACACATGTCATGTACCTTTGAAACATAACACGTGCATTACATAATCCAAATAGCATACTTTCAAATGCAAATATTCTAAATGGACAAGTAAATGTTGTTTTCTCTTGATCTTCTAATGCTACAAGAATTTAGTTATACCTTGAGTAGCTATCAAGGAAACAATAAAATTCTTTTCTTGCCAATTTGTCCAATATTTGATCAATAAAGGGCAAACGAAAATGATATTTCCATGTGGCTACATTTAATTTCCTATAATCAATGCAAATTCTCCACCTGATTTATATGTGAGTAGGAACCAATTCATTGTGGCTATTTTCCACTACAGTTATTCCAAACTTCTTTGGGATCACTTGTATAAGTGAAACTCACATACTATCTAAAATAGAATAAATAATTCCATGGTTCAACCATTTCTATATTTCTTTTCTTACAACCTCACTAATATCCAAATTAAGTCTTTGTTGTAGGTCCCTAGCAGGTCGAATTTCTTCATTAACTCAAATTCTACACTGGCAGACTCTTAGACTGATTCCTTTAATATCAATCATGGTCCAACCAATAACTTCTTTATATTGTATGAGAACCTCTAACAACTAACTCTTTTGTTCTTTTGAGAGATTTGAAGCAATTATCACAAGGAGAGTCTCATTTTTCCCTAAATATACATACTTAAGTTCTTGTGGTAGGAGTTTCAAGTCTAACTCAAGAGGTTCAATTATAGATGGTTTCCTTAAAGGCCTAGGTTCAAATAATGTATAGTCAAGTGATGTCATAAACTTTACTTCTCCCCACTCTACCTGAACATCAGGTTCATACACCTTGTCTGAATCCAAATTGTGAACAATAGGCTCCTCTGAATGTTGTTCAAGGAAATCTCCTTCTTCATCTTCGCTCTCTTCAAAAATATCAACGAAGTTCACTTCAAAGTCTTCATTTGATTCTTCATAGTTCTCTATCTTTTTCTTAAATATATTCAACTCTACCTTAACATCTCCATAAGATAACTGCATTAATCCATCTCTACAACTGATTAATGCATTAGATGTTGCTAAGAAAAGTCTCCCTAAAATCAAAGGAGTGTTCCTTTTTGATTGAGCGATAGGTTGGGTTTCTATAATGACAAAGTCAACAGGATAGATGAAATCTTAAATTTTAATTAAAATGTCTTCCACGACTCCTAAAGGAGTCCTAAATGAACAAGGATTTTAGTTGATATCAAAGGTCTGCTAGTTGAACAAGGATTTTAGTTAGTTGGAAACTATCAAGTCCTAAGTCTACAAATACACTAGAAAACATAACATTTATAGCAGCCCCTAAATCTAATAAAGCACCTCAAAGTAGGTGTTCCCCATGATACAAGGGATCATTGGGATACCAAAGGCACCATATTTCTTAGGTATTTGTTCAGAAAACTAAGCACTAATAGTTTCTATCAAGAAAACCTTCTTATGGGTCCTACCAATTCTTTTCCTTGTGCATAAGTTCTTAAGAAATTTTACATATGTAGGGACTTGTTGGATTATATCTAAAAGAGGTATGTTCACATTGACTAGTTCAAATATTTCCTTTAGCTTTTCTAAAGATAACTCGTCTCTTCTAGAATTTAATCTATGAGGATAGGGAGCAGCTGTACTTTCCTTAGGTTAGGGTAAGTTAGTAGGAAACTCCTTATTCGAACAGAAGTTAAGCAAATGAAATTTAACTCCTTTAATAGTGTCCACTTCCTCAATTATAGAGACTTTCATAGTATTAGAAGAAGATGGTTGGAGGTTTATTTTGGGTCTCTAATATCCTCTTCCAAATCTAAGTAATGCAAATGCATCCACTCCTTCATCTTGCTCCTTTGAATGTGTAGGCTCTAAAGTGGAATGCATTGAAAAGATGATACCAGACGTGTTAAATCTAGATGCATTAAGTCACTGAAAATACACTTCAGCTTCATCTATAACTTTACTGAGACTAGATTTAGCTCCATCATAAGGCATGTCTATCCCACTAAATACATTAACATTTCCCTGATCATTTTGTGCTGAGATTTCATAAGGATTTTCATTATGCATTTTAATGTTGGTATTAGGCTCAACCTCTTGTCCAATTAAGTATCTAACATATAAAAGGGACATTCATGAGTTTCACGATCAAATAATGAGTATTTATCACAAGTGGGGACAAGAGGGTACTTGAATTCAACATTAAGACAGTTATTTTCATCCATAACTGTGTAACCAAGTTTAATTTACCTAACCTCCCTATCAGTAGATTAATCCTTTAATCTCTACAAAAGGCAACTTTAGTTTTTTGAAGTTTGAATTCAAATCTGCATAAAGATGCAAACAGACTTATGGTAAAGCCTCTACACTATTTAAGATGTTATAACTTAAGATGTTTAAGATTAAGCATTCATAAATTATTAACATGATATAATGTATGCTACCCAAGAAGTGTCATTTACCAATCAAATAATTTGATGGTCTTTATAGCGAAATAGATTGGATTCACAGTACATGTTATGATTCAATTTAGCTCCAACAAATTACTTTGGTTATAAAAGTATCAAACCTCTTATACCATTGTCTAAGGGATTCTTGAGCTTACAAACAAAATCTGATTCTAATTTTTCCTTTTTATACAAAGTCTATAGGTTGCTCCATCTAGATCTCTTCTTCTAAATCACCATGCAAGAAAGTTGTTTTCACATCTAACTATTCCAACTCTAAATTCTTTACTACAACAATAGCTAAAAGAACTCTAATAGATGTGTCTTACCATTAGTGCAAAAACTTCATTGTAATCCACGCCTTCTTACTATGAGTAACCTTTTGCAACTAATCTTGCCTTGAATTGGACTCTTTGATTGCCTTGAGTTTCAATCTTTCTTTTGAATACACTCACTTACAACCAATAATATTTTTACCTTGAGGACACTTCACCAAATCCCATGTCTTATTTTTCTAAAGAGATTGAAGCTCCTCCTGTATGGCTCCCATCCAATGTACGGCATCTAAACCCTTTATGGCAATACCATAGGTTGATGGATCAGCAACTTCCTCAACCTCATTTACTACTTACAAGGCAAAAACAATCATATTACTGAATCTATACTTTTGTAGACGTTGAACATCCCTCCTGGGTTAGTTCCTAGCCACACATCTCTATTGTGTTTCCTCCACAATCTAATCAACATGGTTGTCATCCAAGTCCAAAGGTGGCTTGTCACCTAAAGTACCCTGATTAGTAATAGTTAGCTAATCATATTAAACTCCACCTGTTCAGGAGTACTAGGAGCATCTTAAACAGTAATCTTCTCTCCATTCTATATGAGGTAAGCCTCATCAAAAGTGACATCACCGCTGTGAATCACCTTCTTTGACTCTATATCATATATTCTGTAGCCCTTTACGCCTATCCCATAGTCCACAAAAATATCCTTCTTGACGCAAAGCTCAAGTTTACCATTGTTGACATGGTAATAAACTGAACATCCAAAGATCTTCAACTTGGAGTAGTAAACAGCCCTGTTTGACCAAACTTCATATGGAATCTTGTCATCAATGGCATTAAAAGGTAACTTGTTGACAAGATAGGAAGTTGTGTTAACAACCTCAATCCAAAATTTCTTTTCTAAACCAGCATAAAAGAGCATGCATCTAGCTCTCTCCAACAATATGCGATTGAGACATTCAACCATTCCATTTTGCTGCAAAGTGCCTCTAACTATGTAGTGTCTTGAAATTCCTGCATCTTTGTAAAACTCATCAAATTCATAAGAGCAAAACTCTAGTCCATTATCTATTCTCAAATACTTCACCTTTCTTCCAACTTAATTTTCGACGAAAGCTTTCCATTGCTTGAAACTCTTGAAAGCCTCATTCTTATATTTTAAAATGAAAACTCAATGCACGCATGAATAATCATCCATAATAGAAAGAAAGAATATGGAACCTACTAGAGATGGTTGTTGAGATGGTCCCTAACAATCCACATGAACATAATTTAATGTTCTCCGAGTTATATGCTCTCCCTTTCCAAAATGCATATGTTTCTGTTTCCCAAAGATGTAATGTTTGCACAAATCAATATCTACAAATTTGTGTCTATCCAACCTACCCAAACTGCTAAGCTTCTTGCATCCCTTTCTGCCCTAAGTGACCCATCCTTGAGTGTCAAACAGCAAAAATAGATTGTTGATCTTCACTAATAGCTGCAGCAACTAAACCAACAACAAGAGAACCCTGTAAAATATACAACAATCCATCTTTGATTATTTTCATTACAACCATAAAGCCCTTTGAGACTTGTAGCTTGCCTTTTCACCTGAATACTTGAATCCCTTGGAATCAAGTGCCATTAAGGAAATCAAACTTTTGCCCAACTTAGGCACATACGAAACATTCTTAAGTGTTCTCACTGTACCAACATGCATTTTAAATTTTATTATTCCAATGTCGGCTCTATTGCAAACATCATTGTTTGCCAAAGTTACCTGTCCACCATCCACCCTTTCATAAGTGTGAAAGTACTCCCGGTTGGGAGTCATATGGTGAGATGCACTAAAATCTAAAATCCAAAACTGATATGAGTAGACACTACATGAAACTGTCAAGGAGAAATCACAATCTGACGTTGAATCATCCTTTTCTGCAACAGTTGCATTGCCTTTAGATTTTAGTTTTTAACAGTTTGCTTTCCAATGCCCCTTCTCCTTGTAATAGTTGCAAGTATCCTTAGAATACCTCCATTTAGACTTGCTTCTTCCTCTATGCTTGTTGTTATTTTTATAATGGCGTTCCTTAGAGTCTGTATGATGTGCAAACAAACCAAAACATCCTACATCATTACTATCATGAGTAGTCATATACCTTAACTCCCTAAAATGCAAGTTTGATCTCACCTCCTCTAATGTGATTGTATCTCTACCAACCACAAAAGATTGTACAAAGTTCTCATAAGAGAGCGAGAGTGAGACCAACAAGATGAGAGCTACATCCTTATCGTCCACAATAACGCCAATGTTCCTTAACTCCATGAGAATGATATTGAACTGCTCTAAATGTTGCTTCAATGGTGTTCCTTCCTTCATCCTTAGGGAGAATAATCTTTGCTTCAGCAATAACTTGTTGGTGAGAGACTTTGTTATGTACAAGGTCTCCAACTTATTCCACAGTCCGAATGCAATTATCTCATTAGCAACTTCAATAATAATCTCATCCGACAAGCATAGCAAAATAATTGAATGTGTGTTCTCTTCTTGCTGCTCAAGTTCTACAGATTTCTTATCTAATGTTGACTCCTTATTGAAAAGAGTCCAAATGCTTTGTTGCTTCAATAAGACCCTCATTTTAATCTGTCATAAACTGAAGTTATTTTTTCCATTGAACTTCTCTATTTTTAAAGTTGATGTTGTCATCTGAAAAATTTTGTTAGATGCAACCAATATTCTGAAACACAAGTGCAACTCAAATGCAAATATTACTGTCCCAAACAACCAACATATATAAGTTACTGATTCCAAGAATACAAATGCAAGTACTAAAATATTGAAATGCGGTTGAATGCCCTAATTTTCAAATCCAGAAATCCCCAAACGTCCATAGCAAATTAAATGCAAGATTGCATTTACGAAAATTGATGGAAAGTATTTCTTAGCACTTGTGAAAATCTAGATGCATGAAACACCCCCCATGGAGTCGTCGAAACACCCCCTATGGAATGCCCTAACTTCCGTCTTAAACACAGCAGATGGCCAGCAACTACGACCACCAGACGAGCTCTAGAAAGCAACGCAGATGTGCGCATGAGATGCGCAAACACATGGACGGAATGCACAGACGAGACTTTCGTTGGTCTCACTCCCAAATGCAACCCTCATCTTGTTAGTCTCATTTCTGCTCTCTTATGAGAACTTTGTGCAATCCTTTGTGGTTGGTAGAGATACAATCACATTGAAGGATATGAGATTAAGCTTGCATTCTAGGGAATTGAGGCATATGACTACTCATAGCAGTAATGACGTAGAAGGTTCTAGTTTGTCTATGCATCATATAGACTCTAAGAGATCTCAACATAAAAATAACAACAAGTATAGGAGAAGAAGCAAGTCTAAAAGGAGGTACTCTAAGGATACTTGCAACTATTGCAAGGAGAAAAGGCATTGGAAAACAAGCTACCCAAAACTAAAGTCTAAAGGCAATGCAGCTATTGTAGAAAAAGATGATTCAACGTCAGATTATGATTTCTTCTTGAAAATTTCATGCAATGCCTATTCAGATCAGTCTTGGATTTTAGATTCTGGTGCATCTCACTATATGACTCCCAACCAAGAGTGTTTTCACACCTATAAAACTCAAAAGGTAGATATATGACTTTCATATGACAATTTCATATGGCTTAAACTATAAAAAGGTAAATATATTTTGTGACAATCTCAACGTCATTTGCTTGACAAAAGACAATATGTTTCATGACCGCACGAAGCATATTAATGTTAGATATCATTTCCTTTGTTTTAAAGACAAAATCAAGATTTTGAAGATCAACACTAAGGACAACCTAGCTGACATGTTCACCAAATGTGTCATTAAAAGTAAGTTCAAGCATTATTTAGACTTACTCAATGTCTATGCTTATTGTTGACTTGTCATGGATCATTGTGATGGAGTGCATTGCTACAGGTGGAGTATGAGATTCAAGATAAAGTAGAGATTGTTAAAATGTGTCTTAAATTTATGTAATCTATATTATGAGTAATTCTGTAACTTGAACTTATGGGTGTCTAAGCTATATAAGCTTGAACCTAGGGCACTCAAAGTTTGACCCAACTTTTGTATCTCTATTTAAACTAGTGAGAAGAACCACCTAACCTCCATCTGTGGACGTACCCTAAGGGGGAACCATGTAAATGCTCTTGTCTTTGTGTGTGTGTGATCTCTCTCTATCTATCCCTTATTTTTTTCTCATGGATCATAACATTCACCATCTTCTACCTTCAAGCTCTTCATAAACTCAATGTGAGGGTGAGTGGGAGGTCCATGTTAGTGGCAACTCAACTCCACCTCTACACCTATAGCAAACTCAAAAGCTTATAAATAAGAAAATAAATAAAATAAGAAGATGGTTCTAGCTTCTGTAATGGATTGTAGAACCCATCAAGCTTGAGTGACCAAAGCCAAATTTGTCTTTGGTTCCTGGCAGCAACCATGAGCTCAAGAGCTTCCAACAGCACCACCATTCCACTCACCAGGGCATGCATGTGGATCCAAGGGAGATTCTCCCTAGGCTGGACTACAGACCTCAGGGTGACCACATCAATAGTCCACCCTCTTTTCCCATTGCACAATGTTACCATTATTAAGCCTTGAAACCTACTAAAAGAGAAAGAAAAATATAGAAAAGAAAATGCAAGTTTCTCATACAATAGAAAAATAAAGCACAAGTTTCCACAAACCCTTGAAATAAGTTAATCTATATAACACAACTAGATCATGTGTTTCTATTTAACATTTAACAGCCGGGTTTATGATCAATGTGAACAGGAGCATTGATCCCAATCATTTTAAAAGAGTGAAAAATGATTCCTTGAAAGTACCATAACATTGTAAATTAAAACTGAACCTACGGATTCTACGCAACTAACCACAATGGGGGGCCATAAAATCTCGAGAGAAGTCAAATCCAAAACTGTTGTTATTTAAGGGTTAGTTAAGTCATGTGACTGTTGGTTTAAAATGATTTTGGGAAATCTACAAGATGATTCGAACATGAAACATGAGGCATGCAACTCTAGAACTCATTATTCAGGCTTCCTATTCCAGGCATTAAGAGAGTAAGCATACATAATTTCTGGGCCATCCTTGTCCCTTGAGTTGTTATGATTGCTCATCCTAAAGCAGCTGTGTCCACCACAAACGACCTGAAATTATCATTGCATGAATGACAAACCAATATAACAAAAATCACAAAATGAGAAGAGGAAAATAATCACATACGTACAAAGAGTGCTAGTTTTTTAATAAAACAACTAATACAGATGGCACAACAAGTAATTATTCTCGAACATCTATCTATAAATCACCACTTCTACGTTTCTTAAAGGAGTCGGTTGGCGACAGGTAATACACTAGGCTGCTTGCATCGCCTATCCTCAGTAATCTTCAAAGTTTTTTTGCTTCCACTTAGACAAAGGGAACAAGACACGCTGTTGCCACCACTCACTGTCTGCCAATCCACTACTTCGCCTATCGTGTGTTAGCGCACGGAGCAATGATCATCCCTATCCCACCATACTCGCATTCTCAATATAAAAAGACCACCCAAACAAGCAAGATGGAGACACCTTGGGGATGATGTTGAACTGGAAGCTGGAGAGGTGTGTGGGCAGCAATCTCCGAACAACGCCTCTGGCAGCAGCTTCCTGAACCTTGGGAGGCGCCTTCTTGCTGTCCAACCTGTTAAGAACCGCCTCAAACGGCGTCGGCGCTGACTGGACACCACACAGCAACAGCACCAGCAGTGGGAGGCGCAAGCGAACGGGAGACGGGATCCATCCACTGGAATCCGTCTCCATGGTTTGAGAGGAAACAGGGAAGGACGGTGGAGAAGAAGAGGAGAATTTGAGAAATGTGAGGTCAGTGGAGAATGCAGGCTACGCAGCATTTTTGGGAGGTGACGTCAGAAATAAGCATTTGATTTCGCTTCTTTTTTTTTCCTCTACGGTTGATAAGTGTTCGTAAGTTCCACTTTTAGGAGAGGATTTATGTTCGTTAGAAAACGTCAGAAAATAAAGAAATGAAAGTTTAAAAGTTTTTATATTGTTTGTGTTGTTTTATAAACTTGAGAAAAAAAATTTAAGTATAAAAAAATAAACTTTCACCCATTTTCAACTTATCCACTTCTAAAATTATTGAAATCTTCTAATTCGATCGTTCACCCTCGACATTTCCTTTCTTTTTGATGTCTACCTTCGACGAAGCTTGTCTTTGATGAAACTCACCTTTGACGAAGCTTGTCTTTGATGAAACTCATCTTCAACATTCGCCCTCAACGTCCGCCTTCGACGTTCCTCTAGTCTACCTTTAACGAAGTTCGCCCTCAGCATCCACCCTTGCTCAACCTTGACAAAACTCAATGTCAATGTCCACCTTCGACGAAACTCACCCTTGATGCTCCCCTAGTTCACCCTCGACGAAGCTCGACCCCTTTTTGAGGTATTTAAAAGTTTGTTTGTTATGTGGTTTAGTAGCGTCTGATTGGTGTTTATGTTAACAGTTATTCTGGATTTTTCATTGCTTGCATGTGTTGGCCTTCAATCTTTGATTTTCTATATACGGAAAGTTGATGCTTGTGACCAATCGGTAATGCAATTTTGTTTGTAGTTACAATTGATTACTTGTTTTTTGTGAAACTTTTATTTACTTGTCTTCTTAAGAAGCTATGCAATTTTACGTGAACATTTGTTATCGGGTTTGAAGAATTAACACTAGTAGAGTGCAAAAAAAAACTTTTGGATAAACTCTTATCAATGGAAGCACAACCTTTCAAATAAGAAAAAACCTCATTGAAAGAATATATTGTATCTCGTTTTTTCTGTTTTTGCATGGTGTTTACCATTGACTTGAATCTATGATGCCTCAAATCATCTTATAGATATTTGCAAGCCTGATGTATTTTGGATATTATTTGCAAGCCTAATGTTTTCATCAGATGATGATATTATTTTGGATTATTGCACAAAAAGGAAATTGAGCAATATGACATTTAATTTTGTCTATCATTTTCATTTCCTTTTTAAGAGTTTAGCATTGGAAAACTACAATGTTCAATTTTTTATGAACATTGGTTGAAATGTTAAACATCATCTTAATGTTAAATATGGTTTCCATATGACCTGGAGGTCATTGATTCAAATCCTAAGAAATCACCTTTCCATTGATGGAAATAAAGTTAAATACAATTGAACATCCATAGATAAATGGATCTGCCCTTTTATATTGTTTTCATATTTTAAATATGACTTTTTGTGTTAAATATTACCTTGAAATATTGTGTTTCCTTTCCTTGTTGTATATGTTAAACATCCATTGAATTTGAAGTGGCATAAAAGAAGTCAAACATTTGTGTTATATAATGAAAAAGAAAATAAACTGATTTGTGTTGTATATGATGTCCAACATTTTTCTTCAGTTATATTTTAATTACAAATCCAATCAAAAAAAGTATGAAATTCTTAGGTGTGTCATTTCATATGTGTTATGAATGACTAGTAACTTATTTAAGTTATTCATTCTTATTCATTTTTAATGCATGTTGTCATTAAATAAATATTAACTTATTTATTTTTTAAATTAATGATTGATGTTGTCATTGTCATTCATATTTCAATGATGTATTTTTCATTTATATATATGTTTTGCAAATTAGATATAACTAATATAGATAATACAATACTAGGTAGACAAAGATCTTATACTAGTTGGAATGCAAAAGCAAATGCCACATTTTTAGGTATATTAGAAGATGTTTTAAATGAAGGGAATGGAAATACACATGATGGAAAAGTTAAAGTCGAAATATGGAACAAGGTAATAAAGAAATACAATAATGACACAAATACAGGTATCACAAAGAAAAATATTGACAATCGAATTAAAACATGGCGACAGATGTATCGTAACTACACAAAAATTATGTCTCAAAGTGGTTGGAGATGGAATTACATATAAGGTCATACTGATATTTCAAATGAAGTTTGGAATGAATTTATTAAGGTAATATTTTTGAATGTGTTAATATAATTTATACGTTCTGTATATATTGATATTTTTCTAATGTTGTAGAAACACCTAGATTGTGCTCCCTTCAAAGGTAAACCATATCCTATTTATGATCAACTGCAATTGCTATTTGAAAGTAATATAGTTACAGGGAATGCTAGTAGAGACCTTGAAACAATTAGTTAAAATGAAGGAACTGCACCTATAAATCAACCAAATGAAATGACACTCCCACCAAATCATTTTCAATATTTCACACCACCAAGTGACAGTCTAATGGATACTAATGGTACCCAACTTCAATTTCCAATGTCTTCATCAAGAATGTCTAATAAGATGAAAAGGGAAAACATCCAAGATCACATGTAGAGTCAGCACAACTAATGACATCTTCATTTAAAGAAGCTACATCTACTATTATGTCATTATGTGAAAAAGAAGAGGATAAAGTTAAAGCTTAACAAGAATATTATGATAATGTGACAAACATACAGAAAGAACAACTTTAGATCTAGAAATAACAAGTTAAAGTGCAAGAGCAAATGCTGCATTTGAAAGTGAAACAAGGAAGTTTTACAGCACAAGCTATAGAAGCATTACTGCAAATTAAAAGTCTTATTAACAATGAGAAATTCAAAGCAATGACTTTGTTAGAAAGAAAAAAATTAGCAGAACAATTTATTAGCATCCCAACAGATATGAAGGTAGAATGGATAAAGTATCACAACATATAAATATACTTTTCTATTGTTGAGTAATGTTGATGGATGTCATGAACTTTATTATTGTGGTGAATAATGTGTAATGTTGAATTTTAGACAATGATGATGACTATTGCAGTTGATATGTGAATGCTTTATTGCTTGTTATTTTATATAAATTTTGTTATGTGAAATAAATATTTTTATTATTATTGAAGATTCTTATAAATTTTTACGAAAAGATGTACTAATCTCATTACTTCTTGTAGGTAATAATTATCATGAATGGTATGGATGGTTTGGAATTGTTAAAGAATATACTTGAGGAAGAAGTAGAAAGCGTTACTTCTTTCATTATGGAACTTCCTTGTAGGTGTTGCATGTATGTTAAGTGCATTGACTAGTACTACACATCACATTTATAGTAGAGAATGGCATGACTACATTAGAAGATTATTAAATCCATCATTACCACATCAAGCATATAATTATCGAAAGATATATAGAATGAGTCAACATGTATTCCTTGACTTTTGTAATTTGTTACAAAGAAAATGTGGCATGGGAAATACAAGCAATGTTAATGTCAAAGAGAAGTTTGCAATCTTTCTTGTCACTGTTGGTCAAAATCAACGATATAGAGTAACAAGGGAGTGTTTCTCTCGATGTACATGGACTGTTAGTACGTACTTCAATGAAGTACTTAATGTAATTTTGAACTTACATAAACAACTTCTTACAATGCCTCCAGCATCAACTTCAAGTAGAATACTAAATTATTCAAATGTGTATCCCTATTTTAAGGTAAATATGTATTTTCATATGGAATTGATTTGTAAATTATTTTTTTCTCATTTTCTTCTTCATATGTTAATAGAATTGCAATGGTGCTATTGATGGAACACATATTAAGATAACTATTTATGAATGACCAACAGCAAGATTTAGAAATAGAAAATGAGAGTTAAGTCAAAATGTTATGGGCGCATGTAATTTTGATATGGAATTTACATATATTCTTAGTGGTTGGGAAGAATCAACTTCTGATGCAAGAATCCTTCAAGATGTCATCACAAGACATCATCTATTCAAGGTTCCACCAGGTATGAAATGACATTATTGAATACATATTTTTTATTTACACTAATTTTTAATTATATACAGGAAAGTTTTACTTGGTTGATGTTGGTTATCCTAATCAACCTGAATTTATTTGTTCATATCGAAGAGTGAGATATCATCTATCTGAATATGAAAATAATAGACTTCTAGAAAATACAGTTGAAAACTTCAATTATAGATATTCACAATTAAGATTAGTGATTGAGCGATCATTTGGAGTTGTTAAACATTATTTTACAATATTACAAGGACATATGTCGTATCCTTATGATACACAAACGAAGATTGTGATAGCTTGTTTCCTACTACATAATTTTATACGTAGAATTGACAAAGCAGATTTATTAGAAGATCTAAAAAATGAGTTAGCTGAATTTGATTTAGAAAATGAAGAAATTGAAATTACTGAATATGAGATTTCACAAATAGATAGTTTATTAGAAATGACACAAGAAGAAAGAAAACAAATAGCAGATGAAATGTATGACAACATAAAGACTACTATGTGAGATGGATGTGACTTTTAAATCATTTCTTATGTAACTTTGTCAAATTATTATGTTGTAATATTTGAACATTTGTATGTTGACAATTTATATTTATGTTCTGAATTTTATTCATATATTGGATGTTAGTTAACAATTTTTGAAAAGTAATTGTTTATGATATGTTATATTCAAATAGGTAATACACAATACAACTTTTACTCAATTTGTTTATGATATTATTAATAGATAAAAATAAGAATAGTTGATATTTTTTCTTAAAATATAAGTATTATGAAGTGAAGAAATAGAGTAAATTAAAATTAATTATTAGAATACTTTAATTAAAAAAGTATATTTCAATTCTGAATATTTCATCTAGCACAAACCTCATTGTAGGAATCTTAACTTTCTTAACTTTCTGAGACGTGCATAAGCAACCTTGATTTTCTCAAGAATCTAGACTTTCTAATTTATATAAATATGAACTTTCTATTTCCTTCATTTTTAAACTTTCTGATATGCACAAGCACTCCCTTATTAGTGTTGATAATTGATGAAGTATAATTTATAAGATAATTTCATTTTCATGTAAAAATGAGACACGCATGTCAATTTTACAAGATTATTCTACTTTTTATGCATTTTACCTTCCATCTACGTCTCTAAAAATAAGACTTAAGATCAGTCAATCATGTAAAAAAAAAATTAAATTTATGTAATTTAATTAGGAATTTGATGATAGAAATATTTGAAAAAAATATCATGTATCCAACACTAGACAGTGAGATTATAACGTAGAAATCTATAATCCTTATACACTCATAAACCTATACCTACGAAATCCGTAGTCTTTATAGTATTAGATCTTAAAACTCGTAAACCTATAGATCCAAAAAATTATTATAATTGATATTTATAATGTATATATGTTTATTTTAAATTTTAATCAATGATATATTAATGTCTTGAACTTTATTTAGCAAAAAAAAGAATATCGATTAAAATTTTTAACAACATATAAATTCATTATTAAGGTTAACTAGATGTATTTATTATTCATATTTATTTATAGTTATAATAAGTTTATAGCAATAATTGATAGTAATTTCTAGATGGTTCATTGGAATCAAGATCTAGACCCATTAATTATTTTCATGGATATAAGTCTTACTTTAGACCTTGAATCCAAATATGTCCACTGGAAGTTCCAGTCCAAATACATCTGTGGTATGTGTTGTTGTCGTTTACAACAAATATATGATATGAATTTGTGCTATACTTTTATGTGATACAAGCATTTACTTTTTAAAACATGCGAGATATGCCTTTTTTTTCTTCCATATCTCAAAGTTTACGTTGTCTGTATGATAGATATATTTCTTTCATATCATTAGCCTTTATCTAAATATGATATCGTAAGTTAAATCCGATACAGTTCTATTCATTTTGTAATATGAATGCTCTTGTTTTGTGACATTTTTTGAATAACTGTAGTTCGGTCAAACATTTGTTATTCTAATGTAGGCATAGGTAAAGTCTAAGGCATGTGAAGTTTAATTTCAACTTAAGGAGAGCTTGTGTACGTTGGATTCTTAAGAATTTAAGGAAAAAGAAAGTGAGAAAAGTATTATGTGTATTTGTGCAGAATCTAAAATCCTAGGAAAGTTTTTTAATAAAGGATCTAGAATCCTAACTTTTGAAGAGACTTCTTTTTGAAAGTCTAAGAAAGAATCATCTGTCTCATTTCAAGCCTTCAATCTAAATTGTTGTGTCATTGAAACATTTGTTACTGATTGTTCAAGCCACCGCTGTCATCGTTCCTCTTATGAGCTCTCTCCTAAGCCCTCCACTTGAGTCATTATACCACTGAAACATTCCTTACCTGAGTTATCACAGCACAATTTTGTTCTCCTACGAAGGTAATCTCAATTGACCATCTGAAATTCCTGTAACTACTTGTTGTGCTGTCGAAATCCCTTCCTCTCGAGTCTTTATTAACGCTAAACACACACCATTGTCAAGCCCCTTTCTCACCTAAGTTGTTAGACAACTTTTTTTTCAATTTATAAATATTTAATGGACAATACAATCTTTTTTCAATTTGTTTATGACATTATTAATAAATAAATAAGTTCACTTAATAATAAAAATAAATAGAATTGATAATTTTTCTTAAAATAAATGTATTATAAAATGAAAAAATAGAGTAAATAAAAAATAATTATTAGAATACTTTAATTAAAAAAATACATTATAATTCTGAATATTCCCTCTATCACAAATCTTCATTGAAAATCCTAACTTTTCGAGACATATACAAATACCTTAATTTTTTTTCAAAAATCTGAACATTTTATTTTACATGAATCTGAATTTTCTATTTTTTTCATTTTTAAAATTTCCGATGTATATAAACACCTCTTTAATGTTGTCGTAGTAAACATCATCATCTTCGAAGAAATAAAGATGATAAAGTATCTTGTAATAAGGCTTTGATGAACGTGGAGTATATACAATTAATTAACATAAATTGACGAGAAAATATGTTATCACATTTGACTTCATATACACATAAAGTTTAAACCATCTGTGTAGGACATGAATTTAGCAATGAATCCAAAAGTCATGGATTCTGTAGACTATTATATATGGAAATCATACTCGGTAAAAGAAAGATAAATTGAAGAAGAAATTCGTAGAAAGACAGTTGTTTATCTACTTAACCACGTTTACTTCATTCTTCTCATCTACGTCAGCCTGAACACCAATCCTAATGAAGCACAAGGAGTTGTAGAAATTGACAATCATATCATTATAAAAAGCAAACAGAATTAGACAAAAGAGTGACACAAGCAAATATTTCACATTAAGTCAGCTCCTTTTGATATTAAGTCTCATATTTGTCAAACCTTTGCAATATGCAAGCTTATCACATGAATTGAATGCCCATATCAAAGACACTTACAAGGTGCACATCCACATATACTCTTAACATATATCAAAGGCTCCTATCACAGATATTAATATCTTATATTACAAATACTAAAAACTCATTTCACACAGATAATATCAACTCATATCACATATATTAAAGACACATATTACCGATACCATTGTCTCATGTCACAAATACCATAACTTACATCATAGATACTAACAGCTCGCATCACATAACTGAATAGCAGGCATCATGTTTCGATAAAAAAAATCAAGGCATTATGTAGACCTGTCTACAGATGTAAGGCTCTTACCCTACTTGCTTGCCTCTTCAGGCATTAATGAGGCAATCACCAATGGCCTCCCAAAAAGAATCCTCATGTATCTCTCCTACAGTTAATGGCATCAATGCTTATAGTAGACTCCCTCCCTATTATGGATAGGCATTTTACAAACACTGTATGGCAAAATAAAATTTACTAAATTACCATATTAATTTACATGATCTTTGAGGTGGTCATCTCTAATCTCTTCCTCCATGACATGATAGTCTAAGCATTTAGTGCAATTTTCAATCTTCACCTCATCTTCCTATTATTATTATTGAATTTCAGTAGAGACTTTTTAAAAATAAATGAACTCATCTATCAAGTTCTTAGACCTGAGTTTAGTTGTGGATGGGTAGAAATCTACCCTACTTACAGCCGCTACGATTTCTCTCTTTCTCTCTTTCTCTCTTTCTCTGCCTACTCACAAATTTTACTTCCTTTTCAAACATAAGAAAAATGTTAGGTAGATTTTAGCATCTCTTCCATAAACTTCTCAGTCTAAGAACTTGGTAAAATATATTTAGTTTTCTATCGAATTTAATTAAATTAAAAAAGTCAATGTTTGAGTAGATAATTGGAATATATGATTTTAATTTAGGTGTAAAAAAATTACCGATGCTTTTGAACGTTGTAGGAAGTTTTTGTCAAGATTTTCCATGGTGCTTCAAAAAAGACGCAGAATGGAAGCCATCAAATTAAGCAAATCATTCGATAGCTTGTTACTTCAAGCAAAAGAAGAATTTTTAGCGAACAGCAATTGTTCGTATATTCTAACATTTTCCACACATCAGCAACAACTCATCTTTGTATTTCATCCTCTGACATGTTCGACGTTGATGACAGGCTACAGTTTGCGAGCCATGGTAACATCAAGGGTGTAATAAGAACACATCTGTTGCCTGCAAAGCATCTCAATGGGCAGGGAGAAAAGTTCCTCTATTTGCTCATTTTGGTCACACGGTTTCTACAGCCTAGGTATGGGCAACCATCATGTAGGAAAATTACAACAGAAAACTTCTTGGCAGGGTGAAGAAAAAAAGGGTCGAGTAATCACTGCCATGAACAAGATCATTGTAATGAGATTTTTTGTCACGCAAAGTATAGGTGAATTTTTTTTTGGAATAACAAGTATAGTGGAGTATCAGTATCTTCTTCATACCAGCTCTGCCAAAAGAGGGTCACCATAAGACATGTTCCTTATCAACTTTATGAAATCAGCCTCATTCCGCACACTACATGGATATACAGCAGGTGCTTCAGCTGAATAATAACATGAAGTATTGGATGGTAGGTCTGTCTTGTAAATGATTGATCCAAGAGCTTTGGAGTCAAAATTCCGAGATGAATCCATTGCCATAAAAAATATGGGCAAAGCAACCTTGTGATGAATGTTTAAGTCCACAGAAAGATCCACCAGATCTGTAAAATCCCCCATGAAGTGCCTAGGAACATAGAAGATATTACCAGTGCAGACAACAAACATATCGTCCTTCATGCTCTTCTTGTAACTGACCTGAAAATGTACTGGCAGATTGCCAACTAGCCTCTTGACCAACTGGCCTTGTTGTTTTAACCATTCTGTGCTTTTACCATCCAAAGATATCGTAACCCAAGATTCTGGGACCTACAAATATGAATGGAACTTCAATTTCTTTTTGTCTGAAACAATTCTAACGGCAATAATGAAAATAAGTGGACAGATTATTTGATGTGTTTTGGGAATTTTATTACCTTATCAGTGATCCACAGCTTTTCCTTGTCTGCATGTAGCAGATTCCAATAGTTGAGGATCATCTTGTCCTGGAGGAAGAGAAATCCTTCTGCATTAGGAAATCTCCCAAAGACCTTGGGCATGTACCTGTAAACCAGATAAGATGGTCACGAGGGGAATAGGTCTGAGAAAGGGCAGTGAAGCATGCTAGTACATATTTGTATAATGCAAAACATTTTTTACTAGATGACTGCCATCCCATTTTCTGTGTTTTAAGTTGACTTCTCTTAGAGAGTTTCATTCGAGACCCGAAGGAAGTTCACATATACTTGACTTATGCTTGGGGTCCTAGATCAACTTTCAAAATTTAAGCAGATGGAATCTACTTTCTTAATAGTTGGATATTCCACGTGTCTTGTTTTGCATTACTACCAACAATTCTCCCTTCCCAAGTCCCATCCATCACCATCTTTTCAGAATCAAACTCATTTATTCTACTTCTACCTATGCTCGTCAAAGAAAGGAGACTAATTTATTTGCAATTTATCAATGCAAAAAAAAGAAAGATATTGAAATCCATAAACAAGGATAGTAGAATCAGGATGATTTACTTCTGTTTGGGACTTCTACTTCATTAATAATATGCATTTTGGGCATGCTTCTCAAAATCAACAATCCCAGCATAATCTACCAACTAATGGAGACATTCCTGGTTTTTATTTTGTTAAAGAGATCATAGTTGATTTATTGGTCACATGGTTTAATCATGTAAACAGAATGCGATTGCACCTTACAAATAAGTTGTAATGTACTGGTAAGAATGAAATATCAGTTCCCTGTTATCAAAATTATTCTCACAGTTAAAATGCCTAAATCATCTACGTGCAGATCCATTACACATGGATTAATGTCAACATACTCAGCACTAGAACTACCAATACCAGAGAACTCATGCATACTATAGAGTGATTAATTGACATCATTAATTAATGTCACATTCCTAGCAATATCGACTCCATTGATAAGAATGCTGAAATCATCCATCTACAGATTCATTACTTGATACTCATGGATTAATGTCATAATATTTTTAGAAATATCTACTAGTTCTACCAATACTTCATTTACCATTACTTGATTTTTATACTGCCATAATCTTTGGTGGAAGGAGGAGGAACTGTTAAACCTTGTCACAAATGAATGTAAAGCAGAACACTTACCCCACAAACCTTCATTTTTCTTAATTCCGTTCAAAAACAATTTTCATGATTTTTAGACATGTCAATAAAGATCAATATCATCCATGACATGGCTACTGCGAATAGGATGCAAGGAACTTGGTTTGTCTATGTCAATCATAACAGCCTGCTTAAGAATTCAATACCATGGTAACTATTGGGGAAAAGCAATACAAAAAACCCACAATAAAGATCAAAAAGTCAGACCCAACTTATTAGCAGTAGAATCACAAGTGCAGAGCATAAGATGACATAGAATTACTTAACCATGAGTTTTAGAAATGTGATATACTTCCATGTTGTAAAAGCATTTATCATTCATGCAATTCCAATTAGATCTTAGCTTAAATTAGATTTACACGGTATTATGGTGCATCCCTATCAAACACCTTCTCCAAAACTGACCAAATTTGTTAACCTCCCACATACCAAGACCAGAGATACATTTAAAATCAACTTAAATTCTAAATATCTGGATATTTAAATTATGAATCATTTTTCAAAATTTACTGATTGATTAGGCTAAAAATGGAAGAATGAGAAAAAATAGAGAAGAGGTAAACAGGCACCCCCATACTCTGTGACCAGGAGAATAAGTTAGTTAGTTCAACGTGAAACAGCATGCACACGGCTCAAGGATGTGGAATAATACACAGAATTAAGAAACTAATCCATGAGGAACTCACTTGTATGCTTGGTACATATCCCCATGTTCCACTGCAAGATCACCATTGCTCTGCTCGGACAGAATGACCACAGTTTTGAATATCCGACCGTATAACAGTCTCCATTCTAAAGCAGTCCTATCAGGAGGACCACTGCAGTACATTATGAGCACAACATTGCCAAAATGCTTTCGCCAACGGATGAGGTTACCAATCTCGAAATTCACTGCCCCTGTTTCCTCCACACCAAGATGCACAGATGGAAGCTTTCGAGGGTTGAATTCCTTTCTATCCCCATGTCCAATGGTGGCCCTTGGTAGGTCTATCTCCAATGACATCAACCTTGGCTGTTTGTACCCAACAGCCAGCAGATCCTGCAGCCAATAAGCAGTGAATTTCACATCGTGTTCTGTCCAGAAACCCTCCTCTGCCATTGTATGACTCAGATGCAAGATCTTATCAAAGAAGGTATGTTTGTTAGACCTCCAAGACATCAAGAATTTGTTCAGGCGACCCACATTGACATGAAGATCCTTCTCTTCTGCAAAAGGATACGACTCGGACCTATCTGGCCTATTCACTGTCGGTGGATATACTGTGACATAGCCACCAATCTCCCACAAAAGCCTCTGTGCCCAGTAACCCCTCAGAATATCCGAAGCCATTGTGCTAACGGAGACCGGAAGCATGAGACCCCAAAATGCCTGGGTGTGGAAAAGGGTGTTGAAGGAATTCACAGGTACCATCGTGCCTTGCGGCAGCACAACCTTTGGTGCCTCCTCGTCGAATTTGATGTCGAAAGAGTCCAACTTGGACTTCCTGGTGAAGTAAAACACCGAGTCCACATCAGGCAGTCCATTGGAAAGCCCTTGCTGGATAAATTGCTTCCCACCGAGGACGTCGGTGTAGAACTCCTCGTGCCCAATCTCCGCCACATTCTCAAGCGGCAAACCACGGGGCCAAACTGACCTCTGCCCGAAATGGATGTAAGGATTCACAACAGTCCTGTTGGGATCGTGGAAGCTGTACTGATGCAAAATGGAGTGCTGCAGGACAGTGGATTCTCCGATGAGATCGACATCGAAAACACGGGCAAGGTCATCACCGATAACATCGCCCCGGCCGTCGGTATCGAAGATCTTCTTCGCTCCGTGCTGGATGGCGAACAGATACCCGACCGACTTCCTCACATAAGATCTATAGGGCAGTTGATCAACAACTCGAAACCCTAGTTTGGCTTGCTCCTCCAGAGACAAAAATATCGCACCTTTGAGTTCCCATCCGTCCGCCGTGTCGGCATCTCCGATCGCAAGAAGTTGCCACCCCTTGATCCTCGCCAACCTCCTCAACGTAGGGTCATCCGCCGGAATATTAGCCGACACCAGCACCACAATCCACTTCTCCGCTCGGAATGCTGCGGTGGGGCCGGCGACGGGCGCGATCGGCGGGATCTTCTCCCACGCGATCCGGGGGTATGGGATCCTCGCCACGTCCATAGAGGAAATGGCCTTGTTTTCAAAACAGACGAGCGCGGCCCCACTGCCGGCGTTGCGGATGAGGAAGAAGATGATGACGGTGGCGAAAAGAACGCCGAAGGCGACGAGCTTGTATAAATTGGCGCCTGCCCACGTCGCAAAATCGAGGCTTTTGGCATGGGAGAACCGATACGATCTCAGATGGGTCGGCAAATGTTGCCGGCCTCCGTGCTTCGGCGACCCGTCGTCGTCGTCGTCGGGATTGGGTTTCCCGCCGTGTTTCGAAGCGGAACGCTCCTGGATCATCATCGTTTTCCCAAAAACACAGAGCTAGAATTCCCTTACTCTTCTTGTTTCTTCTCCCTGTGCAAGAGTGGAAGAAGTGTGACAGCACCAACAGTGTTTAGTTTGCCGAGGGAATGATGGTAGACGGTAGTTCTGGGGAGTCAGAGAGAATAAGGAGGAGAGTAAGCCTGAGCTCCTCTTTTCTCGGGAATCGTCGGTGAGGTGTTCTTGTTTTCTTTGTCTTCTGCTGCTGCTGGTTGCGATGGCGTGGCTCGAGATTTGGAAGTTTGCTCCGTTGAACCCTGAAACAAGCTTGAATCAGGTGAGGTGTGAACTCCGGAAGGTAGTGGAGAATCACTGAAATAGAAATGATCATCGAATATGTCAAATATTTCGAGGATAATGGAATGGAATGGAATGTTCGAGAAAATCAGATTATTGGTGAATTGGCGTACCTCCAAATCCGGCAAATTCTGCATAACAAAAGAGAGAGATTCTTCGCTCGGCAGACAAATGCACCAGGGGCGCTGACTAACGAAGTTGTAGATTTTCTTATATACACGTCAGGCCGTCTTTACCTTGAAAAAAAAGGTTAAAAAAAGTTATGCGGTATTTGTATTATCACTTTTATTTTTCGTATAAATATATAAAAGTTATCGAATAGATTCATCATTTAATGATTATAAATTCATGAAGTTAGCAATATAAGCAAAAATAATTTTTATCACAACATCTTCTTTTTGGATTGTCCATATCGTTTCTCGCTGAATAAATTTACGACAACATGACGAGAAAACTGATGGTGCCAGCTATATAACTAAAATATTTTGGTGACGACTTTTCATTCTTGAAGACTTATTTCTCCGTAATAGCCTCACTTTGAGGTCACAAGTGTCTTACGTTAATGAAAATCCGGTATTTTACATGACGACGCATTTTCGTTGCCGTTAAGTTTACTTGAGTTTTATTTTTGGTTTACTAACTTTTAATAGATATTTTTATGCAAGTTAGATTTTAAAAACTTACCAGGATAAAAGCATTCTTTAAATGGTACCAACTCATCAAAAATCCTAGATCCGCCATTGTATGAAGAGTTTCATTATAATAATGAATATCAACATTGATTACCGAGGGTTTCGAGTATTAACTTAAACCTAACCAGTAATAATTGCATGTATAATTATAATACGTAAAGAGAAAGCAAGTACACAAACCTACCTTAATCGTAGATAAAAAAAAAGTAGGGCGACCTCAACAATTACAAAGATATAAAAGTACATCTTGAACGTAATTATAATACGTAAAGATCAAAAAGAGAATATTTTAAAAATTATTTATGGCACATTAAATCGCCCTTTATATCTAACATATGTCCCCAAGTTAACTTCCGCGTAGGCTGGCATTCAAATAGCCGAGGCATCTGAATTCATGACCTTAGTGCCTTGACCTTGATACGATGGAAACTCATTTTATGCCTTTTATTCACACCTGCACGCGGGAAAATGATAGCCATTCCAAGTTTTCCATCCAACTTCGGACATCAAGCTCTGTTACGCTTAGTATATCCAGCCACATCGTAATTAAGGTGGCAAAAGAACATCTGAGAAATATTTTCAAATGGAGAAAAAATTTCGGAATATCACGTCATAGAAATCAGTACATATTAGCCAGAGGGTAATAATAGATCAGTGAAAGAGATATAATTCTTATATCCTGCTTAACGTTGGGATTTACAAACCTACTAGGACAGGTATTTGTCACAATATTCTGCACGACAGCAGCATTGGATCACACAATGATGTCTCTAGGCCTAATTTGTCACACAATATCTTTTGATAAATCGTAAAAGGCATGTGGCAATGGATTCCAACCCTGGACAAAACATCCGTGTAGAGACGAACCTACAAAGAGCTCCAGCAACTGCTGGACAACATCTGCATTTGAAAAACCATGTGAATTGTGCATGCCAAATTGAATTGTGCGAACTGAAAAACAAGAATTGTAGCCCCAAATATGGACCAGTACCTTGAATGATGGATGGAGCCGTCTGAAATTCCCGCAAGATACTTTGGTAAAAACCAACATCAAAATTCAGAAATTGTGCAGCAAGAAACACAGCTCCAGCAGCAATATGGTGGGGCTTGAACTGAAGCCAAAGTGAGCTTCGAAGCCTGCAATAAATGCACACATTATTTGGCCCCCAACTTTGAAAACAGAAGGCAAGAATGTCATCTTTCATAATCAACAAAAAATCCACCTCCAGTAGCTACGAACATATCACAGACATATGTAAATGATCAATGCCTTTCCGATCTATACACGAAATATTGTTTGCTTTTGATTGCTATTTCCACAAAAACAGTTTGAGTTTGATGCTTAAGACAAGAAAAGTTTTTAAATTAATGTAAGTATTTCTTTTGTTTTCCTTACCAAATATCAAAGCAGCCGCTCAGATGAAAATAATCCAAAGAATCTTCTGCAGAAGTGCTGTCATGGAGCTAAACTACAGCAGTAAGTATCTTTGAGTGTAATGCATGATGTCCTACATCCAATAATTATGCTCCATTGAATTTCGCCGAATTCCAGTGTCCAGATACAAACCAATTAGAACATTTATATGATGCAAAGAAAGCTCACTCCAGTATGTCACCTTCGGACAATAAGTTTTGCCCATTTCTCTAGAAATCCACTAGCATGCTTTTGGAAAGGGCATGAAAAGCCCTGAGCAATGCACTTGCAAGATCCACATTTAAAAATGGACATTATGTGACGTGCCTATATAAATGCAAATGCAAGAAATATATAACAATGAACCAGATCCCTGAAATGCATTTACCTCCTTTCTAACAAGGAAGCTGTATTTTTTTTGAAGTTCATTTCAAAAAGTATTCCAACCCCCCAAGGTCCACCAGACCTGAACAACACCTCCATTAAAAACAACAAATAAAAAGTGGGATTTATCATATAGCCATATAGTGATCACATACAATCTCTTTGAACAGTCAATTAGATCCGTGATGTGGTTCTTAGTAATGGAGATTCACTGAGAGATGAATAAGAGGGATAAAAAGCAGATATGACCGACTGAAATGACTGCACTCTATTTTTGCAGATGACGGTAAAAAAGAATTAGTTTCAGTAAATAAGGGACAATGAGAGACAAAAACAAATGTCCAGGAGAATAAACTCAAACATGCTCTCCTATCTGGTGCACCGTATCTCTTCTCTTTTTCATAAATGCTCTTGGTTGTGTGTATGACATGGTATATGTCAGAAAATATCTGACTGCAATTTCCACGATACTATGGATGAGATTACCAGATGGCGTAACAGAAGAAAAATAAAGTTGTTCAGTGCTTTTTTTTTTTGGCTGCTGGATTGGATTATTGATGGAGACAAAGAAGTCGGCTTCAACATATTGTTTGGACAAGTGCCCATCATATCCATTTGCATGACTTCAATTGCTAGAGTTGGATCCCCACGAAAATGAGGCTGAGCAGCAGCAAACCTACTCCATGAAGGGTTACTAACCACACTCTTATCATGTGAATGAGATGGTACATCTTAAGAATCATGCTTGACAATGTAAAAGAAGAAGAATATTGTTTAGTGAGTTTCTTGCTGGTTCGTGTTGGGTAATTTGGCATAAGTTTGAGGCTTGATGAAAAGAAGTGGGGGCTTTCAGAGTGCTGGTGTTACCAAATGCCATTCATATGCATTTGCATGACTCCCACTAGAAGATTTTAATCTCTAAGAAAAGGAAGGAAGGGGCAGTCAAGAAAAATATCTTTTCTGTGAGATGTCATCACCAATAACCAGTGAGCAGGTTATTGACAGGTTTTAAATAATTTTGGAACACCACTGACTTCAATAGTAAAAAGTTCTCTGCAATAAATAGTTATCAATCCTCCACGTAAGGACACCACATATGAGCATGAGCAAATTATTGTCGACATGATCCTGCAATTTGTTCCATGCTAAGACAATCAATACCTAACACATAAAAAGCGAATATATTAAAACATAATATAGTAAAAACTGATGACTAGGATTAGTTAAATAGTACATAAGTAATCAAATCTTTGAAACTAAGAACCATACAAAAAGTTTCTTCTCATATAAACAAATCAACAATACCACCAAGAGACAGGCTACCTACCAATGTTAACTTAGAGTTGGAGCATTGCTAGTATCAAGGACCGTTTATCAAACATTGGAAGAAAAAGGCATAATTCTCAAATAAAACATATTGAGTATTACAATAAACAAATTGAGATAAACTTTAGTTATTTTGAAGCCAGAAAATATATAACTTACCCTTCATTGATCAAATTCCATGCCATATTCACCAGAACAGTTTGTGAAAGTCCTAATTTATTTAGGACAGATGCAAGGTGTGTATAAGGATGTTGCACGTTTAGCTCAAAGTCAAGGGTTGTAAGTATCAAATTCTCAGCCTCAATGACACGTTCACGGTATTTTTCAAACCAATCCTGTTGAGCAAGTGCAGAAAATTAAGTCAATATCTTAAGCTTCTAAGTACAAATGCCCCTAAAATTTATAGTTACATGGCATAATAAGTTTATATCTAATAGAAAGAGAGTTGAAAATAACTAATTCATCAAGAAACATTGAGAAATATTTCTGCATTCACTAGAAACGTGCATTCACCATTTATAGACATGAGAGAACGAACAAGATGGATCTTTGATTGATATGGAAATATTGTAACATGCAGCAGCTGGAAATCAAATCCACATTTTTTGGCATTTAATAAATTAATCGTGCATGCAAAACAATTAAAACACTTTAAAACATAATGAAACATATTTACTGTTCAGCAATTGTCTATCTAAAGTGAAGCTTCAAATGAGGCATACAACAAAAATAAAGTTTTATTTTACTAACAATTGTATCCTCAGGATTCCAGATCAAAGACCTTAGACATAAAGAACAATCAAAATATATCCCAATCAGAAAGCATTTTCCAAGAAAATACTGGAGAAATATTAAAAAGATCTATACTCACGATGGGAAGTGAATATGGACATGACATCGGGTTCTGTTTACAACAGATCTCAGTGTACACCTTGACTACGTTGTTCAGAAGGCGTGGTGTCTCCTCAGATTTTGCTGCCAAAAAAAGTGCCGCTGTCGCAATCAACTGCAAGGAGGAAACTTTTGCTCGTGAATTTCAAATATTGCAGTATATAAAGAGATAAAGAAAAATAAAGAGTCAAGATATCGTAGCACCAAATCATGTTAAAGCAAGTAAAGGGAAATTAATAATAATTCCTCTTCTGGGGGATAGTATAAAGTTATTTTGGTAAATGAATCTCTAGAGTATAGTGACTTCTTTTATAAAATAATACCCACGTACATACGTGCTTTAAATTAGAAAATACGTTTGAGGATTAAATTGATTTGTATCAGTGAACTGGCTTTTTAATTATTCCACTTTCAATCAAACCAAATATGCATCAACTCCAAATACATGCTCACCTCAAAAAGAAAATTACTTCTAAACAGATACGAGTATTTTAGGATAATCATTTTCATTATTACTTGTCATGTTTCAAATCGAAGAGGGATAAGAGATAAAAATTACTTGATTAAAAAACGATTGACAACTGAAAGTCTTACAAATCTGTCATGGCAGGCATGAGATCTTCGGACAAAAAATCGATGGCAAAGCACCATCGCAGTCCCAATGGTAGTTTGTGGCCTGCAGAAAAATTTAAAACGGATTAAGTCGGTAGAAAAAATTATGAAATATAAAGATCCACAATAAATAAAACACTCACAGTTCAAGCCGCATCCCAAGGTTCTGCAGGAACGCACAGTAAGAATAGCGCAAATGCGTCTCGTGAAGCAAATCAATACCGTCCTTCCTAGATGGGGAGGACCTCTCTATCTCATCCCTCGACATAAAAACCGGATCTTCATCCTCAGCCAGCGTCACAGGCTCAGCTTTCCTTTTACCGCCTGGAACACCACAAGAATTCAAACTTCGCCTCGTGCTAGATACCATAGTCGCCGGATGACTAAACATATCACGACTTGTCGAAGGGCCACCATCGCCCCTACAAAACCTGCCGCCGCCAGCACCTCCTTCGGCAACTCCAGCCGAAGTCCAAAACTGACTAATGCCCGCTTGCTGCCAGGCGGAGGAAACAGAAGAGGAAGATGACCTTCTCCTCTTGAAAGGAGGAGGCATCGCAGGACCACCGGCCTCGGGTCCGCCGCTTCCGTAATAGACATCGTTTGACAGCCGCCGCCGCCGCCGGCGGCCGTCGTGCGTGATCAATGGATCCCTGCCGTAGCCTTGATGGCAACGCACGGCATTCGGTTCCCGATGGAACCGGTAATTCCGGGAAAAGGACATGGCCGGCCGATTGTGCTCGATAACGCCCAAAAAGATCAAGATTCGCCTGGATCAAGGACCAAGCTAGGGAAATCAACACAGATATTGGGGGTGAAAATTACCAAATCCTGAGATGTTTTCGAATTCACGAGGAATTCGATCGGAGATGATGAGATCTTTGAGAAGTAGAGATCTTTCGTCTCTGGGACGAAATCCTAAACCAAAATGGGAGAGAAACGGGAGGAGAAGGTTTCGGTGGTGGTGGTCGAGAGGGGAGGATGAAACTTATACGGTGGAGAAGTGAAATTGCAATGAAGTCCAAGAACATACGCTTTATTTATCATCGATTCAAAGAAAATAATAGTTTTTATTTCGAATACCACAGATGATGAAATTTTCTTCCTGAATTGTAGGGTACATCCAAAAATTGATATTTCCAGAGCTGGAAACGCAATGTGGCCAACGTAGAAGAAAACCCTGTTTGGATTACAAACGTGTTTGAATTTCTTTAAGAGCTGTGTTTTAAAATGCCTTTTAAACTACAAATTATCATGAACAAGTAGTTTTCCAATAAAAACATATTTTACAGATTGTATCCTTAAATCAAGTTTTCGTAACTTAAAAATATAACTTATTGCTTTTAAAAACCTACCAAAGAAAACACACTTAAATTTAATTTTCTACAAAAATATTTTTAACAAAAAATTTGTAATATGCAAACATGCTACGCAGATGTATTTCTACATAATATTCTTTAACAATATCTGAATTGTTACCTTTGGAAATCCAGATTGTTATTGGATTGGGCTAAATCGTCCAATCCATTATTGTATTAAATCCAACTCAATCAATTTGACCCGAGAAAATAAGCCGAAAATAGTGACGGATCACGTGAGGAATTATGCTTTTCAATCAACAGACTCGTTAATCTAGAGGCGTTTGACCATTTCCTCCTCCTTCGTAGAAAGGTCTGAACCCATGCGATCTCTTTTTTGATGGTTTGAAAGTTATGCGATGAAAGTAAAAAATTGCAGGAATTCAGTGGTTGGAGGTTAACGTCATAGAAGAGAAATTATTCAAAGAGATGTTGATTTCGATATATTATTTTTAAGTTGAATTCAAATGTCATATTAAATTTAAAGATAATTTAACGTATCTACGATCTTAAATTCTTTTAAAATTTAAAAGAACAGTATGCAAACAGACATTTTATATTGAAAAAAGAAGAAGAATATTTTCTTAGGAATTATTTTTAATATATAAATATTTTAGGTGTGTATTTAATTTAAAATAATGGCCCCACCTCACGAACCACCTCCCCGCCTTTCCACATCTCCTCCTCAACTCTTCTCCGCAGGTTTGCCACCCATTCTCTATCTTCAATGTCTCCTCCTAAATTATACCCCCCACCACCATCAATACCTCTTCCGTCGCTTACCAATCACCAGCGCCATTGCCACCCACACTGGTTCGGCAAGGCACAGACCTTGCAGCGCTCGCCGGAGATCACATCTGAGATAAAGGTGCCTTGCCTTCGTCCTGCACAAGGCTATCCTATTTTCCCTCAGAAGGGTATCGGCACACCACCAAAGATATAAAACAAAGATGAGAATTCAATTCTCCAGCAGAGGAAAGAACACGTTATGAAACGTAGAAAAGTTCGTCAATGGTCACAACTTAGGCCGTGTGTATGTTACGTTCTTACACAGAGAAGTTGGTTTAGTTATATATCCTAAATTCTAAATGAATAGTCATAAATAAGGCTGAAGTTACGTTAGAAAAGTCTTGGTCGATGAAAGTAAAGATAAAATTAGACCTCATAAATGATGATGAACATCTTTTCACATGTTCATGAATATCATGTCATTCGCTTGTTGAAAATAGGACCGATTTCGTGGATGGTGACCTTGCGGATCTAAATAATTAATCTTTTTTTATTATTATTGCAGTGCTACTGTTTTTTCTTGAATTTAATCTAGAGCCCCTTTCCTTGATCAGAAGTAGAAAACCAAAATATCTTTGTATGGTATAGACACGGGCAGATAGATAGATATATATTGAATCTCTCTCTCTCTCTCTCTCTCCCTTTCTGTCCCTCTCCTTTTCTCTCTCTCTCTCTCTCGCAGCTGTATTTGTTTTCACAACAAGGTAGATTTTAACAGCAGAGCAGCTTGATTAATCTTCTGCACCCTTGTAAAAAGAAGAGCTCTTTAGGTTAAAATCCAACCAAACACTACGGTTATAAAAAAAAAAAAAAAAAAGGTGGGACGTAGAAATTAATCGAAAACAATGACACTTGAAGTTTCCATCAACGTTCAGATTTTCCTTGACTCGTTAATAATTCAATTAATCGAAAACAATGGCACTCGAAGTTTCCATCAACATTCAGATTTTGATAAATGTAGAAATTACAGATTATAAAAAAAAAATCAACGGCTGGGTAACGTAAGTATTAATTAGGAGAAGTCGTGTGGTTGGAATATGGACTCCATCCAGCTCGCATGGGCAGGGATATTGCGCAAGAAACAAGGAAGGAGAGCTTCAAATGTTTCTTCTGTAAATGCCATCATCGTTTTACAGGCAACCCAGTTCCCCAAATTTGACCACCAAACCGTCCACCAATCAACACAATCCTACTTGGTTACTTTCACTACATACAAAGGCATAATATCAACTCCTCTTTGATTCCCTTCAAATTGCAGAAAATAAATACTCCACATCTTAATTAAATAGAAGCAAAATACTTTTCCACTTCGATGGACGTGCACAGCATTTGATTTTCACTTCCAGGAAACACCGTCAACTTCTTCTTCTTTTTTATTAATTTAGAAGAAAAAAAAAAAATGATAACAAAGTGTAGTTACAAAACATAAATTTCTATTTAAAATATAAAACCACGTAATTAATCTTATGGTTTGCTACAATCCAACCCTACATTTTAGAATATATGAATGGTCAAAAGGGCTTCTTAAGGAAACGGTCACTTCAGCTTATGCATATTTGTATATTTTTTTTTTGAGAGTACGTGTATTTCTGTGGGTTTGACGACTTCGACTCATGATTTAAAGTGGCGAGGTATCTCATTATTCTAACGTACGATAATTGTCATGTCACCGGAAGGCAACGGCCACAAATATTTCTTAAGATTTTAAGTTGGCAAATCAATTAGCTAAGGGTAACGAATAACGTATACGTCTACACCAAGAGACTCAGAAAGAGAAGAGAGGGAGAACAAATCATTCATAAGATTTAATTTAATTTTTTTTTTGAAAAAAAAAAAAAAACTCGCCTGCTTGAGTTTTTCTCTCTCTCTTAAATCTATCAAACAACAATCTTTTTCACGTTATATAATTAAATCTGGAAAAAACCATTTAAACAACCGCAAACAGACAAACCTTAATTTTGTTAAATTTCAACTATATATTGATATTTAAATCAAAAAAAATTAATGAATACATTGTAACTTAAATTAAGTTAAAATACGATTACGTGGTAGATTGTACTACAGATTAATTAATCATATAATTAGATTTTTTTTTTTTTTTAAATGGTTTAGAAGTAAGAAGTATTTCTAAAGGCATCTCTAATTAGATTAATACTTTTCTATGTTACCATTCAGGATTAATAAGAGATTGAAGAAGATCAGGTACGCTGATTCTTCGATACAAAACCCAGATACATATTTCAAGTTTTTGACTTTCTCCAAGCGTCCCAAAATTAAGCACGCAGAGAAAGAAGAGAGGAAGACTCGGTATAATTTGCGTGTACAAGGAAACGAAGGTGGTTCGAAGATTACGCGTATAATTACAAAACTTCCATGGTCAATGTCTCCCAAAGCCAGGAAGTCCACTAATTATATACACCAATTGATTGATTCAATATATAGAGAGAGAGAGAGACGTAAACATCCAAAGTTTCTTTTTATGCACACAGACTTTAAAATTTAAAAAAAAAAACAAAAAAACAAAAAACAAAACTGTGCCATTGGTTCTTCAAACCTTGCCGAGAACTCTACCAATTTCGCTGACCTGGGAAGGATAGGCCGCCATATATTCTTAAGAAAAGAATTCGAAATTCTGATTTTGAAAAGATAATGTTGTCATCAAAATTTGAAAGATTAATAAAAAATATAAAATCAACTTGTTAACACAATCTTAAAGAATTTAAGCTAATAAGATTTGTGGTAGTAATATTTTCCGCCACTCCGACCAAACGCCTTTCTTCTCCCATCGCGTCCTCCTTGGCGAAACATTTCAATCCTAGTTTTGTTGCAGCCGGTCTGCTATGAAGGCTAGAGTACCCAACAACGATCTCCACAGGGCGAAGCCAGCACCAGCACCAGCACCAGCACCAGCACCAGCACCACCACCAGCACCGCCGCCGCCGCCGACGTCCCGTAAAGACCAGAAGAAGCGAGCACTTCTCACCTGGTCCTTTCCGTTGCTCTTGCTCACAATCTACGCCGCAACAACAATTATTCGTCTTGCCACTCCTCCTTCCCCTGTCGATTCCCAGCTTCCATCGGCTTCCCTACGTAAGTGCAGGAAACCCCCCACACATGTGTCTTTTCTAACTGAGATTCTTGATCTACATGTACTTAATTCGTTTTCCTTGATACATAAATGCTTCTCTTTAATTTCTTCCCTGCAGGAGGAAAAAACCAGGACCTGGACAATTTGAGAACCCACGTCACAACCAAACCAAGTCTTCTCCAAGCCCACGGGGAGTCGACGTTGACAAGCTCGCCAACCATTTGCCAGGCTCTCATCGATGGTACGCTAAGTCGATCGATGGATGATATCTCCTCTATTGATCGACTAAGACTGAAAAACCCATGTATATACTTTGGTCTTCTCTCTCTCGCACCATGCCGTTGTCTCACGTATCGGGTGTTTCAGGCAAATACAAGGAGAACACGACAAGTGGCGACGCTGCCGGAGTCTTGTGCTGTGACCGGAGCCACCATCGGACAGACGTCTGCTACATGAGGGGTGACATAAGGACGGAAAACAAGTCATCGTCCGTTCTCCTGTACGGCTCCGGTGCAGCCGGAGGACACCGCCGACCGCAGAGAATACGGCCTTACACGAGGAAGTGGGAGGCGGCCGTCATGGCGACGATCGACAAGCTCACCCTCCTCCCCGTTGGAAAACCAGGTACGTCCCGATTCAAATATCGTGTTCTTTTTCGTGTTTGTATTCGATTTCTTCCGGAAGATATAACTGGAATGTGAAATATATAATAAATAATTCTTCCCTACCAACAACATCCCTTCACAACTTTATTAAAAAAATAAAACAAAGGAGACATGTACCAAATCGATATTTGAGCCTAATATTTTAAAATTGAAAATAATCTCTTACTATTTTATTTTAACCATACTATTTTCGACCAAGTTACCTATTACCGCTGACTTCAAAGTAAATAACTAATGAGCCTTCTAATCATAATCAATTTTAAGTTAAACGTTTACGTTTCAACATGATACTCTAATAAAAGTTTTTTCTATAACTAAGCTTCCACACATCTATTCTATATATAAAAAATAAAAGGTCAGATTTTAGGACTGAGAAAATGTTGAAATTAATATTCTCGGATTAAAGGAAAAATAATCAATTAGTTTAGCAAGAATCATGTAAATAATAAAGAGAGAATTTTTTGTCGTAAATAATTAATTTTAAATAGAACATATATGTTCTAAAAAGAAATTAAAAAAAAAAAAATGATAAGAAAATGTAAATAGTAAAGTTTGAACTCTACCAGAAAACATGAAACCATAACGTTCAAATCAAAGAATTAGAATCTTGATAATTAATGACAGTGCTTCAATTTATTTGGAGCCTAGGCCTAGCTAGCTAGATTTCCCGGGCTTGCTTGGAAACAGAAGATCAGTCCGTAAAAATGAACGTTGAGGGAAGAATATTGAAGGAGAACCTTCAAAAATAAGTGGGGTGATTGATGGGATTAATGAAAGGGTCTTGTCATGATTAAATTATTTAATGGTGGAATTGAAGAAGTTCAAGATCCTGCAAAAGTTTTGAACAGTACTGGACGGAATATCTTGTAGAACGCAGCTCTGACATGACACTTCCAAACGTTCAATTCTTGTTCGCCGGTTCCAGGTTCCTCCCGCACGTTTTGTGTAATTAACTTGTCTTAATATTCCACTAGTTTGAATTTAAGTTCAGATTTATTCGTACACATGATCTTATAAACGATAAGAAGATTACTCATTATCTAGATATGTATAATGTTAGATCAATTTCGCGACTAAGGACAGTAGATCGAGGAGCAAATAAATCACACCCAAGAAAACACCTTACGAGATTTATAAAATCTTAAAAAAGAGTTAACATGTGCAAAATAAAGTTCATAATTAAAGTGCTGTCGTGCAAATAAATGAGAGTATTTTATCGTTAATTATACAAGATTTTTGTTGTTGCAAAGATTAATTTGAATGGTCCGATGAGGTTATTTATTTTAAGTACGGGCCCTTAGGTCAATCTAATCCGCGATTATTGTACTACGTACAGGTCCGACGCAGAAGGAGACGGGCGGCTGCGACGTCCGCCACGACGTGCCGGCGGTGGTGCTGTCGACCGGGGGGTACACGGGGAACGTGTACCACGAGTTCAACGACGGCCTCATCCCGCTGTACCTGACGGCGGAGCGGTTCAAGCGTGAGGTGGTGTTGGTGGTCCTCGAGTACCACCAATGGTGGTTCACCAAGTACGCCCCCGTGGTGGAGAAGCTGTCCAACCACAAGCTCGTCGACTTCCGCCGCGACCGCCGCGTCCACTGCTTCCCGGAGATGATCGTCGGGATGCGGATCCACGGGGAGCTCTCCGTCGATCCCAAACTCATGCCCACTGGTGCGTACTTGAATTGATTCATCAATTACCTCCTTGATCGATATATTTGATATTTCTCTGGCACGCGTGTTAGCGGAGGAGACGTTCGAAGCTTTTCTGTTTCCTATGTTATCTCAGAGGCAGAAGAAGAAATTAATTAATATTTCTTATTCCCAACCTAACACGCGTTAGGAATAAGAATAAGAATAAGAAAGTGTTCCGGCCATACCGTTAAATGTTGAATAAATTTACGAATTGTTGTTAATCAATTAAATGATTACAGTTCATTATTCCTAACCTATATATTACGCGTACGCGTTTCCTCGATCGATTATCCCATATATATAATATATATGGCACTGCAGGTAAAACCATTGGAGACTTCCAAGCACTTCTCTACGAGTCCTTCGGTTCAGGTGAAGCAAAAGCGCCGCCTCTCCCTCTCCCTCTCCCCCTCGGCAAAGGAAGGAAGCCCAAGATCACAATCTTGGTCCGGAAGTCCTCCCGCGTCCTCCTCAACCTCCCGTCCGTCCTCCGCCGCTGCAGGGGTCTCGGTTTCCAAGCCGAAACGCTGAACCCCAGGTGGAACACCCCGGTCTCCCACATCCTCGAAGCACTCTCCACGTCGGACGTCATGGTTGCGGTGCACGGCGCGGCCACGACCCACTTCCTCTTGGTCCGCCCGGGGGCCGTGCTCATACAGGTGGTCCCGCTGGGCCTCGACTGGGCGGCCGACGAGTACTACGGCCAGCCGGCGAGGAAGCTGGGGCTGGAGTACATGGAGTACAAGGTGGTTCCCGGCGAGAGCTCCCTGTTGGAGGAGTACGACCGGAAGGACCCCGTCATCACAGACCCGATCGCGATCACAAGCAAAGGGTGGCAGGAGACCAAGAGGATTTACCTGGAGCATCAGAACGTGACGCTTGATCTTCGGAGGTTTGGGAAGGTCCTCGCCAGAGCTTATTCCCATGTCCGCGGTGGTCGTAGCAGCAGAGGCCTTGGGCGGGAGAGCTCTCGGCTTGGTACGGATCACGGGCCATGATTTGTTCTTCCCTCGTGTGCATTTTCTTGTCTGCTCTGGTTGTACAAAAGGAAAAGAAAAGAAAAAGGGTCGGCGTAATATTGTAAATCTGATGTAAAAAATTCAGACACGAATATTTGATTTCCAGAGTTGTTTTTTCAAGGAACGAAGTATTCATTCATTTATTCACAGTCACAAGGTTTTTTTTCGCACATGCCATTGTATTTATTTATTGACAACGGTATCTGCATTGACAATGGTACGGGAATATGGAAACATAAAGAACGACCTTGTTGTAGTCTTCCTTGGAAGCAAATAACATCCTCAAGTTGTCCTCGATAATACTCATTTGGATTGGAACTTTCAAAAGTTAGAAAAAGAAAAGTTCTCTCAACTTTCCATCTATTTATGTTGTCTGGGAATTCTCAATTTTTTTCAGATATAAACACTCGTTTTCTCTTTTACTTTCTTTCTGACCTCTCTCCTCTGAAAGACAAGAAACTCTTCTCGTTTCCAGATCCTCGTACACGCCACCCCACACCACCATGTCGTGTATAGTTGCATGTTTACCTTCATCGGAGATTTCTTCGTCGTGACGATCCCCGACGCCATTAATCGCGATCTTGTGAAGTGAGTGAGAGGCTACCGTTCGAAGATGACACCCCAACATCGACCTTCATCGTGTGTTCCAGGACGACACCTCAGTACATCTCATCTACGACCTCTAATCTATTCACCTGCACCACGAACAGTCCAGATAAGATTTTGAGTTCTTGTTGATTTCAGTGTTCTACCTATTTTGGGTTCCTGTTCATCGATGGAGGATTTCAGTTCTTTGGATCCAATTGAAATCTCAACTCTCCACCCACTCAATTTCCACTACTTCTATCGTAGACAAGAACGAGGCCTGTCTGTGTCCCATCACAATATTTTGATTTTTCTGTGCTCCTTCATTACCGCAAAACAATGACCACCATCTATTACCTTTGGACGACTATTATGAAATTCTAAGTCCGACGTAATCGGACAAGTGGTCCGGTCAACCCAAGTTTCGGTCAAAACGGACTTCAAAACTCTCACTAACGTAAACATCAACAATTGATGACGGTGTTGACGACAAAGATGCCTTGATTAACTTCCTCAAGTGTTTGATAAGACACGGTACATGCAAAATTACAAGATGCACCGGTTCATCATACCAACAAATATCAAAGAACTTCAGTGCCACTGCCAAACAACCAATCACTTTCGCATTGACAGAACAGGATGAAATAGGAAATCCCTTGAAGAGAGGCCGAAAATGCACATCTGAAACATTACATGTGTTTAGATTATGATCAAATTTCTTGAAGGGTGAAGATTGTCATGTTCTAAACACATGCCTGGACACAAACAATTATCGAAGTGCATCAAGACACATGTTGTAAGCAAAACTGTAAATTTACGGAGGATGCGAATTTTCCGTAATCCGTCGATGAAGAGGAGAGAGCTCGCACTAATTCATCGAACGATGGTGGAAAATAACACACACAGGCTGCAACACAAATGAACTTTACGACTGTTTGATGCCGACGTCAAAGGAAATAAATAACCACGGTCCATACGGTTGGGAAACATTGCAAGCGTTGGAAAAGACTAAGGCAAAGACAAGGTTGACTAAAGTGAAGACGGACAAACTTCAATTTAGGGCTGTTCTGGGACGGAATGAGGGATACAGGTAGAACCACCAGGGAAGAGCGAAACATTGAGGGAAGATGATGTAGATGCATCGCGAAAGAGTTACTTCAAGGCGACGAACGCAAAAGAGGCAGACAAAAAGTTAAAAGGGAGCGATGGTCGCAAGTCGGGAGAGAATGTCAAGAAGTTTAAAGGAAAAATTAAAGGACTCAAATACAAGGGAGATGATAAGACATCATTTTCTCTCATTCTTATATGCACAAGCATCAAAGATGAGAGGAAAAAAATTTCCTCTCAAACTCTTTTCCCCACATTTCCTACCAATACCCATGTGCACAATCTCCCACAGCCTCAATGATTCAACAACCATATAATGTCTTCTTTCCGACGTAGTCATATAAAGAACAATAATTAGATTTCACAGATGTAACGTAGTGAAAACCTGTAAATCACCAACTTCTAGCTTGCACGCTTCGTTTCCCGTGTCCCTTCCTATGGCTTCCCGCCTCTAGACTCTCATGATCTGGTCCAATTCAAAACAATTATCATTTCACAATAACCCCCAGCAATTACAAAGAAACCAGAAGGTAATTACACGACAAATTAACATAACGCTTTGGGTTGCATTTTGCTGCATGCTAACATGGAACTGACGGAAATACACTTTACAATGGTAACGTAAAATCAGCAAGAATTCATTTATCAAGTGATGTTAATGATCTGTTGCAAGGGTATCAAAATCCAAGAAAATTATGGACGTGTTGTCCCTTGTTCGACAATTTCTAGCTTCGTTCAGTAGAAATTTAGCTATCACAGCTGCCGAGTTCTCCTGCACACTGCATCCGTCCATCTGCAACAAATTGATCGTATTGTGAGAATTCAGATAATTATCAAATACATATTCATGACATACACTAGTTATTGATGGCTCCATACCTGAAGAATTAACTGCACAACTTTCTTGATGCTAATGACGTCCCATAGGCCATCACTGCAGGTTTTACAGAAAGAGATGAGCATAACATGTGTCATTTTGAACACCTTACTTTGAAACTTGGTAAATTAATCACCTTGCTAACAGGATGAAATCCGGTTTTGTTCTTTTTATATGCACAACTTGGCTTATAAAGGGTACTGGACTGAAACGTGAATCTTGCTCTTTCAAGAACTTGTCGCCAAGCATGCGAGCAAGGTTTATACCTGTGTTAATTTTAGTCATCAGTGTACGAGGCATACAAAAGAAATGACGAAAATGGGATGACTTGGATGTTCTAGCCACGTAACACCGTAAAAGAGTCAATGGTCCAAAAATAAAAATAAAAGAAAGAGAACCACCACATAAGCGAGTTTCTCCATCATTCAGTGGCATCCCTGCTTCCCTTAGGCGAGTTCGTTCTGATAGACTAGTAAATTTATGATCCTCGGTCATATTGATAGTGGTTCCGCCGATACTGATCATGTACCAAAGAGGGTTGTCAGATACACTAATATGATAATAATTTTATTGAAATGATTGGCATCAAGATACCAATACTATATAAAGAAATACAAGTAATTATATGAAAGGCAAAAGTTATCAACAGAAGTTGTCCATAAAACTTCAACAGGACGAAATTGCTGTAACATCCCAAATGAGGCCATTTAAAAGACACGGGTAGCCGATTTGAAAACAAACTTAACAGATATCACGTAACTTAAATAGTTAAATACTATTTTGTCAAATCAAAAAATGACACTAAGCATGAAAATGGTAGTATTAGTCATATAAAAAGGTGGTTGAAGAACAAATCAACCACGAGAACCAAAAAAAAACCTTAAATCAGAGCAAAAACTTTAGTCAAATAGATTTGCTCCCATGCTTGAATAATAGGGTAACCAATAACTTCTAAATAATGTCATGGTGCCTAGTCTTAACTGAATGTGGATAAGGATTAAGTCCCCCAACTAGCCTTTCATCACAGCTGACACTCGAGTGACAAGGGCTTCTTCTACCAAAAGGTGAGTCAAAACTAGGGAACAAATTCTTCATTGAACAAAGCAGCTTCTACTTCTATGGTACCATACCACTAGAATATGAATTGCTTAACGTACTCCACAAAAGTAAAGCTCCCCTTTCTTGCACAAGAACAATCATCATTAAAAGTAAAACACAACCATTTTTTATTGGAAGGATTGAACCATGGGAACAAATCCATGGGGCTATCACCTTTAGCTAGGTCAGAGATGACAAGGCGAGTCCAGGGAAAACCTTTTTCGATGGCAACGGTGTATTACATATGAACAGAAAAACTATTGATTTTGTACCATACCACTAGAATATGAATTGCTTAACGTACTCCACAAAAGTAAAGCTCCCCTTTCTTGCACAAGAACAATCATCATTAAAAGTAAAACACAACCATTTTTTATTGGAAGGATTGAACCATGGGAACAAATCCACGGGGCTATCACCTTTAGCTAGGTCAGAGATGACAAGGCGAGTCCAGGGAAAACCTTTTTCGATGGCAACGGTGTATTACATATGAACAGAAAAACTATTGATTTTGTACCATAACACTAGAATATGAATTGCTTAACGTACTCCACAAAAGTAAAGCTCCCCTTTCTTGCACAAGAACAATCATCATTAAAAGTAAAACACAACCATTTTTTATTGGAAGGATTGAACCATGGGAACAAATCCACGGGGCTATCACCTTTAGCTAGGTCAGAGATGACAAGGTGCGTCCAGGGAAAACCTTTTTCGATGGTAACGGTGTATTACATATGAACAGAAAAACTATTGATTTTACCCGAAATGTCAGTTAAATCGATCTGCTTTTCTCTGTAAAGCTCAAAGCCAAAGTCATAAGAGAGTCAAATTCCGATTGTACTCATCAATTAGGGGACTTTCAAGTCAGATTGTCTCTAAATTCAAAGTAATAAAGTAATTTTTGTGCTATTAACTCTTATCACTTTGAATGTGTAGGGAGAATTGCCTAGTCTCTAAAAGTAAACAAGGAAATAATAGTTTTTATTACATATTATATGATCACATGTAAGTGTTATTGTAAGTATTCATTGTAAAACAAAGTTAATACTAGAAAGTTGTAATATACAATAATAATCTGAATCATAATCTCACAACGTGGAGTTGACCACATGAATCATTTTCTTCAATGTATTTCTATCCATGATCAAATCTTCAACTAAATGATAGTAATTTAAATCTTTTCTTGCAATTCTTAACCATGCAATTTTAAGCTTACCTCTATTTTTAATTTCTTCTGCACTAATTAATTTGTCTCTTTTCTAATGCATTCTGTGGTCTCCTAAAGATATAGCCAAACTACTTATGTCATGTTTCTCATATCTTATTTTCAACTGATGCAATTCTTATTCTATTTTTAATAAAATTGTTGTTTTACCTTATCCTTTATGGTATTACCACTTAACTAAGCATATGCATTTTGGCATAACTTTTCATTGTTTTATGCATTTTGAGTCATAAAGTATGGCTAGGTGAATAGCAATTTTATAAAACTTTTCTTTGAATTTTAATCGTATCCTCTTATCACGTAACACTCCAGAAATATTTTTTCACTTTATCTATCTTACTTTAAAAGTCTCACCTTTATGAATCTTATGACATCTAAAGTATATACCTTCATCATTATTCTTATCCTTTGAACTCTAAAGTATCTCACCATAATTTTAATCTAAAACTAATTTCTTATTTTTATCAACTATGTCATTTACAAATAGCATACACTAGAATTTTTCTTATTTAATTTCCTTAGTTGTAATTAGATTAAGATAAAAATAATGAGTTTTTAAATATATAAAAGAAAGAATTTGAAAAAATAATATAAAACTAAGTTATTATTTTAATAGGATTATGGGTGGTCCAATTCTTACATTTCCAGATTTTTCTAGTCATCACATCTAAACAACTGGCATGACACTCAACCACAAAACAACAGGATTCCTACGTTGCATTTTATATTTGGATTTGTAGAATCAGAAAATCAACATTTTCATCAATTCTCAGATTATGAAGGCAAATATGTCGCACCTTTACAAAAACACCCTTGCTTCTATGCAAATATTACAAAATGAATAAAGCAAAAATTGTGAATCATGCCATCATTAAATATTTCTGCCAACATTAGTATGTAACACTAGTATCATTAAAATATTAAAACTAGTACTATACTTATAATTATTATGAAGTCAGATTTTTGAAGATAGGGAAAATACACAAGGACTTGTGTGATTGTGTTGGTAATTAGGTATTAAAGTATGTCAATCAGAATGCACAAATGCTTTGAAGCTCACAATTACTGAATGGATTGTTCACAGGTGAACTTGAAATCAAAATGATTGATAATTATACCGGTAAAAGAACATGACATTTGAACAAATATAGAAAAACCACACCTAATAAGGAGACAAATATAGAAACTATTTGAAAAAATGTATGCATGTGTCATGCAAACATCAGCAGTGATAATATTAGGTAAAAAAAGGAAAAAGTATTTACTTTGCAACACAAGCAGAATCACCGACATTTGCACATTGGGCAAAGAACTTATTGCTGTGATCAACCCAGACTAAAAGAACTGTTGCAGTACAGCCCTACAAAAAAAAACACGGATGAAGCAAAGAGTAAGCCAACCTCCATGAAATTCTCATGCAAAGAGGTAATTGTTCATGTTCCACACATTTGCCCACATGAGCGCAATGGTTACAAAAATAACAAGCTTTTAAACAGAAAACAGTAAGTACTCTGATGAAGCATGATTTCACAAATCTTGATATTTTGCCAACCGTTGAAGTAAACTTATAGTTGAATCTTGTCTTAAAGATCAACTCAGTAATAGCCTTCAATAAACATTTCTTTTAATAGATTCTGCAATCAACCTTGATTCCCAACATTTACAGCTTCTTTGGACAACCTTTTTGGGTGTCTGTTCAGCTACAAGTACAAAGCGGCAAACTTGCAGGATATTTTCTCACGTGAATATTGCGTTTTTAGCTTTCAAAAAACAAACTAGGTTTTGACTTCTCAAAATGAATGTCGTTTGCACAAACCCAAAACAAATGCTGAAAAATAATGCAATAAAACAAGCTCTCAAAACATGTATACAGCTTTTTCAACAGCCTTTGGACTTTGGAGTTACCAAACCCAAGAGGAATAAAAAATACTGATCATTACCAACAATATTGGTAAGAACTAATCCATGCACTTGATTAAGCAAGCAAGACAAATTTGATCGCATAGATCATTTCCTTTCCATGGCTACAAAACCAGCTCCTAGGAAATTAGTTGAAAAATTGTTCAATTAACTAAAAACATCTGTAAGAATTAAAGAGCACATAAAAACCTCATATTGATGATTCATCGCAGCTTCTGTTTGAAAAAAGGCATTCTTGAGGACTTCTGAAGCATCACAAGAGGTGATAACCCTTTCTTTTGTTTTAGGATTTGATAAGATATCTCCAACTTTCAGAGGCAAAGTCCTACATGAAAATTCCAACAGAAATAAGTATAAAGGATGACAAGACAAATCACGTGGACATGAAGGATTAAAGCCCACTTGCTCTATTCATTTTATAGGAAAATAATGTAAAAGAGAAGAAAACCAATCCAAATTCACTACAACAACAAAACTACCAGCTAATACTTGATTGATTTTATCAATAAAACAAACAGCTAAGGTTTACCACTAACAAAGGAAAAATAGAATCAAAGGATTTGGATGACAATAACAATTAATAAACTGTTCAGGTAGTGAAATATTGAAAATATATTGAACAGAATGAAATATGAAATTTTTTTTTAAGCAGTAGGCAAACAAATCCATTACAGAAAAACAGACCCCAGTAGTCAAAAGCTGTGTGCATCGCCAGCCACAGCAGCCAACCCCTCATGACATTATGAATCTCAACATGACAGATAGAACTACAGTTCCAATATATCAGTGCCTCCAAAACCCACTCACACCATGACTCATACAGGCTCTCTACCCTCCAAAAAGTCCTATTCTACTCCAAGCACCTGAACCACCAACTCATTAGAGGAATAATAGACCAGATTTTCTTCAGCTGACCCCAGAATGCTAAGCCCCTCCACATGCACTCCAACAAGATGACATCATCCCAACCAGGCTCCAGTTCCCAGCCATAGATCCCACACCCCATCAATCTCCAAGCACTCAAACAGAAGGTATCATAGGGTCTCCACTTTCATTTAGAAAGAGTGCATGACTTCCAACTGCCATCCTCTCCTCTGTAAAGCCACATTTATCATGACACTGACCCATATTATGAACCAGTCAAAAGATTTCACCTTAGTAGGGTATGGTTCCATTTGAAACCCACAAACTTGGTATGAACTCTGTCGAAAGGAATGATATCACACACAGACTCCACCAAGAAAGAGCACCCAACCTGCTCCAATGCCACTTGAAAGCATTACTAATAGAATTTTGTGGCCTAGGGCCTACAAAATGTAATAGAAAAAGTAATATCCATGAAGTCAGCAACACTAACATCTCTATGAAAAGGGATATCCCAAAACCAAACATGCCTCATGACTCATAGAGCACTCGACCTTACCAATAGGGCAGGACAACAATATGAAACAAGTAGGGATAGGAGACTTAAAGAGGAAAATCAAACACCAATACAACCCTTCAAAATCTAGTTGAACTATCATTCCCTGCTACTGTTAGCATACCACACTGGGGCGCCTCCACTACCTATACGCCCCTTTTCACACCCCTCCTGGCTTCCTATTCAATGCCAGTCTACCATCATATCACTTTGCCATAATTATCTTCTACCATAAAAGAACACCAGACTCCCCCTCCTACCAATTGCCACAACCATTTCGAAGCAGCCCATGCAGATCCCAAATGTCTAAGCCCTTCCTACTACCTAGGCCTCTTCACTATCTCATGGCACCAGTGAATAACCCTTTTATTAAGGGTGTACATAGTTTGGTTAGAACCAGCTAACCAAATTGAACTGAAACATTTTTGATGGTTTGGTTCAGTTAAATGATATGTTACAGTTCCATTTGGTTCTTTATTTCTGAAACCATTGGGACTGATTTGATTCTTGGTTCTGAATATAGTTAACGGAACAAGAATGAAAACTTATATGTTTATTAATATTCTATTAGTATACATATAATATATTATATACTTTAAATCTTGATCATTAGATTTTATTCCTTTAATCTATACCCTTCGTCTTCATACAAACATAAAAGCTAAACTAAAGGAAAACAAGTTATGCAAAAAAAAGAACCAAACCCTAACATAATCGACTTCTACTCCCATGTCTCAGAAACTCTTTCACAATTCCACTAAAGCACTCAATGTCTCACCCTATCATTACCAGTCATTGGACCTTCATTACTCACCTTATTATATTGTAATAATGCCAACATTGAATTCACTTTCAAGTTTGAAATTTTAACCATGATGTTTGTAATGTGAATTTTATTTTAAAAATGGTATGATACTGTTATGTAAATTGAAGAGTTGATATTGCTGAGAGTTCTTTTTCTTAGACATTTTATATAGTCTCTTAAATATTTAATTTCTAAAAATAGATAATTAATTGCTATTTTTTGATATATTGATGTCTAGTGATTTATAACAAGATTATTGTTGGGTAATAGTGCCATGCCAGTTGTAGATTTATTTAGTTATTTACTGGTATATTTTATTACTTGAATCATATCTTTATTTTTATAAATTAGAACGGATCTACCTCTTGCTGAACTAAACTGGCTGGTTGACTTGACGTGGTTGGACTAATCAGCATTCTCAACCTACAAAACAGCAAATAGGACCGAGTAGATGGTGATCAAACAGGTCCCCTTCAATACTTATTCAACAAAGTGTGTCAAGAGGAGGTAGATTAGGTTATGAGGTTGGATAAGTGTATTGTAATGTCACATTTACTATAATATTTATAATTGAAGATAATGAACAAAAGTAGTTAGCAACTAGTCAATCTCAATTTGCTGCAAGACACTACACTGGTAAACATATAAGAGACACATTAGTGTCTATACAATAGGTTAGCTCCATGCATTGATTCTATTGTGTAGATTAAACCCACATCACCCAACGTAATAGAGTTAATTTGCTTGTTATGACATTGTCATCGATAGAGCAGGCTGACTTAACACACATCTATCTTTGCAGACTTTTCCATCTATTGCACCCTTCTAATCTAGTGGTTTAGACTAAGAAGGATAGAAAATAGGTGATAGTTGTTAAGAAGTCACCATCTAGTTTATTAAGGAGAAACTAGGAAAACCTAGAAGATGCATCAAAATACATGAAAAGTAATATCCGTGCCTTAGTAGGGATAAAGTAAACTAATTTAACCAATGAGTATTGGTAAGTCTTCCAGATACATATAGGAAATGTGTTAGGAATCTCATATGCCCAACATATAGTAGGTCTTACGGATGATCTAATAAATACTAAGTGTGAAATGGATGTAAGTACATCTAAGTGTACAATATGAAAAGAAAAAAGGTTGGGTCTTTGAACCCAATGAGAGATAAACCTTTGAGTTCACAAAAGAAGAAAAAAAAAACTAAAAGTCTAGGAAAATAGCCGTGTAACATTCCTCACTTAAGTGATGAAGAAAGAATGAACTTCAGATAAATCTAAACTATATTTCTACCTTAGTCCTAAGGCTAAGAAGTCAAACAGACAATGAAAAATAGCATGATGCATGCATTTTGTAGAAAATAAAAGTCTAGCCAGTAATGATGCGTGAATCCACCTAACTTACCTTTTTTCTTTATTTGAATCTGTATACATGTAGAAATGATGCATATACCCCTACTTGGACTTACCTTGTTTCTTGATTTAGATCAAGGAAAATGCAAAATCATGATGCATGAACATAACATAAATATGTACAAGAGGTAAACAAAAAACCAAACAAACATTCTAGACATATATTTTAATTCCAACAGCAATGATTAATGTGTAAAAACACTTGTACAAATAATTTTATACTAACAAATAGGACATCAAATGTAACAAAAAGCATGCATTCATGAGAAAACAACCTTTGAAGGTTGGGAAAAAATACCGACTCACTTAGACAAGCCCCTATTAAACTGTCAAGAGAGCACAGATTGAGCCAAGGTGCTCGGGAAATACCTAAATCTAACCAATGTTGTCGAACAAATGGGTTAATTAATCAAAACTGACAAAACAACAAAATGGGTCATGTAGGAGCCATCAGTCCAACAATAGATGTTCCTATTTGAACCTTAGAAATCAAGGAAAATGCAATAAAACAGAGAGCACTAAATAAATAAATAAAATCAATCCATAAAACTTACCTAGAAAATGAAAAAAAGGGTACCATAGTCGATCGTAAGGCAGACCTCACTACTATTTAATGATGTCAATGAACTGAGTCAGGCCCAACTCAAAGTGGATAGGCCCATGCAAGCTACAAGCCAGGCTGGGACAATCTCCTAAAATGAATCCATCCATCATCTTTCGTAGGAGTGTTTGCTGTGTAGATGTCCAAAACATGCAACAACCTAAAAATGTTCTGACGTCCCCATACCTCTTTGCTGTGCTGAACATTTTCTCTAACTGTAAAGGATGTTCTTATGTCCACCTTTCTGCATATGGTCTTGAACATTCCTTTTCTTTGAAAAGTCACTAGTCATGACAACTATAGATCACATCTGTACATTAGATCCTAAGACCTTAATGTTGGTTTGATTGGTTGTAAGAGACGTTCTAACATCCCTCTTTCCTACAACTCTAGACTTTCCTTTTCTTTAAAACATCCTTGGACTACTACACTTCTTATTGTTGACAAATAACCAAGTTTACATGTAACAATCTCAAACTATCGAATCCAAAAAGGAGCACTCCAGATCATTGGATGTCCATCAATCACTACAACCTTTTGTGGAAGAGCCACTAGATAAAGGATGAATGCCTGATTTCCAAGGCATGTGACCCCTTACGTGACCAAGAAATGCTACTCAAAATTTGTAATGCCTATGTGGCAAACACATGGTGAGAGCTTGATGTGCAAACAAGATTATCCAACAAAATATTAGTCTGATTGAGTGTCGATATCAATTTAACTGTGATTGACTTTGGTTCAACCAATGATCTCATTAGTTTAACCAAAGTTGACTTTGATCTAATTGAGTGGCATGACATCTGTTGAACAAGTGACGTGAAATACAACTGATCTAATGACATAGCACACAATGTCCTAATTGCCATATAATCGATAGGCCAATTGGTAGACCGGCAAACCAATGTTGTGTCACATTAACGTGAAGAACATCCTAATGATGTAGCATTTATTTTGGCAATTTTGAGTACGTCTTGATGGCATAGTATACACCTTGATAATGTGGTAAATACGTCTTAATGATGTGAAACCACCCTAATGACATGACACATCTTGATGACATATCAAAACATCCTAATAATGTAACACATACTAACATTGCTAATATGGCCGAAAGTTGACAATGTGACTTGTGTTGAGTGATGCTAAATTAGATGTCACTGATGATGTGGTGTTTGATTGTCGTGACATGTCATGAGTGAACATATATCACAACACAACAAGTGACTAATGATATGGCAGGTTATTATGTGAACATGTAATGTCATTGGGACAAATGAGACCTCAACAATTTCCTTGAAAACATTGACTACACCTGTGGGAGGGAGGTAGTATCCTTGTGAAGGTCAATTAGGCTATACTAGAAGGACAATTAAACCAAGGCCAAAGTTTGGTCAACCCATGTGAGAGGAGACTGATTAAGCCACATCAAAAGGATCAATTGAGTCGCAATTGCTGATCAATCATGTTGAGCTCAATGATCAATCAAACCGCAATTAGTAATTGATTCAACCAAATGCAAAGATCGATTAAATCAAATCCTTAGCTCAGTCAATTTGAAACTTGTAAGTGACTAGTGAACCATCATTTAGGATACCATGCAGATAATTGAATTTCACTCATTAAAGGTTTGGATTGGTGTCCATGATGGTTTTTAAACTTAAACTATAAGGATCTCCTAGGTGAGTAGGCATACAATATATATGGCTTTGTTGAAACTACACATTATGATAGTTGTAAACCTCTACCCTATAAGGGAGACCAAAAAGTGGGATGTCTACAGATGCCCCTCTTCAAGTGAGGTTGAACACCTTTACATCGAAATTCATACTCCAGATTGACACCTTACTTTTGAATGACTAATTTCAAGAAATACATTCATTTTCTGCCAAGTAATAATTACATTACATATTAAAGCACAAAAAACTTGTGTCAAAATATCATTTATTGATATTAAAGAAAAGATTCAATCCATAAGTGATTGGCTTTTAAGATTGCTAAGTCTAACATAAAGAAATAAACACTAATTAATACTAGTAGGTCTCACCTTCTGTTGGGGTGTCTTCAATATAGTCATTGGGTCATAGTTAGCCTTAGTAATGAGGGATCATTATCATCCTTGAAAATCCACAAAGGATATCATTAATACTTGTCTTGAGATCTCAAGCATTTTGGCTATTAAGACTATCTAAAGAAAGTGATTGAATTATAAGATCACATCACTATCATATATCTTAAACTTCTTGTAATATAGAGGTAACAAATCTTACCAAACTTTCACTACTTGCACCCAAACTGGTAAAGAACTTTCAAAAGGTAATAGATTACTCCACAATCAAGTCTAAGTAAGATTAATAACTGTACCAACATAAGTCCTCTGTAAGCAACTCAAACTCACTATTGATAACAATATGGGTATTGCTAGCAAAAACAAAGGACGTTAACATTTAGGTCATTGTTAATGAGTGTCCGATGTCATAAATCAAGTGGTAGGTGTGGTCTACTAGCTACAATTAGAGCATTGATGCACACCTAAAGAAGTGTCAACAATGGCTGGTGCATCAATCCAATGTCGTATAGAAGTTGATCAAAATCATTAGCCCCAAGGCTGTTGCCGATTCTATAATGGCATAAATGAAAGATATTACATCCAAGTTAAGCTTCACCTAACTCCTATCTATTAGAGGTAACCACAACCATAATAATCTAGAGTTCATCAGAATTGTTAAGGATGAGAAATACCATGATTACTTCAATGATCTCTTCTAAGGGCATGACTTAAACACCAAAGAGACCATCTATTTGAAGGGTTAAGGCCCTATACAGACACAAAGTGATATTTTGTGTTTCAAGTTTGGTATATAGCTTGGAAAACATCATTTAAAGATTGTGGTCTTTGTAAATGAGTTGGTATTGAGCCCTAAAAATATCATTGATGGTGAAACTCTCAAGGTAGGGGCTTTAGGAGTGGATAAGCCTATTTTGAGTAAACCACTATAAATATTGTTGTGTTCTATCTTTTATTTTTGTAGTTCTTACTTGTGTAATAACTATTGTTAACTACATTGAAATAAAATTAATCAACTCTATTTGTAATAAGTCTAAAATCAATTAAAATTTGTAGAAATTTAGGTGAACTCGCTATTCACCTTTCCTCTAATGAGTCATCAATCTTTATCAAATGATCATTTAACAATGACCTACCTCTCAACACCTTTAACATTTGCTAGTAAGACTCATCTTGTTATTAGTAGTGAGCTCAAATTGCTTACAAAGGACTTATACTAGTGCATCCTCCCAACAATAGGCAATCACTCTCCACACTTATGATGTAGTGGCAATCAAATGCACCTACTAATCTTACCTAGACTTGATTATGGAGTAGTCTACCATCTCTTAAAGGTCTTCCACCAATTTAAGTTTGAGCAAGTAGAAATTCAGTTAGAACCATTACTTCCACATTACAAGAAGTTCAAGATACACAACAACGATGTGATCTTACAAATCAATCACTTTCTCCAAACAATCTTGACAACCAAAATGCTTAAAATCTCAATGCAAGAAGTACCAACGATGTCCTTCATAGGATCTAATTTCAAGGACGACAATGATCCCTCACCACCAAGGCTAACTAAAACCTAGCAACTACACTAAAGACACCTTAATAGGAGGTGAGACCTACTAGCACTAGTTAGTGTTTTTTTTTTTTATATCAAACTTGGCAACATTAAAAGTCTATCACTTATTATGGATTTAACCTTTTTCTCAATATCAATGAATAATATTTTGCTGCAAGTTCTCTATGTACTAAAAAGTAACGTAATTGCCACTTAGCATAATATGAATGTATTTTCTGAAGTTAGCCACTCAAAAGCAAGAAGTCAATTAACCTTGAGAATTAGTTTCGACATAGAGATATTCAACCTCATTTAGTAAATGACATCTGTAGACACTCCATGTTTAAGCTTCCCTTGTAAGGTAGAAGCTCATAGTCACCACAAGATGTAGCTCCAACAAAACTACATGTACCATGTGCCAACTCACACCTAAGTGGTCCTCACAATTCAGATTCAAAAACCACCAAAGACACCAATCCAAGCCTCCAATAGGTGAAATCTGATCACCTGCATAGTATCCCAAATGATGGTCTATCAATCACTTACAAGGTTCAAACTAAGCAACCTAAGGATTTGGTCTCATTGATCCCTGCATTCAATTGAACTAATTGCCAATTGCAATTTTACTAATTATTGAGCCCAATACAATCAATAAGCGATTGCAACTCGACCAATCTTTTTGATGTAGCTTGACCAAACTTCCAATGCAACTTAATCAATCCCCCTTTGCATGGATTGATTGGACTTCATCATTGATCTAACTGTCCTTCCAATGTGGTCTAACCAATCTTTACAAGGATATTGCCTCCCTCCCATCGATGTACTTGATGTTTTCAAGGGAATTATTGAGACCTCATCTGTATCCAGAGCATCATTTATCCACGTAACAACCTACCACATTAACAACCATGTGTCATGTCATCATCTGGGTTGTTTGCATATGACATGTCACGATAATCAAACACTATGTCATCAATGATATTCAATAGAACACCACTCAATACAAGTCATGTTATCAACTTTAGGCCACATCAATAACATCAGTGTGTATCACATTAAGATGTTTTAATAAGTCATTAGGACATGTTACATCATCAAGTTGTATATCATGTCATCAAGACATACTCTAAGTCACCAAAATAAATGTCACATCACTAAAAAGTTCACTACTTCAATATGACACAACATCAATCTATTAGCCTACTAATCAGTTTGTTGATTATCTATTAATTAGGACGTTACATGTCACATCATCAAATTAGCTACATGCCATGTCACCCACTCAACAGATGTCACACCATTTGATCATATCAAAGCCAACTTTAGTTAAATTGATAAGACCTTTGGTCAAACTAGAGCCAATCACAGTTAGATTGATATTTCCTTTGATTAAAGCAATGACAGTTCTCAATGTAGCTGGATAATCCTGATCGCACATTGAACACTCACCACATGTTTGCCACGTAAGCATTACGAGCTCTAAACAACATTTCCTAGTCACATGAGGAGTCACAAGCCTTAGAAATTAGGCACCTAATCCTTTGTCTAGTGGCTCTACCCAAGACAACTGCAATGATCAACAAACATCCAATGGTCACAAGCACTCCTTTCTAATGATCTATGATTGTTACACATAAACTTGTGTGTCTATCAATGATAAGAAGTCCAAGGTCAGGGAGATGTTAGAACATCTCTTACAATCGAATGGTAAGTTTTAAGATCTAGTGTATAGACATGATCTGCAACTATCATGATTAGAGACTTTTTGAACCAAAGAAAGGTTCAAGGTCATATGTAAAAAGGTAGAAATCAAAACATCCTTCACAATTGGAGGAAAAGTATAATGCAACAAGGAGGTATAGAGACACCAAAACATTCCTAGGTTATTGCATGTTTCAGACATCCACATGGTAAACAACCCTACAAAAGACATTGGACTTGTTTTGGGATCCCCCCCTCTCTTGCTCTCTCTTTCAACTCATCACACTCCCCTACACTCAACCTCCTACTACTTACACCCTTCAATGCATTTTTGATTTCCGACCTTTCAAGACTCCAATTCAAGTAAATTGACCTCTAGAGCTTTCCATGAACAAGTTCTCAATGACCTCTACAACAATTGCTCTCTAAAGACTTGTCGTTTGCATAGACATCGTTCACTAAACCCTCAATCCACCTATACAATTGTCTAAAGCTCATGCATCTCCCTATATAATTGTCAATTCTACACGTCAACCTCTTGTGAATGCCGCTAACCTTTCATTGGACGTCTCCTTGTCATTGCTAGCTCCTCGTACATCGACTACCATCCACTCAACATACAAACCAGGTGTACTACAAAGATATTTGACCTATCTATTTCTATTATCCACATGAATTCTACTTAGACCGTGTTAAGACCCTAAACTACTACACAACCCTAGGCCTCACATGAAATTGCATGAGATCGATGCCTCCATCTAAAAAATAGGAAATTTCTCTAAAGATCTCCAACCTAGAACCCTACTACATTTGAACATGGTAACTACCCAACAATCATAGGCAATCCACCTACGACCTTGGCGCAACAATGAATCAACTCTTGTCTATTAGTAGGGTCATGCACCCATCACTCGATGATAAATTTCCTTGTTGTCCCCATGATAATGATCTTCAATGCACGACCCTATTTTACTCTACTTTGTTTTCAATGGTTTACTTGCTTTTGTAATTCAATCTACTATTTCATTACCTACTTTGATTTTCGATTTGTCGATTTATCAAACATTTTTTGATTCAATCTAACCAACTTCCTGTTTAGTTTGACCAACTCCTAGGTTCGATTAAATTGACTCTCCTATTCGATCTAACCAACTTACTTGTAGCCTTTGTTTTTCTATTTCATGTATGGGTTTGTTCAATAATTTTCATTTTTTGTTACTGTACTTCTAAAAGAATAGTCTCACTAGGAGACCTCATAGGAGTGTCCCCTTCAACCACCTGTTGGATTCTATTAACCAACCACCATTTGCTTATAAGCTTGGGTGTCCTTTTCCCCAATTTTGTGACAATTTTTGGTGTATGTAATTTTCAGATTCCTCATCATTTTTTCCTTTTTAGGTTCCTAATCAATCAACAATAGTGAGGTCTACTTCACTGGTCAATCAACTATGGATACCTTTCCTTCCTTTTTTGGGTAAGTTTTACGAATTGTCACTTTTTTATTTAATGTTCTTTGTTTTATCGCATTTTTCCTAATTTCTAAGGTTCAAATAGAAACATCTGTCATCAAACTTACAGCTTCCACATGACCCATTTTGTTGTCTAGTTGGTTCTAACCAATCAACCTGTTTATTCAATAACATTAGCTAGATTTAAGTGTTTTTTGAGCACCTTGGCTCAATCTACACAAGAGGAGCTCGTCAGGCATATCAATATTTTTTCCTGACCTTTAGAGGTTGTTTTCTCATAAACACATGTTTTCTATTACATTTGATGTCGTGCCTACTAATATAAAATTGTTTGCACAAGTGTTTCCACACATTAATCCTTGCTATTGGAATTAAAATACATGTCTGAAATGCTTGTTTGACCTTCTATTTATCTTATAAGTGCACCTCATGTACATGATTATATTATGTTCATGCATGCTCATGCATCATGATTTTGCATTTTCCCTGATCTAAATTAAGGAATAAAGTAAGTCTATGTACATATATGCATCATTCCTACGTATATATGAATTCAAATAAAGATAAAAGGTAAGTTAAGTGGATTCAAGCATCATTATTGGTTGGACTTTTATTTTCAACAAAACACATATATCATGTTATTTATCATTGTTTATTTGGCTTCTTAGCCTTAAGACTAGGGTAGAAATATAATTTAGACTCATCTAGGGTCTATTCCCACTTCACCACACAAGTGAGCTATGTTACACAACTATTCCCCTATGTTCCTAGTCACTTTTTTCTTTATCGACTCAAAGGTCTATCTCTTGTTAAGTTCAAATACCTGAATTCTTTTCTCTTCATCTTATACACTTAAATGCAATTATATCTATCTCACACTTTGCACTTATTAGATCATCCAAGAGAACAACTATATGTTAGATGTATTAGAGTATCTAACATTTTCCCTGTATATACTTGAAAGACTTACATAGATTTTTTGGTTAGACTAGTTAACTTTATCTCCACTAGGGCACAGGTGTCACTTTTCATGCATTTTGATACATCTTTTAGGTTTTCCTAGTTTTTCTTTAATAAATTAGGTGGCAACTCTTTGATAACTATCACGTCTTTTCTATCTCCCTTAGTCTAAACCATTAGATTAAAAGGATATGAGAGATGAAAAAGCCCACGAGGATAGATGCACATCAGGTCAACCTATTGATTGATTGTATCAGGCACAATGATCGGTCAAGCCACAATCAATAATCAATTTGACCAAATACAGGGATCAATTAGATTGAATCCTTTGGTCAACTAGTCCAAACCCTGTAAGTGACCAATAGGTCACCATTCAAGGTATTGTGTGAGCAATCAGATTTCACCATCGAAGGTTGGGATTGGTGTCCTCAATGGTTTTTGAACCTGAATTGTGGGGACCTCTTGGGTGAATTGGCATGCAGTACATGCACCTTTGTTAAAGCTACACCTTGTGGTGGCTATGGACTTCTATCTTGCAAGAGAAGTTTAAAAGTTGAGTGTCTATGCTTGTCAAACTTACCAACCTATTTGACTTTGTTAGTTTGTCTTTCAAGGATGGCTAAAAAATCCTTGTGTGAACATGGCAACCTAGACAAGTGGGACAGTCATTCTGACAAAGCCACCTACATCATTGAGATAAGGGTCATGCATATGACCTATGTAACTCAAGCAATTGATTACCTCAAAGATCACTTGGTGGGTTAGATTGCTCCAAACTTGTGTGTGGAGCCAATCCAATCAGCTACCCATGCCAAGGTGATCCAACTGACCACCCCTTAGCATCAATTAGAAATGACCAACATTTTAATAGTTTGGTTCTTGAGATGAAGATGGTTTGGTTAAGTTCTAAAATTCTTAATTTCGACATATATAATTTGGTTCATGATTCCTGTTAAAACTGATAGAACCAAGTATACTCTTATTTTTTTATAACCCATGCTTACCCCTTTTCTATAAGAATTGTTTCATAGTTTCTTCATTTTTCTTGAGAGTCTTCAATTTTTTTGTGCACCTCAACAGAAATTCTGAACATGGACAAATAGTAAATCTGCAGGTTTTATAGAATAGCCTCCCATCCTGAGTCTCCCTGTGAAACTATCACCAAGCTCCAATTTTTAGCCTTTATTAGCTTTAATCCCTATAGACAAACTTAGCTTCTGAAATGGGAACTCTACTAGATGGCATTCAAAGGTTTTGGTTGCTTGGTTCAGCATTTGTTCCTTGCAACAAATATCAGCCACCATGGGTTTATGGAAGATGACACTGAGCTCTGTCAAAAGACTCAACTCTAAAGAAAATGAAAAGTGCATCAAACTAAGAAATTGACGTTGAAAGACTCCTACGAACACAATCGTATCATATTACAAGAAAGCAATGTTGCTAAGGTTTTCCTTTAGGAAAAAACCTAAAAAGATTTCCATTGCGCATAATGGTACTACACATCCTCCTAAAGGCCCCAATGACCATATTAAATGGGAAAAGGGATAGTAGATCCCCCTGTCTCAAGCCACAGCTACAACCAGAGAAACTTTTTGGTCAACTGTCATTAACTAATCGATGAAAGAATGTCTTAACCATGAAAACATTCTAATCAAGAAAGACTAGTTGATTGTTCTGATGGTATAGAGATTCAACTAAAAATACTAATTTGATATGCATTGTATTATGTAGAAAATTAAGATGCACTTATCCATATCATCTATACTGACTTTAACAAGTGAAATATCCTTGCTATAGTTGACATTGTCAAGCTCTATAACCTCACAACACTTTTGATAATGGTGTTCATACAATATGTTGAAATATAAGCATCCAAATCAAAATCAATTGACAATAAATAGAGGTAATATGTTATATTAATTATACAAGTCCCCTTCTCATTTCCAATATGGGACTCTTCTAATTATTTCTCTCATCTGTGGCCTTTTTCTAAAGTCTTACAAGTGTTCGTATTATTAGATCAGGTGAGTGTGTGGGAACTTGGGTTCAAAAGACTATAATAGGCTTTGGTACCATGTTGAAATGTAAACATCTAACTCAAAACCAATTGACAATGAATAGAGATGTCTAATATTATATTAATTGTGCAAGTTTCCTTCTCATTTCCAATATAAGACCATTCTAACACACAATACAAATAAAATAATAGACTCGTGCTTAATCAATTGTTTCAGCATTAAAAATCACAATGCAGATGCCTACAAGATCACAAAATCTAGGAAACTACAATAGATTCAATTCACATTCAACGTGGTAAATGGTTCATTTACTCTCACAATTAGAAAGATGTACATTAAAAAAAGCAACATATGCAAACAACATAAATCAAAAAACAAAAAGAGAACAAAAACTAACTTGCTAGCTTCATTAGCAGCTCCTGCTCCACCATGTCCATCAAAAATGCCAAATAGTCCAAACTGCATAAGAAGAACATTTAGTACAACATATTCAAAAAAAGGTGTCTAGAGAGTAGGGACCTGTTCAACTCCTGGAAGTGGCCATTGGCAGTAATACATGTCCTCCATTGGAAGCTTCTTCCCTCCTTTACGCAATGCCATGGGATCAGATGCAATTCCAATCCCAAAGGGAATGGGAACAAATGCCCGGATATGAACCTGGAAATGAAGTACGATAAAGCAGTTTAAAAAGGTAACAGCATAAGCTTAAGATATGATGTAAACAACCTTCAAACAGAGGGAAAGGGTAATATTGCCTGTTTTCTAGATGTAGTCATTAGTCACAATACTAAACTAAGTTGATGCACTTGAATTGATAATCAATAAAGAAATTTTTTTTTTCTACTTGTAATATGATGGAAGACATTTTATATTTAACTCTGATAACCTTAGTAAAGAATTGTTGGATCAGCTAATTGAAAAGAGACAACAAAAGTTTATAAGTGCTATGTGTTTTTCAAGGCAATACTTGTTTGGGATTTTTTTGCAGAGATCTAGCAATGATGCAATATGCATTTTGCGTACTTGCTCTTTGTTAGATTCCAATGGTCATAAACTGCTTAGTTCTGACCATGTTTCCTACAGTCAGTGGTGAAGTATCATCTATCCTAGAAAGAGGCATGAGTCAACTTTGAGAGTTTCTTCCAAAGCACAATCAAATGTACAAGTCTTTGGATAGTTCGTGACACATGAGGGAATCCTAACAAAGGCTGTTATTCAATGTAGGGGGTGGCAACTTGTGAATCATTACTCTTTTTACAAAAATGGTAATAGGTTAAGTGGTACAAGTATGGAGTATGTCACAAGAAGTATCATCATCGATCGGAAGGTTTTAACCAAAACGTTCCGAACTTTAAGGTGCATTTGAAGGGTTTCACTTGAAAGTATCTAAAATGCAGCTAGAGTGTTTAGAACATTTTGAAGGGTTTCATTAGAAAGTATCCGAACTATAAGTTCTTTCGAAAGGTTTCACTCGAAAATATCCAAAAGCTTAGTCAAAGAGTCTGGAGCATTTTTCAGAGGATTTCACTTGAAAGTATCCAAACTATAAGTTCTTTCGAAAGATTTCACTCAAAAGTATTCAAAAGCTTAATCGGAGAGTTTGGAACATTTTTCAGAGGATTTCGTTTGAAAGTATTCGAATTGTAAATTCTTTCTAAGAGTTTCACCAAAAGTCACCACTACAGTAACTAACAAGTTTGAAAGCTACCAAAAGTTTCTTTTGTAATCTTCGAATGAACGATCGTGATAATCTTATATTGACTTAATGACTTTGATGCATTAGGGATTTGTGATTCTAGGTTGAGTAATATAAGAGACCCTTATGTAACTGTATAACTGTGTGGCAAAACGGCAAGTGGTAAAAAACATTTATTGCACTAAAAACTCAAGAAACCACTAGATATTCGTGGATGTAGGGTGTTTGCCAAACCACATAAATTCTTGTGTTCTTTGTTTGTATATTCTTTCTACTTCTCTCTCTTTTTCTTGCAATTTCAGTGAGATGAGAGTGTTTGAGCTTTTCAGAATCGTGCTTGTAAGTCACCTAGAAAGGTTCGTTGATGAACAACAAATGGGATGGGAATATTTATACCATCCCTTCCATACATGCCTTGAGAATTTGAGATACATGCAGGTGGAGTGTGATGTTGGGCTCCAAGAAGGGTTTGTGAGTATGATGGATGAGTTTTAGGTGGCTTGGTATGGAGGTCCATCACTACACAGGTGAAGGAAAAAGATATGCACCTCTGAACTTTAGCTATGAGGTTGCTCAGGTAGCTTGAGTGGAATAAGAGGACTTTTTGGGCAAATAATTGCCTTGTGACCACTGCTGCACACATGGTATAAAGTCAGACATTAGATGGACTAGGGTGTCAGCACTGGAGGTGAAGAATGACGATGTTATAGTCCTGTACTGCTGGTTTCTTTCCCATTTTCCTTTTTGTTCATGTCCTATGCACCTAAGTCTTGGATAAGTATATAATCTTTTTTATTTTTTTGTTTTAATAAGTGCACTGATAACTGTTTGAACAATGAAAGAGATATGATAAAATAAATAAGCTGAAGGAAAAAGGTCCCTCTACATTTAATTAAATTCATGAAAATCCACTTTTTATGAATATCCAGTAAAGCCAGATCAACCACACAGATTTCCGCTGGTCGGCTGCACTAATTGTCCATTCCACAAGGGACTCCCACAACATCTTCCTCCATACAAAGTCCAGTTCCAACCTTCAGAACACCCTTTTTTTCCACTCTGACCGGCACAACCACCATGTGTCCAGAGGGATGAGTGACCATATCCTGGCCTAACATCCCTGCAAAATGGGCTACACATCCATAACTACCAGAAATCATCCACAAGGTTCCTCCCAGCACTTCAACAGACCTCCCACAGTCCCACCCAACAACAACCTCCACCAATCAAATACCACAGGGAACAGAAAAAACAAGTGCTTGAAGTCATCCACTTCTTGCAAAAACTGTGCCTGCTACCCAACAACAACCCCCTTTGCAAAGTGGTCTTGGTAAGGACCCCTTCCTGCATGACCAGCCAACCAAAGACTGCACCCTTGGGAGAGATCAAGAATTCCGTACATTCCTAACAACAGGTGCCAACACCCCACCAAAATGCAGTATGTGATGCAAGGAGAACACTATGAAATCTCTGAATTTGCTCCATCTCCACCTGAAAATATCATGCTTAGAGGGCAGCAGCTAAGCACCAAGAGAGTACAACAAGGAGAGAAGATTGATTAGTTTAAAGAACTCTGCATCATTGACACCACTATGCAAAGGGATATCCATACTGGACTTGCCAAATGGGAAGAGAAACACTCTACCTTAATATTATGTATGGAATCAAACATCAACAAAATCGGCAAATTTCATTAACACATGTTGTCTTTTCAATTTGTCAACATGACAATTTGTTTAGACATAATGTTTTTCTTTCCCATGTTCCATCGACATATCATTGATATGTTGAGTTTTATCAACACATATCATTCTTTAACTTTACCAAAGTATGACAAAAAATTGAAGTCAAATTCCTAGCTAGCAAGAAAACAATGCAGTACAAGTAGGGATAGAACTCCAGAATTGGCCTATAGGTGACTCAAGCATCCCTCCAAAAACATGACCAAGAGCCTCTTCACACCAGACCCTACAGCCAACAATTGATCACCCATTAAGCCTCCAAGATAACCTTCCAAAGGGCCCTGACTTCCACTATTGAAGAAAAGCTGCCAAACCTTGCTTCTCTACACCCATACCATTTGGCCAAGATAACTCTCCACCACAGAGACACGCCCACCTTGTCTCCCTCACCCAATCTCCAAAGCCACTTACCTGATAAAGCCAGATTGAAGTGCCTGAGGTCTCTGATCTGGAGGCTCCCCCCTCAAACTTTTGACTTCTTCAGTTTTCCCACAAGACGAGAGTATACCCTCTAGGATTCTGACCTTCACAGACTTTCCATAGAAATTTTCTCTATCATAATGCCATCTAGCTGCTATTGCACCCCAGTGGATAGTCAGAAGATAGACAAGAAGTAGGCAAGTTGGACAACATTGCAAAAGTCAAAATCAAATACCACCCCAAGGAAGATATTTAGCCTTCTACCTTAACAATTTCTTCTCAAACTTGTCAATCACCGGACTCTAATCAGCTGACTTCAAAGTTTAAAGTTCAATGGGAGTCCCAAATAATTAATGAGAAAGCCCACAACCTGACAACCAATCAAGCAGCCTGATTCACCATTGACTTTGAACAACAAATACCCCACTGCAATTGAACTATGTAACACATTTACAATATCGTTTAAACGCCTTACACGATGATGTCAAACTATGTACACAAAATCCATGTAACATGTTTTTTCTTCCTGAAATGAAATGGCCTCATCAACTACACATATAATTTCCGTTTAAATGGTAGTATCAGCTGTATTTTGAAATACTGGTCATATCAACTACAATATTACTAAAACCACATTTATGCATACTATGAGAGTGAAAGCAAACAAAGCAAATGTGTATAGCTCTCGCTATCCACTACAGCCCAAATATCCATGTATATATAATAAAAAGATTACATAAAGAAGCATGTACATGGGGAACACCAAGAATCACACACACCAAGGGTCACATTAACATATGGTAATGTCACCCATAAATGTATGTACATATTTTCACATGGGCCTAACACTTAATTACATTCATTACATCTAATACTCCCTCTCAAGTTGAAAAGAATATATTTATCATTCCCAATTTGTTACAAAGATTATCAAAAATCTTATAAATCAATCCTTTAGTGAGAATATTAGCAAACTCCTCAATCGAAGGAATATAAGGAGTTAAAGCAATTCCTTTCACAACTAGATTTCGAATATAATAACAATCAATTTCAATGTGTTTGATACATTCCTAAAAGATTTAAGTCTATATAATATATATCGTCACTTAATTATCACAATACATAGGCATTGATTCTTGAATTCTCATGTCAAGCTCCCTTAGTTGAGACCTAAATCACATCATCTCATAAGTTGTTTCTACCATAGAATTGTATTTTGCCTTTGCACTAAACCTAGAGACAACATTTAGCTTCTCACTACATTAAGTTACTAGATTTCCTCAAATGCATGTGTAGTATCCTAAAGTGGATTTTTAGTCTCCTTTGTCACTTGCATATCCAAAATCTAAAAATGCTTCAATCTACAAATGCCCATGTGTCTTGTAAATCAAATATTTTCCTGGTGTATCTTTAAGATAGGCAAGTACATGATGTGCCCCAGTCTGATTCATCTCTTGTGGCTCATATATAAACTAATTCAACAGACCAACAATGTAAACTATATTAGATCTAGTAACTGTGAGATATATAAATTTCTCAACTAGTCACCTATATTGTTTTGGGTTGCTCAACTTCTCAAATGTTTTATCTTAAAAAGGAAGATTTTGCTCAACATAAGTATTCTTGAGTTTATACCCAAGACAATTAACCTTTGTCAATAGGTCCAAGACATGCTTCCAATGAGACAACACAATCTTGCCACTTGAATATACAAACTCAATACCTAAGAAGTATCCTGATATACTCATATCTTTGGTAGTAAAGAGAGTCTGAATATATGTCTTTGTTTCCTCAATTCCAATAGTTTCACTACCTGTAAGCAAGATGTCATCTACATAAATTGCAAAAATAACTCAACTACTAGGTGTCTGCCTCATAAAAATTGAATGATCCACAACACAACATCAAAAACCACTATTAAGTATCATCTAGCTAAATTTCTCAAACCAAGCTTATAGACTTTGTTTTAATTCATAGATTGTCTTCTTCAACCTACATACTTTAACCTCCCCTTAAGCAACATACCTAAGAAGTTACTTTAAATAGACTGCCTTTGACAAATACCTGTAAAAGAAAACATTTTTAACATCAAGCTGATGAAATTGCTCTTAATTATTAATTATAATGGAAAGAATCACATTAATTGAGTTAAGGCAAGCAACAAGAGAAAAGATTTCAATATAATTTACCTTATAAGTTTGAGTAAAACCACGGGCAATAAAACAAGTTTTGCATTTGTTAATAGAACCATCAAACTTGTATTTTATAGTGAAGTCTCACTTGCAATTGACAATGTTCACTTCATTGGGACAAGAGATTAACTTCCATGTGTCATGTAAACATAAAACATCTACTTCTTCATCCATAATTGTTTTCCAATATGGTAGTAGTAACGTTTTCTAATAAGTCCCGAGTATAGACTCAGAAGATATAACCAAGGCAAGGTTGCAATAGAAGAGGATAAGATAATTATAGGTGACAAATTGAGAGATAAAATGTTGAGTGTAAGTGCAAATACCTTTGTGAAAGACAATATATAGCTAATGGAGGGTCTACATTCGAAAAGAATTTAAGATCAGTCAATGGAAGAATAAGACAACATCTTTGATATACCTACAATGGACAAGTAGTAGTTGTTGTCTCACTATCAATCTCCTCATTACTATGATCATTACTAGTAGTGGTCTCACCGCTGCTAAAATCATCGCTAGACACATTCGTTGAATTTTGATGTTCAAGAATAGTAACAATAATTAGAAGAGGAGGGTTGTTAAAAACCTCAAATGAGTCAAAATAATAGGATTGAGACTTAAAAAATGTAACATTCATTGAGACATAGTATTTTCAGGTAGAAAGATGATAGTATTTATATCTCTTTTGTGTTCTAAAATATCTAACAAAGATATATTTTAAAGTTCAAGCAAATAACTTATCTAACTCAAGAAAAAGATCTTGAAAAAAAGTAACACATTCAAAAACACGAGAAATATGCATGAAAAGTTCCTTGTTTGGATAAAGGTGTCAAAGTTTCTTATTTAGGCAAAAACGACAAAGGAAAACTTTTCCTTCAAAAAGAGGGGAAGGCATATAATTCACAAAGTCAACAATAGTAAAGATAGCATCAAACTAAAGATATTTTAGAACCTACATCTAAAACAGTAAAGTACGAATAATATCTAAAATATGGCAATATTTGCTTTTGCAACCCTATTTTGTTAGAAAGTGTAAAAACAAGTAGTTTGATGAACAATCTTAAGAGAGACACAAAGATTTTGAAAATTATGATTAACAAATTCCAAGGTATTATCAGTATGCAAACATTTAAGAGTCATAAAAATTGCTTTTTGATTTTAACAAAAAAAATCTAAACAATGGTTAAAATATGATGATGATCCTTTAATAACTAAATCCATAACATTTTAAAATAGTCATCAATGAAAACAAGATAATAACAATAACCAAAAATGAAAATAATACGACTAGGCCCCTAGACATCACAATGGACTAACTTAAAGGCTTGATTACTTGATGCAAGATGAAAACAACAAAAAGTAAAACAATTATATTTTCCTAACTAACATGATTCATACTCAAAATAAAAAAAAGAAACCTATGATAGAGCTTGCCTCAACTTCTCAAGGGACAAATGACTAAGCCTAAGATGTCATAAAATTAAGGAATCCACTATAGACAACAAGACCATCAATCCACTCGATGGAGTATCACAACTCAGGACATACACCTCATTGCTTTGCTTATGACACAAATCAATTCCCTTCCCTATCAACAGATCCTAAAAAATATAATGAAAGAGATAAAATATTACCAAATAGGAAAATTGAACAATAATAGCACTAATAAATAAAAGGTTCATTGCAAGTTCGAGAACAAAAATGATTTAATTAAGTCAAATTCTAAAGGTAGTATAGAACATGCCCTTACCAAAAATTTGACAAGATTGGTCATCAATAATAGTAATACCACAAAGGTTAGGTAAATGATGTAAACAATGGAAAAGATTTCAACTATCATGTGTTAGGATGTCCTTGAGTATACAATCTAAGGACTATCTTCTCAAGCTACCATAGTCATACTCATACCTGAAATGGATGCTATGACCACTATAGCAAAGGAATTAATATCCTACAACTACATAAAACACTCATAATCGACCTACAAAATGGTTATTTCAACTAAGTGATCAAGGGTAGAAGCAGTAGACTAAAAAGTAACAATACTATTTGGAGGATCTAAATCAGTCACAACATTAGTCCAAACTAGCCTCCCATTCTTCTTCCAACACTACTCTAATCTATGGCTTGTCTTGCCATAGTGAGGGCAAGGCACTCGCCATCTATCATCAATCAATTTCTCTATTGTATTGCTAAGTTGGCGAATTGCAAATTCCTTGTAAGCCATTTGCTTGAGGAACACATGATCTAATCAAGGACCACACATATAAGCAAAACGAATTACAATGACTCCCAACTGTTCAACACATAGACAAAACTTAATCAAAATACTAGTAAGGGTATGAGCAAAACTTCAATAATCACACATCTGCAAGGATCAACAACTCCAACGGATTCAACAACCATACATCTGTCACCTAACCTTTGGTGGATTCAACAGTTGCACATCTACAAAGGATGACCTAAAAATGTCATAAACAAGGAGAGGAGCATTGAGGTTACTACAACAACAAATCTTTATGTATTACCATAGCAATCTAGAAGAGGTAAATGTATGATCGAGTGAGCATTCAAACACTCATAGACAATCATAGAGATGAGTGGCCTCCTGAACATAACAAAGACCCAAGAAGATCTAGCAAGATGGTTAGAGAAGGCAACTAGTAGAAAGAATGAGTGGGTGATTAGGATTAAGGATTAAACTTTGATACCATGTAAGAGTGAAAGCAAACAAGGCAAATGTGTATAACTTTGGCTATCCACCACAACCCAAATATCCATGTATATATAATGAAAAGATTACATAAAGATGTATGTGCATAAATAACAAGGATCACACACATCAAGGGTTACACAAGAGAAACACTAAGGGTCATATTAATACATGGTAATGTCACCCATAAACATATACACATCTTTTCACATAGGTCAAACACTTAATTATATTCAATACATCTAACACATAAAAAAGGCTTATGCACTTGTAAACAAATGGAAACCAATGGCAAAGAAAATATTTTCCGTTTGACTAATAAAGTATATTTAAAAATAGGCTGTTTATGCCTATTTTCCACCAAAAAATGTTCTTTTGGTTTTCATCACAAGCTTTAATTTTTTTTCCTTTCCTTACCCACCCAAAAGGTGAAATATGAAAGGAAAATATTTTCCATTGGTTTTCATATATGCACAAATACTTGCTGGAACGAGAGGAAAAATAAAATCTAGTAGTTTCATTTTCCTTTGATTTCCAATTCATTTCTCTGATTGGAAATTTTACAAAGATGACTTCGAAATTTTTCCTACTGGATTACATGGATCAAAAAATGTGGTGGAGAATGTAAACACACATGAGTGAGAACAAGGGCACCAAGGCATGTAAACACCCTAGTACCTCAATTCTGCATGTACATTTTCAAATTGTGATTGCTATTACCAATAAAGATAATTCCAAATGTGAAGCTAGGATCATAACTCGAAAACAGAAATTGTTGACAATTAGGATCGTGACTAGCGTACAAAAGTTGTTGGCAATAAGTTAATCCACATAAATAAAGTTCCTGGTAAGTTATAGATGAAGTGCACTTTAGCTTACTGATAATTTTGAAGAAGTGCCTAGAGTTATTGTGTCGCCATTGCCAAGTTCAACAGGATTGCTCCAATGACGATATCCAGAATCAGGAAGGTGAATGGGCTGGGAATTCAGAAAGGTTCCATTTAAGCTACCCATGTCCACCAGCTCCCATCTTGAATTCTGACAAAAGAACATACAGGTGACAAAAATACAAAAGCAAAGAAAGTAAAACCTATGCAATAAAGTTGTAATAACTATTCATACATTTCTATTCCAACTTATGAGTGCATGCTTTCCAGAAACCTCTGAGTCCTTGAGGAGTAGATCACTTGGAGGAACTCTACCAAGGGTCACTTGAGGCCTAGATATATCTGTTGAAACCAACGAACAGCATATTCCTTTTGAAGGACCAGAGATAACTTCTAAATTGAGACAGCTTCCTGCACTTCTAACAAAAAGATAGGATGACATGATTTAAATAACTAAATACCAGAAAATTATTCACTTCAATTTTATCAAGCAATACTATTACATAATGATGTATACAAATCAAACAGATTAAATTGGACATACTTTGGTATGACTTGTTCTCTATTGCAGAAATTCTTTGTTTACCAATAGCTGCACTGTTTTCCAAATCAAAATCCTCCTCCTTTCGGACATGCTTTACATCCTCAGGTTGTTGATCTAACATTGCTGTCTGTTTAAGTGTTTGACCATCTCGTAAATCTTCCACGACTTCAGAATCTACATCTAATACTACGCACTCTCCTGGATGAATATATTATAACTTTGTCAGACAATATTAAAGGAATCTAGCAAATCAGATGGTAGTGACCAGAACAGACTAAGAAAAGCACCTTGATTTACACATAAACATTTTGAGACAAGTTTCTGCTTGTTAGAAAAACCTATTCTTCTTGGTGGATCCATGCTTCTATTATTTTGGAAGTCAGAATCTTCTGAGGTAAATTTACGTTGTAAACTGTTAGTCTGTCCATGATCTTGACCCAAATCCTCAGAATAAAGAGGTGTTTCAAGATCATCAAGCTGCAAATGAGAATAAAACCAATTTCACATTATGTCTCTATATTATTACATAAACAGCAGAAACTGGGGAAAAAGTTGATCAACATGCTAAGTTGTTAACTAAGTGGATTAGATAATATTGGGAGGACATAATGTGCAATCTCCTAACATGTCACATAATCTCATATGCTTCGTATGGCAAACCATTGCAGTGTTGGAAAACATTGGTAAAAATTTGAGTTAGTGACTTATGTAAGGAAATCCAACCAAAAGTATAATGTACAAGCTCTTTAACAATGCATTTACAATATCAAAACCTTAGAATTTCGTTGTTATGAAAAAATTAACTGTTTCTAATGAAATTTTGATTTAAGTCCAAAATCTGATGTAAAGAATGAAACATAACTGTGAACCATAGTGCCTAGTTTTTTACTGTCAATACAATATTAGCAAACATGGAATAAGAGGTGTGTAGTGGATAATTGGATAGTATTGGTACTTAAATGACAGTAGTAATTCCTTTGAAATTCCGTCAAAAGGTTAGGTGCGTCAATATGGACACAGATATCAGTCAGATAATTGTTTTATCTTGCTGTTAACAGTGATGTTATTATTTCTTAATAGGGGATATTACCCCACTATTAGGAAATAATATCTGACTAACTCTTGCAATTCATTTGGATAAAAATTTTGTTTAAATTTGCTAAAATTGATCGTATTTTCCTCAATAGAATGACAACAAAATTAAGTTCACGAGATTAATCCTGGTGAGCTCAGGATTGTTTGGATGTCTCCTACATTTTCTTGAAAACCTTTCAACAATATTGCCCTTGATAAAGAACTCCTTGCTACACTCCTCACATAACAAATTGACCCTACTCATTAAACTTAAATTCTATATATTCAATTTAAATCCTTCAAATTATAAAGTATTTCTTCGTAATTCTAATTTAGAACTAACTTTTGACTTATTTTCGTCAACCAAAATTATGTTATTAACAAATAGCATAAACTAAAGTATTTCTCTATGAATTTCCCAAGTTAATTCATCCATAACTAAGACAAATAGATATGGACTTCAAGAGGACTTTTGGTATAAATCTACATCTATTAAAAATTCCTTAATTTCTTCTCTTATAGTTTTAATACTAGCAATTGCTCTTTCATGCATCTCTTTTATAACATCAATATATCTTACGAGCACCCTTTTTAATTTATAACCTACCACAATAGGTTTCTAAGTACTCTAACATAAGCATTTTCTAACTCAATGGAAACCATGTGCAGATTATTTTTCTTAATTTTAAAATTTTCTATTAGTTGTCTAAATAAATGAATAGCTTCCATTATTGACCTTATCCAACATAAAATCAAATTAATTTTTTGTGATTTTAGTTGCATGTCTTAATCTTTGTTCAAATACCCTTTCCTATAATTTTATGGTACAAGTAATTATCTTAATACTACAATAATTATGACAGTTCTTTATGTCTCCCTTATTTTTAAATATAAGTATTAAAGAACTCTTTCTCCATTCATCTGGTATTTTCTTTTTCTTTAAAATTATATTAAAAAAGCTTAGTTAACCACTTAATTCCTACTTCACCCATACACTTCCATACTTCAATAATAATGCCATCTAATCCAATAGATCTCCCATATTTCATTCTCTTAATAACTTCATTTACCTCTAAACTATTAATTCTTCTAAAATAACTATAGTTCATATCCTTCGTATTGTTACCTAAATTTTGTATGTAAAATAACAATAATTTCGTATTGCTATAAGCTTGATTTTTAACTTTACTAACAATTTTCTTAGAATTCCTTTTCCTAGCTTATAATTCTCTAAACTTTCATTATTTGCACATTTATGATAGGATTTATAGCTTTTTTTTTCTTTTATTATCTTGTGTACATCTTCATTTCACCACCAACTTTCTTTAAGAAGTGGAGTTACCCCACAAGACTAAATTTACCACACACACATATGTATGTATGTCTCTCTCTCTGCATACATACATACATACATACGTATATGTGTTTGTGTGTGGATGGATGTGTACATCCATGAATCATAACCGTTTTGTTTCAAACAAGCTAGAGCTTTCGTCTACTAATATTTGGTAATAGGATAACAGATATATGGTGCACATCTCGGGACCTCTCACAAAAGAATCACGTTTATCAAGTAAATCACATTAGCCTAGATAGTCAATTAATGCTGCATTTCCAGCTTATAGCCTACACGTAGTTCTATATATTCCTTAAAACCGCCTTACAACCTTACATGTACACAGTGGTCTTCCTTTGTATGTTCAGTCGTTGCCCAACAACGTATCATCTTCCTTTCATCTTGTGCGGTCAGATAGCAACTTCTAAAGATTCCAGCTAGCAAACAATAAGTTGGGTCAGCTGGAACATCATTCTTTTTCTGCTAACTCCAGCAAAATAAATAGAACGCTAGCAAATAAAGCATTTCTCGTAAATACCAACCTCATTAAAAAAGAACGGAAAACCTAATCACATACGGAAACCCATCATGCTAAACACAGTAGCAAAAACAAATAACGATCAGATGAACCCGATCGCAATCGAGAATCGTCACAAACCAGCAGCGCCACACATCTCGTCATTACCTTCTCTGCTGCATGGGGCCTCGCAACATTGCCCGGAGACAAGATGGTATACGATCGCGACCACGTCCACCTCCACCTCCACCGCCTGATGCAGACGAAGTAGACCAGGAGGCACAGGAAAAGAGCGATGAATACGAAGAGTAGGCCGCCGAGAACTAGCACCGAGCTTTTCCCCGTCACCATCGTCATCTCGTCGTCCCGCTTCTCCTCCGCCATCATCGATCCGATCACCTCCATCGACGACATCGCTTTCGACTGGTCTCCGGTTTCATCCGCCACCTCCCCCTTTTCCCTTCCCTGAGTTCCCTCCCCCCACCCCCCTCTCTCTCTCGCGCTCTCTCTCTCTCTCATTTGTTTCGTAATTTATTGCGGTGGTCTGTTGTCGATCTAGGAAACCGAAAAAAGTAAAAAGAAAAAAACAACTTGGTTAATTATGACGCAGCCACTCCAACCGTAATGGCAGACCTTAACATGGAGGTTATTGATTTTTTTTTTGGATAATGACACGGAGTTTATCGTCAACGTGCATCGTTACGTCATTTCCGGAATTGCACGTGTTTCGCACGTGCATCCGGATCACTATTAATATTCACAGAAAATGTTTCGTTCGATTGAAATAAATGGTTGACAATTAGATAAGCATAGAACTAACACGGGAAATCTACAGACAAGCACGATAGAATTATTTCAATGACGGATTCGTTCCCACCGCGTCTAACTAATTAATAAGAGCGCATACGACTAAGATTTGAGATTTGAGCACGACTAATAAGTATATGCGATAAACATTCCGTTTGGGCTACTGATTTTAGAAAAGAATCAATAAAAAATCAAATATACCGTAATTTTTTATACACTTTGTAGAAATAATTTTAATTTTATTAAATCAAAAATTAATTTATGAAAAATACTATTTAAGAATCTATTGAATAATTATTATATTATACATAAATGAAAAATGAATGATGTTATTCACAACTTTTTACATCACCAGCTTATGCATAAATCCTCCTCTTATGCATCACCAGCTTGTCTTTTATTTATTTAGAACTTTATGTGGTCGTCGTCTTATATTTTGTGAACCACGTGTCTTTTTTCTTACACGTCATCGACTTGTCTCTTGCCTGTCATGAACATTACACGGTTACTTATATCGTCATTTTCTGCCATCACATGATCACCTATTTATATCATCATTTTCTTGTGTGATCACTTGCTTAAAAATAAATTATTGTGAACTCAACATTTAGAATGTCCTCATATATAATAGTATATTGATATTTACAAAAAGCTACAAAATATTAGATAACCACGATTCGCAAGTTAGTTAAATGACAGATCAAAATCACATAAATTTGTTAATAATAAATTTTACGTTGAAGAATATTTAAATATTTGTAAAAATTAGTTTAATCGTGGCCACGTTCTCGTCCCCAACTTCAATTGCAGAAGCATATAAACGAAATTGGAAACCGCCCGAAGGGGCCGAAATGGCGTCTGCTGGTACATGCTTCGGCAGAGTGCCGCCGCCCATCGCATCCTCCTCGTCGGCAGGAACGGGCTCGAAGCTCTTCCGAAAGAGCCGGAGCCACTTGGGGTATCCGCCGTTTTCCGGGAGCCGGGGAACACATGTTTTCACTGCAGGAGAGAGGGGACGCATGGATTCGACGAGGGTGGGGGCCGCGTGGTCGCCGCTAGAAGAAGGGAGTGGCTCTGGCCAGGGGATGGACGCAAGCGCGGAGCGCAGCGAGGCTGCCAACGAGGACATCTTGGTCTTCTTCTTCCAGCTGGACCTGGGCACTCGGATTCAGGTACTGGGACGTCCAGGTCTTCTTCTTAGAATAGAGGGATGGTTTTAGATTCCAATATGTCATCGGTGGCGTCCTTGCGTTGTCGCAGTATGCTTTGAATTTGGAGCAGTACGAAGTAGCTCAGGAGTTGAGGAACAAGATGGCTGAGGTAGGTGCTTCAAATTACTTTATTTTCAACTGATGTATACAAGCTCATCATTTTTGGGTGTCCACCACTGACCCCCCACGCCCACGGCGTTTAAGGTGGAGGTGGAAATTATTAAGCAACAAGAAGCAAAACGAGGGTCGTCTGTGAAGGGTGAAGCTCAAGATAAAGCTATAAAACTATTACGCCTACGGTGAGTGACCTACTGCATTCCTTCCCACGGTGATTCTTGTTTTTGTATGTAAATGATGAGGTATCCATTGCCTATCACAGTGCGGAATTGCAGGAAGCTGTTGAATCTGAAAGCTATGCTGTAGCTGCTGAATTGCGCAATGAAATATCAAAATTTGAGGTGTAAGATTAGAGCCCTCCTGTTTACCACACATTTTTTTTGACACCTTATCGCCCTTTGCCTCGTTTGACTGCATTCGTGTTTGGTTGGCTGCAGTGTGGTTTTCTGGTTTTTTGGGATTTTAACATGGATCTTGTATTGTTTATTCCTTTTCAAGTAGGCAGAGTCTCTTGCTGCATCGGCAAAGGCACTTGCATATGAAAACGTACAATATTCATTTCGACTAGGGCAAAGAGTGGAACACCGGATTTTTGGTATGCATCTCTTTTACACACATAATAAATCTCTGTTGGCATGATTTGTTTCATACAGCTAGTCACATTGGTCTTGAACTGCTATTTGTTAAAAACTACAATATTACTATTTTAAATTTAGCTAGCTTTTCTTTTTCCACAAAAAGAAATGCAGTCCATCTAATCAATCTAATACTTATTGTTATATTAATTTAAACATGTTTATGATACCATAGGATATCAAGGTGTTGTGTGTGGGATGGATCCTGTTTGCTGTGAACCAGATTCATGGATGCAAGTAGCACAGGTTGACAAGTTGACTGAGGGACCCTATCAACCATTTTATCAGGCATGCTTCGTTTCTAGGAAATAGCATAAATGTTTCTATTCAACATTCTAATACTTTTAAATTCAGAACTTTGTACTTCGTTAACATATTTAACAACAGAAGTTTAGTAATTGGAATTTTCCATTAACAAGAAAGCATCAATATTACTAACATTAGCGAACTTATTAATTCCAATTTGATGATTGTCTTGCAGGTTTTGGTTAATGTGCACTCGGATCCAAACTTGCTTGTTGCATATGGTAGGTTAATAAGTATGAGCATTTTCTCTCAGCAAACGTGATTGTTGTTTGATCTCATTGATGTGGATTTTGTCATACATACCACCTTCTAGCATAGCTAAATGTTGGTAATTGTTCAATTTTTTTTCTTTCTATATGATTTTATTTGGCTTTTGATGACCAAGATGGCCACCATAGTTGGATGGCAAGTGTAAATTCCAAACTGGAGGTTCACAAGTTGCACATTGCCATATCCCTAATTTCTAAACATTCTTGAGGTTTTGTACATGCAACCTCTCTCGTGTCCCTTCTAAGCAAGGGTTGTTTTATCAAGGAACCAAATAAATGAGTTCAAATATCATTTGAAGAAACATATTAGAGGGGGCTCTAAGATGGTTGGTGTGCATCGTGCTTGATCTGAGTTTGCAAATTTCTATCTTTTTACATAGTGTGAAGTTTCAATTTACATTAAAGGAGATCTTAAAATAAATAACTAAACACCAAAGATGAACTTGTCCTAAGGCAATTAGGCAGGGATTTTAGCACAATAAATTCATCTTCATGAAAAATCATGCATAAGATAGCATGTGCTATGTAATACAATACCAAATCCTCACATGGACAAGTAAAAGCAACAATATTAGCCATCTCTGTAGAGAAAGGATACAAATCACTTTCTGTCCAACAATAACATGGTGTCTGCATGGTAGCGCGAAAATAAACAATGAAACACAAAAAACCAACTTGTTTTAATGGTTAGGTAAGGGTTTTGGCTCATCTTTAAGAAAATAATCAACATCATAGCACATGCTACATAATTTTTGAAATGCAAACTCAGATGAGAAAGCAAAAGCGATAATATTAACTATAGATTGGCATTTTTTTCACATGTCCTGATATTAAGAATTGGTGGAAAAATATGTTTAGAATAGTATGGGATCTGGTCACCTCTGAAGAATATGTTTTGGGACATATGGGTTAGGTCCACAAGATTGGATGGGTAGCAGAAAAGCATTTGGCTTTTTCTGCCTTTGGATATCTGTGGCTCTAATGCAAGGAAAGATGCCAGCCTATCTCTTCAATGGCAAATTATAAGATTTTCCCAGCTGAAAAGCCATCAATAAAGTGTGGGGCATAAACGTTCTAGAAAATCATCTATCAGTTGGGGAAGTGAAAGAATGGTTTTGCTAGGAGTCTTCCATTGGCTAGCATGATTGAGTGTCCTTTTCTTTTGCTAGCTGGCACTCCTTGGAGTAATTGTCTGTTGTCCTATTTCATTTGATTATCATGTTGTCCTGCAACTACCCACCAAGCATGTTGGCGACCAGCACCACTGCCACCAGCGACCTTTGGGAGAGAAAGTGGACTTCCTATCAGCACCACCAAAAGCTTTCCCTGCCAGAAATTACTCTCATTTCTGGAAGCCCTGCATTGGATTCAAAGAGTTCATTCCTCTATATTCAGTCTATATCATTGGAAATAGGGTGACAGCTTACTTTTGGTAGGATAGATGCCTTCAAAATAAAATTCTATCTCAAGATTTTCAAAGTCTGTATGCTTTGGTTCTGAATCCTTGGTGCAAATCATGGATAATCTTAGGCTGCATTTGAATCAGACTTTGATGTCCAAGATTATGAATAGTTTGTGTTATGGCATCATGAAGGAGGTGATTAAAATCTGCTGGATTGTAGAGCCTTTTTGAAGTACCATTGAAAATCATATTTGGTTTAGATTTATAATTCCTTCTATTGACAGGGGATACTTTTGGAAAAAAATATCATATTGACTGGATGTCTGCATAATTAGCTCAGGAATCACTTTTAAGATTATGAACTGCTGTGTTATTAAATGTTGTTGAAAATTGATTGAATTTTTGTTACAATCTGTCATGTCAAACCTGTTAGTTTCAAATTATCAACATCCACCCATAATTTGATAATTTAGGCACTTATAATTTAATCCAAACACAGGCTTAGTGGCTAGGAATTTAATGGTGGAGGAAACCTTAATCTTAGGCAAACCTCAAGGACAATGAAATAAATTAGGCTACTAATCTTTCCAAGTATTCTACAAAACCTAACCTCACATGGGGTAAAGAAGATTGATTGACTTGGACTGCAAAGCAATCTAGATGTTTCTCCGTGAAAAGCTATTACAACACCATGGTTTGCAACTAGACTGTGCTTTTGCTAGATTAGTGTGAAGCTAAATCTCCACTTAAAATTAAATGCTTCGTGCAGCTCCTACTTCATGGCAAGTTGCTTACTATTCCTTATAGGGTGCACTGGATTGGGGGAGCAAGTTTGGTGTGCTCACTCTGTTGGAAGGAGGATGAGATGATTCCCCATCCCTTTTTTTTGGTGTAACTATTCTAGATCAGTGTGGCCTATGCCATTGAGCTTGGTCATTCAGCTATGGTGTATGTTATTTTCCTTTTAATTTTAAATATATCCTCCTAACATTTCAGAAGTATTTCTCATTTCACTAGTATATGCTATGCATAGAAAATTTAAAATTTACTATTTAAATGGATGCCTCGGCATGCATGCCTAAACACCTTGGTGCCTTAGTAACCTTGGTTCATTGTAACTTGAAGGCCACATATTCAAATATTGAGAAATAGTCTCTTCATATGTAGAGAGGTAAGATTCTTACATTGGTGTGAGTCTTTCTGAAATATCAGGAAATTTTCATGAATTTTGTGCAAAAATGTATAAAATAATTTTCTGGAAAATTTCCAGATTTTTCTAAAATTTTTGGTAAATTTTAAACATATAACAGACTTCACGATTTCTAAACTAGAGCATTTCATTTGCCTTGGAATAACAAAAAAATCCGTATTTTTTTCATTTTCGTGTTCTCTTTGTAAAATTCTTCTACACCAGTCTTGCATTAGTGATTGTTTTCTTCTTGGTGAAGTTTTTCCACAATCCTTTTCGTTACTGGTTGGTAACTCCAAACCTTTAGCTTATGCTAACATTGTTCTTCCATTCTCATCCTTTCTATTTGTATTTTGCTTATGGCATACCAGAGCACTGGGCATTCCAAACAAGAGCAGACCAAATTCCTAAAGTGGTGATGCCGGGAAATCCGTTATGCTAATTGACAAATCTGGCTTAGCCATATTGGCCATTGCACCTAGCATTTGTAGAACAATCACTTAATAAATGTGTTTTTGATAACGAGTCACCTAATGAATACCATGGAATTGTTTCGGAATGACACGTTTCCTTTTATCCCTGCAGTGGCTGAGGAGAGTCTTTCAGAATCTGATCAACCAAATAAGGTGAGCAAAGTTGTTAGTTGTTACAACATTCATGCTCATCTGTTTTTCAGGAAAACAAAAACATTCATGTCCATCTAAGGACTGTGTTTTACATCCTTTCTCTACTTTTATGCATGCAGGAGAGATTCGGTCATCCATATCTTTCATTTTTGTTTTATGGTATGGACTCAGCGGGAGACTTTATTCCCATAAAGAAGCTGCGTGAGAAGTACAACAGACCACGCCATGAAGTATATGCTGACATGAACAATGAGGATGAGGGTTCCAAGGATGACTGAGGCTTTATATATTCTGTCATTTGCCTGTATTCAACTGGTAGGGTATGCATGCCGCAACTTGAGATGTACACACTTACACATGTGCACCAACGGTAAAATAATATGGTTGGTTTTTATTCTATTGTGAGATGAAAAATTCTTAGGTTTAAATACATGTAAAAATATTGCTAATATAAAAGATTGCTTGTACATAAATCGTTTGCTTTGTAGTTTGATATAGATACGGTGTTGCAGTGTCATTAGTTAATTATACCAACCAAGACTAAGGTTTTACATCACTCGCAATTAAAAACGTCTACTGCTTATTTGATTTGGTAAAAAAGGGTGTATGTATATGTATTTTTATGTGTATGTAAATCTTTGTCTGTGTGTGTAAGTCTTTGTGTGCATGTAAATCTGTGAATATGTGTGTATGTGTAAGTTTATGTGTTGCGTAAATGTTATATGAAATTAGATTTACATGAAATCTTTGACTACGTTTGATTTAGATTCATGTAATTCGTTATGTAATTATAAGATTATGATATAAATACAAGACAAACAAGTGTAGTATAATAGATTACGACATAGATCTTACCAAATTTTGAAATGTGAAAGTCATAAATTTTATAATCAATATAAAGGTCAATTATAAGATTTATTTTTTTATTGTGAATTCTTTTTCTGCTTTAAACAATATATTAACATAAGTTTCATAAATATCAAACAAATAGTATCATCAATGGTGCATAATGTATATTGATTATTTAGGACCATGGTTTCAAAATATGATTCCTTTTAGTAGATTGGGATTTAAAATTTATTGCACCATTCTGTTTGGTGCATGTGTCAAAATTTGATTCCTTTTGTTCTAAGTCGGCTAATCTTTGTTATTGTTAATCCAAAATTTTATTTGAATTTTTGTAGCCATTAATTTTTTGCAAAGGCCACCAAGGGATTTGAGTTCATAAATGTAGTTGATTTCCAAAAGTTGCCAATCATCACATCAAAGCCATCTTGGTACTACAAAGCTTGGTAAATTTTGAAAGGCATGTGCCCAACGCTAGTTGGTTCTGCGTTTAAAATTTTAGATATGTCATTTGACATAGGTCACTCTTTTAATGCAGAAGACTCGAAGGATATCTAGAATATACCTGGTTTAACACAAATCTCCAATTCTTGATAATTGGTCAAGGTTAGATGAGAGGTCGGTAACATGATTATTAGCAGTAAAATTATTGAGAAGGTCTATACTACTATTGCATGAAAATTGAATGAGGTTAAAATCACCTCTTAGTTCATTAATAAATTATGGTTTTTAACTTGAACAACAGGAGTAATATACTCCTAAAAAACACCAAAGAAATTTTAAAGATAAGGAGAACCTTCCTCTTTCAAGGAATAAATAATGATTTCAGCCAATCAGAATGCTACCAGAGGCCCCATGGAAGGTATGTACTCCCAATGGTGAGTCCTACTTCCGATCTATATATTCTTATCTTGTCTCTTCGTTCCTTTCTTTTATTACATGATCCAGGGCCATGAATATTCCAAGATAATATGATCATGGTTGATTATTGAAAGAAAAATAATTGCAAGTAGCAATTATAATAAATTAAGGGCTCTTAAAGCCTCCATAGAGTCTTTTTTGCCTTCTAGAATTAAGGACTACATGCAAATCTAACTGTTTCCATTAAAAGGTCAATAGCTTTGCAGAAAGAAACAAATTCACTGTACCAAGAAAGGGTTTTCAAGCTTAGTTCCTCAATTTCCCTGTTCCCTCAAATTCACTCTTAAGTTTCTACATTTGTACTTTTGCCCTCTCATATTTGTACTTAACCAGTTGGATCTTAGAGTTTCTACCAGAAAGATGATTAAACTTATTAGGTATGGAAGTAATAAATTTTGAAGTAGGTGGACATATGTCAATAATCTCATGAAAGTGGACAGAAAAGATTCTGCTTAAAAATGAGAAATTTTAGTCCTTGGTAGGTATGAATATTGGTGTAGGTTTTACATGAAGAAAGATAAAATCTTGCACTTTGATCTAGTTCATGTTCCACACCAAACCTTCCTTGACCCAAGATCAATGTCCAAAAGGTGGGCAGAATCAAATACCAATATTGATAAAAAGGAATAAAACCACAAATAGAGAGAGATTCTAGATACAAATCCCATCTGGCAAACATGATGAATCAAGTGACTGAAACCAAGGGATGAAAGTGAGAGCAAGACCATTTGGATTAGACCAACATTGGCTTGAAAGATTAGCTTGGTTGCAAATTTAATCAACATCCTATGATTAGAAAGACCAAGGATATCCCATTTTCTAACATGGGACCATTTAGCTGATAGATTTTCTATTAGTTGCTCTTTAGCGGGGAAAAAAGGTTTAACTTGTAGGTATTGTTTGTACCACTTAAAAAATTAAAAATTAAAAAGTTGAGAATTTTTTTTAACTTTTTAAAGTTTGTATCACACATAAATATTGAGAATTTATTTTCAACTTTCTTACATATAAAAGACAAAAAATTCTTAACTTTTAGATTTCTTTTTATTTAAAAGTTGAGAAAGTAGTATAAGAATTATTCTTATTTAATTAATTATTTTATTATTTAAAATTAATTATAATTAAAGTATATATTGTTAATATAATTAAAGTATAATATATTATTTTAATTATTACTTGTGTAATATATTATTGTTTTAATTAAAATTACTTCGTATATACTTTAATATAATTAAAGTATATTTAATATAATATTTTTTTTATTATTTTAAATATAATTAAAGTATATATTGTTAATAGTATTTTTATTTAATTAATTATTTTAATATTTTTTATTACTAATAAAATATTAATTATTGTTAATATTATTTAATTTTATTTATAATATTAAAGTCACAAAATATTATTTTTATTCAATTGATATTATTATTTTATTATATAATATTAAAATTTTAAGAATTATATACTTTTCTTAACTTTTTATCGATAATACAAATACTTTTAAATTTTACTTTTTTGACTTTCTTATTCTTAATTTTTTAAACTTTTTAAGTGTTACAGATGAACCCGTAATATTATACAAAGAGAGAGAGAGAGAGAGAGAGAGAGAGAGAGAGAGAAAATCAAAGTTTGGTAATACATAGATAGAAATAATGGTTGAAGATCTGTTTGCCATGGAGGTGGACCAAGGAGAACCCATCCTGGAAGCACTCCTACCTACCAGCAAAGAGACTTGCAGAAAAACACTGCCGGTGCGGTGAGGGGAACTTGCAAGTGCAGGTCTTGGAAAATCTAGGCTTTAATGTGCGCCCTCTTCCTAATAACACCAGTTGTGTTTATCAAAGAAGTTAATGAAAGTCCCGTTTCTTTTCCTTCTCTTTATTGCAGCCCATCCACGGTCTGTTGACTTTTGAGATTTATTTGGCGTTGGGGAAGAAATAATGATAGAAGTTGCATTTATTTTTAAAGGGAAGATGATAGATTCACAAGAATGAATGATTGTTTCGGAAGTGAGACCATCATATGTTCATATGGAATTCTTTGAACCAGAGTGGTCAATCCACTTCTGGCATCAGGGTTGAAGAATAAGATCGTTTTGATTTTGGTAGCTGGAAGACAATGAATAATTTAACAAGGGGAAATTACAAAGACTTTAAAAAAGAGAATTCTGATTGATATTGCCAATTTTTTAGTGGTTGTATTTAAGATAAATTTTAAAATTTCATCCTTATTTTTCTTTACAAATATATAGGAGGACGAGAGTAACAAGTAATTGTTTAAGTTTTATTATTACATGACTGTAAATAAATTATAATATCTTTATTTAAATTAAATAATTATTAATCCATTTAAAGATATTAAAATTCATTTACTTCTGTTAAATTTCAATCATTAATTTTTGAATATAAAATAACAGCAAATGTAATTCAAATTAATTTAAAAATTTAGTAATAATAAAATATTAAATATATAAATTTTACGCGTTATCCTCAAAAAAAAATATATAGTTTTTTTCTTCCAAGACGACTATTTATGCTCTCTCTCCTAATCTCCTTCTCCGGTTCCATGATCGTCTCCTTTTTCCAGCAGACGAAGTATTAGAAAGAGAGCGAGAGAGAAAGAGAGGGAGAGATGTTCGGGTACTCGAGCGTCGATGGGAAGGGAAATGCATCGAGCCTGGACTTGGAAGCCGGGGGCGGATCAACCCTCTACCCCGGCCTCGGTCATCCCGAGAACCAGCTGCGGTGGGGGTTCATCCGGAAGGTCTATGGCATCCTCTCCGCGCAGCTAGTCTTGACCACCGCCGTCTCCGCTATCATCGTCTTTCACGCGCCCATCAACGAAACCCTGAAGGATAACCCCGGCCTCACTCTTGGTCTTGCAATCATCCCCTTAATCTGTATGTTGTCGTTGTTTCTCTTCTCTCCTTTCCCTTTATTATTTCATTTTTGTTATTCTGTATTTGGATTTTGTTTCTCGGCTGTTGGATTTCTCCGTTTCTGTTCGATCGGATCTGTGTTGCTTCAGATCTGAATCATCTGATAGTCTATTTGTTGGTCGATCTTTTCCTTCTGTCATGGAAATTCTTATATATGTGCTAATGGACAATCAGGATGGTTATTGTAAAAGAAAAGTGTCTCCGGAAGCATATCCGGAGAACTTTTCTTACTCTTATATTATTATTGTTGATGGTGGTGGCATCATCAGGAAAGACATATTTTTCATTAATATTTTATTTTAAAAATTAAAAATAGTTATATAATTAGTTAATCTATAGTGTAATCTACCATGTATTAAAATTTTGTGTTAATCTGTGATAATTCGTCATTATATTTTTACTTAAAAATGATTGGTTAAAATTTAACAGAAAAATATTGAATACCGACATCTATAGATCAAGGACCAATATTTATTTAATTTAAGTAAAAAACGTATCTGTAGTTATTTAATAATAAAATATTTACGATTAAAATCTCTTATGTATTTATAAGAAAAAAAGGTCAGCGTACATAGACCGTTTGTTAGCAAATATTTGGCTGGAAAGTGAATTTTGAGTCAAATGGAGTTGATGATTTCCCATTGACCAATTTTTCAGCAGTTTGTGCCTATTTTAGAAAAGACAGGAAAGTCAAATCTGAGTGTTTGTGCATGCAATAGATCTTAAGAAAGCAAAATACGTGATCATATATGTTAACTTTGAAGTACAAATGAAATCTATAAACATAATAACAACATAAAAAAATCCAAACACTAGTTCTTAAAAAGTTATTATAATTATTGATCCTGTCACTTAGACTTCATGATATTTTCATATATTTGATCCACTAATTCTTTTTTATTCCTAAGGTAATCCAACACTAGTATATGTTTCTTCATCCTCATCCAAATCCTGTTGGATTTCAGTCTTGTCCATATTCTGATCTGATAATACAGTAGGCTCTACTTACATGATATTAGAAGATCGAGAGATGGCCAAAGAAATTTCTCCATTTTTAAGAGGAAACAGAGCAATAAATATTTGGGGAATCTAATGACATCAAACTCAAAAAATGTGCAAATTATAAAGGAACTGAGAGATTTGCATGAAGGAGAAGAAATTGAAAGAAGGAAAAATCTTGTTCAAAGCATGTAGAAAATGTTTAATACCAATAGAAAATATCAGTGAAAGCATGCCAAAGAGTTTCTGTTGGAAGAAAAAAACCAATGACAATAATTCAAAACCAATGACAAAAAAAAAAATCTTAGGAAGAAGTTTGAGAGATCACATGGGAGGAGGATCCTAGTCAAGAAATGGAGGCCTGAGATCCTGCACACAAGAGTTTTGTGTTGAGATCTCCTTTGTGCCAAGAAGATTTCTGTGAATCTGTTGCCATAGATCTCCAGTATGCTCCTGTATCTATGATAGATGGGAAAGATGTATGGTGTATATCTTATAATATGATACCTTTCTATCCAATTAAGTAAATTACATGTATGATTCATTTTCCACCTTAGGCCTTGCTTATGTCATAGAAATGAATTAATGCAGAAGAAATTAAAAGAAGTAAAGGAAGGTCTAAAATTAGTTACTTAGGAATTGCAACAAAAGATTTAAAATTATGTAATTTGACAAAGATTTGACTATAAATAGAAATACATGGAAGAAAAAGATTCTGGTTGACTTCATGTAGTAGGATTATCACATGGGTTGTTTATTTATCAAACAAACATATTTCACTTAATTATTTGGACAAACACATTTCTTACTAATTACAAACATGGAAAAAAAATACAAAACTACAAATCTTGCCTAATCAATAAGGAAACATTGATTAATATTGAATATGTTTTGGATTACATAATAAAACCACATAGCTGAAGAAACAATAATCATAAAGCAATAATCATATCTGCATAGCAATAGCCATTTTATTATGTATTCGATTGATCATTGCTTTTTTTGTTATTCCTGAGACTCAAAGAGAATACTATACTAGAAAGTCCTTCAACTTCAACATCATCTTCTTCCTTCAAATTTCCCTGGGAAAAAAACTGATCTGAAATCAATTGAATTACATCAGTATCATGGAAAAAATTAAGAGGACCTACTATCTATCTCTCTATTGTCTCACTCTCCGATGATTTTCTCCCCATAAGTTGAAAAATAGAAAAAGTCATGGAGATAAACCTATACTTCTGGATATGTTGGTTGGAAAATATATTTCATTTTTTGTACAGGGGAAAATATGTTTCTGATTGTCAAAAAATCATGGATAAGATGCACAAAGGAAAAGGTATTTGAATATCAAAATATTTGAGTTTTAAAAAACATCACTTTTCAACAATAACGCTCACAAGAGTTTCAAAAAAAAATCATGACACTCACAAAGTAATCCGATATTTAGATGACATGCACAAAGGAATTTGATGTTCATGAGATGCAATAAAAAAACATGCCATAGAAAAAGCATACGAGGAGAACAGGGAAAAAAGCCTGAGTTGCATAATATCAGAACCTGACATGCAGAGAACAGGGAAAAACAAGCCTATTATTTTTGGTCCCAGAGTGAAGTGGAGAGAAGATGGTTTCAATGAAGTTACAAGCTCTAGGAAAGAAGATGATCAGAATCAAATTAATTTTTTTTAATTTTCCTTTACTTTCCATTGAAATCTTGGTGCATAAATGCCAAATTTGTAAAAGATTTTATATATCTTTTTGGTACATAATGGCTTGCTCCTAAACGAGTATTTCCCTATTTACATGTCAAGTTTTCACAAGCAGCTCCATTTGGATGAGAAATGTTTTTTTAAGAAGATTCATTTGTTTATTTATATGTTCAGTGCCCTTCATCTTGTGTTTGTGGTAAATGATGGGAACTTCTATTATCTATAATATAAAGAGAACTACTCTTATGGATAACATAACAACAATCTAAATCATAATCCCACTACATAAAGTTGGTCACATGGATCCTTTTTTCATATATTTCTGTCTATGATCGAATCTTCTATTAAATTACACAACTTCAATTTTTTTTGCAAAATTCGTAACCATGCAGTTTTAGGTTTTTCTCTACTTCTCTTAGTTTTTCCTATATTAATTAATTTTCCTCTCTTAACGAGGGCATTCTTTGTTTTTTTAAAGATATGACCAAATCACTTAAGTCAATTTTTTTTAATCTTCAATTGGTTATTCTATTCTTAATAAAATTGATTTTAATTTTTCCCTTATAATATTATTCTTCATTTATTTAAACATATACATCTCAACAATACTACCATTTTGTGTATAGTCATACTTTATAGCTCAACATTCAAAACCATAAAGCATGGCTGAATGAATAGCAATTTTATAAAATTTTCCTTTTAATTTTAAGGGTATTTTCCTATCACATAATATTCTAGAAGTATTTCTTTACTTTATTCATCCTATTTTAATCCTATGAATAACATCTTTTATAATTTCACTATTGTTATTATAGATCTTAAGTATTTAAAATTCTTTTATGAATCTTGTAGCCATCTAAGTATATACCTTTATCATTATTCCTATTTTTGTTGAATCTACATTTCATATATTTAGTTTTTGACTTATTCTAAATCCTTTGGAGTCTAAAGTATCTCTCTATAATTTTAATTTAAAACTAATTTTTGTTTTACTTTTGTGAACTAAAACTATGTCATGAGTAAATAGCATACATTAAGGTATTTCTTTTTAAATTTTCTTAGTTATTTCATTCATAATTAAGACAAACATATATGGACTTAAAGAGAATTCTTATATGTCTATTGGACATTATTTAGTTTCCTTTTTTATAATTTTAACATTAGTAACTGCTCTTTTATGTGTATCTTTTATAATATTAATATATCTCATGAGTACTCTCTTTTTTTTTAAATTCTACCACAATAGGTTTCCAGGTATTCTATTATAAAGTTTTTCTAAATCAACGAAAACCATGTGGAGGTTATTATTTTAACTTTGAAATTTTCTATTAGTTATTTAAGTAAATGAATAGTTTTCATTGTTAACCTACCTAACATAAACTCAAATTGACTTTTTAGGATTTTAATTGCATGCTTTATTCTTTCCTCAATTACCTTCTTTTTATAATTCCATTGTATGACTCATTGACTTTATACCATGATATTTATTACACTTCTATATGGATCATGGAATTAAACATTGGCGTATACAACAACAACAATAATAATTCAAGCTATAATCTTACTATATGGAATTAAATGTTGGCATATATTGGCTAAATTTTGTCTACATGTCAATTTTTTACTTGTCAAAATGATATCAAAACCAGTGTTGACGTAGCAATTTGCTAACAAAAAGTGATTTTCCTTGTCATATTTCTACGACATGACTTCAACATAATGAAATTTTATTGACACATGTCTCTATTTCAAAATTTGATACGAAATTGAATTTCTTTCCATAGATCGTCCATTTAATGATGTCCCTAAAATGCCTATTTTATTATAATTAATTTAAATTATCAATTCCTAAACAAAGTTGTGAATTACCAAAAATACTACCTATATAATTGAGCACACCCTCCTCTCCACCTCAAATACAATCTTCCCTTCTGTTAATTTTTCAAAATATACATAATACAAAATGTGGAACACAAATTAATTTGTACTTAACACTAAATATTAATTATTCTAACAAACATGGGAATAAGCTTGGATTAGGAATAAATAATCAGAAATAATAATTTAAGATGTTAATTGGATTCAAATAAATTTATATTATTGAATACATATTAATGATATCAATCACTTTCTTTTTTGAAGTCTGATTTCACTTAACTCATAAATCTCTGAGCTTTCTCTTTTACATTTGGACTTTTCTTCGGAATTGTCTTGTATTTTCCAATTACTCATCAACTGATTTTTCTTTAACAGTGTTGTTCCCCCTTTACCGTTACCAACAGAAGCATCCTCTGAACCTTGTGATCCTTGGGCTATTTACCATATTTCTAAGCCTAAGTGTTGGTGTTTCCTGTGCAAATACTGCAGGTTATTTTCATGACATTTCTAATCATTCTTTTCTTATTCCCTGAACCTATTCCCATTCCTTATTATTCTTTATTTGTTATGAATTGCCCTTCGTTTTCTGAATTCTTTGTTTTTGTTCTGCAGGAACTATTGTGCTTGAGGCCTTAATTTTGACTTCAGTTGTAATTGTATCATTAACTGCATACACCTTTTGGGCAGCAAAGAAGGGCAAGGATTTCAGCTTCCTTGGACCTGTTCTATTCTCTGGTCTTATGATTCTTGTTTTGACTGGCTTTATTCAGGTAAAGGAAATATATCAGATTGTCTAGCTTCCTAAAATTTATTAGTTATCAACATGTTCTAAAATACAATTATTAAAAAATGAGCAAGTTTTTCTTAAGTGTGAGAGCATGTTGTGTGAAATCCCCTTATATGCTTGCTTTTGTGGCCTATTTAGAAATTGATTTCTAACCTTTTAGAAGATGCAATGGCCCTGCTTTTTGCAAATGCTAGCTTCTGAAGAGTGAATGGAAGGTGATAAGTTTCTAGCTTTTGGTAGATTGTGTTCTTGATTGTCTGTTTGGAACTGTTATTAGAATTTATTAGTTATCAACATGCTTTACAATACAATTATTAAAAAAGAAAGAAGTTTTCTTTAGTATGAGAGCACATTGTGTAAAGCATCTCTTTGTATGTTTGCTTTATGGATTATTTAGAAATTGACTTCTAGTCTTTTAGTAGATGCAATGAACCTACTTTAACAAGTTCGAGCTTCTCAAGGGTAAATGGAAGATGATTCATTGCTAGCTTTTGGTAGATTCTGCATCTTGATTGTCCATTCGGAACTGCTTTTAGAAATTTAGAGCTTCTACCAGAAGCTGTCTAGAAATCAAGGCTCGCCCTGGATTATGTAGATTCCTCCTGAATTTAGGAACAATAACCCTTGTTTAAAACCCATATCACTCCTCTCATTAGATATTGCCCAGATTTCTAATATCAATACATGCTTTTTCTTGTTTAGACAGCGTTTGATTACTATATTATGATTGACTTAATTAGTTCAAATGATTTTGTAAGAATTTTTATCATAATTATCATACATGGTGGCAGTTTGGGTCATTGCGTTTAGTTTGTGTCAGAACTGGTTGTATTCTTGTTAGAACTATATTCTTATAGCCTATCAGGATTCGGAAGGAGTAACGTCATTCATAAAAAAAAAAGAGGTCCTTTAACATTTATAAAACTAGTTTACATAAAATTATTGTGATTATGTCTGTGTATTGCAGTATAATATCTAATGTGCTGACTTTGGGGCAAATAAGTTTTCTTCGTGTTGGAAATAGGTTTATGGGTTATAATCATGTCAAGTAAAATTCTTCCTATTATTAATTAGTTAAAAAATATCAATTAAATGTATAATATTCAATTAGGTTGAGTAATCTGGCTGTCTTGGTTTTGGGTTGACATGTTGGGTCTGAGGTTATTACCTCCGGATTTTTACTAAGCATGAATAAACCTACCGAAGCAGTGAGCAAAAACATCATCTTACGTAAAAATTGACAGAAGATTGAACTTTGTTTAAGCAGTAAGAATGGTTTAAATATGCATTTTCTAAAAGAGGTAATGGAAAGATGTTTTGAATATTTACGGTTACACCAAAATTTTCACATAGTTATCTGTAAAGTCATGCTATATGTCAATATGCGATTTACCATCTATATGGTTAGAACTTGTTTCCAGTTCAAGTCATTTCTGGTGATGATTTATAATTTTTATTTTACGGATATGTTAGAAAGTGGATTAACCTACTAACCTTGCTATGATGTTTATTATATACTGGCTGAACATGTTTCTGGGTTTTTCAAGAAATATGCTCACTTTATTCTAAGTGGGTCCTGCAATTCTCCCTGTTTATGGTATCTTAAATGATGATCAATAAATGTGCATTGCGCATGCCTCATGCCTCGTTTCCTGGTGTAACAATATGTATATTTCGTGTAACCACTCTTTTTTATAATGTCATGCCTTGCTTAGATTCAAATGTAGGGCTGATTTTCTCTTGATAGAGTCGCGAATTAAGTATCCTCTACATTGTTGGCATGTAACTGCTGTCAATTGTCCACATGAAGCACGAACGTTTCTTTTAATCATTAGTTTTGTGTTTCTTTCGTTTTAGAAATTAGGAGAAATAAGTATGTTGAACCACATGTTTACAATCATGGATATCTTGCTTGTAAAAGTTGGCATTCTATATTTTTGCCCTGCACAGATTTTCTTCCCATTTGGATCAACGTCTGTTGCGGTCCTTGGTGCTGCTGGAGCTCTCGTCTTCTCTGGGTTTGTCGTTTACGACACAGACAACCTGATTAAACGCTTCACCTATGATCAGTACATCTGGGCATCAGTAATTCTCTACTTGGACATCCTCAACTTGTTCCTATACATCTTGAACCTGCTCCGCGGTGTGCAGTCTGATGGTTAATTCAAACCATGATTTGTTGCTGCAATAATCTGAAGAGTGTTTATTTCCTACCGTAGTTCAAACTTCTCCATCTTTACTCTGCATGCGAATTTGTAATGGAACCTTGTGCTGAAGCATGAAAATTGTAAAATTGAGTGTCGGTCTAATAAGATAACATGTGTGCATAATTGTGCTTTCAGGGTGCTTGTAGCAACAGATTGATGAACATATGTGATTGTAGTGTTGAATTGTAATTCCAAGTGCTTATTTTCATCACATAATGTTTATTTATAGCCCCGGCTTGGAAATAAAGATTTTTAGGTTCTTCCTGCACTGTCTCTCGATTGTCAGATAAGATGCAAGACATGGCTGATTTGCACAAATATATGTGCCTGGAACAAGTAGTTTAAGAAATAATTTTCTCTAGAAAAAGATACCATATTGCATATGAGATCGTTTTGGATTTGATGTGCAGCACTCAATGAAACTATGTTCTGCAGAAGGAAAGAAAATGCACGGAACTTATTTTTGGGTCGTCAAATACTTTACAGGTGCGCTTATAAGGTGGGTGAGAGGGTTGATTAGTTTTGGGTATATGAAAGTGTCTCTAAGCAAGGATATCTATTGGGGTATTTATAACGTCATCAGTGGTAGGTAGTGATAAATATAGCGAATAATACAGGAACGTGTGGTGGTGGGAAGGGTTGGATGGCTACGCTGTAGAATGGCGGTTGCTCTCAACACATGGTAGAGGTAGAATTAATCATATAGAATAAACTATTAGACGATTACAGGTGGATTTTGAAAATTCCATTTAAATCAAGTAAGTATTGGCCTTTATTGTAAAGGTCTTAAGGTTTACATTTTTTTGTTAAATTTCAACTATTAATTTTGTAATAAAAAATCCTGATGAATGTAACCCAAATTAAGTTGAAAATTTAATAGATGGTAGATTATATTCCAGATTAATTAATTGTATAATTAAATTTAGGTTTTAAAATACTATGAATAGTTAATAAGATTATTTCTGGAAAAGTTCTCTAAAGGCATATCTAAATGTACCTTCTTCTTTTTTAAAAAAAAAAATTGTGATTCTATGGTGACAACTAAAAAGAAGTGGAAACTAATTCCAAAATTCTACGGTAATTGTGATCTTAGCTTAAGCTGGCAAGGACGTCAAAGCCCCCAAAATGTGAGGACAACACAAACACATCTTCAATTGAATAGTTTTACGTTACACAGAGAAAAGGCTCGTGGCGGTATTATAAAAGTTGTCGGCAAAAGTGTTTGAAGTACATCACATTTAAGCATCTCCTCATGTCTAGAGGAAGATAAATTTTCCAACGATCACCCGTGAACCACGGTCGTATCTGTGTGGTGGGCCATGAGAGCTTAGGAACCAAGCGTGATGCTACCCGCCGTGGTGTCATAATGCCTTGACTCTTCAAACCCGGTTAAATAAGAAATATTAGAATTAGAAAATAGAAAAAGAGTGAAGAAGATAAGAACGCTTGAAGTGGTCAATTGTTCGACGATCAATGGTGGAAAAGACGCCGGCACTAACATTAAATAAAAGAATAAATAGAAAAGTATAATCTTAGGATATAGTTGCTTTTTTAAACCATAAATAAACTTTTTATTGAAATAAAATAAGTACCGATGATATTTCATCCAAAGGTCTTAAAATTCAATACTTTTGATCCGATAATTGATTTTTAACCAACATAGCTCTAATTAATTCGAAATTTTAATATATAATAAAATAACCATAAATTAATTAATCGTATAATTATTTTTATTTTCAAATAAAAATACTATACCGCGTGAAAACTTTTCCGGGGGCGAAAAATTGTATTGTTTTTTGAATCGGTCAGTTGTCATGGACGACTCGTACATAATAATTTTTTTTAAAAAAAAAAAAAAATACTCAACGCGGAAAGCTCACGTGAACAGACGAGTGGTCGAACACCGACTGGCCCACCAACGACAGGATCGAATTTTTATTTTACAAGTGTCCGAAGAAAAAAAATAATTCAATTTTAAAATAATTTAGCGTCGTTTATTCAAAAATGATCTTACCTACCCATATTTATTGATGTTCTAAATTATCTTTTCCGATAATCCCTAATCTACCAAATCCCAACCTACGTCCACGTGATGCAATTTGCACATGTATTATATCAATGAATCACAAATATCTTGAGATTATAAATAAATAGTAAGAATATCTGAGATGTCCACGTTCTGCTGCACCACAGATCAGATGATAACTACCAATGAAAAGTTATAAGCATCGTTTTAAATTCTTGTTCTGCGGAGAAGACTTTGTTATGGTCGCAATTTAAATGATTCTGTGTCATTGGATTATCGAAGACAACATCCATAAATAATTATAGATGTTAGGAATTTTTTTTTTTTTTACTTAAATTAAAGTTGTTGACTTGCAAGGTTCGGAAGAGTAGGTTACGGTTCCCACACAGGGATCCGACGCGGCGGCTTCCTATTGGATGGGATGACGTGGTCGATGTGACACGACTGGATTTGGAATCCAGAAAAATCGTCGTAGAACTTGAAAAAAAAAACCGAGAAAAGCACTAAAGTCTCACGTGCTGAAATACACGCCACTCGTCCCCTGGCCCTCCCCGGCGTCCGCTTCCTCTCTTCTCCTTCCCTTGTCGCTCGGTTAAGTATCTAGATCGGGGAGATCGCGTTGCCGTAGGAAGCGATAGGGTTCCGATTTCGCTCCGTTGTGAGTTCCCACGCTTTCTTCTTCTTCTTCTTCTTCTTCTTCTTCCTCCAGTTTTATGGAAGCCGGATCTGGGCTTCTTCTTCTACGTAATTGTTCTAGGGGATCCGTGCGCGGTTCGTTCCGTGAATGTTTTGACGATCAGATCCGTTGTGTTTTCGTTAAACCAAGCTCTCTCTTTTTGTCTTTGTAAGGTGCTTTTAGTTGTAGCAGAGCACGGAATTCATCTCAAAAGGTGGAATTCTGTACTGTCGACTGCCCTTGCTGGATTTGGCCTTTTTAATTGGTTCATTCTTGATTTCTGTGGGCATGATCCGTTCAAAATTGTTTGTTGCCTGCATGGCTTACGAATTGTTTTTCTTAGTTTGCAGAACGTGGTGATGCTTATGTGTTTTTTCTCTTGTTATCGTTGTTCTTGAATTTTGTTATGATAAGGCAAGCGATCTCTTGATCGTCCTCTCTGGTACGTGGATGCGTGGTAAATCTCAATCTAAAACAACTTGAGCTATAATTGTAATATGTGGGGTTGGCCATTTGAATTTTTTTATTCCATAAATTTTAAGTTAAATTACATAAATTTAAATCCTTTCTCATAATTCCTAATAAGTGGTTTTAAGTATTCCTTTACTTCCTTTAGTTTCTTTTGTGCTAATTAAATTCTCTTTTAACTGGTGCATACTTTGGTTCCCTAAGGATATGACCAAACCATCTAATTTAATTTTCTTTTATCTTCAATTATCTTATTTAAGGATATGATTGAACCAACATGCTGATATCTGTTAATTATATCTGTATTTAGTGTGTAGTCATATTGTTTGTGTGGCATTTGGTTTGACCTCTATGCTTCTTTGCTTGAAACAGGAAGATGGCAGGGGGATTCAGGGTTCTGCATCTTGTTCGGCCATTTTTGGCCTTTTTGCCTGAAGTTCAGAGTGCAGACAGGAAAATTCCTTTCAGAGAGAAAGTGATATACACTGTTATCTCACTTTTCATTTTTCTTGTCTGTAGTCAGCTCCCCCTTTATGGCATACATTCAACAACAGGGGCAGACCCTTTCTATTGGATGCGTGTTATACTTGCTTCAAGTCGTGGTACAGTCATGGAGCTAGGAATAACACCTATTGTTACTTCAGGGTTGGTTATGCAACTCTTGGCTGGTTCAAAGATCATTGAAGTTGATAACAGTGTTCGTGAGGATCGTGCCCTCTTGTGAGTCTTTCTAGGCAATTGATCTCAAATTATAGCCCTTTTTTTTTTCTTTGGTTATATTTAATGCAAAGCATATGATTTATGCAAGTAATTTTATATTACACAAATATAATTTTATATTTAATGCAAATCATGTGATTTATGCAAGTAATTTTATAGTACACAAATGACAAACTGAAGTATGTTGTGAAATTTTAGTCTTGATGATGCACTATTGCATACTAGGCTATTCTGTAGTTTGGTGCTATTTTCTGGAAGTACCATACTTGGATGTTCTTTGGGTCTGCATTGAATTATTTGAAGAAAAATTGAGAATTTAAATTTTTGTCCCAAGTCAAACTAACAATTTGATATGAATGGACCAGATCACTTTCCCATCAAGACACAAACTAGTGGTATGCCTCATGCATGGCCAATACGTTGGTACAGTGACTAGGGAAGATGGATATCACAACCTTTATGTAGGTTCAACTTGGAGAAAAGTATGGGTAAATAGGGTATTTCCTCTCCTCCATTTTTTAGGGCAAAAGATGAGTGGTGGGAGGGAAGGTTTTCAAGAATAAGGGAAGGATAAGGGATTGATGGGAGACAAACTAATGCCTTTAATGCTTGAGGCATGGAAGATAAAAAAGTATGAAGGTGACTCCCCAAGAGGAGAAGATAGTGAAGAAATTAGGGTTAGAGATTTTGACATCAGGAATGTGGGGGTGGGTGTATTTGGTGAGCAAGAGAGATCTTTGATAGTAGGTTTGAGGTCATAGGGAACCTAAGAGTGGTCAAGTTAACTAGAAAGTTAGGTTGACAACTCAATTGACTTAGACATAGAGTAATCTAAAAATAGTAGGGAAATTAAGGTAAAGATCATCTTGAGGGAGATTTTCAAAAAAAAAAAACATTCCAAAGGAGAAATTGGTCAAAGACATTACTATTGATAACTTCTCCAAGGATGAGTTCGATCAAATTTGATTTTGGATAGAGGATATTGTGGTGGAAAGATACTAGGGTGTCTAGACATGATTTGGTCGGGCCTGATTTGTTTGTCTTGCCTTGTCTTTGTTAAGCAAATCTTTTATTAGCTTTTTTAATATACACACATATAGGGGTTTTCGTTGCAAAAAAAATTTAGATATATGAATTTTAATGGAATATCACTAAGGGGGGGTTTTGTGCATGCGGAATTGGATGGAAATTTTTTTTCTTTCCATCGGAAAGTGAATTTCGGCCCTTTAGTAAATCCTAGAATTTGTTTTCCGAATCCAAATGGTTGAAAATTAAATTCCATCTTGCTCGTTGTCTCCCCTCCTATGTCTCCTACTTACGTGTCTAATTCTTGTGAAAGATTTGTTAGGACTAAATGACTCACTAGAAAGGAGGTAAATGGTGATATGTACTCAATTAAAATTATTTCTAACTTATATGGTTAGAGTATATGCGCAAATATCACGAACAAATAAATGAAACATGTAGAACGGAAATAAAAGATAAGAATACAAGATTTTTTAGGTGATTTACCAACTTGGCTAGTTCACCCTTAAGGATCACTTGGACTTCACTAAATGTTTCAACACTTATACTTTTAGGTCAAAGCAAAAACTAATGTCTTGAGCTTTCAGGTCAAAGTTCCCAACCGACAATTCACGAACTTTTAGGTCAAAGCTCTATAACCAACCTTATGAGGATTTCAGGTTGAAGTCACGAACCAACACCTTGTGTAGCTTTCTAGTTAAAGTCATGAACTAATGATCTTTCTTGGATCAAACTTTCAATGTATGGAAAGTTTTGATAATCTTCTTGTATTTTCAACTTCCACACTTTCTCAATATATTCTCTGTTATATATAATCTGAATTCTTTTGTAATAATAGATGCTCTGCAATATTTTTTCTCTTTCAATCTCTCCATTGAGTGATTTTATATATATAATTGCAACGATCATATTATCTTCAACGATATCAGTCTATTGTACTTGATCTTTAACGTTGTAGAATCTGATGTATTGTTGATTTTCAATGATAACAATTTGCTGATCTGTTAGTCTCAAAAATGGAAAGTTACTATTTGATCCTATCATGTGAGCATTTAAGTTTTATGTGTGAACTATGTAAACTCGAACAATTATTTTGTAACTTTCCGAGAAACTTAAACAGTTATCTTATAACTCTCTAAAAAACTCAAACAGTTAATTCATAACTATACAAGTTTTACTTCTTCTATTCTTCTCTTCTTTGTCATGTGGTCTTTATAAGTTATGCACATGAGAGCTCTGTAAAGTTTTAGAGTTATCTTAACTGTTCGAAAAACTTGAACAGTTAACTCATAACTATATGAGTTTTCTTTCTTTTTATTCTTCTTTCCTCAATCACATGATATTATAAGTTACACACGTGAGGTCACTTAAATATGGATAACTTATAACCCTCCAAGAAACTCGAACAGTTATCTCATAACTATTCGATTTCTTCTGTTTTACTCATTGAATAACTGTTCGACTTTTTTTTTTATCTGCAACTATTCTTCAGTTGTCATGATCTCCAGGTTGGCTTGTTTATCTTCTATTTGACTTTAACTCTTCAATTGTACTTGTGAAATATATCTTAATTTTTTATATAGATTTTTACATTATCAAAACACAAGAGTTCTAACAAGACTATGGTGAGAATGTTGGAGAAAGGGAGAGAGAGAGAGAGAGAGGTAGAGGTAGAGGGAGAGTGAGTTTTTTCTAATTACTTCAATTTATTACTTAAGAATTTCATTAAAAATCAATTCTATTCAATTCTGTTATGTGTATAAACACTTGAATTTCAATTTCCGTTAAATTCTTGAACGTGCACAAATAATTAAATTTTAAATTTTTTCTATCAAATTTTGTAAAATTCAAATTTCAAGAGCACAAATATGTCCTAAAATATACATAATTATTGATGTATATAGTCATACATATTTCTGAAATACACATTAGTATTATTACACTTTATATTTTGATGTTATCTTAAGAGTATTCATATATTTCAATGTTCTTTACAAAATAATAGAGCTCAGAGCATACATAATTACTATTATATATTTATAGAAATATATAATTTATACATTAAAAAATATATATATATTTATTTGGGTACCCAAGCTTATCACCAAAGTACCTTGGCATTTTAATAAGTATGGGTGGACAATATGCATGGCGGTTTGTCTGATCTTTTTCTGGTCCAGAAGCTAGTAGTTGAAAGACCTAATTGAAGGCTAATGGCATGGGAAAAGAAATCTTTTAGTCAATTGTTGAGTAATGATTGGCTTGGGCTTGATTCTTCTTAGTTGGCATCAATGTTATAAAAACCAGTTTGGACTAGTTAGCCAGATCAATTGGATCATGGAGCAGTAGGCTGATCATTCCAAATAGCTCCCTTTGGACCCCTTTTTTTTCAATTCAATCATAGGACTGGTTAACTGACTGATTGGACCATGATAATCGTTTGGTCAACTGATTTTCTCTTGATGGATACTCCAAATTTGGAAATCTGATCACCCAACCTGGTTTTTTTGAGCATGTTGCCATGCTATGTAATCTTTGTTTTAACTCATTAGATTTTAGATTTATGGGATTGTTCTATATAATTATGAATTTATAAGCAATCACACAAATTATTTAAGTTTATTAGCAAGTTACTAATAGTTAGAAATATGAAATTTAATATTTCATATGTCATATATGTGGTACTTGTTATCTACTTGAAAAATTATAAAGTATATAGTTAACTTTTTTGTAATTTTCTTACAAATTTATCAAATTTCAGTATTTTCTTGATTTGTCATATTTTATAGGATTATTATAAATTTCAAGTAATTAAATAATGGTGTATTTATTATGTCATCTGATTAGATTGGTTGACTGATTTTTAAACTGGACTGGATACAAGAACGATTCAATGTTTGACTCGATGTCAGGTAGGCTAGATTAATGCTTCATGGCTGATTAGATTTGTTGGGTCTGTCAAACTTTATCCTAGTGGGGGTGGATGAGGTGACACTTTGTGGGCCAGTAGGCTTGTTGGAACCAAAATTCCGTTAGACAGGATTGGTGGCAGATGACCTGCGATCACTAAGAGTGGTTATTTACCCACAAGAAGATCTTGGTGTGGTGACCGTAGTATATTATTGGGGGGTAATCTAAGCCATGTTTTGGGCCTTCATATCCATTTGATAGTTGTCAAGTTTTTCTTTTAAAAGTTTTTCTCCTTTTAAGAGGTGGTCTTCTATTGATGATGGGTCATGTTTTATTATGGAGAAGGAAGACCGTTTATAATAGAGGATAAATGAGTTGACACTCCTAAAATGGTTTAAGGAGATTGTGCTCCTTGTGGGGAGAGGATGGGGGGGGGGTGTTGAGAACCTTTAGTCATTTTCAAGTTCTTTATGCCTTCTGGGCCAGGGGTGCAACTGTACGAGGTTGGTTTGGGGTTTGATCAATGTATTGATTGTGGATATAAGTCATAGAACAACTTCTATTTAGCACAGTGCATTGGTTAAAGAGGATGGTGATGGACAAGGTAATGAGAAGTGGCAAACAGAAATGGAGGGTCAAGGCCATGTTAGAAAATGAAATTTCTTGCTTAGATTGTGAAGGGGTGTAATGGTAGGGACAAACAATGGTTTATTGGGAGCTTTGTATGAATTCATGGGGTTTGCTTGATGGGTCTGCAAAAGACCAAAAATGACGACTACACTTAGGTTGTGATTAAGAGGATAGGGGAAGGTTTGATGGACAATTCCCTTGTTGTGTTCCTGGTAGGCCAGGAGGATCTCAGGTTGTATCCTACTTGCATGAACAACAATACTCATGAATCTTTGTAAGATGTTTGGTGATTTGTCTATTTCTGTTCTTTTCCACTACTTAAGAGGTCAACAGAGATTGGAGACTAAAGGTGCATGGTGATTTATGTACTAGTGGGTGGTATTTGAAAGGCCCATCCACTGGTGGAGATAGATGGCATTAGAAAGCAATGCAGCTCTTTGGAAGTGTAATTTTGTATAATAATGAAAATGGGTCTTAGTCTTTTTGAGATTTGAGTGAAATAAGTGTTGTAAGAGGGGTTTTTTGGGTGAAGTTCTTGTCTCTGTCATGTAAGAATTTTGGGAGTGTTGTGGATCATCTTACTCCTACTTGTACATTGATTAATCGTATGGTATAAAATTGAATCTTACTCTTTTTCAAAAAAAAACTCTTTGGAATCTTCATGGGGGACTTTTATTGAATTCGATCATCTTTTGAGTGGTTCACAGGGGGAGTTTTCTCACATTGGAAATTTATGTCTTGGATCTACAAGTCAAAGCTGATTGACCTCTAGATTGAGAAACACTTGTATGTGGATAAACTTTTGAATAATTGTCATCATGTTACACTTTTGCAAGGTATTGGTAGTTGGGCAATGGGAATGCTTCTATTCTCACATATCTAATTATTGGATTGGCTAGGGCTCGTTTAGTCCATGTACCCCTTCTGATTGCTATTAAAGATATCTTGTAATGTGGACTTTTTAGGATGGATGCAACCTAGCTTACAGAGAAAGCTTTTTGTGGCCTCTTATATCAAATTTGGGCTGACCTGGCGGGGGAAAATGGCCCTTCGACTAGAACATAAATTTAAGAAGATCACGGTGGTGTTTAGATCATTCTTCTAATTCAATTGGACAAGACACATCACTTCTAGAGGTTATGTAAAGATTATATATGAAAGAGGAAAAGAAACAACTCTTTGAAGCGGATGGCAGAGTGGGAGGGGGGGGAGAGAGAAATGGTAAGGTTGCATTTGGGAACTTGTTGGAGATGGATTAAGTTTAGGGAGATTTGGCTCTCAAACGGGGGGTGTCACTTCATCCATAAGTGTGCTAGCATCAAGAGATATCTCAATAGAATTTCTAGAGTTAAAATGAAATGCTAGTTTCTTCTTTGGTAATTAGGTGGAAGAGATTGCTATATTCTTTGGAAAGTATTTTTGAAGTAATATGGCAATTGGGATGGGGTCTTTCAAGGGTGACATCTCTTTTTGGACGAAAAGCACCTCATGGCAAATCTTTGGGTTCAGATGGTTTTCATTTAGGATTTTTCGAGTTTTTGTACCATTCCATGGAGAAAGATCCAGAGGTTTGTGGCAAGCTTCTGCGAAAAGAATGTTGGTTGTGATTCATAGAGGCTTGGATCCTTTTCTGCCTTCTTCATGATTTTGACATTTTTTCTTTTTATGTTTTTTTTGCCTTTCTCTTCTTAGCAATTATTTTCTGCCTTTTCTTGGCACCTCGACTTTTTGTTTGTCAGGCTTTTCTCAATTGTGAAATTCAAGTAAAAACTAATACTTCCTTCTGAACATAGTTTCCAAATATGGAAATATTTACATGGAAAAATGAGGAGGCCCATCGGTCATTGTAGAATGCTTCTAGTCTCAGGCTTGCTATTTTCATCAGAATCTTGCAAACACTTTTTGGGTGAACAACTCCATCCTTGTGTCACATGCCATCTGGGTCAGAAGACTTCAGGTGTTTTTGGGATATTATCTGATTGTAAGAGAGGCTTCTTCCATCCTTTAGAGAAAAGTTTTGTAAAGTAGACTTGTTTTCTTTCCTTTTCTTTTAGTCAGACCACCTTGAATGAAACTTATCATTTGAGAGGATTTACCTATTTCTTAAAAAAACACAATCCAACAGTTTATAAAAATGAACGACCATCGTTTGTTCTTGGTTGAAACTTATGTGTGATAGGATTTATCCTATTTCTTGAAAAAACACAATCCAACATCTCAGAAAAATTAAATCTCATGAATTATCTTCTTTGCTCGCATTGCAGTATTAGCATTTTTGATAAAATTATTTTCTTAAAATCAAATATTTCCATTAAATGCTGGAGTTGCATTGTTAACTATTCTCTGTGAACATTATGATTTATTGTCGGAAATTCTTGATAAAATTATTTTCTCAAAATCAAATATCTCCATTAAATGCTGGAGCTACATTATTAACTATTGTCTGTGGATATTATGATTTTGTTGTTGAATATGGTAGAAAGCAAACTTTAGATGTGGTTCTGATGGACCAGTGGTTTACGTGCATGTTCCTTCTTGTCACATCTTGCAAAATGCATAGGTTGTATGCACTTTTGCCGTCTGCGACATTTTGGCTTTTTTCGATTATGCTGTTTGTCACTTTTCGCAATAAAGTAGAAATTGTTCAGTTTTTTTCTAATTGACCTTCTAATCACACAGAAATGGTGCACAGAAGCTACTGGGTATCTTAATTGCTGTTGGGGAGGCTGTTGCATATGTTCTATCTGGGATGTATGGTAGTGTTAGCCAACTTGGAACTGGAAATGCAATTCTCATTATTCTTCAGCTTTGTTTTGCTGGCATCATTGTCATTTGCTTGGATGAACTTCTCCAAAAAGGATATGGCCTTGGATCTGGTATATCCTTGTTCATTGCTACAAACATATGGTGAGAACTGGCTTCATTGCTTTAATCTCTATAATGCTGTATGAAAAGTGAAACCTAACTTTGCACTGCTTTTGTAGTGAAAATATCATCTGGAAGGCGTTTAGCCCAACAACCATTAATAGTGGGCGAGGAGCAGAATTTGAAGGTGCTGTCATTGCTTTATTCCATCTCCTCATAACTCGAACAGATAAAGTTCGTGCACTTCGTGAGGCTTTCTACCGTCAGAATCTTCCAAATGTGACAAATTTGCTTGCCACTGTATTCGTATTCCTTGTTGTCATATACTTCCAAGGTTTTCGTGTTGTGTTACCTGTGAGATCAAAGAATGCTCGTGGGCAGCAGGGCTCTTATCCAATCAAGCTCTTCTACACGTCTAACATGCCTATCATATTACAATCTGCTCTTGTAACTAACTTGTACTTCATCTCTCAGGTAAAAATATATGCAGGTGATCTACTCTTTAAGTAAAAATATATGGAAACTGTCTGGTTTGCACTTAACTATTCATAAATCACGCACATAAATAACCAAACACTATTCATAAATCATGGGCCTTTTATAAACATACTGAAAAAATATCTTCTGCTCTTTCCACGTATTAATCCATTTTTCTGGTACAGTTGCTGTACAGGAGGTTTAGTGGAAATTTCCTTGTGAATTTGCTTGGCAAATGGAAGAGATCTGAATATTCTGGAGGTCAGTTCATTCCTGTGGGTGGAATTGCTTATTATATCACAGCACCATCCAGGTGAGTGAATAAGTGGCTTCATTTTTTTTACGGTTATGTAGATGATTCTCGTTGGTATTTAATCTTCTGCATTGAATATGCATTTGTTGTCAATTAGTGATGGCCCTTTCAATGCTCATCTTTTGTAGCTTGTCAGACGTGGCTGCTAATCCATTCCATGCACTTTTCTATATCGTCTTCATGCTTTCTGCATGCGCTCTTTTCTCAAAAACCTGGATTGAGGTGTCTGGATCTTCAGCAAGGGACGTAGCCAAGCAACTCAAGGTATTTTCCATTATGTAATTTTCATCTTTTTCTAAATTTCACTAGTTCTGTGTCCAAGTGGAACGATTATCTATCATATCTTTTGTTACTTGGAATTTTGTTATGTGGATGGTATCAATTATCAATGCATGCCACTGTCTTGAAAGGTTGATTGATGTCTTATTGTTGAGTCACTGACATGACTTCTTCACAAAATAAACAGAATTTTCCTAAACAAATTTGATTTTTTTTTTTACCATCTTTCGACTGATATGTTACATTTTAATACATGGCTTCTCTTCTACTTGCCGAATTTCAACATGAAACCATACTTTTAAGGCATCACAGCACCTAGGTGGTAAGCTTAGGATGCTTTGGGCATCTAGGCTAATGCCTAGTTGTCCATTTGAATATCTATTTTTAATTTTTATGCATATATTATATATTTTTATAAATATCTAATAGTAATTATGTATACTTTTAACTCTGTTCTTTCCTAAATAATATTGAGATGCATAAATAATGTTAAGTGACACCAAAATACAAAGCATAATAATATTAATATATATATATATCAATAATATATATGATTATATATTTCAATAATATTCCATCAAAAAATATATTTGCAAGGAAATTTTTTTAAAAATATTTAAAAAACATATATTTAACCAACTTGATCTAACAAAGGATCTAGTTAACTAAGTCAAGGTGTGATAGAATTACACCTTGGAAACAAGGCTGTGGCTAGGCTTTTGCCTTGAAAATATGCATAAATCTGAGATTTAGACCTTCATTTTCTGTTAAAACATTCCTTTGATTCAAGTAATGCCACATTACTTGTTTTTGAAAATGACTTAAAATTTCGGCTTGAATTATTTGTTGTAATTTTCAGTTTTATGTTACAGTTGCATGCAATACAATTCCATGAACTAGGAGTGGTAGGAAACTTGAATTCATGAAATCATTCTTTTATCCCTCTTGATCATTTATTCATTGTTGAACGCATGGTCAATAACCAAGTCTCCTCTTAAATTAGTGGCAACAACACCCCTAATAGTATGTTAAAGCATTTCAGCCTTAGCTTTTGCCAAAAACTCTTTGTTGAGCTTGTCTTCTATTTGTGCTTGTCTTAGCTTCTATTTGTGTGAATGGTCCAGGAACTAGAAAAGCAATTCTTAATTTTTCGCAACTGACTTCCAGCTACTACTATGTTGTGACTTTAACATATTTTTTAACTGCTATAAATAGCTAAATTAAGAAGAAATAGTGCTAGCCTTTGTTCTTTTACTTTTTTGAACCTCTGCTCATGCTATATATAAACATTTGATACTTTTGTATAAAATAAATTTCTGAATTTTCTAGCGTTATTTTCCTTAAAATCTTTAATTTTATAAATACCAGTTATGGTGATATTTTATCTAAATAATTTAAAGTACATATATTAATCATATATTGTTTATTATTAATGACAGCACCATGTCTTATTACTACTACTATTACTATAAGATTATTAACGTAAACAATGTTCACTTGTGGATAACTATTTATTTATGATACATGATAGATGTAAACATTACAAAAGAATATACTCTATAATTTAGATCTATCTCTATTAAAATAAACCAAAATCTCTTTAGAATTTTGATTGTAATCAACTACAAACTAAATTTCAATAATGAAATGAGAAATCTGTTTTAGTAAGTTTATTTCTATTTGAGAGCGTGTTTTTTTTTGTATGAAATAATAATAAGACTTTATGATCTCTCAACAATTTAAAACGTGGAGGATAAATTTTATTTGAGAAGTATTCCATACTATGTATCAATTGAAAATTTAAGCTTGCATACAAATTTAAACATATGTGAAAATCATATAAAATTCTATTTTAGTTTTATTTTATTTTATTTTCTTTTTTTACACGTTAATTCGAAAAGTTGGATAAGTTTACAAATAAGTATCGATAATGAGAGAAATATTGCAAATAAGTAAAGATATTAGAAGTAATTAATGGTAGTAAGAAAGGAGAGTATAATTAAAAGAGTAATTAAAATATAAGAAGAGAATTTGTTGTTATCTAAAATTTATAAAAAACAAAATAAATGTTGTGATGAGAAAACTTATTTTATTTGTATATAATAAATGTTGTGATTGAGGAGGAAATGTTAGGGTCGAAGAGGAACTGTTGGAAGATGAGAATGGAGGAATGCAAGTAGAGGAGTGGAAGGACGCATAAAAAATTACGACTGTAACCTAAATTATTAACATTTTACATGTATAATGTGTTTGTATACAAGTTTAAGCATAATCTTCCTTGATGTTATTGTTCTCAAACAAATGATTGGAGTTGGTCTCTATATTTTGAGCATGCACATGTGTGATAGACATCATATGCTTTTCAACTGATCTGTGTTTTTTTAAAATAATGATATGATTTTTTTCCTTAGGTGCAACTGTTTGTGCCATCCGTTAAATGATGCATTCGATCAGAGTGATCTGCAGCGATTTTCTCACCTGTATTTTTTCCTAAAATTTTGCAGGAGCAACAAATGGTGATGCCAGGTCATAGGGAATCAAATCTGCAGAAGGAATTGAACCGTTACATCCCGACAGCAGCTGCCTTTGGCGGGATGTGCATTGGAGCTTTGACAGTTATGGCTGATTTCATGGGAGCCATCGGTTCTGGAACTGGAATCTTACTTGCCGTGACCATTATATACCAGTATTTTGAGACATTCGAGAAGGAGAGGGCCACCGAGCTTGGCTTCTTCGGCTTTTAAATTGTGACGGCGGTTGGCCATTGTTGCTCGTGGGCATTGTGGTAGGCACCACGAAAGTCCACCACCTTGCAGTTTTCGCGAGCTGAGAAAAACTTGTAACCTCTGGTTTATGTAACATGCGATAACTAGTCATGTAGTGGGGTGATATGATGTCTAATTTCCATTAATTTTTCCCAACGGGTGAAACATGTAGTTCGGTTCTAGAATCACGTAAGTGTACGTTCTTCGAAAATTTCTTCTCCCCTTGTATACATACAAACTCGTATTGGGTGGGCATTTCTTTCAAATTTTACATAGAAAAATACATGTTCGTCATCGATCCTCTGCTGATTTAATTAGATGATTAGGAGGGGCGGGCATGCCCTTCCGTGATCTTGAAGGTTTTCCTTTTACTATTATTTTTTTGGTAGATATTAGTAAAATACTGGCTATGAAATCCAGCACCAGGCCAAGGTGGTAAAATTGAGGAGAAGACAATTAATGTTGTGGCAGGTGCCACACAAAATGGGCTCCTCGAGGTGGGAGTCGACAATTAATTATCAAGCTCGGAGTTAATATGTGGTGCACGCCACTCTCCAGTTGCAGAAAGGAGCCCCCACCCTCCCAACATTAATTACTGATCTTTTCGAAACGCTACGTACGGCCTTCTCCCGCCGCTTGCGTCGAAAGGCGTACAACTGGATCGAGAGAGCATCAATAAAGTGTGGGTGGGAGAAAAAGCAAAGATATATGTAATCTTTTCTTTTACGATGGATCGATATTTATTTAGGTCAGGAATCGAGGCGGTGGGATTGGAGGAAATCGAGTACACCGTAAATTTGGGTACGATAATGGGAAGGGAAGGTGCTTCTGACCTCATTCCACTGGTGCGTCAGCTTTTAGTTTAACATGGCCATAAGCCAACTATGCGTCCGACCCTCCGTCGCTGAATCCCGTGCGTGCTCGTCTGCCACTTATTCCTCAGGTGAACTAGACACCATCCATTAATCTGACTGATAAAGTTCTACCACTGTGTGTAACATGATATTCTATTTGGTCAGAAGAAGTAGGTCCACTCGACAGCGTACGTCGGCCGGGGAGGAGAACACGAAACGGAACCGTCGGTTTATTTTTTGTAGTGCATGCACTTTTGTTGGATTCCTTCGCATATATATGTATCGCATCGGTCCAATAATTGATTTCGGGCTGGATGGGGTCCCAATCAAAAGTCGATCTCTCCTCCTGTTTGCAATTGATCTCTGATCAGTTCGGAATTTCAAAGAAAAAGTACGTAAGATTCCAGAACTACGTAAAATTAAGATGAATTCGAATAGCATTTTAAAAATCGGTGAGTCCGATGCCTTCCTTCCTCAATGTTCGGTTGCAGGAAATAATTAAGATGATAAAATGAAAATATCTTCTCAGGAGGGCAGTAGAAAAGGAAAATCTCATTGTTACAGTACTGTAAGATAAATAAACCATATTCTCCATCTCCCTTTTTCCTTCCTTTAAGTCAACCATGGCACCGCACATAAATTTTTTTTTTTTTTCTTTGGGAACGGGCACACAAGTAATCAAGTGCCGGAAGAAAAAAACACAGAAAATTATTGTCATCCAACCGTTCATCATCCGGTGGAAATTGGAATTTGCCTTCAAAAGTCATGCTTGCTCGTTTGGGTCATGATCTTGAATATCTCTTCAAGAAATTGGTACATGATCAGGAAGGACTTGAAGCCCACCATAAAATCCTCATCAACTCATCTGGTCAGGTCCTACTCCCACTGATTCAGAAAGTCAATCTTCTCAATTACTGCAGCCGTATTCTACCCAAAGTCAACTCACAAGCGAATTAATTTTGCAGCCCTTGTTCAATGAATGATGCATACAACAGCAGAAAGCAATGGGCAGGTAGCATCACTGATGGTTAATTTCATCGTGAAAGATGAGAAATTAGATTCAAATTTAAAAAAATATACTACAGATATCAAAAAGAACACTGGGAAGCAATGCCTTAACCATAGTTTTTGGGCTTTTGGTCTGTTCATGAGTTGACTCGTGAACCCCTTCGACATTTCTATTGAAAGGCACTTGGGTGATTGGAGGTGTGATGCAAAGATGCATAATAGATGGATGGATGGATGGATGGTGATTGAATGAATTGATTTGCTACGGTAGAAACAAAGAAAGAAAGCGTTGGAGGTTAATCGAATAGTACCGACTTGTCTAATTAATTAAACAACCACACACTCTCATCAATGGATGAACTTGGAACGATGCTCGACCAATGTTCGGAATCACCAACCTGATGCATGCATGTCACCTTTAAAAAGCCGTAGATTTTTTTTTGATATAATTGTGTTTTCCAAGAATTAATTTTCTTTCGTCTTAAAGAATAAGAGAACTTAAGGCCACAGATGTGAATATCTTCTTCATTCACACATATCTATACAGAATGCTTTGTCTATTTTGTTTTCATTTCCTGCTTCTTCTGGATGTATGATTGCTTGAATAGTTTCTGTAGATACTGAAGCCTTTTATCAGCTGCCACCATTCAAGAATATTACAAATACGGTGAGGGTACAACCATCTTTCATTTTCTCTCATTGCAAAAGATTGATTTCATCAATTAATTGGAAATATATAGGTGTTAAGGAAATAGCGCGCAGCAAAAATCAGGTTAAGCATGCTGGATATAATTCTTCCACACGTTTAAGTAATTAATTAGCCTTATTTTTAGGATATTGTTGACATTGTTGACATATTTATTTGCTTGAATTTAAATCCAAAACCTTCATCTCTTTAGAACTTTACGAGAAAAAGAAAGAATTTTTTGATCAAAAGACAGAAAAGGTAAGATTAGATACATAAAATTGCAATCACTTCCTCCTTTCTCTCCATTTTCATATATGCATGCAAGAGTGTTCCCGAGGCTTTCAATGCTGGAAACCATAACCTATTCCTTTTGCATTCCTTTGATGATTGACAACTCAAATCCACTTGTGATGATACACCAGATTACGTACCAGGATAATAATAAAAAAATTCTTCCATCACATCTTTGGTTTGAAATTTATGAAAAGATCAATACTTAAAAGCTATAGATTTTGTGGTCGATCTTCTATTTTACCTTGAGAAGACAAAAAAATTCTAGAAAGAAAGCATTATCGTCACCAACGAAGGTGAGGCAGGTGGTTTGTCACACACACTGCTTGTTTAAATTAAAGCAGTCATCTTCCTTGCCCTAACAAAATTAAAGTTAGGAGCATCTGTAGTTTCATATTTATGTGTGTTGTGGATTGGTTGCCAACGGATGAAGTGTCATCTCTAGGTAGTAAGTATGCATGCTTTGTAGTACGTAACTCACTACCCCCCCCCCCCCCACCCCCCAAAAAAAAAAAGAAAAAGAAAAGAAAAGGGGTATGCATGCTTTGCTTTTATTAATTGCCTTCTCTGGTTAATTTGTTCATTAGTGGTCCATGCATGGGACCTGAAATTGGAAGTAAAGAGGAGGTCAAACCGTGGGATGGATCTTGCATTTAGTGCTCATGTCCTTTACTTCCTAACTAAGACCAGTTGCATGCATGTACAAAAAGACATGGCATCAACTGAGTGCAGAGTATAATAATTTACATGAATTCATAATGTGCTATTTCATCTTCAGTGTTGATTAACTCTCCTTTCATCTCAAGTACATATGTAAACATTTTATAGATACATATGACCAAACCATTTGAAGATATTTTTCTTATCTTATCCTCAATTAATGCAAGTCCTATTACACATCAGGCGAAATCATTTTCAGCTTATTTCTGATTCATAACCACTCCTCCATCTTAATTACCATCCACATCCTTTACCATATCGACTTGTTAGTGTACATGATCATGTTTAATAACCTAAAATTCTATTTATTCAATCGTTGCCATATACAATCCCTTGAATTCTCAGGTATCTTTTCATAACTAATTCTCTTCTTCATCTAATTTTTTAATTATTTTATCCACAATTAAAACAAACAGGTAATCAAGTACTTAGAGATAAATGTTACAGTATATCTATGTCAATTGGAAATTTTTTTGTCAAATTTATCAATAGTTACTAGTTAACCTCCTTTGCTAATTAATGTCCATCACTTTCTTTTCTTCTCTACAAGTCAAATTAACCAATCTACTTTTACTGGGTACCTTGTCTAGACTTATTATTTAATGTACATCATCCATTTTTCATTTCTTCTGTCAACAAATTAATTAACAATAAAGAACGTATGTATTTACTTTTTATTTGAAATTAATAAGAACGCTTTGCCGTTGTACGTAAAAACATTAAGCTTACTTTTTGGTATTTCCAAGTTTCATCAAAATCGAAACGCTCATCACTAGTCATCAACTACTTATTAATGAAAACGTAGGTTGTCATACATTCCTGGGCAGCACGCATGCATGTAAATATATGATAACCATCGTACTTAAATTTATTAATTGCCTTTGTTGTTTTTCTAAAAATTAATGTCGAATTAAGTTACGACGTAAAAAAAAATTTTAATTAATTAAATTGCGTACGTTAGCGTACGGGCCCGAGATCCGGATCCGACCGACCGTGATTCCCTCGACCAATCAATTCTTTTCTCTCTTTTTTTTTAAAAAAAGAAAAAAGAAAAAAGGGAGAAAAGAAAAAGAGAAAAAGTATGTGTGGCTGCCGGCTGGGGTCGTCGGGCCATCCGGAGCGGTCGGTCGACGGTTAGCGTGCGGTGGAAACGGAGCAAGAAGGCGGGGCCCCGTCCACCGTCCGGTCAACTTTAAGCCCTACCGATTCCGATTCCGATTCCGATGCATCCCCCCACCTTCCCTTCCCTTCTCCCCCACCGGAACATGACACGTTACCTTCCCCTTCAATGCGCGCCGCCGTCACCGTCGGTCCCCGGACGTGCACGTCGGGCAGTGACGTCCGCTGGGATCACCGCCACGTACAGCGCAGATTACATTAAATCATGATAAGCTTACGTTCCGAAACATTAACGACCTGAACCTCATGTACATGTTTTAAAGATAAATTACTGCAATCAATCGAAACGACGAGTGCAAGATATTACGTGAAAAGCTTTTCGAGAATACACAAGAGACAATATAAATTATATCAATGCCTGGTCTTTTCTATTTCAAATAATACTGCCGTCACCGTAGTATTATTTTAAAAACCATGATAAAAACGAAGTTTTATAAGTTTTTAATTTATCATAAAATTTCGATCCAAATGAATTTCGTTTTACTTTTCAGATTACGGAAGGTATATGTTCTGACAAAATTACAATGACTAGAATCTTTTGAAACTTTCCTTTAAATCCAGCTTTGTGCTGTTTTAATCTTCAATTCAACCTTTCAATTTGAAAAACATAATATTACAATTGAATTAATAAAATTTCAGTTCAATTCAATCACAAACAACCTTTCCATTATTAACCTTCAAATCGTGGTGCCATAGTTGTCACATTTCTTATTGTAAAATGTACTGTTCTTCTCTCTTATCTTCGTAAAAGATTGAATAAAAATCTTATACTTTATATATATATATATATATATATATTTGGATCTTCAGATACTTAAAATAAAAAATAAAAAATCTTGTACTTAGGTTCCTAGAAAAAAGAAAAAGAAAAAAACAAGTAAATCGTCCTTGATGTATATATACACAAAAGAAGAAAACTCAACATTAACAAAGTCAAGGAAAACAAAAGGTGCCAATTGTGGAGTCAACGGCGCAAGAAGAAGGACGATGCCACGTCGACACAAAGTCAATATAAACGCCGAAAGGACGGGTTTGCAAAATATTAAAATGTAAGGGGGCGAAAAGAAAGATATTTGAAAAGAATGTAAGCGCCGTGTTTGTGTACGTGGTGGTGACTACTGCGGATGAGTTCCAGAGAAGTAATAAACAACAATTAAGGGATTACCCACCCATACCATAACCATTCATTTTGCCAAAGTTAAAATTGTTGCAGGAGATGTGTTGTATCTGTATTTGTTTAAAAATTTAACACTCGTCTACTTAAATTTAACGGAAATAACTATTTAAGATCAACCCAAGTGTACGAAAGAAAAGGAAAATACGTGAGAAAATGTCCAAAAAAAAAAGGGAAAAATATCATTTACAAGGACCGACTTTTCTGGAATCGTTGTTGGTGTTTAATAATGATTATTTTAATTTTTGGAAAACATGACTTTAGGACCAAATAATTGTCAACAAATATGCAGAAATTTTTCAATAGACCATTTTTGGTATCGTGAAGATAATGAATCTACAGAGAAGATTAGTGTAGTGAAATTAATTGGCGGTGTCACCTCCACATTTTTTAAAAAGTTTATTTTTTGTTAATGGAGATAAATTTATATAATTAGTTAATTTAGAAAATCAAGATTGGTATTTAGAAATAGTGAATCTTAAGACTGAAAAAAATTTATCTTCTACTTTGTAATAATAATAATAATAATAATAATCTAACTTGACTACTTCCTCTCTTCCCTATATTTATCTAAAAATATCAAGGCACCACTAGTAAAAACCCTTTTCAGTGGGGCCACTGGGAGGTATAACCTAAATTATTATAATAACTAGGGCACATTTTATTAAATTACAATCATTAAACATTAAATGGAAAATTAGTAACATACAGGACTTAGCGTATGCAATAGATCGTATCAGATTAACAAATTACACATATCTAAATATATGTAATTAGAATATATTTAAAAATGTAAAAAATGGTATGATGTTTTCAGAAGGTCAAGTTGGTACCTTATTCCAAATTTACCCCTACACAAACATAAATTTCCAAATGAATCCTTATTCGCCATTCACTCCCTCCCGTGCACAGCACAGACAGGTGGCCATCAGCCTCGTCGCCTCCTCTCTATTTATTCGTCTTCCCTCGGCACTCCCCCTCACCGGCGCTCCTCCTCCTTCGGATCTCAACACACGCGCTCTACTACTTTCTCTCCCTCTTCCATCTTCATGTCAACGACAACGACGGCGACAACTGGTGCAGCGCCAAAGGTGATGACGGCGGCCGAGGGGACGGCAGGGATAGCCGTGCCGGACGTGTACGGGAGGGAGGCGTTGATCTCGTGGTTCCGCGGGGAGTTTGCGGCCGCCAACGCGATAATCGACACGCTTTGCAGCCACATCGCGCAGATCAGCGAGGGGGCGGCGGACTACGAACCTGCGTTCGCCGCCATCCAGAGGCGGAGGGCCAACTGGATCCCCGTGCTGCATATGCAGAAGTACTTCTCCATCGGCGAGGTGGCCTTCCACCTCCGGACCGTCGCGGATAAGCGGAGGATGGCCGGGGAGGTGGAGGACGAGGAGAAGGAGATGAAGAAGGAGAAGGATGTGGATCAGACGGTGATGACGGAGGAGGTGGATGTAATGGAGAAAGTGGAGGAGACGCCTACGAATGTGGAGTCGCCGGCAGAGGAGGTGAAGAAGGAGGAGGATTCCTTGTTGTCTGATCAGATCGGCTCCGCCGATGGCAATGGAAGCTGTGGTGGTGGTGACGGTTTTGCAGGTGAGTGACTGCAACAGAAACACCTTTTTTATTTCAAAAACACACACACACACATGTTGATGTTCGCCGTTTCCTTTGTTTGCTCTTGATTTATTATATGTTTTGATTTTTTTGTTATTCATTTCTCCATATTGTCGGAAAACTTTGTTTTAATTTTGTTTTCTTCCTTGAGGTTGATCTCTGAGAAAAGCTGTTCTCTTTCCATGTTTTGTCATGTGGCTGTTTGTTTCTCACTGGTTGTGATTCAGCTTTCCACCCTTTCTTTTCTGCTGCATTTGATTCCAAATTTCGTACAATCCACTTCTTCTTCTTCTATTCTGTTGCTCCCAAATCTGTTTGTAGGGATTACTGATTTCCGTTGGCGAAATGATAGTGAAAATCGATCGGCATCTGGCACGCTTCAAGGATCTATCTGTTCCTTCAACACCAGAATTGCCGGACATTCTCTTGTCCTGTTCTCCCACGAATCGGTCGGTCATTTACAAGTATAAATATGTAGTAGGCATAATTAGCAAGAACCAAAAGAAACCCTGGAAGAAAAGTTTCCCTAACCCGGTTGTTTAACGTCCTTCCTTTTTTACGTTTAGCTTCTAATTTTTCTCCTTTCCGTCTTCCTTGGTCTAGCCATTCCGTACTGGTTTATTCCCCAAAGTGTGGTGGAAAAGGAAAATAAAATCTCCACCGGAAAGAGAAGGGGGTGGGAACCATTGGATTCCAATCCGACGGGGCCGGCACACCGGCATCTTGCTTTTTTCCTGGGTTGTTGACAATGTTCGATCATGCACACATGTGCTTCCAATTACTCCAGGGTCAAGCTACACCAACCAAGCATCTTCTAGACATTGCATTTTCACTTTCGTGTGTTGGTTCCCAATGTTTTAATTCATCGTGACTTTGGTCGTCATTAGTGCCTGATTAAATGAGGCGCCCGTCATTTTTGGAGTCGTGGAAAAGGTTGGAATGGTCAGTGGAAAAAGTAGTTGGCAAAGAGGAAGAAGAACAGGTGGTGGAGCAGCACTGGAAGGTGCCACGGTTTGTAGAGAAGAGTGGTGGAGACTACTCCCCGCTCTGCTACACTGTAGCAGAGCAATTGACGATGAGAATACAAATCGAACTTTTCCAATGGCCTTCTTTTTCTTTTTCCGCCCAGGCGGTCCTGTTGTTAATAGGAATTCATTTCCTACATTGATGGCGTGTGCCAGCAGCCACGAGTCGCTCCGGTCCCGGTGGATCGGTACCCACCTTGGGAGGTACTCCACTTTACCGGTAAATCTTGACGTCCATTAATGAAATTTGTTTTCCGTCCTTTGGGTTATTGTTGTCGTCGCCGACCTATGGAACTCCGACAAGTGGGGTGCGACGAGACGGGTGGTTCCTCACGGGACTGGGCTCGTTGTTCAATAAGGTTTCGGAATTCAATGGAGATGCGATTGGTTTTTTTTGGATTCTTCGGAAGGAGATGAATTTTTTAGAAAGATCTACAGTCTCGGCTCGTGGACACGTGATAGACCTTTTTTTGGTAGCCGCCGCTGTCGTCTTGTGCAGAGGACAAATGTGAATTCTAGACTTCGATGGATCAAGGGAAGGGGAAAGGTCCTGTTTGCTGTAGTCCCGTCTGGCGTCTGCAAGTGGGAGTCTTATGTTGACCTTCAGAAATGTGCTACGCTCTATCGAAGCTTTTCTTCTCTTCTCTTCTCTTCCTTCAGCATTTCAAACTTGGAAAAAATGCAATGCGTCGATGCTTTAGTAGTTGGTAGAAGTAGAAGGTAGCCATTCGATGGAAAAAAGCACAGATATTAATAAATTTCATAAGAACGTAGGAATATTTTGCCCTGTTTTTTTTTTTTTTTTTGAATTGTCCTCTGCTCTAATGTTTTTCTCAGTTTTAATTTGCCGTGCTGTTTGTGTTTGTAGGGTCATCAACCCAGGAGGAACGGTCTTTTGTTGAGGACACCGAAGCGCATTCCAACTCCGACGACGTCCGCATCTGCTCAGACCATGAGGGCTGCACGACACGCCCGGAGAGGATCAAGACCTGCAAGGGCTTCACCGCAAAGGAGCCGGTGAAGGGGCACATGGCGAGTTCCATCTCATCCACAACATAGATGTGTACTAGTAGAAGTAGTAGTAGCGGTACCACTCATGGAGTAGATTAGAGTATGCTTTGTGGTAGGAACCACTAGCCGTCTATGCGTCGTGATTGTATATAGCGATCAGTATTTGGTTGGTTGGTTCATTGTTGTTCGTTATATATGGAGGTGCTTCCTACCTTATGTAACTGATGGATGGGGGTTGCTGAGTGCAGATGAATGTCGTCAAGGGCCTGAAGATGTTCGAAGACATCTTTTTCGAGTCGGAGCTCTCGAAGCTCGCCGAGTACATCAACCACTTGCGTGCCGCCGGCCGGAACGGAGAGCTCTCGGGTAAGTAACGATGGTGCTACCATCTTTCTGATGTGTAGGTTAAATATTGGTTCAATTAACTGAAGACAAAGTCCTTCTAGGTAATTGATGGATTACCTTACTTTATGATGCAAAAGATTGTGTCACACTTCTTCTTTTTTGTTTCGAACGTTGTGCTGATCAGAAAACCTAAACGTGCACTGCTGCTGCAACAGTGCACGGTCTACAAATCTGGCCTGGTTAAGAAGAAATGCTTGGTGAATTTCCCTATGGGTGACAGTTTTTTTTTTTCCAATGGAAATCACAGGTGACACATACATATTCTTCAACAAACAATTGAAAGGAAACAAGAGGGAGATAATCCAACTTGGAGTTCCCATATTTCAATCCACCACGGAGGAGGAGACGAGTAAGTGCATCTTCTGGTCGACGGTCATCTACTTACTTTTTAACTTCTTTCAATTCCCACTTCGAAAAGAAAAGAAGAAGAAGCAGGTCTTTTACCCTGAATCTATAATGTGCTTAATTAAATTAATTGGTCGAAACAGGGTACATGCATGCAGCGTTTAGTTTCCACTTAAATAAATGCTGCCGCTGGTTACATGTTCCTCATTTGTACTCAAATCTTAGTGTCAACAACTAAACTAAATGGTTAGAGAGCACATTTGCTTTTCTTGTTGAGATGGGACAAAAGAAGTAACATCCAACGACGTTTCGGTAACAAAGAAGTCAACCCTACCTTTTTGTTGTGCATATAGGATTGGAATGATGTTCCTTCCCTGGCTGGCAGGTACCATCGAACCGATTCCGTCAATCTTGCAAAACGTTGTCGATCACCTGGTCCAATGGCGTCTCATACCTGAGAGCAGAAAGCCGAACAGTTGCTTCATCAACTTCTTCGACGAGGTACATGCACTTTCCTTCTTGCTTGCACCAACTTACTTTACGTTGGTTCTGCATTTGTGATGTATATATATATATATATTTGATGATTGCAGGGTGACTTCTCCCAACCTTACTTCAAACCTCCGCACTTGGACAACCCCATCTCCACCCTGTTCCTCTACCAGACCAACTTGGCTTTTGGCCGGTGTCTGGTCAGCGATCACGACGGAAATTACAGAGGCTCCCTCTCTCTCTCCATCAAGGAAGGGTACGTAGGATGAGTCCCAGCAGAATGAATCGTTCACTCTCCCCCCCCCCCCTCCCCTCCCTCCCTCCATGCTAACAACAATATGGATATGTGTGTCGTAGATCACTCATCGTCATGCGAGGCAACAGCGCGGACATGGCAAGGCACGTGGTGTGCCCGTCCCCGAACACCAGGGTCTGCATCACATTCCTGAAGGTCCGGCCGCCGAGACAGGGAGCGGAACCACCACCCCCCACGGCGTCATCGCCTTCATGGAAACAACCGGATACACCGATGCCGCAACCCCTGGGGTACGTTCCACACTCAATGGGTCCGACATGGAGCGTGGCGGCCCTCCGGTCCCCCGTCGTGATGCTCGCACCCCCCACCCCGTCGTGCCTGCCGCCGCCACCACCACCAATCATCGTCCCCAAGAAGGCCAACCGCAACAACGGCACGGGAGTGTTCCTACCCTGGGCCGTCGGCTCTAAGAAGTACATCAAGCACCTCCCCCCGCGCATACAGCGCAGGAGGCTCCACTCCCTGGCTCTCCCTCCCCCGCTCAAGATGCAGGTGGAGAAGGCAACCCAGATCCCATGCATTGCAGTCTGACGCCGCCGACAACATCAAGTTTCCGCTGGCTTGTCCCTCGTGTCGTCGGACTCGCTCGTTTAGGTCTGTCTGTGAATATTTATTTATTTATTGGATGTCTGAGATCGCTTGTCGTCTTCGTAAAGAAAAGAAGCAAATGTTAGTTCGGTGCTTGCGAAAGTTTGAGTGCGAGGAATTGGTAGTTGTTCGGCTAGAGGTGTAAGGATGGAATTTTGTACTTCCACGTACTACTACTACTACTACCACCCCAGTGTGTGTTTTTCAAGTGGACCCGCATTTTTGAGTCTTCGATGGCGTCTTCAATTGCTTTTTACAACGCAAATATGCATCTGGCTTATGTTACCTTTTTTATTTCAAATTCAAAGTCTAATTACATGTGGTCAATCTATATGGTATAAGCAATTATTTGTCAAAGTTTCGGCTTAGTTAGAATTAAGATTTTTTTATTATTATAAAATCAATGTTAATGTTCGAATTTAACAAATATCAGTAAATGTAACGATCTTAATAGCTAAATCATACAGTTAATTCTAACTAAACTCTCATGCTTTTCTTATATAAAGGGATAAAAGAGTGTGCCTCTAGGAATCTCACTTGTTTATAGGTAAATTTTGTTACTTTTTTTATCGGATTGTGGAAAGGATTCCTTAAATTGTGAGGACGAAAGGTTTTAATGGATTTACCAAGAAATTTATAAATGAAACCAACATTGGACTAATGTAAGACTCAAACAACAAACTTGAAAAGTGTACATACCCTAACTTTTATGTGAACCATTACCATACAGTCTTTCATAACTCTTATTTCTTCTCGTAAATTAGTTTACCACAACTTTACCTGGTACTTATACTTTTATTTTATTGCAAATCATTCAAGTAATAGCTAATTTGTTAAATATTATTGTTAATTTACCATTCACCTTAAGGTCACCTGATCCTAGCATGGATGAATGCATTAGGGTGATGATTTTTTTATGCCCAGTAACCCATTACCCACTAGTCCATTGCTTTAGCAGGCTAGGTTAGGTAAACACATGGGCTACTTGTTACTCGCTTAGTGGTTTCATGATTTTATATAATATATAAAAAGACTTTAAAAAAAAAAACCCTTTTACAACATAGCTCTAACTTTATGAATATCATCTAATATTTTATATCTGAATGATTGGTTAATACCATATACGACTAGAAATGCTTTAATGCTAAATATTTATCAATAAATTAAATGTACATTTATTATTATTTTGTATCTGTATGAACGAAAATAACGATTATATTAATTCTTTTTATTTAATTTTTTTCGTAAAAAATCATAAATGGACTAAGAAAATAATTAAATTGATCTTAAAAAATTCACCTATTTGGCTCCCTAACTTTGTTTTACTTTAAAACAAGTTTGGGTTAGGTGATGAGTCAAGTGTTGAAAAAATATAAATGACAACCCAATTTATTATTCGTTATCTCAAGATGAGTAGGATCATAGGTTAACATGTTCTAGTCCAATTTGTTTACACTACTACAACGAAGGAAAGGAAGAAAAGAGAGAGAAAGGGAGTGACGTGAGTGCAGGAAGAGGAAGGAGCGGTGGAAGACGAGGAGGTGGAGTTAGATGTGGAAGAAGTCAACGAGGAAGACGAAATTTTGTGGAAATTAATAGGGTCAATTTTGTCATAAAATTTTGTAAAGCATTGGGAACCTAACACAATGACCAATATGAGTAGCGATTAAACTTCTAAGTACCACATAAGTGCAATTTGAAGTTAAAGGCACAAAATTGAGACTTTGAGCATAGTTCATGGTGCAAATGTTTAAATTACTCTCTTATTTTTCCCATCTAATCTTGATTAGATGACTTATTACATTACATTAATAATATATACATGAATGCCATAATAGTTAGAGAACATTCTTTTTTTTTGGTAATCATTTGAGGACAATGGAGTACTCGCAATAGTTCCACTTTAATTCAAGGACAAATGTCGAACAAACTTCCATGTAGAGTTGTAAATCTTTTTATATAGTCATGCAGGGTAGAACCACAACTCAAGTGTACCACATGGATTTAAAACTCATGCCTATCCACTTTAGAACAATTGTTTCAACAATCGGTTAACTAAGTTATGTCAATTATTTATTGAGATCATGGGTCTACCATCTGATGACCACAGTCTACCAAAAGAAACCTATGAGTTCATCCTAAATCAATGGTGTACCGTATAACTTCATGATTTTCCAGATAGAGTCGTGCATTACGTAAGCGCACAAGAAAATATTATTTCATATGGCTTTTTCTTTTCAGTGGTATTTGCTGTTCTTCATGGTTGCCATGGGTGGACATAAGGGTTTAAGGCAATATCAAGTGAATTTCCCTAAAATTTACAACTAACCCTGTGTCACTTGGACCTGTACGGGCTATGGAAATGGGCAGGTGTCGTCCATTCCAACACATACTTATGGTGATTCATCTATCAGCTAAACATTCTTTCGATCTAAAGAAAATTTTGATAGATATTCTATCTGCCGATTCATCTGGTCATGATCTTAAGCATAAAGAAGGGGTTTCTTACTTGATTACATGGGCCAAACAACCGGTACAAGATGAAATGTTGATAGGTGTCCACTGGTCAAGTGCGGAAACAACTCGTGGATGAAGAAGATTTTGCCATTAATTTTTCATTTTACCAATCAAACACCAGATTTCAAGACTTGTTAAACATGAAATACGATGGACATGAATGAATAATGCTGCATATTTTCAATTGAACGATATAATTTATATTCTAACAAAATAGGATCATCTACTAGAAGAAAATTACCAAAAAAGGAGGGAGCCTGCAAGTGCAATAACTAGTTGGCGATGACAGGACAGTTTGCAAGTGTTTCGATTTCTTTGATGATTAATTCTTTCTCCTCTTCAAACTGTTCATCTTCACCTAACGGACCAAAAAAAGGATAAGGGATTAAACAAAAAAAAACATTTCTTTGTATCGACTCCACCTTAGTTGCTACTAAGTTTGAAGCAAAAATAATTTGTCCAAAAATTGGCAAGTATGTGATGGAAGTAAATCATGTTGAAAGCCCGTAGGTTCAAAACTAGCAGTTCAAAGAGTTATAAGCTATTGAGCGTTAAATACGACAAACTATTTATCCACTTATCATCTTGGCAAGTTTTGATTTATGAAAAAATAGTTTTTCATGAATGAAATACATTTTTGAACACAATAAATTTCACGTGAATAATCAATCATGTAATTATTTGATATAAATATAAGAATCACCTTTACTAGAAGGAAGATTGTGAAGCAACATCAGCAACTTTTCATGATTTTCAGCGATGATTGAAATGATTTCAGTTGTCTTGTTGGGATTAGCAACAAATACCTGATTCAAAGAAATCAAAATTTTACTAATATTTGCAAAGGCTCACAGCACAAGGCTTGGTGACTATGGAATCAAACTCATGAATTTTATGAGAGAAAAAGCCTCAATATAAAAAGACAAGTTCAAAAATGTGTGGTGCATATGAAAAAAATACAGTTCATATAAAAAGTTTATATATCACTCATCCGACTAGGCAAAAATGCAAGAAACTAACAAAATGTCAAAGTTCAGTATTAGTGTTGTTTTATATTTTTGATAATTTGCACTGCTTAGGTGCATATGTGTTCTTATTTACAACAAGCAGAAAGTTTGTCATGTCATCCGTTTCTGTAAATAAAACTTTTTTCCAAAAATAAAACATTTCTTTGCATAAAATAATTTGGTATATTTTCACCCATGTTTTAGTATGCTGATAAAAAAACAAGTGAAAAACATAAATAATATAATTTTTTGAACTTTCAAATTATGTAACTAAAGAAAAACTTTTGTATTATTACGTGTTTGAAGTCAGGTGTATCCAAATTAGATAATATCTTTGAACACAATCGAATTTTAATTCAGAAGGTCATGTCATAATTTCTACTCCATTGACCCTTTAGTGTGTTGTACTTCCCAGCTGAATTTTCCTACTTATAGAAAATATTTTTCTTGAGGGTCTTTACAGCAAATGTTTTGCAAATAATAAGGAGAATAACATCTCTTATTTACACCAGAAACAAAAAATAATGAGCCTATAAGCTCATTCTGAACAAAACGAGCATCCCTTCAATTTTCTGGAATCCAATCCTTCAAAGCAAATATTCAACCATTCAATTTGCTCTAAATCATTGATGCCCAATAGCATCTATATATCAAGAATTAAGTGACTTTGAAATATGCATCATATGCAAGCAAAAATATCCAAATAAGAATAGCAATTTGAATGATGAATTAGCTGTCATATCTCAAAATCTTGTGCTAGACAAGACAATTGATCAGTGAATTTCTTTAGGAATTCAGTATTTTTTTGTGTGATTACAATAATGTTATGGCAAAGAACATCAATAGAAAGTAAGATAGAACAATCCTATCAGAACAGTAAAAGAAAGGGAGAAAAAACTAAGGGAATTCCAGGAAGGGAATAGCACCAATAAAACAAAGCCATGACAACTCTCTGTCATCTGCCTCATGAAAATCCACAAAGGCAAAAAAACTTTCTGCATCAATTGTTGCCAGAAATAGGCACACAACCAATAACTATTCAATCTCTCTAAATCAACTGAGACCAAATCACGTGATAACTTCCCTCAAATCACAATCTTGCCAACTCTTGCAATTAACTATGTATCCCAAAATGGGTCCATTGAATCTAAGAGAGGCCAAGCAAAGACGTCCATCTCTTTATCATCAGGCGTAAGAAAAGATTATTCCGTAAACTCAACCATCACAATAAAATTGACATCTGCTTCTCAAAAGTCAACACCATCAATGTAATGTCTAATGAAGTTACCAACCAAAGAAGTGCACTTTGGGAGGAATATGGTGACGTCATATGCCTGAAGCATGCCAACTCTGGCTTCCACCTTGATCCTTGGATGACAGACCCCATTGACAAAGCAATCTTACCACTCCAGAAAGGAAGAGGTAAAAGATTAGAATTTGGTAAATAAGAACCATGACAATCCAAACGATAGATCATATTAAATAACTTAAGATCAGCGTCATTAAGATCCTCTAAAAATAATGCAGCCCAGGCTAACCTATGTAGGATTGCATCATGTAATAAAAATCATTGCAGAAGGCATGATGACAACATAGAAGAGATTTTGAAAGGATGATTTCAAAGTGCTTGACCCTATTCCATACTTTACTACATCATCTGCTTTAAAAATTTCTTTCCTGACATTGCACATTCTTAAAAATAAAATATCATTCTATCAAGGCTCAATCAACCGCTACACCATGTTTAAAAAAAATGTAGTACCACATTTCCAAACCAAATGAAAAGCTTTGTTAACATCTGAGTTCCTATCTGCTTTCCACAGAAATTATCTCATGAATCGAAGATGCTTTTGATCCTGCCCGTAACAAAAATGTGAATTTTGAATATGAAGGGTGCATAAAAGGGAAAATTAAACAAAATTGAAGAGAGTAATGAGAGTTTGCAACTACTATACCATCCATGTAGATATCATTTTCGGAAGTCTATTGTTTGGCCCAATTTTTCAATTTGATATTATGTTGACTTATTAGAAATCCCAAATAGGTGATATCAATGCTCCTGCCTAGTGGTGGCTTGGTGTCATGGTAAGATAAGAGGATAGGCATTTAAACACCTACCTATATGTAATTTTCTTTGAAATATTAAAAATAATCATTACATTTATTTTAATATATATTTATTATAACTTGAAAATATAAATTTTAAAATTGATTGTTACATCTCAAGATGTATGACAATCGTTGTAATATTAAAAAGAAAAAAAAATCATACATAAAAAAATTTAAAAGTGTGTGAAAAACTTCTCCTAATATTACAAGTTTAGGTATCTGCTTAAAAGTTATAATCTACTAATAAGAAATATTCATTACATATATCTAAAGGTAAAAGCAATATCAATATTAAAGTAGAATCAGCCATGTATGATTATGTCTTGAACCATCTCACCCATTTTTAAATATGTATAATTAAAATATCAGTGGTATATTATAAGATACATGATTTTATCTCATATCACATAACTTCCAAAAATGTTCATAAGAAGACAACAAAAAGTTATCACAACTCGATAGATACACTACAACATCCTCTCCTACTATTACTTAATCTGGCAACCTAAAATAATAAATCATAGGCATGAGTAAAATCCCAATAAGTAATTTCACTATAAGACCAAAAATAAATATGACATGCATGTGATAAGAAGACCATCCGGTCAATAACTAATGCAATATGGTAAAATACAAAATAATAATAATAAACATAAGCTATGTAAAATAAAAAAATAGACTTATTTTATACATGCCTATATTCAACACATTTAGCTATAGTTGCATTTAACCTCTACGACAAGATCTTTATGTCACATATCTCCTTGTAACTAGGTCATATGATCACTCTCAACCTTAAGATGAGGTCAAGAGTATTATATTTCAATTGTGTACATAACACTGTAGTTTAACCTCTCATCGCTGAATCTATACATAGTTAAACCAATCCATTAATTATGTATAAAATATCATCATGGGCCTTAAGTTATCAATATCATGCATAGTGAATAATATGTCATTTCTCACTAATGCAACACATACATAAATAAGTCTTTCATATTCAGTATTACTTGCATATATAATGTATATAAATATGAATCTCTTACGAATGCCAAAATCTCAATAATTATGCACCATTCACATAAATATGCAAAATCTATATATAATTGCACATAACACATAATTTAAGCAATAATCAATATAAATGTGCAAAAATCAACATAGATGCACTTGTCTCTATAATATGCTCAAACTCTAATATACATGTAAATAATGTCACAATGATGCATAGATCACAATAATTATGAATAAATCAATAAATATATATATATATATATTAGACTAAATAACAAAATTACTTACCTCAACTAAAATTTCTTCTCTCTTTTCCCCTTTTTTCTTTTTCTCCTCTTAATTTCCACTTCTTCTCTCTCTTCTCTCTTCCTCTTTCCCCCTCTCATACTCAACGACAATGAAAATAATTCATTGCTTCAACCAACGTTTTAATTTATATGAGGCAATGAATGTTTCACTGCCTCATCATTAGTTTTTTTTAATAAAAAATACCTTAATTTTCTTTATTTATGTTTAAGTCCAACATTACAAGTAAGGACTTTTTTAAAAAAAAATTTTATAAACATTACATTTTACCCTCCTTGAAATAAGTTTTATCTTTAAAACTTAAAATAAATTTTATATCTGTCGACAATGCCTTTAATAGGTGCCACCTTGAGTAAGACTCGATCTTTAACTTAAAATTCCAAGGGTCTTCTCTTGACGTTAGGATAACTTTTTTGTCCACTTTTGAATAAGGAAATTTGTTACTTTCTAGATCTACACATGTGCTGTAAGTAAATGCCCAAGTACCTTGCAAAATTTATAACTACGACACACATTATAATAAAACATCATCTCTAAAAGCCACAAGTTCACCACCATAGCATGCACTTCTGAGGCTGTAATCACAGACTTGTAAAAAATTAAATTCTAAATTCATGATAATCCCAAAGAACAAACTCATACAAGGTTGACAATGTGCTCATAAAATCTCTTGAGAAACAGTCATATCATCAACATTCTAAATGAAAGGGATACCCCTAGTGCCTTACTTCATTCATGAGAAAGAATCACAGTGTGCAGGAATTGGCCAAGGGTGTGTTCAATGTCTACGTGTAATGCTTAATAAGGTATATATACATTCAATAATATCTATATGTATATTACATAATTTAGTTAAACTACAACAAAAATGTAAAAACGTTATATTGCAGAACTTGCAAAGCATATGCATAATATTGCAAAGTCAGATATCAAGTGCTACATAATAACATGAAAATATGAAGAAAAATTTATGATGTACAATAAATTGTATAAAAAAAATCATAAAAGATGTTAAATACATATACTATGATGAGTGATAACAATCTGAGCTATAATTCCATTACATAGGGTCAATTATATAAATCCTTTTCTTTAATGTATTTCTATCTATGATTAAATCTTCAGTTAAATCGCATAAATTTAAATCTTTTCTTACAATTTCTAATTAAGTAATTTTAAGTTTACTTCTATTTCTTTTAATTTCTTCTATATTAACTAATTATTCTCTCATAACTAATCCATTCCTTGGTCTCTCAACGATATGACAAATCACTTAAATCAATTTTTTCTTATCTTCAATTGATATAACTCTTACTTTATTACTAATAAAATCATTTTTTAACTTATCTCTTAAAGTATTATCACTCATCCACCTAAGCAACACTAATTTTTTGCATATAATTTTGCTTTACAATCCAACGTTTTAAGCTAAAAAGTATAGGAGGATGAATAATAATTTTATAAAATTTCATTTTTAATTTTAAGGATATCCTCCTATCACATAACATTCTAAAAGTATTTCTCCACATCATCTATCCTACTTTAACCATATAAATAGCATCGTCTATAATTTCACAATTACCACTTATAATAGATCCTAAATATTTAAAAGTCTTACTTTTAGAAATCTTATAGCTATCTAAGTGTATACCTTTATTATTATTCTTACTTTCATCAAAACTACATTCCATATATTCAATTTTTAACCTACTCAATTTAAACTCTTTGGACTTCTCTATAATTTTAATTTATAACTAATTATTGACTTGCTTTCGTCAACTAAACCTATATCATCATTAAATAACATACATTAATATATTTTTTCTTGAATTTTCTTAGTTATTTCATCCATAACTAAGGTAAGTAGATATGAACTTAGAAAAGACCATTGGTATAAACCTATGTCTATTGGAAATTTTTTAATTTTTCTTATAGTTTCAAAACTAATAGCTATTTTTTTATACATGCCTTTGGTAATATCAATATATCAAACAAGTATTTCTTTTTCTAAAACTCACCACAATAGGTTTCTAGGTACTTTCTCGTAAGCATTTTCTAAATCAATGAAAACCATATAGATATCTTTTTTCTTAACTCTAAATTTTTTTATTAGTTATCTAAGTAAATAAACAGCTTTCAATTTTAATTTACCTGGTATAAACCTATATTGAATTTTTGTAATTTTAGTTATATATCTTGGTCATTATCATATTAGTATTTCCCATAACTTAATAGTATAACTTATTAACTTAATACCATGATAATTATTACAATTCTGAATATCTCCCTCATTTTTAGATGTAGGTATTAAAGAAGTCTTCCTCCATATATCTAGTATCATCTTTGTGTTTGAAAATTTAAAACAGATTTTAAAACTAAAATCAAATTTTAAATGCTTAAAATACACTAAAATATCATACAAGCATGATTACATGAAGTTAGAGAGTTGGAGGAACACCAAGTCTGATTAAATACCATTTAGAAAAATGCTAGGAGTAAAATGCCTAGATTCACTATGGCACCTTGGCAACATCTATGCAAATGCATCAATAAGTATGCCTTGGATTGTAAATCATGAATATTCCCATAACAATAAGACAAAAATTCCTAAATAGATGGGGCACCAGAACAAACAAAAGAGGGTACATATAGGGTAAACATGTAACAACCCTTGACCACAACTAAAGATACCTTTGGGGCTAATATTAACCAAAATGGAGAACTTAACTGAGACCATACAATAATCAATCCAAATCTACCACTTATTGTTGAAATCCATGCAATTTATAACCTCTTCTAGGAAAGACAAATAAGGAGTTCTTGCACCAGCCCAGGGGTAGCTTGATGAAGAAGGAGATAAGGACAGTATGATTCTTTGTTACTTGTAACCCTGAAGTTGTAGCTTTAAATACAAAAGTACAATCTGAACCATTGAATGACTTTTAGAACTAACGGTGGATATGGAAATACAATTATCAAGAAAACACAGCTACAAAGCACAACACTACCAGAAACCCATCAAGAACTGGGTGTCCATGAACAAATGCTGAATTGCTGATTGAAAACCATCAATGAGAGAAACTATCAGTAGTTTAAGATGCTCTGACAAGCATTTAACTGCTACCATACACACACCATCCAACACATTGAAAGAATGACAGTCACTAAGATGGGATGCTCCAATATGTTTCGCTAACATAATGAAAGTGTCTTTTTCAAAAAAAAAAAAAAAACAATGAAAATGCAATCCAATCATCAAAAAGATGGCATTTTCAGCCTCAACATTGCAAATTCAGCCTCCAATACAGCAAACTGAGAAAGATTGAACCTCTAAATGCATGCTCTTTCAAGGCAAAGAAAGGTCAAGGCCTTGTGTTTCAATGGTCCATAAAGTAATATTAGAAGTAATTGTTAATGACATGCAAGTAAATATGAATTTTAAATGACCTACGATAATTATCAGAGTTCTTAATGACATGCAAATAAAAAATCCAAAAAATTATTGCATCCTGGTTATTCATGACAACTAAAGAATGTTGATTATAGCAATATTAATTAACCACCAATCCTTTAATCTCACTAAGTGATGTTAACTAAAAATGATAGATGTACTGTATAAGGCTTCCACTAATGTAAGGTCTGGAGGGAGTTCAATTATATACAAGCTTACCTCCTCATGGAGAAACTATTTCCTAGAATTTAAGCCTATTTCCTCAAAGTTCCAGAGGAGTAATCTTACCATTACACAAGGCTTACCTTCATAGCAATCTTATTGTTGTTGTTGATAATAAAAACACAATAAAATTAATGAAGTTAGAAACATTACCTTAAATATGTGGAATGCAGATATCTGGATATTTTTACTAGAATCCTGCAGAACATAATATTCTTTAATATCAGCAGACCCTAGACGCCAAGAAGTTAATCTAGTAAAGAGGTAGAAGCCTCCATAATTGTTGAATTTCTCAAGTTCCTTCTTTTATCATCTTAATCATTTTAGTTAGACATTACAATATTGAGGATACTAGTAGTTGATGATTCGATCACATGATTGATTTGCAAGGGGAAGGTAGTTAGCATTTGGTGAAAAAAAATCTTAACATATGATAAAGCTGTATGTGTCTATATAGAAAATAAAGTATGCATATATTCGGAAGTATGATCTCCCAATTCCACATCTGACTTATGTTCTTTATGTAGCATGAAGACCTATCTATGAAATTATATAATGACATTATGGATAATTAGCAATATCCATAAACGAAACATGTAAAAATTGGTAGAAGTATCATGTGCAAATCTGTAATAATAGTTTATAAAAGTAACATGAATAAATTTCTAGAAGTAACATGGACAAAAATGGATCCACAAAAGATAGAATTTGATTGTGAAAGTAATGTGGGAAAAAGTGAAATCATAAAAGGTAAAATCAGATTTTGCAAAAGTAATATGGATAAAAGTTGAAGAACAAGTTTAGGGGCATATATTATATTATACTGTATTATATCATTAAATTTTATAATATAATATAGCATAATAGAATGTAATATGGCAAAGACAACAAATAAAAAGTAAGAATTAGATATCTTTATAGAATATCATAAACAAATTCCGTGAGATGCCTACATTCATCGCTTGAATGTTTATTTGCTCTGTGCTCTGTACCATTCCTTTTTTATCCCATGTTTTAGCCATTTGAAATTTTTTCTTATTTTGAAAATCATTGATTTATCATAAAAACTGATGACTTTGAAAATAAATGTCATCCAACAAAACTAGGCAATAGTCCTAAAAGTGGTAACACTAATAACACAACTTCAGGAACCTTTGAATTTTCCTGCATTGTCTTGTAGATGATAATCAGTTGTCCTTTAGAATTTCAGTTTTTGGCTACCATTGCTTGTCTAGCTATCTTAAGAGTAAGAGTTATAATGTTAACCTCCCACTCCAAAAGAAAAAACACAAACATGGGTATGTTTGTATGAGAGGGTGAGAGATATTGATAACAAGACTAGTCTCCTCTTTATATACAAGATCATGCTAGCTAATAAGGGATACCTTCAACAATGTTATCATGAGTTTAAAGTATTCAGGATCCCGAATGAAGCGCTTCATAACATGAGAATTGGGAGACTCCAAAAGCATATCTACAAGAATCTAAGAGACAATATTTTTGTTAAGAATAAGAAAATATTGAAATTTTGAACCTTGAAAAAAAAATTGTTAAAATTATGAGATATTAAGTATTCAAACAAAAACAAGAGAAGCTAACCTTCAATGACTGCCGTCGAGTAACATAATTTGCAGACATTAGTAGCTTTCCATAGTGTGCAAAAAACTAGATAATAGCATTTAGTAATTAGTAAGATACTGGGGCCTCAAAGAAAAAATATTCACTTGTGGAAAATGAATCATATTCACAGAAAAAAAGAAATACAATTTTTTTTAACTGTAAAGCTATTTTTATGCATTCCATACCCATAAACAAGATCAGCTAACCTGCTCATAATAGTCAATCAAGAACTTTGAAACTTCATCTTCATGTTTGGTAAGCAGATCCTGCAAAATATTTATTCCAGATTTACAAGGTTAGTAAATTTGATAGAAAAGTAATTTGAAGAATTGCAGACTTCAGATAAATGAGCATGGAATTGTCTCATAATCAGCAACCTTCAAAGTTGCAAGTGCATCAGAAGCAATATCAAAGTTTGGCATCTCAACATACTTGAAGAATAGTTCAAAGCTTGTTGATTCCAATATTTTTCTGCAATAACATTAGAAATTTTATAGAATGAGCACAAACACATAGAAACATGCAAAAATTGCAAGACAAGAGAAATATTAAAAACACAAATAAAAATACTGAAGTGCGAAACTAATAAATTACTAGTGAAATATGCAAAGAAGAACATGCCACAACTTACTTTGTAAGAGTTGGGTATTTGATACATTCCCTCAGCATATTGCCACAATGCAAGGCAACATCTTTGTTATTATAGCTGCTTGAAACATTTGTAATTTGAGGGGTGACTTACAAGATAGAATCAAAAAGATTGATGAGGAGGTATAATAAGAAAGAATACAGCTTGTTCAAGGATATTTTTCTACATGGCTGACAAGCTTGTATTGGATGTAAATATGTAAGCATGTTTGTGAAAGGCAATATGTTTTTGTCTGTGATAGATATATTTTTGTTTTATTTTTAATTTTGAAAAACAGGAAAAGCAAAGGCTTAGAACTTAGAATAGACGGAAGAAGCTGCAGATCACCTAAAGTGAGCATGCATGTGGATGATCTACTTTCCTTTCCATCAAGAGAGAAGGAATGATAATGTTGCAGTAAATGATAATAGCAAGGAAAACATAACCTTATGTATTACAAAACAGATACTTGGCCTACAAACAATCCACATACTTGGCCTATAATTCTAAAAATAACCTAATAATTGGCTAACATGAAGACTTATATAAGGGTTCATCAGTGCTACTATTCCCTTTAATATAAAGAATCCAGCTTAGGAGGAGGGAAACCGTACATGATAGCTGGGAGTGGGTGCAGAGAAGAAAGCACAAACATAATTCACTGGGATCTACCAAACCTTACAAGGATTGGTTGATCCAATCGAATCACCTGGTAAAGTTAACCCAGATCCACCAATCCTGCAATCTGGATTGATACCAACTGATATATTGGTTGAAATTACGCATCCCTTGAAATCCAAGAATTTATTTGTTCAACCATCCCATTTTCAATTCAGTTGATCCAACATTCCATGGAGGGGGTGAATGTGTTCTTTTGGTAAAGCTTCGGCTTTCTTTGCAAGATTCATTCAACTCTTCACTACAACATTCTCACTAGTGCTCCATCCTCTCCCTTCAAAACTTCCCTTGGTATCAAGTTTATACAATGTAGTGTAATATGATAGATGTTTAGAAAGTGGTTCTATGTAGTCTGAGATGTATATTATTGCTAACATAATTTTAAAGTAAAATTTTGAGAAATTTTTTGTTCATGTTTCTGGAATTCAACAAGATTTTTATTGTTTTCAGCTTGGTAAATTGAGCCATCAAGAATGTCAAAGTGAATGAAATTTCTTTCAAAGCAAAAGACATTATTGTACCTTGATTATGAAGAGAGAAATAATCATGGGAAGAGAATAAAGATAAAAATTAAACTGTCCATTTAGTATTTTGAAAGTATCATACAACTTTGAGATTGGTTGGGAATCAGACAAGCTTAATTTGGAAAATTCAAGAACAATATTCAATTGGCATTTCAAGTGGTGATGGCTAATGCTTCGGCAGTGGAAGTTGAATCTACATGTGATGCACCTTTTAGGATATCAATGCTTGAAGAAATATAACAAATTTATTTTTTCCAATATAATAAACATATTAATTATAGGTCTTCAAATTTCTAATGTAGGAATTTTTAAAGGGATTTCACAGCAATATTTACATTGGAACAATATCTGATACATAACAAGTATTGGTTTTTGATAAAAATAAGAAATATCATATACATCTGGAGCCCTTTTCTATTAGATTGACCACGAACTAGGAGTATAACTCAAGAATATCTTTATTCTTTCTTTTTTTGATAAAATTATTTCTTCCTTTTTCTGTAAGCAATAAATGGGGTTTTTTAATAAAACCAAACAAAGATAAAGATTTCTTGTGGAAGAACAATCAAGCTAAATATAAATTGGATACTTACCAGAAAACAAGAAAATCTAAGAGTTCTGAATGTTTTTCAAGGTAATCCACACAGCAATTACCAGAACCAATTCTTTGCCTCAACAAAATACCCCAACAATGCACCAAGTCCTTTCTAGCCTATCAATGGAGTACCCATATTATCTAGGCTGTAGTTAAGAAATTTAAGGGAGCACAAAAACAAAAAGAATCTTAAAGAACTTACATCCCAATCTAACATTGGCAATTTGTGAATGATAATAGATAGAATGTCGTCCTTGCATATTTCAATAGCCAATTGTGACACCTGATCAGGACATGCCTCTGTTTCTCCACCAGAAAGCATCTGTCTCATAAAAAGCACATTTTTTCCAACATCTTCTAGTGCCTATTGGATGGATATCAAGAAAAGAGTATATCAGAACTTCCTCTAATTATGACTAGGATTCATTTTGTATAGATCTGATACATAGTTTCTATCATCAATATCACCAAACAAAAAGATTTGTGAACACAGCCAAATAGATCTTCACTTGATATTAGGTAGTTTCTTTGGAGGGATTTTCGCTTGAATACCTACAAAGAAGCTAGAAATAGACTGCATAACCAATGAACACAATATTAACTTAGATACCCTTAATATCTCAAAAATATTGCTAGAAGTAAACATGAAGATTATATTGCAGCTATGGTTTTAGGTTTTCAAGGTTATCTGAAATACTACTATATTGAAAGGGTATACAAGTAAATTTTATCTTTTCTAAATGTACCCAAATAAAAGAACTTAGGGATGGACATCCAAGCCAATCAAGTTGGCTGGTAAAACCATTTTTGTTGCTTGGTTTCGACTCAAGTTTTAGGATATGCTTTGGATCCAAAACATGTTAAACTAGTATATATGATTTGACCTATGATTTTGGGTCAAATTTGCTGAGCGCCAGAGCCAAGCCAAAACAAAATTAGTACACCTTTGTTAGTATGACTTAATAATTAATATATATTATATGTTGAATGACTTATTAACCTATATACACCTATGTTAGTATGAAATATCATTTCAAGACTAATAATAAAAACTCTGATAACTTGCATTCAGACTCATCTTTCACTATTTTGTTCTCTTTTTATTTCATAATTGCAAACATATTCCATTGCATAACTAGAATTATTGTAGATGTTTTATTAACAATCTAAGTCATAAGCCGAACCAAGACAAGTTGATTTTGAATGACTTGGTTAAGTTTGTCTTAATTTAATACACTGTTTTAGACTGGCTCAAAAAATGTTCCAGCCAATCTTTCATGGTTTGGTTGATTCACACCAAACTAAGTTGTGTCATGCCCACTCAGACAAAACTCCCTTTATGTATCTATCTAATAGTTGAGACTGCTGTATCTTCCTATTACATCTGCAATGATTTAAGGTAGTTTCTAAATGATGGTAGGGACTGAGCACCAAAGAAGACATTTCTGAAGAAAGAGCACTGAAGGAACATAACTGGAAAATGAGCATCTCTGTAAGACAAACCATTAGTCATAAGATGGGCACAACATAAAGATAGCTAACTAGAATTAGAAAAGGTAACTAGACAAATACTTGTTGTAAAGAATGGGGCTTCTATATCTCCTGAATATCCACGAAGTCAACAACGAACTAGTAGTGGTGACCCACGAAAATTTTGAGGTTTTATATGCACCATCATTTCACGATAATGTGGGAAGATAACAAAAAAGATGCTTTGTTTTATAAAAAGACTACACTAGGCAAATGCATTAAGGCAAGGTAAAATGTAGAATTCATATTACCGAGTTGTTTTAGTTTAAGTTTTTTATCTTCTCCCGTACTTTCACCGGCAAATGCAATATATAAACCATGTGCCATGAAATTTAGAAAGTAGTTGACGTCAACACCGATCAGAATGCAGACTTGCATGGATGAGATGAATCAATTGGGCTAATGTTCGCATGCTTTTTGTAAGTGTAGCAATGTTCTTACTCTAGTTGTGTGTAAACTATTAAGTTCGAAAAAACAACGCAAGCCCGTCAGTAATGCACAAGGAGCTTGTGGGACTACATACATTGGAGAATAAAAAACACAATTATCTCACTTCCCACCTATTCTACTCCAACCGCCATAAGATGTCAACACATTAACGTCAAACAAGAAAAGGACCTTTTCAAGAATCGCAATTTTAATGTTCCATAGTTTTTAGAGACATCTAATTCGCATTGCAGAACACACAGGAATTGCCAAAATTTCAGTCGACGTAAATCGAAGGATTAGCACGTCAACCGATTCGCAATTGGGGGAGCCGTGAGATCGGGAATTGGGATTTTCACCTTGTTGTGGGCCTTGGCCTCGACGACGGCGTCGCTATCGAGAGCGAGCAGACTCTCCCCGATCGTCCTGACCAGCTCCGACGGCGACGGCTTCGGCCTAGCCTTGAAGAAGAAGGACATGGATGTGGCGCCCGCTCTCGCACTTGAACCCTTCTCCTAATTGCCAAGCGAGAAGGAGACGGAGGAAAAGAGAGAATTTGTGAGCTAAGCAAAGGAAAACAGATCAACGTAATGCAGCAGATGGGGAAGACTGCTTTAGGCTTCGCGTATCGCCGTCTACCTCTACATATAATTAAATTATTAACAATACTAACCTTAATTCTCATCCATAAAATATAATAATAATACTGTAAATTTTATCAACAACAACATTATTAATCTTCCACCACACTGAATGAAAGAAAGAAAGAAAGAAAGAAAGAAAAAACTCAAGTATAAATTCAAGTAAAAAAATTACCATTGTCAAAAAATGCCAGAAATTTAAATATACGTGAAATTTATTTGTATCAAATTTTATTTTACGTGGTAAATGCCAAGTGTGCGTGTGTTTGAATTAAAATTTATTTTAATTTTATTGAAACAAATAGTTGTTGTATTAATTCATGTCAAAATAAAATTATATCATTCGTGCGCGCATGTTTTAAAATAATATGAAATACATATTAATTATTATATCCTGTAAAAAATTCTTATAACTACGAGAAAATAGCCTCGTCGTGTGCACCGTCCATGCTGATGCCAATGGTTTGTACTTTGTTCGTAGTAGCTTCATGTCTCAAAATCATTATTTTGGTTGTTTCTTATTGTAACTATTCTTACAGCGAATATTTTAATTGGGAATACTTTAACAAATGATAACAGTTAACAAGTAAATCTAAAGATTGTGGTGCTATTTTTACGACTTTAGAATAAATCTGAGAGTCATGAAAATATGTTAATTATATACATTTATAATGAGGCCGTGAGAAAAATGTAATTATATATATATGTGTGTAATCTTCGAATGTCGGTAATCGAGAAAGTAGTTGTTTACTTTTTTATGGTGAGATTGACGGAACAAGGTTGGTAAGTAGTTTTCAAAATGTTATTAATAGATATCACGATACCCAAGGACTATATCAACTAATGTAACAATATCATTAATTATATCCGGCTATTATATACTATTATTATTATTCCACAACTCTCCACATTGGTTTGTTTTTACTTTTTTTTGTAAGCATAAAATTTAAAATTGATATTTTTGGTGAGTATTTTTTTTTTTTTGTCTTTATTTTTCTGTTCTTATATTTAATATAGAACTATTTCAACCTTTTTTGACTTAGTTTTACCATTTCACATCTTGCAAATGCACCATAACATTAATATGGCAAGACTTTTGAGGAACGATATCTCTGTACCACCTGTAGAAAATATAAATTCAAATGTCATGCAGTCGTAAAAATTATTAATAAATATTTTGTTATATGTCACTCTATTGAAAATCTACTTAAATCATTAAGCTACTAATTAAATCATTTCTGATCACTAGAAGTAAATTCACATTCCAAAAAAAAGAATTTATTCTTTCTTTTTCCTTTTTTTATTCGATCATCAAATAAATTATAAGAATTTTATTTGAGTTCATCAATAAAGTGTTCCATTTTTAGATTCATCGACATTAGCTAGATTTATCTGTTGTTAACGCTAAACAAGCCTTTATTAGAAGTTTCTCCCGATGCATAATTCTTGCCTTTTGTTCCACTAATGCAATATAATCTTGAAATCATGGAAAATATTTATTTATTTATTTGATGCAAAGAAACTGCAGCCTCCGATAGGTTAAGCGAAATAAGAGAACAGATTAGATGATGATGTTGTTCGAAAAAATAAATGCAAATAAAAACAACTCTCGTAACACAATTTCAATCTTATCGTCTGATATTTAAGAAAAACTTGAAAGAGAAAAACATTGAAGTCATCCAAGAGGTCATTTCTCGATCGTTTCTCAGTTCGGCTGATTTTAGAATCCTGCACGAAATTTTTCCCAAAATGAGATATTTCTTTGATGAACGAAGACGTTTGATAATCAATTCGATGATGATGTGTTTGAATTAATATTTTGGGATTAATTAACGACCAACAAATAATACCTTACTTAGTGGGAACCAGATGATAGATACATAGAACCACCAGTTTAAGTAAGTAATTAATGCATGCAAGGGTGCACACTTAATTAATTAATTACCTGGTGGATAGTGGAGGTGTTGCTGTTGCGGTGATGGATGTCCCGGTGGAGGCGGGGGATACAGATACGTCGGCGATGGGTGCGGTTGATAGGGTTGGGGGTTCACCGGACTGATGGGGGAGCATGGCCGGAGCTGGTGAGAAGGAGGTGAAGGTTTTGAATCAGTACAAAAGTATCCCATGCAATTCTAAACTTCTAAACAAAGGTGAGGTTTGGATGACATATATATATATATGATTTCTGTGCTCTGGTATTATAAGATTAATGGATTTTGAGATGAATACTCGATCACGTACCTGGGCGTTCTCATAGAACATGATAACTCTCAAGTCTCCGGCGGTCCTGCATGCATGCAAGAGCAGGAACGTGATTATTTTTTGAGAATGGTTGGTTAATGCCTTTGCTTTTGCTTGAGTTTAATTTTATTTATTTATTCCTTCTTTTTCAGAATATAATCAGGGAAAATAGAAGAGACATATATGCAAGGATTAGCAAGTATGTTAGAGAAATTTATGAACCAGCAGATGCATTGCAGGGGTTCGTCACATCCCAGGAATCGTAATTAAGGAGTCTTGTCTGCGCGCAGCTGAAAACTTGGTTCTTCATGATGAACAAATAACACAGCAATAGAGTTATTATTTTAGATTTGATTATGTACGTACTTATGCATGTAGAGATCTCTATTACATTGAACTTTACTAGAGAAGAGTGAACAGTGAAAACAATCAAGTTTTTAAATATATTTTATAAAATAAATACATTCTTTTAAATTTAAAAATTGATTACTAAAATGCAGATTACCATAAATAAGTGAAACACAAAGATTTTATATTGATTCTCCAATTGGATGTGTCCACTCTTCAAGCACCAATGTGAGATTTCACTATTGCATGATATGTTTAGTTTTCACCCAACCTTTATATTAAATCAAGGCAACAACTTTGATTTATACACATATTTATGATTAACACGTCAACCTTAAATCCTTTTGCAAAGCATCCAGAGAGGTAAATACCTACAACTATTAGCTTGGTAGAAATTTATGTAAGTTACTAAAACACACAATTGGCATACTATTTTTGGATGAATGGTAACTTGACAAAGTTAGTAAACTAATTTTTGGCATACCCTTAAGTGCAACAACATTTCGTTTTATGATGAATAATGATCAACTAAAGTTTCTAATGAAGGAAAACGGTACACTGTTACTAAACACAGCTCACTGTTGAATCATCTGTCAGGTAGAACGAGTAAATGGCATACCAGCTTTTATACCGGCATACCATTTATCACAAATAAATGTTATAAGTTTTTGGTGAATGGAAGATGTGCTCAAATAAATAAAACATTATTTGTTCTTGACTGGGTTAGGAAAAAACAAACGGTACGCCAATGGAGTCACTAGCATATCGTTTTGTGGAAAGAGATTTGATAGAATTTGGTAATCAGAAAATTTGAAATTTCCTGTCATGTATCGATTGGGTGACAACTTGCAGAAGTTTGAAAAATGATATACCGATACATAAAATAGCATACCGATCAAGGAATGGAATTTGTAAATCAAAGGATCTGAAGTTTTCATAAAAGTATCGTTTTCAAAAACAACTGGCCAAAATTTATATTTCAACATACCGATTTGAATCGATTTGGTGCAAATCCTGACAAATATTGATTAATGTTTTTTTCAACTTTTGAAACCTTAGCCCCCACTTTATAAACACAAGTGATTCTATACGTTAAAAGGAGATGTCTTCGAGTACATTCACGTCAGCAACAACTAGAGTTCTAGATTAACTTCATTCTGAGACATCCAAGAAAAAAGAGAAGATCATTCAAGAAGAAAGTTGAAGAAAACTTGTTGCTAAGTTGAAGAACCACGTGAATGACATTCAAGAGAATTGAAGAATTTTATTGCTGCATGGTTTCAGATAAGTTTAGACATCAAGAAAGTTATAAAGTGTTTTTATAATTGTTTATTATATTTAAGCTTAAATGTTTAGATTTGGAGTTTTATTTTTGTATTTAAATTAAATAACATATCTCACTAAGTTGTGGTGAGAAACACACTTAGTTTAATGTGGACACCTTAGGCTAAGGTGAATTGAGGGTTCATGCTAAACCCACAAAATAACATAAAAGTTGAATGCTTAGTTCGAAAAGGCACTAAGTGTGAAGGTTGGTATCAAATCCGTAAAAACTCTAAATTTGGTAGATAAGCATAAGTAGGGAGTTTGTGGAGTAAACATATCCAAGTTGAGAAACTACTATAAATTCCTTTCTTCTTTTTCCTTATGTTTTTTCTTATGATTTTCATATTATCTCTTTGCATATTGATTTTCATATTAAACATAAATTTAGAAAATATTTAATTCATATTGATTTTGTAAAATAATATTTAAAAAAGTAAAATTTACTATTCACCTTGTTCTAACGAAGTAATTCAAATCTAACCATGTCAAAGTAATATATACTTAAACAGAGAAGTTTGTCAAATTAAGTTGATGGCATATCTTTTTGAATATCATAGAAAAATCTCTCGTCAAAAACTTAACACTTAGAAAATAAATTAATGGGAATTAATATATGACACTGTAGATACTTTAATTATATTATAACAATTTCAAAAGACATACAACAAAACATACGAACCTTCCGGTTTTGGTGTAAAGTGAGCAAGGCGAGTCGTCGTAGCCACTATCAAGGACCCTTTCAAGTTGAATGCTGCCAATCGTAATCATGAGAATAATGTATTATTTCGGTCTGTATTACTTGATGATGCAGGATTCAACAATGTATATATATTCGATAAAACAACAGAATAATGATGATTGATTATTAATTTTGAAACCATCCGAGATGTCTAATTTAATTAAAATTTTCCTTTAAGCCTTTCAAAATATTCGTAGATATGTTATTCAATATTTATCATTTCACATATTTATTAAAGGAATATATATTAATGTAAGTATACCTTTCCGTGATGTTTGAAAATTTCCTTCAATTACCATCTAACATCTACTAAACCTTGAGAAGCCAAACTTCTATGGTGGTTTTCCATCAAATCAATTCTATTTTTTCATTAAATCCAAGGTTATCGGAAATAACTAGTACTAGATAACTTTAAAATATCATTTATACGCAGGGAAATGACTTTTATAAGAAGACTAGATAAACACGATTTTATATATATTCAGCTCTAGTATTCTTCATTTATAAGAAAAATGAAATTTTTTTTAATGCAATGGTATGAAAGTAATATTTTCATTTTCATTTTTTTTTGAAATTCTTTTGTTTTATCTGTTTATATCAAAAGAGATATGAAAATGGAGTGACTTGCATGCATGCCATCTAAGTATCCCTCTTAAAAAATTTTAGTAATTAATATAGAGTTTAATAATAAAAGTGGTGGTAAGTTAATATATATTGTCCAGCAAGTATCCATGCTTGCTTCAGTGTTTGAATGACTACCTAGGACAACATACACAAAAAGTTGGATTCTTATGATACAAAAAAGTTTCTTAAAACAGTTAGATTCATTTAAGGCAAATATACATAAAGGTATTTTATATTTTTCTGCGTTATAAACGGATATATTACTTATAGGCTTTTTCATATATATATATATATATATATATATATGAGAGTGCGTGCGTGAGAGAGAGAGAGAGAGAGAGAGAGAGATCAGGCAGACAAGAAAACCCTAAACTCAAAACCTTCCTCCTCCAATGTGATAGTCCTTTCTAATGAGGTTGCTGTTCCAGACGTTGACCTCGATCTCACGTATGCCGTCCACCAACTTGAAAGTAAACTTCTCATTGAAATGAGGGTTTCGAGATCCATCTGTTCATCATCAGATTTAGAAGGTAGACATGTAAGTCAAGTGGGTGCATATAGTATTGAAGCATATGTACCTGAACTCCTCCTAGCAAGAGAAGAAATTAAGAGAAAAGGAACATATATTGTACCTTTGCAAGTGTTTGTGCGAAATCTAGTATCACCGTATTGAAGGTACACATAGGGATCCTGCCGGGTTATCCACTCCGTGTCCTTCAAATCGTGGCAGCCAACAACTGCACGTAGGCCACCGTTAACTCACCCCATTCCGATCAGCAAGCATCGTCGGTTGATCGATTAATGATGCATGCATGGTTGATAAATACATGGATGGAGAGGGAAATATATATATGCGTGCGACGGACCTGTGACCACCAGAATTTGGCCTTGGATGGACGCCATGAACAACTAATCTCGATCGAGCTACAACATCATGGAATGAAGGTCGCCTTCCTCTTCTTCTCTATACGAAGAAGGCATTTGCAGGGGTGGTTCTTGGCGTTCTGGTATTTGAGGTGGTCCTGATCATTATTTTGTCCTGATTATATGATTCCGTCAGGTTGGCGACGAAAACATACATACAAGGAAAACTGCTGGTTAATTAGGTCTTTGCTTGTTTGCTTTGTCGTGTTTCCACGTCAAGAATATTAAAAAAATATGACTTAGCGTAGGGCTTTATTAATTTAAAATCAATTGATCCTTGTGAGTAGAAAAATTTAATCTCTATTTTAATACGTGGAATTATTTCCATGTTTTTCTTAACTTATGATTTATTTATATATTTATAGAGATTTTATAGATGAATATATGTAAGTCGATACCACATAAAAATTAAAATATGTCAAACGGGGTGAACACTTTCTTTAGAATATTTTCATCTTATCAAGCGCATCTTCTTTCTATCTATGCTGTAGTTGGCTTTTTTAAAAATAAAAACTTTAAAAGACATCTGAGAAAACAACTCTTAATTCGAACGAAGCTAAAAACGTTGGGCTTTGCCGCTACAATTTGGGTAGGCAATTTTTCTCATTTCTATTATTTTTCTTCTCGACATCTGTTTTTATAAAACATAACGGCTATTTTTTTTGTTCTTAGATTCAAAACTATAAATGTCTTCATCTATCACGATAGATTAGAAGGCAAATTGTGATATCTCGCTCTTAGCTATGTTTTTTTTAGTGGCTACTTAAATTCAAACGTAACTTTCCTTTGCTTTAATATAAAATAGGAGATTGTCCTTGCAAATAAAATAAAATGGGAGATCGATTATACTACTCGTTTATATTAGTTAAGAAAAAATAACATCACTATTGCAAATAACACAATGGAATCCAGTCTACAGCGTCGACCCAGAGTTTCATTTTTATTTAAATCGACAATTTTCGAAGTTGGATCTATTTCTTTAACCTATTTTTATGCTCTTCCTGACCTCTCCGCCATATGGGTTTTCTAAGTCTCTCTTAGTTTTTGTGTTTTTCGTTAGGTTTTCTCAATCCTAGATCTTTAAGTATGAGGGGTTTCGTTGAATGCACTAGGTTTATTAGATCAACCAGTGTTTCTTTTTCATGGTAGATCAACCAGTGTTGTTGTTTTTTGCCTCTCTTTTTTTCCAGTTTCATCGCAGGTTTGTTCACATATTTCTTGCGACGGATGGTTGTCATACACATCTCCGATATCTTTTCATTTGAGATCCTGCTGGACGTTTCATCTACAAGTTAAGGACTGTTGATCCTTTTGAAGATGGTGGGAGAGAGCGCTAGAGTTACTGTTGCAGTGCATCGAGGAAAAAATGGAAACCCTCGGCAACATTAGGGCACAGATATATACATACGGTGAGAAGGAGGAATGTTGGCCGTTGGATCTCTTAGAAAAATCAAATGCAAGGAAACCAATGTGTCATGATCTTCAAGAGCAGCTTCACCATTCAAACAAACAAAAAAACTAGATTACGAAGATGAAAGAATATAAGCATATCGTTCAAAAGTGTCATATAAGATTCACAACCAAGGACACAAATACACCTGAGATTGACTCCCTCAACTCCCTGAACAAAAGCACACTCTACGAACAAGTGAAGGCGCCACAACTCCCAACATCTTTTCGTTTCTTGCCAGCATAACCAGGAAACAGATTGGAATAAAATATTTATATGACATACGGAGGGGTCATTTTGGCCGTCAATCAAATCAACGGCTAGGATGAAGACTAGCTCAGATACAAGGAAATCCAACGCGATCAGACACACATGCAAACAGCAAAGCTCATTTCCACGATATCTACAAGTAAACAGCAAAGCTGCGTCGGCACACACACCAAGATATGCTAGAGAATGGCGCATGACGGTAAAACAACAGCCTTCCATTGGAATAGAAGTGATTTAATTTTATTGCAATCAAACATTGCTTAGTTAATTATCTCCAAATCTTCGGCCCTTCAACTTAATCTCTTCTGCCATTAATACCATGGATAGTTTCCTGCTAAGATTTCGCGGAAAAAGGCAATCAATCAGTAGCATATATATATGTCATAGTAACTCTGTAAATTAATTAAATTTGCACCTGTGGAGTTGTTGAAATGTTGACCATATGGCTGTCCAGGATGATTATGCGAGTGCATTTGCTGAGGGTGTGGTGGCTGCTGCGGATAACCTTGCTCAGGAGTGGGAGGATGAGGCTGAAACTGGTGGTAGTGTGGAAAATTGTTAGCCGAAGGTCCCTCCGAAGCACCACCCATGAACGGAAACCACTGATACCGACGGTGGCAGTCCAACCATGAAGGTTCTGGATTGACATAGTGAGGGTGGTAGTGTTGGGGAGGAGGAGAAGGAGAAGGAGAAGAAGGATGAAAGGGGAGATATTGATGGCCACCACCCGATTCGTCTTCCATGTGTCCCCCATGATCTCCCTGTGTTTTTCATGTATGTATATATGAATAATTCACATTAGCTAGCCGCCTAGGCATAGGAAATATTAGTTGTAGATATAAATGAGGACTCTTAGCTGTTAATTATTAATGAAGAAGTGCGCAGAATTATTTGGATTGTATATACGTACTTCTGGGTTTCCATACTCCAGGAGGACTGCTACATCTCCAGCATTTCTGTAGGAGAACAAAATTAATTAAAAGAGATGACCAGGATGACTAATTTCTTTAATTCTGGCTACAGGTAATTAACATTTCTCATATATATGTATATATACCTGCCCTTGTCTGAAAGAAGAGAGCAGACATTGTGATCGATTCCCTTGGTGAGGACCTTTTCAAGCTGAATCCTAGAAAATTCGAGGAACCATGCATTAATTTGAAGCATAATCAGATATTACCACCAGCATATATAATTGTTCTTCCATGCACTACTTGTTCGAGAGAGAGGGAAGAAATTCTAAACACAAATTTACATTGTTTTGTACTTTGAAAAAATGTAAAATCCCTATTGATCATGTAAATAAATAGAGTTCTGTTCTGTCATTTTAGTACTGATGCATGTTATGAGAAATTAATTAAGGCTTGATTATGAGTTGCAAAATATTTTATTTCAAAAATCAATTAATAATAAATAGAGAAGTTCACCATTAGTGTACTCATCGACATAGAACTTTTTACATTATCCTTAATTTAATTATGACTTACGGATAGATATGCGTACTCTTGTTTTGATACGTGTAAAATAGTTCATAGTAAAAATAATCAATCGAAAATGAATATCGAGGGATTCATCGTATGTTAGCTTTAATTTAAACCATGGAGACATTTCACAGTGTTAGTGTTTAATTTAGATTTCACTATTGTTGTTGTGTGGAACGAATGGGAGACATATGCGCTTGTGTCATAGAGTTAGTAGGCGGTAATATTAGATAGTTACCACTCTTTGTATGGGTGTTGAACTTTATTTTTTTAGAGCTTGTTGAATGAAATATCGTTGTAGTCTTCCACCAGATCACGTCTTGTTCTCTTCTTCTTGTTGATTACTATCACACGGTAGTAATTAATTAATGAATTTATTAAATGGATGGATATATATATACATGGTTCTTACTTTCCACGTCCGATGCAATCATCGCTCCCAACGAGTCTTTTCCTCCAGAAGAGAGTGACCTCAATCTCTCGTATGCCCTCTATAAGCGTGATCGTGAACTTGTCGTTGAACCCAGGACTGCTCTCACCACCTGGACAAGCACAACACCACCACCACCACCACACTTGAGGAAGGCATGTATAGATCTAGCAAGTATATATATGCCACGTACATTAATAATATTGAAGGAAGGATTGAAGCAAGAAGCCACCTCTGCCGGGTCGGGTTTCACGTATGGCGCCACCGTAGTTGAAGCGTACGTAGGGATCATGCTTCAATAGAGTTCTTGGGTTCAGATTGCTGCAGCCAAGAGCTGAAATTTATGTGTTCCTAGTAGTATTAGCTACCAATTTGATTATACCTATGCACACATGAAAAGAGATATGCATCAGCTACACATACATACCTACAATGGAGAGATGCTTGCCTTGGATAGATGAAGCATGTCTGCTGTGAACTGGCGCCATAATACTTTTCAAATAAACCCAATTATCAACAACCACCTTCGATCTCCTTCCCAGTTCTTCCCTCCGGCCTGTAACATAAGTGATTCTTCTTCTTCTTCTTCTTCTTCTTCTTCTTCTTCTTCTTCTTCTTCTTCTTCTTCTTCCTCTTCCTCTTCCTCTTCTTCTTATTCTTTGGCGTATATAATTAGGCCATCTTTTTGACTGATTCTTAGTTCGCATTCTTGAGATGAGACCACAAGAACCATGCCAAAACCATTTACTTTCCCTTACTTAAAAATGTAGTCCCTCGCTGTCAATATTAATAAAATACCGAAAGATACAAAAAATCGCAATCATTTATTCCCCACAATGTATTGATCGATTATTATACAAACGGGGTGAACACTTTCTTTAGAATATTTTCATCTTATCAAGTGCATCTTCTTTCTATCTATGCTGTAGTTGGCATTTTTAAAAATAAAAACTTTATAAGACATCTGAGAAAACAACTCTTAATTCCAACCTAGCTAAAAACATTGGGCTTTTGCGCTACAATTTCAGTAGGTAATTTTTCTCATTTCTGTTATTTTTCTTCTTGACATCAATTTTTATAAAACATAATGGCTATGTTTTTTCTTCTTAAATTCAAAACTATACATGTCTTCATCTATCACAATAGATTAGAAGGCAAATTGTGATACCTCCCTCTTAGCTATGTTTTTTTTAATGACTACTTAAATTCAAACGTAACTTTCCTTAGCTTTAATATAAAATAGGAGATTGTCCTTGCAAATAAAATAAAATGGGAGATCGATTATACTACTCATTTATATTAATTAAGAAACAATAACATCACTATTGAAAAATAACAAACTTTCCATGGAATCCAGTCTACACCGTCGACCCAAAGTTTCATTTTATTTAAATCAACAATTTTCGAAGTTGGATCTATTTCTTTAATCTATTTTTATGCTCTTCCTGTCCTCTCCGCCATATGGGTTTTCTAAGCCTCTCTTAGTTTTTGTGTTTTTCATTAGGTTTTCTCTAGATCTTTAAGTATGACGGGTTTATTGAACAATGTGATTTGAGGGCTCCGATGGTGAAATAATTCCAGGTAATCTTGTATATCATTTTTTGTGTGTATACAAGCTTCTAATCACCTCTATTTATAGCATTTGGAGGATTAATTACCTCCACCATCTTCGCCTCCAACCTCCTCCTTAATTTCCGGTAACCACTGGAAATTGAATTTCAAATTCAATTCATTAGAATTTGAAACTTAGTCTTTTTGACCAATTCCAACATCTCCCACTTGGTCACAAAGACCAACTATGTTCTTTTTAATTCTGCTCACACTACTCGTAGGTAGCACAATTTCAATCTTCCACTACTCGTGAGAATGTTCTCCGTTTCCATTATCCATATAAATGTTCCTTAATCCCATTAAGTTTACAAACTTAATGTACTTTTCCGTTGATATTCCTTTTGTCAAAGGATCAGCAATCATATCTTCCGTAGGGATATAACTCAATTTTATTTCCCCATTTCCTACAATATCACGAATATAGTGATAATGTATGTTTATATGCTGTCATTTTGTTGTATTTGCACCACTATATACAAGACTTATTGCCGCTTAGTTATCACAATACATTTCTATTGGACCATTTATTAAGTTTAGATTCAAATCATTTATGAATCTTCTAATCCAAACTGCATGTGATGCAGCTACACTATAGGCAACATATTCAGCTTTCTGTGTGTATTTTGCTACACACCCTTGCTTCTTACTTCCCCAAGATATGGTTGCACCTCCAAAGATGAATACATGTCCTGAAGTGGACTTCTCATCATCTTTGTCACCACCTAAATCTGCATCTGTATAACCAAGCACTTCAAGCTCATCTGCTTGATAAGTCAATTTATGGTGCAAAGTTCCTTTTATATATTTCAAAATTCTTTTGACAGCTTCCCAATGTTTTGTTCCGGGATTACTTTGATAGCTACTTACAATACTTACAGCATATGCCAAGTCCGATCTAGTACACAACATAGCATACATCAAACTTCCAACCACTTGGACATAAGGTGCTCTTAAAGGTTCCTTCCCTTTCCCAGGACATTGGTCCTTACGTAACTTTTTCCTTAAAATATAAGGTGTGAGAGCTGAGGAACAATTGTCCATTCCAAACCTTTTTAACACCATTTGCAGGTATCTTTCCTGATTTATACTCAATGTTCTTGATTTTCGATCTCTTAAGATCTGGATTCCAAGAACATAGGATGCTTCCCTCATGTCCTTCATTTCAAATTTTCTACTAAGTTCTTCCTTTGTTTCATTCAACACGTCAGTATTATTTCCAGCAAGTAAAATGTCATCCACATACAAGGATAATATAATGAACTTACTCCCACTATTCCTGACATATACACAGTAATCTAACATGTTTGAAACAAATCCCATTTTGACAATTATATCATGAAACTTATGATACCATTGTCTAGATGCTTCTTTTAAGCCATATATTGACTTCTTCAATTTGCACACTTTTTCCTCATGTCCTCCCACCTGAAATCCCTCAGGTTGTGACATGTAGATTTCTTCTTGCAGGTCTCCATTTAGAAATGCAGTTTTTACATCTATTTGATGTAATTCCAAATCTAAATGTGCAACTATAACCAATATAATTCTTATTGATGCAAACTTAGCAACTGGAGAATATGTTTCATGAAAGTCAATTCCCAGTTTCTGTGTATAACCTTTAGCAACTAAACGGGCCTTATATTTTTTAATAGACCCATCAACCTTTAACTTTTTTCGAAATATCCACTTGGACCCTATAGTTTTCCTTCCTTTAGGTAGATCACATAATTCTCACACATGATTCCATTTCATGGAATCAATCTCATCATTCATGGCATCCAACCATAAATCTTTTTCATGAGATTCGACGACATCCTTATATGTCACGGGTTCCATGTGATTTTCCTTCATGTCTATCATTAAATAAGAAAGCTCACAGGAATACAAATGGTAGTCATCCATCCATGTTGGCTGATGTCTCATCCTTTTGTTGCTAATAGGTAAATTTGGTTCTCTATCTTCTCCATTCCTATTATTCTCTTCAATTCCATTTATAGGCTCATTTTGGATTTCTCCCATGATTTCCATGGGTTCACGATTGTTTTCATCAGCAATTTCCATAGGTTCATCTATATTTTAAATGTTTCCTTCTTCTTCAACTCTAGGGTCATTTTCCAGGATATTATTGAAATAGTCATCATTCACCACAAATGGTGGCTCATGTTCCTTTCCTATTTCTTCCCTTTCATTTAGATTTTCTAGGAAAGTGGCATCCCTATATTCAATAATTCCCTTTTCTTTACTATAGAACCTATAACCGAAAGAATTTTCACAATAGCCTATAAACCTACATTTAGGAGTCTTTGAATTTAACTTATCCCTTAATTGTTCAGGAATAAGTACATGGGCTATAGATCCCCATTTTCTTAAATGATATAAATTAGGCTTAGTTCCGGTCCATAATTCATAAGGTATGCTAGGTACAAACTTGGAGGGTATTCTATTTAATACATAATTTGCTGTGATCAATGCTTCTCCCCAAAAAACTTTGGAGAGACCTAAATGTGAAAGCATGCATCTAACAGAATTCATAAATGTTCTGTTCTTTCTTTCCGCCACACCATTTTGTTGTGGTGTATAAGGCATTATAGTTTGTCTTTTAATTCCATGCATTTCACAAAACAATTTAAATTCATTAGAATTATATTCCCCTCCCAAATCTGACCTTAACATCTTAATCCTTCTTCCAAGTTGTTTTTCTACTTCCAACTTGTATTTCTTAAAACAAGTCAATACTTGACTTTTATGATTTATTAGATAAATGTAAGCATATCTTGAAAAATCATCTATAAAAGTTACAAAATATTCTTTGTCATCATGAGTTTTAATATTTAATGGACCACACACATCAGAATGAATCAACCCCAACAATTCATCTAATCTATATCCCTTACCAAAAGATTTCTTAGTCATTTTCCCAACTAAGCAATGTTGACATTTATTTAATTCCATGTCTTTAATTTCAGGCAACATATTCAATTTTATCAATTGTTGTATTTTAGATTTATTAATATGTACTAACTTTAAATGCCACAAATCAATATCAGATAAACAACACTCAACATAATCAGAAACTATTTCATTTATTTCATTAGCAACGACAGAAAGTTTAAACAAATCATGTTCTGGTACAAAAATTCCCATAGCAAAGATCTTTTTGTCTTTTCCTATGGATACACGTTTATTGTAAAATCAAACTTCCAAATTATTCTTCAAAAGAGTGCCTACGGATATTAAATTTTGCCTCATGTCAGGTGCATAGAGAACGTCTTTTAGGATTATAATGTTGTCTCCCAAGTTCAAACGATATGTGCCAATACCTTCCACATCTAAATAAGTATTGTTTCCCATATAGATGCGTTGTTGTCCAGGACTCAACTCTTTAAATGAGTCAAGTCCCTTTTCGTTTTGGCAATGTGCCTTGTGGCACCAGAATCAGCCCACCATTCGTTTGAACTAGGGACTACAACATTATTGCATTCCACAACTCCCACAAAGGTTCTTTTGTTCTTTATGTTCGACTCCGAGGTTCCACCTTTATTTCCATCCCTGTTGGGACAATGTGCCCTAAAATGACCAAATTGGCCACAAGCATGGCAAGATCCTCGTGCTTTCTTTCCACGTGCTTGATTTTGCTTGAAGTTGTTCTTGTTTGGTCCATTTCTTATTTTGTTGCCTTTTTCAGATCTCTACTTTTGAAATATGGCATTGGCTTCTTCCAAATGAGATTCATGTTGCCTCCGACTGACTATTATTTCCTGTTCAATACCCAACCTAGTTGGCAATTCAGATGATTGAAGTGGGGTAGACCTAAGAGATATGGTAACATTATCATAACTGCGTGGCAAACTATTCAATATGGTTGCTATTTGCAATTTTTCTGGTATAAGAGTTCCTGCAGTAGCTAAGTCTTTAGCCATTACCATCATATTATTTACATGTTCCACTACACTTTGTTCCTCTAGCATCCTGCGAGAGTTATATTTTTGAAGGAGAAACTGTGTGTTCATTTCAGTTGTTTTATTATATTTTTCTTTCAAAGCATTCCATAGTGTATAAGCATTAGTATATGTTTCATAGCATTTTACAAGACAATCTTTCATGAACATGAACATTAAATTTTTCACCTTTTTATCATCTTTCCTCCATTGATTTACTCTTTTTATTTCCACTTTAGAAGCTTTTTCACTTATTTTCGGAGGATGCGAACCTATTACATGTTCAATATCTTCATATTCTAATGCTTGATATATTTTCCGATACCACATCTCATAATTTACTCCATTTAATTTATCCATCCTTGCCAACTCAGTTGCAAACATCTTCGAAGCCATACTTATATCTACAATCGAAATTACTTTCCAATTTCAATAAATAATTACCTTATGAACAAAAATGCAAATATTAAATTTAAAATTTCAAAAATTCCGAAAAACTATTTGAATTCAAATTACAAAATTCAAAAATCAAATTTAAATTTAAATTTTCAAATTTTCAAAAATATTTAAATTTCCAAATTCAAATTCAAATTACAAATATTTCTATTATTTAATTAAAGCACACAATTTCTAAACATATAATATAAATATAATGACTAACACATTTAACAACAACAAAAATTGCATGTTATTATTATTATTATTATCCAACATAATATAATATAATATAATATATTATAATATTTTATCAAAAGGGGGAGATATCAAATGTCTCTAACCCAATCGCCCGTGGGCGGAAGATCGACAATCCGGGTGCGCGCAAGAGACGGGAGGTGCGCGCGAGCGGGGGTATGCTGTAGCACGGTGGGGGGTATGCACGCGAGCTGCAAAGGTGCGCGCGCTGGCTGCGGAGGTGCACGTGGGCTGCGAAGGTGCACGCGCAGGCTGCGAAGTTGCACGTAGGCTGCGGAGGTGCGCGCACAGGCTGCGGAGGTGCGCGCGTAGGCTGCGGAGGTGCACGCGCAGGCTGCGAAGGTGCGTGCGCAAGCAGAGGTGCACGTGGGCAGAGGAGCGCACGCGGGCGGCAGGAGGTGCACGCACCGGTAGAGCTGCGTGCAGGTGCGTGCACGGGCGGCGGGAGGTGTGTGCACGAGCAGAGGTGCGCGCGGGCAGCGGGACTAGCGGACGCACAGGCGGTGGGACGGGCGGACGCGCAGGCGGTGGGACGGGCGGACGCGCGAGCGGTGGGACTGGCGGAGCTGCCTGGCTCTGATACCACTGTTGGACTACGCATTTTAGGGGCTCCGATGGTGGATTATTCCAAGTGATTAATGTTTTATGTTATTCACCTCTATTTATATTATTTGGAGGATTAACAACCTCCACCATCTCCGTCCCCAACCTCCTCCTTAATTTTCGGTAACCACCAGAATTTGAATTTGAAACTTGGTATTTTTGACCAATTCCAACAATTCGATCGGTCCACGGCTAGCACAATTTCCCAGAAAATAAAAATTTCCAAAACATGAAGATCATTCTAGTACCTTGTTGCAGGATTTGCTTCGTCCCAATCAATGGAAGTTCCCATTCTTGATGCATATGATGGTGTCAATTAGGGGATGATTACTTTATTTACGAAAGCAACTATTTTTAGAAAGTCAATGAAAATGCTTCATAAAGAAGGAATATGCTCAAGGAATAAGCAGAGAAGAAGCTCTCCCAAAGTTGATATTTATTTTTTTTAATCAATATAAAATTCTCTTGCTCGATTTGTGTATATATATAGTTAATTGATTCGTCTAACGAACAAGCAACCTCAATAATGCACAAGACTCGTTCTCGATCTTATTCTCTTCCAGAGTTGATATCCATGAGCGCCCATTGCCAACAAAATGCAAAACAAGCACCGCAAGCAACAGCAACATACATGAGCTGTGCTGATGCTCATGAATATGGTAAATTATTTCAATTTTCGCATAGCCTCTTTTTCTAAAAGAAAATAAAAAGGCATCTGAATTTGCAGGTAGAAAAATTCTCGTGGGTGCTTAAAATAATTTTATTTGGAACCCAAGGAGTACAAGTCATTCGTAACATATTACTCATATATATATATATATCATCAAAGTCCAACTTAAAACAAATTAATAGTAAATTAGAAGTCTTACATTAAATAAGTTTAGATTTTATTTCTTTTTTATCAATTTTGTACTTTTACTCAACAAACTCCTTCACTTGTGATTTTTTTTGCTTTCTATTTTATATACTTACAAGAGACTCATACCGTAACTATTGATATCACAGATTAACTAATGATATAATTGTTTTTATTTTCGAAAGAAAATACTAATAATAAAAAGCAGAACTGGCTTACATTATTTCCATTATCACCAAATGACTGACATAAATATACAGGTTTTAGGGTAATATATATATAATAATTCTTCAGCCTTCAGGGTGGATGGCATCCTTGGTGATAAGCAGGAGGTGGTGGTGGTGGTGGTGGCGGCTGCTGCTGCTGCTGAGGGTACGGCGACGGGGCTGGCGCTGGCGCTGGAGGTGGAGGTGGCGGAGGAACATGATGGCCGCGACAGCAATGACCACGACAAGCTCTGAACGGAGTTGACCACCACGGGTCACAGGAGTAACGGAGCTGGTGATGGAAGCCATAGCACGGGGGTGGGCGACAGTACGAGTAATGGTGGTGTGAACCACCGCAACCGGCGAAGTACTGGGGATGCTGCTGCCCGATCTGCCTCTCCCCCCTCTGCATATATACATATCATCAGGTAGTACGTAAACCAGCTAGCTACGTATACACTCATGCATGCATATTTAAGACATCGATCGGGTATGTATATGTATGTATGTATGTGTTTACATGTACGTACCTCTGCATTTTCGCAATCCATGGCGACTCGGCTGTGGACTGATCGATCAATGGATCCTCCAGTTAAGGAACATCTGGCTTCCCTTATCGTGTATATATAGACGCAGGTACGTAGGTGAAACCGACACAGCGCTTCCATCTTATTAATAACCTGCAAGCTTGCTGCGTACGTGTTCACTTGGTATTCGGTAATCTACTACCAGTACTGAGCTGGCGATCTTCCATTTGATCATGCACGTCACAACAAGCAGCTCACGGTTTGTTCTATCTCTGCATGCCGGCCACGTAAACCGCCGCCGAATCAAACCGACGCGCCGGCGGTTGCGTCGAGTACTGCGGGTGTCGACATTTCCGGCTCTATTCTCAGAAAAGTTTGACTATTATTAATACAGATGTTAACTAAACTATGTTGCGTTAATATGATCTGATTGGTATTAATTATCTTTGACTAAAACTATGTCGAGTTTGTGATCTTATTGAAGGAGAAAGGTAGCAACCTAAGTACGTACGATTTATTTATATCGTATTAGTTAACAATACAATTTGATTGAGTAAAGTATGCTTTTTAACATAATGGAATCAACTAATACGATTAAGTTTGACCTAATTAACATGCATAATTATCGATTAATTTTAAAATAGATTTCATACACAGACATGGGATGGGTCGATCATAAATACGAGCGGCGGCACACCTACGCTTTTATTTATACGGAATTACCAGGTCGACCCACAAGTGTTGTCTCGGGAGTGTTCCAGCGATCTTATCTTCCTGTCACGCCATGACAACACAATGACAACAGTACTAATATAAATATCACATGCTGCTAATCAAAACGCTTATCTTGTCGTATAAAAAATGATTTAACAGGCGATCGATATCGACCACCTACTTTTTCCGCAAGGAAGGCATGGAGTTCGTGATAAAGAATTTTGATTCGTGGGCTATAAATTATGGATATCAACGGCCTCTTAAAGATGGTGCTGTGGTTGAACTCAATTGGCAATATAAAATATTCCACTAATTAGGCAGGAGGTTTGACCAACTGATTGACGTTTTTGAAAATAATTAATGTATCACAGTGAAAATTACCTACCATTATCACCAGAAAATCTCCGTCATTAACATGTGCCGATGTCCTTAATTAATCATCTCCCACTCGGACTTCCTCGGGTAATTGACCACGTTTCAAGTGTATGGCATATTTTGATAAGACCGATTCTTTAGATCCAGCGGATAAAAATAAAATAAATTGTAGACCTAAATTGCTATTTTGGCATTTTTAATTTAAATTAAAGTGCGTTTTAAGGTTGACATGGAAAAAATACATGTAATTCAATCACCACCATCGCACGCCGTCCAAGAAATGTCCTTCCACTCACCATAGTCCCATACCGCCGGTTAAAAAACGAAGTAAAAAGACATCTCCAATGATTTGTTACTTTTTGTTACTTCTTGTGGGGTGCGTGGTCTGAGATTACGATTGCCATTAAAGCTTCATGCTTTTAACCCTAACCCTACCTCTCTTGTCTATTTGAGAGGGTCATGGTTAAACCTTTCCAAAGAGGTACTTTGTCCAGTATTTAACCTCTATAAATATTTAAGTACTGATGCCCTGCAGTTGTATTTTCTCAAAATGTCGTGGTGACCACGGTAGACTTGAAGGGGGTTCGGGGTCATCAATCAGTCCCTACCGATTTCCTCGTTTACCAAAGCCCCATTTTTATTTTTTTGCCGAACATTAATTTTAGTGATTTCTTGATCGTACAATCAACTTACACGTAGAGCATCTTTAATATTTACCGTGTCAACTTACTCGTAAGCTAGCATGGTGCATTGCATTGCCTTAAAGGTGTCTACTGCCGATTCATCCAGTCCCAACCATGATATAGAGAAAAAGATACAATGGAAATGACCACACACCATGGTCGGGACTACAGAATGCACCATCGACGATTTTCTTCATTTTCTAGATGACTTTGACTGCGAATATATTTTCTACCAAGATTATGCGACTGTACATGGTTGGACCAGGGAGACTTGCAGGTGTCGGAGGATAATGTTCTACTGGAACCGCATCTGGCAAAGCTTTTGTAGTTTCATCATTGTGTTATCACCGTGCACTTTAAGCAAGCTTGGATTTATGGCTCGAATGCCCAACTTTGCTCTTGGAAGACGTCTACGAGATGTTCAGAGAAATGTCTGCTGTGAGCTTTGATATGGCTCACCAGATAACACAATAATCTGAAATCTCTGCATGTCAGATAAGTATCCATTCGCAAAAAATAGCTGCAGCTATCAATCCAGCAAGGCAAGACAGAGATATGAAATCTTGCATCCCGAGTGAAGAGTTGGAGAAGAGGTAAATCCTGTGAGTTTTGCTATCACCACGAAAGCCTCTGACAATCATTGCCTATCAATCAATATTAACAGATAATTAGTTGAAATTTTCCAAAACGTATGCAAGCATACATGTGTGTGCATGCACGCACGTGCGCATGTGTATATGTACGCATATGCACATAGAGAAAGAGCACATATATCTATCATTTCTCATTACATCTTCCTCAAATACGCTCTACAAATCAAAGCGATCTTATAATTGATCAGATCTAAAAAATCATTACCAGTCATTAAAAACCAACACATCCCGCAGTTGAGCAGTCCACATTGTCCCCATCAATCTATTTCATTTAAGAAACTTAAACAAGTTTTGCCTTGTATTTCTCTTTCTCCTTTGAGTGTGAGTTGTGTTATTTGGGAAAACATAGTTGTACAACCTTTAGTCATGTTGGGCTTGTGTCTAATAGTGATTTATCTCATTTAGTTCATTGTAACGTTTGAGGTCCTAATCATGTTGTGTTTATGTCTAATTATCAATATTATGTGATGTTTGTTAATGATTATTTCAAAGTGTCATAAGTCTATTTGTTGAAAGATCGTTAAAGTATTTTAAATGTTGTTTAAAATTTTATTTCTAAAAAGAAAACTCAATATTCTATTACTCCAAAATGTTTGCATATTGATAATGCTATAGAATTTGGTAGTAATTCTTTTCAAAACTTTTATGCTTCTTGTGGTATTGTTTATCAAACTACTTGTCCTTATATATCTTCGTAAAATAGGGTTGTTGAGCATAAGCACCATCATCTTTTAGATGTGACTAAGACTTATTCTAAAAGTTTCAAAATATCTTTGATTTAATGTTATTTTTACTGCTTATCTTATAAATTGTATGTTATCTACACTCCTTGGTGGTGAAATTCCCCTTTATCATTTATGTCCTAAAATTGAGCTCTTCTACCTAACTCATATATTTGGTTGTGTCACTTTTACCTAAGATCTTTCTCTTAGTCTTGATTAGCTCTCACCTTAGTCACTAAAATATGTCTTTATTAAATATTCTTAGACTCCAAAAAGATATAAGTGTTATCATCTTCCTCAAGGTGATACTATGTTTCTATCGATGTTACCTTTTTTGAATTACAATCTTACTTTATTGAGGATTTTGAAGTTTCTAATAGTATCCCTTATTCCTATTCCTCTAGATAGTAAGCTTACAAGAGATGGCAATCCTAACACCAAAGGTAATCTTGACAAGGATAGCAATGTTACCACTCATCTACTACAAGTGTATCAATGATGTTAATGTACACCATCATCCTTTCCATTGGTAGAACCTCTCACATCTCTTGATGTAGATCTTGAACCAACTACCATAGTGGATTTGTCAATTGTCTTATGAAAAGGTACACAAACTTGTACTAATCACTTCATCTGCCACTATGATGCTTATGATCGTTGTAGCCAATTTTACCTTAATTTTGCTTTGGCCATTTCCTTTGAGTCTATATCATAGAACTATTTAAAGGCTTTTTTTAGCTATCATGTTGGAAGGTGGTTATGGATGAAGAAGTGGTAGCTTTGCAATCTTATGGTATATAGGAGTTGGTGTTTTATCCTATTGAAACAAATAGTCTTTTGTAAGTGGGTTTTTGCCATCAAGTACAAGTTAAGTAAGTCTATTGATAAGTATTAAGCTTAGCTTGTAAGTTATGATTTTACTCAAACTTATGGGTTTAATTATGTAAAAACCTTCTCACCAATTGTTAGGTTCAATTCTATTTGTATGTTTGTCTATTGTAGATTATCAATGAGTAACTCCATAAACTTAATGTCAAAAGTGTCTTTCTTTATAGTGATTTGATTGAACATGTTTACATAAAGCAAATTTTTAAGTATATTACTGAGTTTTGGAGGGATGTGTATTGGAGGATTGTGCACTGGAGGAGTGCAATATAGGCTTGCACAATGGAGTTGTAGTGCAATGACTTCTACAATGGTAGATTCTTACAACACAAAAGATCTTACATTGTTACACAAAGGCCCATTGAGAGAAGATGTGCTCATGCATAGGATTGAAGGAAGATCGCACATGACTAGAAGAATATGCACAAGGGAGAGGAAGGTTACAGAATAGTGGAACACACACTAGGTACAAAGTACACCACACACTGATGTTGGAGAATAGATTGACATAGATCAAGAACTCTAGGAACGCGAGGAAGAACACACCAATACACTCACACAAGATCACACACTCTCAAATTCTTCTAAATATAGAAGGGGAAGAAGATGAAAACAATGTAGAACACATTGTAGAGATCGTCAACTAGTTTTAGCCATAAAAGAGTGGAGGGGAAAAGTGGTAGTGAAAGTTGCTAATATTGAAAAAACAACAACAGTTTCTTAAATGTCAACATAAAAAAGAAAAAATATTTTAAATCTAAAACACTGCCACACTAACAAGATACATCTAAGGTGATATGGTCAACTAATTTGCAAAATTGAACTTGACAAATCTATAATTCTAAAACATGTAACACACGAATGTCAATTAAACTAGTGGAAATTTGAGAAGCAAAGCATGCGTAGGATATCTTACAACCAAATAAAACTTAAATATACACAAAATCATTAATTATACATGACCATTTTCAAAATAACTATGCAATATTAATCAAATGGCCAAATCAATCTTCCCTTAATGAAGTTAATTAGAAGCAAATTGAAACTAAATGTTTGATTCCATATAATTTATATCTTGACCCTATAAGTTGCTTTCAAAGAAAATCAACAAGGAGTTGCACACATGCCATCTAAATAATTTGTAATAGACTGGAAATTAAGGTTGACTGATTTTTGCAAAAATTCAGCATCCTTCAGTTACAGTTTCTACTTTAAATGTTGTGTTTTGGAATGGTTGAATCCTTAGCAAATGATGCAATAGTAACATTGTTCATTATAAGCTGGAGATCATCGATTAGAATCCTAGCAGGAAACAGTCTCTCCACTTTCAGAGGCAAGGCTACGTACAACCACTCTTCCTGGACCCCACATAAGGGCCTTGGGTACTAGATCTGCCTTTATTTTTGCATGGTTGACATCAAATGCATGTCAAATAAGATTTATCAACTTTAACCGTCAATTTCACATTTACAGGAAAGCATCTTGAGATGCTTCATACATTTGATATAAATGTGTTTGACATCTTCAAAAAAAATCTAGTAGCGGCAAACACCAAACGTACCATGCAATAAATATCATCAAGGGCAATATATATCCCCAATATATGTAACACAAAATATAGGGTCCCAAGTTTCAGAATCGCAAAGCATCTTATTAGGCATTTATCACAAAAAGATACACCCTAGTAGGAAGTGGAGATGTTAATAAAAATGAAAGGTGTCTCATCAAAATAAACATAACAGACCTGAGATATCTGCTCGGCATGGCTGAAAATGTTTTTAAAGATCCGACGGACATATGTCACAAAAACTGCAGACAACAAGAAACACTTTCATCTTGCTCAGCAAAAGTACGTTAAAAATGGAAGACTGTTGAAATAAAATCATTGTTTAAATAAAATACCAACAAATGTGCAAGCATGGCAGATTTGACAAAAAAAATAGCAACCACTTTCACCAAACAATGCTTGACAAGATATTTAGAAGCTATGGGAAGCATAGAAAACATGGACAGTTAGAAACTCCATGACACAAAGAGACTTAGAACTGTTTGTCTAGCAATAAGCAACCACCGACAAAGGAACCAAGTCCTAAGTCAATTCTGGGCAACAACTTTCCAGTGTACCAGAGACTTTTCTTGCGGACCTCGGTGGTAATTTTCCTCCTTCCCTTTCTCTACAACCACTTCCTCCGCCCTCCTTTTACCCTAGCTCTCTTCTCCCATCCCCATGGCAAATTCACAGTTTTCACCCTTCTATGACTTCCACCCAAGATAATCTGTCCCTGTTACCAGGCCTACTCCACTCCTGGAACCCCACACATTCCCTAACCTGCTGATGCTTTAGCAGCTGAACTGGAACACTTCTTCCCTTTCCTTGATGGCAATAAAATCCTACTGAACCATCTACTACCCTTAGAATCACCCTCTGAGCTCTGTCCATACAAAATCTGTCCATACAAATTCTTGCTTTGGTGGGCTAGTTTGATTCCATCCAACATAAACACCTTCGGAGAAAATTTTCAAAGTATTTGGAATCTCTCTGAGCAGGCAATTTTTCACCCTACAGAGGATCCACTTACTTTCATGGTTCAGGTAGCAAAAAGAAAAGACTATCGAATAATTGTTCATGCAACCCTTGGGTCTAAAAGGATGACTTTTGTGTTATTAGAGAGCTTTCGCCACAAGATTCAATGAAAATATAAAAGTGTGTATATTCCCCTTCAAGTACATGTTCATGGTTATGATGGCAGCAACCAAATAAGGCATCAGCTCTTCTTCTAATGGAACAACTGGGGCATCTAATTCCTCCACTGGATGATGATTTCATTCTTCGGTCATTTTCTGACTGCTATGATTTCACTGGGAATAGAAGACCCATCACTGCAAGAATTTGATGCTTGGATGGAAAATGTGTTCTCAACACTCTCTTAAAATGAGAGATTGGGTCATTTCTGAATGTTTTGTAGACAGTTGGGACACACTACAGAGGCTTGCAACAATAAAATGTAACAGAGTTGTATCAACTGTGTTTGAGATGTGATTGTGATAGATAAGGAGAAGCCCCATCTGTTCAGGAAGGATCGCTGGACATCTGCAATCTGAGCTTCCGTTCAGTTTGCAAGTCCAAAAGCTGTTGGAACATTAGAAACCACTGAAACCCAGAAAATTGTCTTTGACACCCCCTTCTCATCGACTTAAGTAGTGCACGTAAGTTGGCTCTCCTGCAATGGCATCAGCAATGCATGCACTTGTCTCAGCACCCAACAGACAATTAATGCTAAGCATGAGATAGTTGCTTACCCCTTAGATATCTGACATACGCCACTTATGGGGCCCAAATGCTCACCTCAGATGGTCTGGCCTTGTAAAGTCATAATGTACTTCAGTCCCAATGGCCAACATCTCCTTACTGCCAACTTCTCTAGGCCTGCCATATACCCCTGACCCATTCATTCCGGGCATTTATCATAGTATTCTATTACCCCTTTTTCCCACTATCGATGACCACATGTGCTTTCTCCCCCTAGGCCCCCCACCACCCCTTCCTTCAAAGTGTCCCTCCATTCTCCTACACAGCAGAAACCGGAGCTCCACCATTCATATCAAAAATCCCTTTTCAGATCAATGCCAAAACTTCCCTCCTGAAAAAGGACTGAACCACAACGCAGGCAAGCCAAAGAGAAGAATCCTGCAAAAGAGGGGGAAAAATGGTCTTGGTTTCAAAGGTTCCCCCTTCTATGACTTCCCATGTATCGACCTTACATTCCAACCTCATATTCAACAGGTGTTAGGGTCTCCAACCCTGCAGCCTGCACTTCCAGAACCAAGGTTCTCTCATGGAATTGCTGAGGTGGGGTGCTCTATGAACGTTCACCACCTTAAACACCTCCTTCACAGAGTGAAGCCTCATGTCGTTGTCTTCCTCTGTGAAACCAATTTGGACTAATATAGCAGTGGACCATCTTGTTAAGTATACAACCATCACCCATAGAGACCTCTCAGGAGGCTAGTTGCTTGTGGGTTTCCCAAGTGCCACTACAACCTATGTACCCTGGTTCCACTGTCATCATCAATCAAATTTCTAAAGTGGGATCCTAGCTTTTGATCTATGTTTATGAATCACTTGATATGATCTACAGGCAATAATTCTGGCACACAATGGGTATGTTTCTTTTAAACACCTTCCTTGATCACTAGAGATCTTAATTCATTTACTTATCCCTCTTTTGGAACCAACACCTAGTAGTACACACAAGCCCATGGGTCTAAAGCCTTTGAGAAGTTCTTCGGCAACAATGGCTTATTGGAAATCCCCTACTCAGACCCAACATACACACGGTCAAACCATACAAGCAAGCCTGTTTTTTAGGCAGCATAATTAGATCAAGTGACCACTTAAACATCCTAATGAAACCTATACCATAAGTGGACCTGAATCACCCCCTGAATTATCAAGGACCACAATCCTATCTTGTTGCAACTTGATCCTTTGGTGAGGCAACTAAGAAAAGATTGTTACAAGCAGTTCTAGCACGAAATGCCAAGGTCTGAAGAGATGACAATGGACGTTTTCAACAAATTTAAAGGTACCACCTCTTCTTTCATGAGTAGCAATAGGCAACTCAAGTACGCATCTAAGCATGGGAGTTCTTTTTATGCCTATGGATGGAAAAAAAAAAATCAAAGAAAACTCCAACAATCTCAGACATATGCTCCATATAATCTACCTTACCTTGTATTCAAAATATTAATATAGATTAAATTGCCTACTAGAATTGAATGAACTTCATTATTGGCACTTTTTAGGATTTTATGGCTTAGGAATGGATATCAAAATAATCAATTCTTTTTTCACCACGGCAATAGAAAAAATAATCTGATTTGGGGTTATTCTCTTCAAGATGACGAAGGCAACTATGTCTCCACTACCAGTGACGTTGGCAAAACCTTCATTACGTCTCTCAACAAACTTTCTAAATCCAAAAATCCACCATACCCAAACCCTTCCCTATTCTCCTTCCCCAAATTACAACTTCCATCTGACTCAAGTAGATTACTAGTCATCCCCCATTTGGAGGAGGTTAAGAAGTCATTCTAGTCTATGAATCAAAATAAAGCTCCTGGAGCAGTGGTCTCCCTCATCTATTCTACCAGGATATTTTGCATAGTCATAATTTCCTAGATGAATCCGCAAAAACAATCTTTGTATCGATCCTAAAAAAATCTCACCCTCTTCACTTCAAGATATTCAACCCATCTCTTTAACTGATGTTCCTATAAAATGGTCTCCAAAATCCTTTAGTATAAACTTTCTTCAATAATCTAGCCCATTATATGTTCCCAACATGCTGCTTTCCTACCCAATAGAGTTACCTGAATGTTGTTTTAGCCAAACAAATTACACATAGCTTGAATGGAAATTCTCTAGGAGGGAAGGGCTTCCTTCTTAAGGAAAACCTTATCAAAGTCTTAGATTCAATGGAATGGAGTTTTCTTCACTTCATGTTGCAAAGTTTAAGCCTAGATAAGGACAATCAATCTTCTGATGGTGTGTAAGCTCTAGCTCCTTCAAGGTTCAAATAAATAAACAAACCTTTTGAACCATCAGGAGAACTCGTAACCTCCAACAGGAGTGTCCACCATCATCGCCAATTTTTAAATATGCATGGAAGAGCTGACTTCAATAATTAACATGATAACGGTTAATGACTTCTATGGTGGTCTTCAGCCCTCCCCTAATAGCCTGCATATCTCTCAGTTGTGCTTTGTTGACATTGTCTTAATTTTTGGCACCGTAACACTTTATGAAATTGCAGTGAACCACCCAACAATAAGTATCTTCTTGCAAGTATCGATTTTGGAAATTAATCCAAGGAAATCTCAAATTATGTTCGATAAACAGGTAAATTCTACTGAGAGACCAAATCCTGACTATGCTGCTGATTAATATTGGCTCTACTTCCATGAAATATTTGGGTAGTTCCTTGAGGGAAACATATTCTCTAAAGTTCAGACTTCAGGGATATCAAGGATAAGTTTCAAGCTTGTCTTGGAGGCTAGCAATTGATGCTGCTTTCACAGTCCAGACATACCATTCTATTAAAATAAGTCTTGGCATCTTTTCTGTCATTTAAACTTCTGAATAAAAAAGATTTTGGATTCCTAAATGGGATTTGTTGAAGATATTGGTGGACTGGAAAAAATGAGTCTATTACTCCTGTAAGAAATGGACTCACTTCGGAAAAGGGGAAAATTTAAGAAGCGTAAATGGAAATCTTCATAAAGATAAAATTTTATTGTAGAAATGGACAATGTAAATAGGTATTGATGGGATTATTTGGTAATATATCACTTACTAAAATCCTAGAAAAGTTGCCAAATGAGAGGATGAGAGTCATATTGGTGTCCACAATTTCAAAATATTTACAAGTAACAACAATAATTTTCCTTCCAATAACTTTTGGTCAGATCTTGAGTAGAGAACCAGAGATCAGCAACATTTTCTACAATGACCCAAGGGTTAAGTGTATATCCTTCCATTGTACATATACTTTCAAAGCAATATATTTTCATGAACACGTGAATATGGTAGGATAGTTTAGGGGATGGCTCCATCTAGCCAGTTGGACTGTGCTAGGTTCCCACATCCTCCGTGCCTTTTCCACATCGAGTCACTTTTTCTTGAAAATGGAAAACATATTGGTACCAAAAATAAGGAAAAAGTAATTGAATAAAGTTCGATAATAAAACCATACTGCAATAAAAAATGTGTCCATACATGAAAAAAAAGGAAACAAATTACTTAGGCAATAAATTAAAATATGAAATATGCAGATAAGGAAAGATCTTCACATGGGCCTTAATTGGCTTGCATGATACTGGAATTATTGCCAAATCTTTTATAGTGTACCAATAGCTGAAGTATGATAACACAATTGATGTGACAACATTTGAATGTGTCAAACCTTTTCGGTTCCAACAACTTGGATAAAGTTAGGACTGACTATGAAAATATAAATTAACAAAACTAGCTAATAAGCAGAATAACACACCCTGGAACCCTCAAAAAAAAGCAAAAGTTCATTTGCAGGTGAGACATGTAAATGAAAAAGAAAGATCATTAAATTTTAAAATGAAGCAATTAGGAGGGAAATGTCATTTGTATTGACATAAATGCTTACCATCTACTGTCTCCATTAATGTTAGCTGGTTCCATTGAATCCTGCGTGCTATAATACCTAATGCAGCATTACGAACCTGCAGTTGCAAATCAAGAGAACAAATTCATAACAGATAGGAAACAAAATTTTACTAACGACTTATAACAAACTAAAAATAAAATTTTAAAAGATGAACTTCGAGAACATGGAAATTCTACCCACCTCATCAAAGACAATATTAATAAACCTCAAGGAGAGTAATAATGTAAGAATAATTTCAGCTACAGGAACCCCAACAAGAGTCAAGGGATGCATGAACCACTGCAAAGCAGAAGCAAGTTGTTCTGGTGTTGTTGTTGCTAAGCAAATACTTGCACTTTGTAAGATCTTCAACACAGGGAAATGAGAAAATTGTTCTCTTAGTTAATGAAAGTAACACAAAAAGATAGAAATTTGCATCAAAGAGTTAAATTGTAATCTATGGAGTTGTTATATTATCTCTTACAAGGGAACAGTCATAAGGAATTTGCAGGTAACAAAAATGAAGTCAATGCAACAAATTCAGGTAAGAAATTTATCATGACATGAGTTGGCCTAAGAATAACTCAATTAATATTGGAAGAACAGCTAAGACCAGGCTTCTCAATCATGCAAACACACCCAAAAAGCCATACGTGGCGAACTAGTCGATAGGACAACTTGAGAAATGTGCATATGGACACGCATGAAAAACATAAAATTGCTCAAGTTATCTAGTTGATCAGATATACACACAAGGACGATAATTTGGTAACAACTGCTAGAGAAGAGTCTTACAGTGAAAGATAAACAGGCAGACATGCTGGCAACCGATAAGCCTTTCCTTGTAAATTGCAGTGGTCCTAGTTTCATGATTAAATATGAATAGCCTTCCAGGGACGGAGGAATAGTAGGCAACCCCATCATAGAAGCTGGAGGCGTCCTCGATTGCACAAGTGGCGGTGCACCATCTGCACCCAGACCAAGCATAAGGAATAAGATTCCCGAGAGCAAGGAAACTCTTCCCAATTGATCCTACATGAGAAAAAAGAACACAGCATAGTACTACGTGTTTGATCAAAGTCCAACAGTCAAACACTGTACTTTGCAGAATTAATAGAACGTAATACAAAGTGAGCAAATTGCGTATCAAGTGTACCGTCCAAATACGAGCTGGAAGAACCAAGATGGATAAAATGGCGAGATAGATAACAATCCCAAAGCGCATAAGGATGTGGGACCTTGCCGGTACAACAACAAGAGCCAAAAGCCATACCTGCAGATACCAAACGATGTGTAAGTTGAAATAGGAATGAGAACTTCAGCGGGATCGATCTTCAAATACGGTAACAAAATATGTGCAACATTCACGCTATAACAAACAAACCAAAAGCAAATACTTTGCGTCAAAATCAAACGCCAAAACAAGGAAGAACAGATAAGGGAAGAGCACGAAAATAACACACCAGCTTAATCCGGGAATCGACCGAGTGCAGAAACGTGACAGGGGAATCGATGAATTGGCAAATGGGACTGGAAGTGGCGCCAGCAATAAGCCTCAGGATGTTCTCCGGCCCGGGACCTCCCTTTGGAATCCACTTCCAGAAACTTTTCTTCTCCTTCTCCTTCTCCTTCTCCTCTTCCTCCTTCCTATCTCCGTTCCGCTCCATGGATGCCGCCATCGAGCACGCCAGCATGGAAACTCCTCCCGCCATCCTCCTCCTCCTCCTGGTTGGAAAGAGAAAGGCCCACTCTCGTCGGTCATTTCGGGCGACAGGACGCAGGATGAGGGGCAGTCTGGGGAAGTGGAGGAACTTCAAGGTCGAGCGGGTGAAGAGGGGGAGAGGAGGAGAAAGGGAGGAGATGGGAATGGAGGAAGGGAGGCTGGGGAAGGAAGTGGTGCAGGGAGCGTTCATCGTGGGAAGTAGCGGCGGAAAGCGAGACAACCTGGAACAATCACGATTCCATGAGCCGTCGTCGGTCTCACGGAGCCCAGGTTCCGTCGAGAACGGCCGTGAGCCTGTGAAGTTTTTGTTTTTTGGAAAATTTTTGATGTGACCTTTTTTTAGAGACCATGTGATAAAATGAAATATTTTTTATTATAAATATTTAAAATGATATTTTAAATTTATTTGATATATTGTCCAATAATATAATACATATAATTTATAGAAAAAGTAGTAATGCAACTAAAGGTAATAAGATAAAATAAGTCTACATAATTTATGAAAGAGCGACGAACAGAAAAGGAAACTGACTTATACAAGTGAAAGACTTATGTTAAAGAAAATGACATGATTGTTTATGTAAGTGAAAGATTTACGTTAAAAAAGACTTGGTTTCTTGTTGACGAGCTTGGCGTGCCTGCTACCAACCAACCCATGGTTGTGTGACTGAGCTGTATGTTTACAAGTATTTCGTTTTTCACTTAGCAGACGATTGACTAATATCATAATTTCTTCAATTACATTAGGTACACTACAAATATAAATCTTTGCCAACTTGTTGAATAAAGAAAAGGTAAATAACGAGCTAGCTTCAACTTTTATATCAGAACCAATTTCCATGTTCCTTTGAGCGGTGGATGTATGTGCGCATACATTGCATGTACATTCAGTACCTGTAAGTACCTAAGGATTAGAGATTCCTTCCCTTTAGAAAGCATAAGTTGTTAATTATCAAGAAATAAAGGATAACAGTTAGATGCATGGGAAGAAAACACATTACGGTTATCAAAAAAATATTCGTGGAAACAATGATCCTCCATTGTAATATGGAACCGTCGCTTCAGACAACGCTAATTAGATATAATACAATCAAGAACTCTTGTTGGGAGTGAAGCTTTCCTTGCTTTCTAATATCTTCCGCTATGTCTAGTGATTGAACCTTCTGATTATAACATACTTCGTAAATGTTTTCTCCATGTTTCATAAATAATTCATCGGAAAAACCATTGGAAGGAAAACTCTTATCTTAGCTGAAAGTAATTTTAACATAAATATCTTAATTTACATGTTTATTGATTGCAAACTTTTGGGAGGGCTTGTGAATCCCTCTTTTTATCAAGAAACTTATTTTTTCTTACAAGACAAAAAAAAAAGAATGCTATTTAAAAAAGCAGAAAAATTACAATAAATGATTGCGAAAAGAAACTGATTTTCTAAGTGGAAATACGTAGCTAAATGCCTTGTATCCACATATCACCGTTTTGATTGGATTGACAGCCATCCATAAGCGTTGATCATAGAAAATCATTTCAATGGCCCGCTGGGAGGGAGGGGGGGTGTAGAATACATGTTCCTCAGCTCAAAATTAAGGTTGGTGATGTGCCCGTTCCACACGATCTTCACGATCAGATGGGAACAGGCGGTACATGCTCTAGCCATTGTCCATCATCACACGAATCTCAGGACTACTACAGCCATCACTGCTGCAGCCCTAAATAACACTTCTTTAACGCTATTCTCGATCTTACTTGCCATCTCATCCTCTTTCAACTTCAGTTTATTTGCATGTTTGCTGATCTCAAAGATAGTTTCCCTTAGCATGTTCACGGCGAATGAGAGCCAAACCATACCTACCCCAAGTCCAGCATTCAGTACTTCAGTTGAGCAATGAAGCAACCTTGTGCTTGTGAGCTTCCAAACAAGTGAGAAAAGAATGGCTAAGCCCGCTCCTGCGATTCCAGCAGATAACTGCATAAGGAGTTCAGGGAGCTCGTGGCCATGTTTCTTCAGTGAGTAGAGACCCATCCCATTCTGCTTCTTGATAAGAATCACGGATAGGAGACTTTCACATACTTGAGAAAAATTATTTTTGTACGCATCCTTCTCATGGCCTGCTTTTCTTTTCTGCCTTTTCTTTTGCATCGTTCCCTCTTTCGTACTGTCAATCACAGTTAGGTAAGTGTGAGGACAGATTGCCAAAATGGTTCCGAGTGTAACATGGTATGAGCATTGTAGTGAGAAAATACACTAAACGTTCTAGCCAAAAGTTTCAGTAGACAAAATAAGGTGAAACAATGGTCAGACTTGAAGCTTCAAAGTGTCCAAGCATACCTCTTTGAAGGTGCTGCTACTGCAGTTTTGACCGTTGCAGGACCTTGAGTTTTGTTACGCTTCCTTGAACCCGACCTATTCAGAAAGCATGGAGTTCAGTTTCAAAAATGGAAGCAAATACCTAGAAAGAAAAGAAGGCAAATCTCCTGCGAGTCATTTACAATCCAAAAGAATAGGGCAGTAAGAAGCAGTTTATTCTAGAAGCACAATCAATTACTTCAATTTCATAGAAAATAAAGCAAAAACAGATGATCAACAACTAACAATAAAGCATCAAGGCCATGAGACTTTAGGTGAATTTGCCGAAAGGGAGAAAAGTGTCTCATTTGTTATCATCAAAATCAAAAACCAGAATTAATGTAAAGGAGTTATCTATATCTTAGCATTACACAAATCAGCCATCTCGAGAAGTTGAGCCTAAGTCACGTTTGATTGGGATTATGGACATGAGATGGCATACACGAATCTGTATGGCAAAAAGTGAACTTCATTTTAGTTTTATGTTTTCTTCATGTTTGTGATTTTACAAGACGGGGTGGCATTTATGCATATGTTGGGATGGATCATCATATTTGCTTTTAAATGCCATTAAAACTGCTCCCACCATAATCCACCTACATAATTCCAATGAAATGTGGCCTAACAGTTCCTTCGTTTCTATTATTCTGCCTAATATTTTGAACTTGCTTTAAGTAATTGGTCGTGCTTGAGAGTTTGGAAGCCAAGAGAGAATCCAAGAAGAAAATATATTAACCACAAAGATGGACCAGCGGGGGGAAGGCATGCCTAGCTTTTGGTCATATGGAGATGATAGGTAAATGCGTCCCACCCTGACATCCCCATTTCAGAGTGAAAAAAAAAAACAGAAAAAAAATATATGACTAGGCATCTGAATACCTAGCCTTCTTATCACACCTATGCAAATACCCTGATAAATTTGGTACAGAACTAGGGATCATTCAAGCGTATAAAAGAAAACATTTTAGAATGTTCCTTCCTTCAACCAATGCAATATGGCATTTTATTAATAAGTGCATTACATTAATGAAAAAAGCAATATCCTTTTTCAATAAGGATGCAGATATCAGACTGTAAAGTGATCTAAACATAACAGAAAAACAACTAAAAGTATAACATGACCTAAAGGCAGGAACAAACTTACTTATTGAATTGGAACACAATAATTTCAGGAGTTTAGCAGAATTTTTGGATTTCATACCTTGTAAAGTATGGGACCACCATTTGGTGCCTCTGGACACCTGTAGTAGCATTCTGTGACACAAAAACAGTTGCCATAGTTGAGAGAAGGGCCCTAATCTTCTCTTCACTGCCCATGGATAATATTTGTCCATCTCTATGCATCATCATTTTCGAATCACAATAAAGATCACCACCAAAATTCACTGGAGACCTTGATGAAAGAGATTCATTGCAAGGAAATCTAAAGGAAGACTGCATGTTGCTGCCACTAGCATCATGAAGAAAAGGGCCATCATCCACTGGAATGTGTTGCTGAGGGTACACACTCAATGCCAGAGTATGGAGTCCCATAAGATCACTTAGTACAGAATAATCTAAGTCTCTTCCATCTAACACACTAGATCCTGATGCAAGAAAGTGCACAATTTTTTCACGTCTCAAGCATTGTTCCACAATCCCAAAGCTGAACATCACCAAATCATGGTGGGCATCTGTTACTGAGAAAAACAGCATCTATGAGAAAAAAATTGAAGCTTCCTAGAGTTTCAAAAAGGATACAGATAAAATGCTGCCTTTTTCTTTCAGAACCATGCTCTTCTCTACATCCTGAACTCCTTAGAACATTTTACCGATATGTTATCAAGTATTTTTAAACCTATTTTCAATTACAAGACAATAACTACGTCAGATCTGTTGAAAAAATTCTTTTATGTCATAAATCCTCATAGATGGATTAAGTTTAATTTGTTATGCAAAAATTATACATAATTTTTGTGAACATCAAGGCAATGACTACTTAGGAAGAAAGGATTTATGCAGCTGATCCTACATGGTAAAATTAAACATTGATTATTGCTGTCGTTGCAGGACATTGAAATTCCTATTCCAAAAACAATAGAGGTCCATTTGTGCATCTAGAAAATAGGATAAAAAGAAAATAAAGAAAATCTGGAAAACAATAGAAACTAATTTCAATTCTGTTGTTTTCTTGGTGTTTATAAATCTGACTAAAAATGACAAAAATTAAAATGTGAGCATTTATACATCTGACAATGGAAAATGTCAGAAATTGAAATTTGGATGTTTATTTATGTGGCAAAAAATCATTTAATTTAATCATTAATCATCTAATTTAATCCTTAAACCACTTAAATTACTTGAATCACCTAATAAAATTATTCACATTACTTAATTTAATCCCCTAAGAAATCCCTAATCAAATTCTTAATTCCTAATTAATTAAATCCTTAATCCCCAATTCAAACTCTAATAATTTAATTTAATTTAGTCACTTAATTTAAACTCTAATCACTTAATTTTATTTAATCATCCCTTAAGATTCAAGATTGCCATAGGCAAAAAATGAATTATGGTGTAAGGTTAGAAAATTCAAAAAACTTCACCATCTATTTGTTGAAAAATAAGGAAAAAAATTTCAAATTTTTTGAATACACAAATGCCAGATTCTCTAAATGCACAAACATTGGGTTTTCTTTTCACTCATTCTCCAGATTGACAAAGTAGAAAGCTTTGATGATCTCAAGTAAAATCTTCCCCTTATTATACTTTAGAAACCAATTTATTTTTTTAAGATTCCACATATATATGTGAATTTACAGGTGCTCTCTCTTGCCCTCAGCCTCCTTAGAATATTTCATATTGTTATAAAAATTTAGCATCACCCTACAATATGTTTTCAAGTAGCTACAACTAACATTTCCTTTAGACTACAATAAGTTTCTAAGACATTCAATAAGGATTCGTAAAGTGCTTACATTGAACATCTTTGAATAGAGGCCCATCCACGATTAGACTACATGTTGGTGTAGCCAACTCACTACGCTCAAAAGTTAAATTTGATTTCCGAAGATCCACAAGTTCAGCTGGACCAACATGCGGAAAATCACTTCTCAGTAACTCTTTCTTTGTAACCTGAGCTGGCATGAAAGTCTGAAACTCCTACAAGATTAAACACTGATTTATGATCACACATATAGCAAGCTTAAGAGAAACTACACAACTTGGTACAAAAAGAGTGTTAACTTGATGTAGAATATACACATATGATGTGAACTTTTAGAAAGCCACCCTTTGAGTGTCAACTATCAACAAGCAGTTTAGGGCAGGTTCAAACGCTTTACCAAATCAAGAATGACTTAACCAAATAATCATCCAGGCCAGCTTCCCTAAAATGATTCATCCCAACCACAGGATGGTATCAATTCCATCTCTTGAATTTCTTACTAGTTTTGATAGTGTTCACATAAAGCACATAGATATCCTCCTTCTTTTCTCCAAAATTATTTTAATTTAAAGAGAGTTTGTTAGAAAGAATGATAGAGCTTTGTAGTTTAATGGAAAAGAAGGTTAACATTTAGGCATGTTGATGAGAGCTTCTGATGTTTAAGAATCATCAAAGAATATCTTCTTTGTTGAACAAATATAATAGTCTTGCAGGAATTTATCATAGTATGTGTAATTTCAACCTCCATTGGACCACGTCTTCTTGATAGATCCTATTGTTTAGGTCAGATTGACTATTAAATATGAATTTCTCCCCCTACATATCCGGATGTGCATGGCAGGTTTACTAATTTTACGAACAGCACGAAGAAGCTATCAAATAACAAAAGCCTTTTCTCAAATATGTAACCAGTAAGGAAAACTTCGTTTGAACGCGTCTAGAATCTAGAATATGTATAAAAATGACTTAGTATGCGGGTCGTCAAAGAAAGGAATAGACAATTTATCACGCTTTCCGACAAAGAATAATGGAATATGCATAACAAGAACTCAAGCTCAATCGGAAAACCAATTCATTCATCATCGAATTTCCTAGCCCTTTGTCAAATACAATCATCATTAGCAGAAGCAATGATCCTCCGGACACGAGACAGGTGAACAGATTCATCACCAATACGCAGACGAAAAATTCCGAATACGCAGAGATGGAATCGGATCGTTCTTTTCTCCATAAGAAAGCAAAAACAAAGAATCACGGCATAACTCCCAAGCGAGAAGCCGTAGAAATAGAGGAAGACGAGCTAGTAAACAGTTCCTTCTCCTCTCGATTTCCGAGATTCACAATCAATCAAGCCAGGGACCAGAAATAATAATCATAATGACAAACCGAATCCCGGAACGTAAATCAAAGGAAAGAAGGGATCCTGCGCCGCGGTGCGAACCTTGAGTCGGAGTACGGAGTTGTCCCGGTGGAAGTTCCCGAGGGCGAAGGACGCCGAAGCCATGGGAGGGACGGAGCCCGTCGTCCTCTCTTCCTCTTCAAGAGAAAAGGCAAATTGAGAGAGAGTCGGAGGACGTTCGGACTTCGGAGGACTGGGACGAGGTGGGGAATGAGGCGGTGGTAGCAGCAGCAGGAGTAAGAAGAGAAGGAGGTTGTGGTGGATTCCTGCCAAACGTGGTGGTCCGGATTTCACCTGCTCTTGTCGGGTCGCATTCCGTTCCACGGCGGATGGTTGGTTATTTGATCGAGAGTTTTCTCCTTCCCACTTTCATTCCCTGCCACGGGAGATCGATCCACTTGGGCAGACGCATAAGCCCACTCGTCCATGTGATCATGATCAATCGCTTCTCGTGTTTGGTTTTTCTGGGTGCAATAAACTCATTTTAATTTACATGCGATACCACTCCTCGTTCCGATGCCCAAAATTATCCCGTTGATTTACAATTAGACGATCGAAATCATCAATTAAACTATAATCATGATAACTATTTCTAATAATTAAAAATAAATAACCATCTACAAACCACTACAATACTTAAAGAGGACAATTTTCCTATTATGTGTGCTTAAATTGAACATTGCCTGTCGTGGTTCACAGCTGACGAAGGTAAGTATTTTTTACACTCTTTGTCGTGATTCACGAGAAAGGATGTCAGCAATTCACAATTTAAAAATATATGATTCACAGGGAAAAAGAAGAAGACTAGAGTGATTAACATTAGAGATTCACAACAGAATATTTAAACAGAAAGAAGATAATGAATTTAAAATTATCGGAAATAAAACGTTCTAAAAGTTAGAATTCGTTAGTATACAGTAGTAGAGTAGTAGAATGTTCAAAAAATTAAAAATCGAAAAAATAAATTATGTACCATTTAAAATAGAATATTTGATGCATTACTATTTATATTAGAATTTCAAAATTTAAACAATATTAACTAAATAAAACTTCTCCCTTCAAGATTTTTTTGAGGTTCGAAAATTTTTTAGGTGATTAAGTAATGTTGTTGTGATACCGATTTTTATTTTTCAATGTGACATTGATTATTATTAACGTCTAATTTCTAACCATCAATACTAGAAATATAAAACGTTATATTGCAGTTTGTTGGTTGATATCACTCTATATATAGCTTATTTGTCAACTTATGACATCGATTAGTTGTTAAAAATCTATTCTAATCTATAAAACGTAAAATAACTTGTGCAACGGTGATCCAATGCGTCCATTAGCAAACATAAGACCTTGCTAATGTAAGTTGGTGGAAAATCCGAGCTTCAACAAATAGTCTTCGATGTAAGTCTTAATGACCGAAATTTAAAAACTTTCCTTTTCGTTAAGCATTTTTTATCAAACACTGAATATTTTTTGTTAAGTTAAATACAATCACTTTATTTTTTATTCACAATGAGTTCTAACTCAATTCTAAGCCAAACCAAAAAATGTAATTTAAAAAACCAATTCAAACAAAAAAATAGTTTAAATTTATTCAACCAGTCGTCTTAACCGACTTAAATGCCCACCCCTATTTGTTACAATAATAATAATAGCAACATCATTTAAAAGGCCTTGGTAACTGAAAAATTACAAAAATAACATAACATAACATAAAAAAGGCTAGATCATTGTGGAATAAATCTCAATAGACAGTTTAAAATTTACAAAGGAGAATTTAAGAAGTTAAGATCCCTTTCAAATTTTATCTCAATATCACAACACCTTTAGAATTATTTATAAAACTACAACTTTTAACCGGGTAAAAGCACACCTACAAGCAAAACCTAAATTAACCAAGGGGTGCATTTTTCTCAACGTAAGACTCTTCTTGTCCTAAGGTCATCACATAAGCTTGAAAATGAGAAGGACTTTTACCTATACTTCCCATTTCATTCAACAAGATGAGCATTGAAAATTTTCTAGCCTATCATCCTTTTTTTTTCTGTCACCCACTTTACCTATGTCCACATGCGTATGATCAATTTATTATTATTATTATTATTATTATTTATATTCATCGATCTATTTCCCTAATGATAAAGGATAACGCACTCATTTATAATTACTAATAATTTATGGAAGCTAAAGTCATTCTTTTTTATATACTTATTAACGATGTGTTTAAAATATAGTAGCAAGATCATTTTAATTTCTGAAAATTGTGAGCATCACGACTTTATCCACTTGCCTATTTACCCTATATTCTTTAAAAAAGTAATGTTTTTGCACAAGAAATTACGTGGCAGGAAAATGGCAACATTTGGGAAAATTATAAAAATATATAAACACAGAAATGAATTATGTTTTCGAAAATATTTATTTATCAACTTCGTAAAACTCTTAACCAATGACAGATAATAACATGGCTAATCTTTCTCTCCTGTTACAGGATTATTAAAGAAAGAAAGACATTGATTCCATCAAATCATATCATGTAAACAAAAATCTTCGCTCCTCTTCTGGAAATTGTACGCTTACCTGGTGACGTCGGTGGATTGAATAGAGCTGAAGTAGTTGACCACATTGACGGTGGCCTATCTTATCATATGGCAAAATAGAATTCGCTAATTATCATCCTTACTTATGACCTTTGGTTATAAATATCTCGATGAATGCAGAATTATGATATGTTTATCTGACTCAAAAAATGATCTCTTTTTTTCTTCATATAATTTTTACGATAGTCGCAATTTAAATCTTGATAAAAGTTAGGTGCGTCGTCATCCTCCATCAGCTAAATTATTATAGCCGATTAAAATATTCGTAAAATTTTAGTCAACTCAACTGGCAGACACGAATTTGTTCACGTACACGTTTCGGCCATCGTTCCGTCCACACACAGCACACCAACCAGATGAGTGGCAGCAAAAAAAAAAACAAAAAGAAGTTTATTATTTTAACTAACTTAACGTCCGTACACGTAGGAACGATGGAAAATAAAAAATATTAATTTAATCAAATAAAATTTTATAACTATTATAACAAATTTATAGCTTAATAATGTTTACAATTTTTGTAAATATATCATAAATTTTGTGAGTTGGTGGCTTTGAATATTTCTTATTTCTTACTTTTTCTTTTTTTTTTTTAAATTTTGTTTCCCTTCTTTATTTCTTGGTTTTTTCTTTCTTATTTTCTTTTTCCTTTTTTGTCTATGTTCTTCTTCCTCTTTCTTTACTGACATTTACTCTACCTATTCATAAATTGACAATACATTAAGAACGTTGTGCAATGGTCTTACGGATGGGGGAACTACGACGAATCTTTAACATTTATACATGAAGATCTTATTGGTGGAAGAAACTATAGTGGATGCTTTGTTTATAGCTAAGGATTTTGTTAGGAGAAGTTTTGTGAGGGTTTTGCTAATGGAAAAAGTTATTTATACATAGAATCTATAAGTATGTTTGTATATATAGAATTGCAATTCTAATGGAATTTGAATTTTATAGAATTAGATAAAAATAATATTTAAAATACAAGTATTTATGTACATTCAAAAATTAGATGAAAATTGAAATTCAGATATCTATGTATAATATAGAATTAGACAAAATTAGAGTTTTATATTTACGCATGATAATAATACAATATAATTATTTTTTAATTAATTGGTTAAGTGATTAATAAAAGTGTAATTAATCAGTAAATTTATTATATTAATTAATTAACATGTGTATATAATTAGATTATTAAATATTTATCAATAATTAAAAGATATGTAAGAATTTTTCAAGATGGAATTTAATTTCATGCATTTTTGAATGAGAATTCATATTATTATGTTTACATTATAATCTAAAATTTTATTTCTTTTTAAAATCAAAATTTCAAGTACACAAACATCCCTCATTCCAAAATTAGATGAAATTCAAAATCATTTTTGTCAAATTTTAAATACACAAATCTTTGGTAGATTTTAATCGAAAGAGTAATTAATTCATTAGATAAAAAGATTTTGAAAATCAATACACAGGTAATATAAGAACAACATGTGAATGATGTTAAAACATCAATATCAAGTGAGTAATGTTAATTTAAATTTCCATGAGATAGTTTTTTCTTCAAAAGTTAGGAGATAAAAAAGTATAAAAAGTTATAGAAAATGTGGCTATCTAAGAGATGAAGAGTTAAATTACCTTTCTATTATTTATCATCATGTACAAACACTTTTTTTTAATTTTAACTTAATTTTTATTTACTTTACTTTTTCAAATTTTTCCTCACATATAAATCCTCGTACCCATCGTTTATAAAAATTATCGTTATTAAAATAATAAAATTAATTATTTAAAAAATATTTAGATCTGTAATTGAAAAGATAAATTTGACTTGCATGGCCTCATGTATTAAATAAATATTTGTTATATTTCAAAAAAATAATATTTACATTAAATTCTGTACTTAAAAAAAAAGAAAAAAAGAGTTTCTGTTTACTCGGTTGACAGTGTTCCACCGAATCGTGAGTACAACGCCCACGTGAGCGAGAAGAGAAAGAATCCAAAGGCATCTAAGTTTTCCGCCTCCGTCCCGCATGGATACGGTGACCTTCCCAACGAAACTAAACTACATCAATCATGTCCATTCACTTTCTTTTAATAATTATACTTTTAATTAAATTTAAATTAATCACATCATCTCTGTTCACTTTTCGATTGAATACATAATATTTACAACTGTCATGAGAAGAAAAAAAAAAATAAATCAAATCCACTGGCCCATGTCACAGTCTTTCAATCGGTAACTTCACCGAAATCCAGACGACTAAAATACCACCCTTCACGCATCACTTCGCATTTCCATCACAGTTGACCAACAAAAACGCGCCACGTACGCGAAAACTCACCTCACCAGCGTCTATAAATCCAAAAGGCTGTCCCGGTTTATTCAATTCTTCGTCTTTTTCTTCTCTCTGCCTGTCCGTCGACGTCTCCCCCCTTCTCTCACGTCGAACCCTAATTTCGATCCCAATCTGTGACGTTCCAATCACAATCTTCCTCCTCGAAGTACGCGGTCGGAACAGGATCAAAGATCTGCGTTCGATTCCTGTTCCATCGTTTGAAATCTCGCGATATTTCCCTTTGGAAGTCTAGAAATCACTGTGTGTTATCTCGATCTTTAGGTTTTCGACAGCATAGGTACTGATTTTGGGGTATTGTGACCGGATCTTTGGAATTGATCCGGAGATCTGGTGTCGCTGGTTTCCAAAACTCTAACGAGTTGAATCAATTCATTCGCGGCCCTTTTTTGACGGTTAGAAGTCGCGGATTGTTTGGATTCTGTGTAGGTGAAAAATGGGAGGTGGGGGGACATGCAGAGGGGGACCATCGAATGGAGGATCTTGCTTCTTGAGTTTGAACCCTGTGCAGCAGCAGCCAACGGAAACGGCGTCGACTTCGATTACACAAACAGTGAATGGGTCGCATCATTTCAATATCACGGGTTATTCGTTATCCAAGGGTATGGGAATCGGGAAGTATATTGCATCGGACATGTTCAATGTTGGAGGATACTCGTGGGCAATATATTTCTACCCGGATGGGAAAAGTACGGAGGACAATGCCCAGTATGTCTCCCTTTTCATTGCACTGGCGAGTGAGGGGTCAGATGTGCGGGCACTGTTTGAGTTAACTCTTCTTGATCAAAGTGGAAAGGAGAGGCATAAGGTTCATAGCCATTTCGGGAGGAACCTTGAAGATGGGCCTTACACGCTCAAGTATCGGGGGAGCATGTGGTGAGTCGTCTATCATTTTTTCCCCTTTTTAAACTCATTTATAAACACTCCGTATTTTTTTGTCGCGGGATTTCCTGTTCCCTCTCTCTATGACCTTCCTATGTGCTTATAAACATGTGAATGAATGCCTCTCTGGATTGATATCATTATCTTGTTTCTAGGCTATTACAATTATGTTTGATCAAAATTTATGTATGGGCTGGCACTTACGGGTTTATTTCTATCGTTATTTTTTCTGGTACTTGGCATGCATTTTTTATAGAAAATTCCGATTTCTGATACCTTTACTAATCTATGCAGGGGATATAAACGCTTTTACAAGAGAACAAGTCTAGAAGCATCAGATTATCTTAAAGACGATTGTCTTTCAGTTCATTGCAGTGTTGGTGTTGTTAGATCACATACAGAGGGACCTAGGATCTACTCTTTACCTACACCTCCTTCTAACATAGGACAACATTTTGGACGAATTTTGGAAGAGGGTAAGGCTGCAGATGTAAGTTTTTCAGTGGATGGAGAAATATTTTATGCACATAAGGTAGTGCTTGCAGCCCGTTCACCTGTATTCAGAGCCCAACTTTTTGGTCCAATGAAGGACAAAAATACAGAATGTATAAAAGTTGAAGATATGGAGGCTCCGGTTTTCCAGGTTGTTATTCACTATCTATAGACTACAGAAGCTTTTTAAATTTGTGTATTGTGATGCTTTGTTTATGCCTGAAGACCATTGACTTTTTTGATATATTGAAGTGTTGCATGTTGACTTCATTTAAAGCCTATTATGTTTGTTTACTCAAACACAATAAGCTCCAGTTTTGATCTATGTTCTTTTTGCCCTTTTTAAAGGCTTAGAAATTTTATAGGTATTCCTACTAGAATTACTGTGTTACGGTCATTGCATCATCTTACATATTACAAGCCAATCAAGGGTATGCAGAATAACATAATTTTCTATTTTGTGTTAAAAATACTGAATATTTACCATATCAGCATCATAATAAGAACTTGTAGTTCTGTGTCAAGGCCATAAAAATTGTTACCAACAATGCTGCATTACTCAATATGGTTATTCTGAATAGTTTTTATGTGTAGTTTTACATTGTAGATGTCTTCATACCAATATCCAATATTTTAATGGGATAATATTGATGGTTTCATTATCTCATGGCTTATGGGTTTCCTTGATGAGATTATATATTGTTACATGTATTTTTTAAATTCTAACATGACATCCCTAATAGATCCTTCAAATGTGATAATGGTAGGCCAATGTTGTGATCAAACATTAAAGACACACTTGCAATTGTAAAATGTGCTGCCAAAAAATGAAAGCTGCTTTGCAAAAATAACAAGAAAGTAATAACGAGACCATACTTGCAACCGATTTTTTGGTTAACATGCAATAGGCAATCCTCCTACATTCATCATTTCAGTATATCATGGAAAACAATGTTGAGTTTGAATTGGAATGCTGGATATATCATTTCAACATATTGAACTTGACATAAGTTTTATTTCAGTGGCTTTGATAGCCAAGTTTTATCTTAATATTGACTATCAATTAAAAAATAACATGATTTTCCTAATGATAAACCAAAAAGTGGGGAAGTGCAGGTTCTATCACGAGATGTGTAGCATTTGAGGAGGATGAGTTGTATGTTTGAGAATGCAAGGGATGCAGAATAAAGAGCATTGAAGACTATTGTTAAAACCATACTACTGCTTTACAACCAAGGGGAGACTTTCCTTTCGTAACCCAATTAGAGAAGGAGAAGCTTGACATCAATATCTAGTTTGATTCTTGGTTTTGGGCGCTCAACTAGGCACTAAGATGATATTGGGTGATCGCCTTTTTGTCCTATGACATCTTGAAAGGTGCTTAGGCCAATGGACCTCACCTAATATTGCTTGGTTGCCTTAGCTGACTTGGCATTCTATCTTAACCATGTTGCTTTAATCATATAATATGGATAAAAACTTTTATTTTAAATTTACTTTTGACAAATTAATGTGTCTAGGCATCCAAGGCAACCTAGGTTAATTCTTTGGTGCCTTGTTACTTTGATAACCATGGTGAATCCACACCTGCTAGGTTTTAAACTTGTTTAAGTGGGGAACCCCTCATGTGATTGCACATTCCCTATTTGTTAAGAACAAATCAATAGTGAACTCCTTTTCTTCATGTTTTTTATGAACCCAATATCTGTGATAAGTTTATCTAGGCCATAGGGAAAAAACTTTCATGAATGGTTTTATCCATGTAAGCCACGTTTTACAGATATCATGAATGCGAAATTTTTTTGCTAGAAATCCATGGAGTTGAAAATCTGATACTATAGTTTTTGTAGTTGTAGAAAATAATGAAACAAAGAAAAAAGAAAACTCTAAAGTTCCTTTCTTTTCCTTTATAATTTTGATTTTGTTGTCTGAATTCATACCTTGGACTTGTTCCTTTATAATAAAGTGGAAGTTCAATTGCACTACAAAAGATCCGTTTTAGTCTTATTATTATTTGCATGTTCACGTGTGAAGATTGATTGACGATTTTATGCCAATTTTTTTGAAGAGATCTTACCTCTTTTAACATTTTCTCTTAGAGATATTTAAATATAAATATTTGAAGATTTAAAATAACAACTTTAAATTACATAAAACAGCATATAAGTCTTACATGATATGATACTTGATAACAGTAAAACACACAAAGGTCCATGTTGCTCTCCTTCGTATTTTATTTGTTTTCCCTGAACTCAGCCTAAGATTTAACTTCATCATTCTCTCCATTTTTTAAACCATTAAATGCTAGTCTAGTGTTTCCGATCATCCATATATTTTTATAAGAATTTGGTGATTTTCCTGCAAAAGCAGCATTTTCATAATTTAAGCTATTCAGGCTTCATCATTGTAGCCTGGATAACAATTTTTTTCCCTTGTTCATTCATTTTTTAGCTTGCTGATAAATGTACGGTTTTTACTAGTTGCTTGGGCTTTGACATGAAAGATGCTTTATTTACAGGCTTTGCTGCATTTCATCTACTGGGATGCCCTACCTGACATGGAAGACTTCACAGCGTTTAATGCAAAATGGGCATCCACATTGATGGCACAACATTTACTTGCTGCAGCAGATCGATATGCACTTGACAGGCTGAGATTACTCTGTGAGGCTAAGCTTTGTGAGGATGTAGCCATAAACACTGTGGCAACTACCTTAGCTTTAGCAGAACAGCACCATTGTTTCCAACTGAAAGCTGTGTGCCTGAAATTTATTGCCATGCCTGAAAATCTGAGAGGTATGAATCTTGCTCTCTTTCAAGTATATGTAGGGTTAATCTCCATAAACAGTGAGGCTCTTTTGAAGGATACAAATGTGTAAGACCCTAAAGCTGAAAGTTGAAAAAAGCTTACAAAGGATAAGAACCCTTAACCTAGTGCATATATAAGTCTCTTGCATGATCACCAATGACATAATAATTCAAATAGTTTTTGGGAGGAAACAACACTATTTTTCTTTTGTTGGTTGCCACGGACATCTAACTCCTGTTTGTTACAAATCATTTGGCAGTACCTATATTATCACATTAGGCTGAGATTACTCTTAGTATCTATTAGCTTCAAGGTAGTTGTGAAACTAGGGACACAATTTAAAAAATTGGATCTTAGTGGCGGTATTAAGATTTTGAAGTCCTATTGAACATTAATAAAAGATTACAATTGGTTCTTTAACATCAGGTTTTAGGTAATTTTGTGTTTCCATATGTTAATAGTAGTAGAAGTTATTCATTTACTTAGACAATTAATAGAAAAATTTAGAGTTAAGGAAAAGGACCTCTATATGATTTTCATTGATTTAAAAAATGCTTATGATAGAATACCTAGAATCCTATTGTAGTAGAGTTTGGAAAGAAAAGAAGTATTTATAGGATATAATGATATTATAGAGGACATGTATATAAGAGTAGTTACTTGCAATGAATAAAGTATTGGTACTGTATTCGATTGATTTCTCAAAAAAAATAAATGTATTATGGATCAAGGAGGATACCGGTGGAAACAACAAAAAAATTCAAAATTTCAACTTGAAACTCAAGGATAAGATTAAACAAGATATGATAAACTTATAAAAATATCTATATAAATTTTTTTGGCAATTATGTATAAAATGCCAATTAGATAAAGATATAGTAGTTTCATCCATAAGAAAAGACTTAAATCATGTAAAAATAACAAAAAATATTCCATAATGTCAAATGATTTAAAATATAATTAAATTATGGCAAGATTAATTCTAAGTTTCCTTTGATGGTTAATCCTTATCCTTGTGTTAGCTATTTATTGCAACTTTCTTGAATTTGACATCATTATCTGTCACCATCTAAACCATATTTGATGGTCTAATCATCTTGACAACATTAGAAATCAATCTATACAGATACTTGTGGTCTTTGACATACTTTGATGCATTGATGGACTTCAAAAAAATAGCTCATCCGTCATAGTATATGATAAAGTTGATGATCTGCTTTGTTGTATCAAGCATTCATCCATCATACATGGGTCACTACTTTTTCATAGTATTAATATAATTATTGAGTTCATGCTTTGTTGAGCTCAAGTACTTATTCATCACTTCTAAATAGGTAGGTGTCCGTACACCTAACTCTTCTTTGGCGATTACATTTATCATATGCCATAGGTATGATCTTTTTGCTGTATTTGTAGGGATAACATTATAAGACATTAACTTTGATACATCTTCAATTATTTATTTGGCATTTGTCTATATCTCACTTAATGTTCTTTGCTTATGTTTGTCTTCTCTTACAATTGCTTCGTTCAGATGGTCAAATTTTTTATTACATGTTAAATTCCTTTTTCTGTTGAAGGAGGTAGGTCATATGCACCAAATATACTTTCCCTTAAAATGTCTATATCTTGAAGTATCATGTGAGGATTTGAATTACTCTCTCCAACTTTGTTCTTGTCTAAATTGCATCAATACCTCTCTATAAATTGTCACTTTTCTCTTTCACCATAGAATATTAGATGGATAGTTAATAACCTTGCCATTGTCATGAACAGGAATAGACATCAAATAATACATCACTTAGGTGGTTTGGTCATATTCTTATGAGGCCAAGAAATTTACTGGTTAGGAGAAGTAATCAGTGTAGAGGAAACTAAAAGAAGAGGAAGACTTAAAACCACTTGATTAGGAATTGTGAGAAGTTTATATAATTTATCTGAAGATTTGACTATAGAAAGGAATATATGGAAGAAAAAGATTCATGTGGTTCATCTCACATGACAAGATTATAATGTGGATTATTGTTGTTTGTTGTATGTTAATAGTGGTGGAGTTGTGCCACAACTAAGGAAATTATGGTAGAAATGCTTTTTATTCTTTTGTACACTACCAATTAGTTTACCATTTCTTGTGGGTCTTTCGTTCTTGAAATTTGAGTTTTTGTCAATTTCTTTTTGTTTTTCATCATAAGGCTGTTGATTTCTAGTGAAAAATGCAATATGCATATTATAAGAATTCCAGAGTTTATTGTGAACAGAGTTGGAACTGTTAATATTTTTTTGCATGTCTGTCAGTTCGCCATTCAACATTTAAATCTTCACTTTGCTTGGTGCATATCATTCAACTGAGATGCTAGACAAGTTTGTTAAATTTATAGCATCTAAAATCTAAAACTGCCATATTATGTTTTGAATAATGAAAATTAAAACAATCGAAAAATATAATTACATAAAACACAAGCTATGTTAGATTAGCATCGAGTAAATAACAAAAGAAATGGTAGTGAAAAAAGGATGAGCTAGAAAAAAATCTGGAGTTTATTTATGTTAAATGGGGAGATAAAATTCATGAATCCGGAAATTTTGATCAACAACATCATCCATCCGAGTGAAATTGTATTTCTACTGTGATATTGACTTAGATTTTACCATTAAAATACGTCAATATTACTCCTGATCCGTTCCTCTACTGATCTTACTCTGTTCTGCAGCGGTTATGCAAACAGATGGGTTTGACTATCTGAAGTTAAGTTGCCCATCTCTCTTAACGGAACTCTTGGAATACGTTGCACGGATTGGAGAGCATTCAATCATCTATCCTGCACATATGAACGACGCACCAGATGGTAGTGATGTGAATGGAAGACGGGTAAAACAGCGGATATTATAGAGTTATTTTTCGATCATCCATCCCAAAGAAACACTGCCTTTCCTAAGGGTCTAGGGGCAGGATCAAATTTTCTTCCTTTTTCATTTATTGTATAAGATAAATGATGTATGGGTTCTCTTCCGATGATAAGTTGATTCTGAATTTTAGGCGAGCTGGAACGAATATTTCAGGTGTACTTAATGTAATATGATGGGCATCTAAATATCACAAGCATTTGTTGCCCTTGAAGAGAACGAGACTCCTGCGATGAACGAATCTTTAAATTCTTTGCCCGAGGTTGGGTCAACGATTCTACTAATTTGTTAAGAAATGGTAGTTGTAAACGTGAACTTTTTCACGAGTATTTCTGGTTGATCTTTCATCTCGTTAGGTTGCAAGGAAAGGAGTCTTGGGTGCCATGATTTGGAAAACTATGAACGGAGTAGGTGTGCTTGTCATTCTCAAGGAAATGGTTTAGGTAAAAAAATATTATGATCATGAAAAGAAAACCATCTCTTTTCCCATGGCTTGATGTTCTTGTCATGGGCAGTCGGTGGAAATCCCTCTTTTCTTTTTCTATGTTTTGGTGTTCTTTCCATACTGGAGCAAATTTGCAGCAGCTCCATTGAGAAACGTCTTTGGATGGTTTAAACTCAATCTCAATGTTTTGAGTCCATCCTTGTTCAAACTCAATCTCTTGCTTATACTGTGGTATTGAAGATGATAGACTACTGCTCGCAGGAACAACTTAGCTTACATTTATGCAATTTCTCCAGGATCAATCAATCTTACCGCACTCGCCTTATCATGCAAGAGTAAGATATTTTTATGATTAAGCGTACCCATAATAATAATATATTTTAAGCGTCATGGCTCCTTAATTTCCTGCAAGCATAAAATTTTACTGTGGATGTCAACGGCCCCTCTTCTCTCTCTCTCTCTCTATCTATCTATCTATCTATCTATCTATCTATCTATCTATCTATCTATATATATATATATATGTATGTATGTATATTAAAAATAAATAATTATTTACATCTCTGTGAGAAGTACTCCTTAAATACTACAAATTTCTTTACAAATTCAAATGAAAATCTCACGATGCCTCCCTCCCAGTCGGACATCAGCATGGACACCCAGGAACCTCCTCAACCCAAACCCCCAATCTTTGGTACGGCAACGTCATGACGACCAATGATGCACCAAGCACAAGAATGCGGGCTTACATTTTATACGAGGAAGTCTCCATAAGACTGCTTTGTTTCATGAGTCCACAATGAATTCACAACATAATGTTATGCATCAACAGAGAAATGCAGTTGTCAAATGCATCATCACCATCTCCTCCTTGGGAGAAGGATCATGAATTAGTCTTTACAAGTAATACAACAATCAATACAGGGGCATTACATAAATTCTGCAGGAAAAATAACTGTGTTACCCTTTGCTGTGATATTTGTGTTTTGCTCAAGTCAAAGGAAGATGATCTTGTTATTGCTCCCGTTGATTGGATTATTGAAAGACTTGAAGGGCGGGGTCCTCGTCATTTGTGACATGGAGTGACCAAGAAGCTGTATAACTACATGGGCGGGGTCCTCGTCATTCGTGACATTGAAGAACATACTGGTGGGGTTTCTGCAGCATAACTTAGCTCCCTTCCATTCAGGCGGTGGCAAGAACAATAGATGCAATGCTAAGACAACACGACATTCTACCAATTATCGACAGGTGCTGCAGCCACTTTTCTGGCAACATACTGGTGGGATTTCTGCTGCATGATCGAGCTCCTTTGTGCTCCCTCACCGTTGCCTCTCTCGTTCTTGCAGCCTGGGTTTCTCCTTGGGTATGGACAGCCAGAGGATGCATACTGACTTGGAATGGCTGGGTTCCTGATGGCTCTCTCCTGTTCAAGTGGTTGCGCAGCCCCTGCCATGCCATCGTTGTAATGCAGCTTGGAACCAACTTTCCCAGGCTTTGCAATAGGACCTGCCAGATTAGGTTGTGATCAATATGTGGTTCACAAGTGACTGTGATACTATTCAATCAACCAATTCATGCCTTTCATAACAGTCTCAAAACAAAGGTATCCCCATCAACAATGATAACAATTTGAATCATAATCTCAGTCGACCAAATTCTTTTCTTCCAAATGTTTATATATTGTTAAATCTTCAGTTAAATTACGTAAATTTAACTTTTTAACAATTCCTAGCCAAGGAATTTTAGATCTATCTTTACTTTTTTAATTTTTTCTATATTAATTAATTTTTCTTTTCTAACTGATACATTTCTCAATCTCCTAAGGATATAACCAAAGCTGGTTTTTTCTTATTTTCAATAGATGCAACTTTTACTCTCTTCTGAATAAAATCAAATTTAAGCTTATCTCTTATAATAGTATCACTCATCCATCTAAGTGATAACCCATCAAACTAAATAAAAATATTTGAAGAATGCCAAATTAATAGCCTGTCTTCTAACAAACTACAAAAAATAATGTCAATATCACTGCTATTCGACTTCATACATTAGGGTTCCAGTTGTGCACTTTCCCATATCTGATAAATGGCGAGTTTAACCACTACCTGGGCATAAAGTCACAAGCTTTAGGTAGTTCTATTTATTACTAAATGGTGTATTTGGTATCATTACATTAAAAGTTGTGCTAACATGAAAGAAATAAATAAAACCATGGATTTTTTTACCTTGAGGGCATTGAGAAACACGGACAGGAACCCTTTTTACAGGGATCTCAAATTTCTGTTCCGGCATCTCAGGTTCCTTGATTATGCATCTTGACATGTTCTCGGCAATGTTGGCTGAATTCTGTACTGTCTTATTTGAGTAGACGCATGGCCTGATAATAAAATTCAAGTTAGTACTTCTGATATTTGTGCATATGTGAAAGCATTGAAGTATTACCTAGGTAAAGAAGTATGTTGCCTCTCCGGAGGGGCAACTGATGATCCATTTCCGTAATGCTCCTCAAGGTATGCAAATTGCTTCTTAAATTGATCAACCGCACTGTAAACAAAAATGTTTGTAAACCATATATTATTATTTGGAGTTCAAAACTGGGAATTTTCTTTGAAATTACAACAGCCTTACTATAAAGGGTTTTCAACTGTCATAGAGCTAGAAAAAGAAATAAAACAAGAAAGACACAAATTCCTTACACTTGAGAATTTTCACCAGGAAAGATGCATCTTTATTTACATAGTGTAAGTTTAAAAAGAGAGAAACAGAATGAATAAAGTGAGAATCTTATTGCTTAAAAGATGATCACATAATTGCTTCATTGTTTAGGCTCTGCAAAAGATGTAGCCATAAGTATAAAGTAACTTGGTTAGAAATTGTAAAAAAAATTAAATTCATATAATTTAACTAAAGATTTGACAATAGATAAAAATACTTATAAGAAAAGAATTCATGTAACCAACCCCATGTAATGGGATTATAGTTAAGATTGTTGTTGTTTAGTCAAATTCATATTATTTTCTAATTAATAAAAGAAAGGGTTTCTTATCCCTTTCTTCTTTTTCTTCTTTGAATAATTCTACCTTCTTTATGCATCATGAACAGATCCTATCGTTGGAGTCTGCTATAAGTTGTGGAATAGGAGGGCCATAGATATTTTCTAGAGAAATCGAGGTAGCTAGTGCTTGAACCACCCATGGAAGTAAAAGATGCTCACTTCAAGCATAAGACAGAGGCCAGTCATTCTGCTACTTATTTAAACTATGGCAGGACAACCTCTTCTTTTGTTCACTGTTCTCTCTTCTATCTATTTCTCATTTCTCAGGAAACTTATTGGAAACATGAACATCTAGTTTGAAGATTTCCATTAAGGGATTGTGATGATTTGGTTAAAATTCAAAATCATTTTCTTGTGCTACACTTTATACATCATAAATTGGTAATACAAGGTTCTGGAACAGGTTGAACCAGATTATAACACCTACTATATGAATAAATTCATTGATAGAAAAATTAGACATGATTTCTATCCTCCATGGTGTTCAAAACAAAAAGAGATAAGGGATCAATGCAAGTGTTAATTAGAGGCTATTTAAATTACCTACAATGGGAGAGGGAAAAGCCATATCATTCAACGGGCCTTAAGGCATGATCTTTTGACTATGTATTGAAAGATGAAAGTGCACAAGTAGTTAAGCTAGGAATTCAATATGACTTGTCATAAACTTATAATTAATACATGCTGTTAATAAATACCTTGGATACATGAATCCGGTTGAATCTGCTCCCTCCATAAACTCTTTTAAAAGCTTTGGATGGTACTCAAGAATTTCTTTGTAAATTAGCTCTCTTACATCTTCCTTGTTAATCCTTCGTCTCTCAAATTCAAATTCCATCTTGGTTACTGGCTGAGCAGAAGGCTCCCTCTCAACCCTTGCTAAGGTCCTGAAATAGGGATCGGCCAATGCCTATCTTGTGGAAAACTCAACTTATTTAGAAAAGGGACAAAATTATTTCAAATGGCTTCAAAAGGTACAGAAGGGTTGTACCTCTTCTGCAGAAGGCCGGTCTTTTGCTTCAAAAGCTAGCATCCTTTCCAACAGACGAAGAGCAAGGGGGTCCACATTTGGAATCTTTTGGGAGAAAGGCACTGGCCTTTTCCTGCGCATGCTACTTAAATATCTTTTGGCTTTCTCATTTCTTATCTGGAGACAAAAGGATAAATGTCAATACAACCATAGCTGTGCGACACCATACAGGAAGCATCATGTAATATAACCTCACCCTTCCGATGGCCTCAGATGATGGGGTTCCCAACATATCTGTCATCAAGTCCAACTGGTGGACAACATTTTTCCCCGGAAAGAGAGGCTTCCCAGTTAAAAGTTCGGCAAAGATGCAGCCAATACTCCAGATGTCTATTGCAGGTGTGTACTGAAAAGTCCATGTAAAGATACAGTGATGCTTTCAATGCAGAGTGATAACTCAGAGAAAAGCTAGACATCAACGTTAAGATATCTATAAATAATCAAAGAAGATAAGAAAGAAGAGAAAGAAAAGGTGAAGAATAAAGTTTCAGGATAAGTGAGTTTATGGAACAGCCTTAGGAGGAGAATAAAGTCTGTAATTAAAGAATGTCGTGTATAATCTATTAGTCTTAAGTAAAGTTTCAGGACTTAGTTCGAAATATTCAGCCAAAATAATGTCTAGAGTAGGGTCCAAAAGATGTGTAGGAGATCATTTTGTGTTCATTAGATAGATTTGAAGTGGTAATCTAATTCTTACAATTTATGTGGATGACATAGCTTTCATAGACTAACTCCATAGGTATCACAAAAGCTAAAGAACATCTCAAAAAGCATTTTGTAATAAAAAATATGGGGAAACCCAGGTACTTTGAATTACGTTTGCACATGTTATAGATAAGGTTCTACTGTTTCAAAGGATGTATTGAATCTTCTTTGGGAGATGACCTTTCAGATGCAAAAAAAGAACTTAAATGACCTGGCTGTAGATTTATAGGATTATACTTCAGAAGTCTTTAAGGATGTTGGACAGAATAGGCCAACAATATGGAAGTTTATCCAAGAATCACTCGTCCTAAGATTTCTTGCATTGTGGATCTACTAAATTAGTTTATGCATGAGACATTGTTCACTAGAGAGGCCTTACGAGTGCAGCAGACTTAGAGTGAAGAAACTTGGTTAAGGTCTAGTATATCAAAAGCATGGATACTTGGATATTCTTTTCTATTCAAACATTGATTATGTTGGTGATAGAGAAAATCAGAAGTCTACATCTAGGTATTGCATCTATGTGAGAGGAAATTTGGTGATTTGGAAAGGTAAATAGATGTTGTATCTAGATCAGATGCATAAGCTAAGTATACATCTATGACACGAACTGCTTATGAGATGATTTAGGTCAAATCTTTTCCAATTGAGATGAGTTTTTCCATAAAGTTCCCAATGAAAATACACTTTGATAATAAAGCAACAATCTTCATTGCAATTAATCTTGCATTCCATGAAGTAAACACATTGAAGAGTCTACACTATGTAAAAAAGGTTATGATTGACCTTAACTTCACTCCTTTATGTGGACAACTGGATGACATCTTCATGATGGGATTTTCACTTGGCGTGTTTCAAAATCCTTATAACAAATTGGACATGAAATATATGCGTGTATCAGCTTGACAGATAGAGTAATACAATAGATGTTATTGAAGATATTTTGTCTAATATGTGTAAATAGATCCTGGTAGATATACATATATCCTAGAATCATTGTGCACCTCTATATGTAGAAGATTAGCCCTAATTTAATGATCAATCTTTCATAATTTTTCTCTTACTCTAGATACTGTAGAATATTCAAATTCTTCATGTTGTCCCACTCCCTGATATATAGGAATCCCCTAAATCAATCTGCAATTACCATTCAGTCAGTCTATGTTTAGGTGATGAAAGATAAAATGTGAATGATATTTAAATCTTATTCATTCTTTTGTGGAGCTTTCTTAACTGTGTATAGCTGAAGTATCACTAGTAAATGAATGAAGCAAAAAGACCTGGGGTTATCATAAAGGAAGAAAAGTAGATTATGTAAATTTCAGTTGTCATTGTGAGAAAAATTCAAAAATCAATTTGCTTCTATAATAAAAGAATGTGAGGATCTAGAAGAAAATGAAACAGGAATTGTGATCAAATCTTTTTCTATGGCAGGGACCAACATGGGCAAAACAGAACACCAACGCTGTCAGATTATATTACAAACCTTTGAGAAAAATGATCCACATAGTTCAGGTGCCCTATACCACCTTGTTGCAACATAATCCTACAAGAGAATTACAAACCTCTCAAAGCTCGGGTGCCATGCAACTGAATCTTACCCAATAATTATATTTTTTCATATGGATAATATGATGTTGACATGTATAGAAGAAACTTACTGTCCAAAATATGGCAGTAGGAGTGTCATTGAATGTTACTCTTGCCAGACCAAAATCACAGATTTTTAACTTGCAGTCAGCATTTGCTAAAATATTTTTTGGCTTGAGATCCCGATGAAAAACATTTGCTGCAAAATAGAAAAACAAACACAGAAGAAGATGATGTTTGAAACATAGTCAAATGGTTTGAAACCAAATCCAACACATGACAACTGACTACAAGTATTTGATACAACAATTAATGTCTTAATCAATAACTTTTCTATGTTTCTTTTACCACAAAATGATAACTCTACTAAACTAATTATAATTTTATATTATTAGTGTGGCTACTAAAGTTTTACATTTTACATATAAGAATTTTCTATACTAGATCCCTTAAAAATTTATCAAAGTACCTACACTATTTATCTTTAATTTTATTAACTTTTACTGAGACTCTATCATGTTCATCTATAATATATTTCACTTGAATCTCTAGTTTTCCGGTTCCTTGGACAATTTATAGATATTTTTTTCACTTTTTTTGTCTTCATCATATAATGAATATAAGCTTAATTCTTAACTTCACTAACTATTTTCTTGACCTTCTTTTATGTTAACTTAGACTTTTCAAAATTCTTATTGTTTGTATATTTATAACAGGTTTTATAATATTTCTTCTTTACTTCTATCATTTTCTGTATATCTTCATTTACCGCAAACATTTTTTATGATATGGTATTATTCCTTTAAACTTTTAAAATTTCCTCAGTAATCTTTTTAATACAAGTAGTCATTCCATTCTAAACTTTATTTACTTCTTCTACATCTAAATTTCATTTTTTTTCTTTTAACAACTTGTTTTTAAATATTGTTTGTATTGATTTTAGATTTCACCACCCAATTCAAGGATTCCTATGAATTTTATGCTTATTCCTCAAATTCTTGTAACCTTCCCATGAATTTGTGCAAGTGTGTCCACATCTCCTAACTTAGTGAGGAATCCATTCTCGTGTGGGCACCCCCTACACACACCTAGGAGCAACCCTACAAATCAACAATTATGGCTGGTCTAACCAATTGAAATTTTTCATCCATCGTATCATGTTTTAGCATCTATAAGCAGCTATCCATCCTACAGCCACTTGAAGAGGAACTATAGTGATCTTGATTCTAACATTAATACTAAAAACATATGATGCATAGTTAAATTATCTCATGATATAAACTTACAAGCTTACATATTCTTTAATTAATTTTATAATAACAAAAAAAAATTATCTGGCCAGCATTTAATCCTCTTTTAAATCTAATTAAATGTTTCCTTCTCTTCTTAAAATATGTATGTGCTATCAAAATGTTACAAGTTAAAATCTAAAAATGAACTTGCTTCTTCATTCCTATTTTCAAATTAAAATCCCATGATTCCTATTATACCTTTTTTTTCTCTCTAATATGCACACTTAAATCTCCTAGAATAAAGAGTTCTTCACTAATTGGTAAACTTTGGACTGAATTATCCATATATTTTCAAAAATTTTATTTGACAATTTTTTATAAAGTCTAAACCCACTTGTAATGCATATGACCTAATAACATTAATTATTTCTTCTCCTATTACATGCTTAACATTATAATTCTATCTCTATTTTTTACCTTAACAATTGCATTTTTTAAATTTTTATCAACTATTATTCGAACCCATTTCTATGTTTAACTTTTCCTTTATACCAAAATTTCTAACCACCATTCTCAATTAATCTAGATTTTTCTCCTACTCATGCAAACATATTATGTTAATATTTCTTCTGATGATTGTGTACCAATTAAGGTTCCTATATTCCCAAATATTTGATAGAATAATAAAAAATATTGGACTCAAGCATGCAAAAACATAATCCTTTCATCCATATTTCCTTATTGTTTATTTAGGTTTGCTTTAGGAGCATGCATTGTTAAGAAAATCATATTAGTCAAGATAATTGATGATGACTGATCATGAACAATTTTGTTATTAGTTGCAAAATCTCCAGATAAGACGAGAAATTGAAGGTTATATTCAAGTAAAAGATATGAATAATTTTTAACTTTTCACAGTATGCACTATGCAGTATAAGTTCACCTGTGTGTATGTATTTCAATCCTCGAAGTAGTTGATAGAGAAAAAACTGATAATGCTCTGGTGTCAAATCGTCATTGGCTTTAATAACCTGATGCAGATCTGATTCCATGAGCTCAAAAACAACGTAAATATCTTTGAACTCTCTTCTGGAAGGAGGCAGAAGGATGTGTTTAATCTCAACTATGTCTGGATGTCTCAGAAGTCTAAGGAGTTTAATTTCACGGAGTATACGAGTGGCATCAGAAACATGCTCAAATATATTGTTTATCTTCTTAATTGCCACCTTCTCTCCTGTATGAGTATCAAAAGCAGAGCAGACAACACCGTAGCTTCCTTTTCCTATAACCTCTTCTATTCTATATCTACTTCCTTCCCCATACTCGGTAAAAAAGTTCACTTCCTCAGTTGCCTGTAAATTCAGAAAAAATAATTATTATTTTGACCCCAGGCCCAGGAAAAATTTGTAGAAGGTAAGAAAGATTAAAGTTGACATAAGAAACAAGAAATAATCAGTATTGGATAGATGCATGATACATACCCTATCATCAAACACAAATGCACAATTAACATGATAACAAAAAATTGAGAATAGGGAAAAGGAATAACTATTGGTTGCACTTGAACAGTCAGTCAACAATTTCACGTGTATAGCCAAAGGAATGATATAAAAGAAAGATAAGTAAAAATCTGGATCCTAAGGAAGAACCAATTGTATATAGCCTTACCTCTAGATATTGGAAAAACTATTTCTTAGGATTCAAATTTGTGACCTTTGCATCACGATAAACCAAACTTACCATTGCATCAAGGTTTGTTCTCAATCACAAGATATCTAGTAGGTTGGACTTGTCCACCACTCAATGGTAACAGGTACCAGGTGAATCATTTTAGTGAATGTAGATCGATTAAGAAAAAGAAGATGACAAATATGATTTACAAGGAAGCATGTAACAACTGAGAAGTGTAACCAAAACTCCCTGTAGATGCATAATGAGTGACTTTAGAAGACTAGTAGGTGTTGGGTATGAATGAACAACCAATGAAGATTATCATCAGCTAAGCACTTGTTTGGATGAAAGAAAGTATTAAAACTATATTTTTGAATCTGTGGTTTTGACATTTTCCTTCACATGAGAAAACTATAGTTTCAAGAAGTATTTGGTAATGTTTGGTTAATAAATGTAGAAAGGACAGGAAAAGAAGAGTTGAAGAAGGATAGATGAGTAGAGAAGGCAATTTATATAGGAAAAATAGGTAGAACCTCTTTTTCTTAAATCACATTTTTAACCTCAAAGTATAGTTTAAGAATATAATTTTTATGCACAATTGAACACTTAATACAAAAATGTATTTTTTATAACCACACTTTTTAGGAAAAATATTGTTCAAGGGCTTACCAAACAGGCCCTATCAATTTTTTTAAGCACAGCCTATCAGCAGTTGCCCTAAACATATTAATAATCAACAAAATATCTCCCAAAAGTTCAAATGGTGCCAGGGTCTATGGTCTATACTTTGTTCACTTGAAGGTGATTATGTTTTATCTAAGTAGCAAAGCAGATGGTTCCACATGACTGTCTACAACATTATATACAAGTAAAAGAAGCTTTTTTGTCACATCCTTTATGTAAATTTTATAATTTTTTTATATAACAATAGCTTGCTTTTAAACTTTAAGTTACTCTTGTAATTATAAAATTCACTCCTGCCATCTTTAATTACATTTAGTATCTTTATTTATTTTAATTCTCTCGAGTCATAATTGATACTTGTCCAACCTTTTGAATGCATATGTACAAAAAATTAAATGAAATCAAAATAGAATTTTTATGATTTTTACATATGTATGGATATGTATATAAAGTTTAGATTTTCAATTAATTTATATAGTATGCAACATTTTTCAAATAAAAATATTTTAAATTCTTGAAAAATCATCGATATTACTATTATATCATTTTTATCTCATATAAAAAATAACATACTCTCAAATAGAAATAAAGTTTAATTGCTAAAAGTTGTTTCTCTTTTATTCTTGAAATTTAGTTTGTAGTCGATTGCAAATAAAATTTTAAATAGAATTTTGTTGATTATTTTAATAGAGAATGGTCTGGATGAATAAGTATATTCTTTTATAATATTTGTCTATTTGTTACAAATAGCATGTACCATATACAAGTGGTCATAGAAAAATGAACGCTGTTTAGGTAAATAATCTTAATAAAATAATAATAATAATAATAATAATAATAATAATGAGATATGTTATTATCCTTAGTAATAGATTAACAGTATCATGTTTATCATGTACTTCAAACTATTTGGATAAAATATCAATCCATACATCACACGAGACTATTGCCAGTAGTATACTAGCATATATGCATGAAATGTGTGAATAATCCATGAGCAAAAGATTTCTCAAGTGTCCTATCATTTGATTATAAGAATCGGGATAGAAGAACAACCCGCAAAACTACAGAAGCCAATACTCAACCCAAGTCCAATTAACAAAATATGCAGATCAAATTTTTTTTCAAAACACCACCAGGAATGAACCAGATCAGTATACTAACCTTAAAAAAAGGAAAAACTTGTTCATATAACAATTAGGAAACAAAATAACAAAAACTCAGAATGTGAAATGTCTGGGAATAAAAGAACTAATTACCTTCTTTTTCTGCTGATCCTGATGCATCATGTCTTTTTTTTCTTCTCCTCGGCAACAACTGGAATGCGGTCTCTCACTTCAACACCCAGAGGAGAGTACCACCCTCGCATGAACTCCCAATATCCAAAGTGTCCAGAAAAACAAAACTGCAAAAGATCAGAGTCCAGCAGATGAGGCAAGGTCCCAATTTGGCACTTGGGCTTTTTCTGTGGGGAAAAAATTCCTATTAGACGACGACAAGCAACCAACAAGAACGGCTCGTGATTCGCTCAAAAATGAAAAAGAAGCAAACTTTTTAGTTGGAGAGAAATGGGTCTGGGAGGAATCGCCAGAAAAAATACATCTACTTGTTATTTAGGACCCCATTGAAGATGAAGAAGAAGAAGAAGAAGACGACGATGCGCCGTAAACAGAAAAGGATCTGAGGCGCCCACACGGATTGAGAAACAGATGGAGAATGAGTACACTATTGTTTGTTTGCAGCATAGGCTGCATCTCCCATCGTCTCGAGAAGGCCTGTTGCTGAAATGATGGGTGACAAAATTAAAAAAAAAGTGCTTTCAGCAGAACAGAGCATAAGAAAGAAAAGTCTGTGGAACAGAAAGAACAGCTCAAAGAGAGGTTGTGTTTATGGTGGTGGGGTGGCCTTCCAAGTGAGAGAGCGAAAAGAGAAGAGCTAAGCCACCCACACGAATCAGTGAATCACACTTCCGGCCAGGAGCAATCAAACCTTTTACCTTCGCCCTTTTTTTTTCTGGTTCAATTTCTCCTCCACTGCATATATTCCTATTTTTCGATTGGACGTGAGAAGACGGAAAGAAAAATTTTCCCATATTTTTACTTAAGTTTCTTTTTGTTCTAGACGCAACACTTATCGTAGATATTTAAAATAATATATTAAATTTAATTTTGATATATGATATTAATTGACAATCAAATAGTGATGTGATTGAAAATGACGATGTAACATATGTTCACATAATTTATAAAATAACATACTAAAAATAAATTTTATATATCAAATTTTAAAAAACACACAATCAAAGAAGAGAAGAGTCTCTTCCATTACCTCATAGTTATGCTCGTTGATGTGACTAAATATCAAAGATCAAGATAGAGGAGGTGGAGCATTGCTTAGTCCATCCACCATGAAAATTAGAACTCGTGGCTGGCCATGGCAATGCTTGCTATTATGGTCATGCTTCTATGACCCCTCCTCTTATATTGCATTTAGTTTGACACGTGTGGAGAGCCAAAGTGGCTGGGATAAGTGTGTGAGGGTAATTTGATCACGTCCTCTTGTATCAAGTTTACTCTGTCACATATGAGGAGCTAAAACAGTTGGAGTAAGTGCATGCCATGGTGTGAGCAAGTAGCAAAGGAACATGCAAGTAGCCAAATCTTGAATTACCACTACTAATTAGGTCAGAGCCATGAGCAATATTTGTGGATTAAGCTTGAGAATAAATCAATGAACCACAAGTCATTTTGGCTGTTGCATGTGATGAGATTTAGATGATAATATTAAATCAAAGTCATTCGTCATAGGTATCCATAACATGATCTTTTCAGTAAATTTAGACTACCAACATGATTTTCCTCTAATCTACTTTCTTCCAAGAAAAAATGTTCAAAAGTCTCATTGCTCAAGCTTACTTTATTTATAAATGCTAAATTTCCCAACACACCTTTCATCCAAATCCTTTAAATGACATTATAGGATGTGATCAAGTTGGACCATTGATTGAATATGAACCAACCATATTCCATCGAGTTAGCAGATTTCACTAAATTTTAATCTGGTTCTACCAAATTTACTTGAAGATTTTGCTTGTGCACAACTGCACATCATATCCTATTGATTTCCAAGCATATAAATCTCATCAGATGCAGTAGCCAAAATAACTTGTGGTTCCCCTTGATTTATTCTCAAGTTTAATCCACAGTTATTGCACATGGCTCAGAACTAATTAGTAGTGGTAATTTAGGTAAGGGACCAAAAGCTTAATTCCTTCATCACTTTCATATGGAGAAGTTGCTCAGTGCACACTGAACAATGTTTCCTTTTCTTTCAGAGGCAAAAGTAGAAGTGGATGCTCTTATGCTTGCATATCTTCCAAAGAAAGCTTATCCTTTCAGTAGTCTTTATGCCTGCACTTGTTAAAGTTATTGGCCATTCATGAATGCAACTACTGGTTCACCTTCCACTACCTGGGTAGCAATTCCATTCACTCACTTGCTTTGTCAATAATAAGATGATAACCAATAAAGATCAAAGATGACGGAAAGAAGAGGAAACAAATTTCTCCATCTTTTTCTAGTAAAGTCAAAGCACTTGGGATGAGAAACATTTCTAAGTTATATTTTTGCCATATACCTTTCCTTTCAACATCACTTTTCTAAGATTTGAACCTGGAATAATATGAAAATTTCAGCATTATATTAAAAAAATTATTGAAAGCAATAAAAGTGAAGAAATTGAAAGCGAGCTCATCCACAGCCAGCAAACCAGGTGGAAAGGAGAACCACAAAGTCTATCGCAAGCAACAAATAAAATAAAAAGGAAGAGGAGTGAAGGAAACGGCAATGGCGATGAGCGCGACAAGGAAGACGACGACCCCCAGGCGTCGGCGGAGGACACAAGGGCAGCACGGCACGTGGAGGGTCAGAAGACGGCGCTGACATGGCGGCGGCCCAACCACTGGAGCCCTCCATGTTCTCCCTGTCGGCGTGTGCTGTGCTTGCCCCCCTCCTCTTCTCTCCCGGTGAGTTTGACGAACTCGTTTGGAACCAGAAATCGGGAACATGTTAAATGAATTATATAATCATGCGAAAAAAATAATTGAACGAATAATCATGTTATCAAAAAAAGGTTTTTAATCATGACGTTTTTCTATCTAATCATGTAAATTATACACAGATAATAACTACACATGTTATCAATCGTTAATATTTAATCACAGTGAACTACATAAAAAGCATTAGTCATTTATAAATTACTTGATCATTTTATTTATTGAGCTAATGATGTATTTGGCAAATACGTTACATAAGCATGAAGTATTGGTAAATTACCAACCACAAAATAATGTCGACGATGGAAATGGAGATAAAAAACAGGATATGTTTCATATAAAAAACAAAATGAGTTAAGGAAATGATGGTAAAAATACAATTAACAGTATTTAGCTTCCAGGATGAAGCAGAAATTTTTGGCTTCTTCAATCAATATTCATCAAGGCAGCCTGTTGGCTTTTTTTGTAGCAGATTCAATTTTGGCAACCAAGATCTGCTTGAACTTAAATCAAAATCAACGGCTAGAATCTTGAAGAATTTTCCCTACCAAACAATATGCTGATGCTCTGGTGCTTACAGATTACATTGATTCGTTGTGGCTACGATGGATGAAGAAGACAAATTGGCCAACTTCAGGAGAATTTTTTTTTGCCTTGTTCCAAAATCCATTCATTGGTGGAAGAAGATTCTGTACTGCTATTGCAGAGAGGGAACGTCCTTTATACATTGACTGTTTCGGTGCCACTGATCTCAAACAAGCTTAGCTTAAATGGGAATTTGTCAAAACTTAGATATCCCCCGTCCATATCATAAACAACAACATTCATACAAGGATATTCCGGCAAATCCTGAACCAGCTGCTACTCTTGTCTGGATTTCTCTTCCCAGCGTTGATGGCCATTCTTTCCATCCCACTGGTTTTCAATCTATTGCTTCAAGAAACTCGTGTTTTTATCAAGAGAAGTTGAAGAATTCAGCAGGCCTGTTGCTGCTACATGTTCTGTGGAGATTGATCGTCTTTTCTGCCAATGACAAATTTTATTACAAAGCAGCTTATTAATCAGCAAGACATACATGAGAACATTCTTCCCATTTGTACAAAATTGTTTTAAAATCACTCTCCTCTTCTTCATTTCATCTAATTATCTTTATTTAATGCTAAATCATTGGTTAAATTATGTAATTTCAAATCTTTTTATACACTAATTAGTTCTCCTTTTCTAGCTGGTGCATTCTTTGATCTCTCAAGGATGTAACCTAATGTCGATAAAATGTGTGAATAAATTATAGTTGATATAATAAAAATCTGTAATTTAGATTTTCTAGAAGGAAATAGTGGAAGTATTATGTTTTATGGTATTTTAATATCTTGTATTATGTTTATTTTTATAAAAATCTCTTTATATGAAAATAATCATAATTTCTTTCAAATATAAAGATAATCTATGTAATATAAATTTTTAAATGACATTTAAATAATTAACAATTTATTTAATAATATGCAAGAAAAAAAAAAAAAAAATTCTAGTTAGGAAAATACGGTCGTGCGGTCTGAGGAAGAAAGGACGGCGTCGATGGTACGAAGTGACTAGGGTTTTTGAGGAAGTCCAGCGGCCTTGGCGTACGAAAGATTAGGAAGGGAAAGGTTGTCATTGGCAGATACCGAGAATGGGAAGGTCCGGCGGGAAGAAGAAGAAGGCCTCCGTCGCCGCTGCCTCGGTTCCGGTCGATGGCGATAATAAGAATACCGCCGCCGCCTCAAATCCAGTAGTTGCCGGTGACAAGAAAAACAACGGCGGCATTCCCGTTCCTGGTGCCGCCCCTTCTTCATCCACCCCTGCCGTTGCTACCTCCGTCGCCGATCTCTCGAAGCGCGCTCATGAGCTGAAAGAAGAGGGCAACCGGTGGTTCCAGGCAAGGGACTATCCGCGCGCCTTGGAACAGTATGAACTGGCCCTTAAGCTTACTCCACGGTCCCACCCCGATCGAGCCATCTTCCACAGCAACCGTGCTGCCTGCCTCATGCAGATGCGCCCTGTTGACCACCACGCCGTCGCTGCTGAGTGCTCCCTCGCCCTCCAGGCGCAGCCCGGCTTCCCCCGTGCCCTTCTCCGCCGCGCCCGCGCCCTTGAAGGCCTCGGCAGTTACGACCTTGCCTACCTCGATGTCCAGGCCCTCCTTGCTTCTGATCCCACGCATCGTGACGCCCTTGAGTTGTCCTCCCGCCTTCAATCCATCCTTTCGTCCCGCAACCACCAGCAGCTTCCGAGCCGTCCCTCGCCTGCCGCCCTAGGTGCATCTGCTGTTCGGGGAGCTCCCATTGCTGGCATCGGCCCCTGCCTCCCCTCCCGCCCCGCGTCTAAGAAATCCCCCTCCTCCCTTCTTTCTCCCGCTGCCACCAAGCAGGCGCCTCTTTCTCTCTCCGATGTTCTTTCCAATGGTCCCAAACCTACTTCTTCTCCTCCTCCTGCCACCGCCGTTGCATTGAAGTCTTTCAAGCAGGCCTCTGCTTCTACTCCCAATCCAGCCAACGAAAAACGACAGACGCGCATGCGAGCCTCGGAGGCTGCTCGACCGCGGAGGCCGTTGAAGCTTGTGTACGATCATGATATCAGGCTTGCAGAAATGCCCGCAAAGTGCAGTTTCAGGATGCTGAGGGAGATTGTTAGTAAGCGTTTCCCATCCTCCCATTCCGTTCTCATCAAGTACAAGGACTGTGACTCCGATCTTGTCACCATCACTAGCACAGCTGAACTTAGGTTGGCAGAGTTGTGTGCCGACCAACCGACGACCATGGATGCCAAGAATGAGGGTAAAGGAGGAAACGGTTCCCACCATGCGCTTAAGATGTTGAGGCTTCACATTGTCGAGGTAAGCCCTGAGCAAGAGCCACCGTTGATTGAAGAGGAACAAGTGCAGGAAGAGGATGTTGTTGACCGAAGGGACGAGGAGGAGAATCCTATAGAAGACGACAATTTGGTAACGGGCGATAAGAGTTTGTCCGATTCTTTCAAAGGCGACCCGATCTTGGGAAGTGCAGAAAACAGTGAGCCTGTCAAACCTTCAGAGGAAGAATCTGCAAAAGTGGTTGCTACAATCAGGGACAATGAATGCAATCATGTAGAATGCAAGGAAGGGGAGATGGATGACTGGCTCTTTGAGTTCGCTCAATTGTTCCGCACTCATATTGGCATTGACCCAGATGCTCATCTGGACTTGCATGAACTTGGGATGGAGTTGTGTACCGAGGCACTTGAGGAAACCGTAACCAGTGAAGAAGCACAAGATCTTTTTGACATGGCAGCATCTAAATTTCAGGAGGTAGCTGCTTTGGCTTTCTTCAACTGGGGGAATGTCCACATGTGTGCAGCTAGAAAGCGTATGCCTTTGGATGACCCTGCTTCTAAAGAAATTTTGACTACTCAACTCCAATCTGCTTATAATTGGATGCGGGAAAGATATATGCTTGCGGGACAGAAGTATGAGGAGTCACTACGGATCAAACCAGACTTCTATGAAGGGTTGCTTGCGCTAGGACAGCAGCATTTCGAGAATGCCAAGTTGCAGTGGTCCTTTGCGCTGGCCAACAAGGTTGACCTGAAGAGCTGGGATTCCTCTCAGACGTTTCAACTCTTTGATAGTGCTCAGGAGAAGATTAAAGTTGCTACCGTGATGTGGGAAAAGTTTGAAGAACAAAGGAATAATGAGCTGAAAGATCCTGGTAACAGCAAGAAAGATGAGTTGCTAAGAAGGAAGAAAAAACTAATCACCAATATGGACGGTCAGTCTTCCTTAGATGTTCAGGGGGAGTTAACCGACGAGATAGCAGAACAAGCTGCTGTCATGCGATCTCAAATACATCTGTTCTGGGGCAATATGCTTTTTGAACGCTCTCAGGTTGAGTTTAAGCTTGGCTTCAATGGCTGGAAGAAAAATCTCGATGCAGCTGTTGAAAGCTTCAAACATGCCGGAGCTTCTGAAACAGATATTGATGCTGTTCTGAAGAATCATTATTCGAAAGAGGTAGATGCAGCATCAGATGAAAAAAGCCGACTCTAATGCCAAGTGTGCGTCAAGGATGAAGATAAACGTGTGTGCTTATGCAAGTAGAGAATGTGATTCATCAATGACATGTATTTATGCTTATGCCATGTGGAACCATATAAAGCTTGGTAACATGAACATTGTCTGGTGCAAATGGATTTGTTCTGTTTATCTTTGGGAATATTGGGAATTTTGTCTCCCAATTTTCGAAAGCTCCCAGGTATACTGTTTTTGATGCTGTAACATTTTTGAGAAATAGTTGAGGCATTTGATTTTGTTTAAATCATCATTTATTTGTTGGTTATTGTGTGGATGATTCTACTAAATTTTCACGTCTTATGTGCATTAATGACGTTCAAGCATTGTAGGTGATTTGCTTCATGGGACTGGAGCTCCATTGTTAAAAGCGCTAAACATTGCCTTTGTTTGTTTGAGTCTCGATAATTTGTTCAATTAGTATTAAAAATGAGAGTGCCATGGAGATATGACATGGCCTTAAAAAGAATAAAACAATTATTGAGGAAAGAAAAATCTTACATCTCACATAAGGCCATTTCTTTTGCTACATGGACTGCCAATTTTGTAGTCAGTGAAAATTATGAATACTGTTTTTTAGTCAATTAAATTATTGTAGTTTATTCACGTGTAAGTCTGTGTTTAGATGGTGAAGAGGACATCCAAAGTCCGTCCTTCAGGTGGATTAGTAGGTTTAAGTGCAATTGATAGGGCATCTACCTCAGAAAGGAGTCCCCAGTCTCTGCTGATTCTGGGGTTATTAGGGTTTTTGGTATTGCTACCCCTTCCGGATTCAAGTTGATTAGAGTTAATTGTTTCTTTTGAAGGTTAGGGTCATTGCTATTGCGGTTGTTTTTAAGGTCCCACTAATTTTACATGCAAAACTGAAGGGGGAGAGAAAAGATCAGCTTCTTTACCTGAATTCAAGCACCCTATCCAAGATAAATATATAAGAAATGTTGTAATGGAATATAAGTTGATGCTCTTATTATTCATGCTGTTAAAATGTTGACTAGTTTTTATGGATAATTTTCTATCTCACACGAACACTTCATCTAAGTTTAGAACCAATTGCAAGGTGGCTAGCCTTCATAGATGTACTCAATCATAGCCATATTCATTAAGATTTTTTATTTTAAAATCAAGTAAAATTGGTTAATTTAAAACATTTAGATAAAAAAATACTTATTCAATTATATTTGTACTTATGTAATTTTAGAATTTCTATGATCGCTTGTACCATCTCATGTATTTCATAAAAAGATATAGAAGCACTTCAAGTAAAAATTTTAGAGAGGTATCTCATAAAAAACCTCATTTCATTTCCATCTGCTCAGCTCACAGGCTCTCTCCCAGTTCATATTCGAAAAGAATCTTTCGTCAGGTAAACTCAACGGAACGAAAGATCTATCCAGGAGACATCACATACTTGGGTTAATACTCTTTATTCCTTTTCCAATGATATACAATCTACTAATAATAATAATAATAACTCCCATTAATTTAATAGCCGCATTCGTCCGTATTTTACCTCAGTGGCTGTCAAATTGATTGCTCTGCGCGTAGTCCTGAACGAGAAATTGAAAATGAAGCAGCAACAACAACAACAAAATAAGATATCCCGAGATCATAAAAAATGTATCAAAGTATCTACCGAGGCATCAAATTTTATCATATGCTTGTACGCCAGGGGGGTAGAAAATAATAATCCTCGTGAACCATGGGAAGACTCTCAATGGAACACGGGCGTCTGCATCCAGCAATAACATAACACCTGCTTTATCATGGCAGCAGAAGCCAACCAACCACCGGTCGAAACAAAAAATATGGCCACCACATCGGCCATGTTCGTGCGGTACTGCCTTCAGGCTTCAGACGGTAGTGAGTCTTATTGGGGACGTCAATGAGGAGGGTATATGTTTCAAATTTGATACGTCAAACAGTTCCATGAACCTTTGGTCAGAAACCCTTGCCTTTGCTGCAGCAAATCTCTGGTACTCATCAAACACAGAAGAAAGACACCATCTCTGTAGTTTCCTTAGACATCCCACCACACATCCAGTTCGATGCTGTAAGAAGTATGAATGCTCAACCACAAAACCTTGAGATACAGCTTGGTTCCTCAAACAGGTCGAAATGAGAGTGCAACTCTTACCTTCCCACGTTTACAGTGGATCAGTATGGGATGATTCTGAACATCTGCAGCAATGTACATCAATTAATTACAACAAACAAGCAATGGGGGGAAGCATAGGTCAGTTCGGGAAATGTAAGTACCGAGAACAACTTTGAGAGCTTCCCGGATCGTGTCTTCTGGCATTTTGACAAAAGGTTCCTGCTCCAGTACAATTTCGAATTATAACCTCATTAAACTAGTTAATTAGTATGCAACTTTCAAACACACCATATCAAAGGCATTGAAACCTGCCGGGATATTTTGAGTAGATTAGATACAAATTTAACATCGATCAAGCTTTCTTGCATTTACTAAGTGATCCCCACCAATACTAACTATAAAGAATACATGTGATTTAAAGACGAATTTGAAACATTAGAAAATAGATTTGAAAGGCAATGCATTTTGAATCATCAGAGATGGTTTATTGCAACATTTAAAATTATAAAATAATGCATGTGCATTGAATTTTTTTGAATAATAAAAATAGAGCAACGTTGATGGAGAGGGATTACATACCATGTTGGATGGATAAAAAGGCCATGATATTTTATATTGGATCTTTGACTAAACATACATGAACAAACGCACATGGATAAGAATGGTATTCAAGAACATTTCCTTTTCATTCGTATTAATAGATTCTTGGACAAAATAAAAACATGGAAATCCAAAATAGAACAAAAAGAAAACCCTAGATTCCATTTCAAAACTAGTCTTCACAACCTAAAATACCCTTAAGACATGTTTGATTGAACATAATACACACGTAATATAACAAATTGAATTACTCTTTTTTAATTAAATTACAATGTTATAGTTTTATAATTATAAGTTTTGAAAGTTAATTATAAGAAATTAAGTTCTCTAAGGTATCACTCAATCTAATTAAAGCTAAGTTTAAATGGTAAAACTGATTATTCCTATGACATTATAATTAATTCATATTTGACTATCAAATATTTTAATTTGTCCAAATAATGTAATTTAATTACATAACATGTAAGATTACAAATAAACAAACAAGATCTTCTCATGCTATATCTTCATGGTGTACCTTCTCATGCTATTTCTTCGTGACTACCTCATGATGTACCCTCTTATACTATATAGGATGAAAGTCAGTTTTCCAAATAGGCTTTCTTTAACTTATTCAAGGAGTGTTATAATGTCAAAATCTATGGAATCCTTCCCAAGCTTGCTTATATTAATAGACACATGTTTGATGAAAATGAAGATTATGAAGACAATGCAATTGTTTGCCCTACAAGATATGATTGTCATATAAAGGCAAACTACCATGTAGATCATAATTTGCTAGGCAAATTTCCCTCTTGTTGGAAAGCTTCCCTTTGGTTTTCTTGATAAAATTTAAGTCACTTTTTGCCAAGTTCTTTGGTATGGAAGTTGTAACAAGGGATGATGGGAATTCATGGAAAACATACCTTATTTGATTAACCCAGTGGTCCACCAATTGTAGTAAGTGGGATAATTGGCAAATATTAAGCACTTAAAGATATGATTCAAGTGTTTAATGATTTGGAGAAAACCCTTCCAACATTTTCCCCACTTTTTATCCCTCAATAGTTCAATGATTCTACTAAGTGTGACTAAATGACTAGAGAAGTCAAGGGGATCTATCCAGGAATGGAATAGAACCAAATGCAAGTTCTTTCCTTGAAGATGGAACAATGGCAGTAACCTGTGTTTGACATATGGTGCACCATGCAATAGTAGAAATTTGAGGATTTCTTTCTCCACAAGTACGAGGCACAAATGCATGAAGGTTGTATGAACCAAATCAAGAATCATGGACTAATCAAGTGAAAGTTATATCTATCTTAAAAGATCCATTTATACGTTCAGACAACTAAGATTGGACGAAAAGAGGTGCTTGATCATGATTAAGTCCAGCTCCAAGTTTTTGTTCAAATAAAGGAAACTGACATCATTTGAACATCTTGAAAATTCTCAACGAAGAACTTAAACGGTAGCTAAGCACATGGTCAAATTAGTGAAGTATACACTCCAAAATTAAAATAAAAATCAATCGACCATAAACTCATAAATCAATCAATACAGGTAATGACAAAAAATAAATTGAAAATGGAAGGCAATACTTTTTTTCGTTCACCAGTATTTAACTTTGATAGTTTTTACATTCACCGGTATTTTATCTTTTATAGAACCATGAACATTTCTATTCTAACCAATTGAATTATTGCAATTTAACAAATAGGTGCATTAAAATGTGGGATAATGCTCCACTGCCTTTTCTTACATAATCCTTATCCACCACGTTCCACCGCAGCATTCAGTGATACACCAAAGGTGGATGGATGTTGAAGAGAGTCATCAATGACCGACGAAGGAGAAACAAAACTCAATTTCAATAACAAATATATTTAGTTTGTTAAGAGTAGGGTTGCATTATTTACCAGAATTAGAATTTTGCTAAAAATGATGAATACGACTACTCTGGTCAATTAAACTAACGCAGCCTTGAAATACAAGACAATACTCGACGGCTTAAAGATAACTAGCGGCCAAGTTTAATTGATAGGAGCCTTAAAAATCCACACGGAAATTATGAACATATGCATATTCCAATTTTGTGCAGTAATTATGAAGTCCATGAAGAAGAGAGAAATCAAGATCAGTGACGATCCCAAACGATGGAGAAGAAAGACGGGGGTGTGCACAGCACAGAGCACACGAAAACAGAGTCGGCAGGGAGGACACACCTTGGAGCCATCAATCCCGAAGTGGAACAGCGTGATACCGTTGGAGGAGAGGAACCGCATGTTGGTGTCCGGGTATTGTTCTGGACAGAGATACCTGCATATTGAAAAGACACAGCGGAAAACACATGTTGAAAAGCTCGGGTTGGTCGATCCGTCGAACAAGACGAGGACAGACGGATGATGATGTGCAAGCGTGCATGTGGTAGGGGGGAGATATTTGTTTACTCACAAGACGGAGCGGAGATTGAGGGTCTGGAGGAATCCGAAGTTGGCGGTGTCGGGGAACCCGGAGCGGTAGACGCCAGCGTCCACCATGGAGAAGTTGAGCGGAGGGACCAGCAAGGACGACTCCCCTTCCTTTGGATCAGACCCCAGTGGAACAATTTTCTCATCTCCTCCTCCGTAACGATGCTGCCGACGACGACGATCCTCCTCCTCCCCCGCCACATCTCCGAAGCAGAGCGAATAGGAAGCCGCGTCGTCGATGTGAAACGACTCCGTCTGGGTGTTCGTCATCATCGTCATCGTACTATGTTTATCCTCCCTGCGGCGATTATATGTATATTCTCCGATGATCCGCCGCCACGGGCCGATGATGCGCATTCCACACACGTAAGCCCGGACGCCTTTGCTTTTAATTTATTTTATTTTAGGTATAATCTTTTCTTTTCTTTTCTTTTCTTTTACTTCTTCCAGATTCGAACATCCTCCCGAATATTCCTCGCCGTACTGCACATTTTTATTATTATTTAAAGATGGCTGCTTATTTTTCAGTAAAAATAACGAAAATAAGTCGTCTGATTTATCACAGGAAAATATATTATTAACATAATATTTTATATTTCGTACGCAATTTTTCATCGACGTCGTTATTTTTCATAAAGTTTTGGACATTAATATTCGTGCAGGATAAGAATCAATGAAAATAAAGTCAGTATTACATTAAATCAGTATTTCTAAAAATAATATTACTTTTAGATTTAATAATAAACTTGCGCGTCGATAACGTGTACTTGGATCGTTAAAAAATAACTTCCCCAGAATTAAAACAGACAAAAGTGGATATCAACTTTCGGCCGGGAAAGCTCCAAATCAAAAAGTGGTCGTCTGTGTTTGCCTGACGAATGAAATGATGGTACATATGTGATTTGGTAAGATACATCAACATGGATATAATATATGTAATTATATATCACGTACTTTACGAAACATATGTTAATGTTATTAACCTATTATATGATAAAGTTACGTAACACAGAAATAAAATATAATAGAGGATGAAGTTTAAGCACCACTTGGCGATGAATCCATTATGGAGTGTGATCGAAATGCTACGAGCCTTGACGCTTAGCTATATTTGCTGGCTGTGAATATTAATATCAGTATTTTTCTCGTTATGACATGATAAGTTATGTTAAATTAAAGAAATAAAAAACCCATGACAAAAAGTCACGAACTCGGGTTTGGCGGGAAAGCCCTCCCCACTTCACCGGCCGTCGTCCCCCCACCGTCGTCGTCTTCTTCTGTATCTGGAAACCCTAGTGGAACGTGGCAGGCATGCAGAATGCTCGCTCCTCCAACACGTGCGTCATCTTCGACGGTGGAATGATTTCTCCGTGCACGAGCTAATTGTCAGTTCTCACGACCCAACGATGGCCGGAATGATTTCACTCTTCCATTTTTCTAAATCTCTGGAAATAATAAACAATCCTCCACTACGTACCAGTGTATAGATGCGTTTGTACATAAATAAATGTATGAGCACACCGAGATGTTGATAAGGTGGCGACTGGAACCAGCCAGATCTGCTTGCTACTGTTGGTCGACGCCGTCGGGAAAAAATGGCTTCGAGTTTCCAGACCATTCCCATCGTAGGTTAGTACAACTCGATCTCGGACTTCCGTCTTCCACTTCGTCTCCTCGTTGTGCGAGCGTAATGGTGGTAATGCCGGCGTTGGTGATGCATGTCTTCATGATTTGCTTCGGTTCTGCAACAGTAAGTGGCTTGGTATCAGAACTGTATGTATCCTTTACATGGTATGCTATCAGATCCCTTAGAGAAGGTGGCTAACTTGTGATATACATTACACTGGCTAACATTTGACTGTTGATTCAAGTAAAAAAGCGTCGCACCGGCCAACTTCTTCCTATCTTGGGATGGTTGCGCTTGCAGTAGATGAACTAAGAGAAGACACCCCAAAACCAACGTGTAACCAATCGAACAAGTCTGTAAGCAAGGGAACATTGCATAGCTGGGCAGCACAAGCACCTGGTACTCGATCAGCTTCGATAGGGCTGGTATCAAGTTCTTGGAGCTCGCGAGAGATCGCCGGGAGAACCAGACCGCACCAAGAACGGCAGCTACAAGAGGGTGGAGGTGGATGAAGTGGAGAAGAAGAATGATGCCGTCACATTTAGAGTAAAGCAAGGTGAGAAGAATTCAACGTTGATCTATTACATTTAAGGTAAGGTAAAAGAGAGATCAATCTGAGCAGCAAGATTGATAATCAAGGAACAATTTAAGGACGAGATCGACGAATATACTGTGATATGACGTATCATAATACAAGGGGGGTCATCATCACCCACTTTTTTTTGTACTTTTTGGTGGACGTCATCCCACTTTACCCTATGAGAAAGAGGAGCAGATCCAGGCATGTTTGGGAATGCTGGTTACTCCTTATGGTGAGGGCTTTCATGTGGTTGCTCCCGCATGTTTGGTTGGTCACCAAAACCTTCAGAATCCGGTGGGGCTGGAAATGCTGATTCCCGCTGTGTCTTATGTGGGAGGGAGAATGAGGATGCCATGCCCTTTTTTTGGGTGGGGGTGGAGGGACGGATCAGAAGTGTTTGGGGGCATTGTCTTCTACAATGATTCAGGTGGAGGTGGCATCGAGAGATAATCTGGATGGAATCACTTCCCTTCATGGTTGAAATCTCACATAGCTTGCTCCTGACATTCATGCGAATTTCTGGGATATCTAGCTCTATGCGAATGAGGGTCCATGGAAGGCATTGCATCAAGGAGAAAATAGTTTTTCCTGCAAACAGTATGTTTTCTACGTACGGCATATTTTGGATTTTAGGGTAGCTGATGAGTGATTTCTTTCTTTCTTTTCCTTTCTTTTCTTTTATTTTCGTTTGGATTTATCTTCATCGTCGATCCTTCCTCAAACTTATGTTTCAATAAAATTTATTTTTATATGTTCAAAAAAGGAAGAGATCCATAAATAAATTTTAGGATGTGAAAGGAACCCTGATGCGAAAAAACAGAACAAATAAGTGGATACACAACATTAGATGAATGGAGTATGAAAGAAAGGAGTACTGTAGGCACGGTAAAAATAGTGAATGCCACTGGCCGCATCAGTTATTCACTGGTTGGTCATCCATATATTATGAGAAAGGAATAAAAACCTCTTGCCATTTTCATGCTTAAAATATGGCTGCTTCTAGAAGAGTGGAAGATGAAGTTGAGGAGGAAAGCAATAATTGACCCCCAGCCTGCTTTCTTTTATCTTTTCTTTGTGTGTGGCCTTCTATCTAACTTTAGACTCATTTGTTCTTTTGTAGACTCTTCTCGCAGGTGTGGTTTAATATCTACATTTTTTCCTTTAATCTTATCATCTCATTATAAAAAAAAGAAATCATGCTTAAAATATTATTTTTTGAAGAAAGGTAGGATCATGGTTAAAATATTTGAACCAGCAAATGAGAACTTTACCATTTCAGCCAGTGACCAAACCAATGTCGCAAGAGATTGCCTTCCATTATATCTCTGTAGATAGCAAAGATTCATATAGAAAAATGGTATATTTACGATGAAGTTATTTTGAGGTCAGAAATCAGAGTCGATCAAAAAATGGAGAATCTGGATTGTATTTTGACATGACTCTACTTTAGGAAAAGCATGCATTGGCTAAGTTATAATGGTGCTAATTTAAGTACCAAATGGCTGGTTTTGATATAAGGGTGTATAAAACTACATCATGCATTTAATGCAGTGTGATCTTTTGTTTCAGCGAACTCATTTGGAATACATCAAACTTTGTATCTATTTCTGGCCGTATGCACCTCCAGTATGGTGTTTTCACTCATTATCCAATTGTAGGGTAGCGGTGGTGGGTCTAGGTATTCCTGTGACATAAGTCAAAAGTTTATTTTGGTAGCTCTCTTTTGCAGAAAAAAGTCAACTTCATCTGGTTATCTTTTAAGTTTCAGTTTATCTAACTGAAATTAAAGTTTTCGTTGGAAACATTTCTGTTAGCAATAATTGGCTTTTAGCCGGTCTGATCATTTTTCTACTTTTCATTTTTTCAGATATAAGTCCTCTTTTGTCAAAATGTGACAATGCAAATGTGACTGAAGACAAAGATGTGCTGGAAGTTGTTAGATTGCTGCACCAAGCTTGTAGAGAGATTGGTTTCTTTTATGTGGTAATTTTAATAGGCACACCATATATATATATATATACACTATTTAGCTCATATGTATATGTAATGTGGAATGTGTGTTTTATGGTTTATACAGTGTACCTTACACCCTCATATGTTGATATCATCAGAAGTTTAAAGTTCAAATAAATTCTAAGAAAAATGTGAATGTAAGATATATGATAATAATGTCATAGACTCTTGATCAATGTTTAATAATAGGAAAAATGAGAATCTGATTTCATTCATTATTATTATTATCTAAGAAAACATCAAAATTCCTTTTAAAGTGAGGATTCTTATCATCATTTTCATTCTTCATGTTCAAACTTTTCTTCCTCCTCAACGACTCTTATCTTTGCCTCCTTTCATATATTCTCAAATTTTTTCCGTGTCCATTACCATGAGGACGTCCACGCCCACTTGCATTTCTATGAGGACCAGGACCATGTGTTGTAGAACTTGAAAAATGTTCTTCGATGGACAATCTTGTTGTAGGATCATCATCCACATCGCATTCACTTACATATATTGTTTAATCAATATGTGCTTGAATCAATCCACTTTTTCACAAACATATGCATCTGAAGTGCTCACTTTTTCTATCATCCTTTCACTACTATAACTAAGTTTGTCTACATGATACAATCATAGACTCTTTGAATTTTTCATTGAAATGTGTAGCGGTACTATTTGTTCAATCTTTATTATTCCAATTCTGTCTTCCTTTTAGTGTGAATTTAGTACAAGAAAATAAGAGAAAGTTTTTTTTTTTATTATAATACAAGACAAAGAATTTTAATGAGATGAAATAAGTAAAAAAATCAAACAAATGTAATGCTTTCCTACAAGTTCAAATTTGTTCCACTTTCTCTTACAACTCAAGGCAGTGTAACATAGTTTAAGTACTCATATGAAATTCTTCTTGTTAGAGTATACAAATGTTTTAGATTTATGTGTGTAATAGGTTTAGTCCCACATTATTAGAGTTGTAGTCATCCTTTCCTTGTAGCTTCTATGTATAGAAGTATTGTCTTTGTTAATGAATCACACTCAACTTTTACCATCTCAACATGATATCAGAACAAGATTGAGAAAAGTCTAGCTGAAGCACTCTCTACTATCACTTCTCTCCTCTCTCCCCTATCACCTTAACATGCTAGAGTTAGAGTTGCATTGTCTCGTGGATTCAATGGCTTTGCTGAAATCATTGTTGTATATTTGACTGTAATTGCATTTGGCACAACATTTTTGTCCATTGTCATCTACTGATTACAAGTGATAAATATATTTCAGTTATTGTAAGTTATGACAACTTACAAACATGATACAATATACACCGAATGAGTTTTGGTCTATAAGATGATATATTCTATCTTCTCTTTTACTAACATCTTATTTCAGTTATTTTGTTTGATATTCTTATTTACTATATTTTGACTCAAACAGAAGGGCCATGGTATTCCTGATTCTTTTATGAAAAGTGTGAGAGATGCTACACGTAGCTTTTTTGATTTGCCTAGTGAGGAAAAAGCAAAAATTAAGTTATCAGCAAGCACTGGTTTTCGGTATGTTGCTGCTACTGCTAGTGGATTAATTTAGCTTTTCTTTTTGAAGTTCAAAATTTGAATTAGGCATTTTCAATTTTTTTGCCAGAGGATATCAAAGAATTGGTGTGAACATAACCAAGGGCAAACTTGATAATCATGAAGCCATCGATGTAAGTATTTCTTCTATAATTATCTTAAACTTTGCTCCTTTCTAGGACTGTAGCAACATACTTGCGTTAAGTTTTGTTCCTTATTCAAAAAAAACTTTTGTTAGTTCTACAGAGAAGTAGAAACTGGAAAATATGGTCAACTTGGAGAAACTCTTGTAGGATATAATCTATGGTATGCTTTTTATTTTTCTTAAATCTATTATCCTTGATATATAAGTGACATTGCAAACTTCCAAATACATGAAATGTTCTGAACATATAGGAAATACAATCTTAGTATTGTTCCTTTTTCTTTGCAATGTCATGAGAACTAAAATCTTTTGTTTTTTTTCAGAAATTTGGTTAAATTTGACTGTATTTTGCTTAAGCTACAGAAGTTCATCTACTTGGAACACTGGAATAACTTAAAACAAGAAAAGCACAGACCTGCTCATTTATGATGTGATTAGAGCCAAAAGTTGCTATATAGAGTATTATTATATGGTGGACCTTTTGAATTGTTCACATATATTATTGGTTGTATTAAATCTCATTGAACTCGAAACTTAGTGAAGTAGACCAAGTTTATCCGAGGTCCATGTTCTTTACCTGCAAGCTCTTTTGTATTCAAAAGTAGACATTTTCAAAAATCATTATGGTAGAGAAGTCATTCCCTCTACTTCATGATGATATGCTGTAGTACCATATTGGCAAAAAGAACTAATAGATATATCTTAGGAATTAGTGTCACATTGGATGGATTATTGGATACTTCTTTAGTTTAGGGTGTATCTAACGAACCCTATTTATATGTATTCTTTATTCTCACTAGTGCTTAATGATCAATAATCTCTAACTTTCTTATGGTACCGGAGCATACAATGGAGAGAATAAAATGATGCCTGGGTAAAAAATAAGATAACAAAAAAATGAACGGTACAAGCTTGCAAGAATGTATTTGTGGGTACTTGTGTTTGTGTTTACAATGCCCATGTTTGGACTTGCTGAAGATCTATCTTTCTTACGCAATGAGTATGATTGAATGAGTCAAATGAATTGGTGTTGATTGAGTCCAACTGATCGATGTTTGTGCCTACTTGTGCTTGTGTCTATGGTCAATGCAATTGATTGTTGTTTGTGCTTGCATTTTTTTTTTTATACCTCAAAATAAATCTTGGAGAATCTTCGTCAAGTCATGCACAACATATGTCATTTGTGCATGTTTAGGAGAACCCATGGTTCCTAGTTGAGAACACAATATTTAACAAAATTAAAATAAGTAAATGTTGCATATCGGTGGCATAACTACTCCTGGAAGAGGCCTCTTTTTTGCTGGGCGTATTCACTTTGAAGTATAACAGCAATTTTTCTATGACTTGCTTCATCTAAGAATGTCGATGAACCCATGTGACATGTAGTACCAGAAGGCAAAACAGAATGATCTATGTTTCAACATTCTCTAATATTTGTTGATATTTTATGCACTATTACCAGTAGATGTTTAATCGACAGAAATGTTGAATGTTGTTGAAATATTCTTTCAGGCCTGAACATCCCTTCAACATGAAACCATTGATGGAAAAATATATAGACCTGCTTAAAGGTGCAGATTTCATACTAACATGCTTTTGGTAGCTTTAGTGTTTTTTTTTACTGTTTTTTATTGATTTTAGTTCGCTTGACAGAAATTTCAAGAAAGATAATGCGAGGAATGGCTTTAGCATTGGGTGGATCAGCAGACATGTTTGAAGGACAAAGAGCAGGAGACCCATTCTGGGTTATGCGCTTAATTGGTTATCCAGGTTCATCCAATCTAGGGATGCAGAGGGAAAATGTGGATGGCCTTGGCTGGTAATCTTTATTGCTGGTTTCTTTTTTTTCATTTTACTGCAAGTTGTTAATAATCACAATAACTAATAATTTTTATTTTCATGTGTATCTCTTCTATGCAGTGGAGCTCATACAGACTATGGTACGGTTACATTAGTCATACCTGAATGTACCAGGCTTTTTGTTTGTGTAATCTATTCCAGATGATACTCGTGTTGTTATTCTACATGCTAAATTTATTGTCTATTAGTTACCTATTCTTACTAAACAGTGTTTTGCATAAAAGTGTGTTTTAATTGGTTTATTTTGTCAGGCCTTCTCACATTGGTTAACCAAGATGATGACGTTCATGCTCTCCAGGTATTATTAGTTTGAAGAAGTTAGTTGTATTAAATTTTTACAGATTATTACGAATTTACATCTCTACTTGTGTAACTTGCATAATTATTTCCTTCAAAAAAAAAATGAATCATTAAGAACTACCTCATATGGTCAGTAAGAATTGAGAACTTTATTGTTGTACATAGGAAGTTGAAAGTGGAAACACCTCACCCACTTACCTCTGGATGAAAAGAACGCAATATATGAAGGCTGGTTTGCAGATAACTCAACAATCGTTCATTATCAAAAAAATGTGTCTTTATTTATGGTTTTTTAGCTGAAAAGAAGTTGATTCTCACTGATAATAAACAAATCTATTAAAAAGAACTTAACTGTGCGGCTCAAGCTAAAAAAGGGAAAAACAAAAATCAGTAGGGGCTGAAAGCGTTTTCCCAGCTCCCAAGACTGCCTTCTGCATAATAATATACAATTTCTTCAAGAATACTCCTATATCCATGGAAAATAGCATCATTCCTGTGAAACCAGATGAACCAATATACCACATGATATTGCCACAACTTTTTTGTGGCTGATCTTGCCTTTTAATAATTCATGGAAGAATTTCCCGGGAAGAAGAAACTGATCTGAACTGCATCCTTTCTGGATCACTTCTGGTAGTAAATATTTCCAAAATGTGCCACTGGCTTCATAAGTGAGGAGATGTCTATGGGCAAGGATTTCCAGTACAAGAATTACCTCTCATGGCTGGGCATTGGTGGCAAAGGATACAGCTTTCTGGACAATTTATACCTGGTATTAGCAATGGACACTGGAAAAACTTACCTGTGAAGTAACACATCCAGCATGAAAGGAGTGGGTTGAGCTAAACAGTGGTATTGATCAAGGAATGAAGTATCAGTATCATATCAATATTGGTCTCCCAAAAAAGAAAATGTATCAAGAATTGAGGATCATATCGGTAGAAATATGATACTTATGTGAAACAACTAAAAATTCTAAATTTCAGCTTGAAACTCAAGGATAAAATAATATAAACTATGATAAATAAATAAAAGCACCCAGATAAATTTTTTAGGCAATTATTACATATAAAATGTCAATTAAATAGAGATATAGTAGTCACATACATAAAAAAGACTTAAATCATGTAGAAATAATAAAAAAAGTCTATACTGTCAAATTATTTAAAATATAATCAAAATAATATCAAGATCGCTTCCAAATTGAATGCCTAGGATGGTTGCATCCTAGTCTTTGTTATGTCAGATATTGTTGAAACAGTTAGTTGCACATCATTTGTTCCCTTCACACCATGTTAATGGCTCCATGGCATTTGAGTGATATAATCTGTATGATACTCTTAATCCATTGGTAATATTCTGAATTAGGCACATGTATGAGATATACCATCTATGAGAAAGGCCAATATACAAATTGCTGCATTTGTTGCAAAACGATAGCCACAAAAAATTCCTTAATCTCACTATGAGGTTGATAAAATCATTGTGTTAATTATGCACTAGGTAATAAATCCAAATTTAAAAATTTTCGAACTATTATAAAGTAGTGAGGTTTTATATGATTCGTTTGTTCTCAATGACTTTTCCATCGAAAACAATTTCTAGACTAAATAAAGGATGATAACTTTATGAAAATTTCTGGCCTAGATATGGGCTGATAATTTTCCGCAGAGTTCAGAATACAATTACTCTTAGTGCCTGATGTATTTCCTTAGGATCTACACAAAAGTTTTGGTATTCATGAATGTGTAAAACACAGGTGAGAAACAAAGCAGGAGAGTGGATATCTGCAATTCCAATTCCTGGTACCTTCGTTTGCAACATTGGCGATATGTTGAAGGTTATCTTTCATCCTATTTTCTCTCAGTTGCCTCCTCTCTTTCCACTTTCCAGTACACATGCCATATATTCTGACTAATATGCTATGAGATTTATAGGTTTGGTCCAATGGAGAGTATGAACCAACATTGCATAGGATAAACGACTCTTCCCAATACAGGGTTTCAGTAGCATTCTTTTACGAGGTCTGTATGCTCACTTTTCTGTATCCCTTTCAAAATTTCGTGAATTTTGCTTCTGACTGCATTTATTGTATGAATAGCCAAACTTTGATTTCCCTGTTGAGCCATTGGAGATTTGTAAAGAGAGAGCAGGTGGGATTGCGAAATTTGATAAAGTTGTGTACGGGGAACATCTGATTAGAAAAGTTCTCAACAATTTTGTTGATTTGTAATTTTGATCTGGCTGCTCCCAATAACTCTGTAGAAGAGTAGCGACAATCTTCAGCAAAACTAGGCATTACTCTTCCACCCCGAAATTCTTCATGCCAATGAAGATGAACGGATAAGTTAATAATGTCCCTGGTAAAATTTCCTGTTCCAGGTCTGCTGTAGGTTTTTCATGCAGTACCATACTTGAAGTGGACATAAGGTACTTGTGGTTCTTGTAGTTTTTGGTGCACCTTTTTATCACTGTTTTCTCGTTCTGCAAGTGCCAAACCTTTTCTTCTTTAGTTGAGCTGTGGCATGTTTGATTTGCACATAAAAAGAAATTGGATCGAAACTCAGCCGAAGTTGGTGGATTTTTCCATCAGGACACAATGGGTCTCAGCTGAAGTTGGTGGGCTTTTAGTTTGATTCTGTCTGAGACCGAACGATGAATCAAATCATAGGAGTTTGTTTGTTGATGAAAGTCTAAAAGTAGTTGTTGAAGTAAATGAATTAGATGATAGAATCATAATGATTAATCTTGTATTAGGAGGAGAGATAGCTAATGTTATTAGTTCATGTATACTACAAGTAGATTTAGAAGATGCTGTAATAAATGTTTCAAGAAGGCATGGATAATTTACCATGAAGTTTACTAATTAGTGAAAAACTCCAAAATGGAGGAGATTGAAATGGGCATGTTGTAGAACAAAATATGGGATATGAGAGAATTTATAAGAGATTTCAATTTAGAAATAGAAATGAAAGAAACACAACTTTTGATAGCAAATACCTATATTATAAAGAGTAATATTTACTTGCGTTTAAAAGTGTACTAAATGCTTGCCAAGTAGTTTTTTTTTATAAAAAAATAGATCAAAGAATGTGTGGGGTTGTAAGGTTATACTAAGAGAGAATTTAATTACACAACGTAAGTTGTTAGTATTAGATGTTTGAATTATAACTTGGAGCAAAAATAAAATACATAAGGATATAAGAATTTAAGTGGTGGAATCTAAATGGTGAAAAACAAGTAATATCTAAAGCTAAGTGGTAAAAAAAAGAAATATGAAAACGAGATGGTGAAGAACATATGGTTTGAAAGATCATTTGTAACCTAGGGGAGTCTAGCAAGATAGTATTGCAAGGTAAAAGAAAAGTTAGGGATGGAATGATGCACACAAAATAATGAAAAATGAAGAAATATTATAAAACCTATCATAAATGCAGAAAAGTATTCTTGTTATCATAGTCAGGACATATTTCTTAATGTTGAAATCAATGGTTCACATTGATTCCTAAATTAAAGACAATGATCTAGCTTTTTCAGAAATAAAAAATGAAACACCCTAAATCTTCCTTCTGAAGTCTTAGAAACACTTTTCTGAATCCAAAATCCATTCAAATCAAATCCAAGTGATCTAAAATTACTCCCACTAGAAAGATCATGTGATCTGCATTGCCTGAATGTCAGGTTTCATGCCAAATCAACAAGCATGCACCTTTCCTCTTACCATGGCCCATAGAACCCTAGCTGTGTTGCATTTATTCCAGGTGAGTGTGGCAATCATGGATGGTAGATTTTGTAGTGGTCATTTTAGTTTTAATTTGCCTTTTAGTTGTTGTCATACATCACCCCTCATTGATTGGAACAAATATGGAAGAGTTTGGATCATTGGATTCGCTAAAGAGGGTGAATAGTAAAGATTAAGAATTTTATACTAATGATGAATAATTAATCACAATTGTAGTGGGGATTGTGGTAAAAACAATAAAAAGTACACAAGGTACTCTTATAATGGTTCGCTAAATTAGGCTGTCCATTCCCTAGGTCTCCCACTTGAACATCAACACTAAATCCAATCTTATTTTAGGCCAAGACCAACACATCTTACACTTTCCTCTACCACCAGCAAATACTCCTCATAGCCCAAGGAGCTGAGTTTTGATCCAACTTCAAACTTTTGACAACTTTAAAGCCTATCCCCTGCAAGAGTGCTTTTTGAATTGGATGATGTGAGTGAAATGTACAAGTGAATTTAGCAAGCTTGGTGAGAGAGTTCATGAACTTTCTAAGTGAAAATTGAGTGAAAGCAAGAGAGTAGTTGGAAATTGAATACACAGACGAAAGATTTAATTGAAGGAAGTTGAATGGTGTGTGTTTATAGATAATTGTTTTGTGGAATGGTGTGTGTTTATGATGATTGTTTTGTGGAAGCCTCAAAATGATGTTAATTCAAAAACCTTAAGTGTTATTGACATGAAAACACACAAAAGTGTTAACCTTTACAAAATAAAAACACTTGTACTTATAAGGTGGAGAGTAGGATTTCAAAATATAGAAAGTTAATTTGTTAGAATCTTCATAAGATCGACATGTTATTTCTAAACTTGATATGTCAAATTTTAAATTTTGATCAACTGTATCTTAAATCGGCATATGTATGGAAACTTCAAATTTATTATTTTGCTCCTTCTATTCACAAATCGATGTACCATTTCATGTATCAATTTGTTATTTTTTAAATAACTATAGGTTGTTATCTAATTGGTACATAAAAGAAAATTTTGGATCATCTGATCTTCAAATATTGTCAAATATTCATCTACAAAATGATATGTTGTGACTCCATTGAAATGTCACATGTTCATTCTTGATAATCTCAAGAACAAACACTGTACCGTCTTTCTAAGCTCACCTTTCATTTACTAAAAACCTATATTACCTAGTTCAACAATACGATATGTCGGTAATATAATCAATATGTCATTTAGTCTTTTTCACCTATAAATGATTAAACGGTATACTGTTGACTAGTAATGATATACCATTTTCTTTAGTTATTCCCAACCCATCTCCAAATAAAGTCTCATGTCACTTGGTTGCTTGGGGAATCCATTGTTGCTGGTCCTTTGAGCTTTAATAGCCATCCTTGTTAAGTAGGTTTTATTAGAATCGATTTTGTTGAGTATTTTATTTTGATGATGTATATTAAACGAATGTAATTATATTTATTTAATTACTATTGTTTTTAAAAGTAAATTAAGAACATCAATTAATACATAAAAAATTTACTGATATAAATACTTGTCTATATTAGATATGAAATTATACTAAGTTAAATAATTAGTTATTAAGTTATACTAACTTTTTATTTAACTAAATATTAAGTTAATGTGTGTTTTTATTGTAAAACATGATATGTTTTAAAGTTACATTTTTTGTATCATGTACAGTGCATGTTAAGACAACTCGTTAAATTAGTATTTTATTTGTAAAAAGGTCGCGTGAGAATTCGTTAAGTTATAGGCTTAAAGATTAAAATAGGTCACGTGAAAACTCGTTGAGTTAGTGAACGAAATGTTAAAATGAAAAGACGATCTCGTTACGTTAATATTATGCACGTAGTGAAATTAAAGTTTACGAATGTTATATTATACCACGTGAGTTACACATGTTTAACTCGTTAAGTTAACTTAACTATACGTGTTGAGTTGCTATATTGAACATTAAGGTAACACGTTAAGTTAGCGTTATAAATTTAAAGTTATTATTATTGCACATGGTAAATACCTTATTGTAAAAATATTTATTTATTATTAGATTAGTGAGTTATAAGGAATTTTTCAGAGACTTACAACTGTAACTATCCAAAACTCAAACTATTTTAGATGAGTTAGCATCTAACCTTTTGAAAGATAACTTAAGTTACGTTTCCAGGTCACGACACATGTCTCACTAGTTTTATGGTAAAAAAATATTTCGGATACTTTAAAAACTTAACTATCTGATACTCAAACATTTTTCAATGAGTTAGCATTTAACCTTTCGAAAGATAAGTTTAGCTGGTTCGTTGAATTATCAATAACACAATGGAGTTGATTCGTTGAGTTAACTATAATACTACAAAGTTGATTTGTTGAGTTAACTATAGTACATGTCATGTGATTTGGCACATGATAAACTTATTAAGTTAGATACGTTAAGTTATAAATCTACTTGTTTTACTCGTTTAGTTAATATTAATACAACAATTTGTTATTACATTTTATAAAAAAATTTAGACAAGAAAGTTTATTTTATAGGAAATTTTTCAGAGATCTAGGATTGATGATTAAAGAAAATTCGAAAGGAAAATATAGGTCAGAACATGTGTATTTCGATGAAGGAAAAAGAGAAGACGTGAAGAGTAAAAAATTGATTATGGTTAAATGTGGAAGATACGTATGAAATGAAGATACAATATAAAAAATATAGAATTCTCGTTGATCAATCATTCTTGCATACCAAATGAAATATATTTTCAAAGATCAAAACAACTTTTCGAGGAAAAGCTCTCAAATAGAAGAAAATTTAGTGAAGAAGAGAAAAATATGTCACTGAAAGATTTGAAAAATCAAAAGAAATCAAATTTGGTGAAGTAAAGAAAGTTAGATATTTGTCATTGAAGAATTGCAGAAGTTTAAAATCTCAAACAGAGAGAAATGTTTTAAATTTCATAAATTAGTTTTCTCTATTTGTAATCATGAAATTGATTAGATGAAACATAATATCGTTATATAATTGCATCTACAATTTCTGAGAAGAACTGAATTGTATATTGTAATTGAAACTTTAAATAAAATGATTTGATTAAAATAGTGTCTCGATTTGTTTTTAATTTTGAAGCTTCAATTATACTTAAAAATATTGAAAAACGCAATTCATCTTCTTCTTGTGTAGTCATTTAATCTTACAAATTTACTTTATTAGAAAAGAGTGAATGATAAAGTTTGATTAAATTAAAAATGTTTTGGATAAAATGATATGTCACTAATACAATTAGTATGTTGTTTAATCCTTTTCATCTACAAATGATCAAATAGTGTACTGCCGTTTGATAATAGTGTATCATTTTCTTATCTAAAGACTTTAATTATTCACTGTACACCATAAAATAATATGTCATTGAACTTAAGAGTATGTTGAATTTCAATGACTTAGATAAGTTTCTATATAATCAATAACAATATATTAATTTATGAATTGGTAAGTCGTTTTCAATGATAGTACATAAAATATTTTAAGTCGTTGCTAATGCATAAATTTTATCTAAATGTATATTATTAAGTTATGTTTTATCAAAATCCCATGAAAAAGGATTTTTCTAATAGATTTGTTAGAGCGATTACTTGATGAGGATCACAATGTGTATGTTGGGCCTAGACCTAAACAGGGATGAAGCTTTTATGATAATGTCATCAATGCATATGCTAACTTCTCAATTGGCAAGTCGCCTTGTTGGTCATCTTGGTGATAGAATAGAATTGCAGATGTGGGCTTTTAATCACCGTCCCTTGCACTACTACTGCTGCAACCATTCTCGCTTGAGTTGCTCTTTCAGTGTGTCAGTGAAGAATGGTGTACGATATTTTAATCAAGCAGGAATAAAGAGACCACCAAATATAATGCAACTCATGCCAATAGAACGTTGCAAATGTTTCTGCCAGGCCAGGCCAGGCCATCAACTTGTTGATATCTTGTTATCTGCTCTTAAATAACATATTTCATCAACTTAGGCCTTCATATTCCTGCCGTTTCCCAGTTTTTATTAAATAATCTCAACATTCCTAAGACCCAAGGGCATAATGATTGTTAGTATTCTTACTTGGTCTTGAATAACATATCATCAATGTAGGCATTATTTACCAGCTGCTTAGCAAATATTTTCTGCACCAATATTAGGTAAATAACCCCAACTTCTTAAGGCCGAAGAGCATTACTTACTCGACGGTGAATATAAATTGATCTCTAAGGTTTATCATTCAAAACTAATTAATAGTCAGTAAAAAAAATTATCATCAAATAAATTCAAGTTCATCCTTATTTTAACGAATGTAAATATTTTTTGTTTATTTAAGACTTATTTATATATTTATTATAAATATTTAAATAGAAACTTCTTTTAATGTCACGTAAAATTTTAAATTAAAATAAATCAGCAAGGAATAAAAAAATTCATAATCAATCTTACCCTGGACGAGGAATTTTTCCAACATGCATCACGTGCAAGGCCCGGGAGCTGACAGGCGTCTCCGCCACCCTCCTCTGTCCGTGATCGTTCTGGTTTGTCCCATCTCCGATCCCTCCCTCACCACCATTGCCCTTCTCCTTCGTCCTTCCACGAACGGGCGATGCGCCGCCACCCCCTCCTCATCCTACTACTTGCGGCGGCATTGACAACTGCTGCTGCTGCGGCCGCCGTTGGTGATGGTGAGCACAACGAGAACGAGACCGAAGAAGCGGAAGACGTTGATGTTGCTGCCCTGCTGGCTTTCAAGTCCACGGGCGATCTTGACGGCCGCCTACACTTCCCAACCCCCGCACGCAACTGCTGCCGGTGGCAGGGAGTCCAGTGCTCGGAGGACGGCCGGGTGACCAGGCTGGTGCTGGAGAACCTAGGGCTCAGGGGGAGGCTCGTCTTCGTCAACAACGATACGGATGCCACCGGTAGTAGTGGTGATGGTGGTGGTCGAGGTGGGAGGAGGAAGAGTGTTTTGTATGAGCTCCGTGTCCTGTCCCTCAAGAATAACTCTCTCGGCGGACCCATCCCCGACCTCTCCTACCTGCACAACCTCAAGGCTCTCTTCCTCTCCGACAACCTCTTTTCCGGATCCATCCCCACCTCCTTCCTCGTCCTCCACCGCCTCCGAACCCTCGACCTCTCTTACAACCGCCTCAGCGGCCCCGTCCCCGCCTTCAACAGCTCCTCCCTCATCTCCTTCAACGTTTCTGCCAATAACCTCTCCGGTCCCGTCCCCCCCACCGCGATACTCCTCTCCTTCGGCACCTCTGCCTTCTCCCGTAACCCTGCCCTCTGCGGCACCGCTGTCAGGAGGGAATGCAACAACAGCAATCGCTACTTCTTCAGTCCTTCTTCTACCGTCCCCTCTTCGGTTGCTCCCACGGAAGCAATGGCGGAGCGAGGAGGTCCGTCGACCTTTGCCGCAGGCAAATCCTCATCCCACAAGAACGATAACAAAAAGTCGGCTGCAGCAACAGCTGCTGCTGCTGTCTTTACGGTCGGGGCGCTTCTGGCGACAGGTCTTGTGGCCGTCCTGCTGCTGATCAAGATCAAACGGCGCAAGCAGGAAAGTATCCTGTCGCCCCACAAGGGCGTCGCAGAAGGTGCAGCGACCGTGGATGCGATGGAGTCGCGCAGTGGAGAGAACGGCCCGGGCGGCAGAAGCAACGACCTCGCAGCTGCGGCCGCCATCTCGGAGGATAAGGCGAAGAGGCTGGGGAAGAGTGGGTGCTTGGTATTCTGTGCCGGGGAGCCGTCCGTCTACACTCTGGAGCAGCTCATGCGGGCGTCTGCGGAGATGCTGGGCAGGGGAACCGTGGGTACCACCTACAAGGCTGTGCTCGACAACCGCCTCATTGTCACCGTTAAGAGGCTCGACGCCAGCAAGATGAGCACGCCGGGAAAGGACGTCTTCCAGAGCCACATGGAAGCCGTGGGCAGGCTTCGGCACCCGAATCTTGTGCCTCTGCGGACCTATTTCCAGGCGAAGGAGGAGAGACTTCTCGTCTACGACTACCAGCCCAATGGAAGCCTTTACGCTCTTGTGCACGGTATGTAGTAATGGCTCTCGATTCTATGTTTAAAAAAAAAGGCATCCGTGGATTCAAACTACTACAAAGATCCCTAATTTTGAATTCAAACAACTTTGTCAGTTAATCAATTATGATAAAGATATACACTTGTATTAACAAAGATCTCTAGATTTGAATTCATGGTATGTTTCAATTAATTTTATTGTTTTCCCTTTTTAGGTGTCATATGATTTACGCTAGTAGATGATCATGCCCTGCCCAAATCTTTTAGTCAACATAAGCTTTCCTTTTTTTCGGTAGGGTGGTTGTTGTTTTCCAAATGTTCAATCTCTGTCTTTATTTTCAAAATTCAAATGTTTATTTTTTTTGAAGTTTCCCTAAGTATACACTTCACATCACAAGGAAAACATGTAAGGCAGTAGATAATTATATCTCTTTTTATGGATTTCTTTTGTAATTTTGGTATTTTCTTAATAGCACATGTAAAACTGTTTTTATAACGCAATTCACTGATTTGTAATAAGATTTTCTATTTTATTTTCATGGATATTATTATTGCAATATATGTTATTTTATTTTTTATAAAATATTATTTTCTAGTATTTTGATTACAAGCTATATATTAGCAAATAATATTACAAAAAACACAAGTTTGGAATACCATTATAAAGAATTATTCACAAGTTGTTGATATTACCAGCAAATGGTATTTACCAAAATCATTAAATTTGAAATTTTATTAAAAAGCTCGTCACAAGTTTCGTCAATGATTCAAGGTTCGTAAACAGTATTACAAAAATTATAAGTTTGGAATAGTATTTTAATAATAGACACAAATTATATATGCATTAGCAAGAAACATTAGAAGACATGACAATACGAAATTTCTATTTATGTACAACAAAAATAAGATAAACATTACTCTATTAACAAACAAAATAATGAAACTATAATAAAAAATGGTTCCGGATGTTACAAATAATGAAATTCTAACAATTAGGTTTACTCTTTGCATTACAAATGCATTTATGATGATGAGAAACTGTACTCCACAACAATCACAAGTAAATCAATGAGCTCCAAGTGTAGACAATGAAGATACATAAGGAGGTGGCGACACAAATGTCCAAGTCAATGAACAAAGGATGTTGTGAAAATGCAGGGTAGAGTATGACAAGATGGTGGCACAATGGTGTGGGAGGCATGAACGTGCTAAAGAAGAAGATGACGATAAAAAAATTGAGTAAGATGAAATAGAGATGTACGAAGAAATGACAAAGTGAAGGTATATGAAGAGATAGGTTGCGGTGATGCAAACGAGCATTAGTGGATTTTGTGGGTTTCAGTGGCAAAGTTGCCAGTGGTAATGTTGTGGATCTAGGAGGAATAGGATGTGTGGGTCTGTGGGATGTTGGGGATTAGGGTTTCACATTGTTTGGTTTGGTTTGGTTTGTTTCATGATTAGGTTCTAGCTTGAACCATGAAACAAACCATATTTATCAATTCTCAAGAAATTAGAATAGTCTTGAACCTATTATGAGTTTAGAACCAAACCAAACTGAATTGAGCCATTCAAAAGTTAGATTGATTCTGCTTCAACTGTTGTTTCTCAACCTAAATAAAAAAAGATTCAAATTCAACTATACAGGATATATTAAAAAAAATATTCGTGTGCATTCCCACATTAATAGTGTCATATATATTTCTACTTTGAATTAAAATAAATGATAGAATTTATCTTTTAATATCACAAGGACACAAAATGACAAAGTAGAGTTGCTAGAGTTTGATTTTTTTGGATTGGATAGCTAAGATCATCCAACATCCAATGGTTCAAAACAATACTAAGTATTAAAATATTATACATAAATAAATGTATTAATATAGTCATTAATTTTGGTCTGGTTAATCATACCTTCAATGGAGAACCAAACTGACAACAGTGGTTATAAAGATGAAAATTGAATTGAACCACTATAATCCTCTTAGCTAAACCAAACATAAAAAATGGTTTGGTTTGATTCAATTAACAAATTCCAATAGTTCCATATACTCTCCTATTGTTGATAATGAAATGGTGGCTGAGTAATGGGGAGGTTGGGAATGAGTGATAAAGGGGGATTTGGTGTGAGTTTAATTGTAGTGAAGGATTCAGTTAAATTGTCAACGCACTTAATGGGATGTGGATCACACAGAATCGTGGATGGATATTGAGTTTCATTTTTAAAAATATAATTTTTTTTTCCTAGCTTGTTTTGTAATCTGAATCAATTCAAGTAGTTAAGTTGACCATGGTTATATGGTTGAGCCTAACCTACAAACAAGGATTGAATTGCTGTTGGTTCATTATATTTATTTTCGTAATTTATTCATGTATTTCATATTAGTTTGACATTCTATAAGATGCTAAGATGGCCGATAAATGACTCTCGTTTACATTAAAGTCCAACATGATGGAGGATTTTGCCTGTTAGGAGGTGCATTTTTATAAAAGAAATGGACTATGTACACCGTAATGTGGTATTTGCAACTACATGTACAACTGTTCGAAGCCCTTTTTTTCTTTTACGAAGGTCATAGGTGGGACAGATTTTAACTTAGTGTATTAAAAACAGATGCAAACACTGAAAACACAAGAGGCTGGAAAAATGAAACATGTAGATGAAGTACAAAAACTTTCATTCAAACTCTTTTTTAATAGTACCAATCCTTTTCCATTGTTTTTCTTCTTTCAAATTTTCTCCTTGGTTATTACTTCAAAAGCATACATGTGCTTGTAAACTTATATGGATGCAAATGGTAGTTTATAACTAAATCAAATCTAAATCCAAATCCACTATTTATCACATCATTGCATTTCATTACAACATAAGGTAATTGCTAACTCTTGGAATATCAAATATTTTTTAATCGAAATAAGAAGCTTTGAACTATCAAACAATCTTAGTAAAGCTACTTCTCGCCTGATTGCTATGTTAAATGCCTGTCATGGTTTTTGAAGTTGAATTTTACACTTACACTTGACGACAACCTAACTTAGTGGGATATAGAAAATTTTCACCATTAAAGAATAGGTTGGCTGCCATTGTGTGGTTCACTTGTATTTATTTTTCTGTTATAATTTTTTTGAATTGTTGGCTGACCATAATTCAGCAAGTTTTTTTTTTTTATTACATTGTGTTCACATGTGACTTGCAAGTGGAGGATTTCCATTGTATCTTATTTTATGAAGTTAAGTAGAGTATTCGAGCTTCAGTTTTGCCTAGACAAGCTCAATTTTATATCTCTAGCTGTTGAGAAATTTCTTGTTTGAAAATCAAATATTAATCTTTCTACCATGCATCTCACGATTCACGTGGCAGGTTCGAGGTCAGTACGGCCCAAGCCCCTTCATTGGACTTCATGTGTGAAGATAGCAGAAGATGTGGCACAGGGGCTTGCTTACATTCATCAAGCTTCAAGGTTGGTTCATGGGAACCTGAAGTCTACTAATGTCCTTCTTGGGTCCGACTTTGAGGCCTGCATCACTGACAACTGCCTTGCGTTCCTCGTCGAGCCATCAGCTGAGGAAGATTTGGGACATCGAGCACCTGAAGCTCAGGACTCAAATCGCCACCTCACACCTAAGTCTGACATCTATTCTTTTGGCATCCTGCTGCTTGAACTTCTTACCGGAAAGCCTCCACCACACCACCACCCATTTCCGGCTACCACAGACTTGCCAGCTTGGGTCCAGTCGGTTAGAGAAGACGACTGTGTTGAAAATGAGAAACTTATGATGCTTGTTAATGTTGCTTCTGCTTGTGTGAAATCGTCTCCTGAAAGACGGCCAACGACATGGCAGGTTTTGAAGATGATTCAAGAGGTGAGGGAGGCTGAAATGGAGGAAGATAACACTGACTTGGATTCTCCCGGAATGAACTGAGTCAGGAGGTCTAGTAGTTCCCATTTTGAATTCGACTGTGTTGCTCTTCTTTTCACAAAATCGGACTCAAATACTGCAGATTTTTAGACGGTAGTTGGGCTGTTCTCGTTTGTTCATGCGTATAATAGAATCGTGCAGTTGACAAGTGCAGTCACTGACCGATGTCTTTCACAAGTGTGCTTGCTTGTGATAAATGAAGGTACCATGTTTAAGTCAGAGATGTATCCAATGTTACAGACAATCGGCGGTTTCTAGATTATTTTAGGCCATTAGATCATACCAAAGGACGGACACCGATGGGCGGCTCTACCCACCACTCCTATGCTCTCCGTTTCCATTTCTTCCTGGCCTATTAGAATACATATCCCACGCCTACTGACCACCGCCTCTTTATCGGTAGTCAGAGACTGGTGTGATCAACCTACGGGCATGTATTTGATTTTTGTTTAGCCTTTTTCAGTCTGTCTTGCATTTAGTAGGCATGTATTTGTTTACCCTTCGTATCTTGTTCGTTTTATCGGTATGCTCTTAAGTACTTGTAATTGTGATCCAGAACCGACGGCCTTTCCGTGGAAACTTAACACCTTTCTGTGGTAACCTTCACGAGCAATTGTTCTTTCTTAGATGAACAGTGACTGATTTGTTCATCGTGATAATCAGCAAGCCGGTCCTTTTGGATGAAATGAAACGCACATCCAGGCTCCTTTCTTGCCACCTACTTTCCAACATAATGGTAGTCAATAAAGTTTTTTTTTTTTGACTGCATGACTAGATTTGTAGTTGAGCATGTTGTTCCTACATTATCACACACCAAAAAATGGAAGGTTCCAGATGCGGAATACGAAGATTTGTAAAAAGGCATCTTTATTCATCACTTCATTTCTTCTCCTGCTATGATGGAAGAAGATATTCGTGAATCAACCGTAAAAATGCAGCATCCACCCTGCTGCGACTTATGATGATCGCGATTAGATGCCGAATAGGCGTTGAAAAGTTTTACGACATTTATCCATGCCATTTCCCCCAATACAATACTATAAAATGCAATCTATTTTCAATGAACGAAATACGAACGAGGTCACAGGTTCACGAAGCCAGTTTACCAAGTCCTTATCTAGAACATTCATTTGACTTAACTTTTCTTTTTTGGTAACAGCTGATATAACATATCAGGTTACAAAATCATGTGATCTCAAATGAACGAAGGCTACGAATACCATCAAGAAATTTACTCTTTTAATTACGACTCAAATTGTCATGTCATCTGAGTCGTTAGTCTTCAAGGTTTGATATGGCACCTTTTAAGCGCTTCTCATCAACCATTTGCATATTGTCAATCACCTTTACTTGTAGAATGAAAATTTGCAGTTGTGTTTTTGACAACTCAGGTTGGAAGGGGCAAAATAGTATAATAAATGTGATTAGATAAATTTTACCATCATATGTTTTTTATCATTTCTATTTTTTAATTCGACTTGTGTGAATTTAGCTTACCTATGCTGTCAATTCTCTAATTAACATTAACCTATGTTTCTTTAAACCAATTCCTCTATGACCACGTTTATGCATAAGATTGGTGAGATGATGTAACATCCCTTAAACCTATAACAAAGTAATTCATTAAATATTTATACATTTACCTATTGGACCCCTACCAGTCTGTCCTTGTAATACATTTTTTGGATGGCCAAGGTTTTCAAGATCTACAAATCGTTGTTCCCAATTCCTGCCATCCACTACGCTTACCTTGTACAACCATTGCCGGTCCGAGTTATTGTAAACTGATATTTGCTAGGGCAATTATAAATATCAACATTTAATAAAATATTAACTTAACATTAACCATTACATCTTATTAAACTGACTGCTCAATTGCACAACTTCAATGATCTTCGATATGACCGTGAGTCTTAAGATTTAGCCAATATTTATTGATAGGTTAAGATAAAATACTACTTATAACAAGAATCAAATTAAGAATTTCTAGAAATCTTCAGTAAAATTGACACCTAATCCAGACAACCAAGTGCTGCTCCTGCAAGTTCACACATTTCTTCAAAACCCAATTGTTCTAAAAGGCCTCTAGAACTCCCTCTCGACCCTTGGACCTCTACAATTCCATACAAGCAACCCAACACTCACACCCAAATTCACCTAATTTCCGAGAAATACTGATTTCCCCCCAACTTAAACTCATTTGAAAACGAATCAAACGAGCCTAAATTGGTGAGATCTTGGCATGATTTTGAAATCGTTTTTATCAATCCCTAGAGACACCAATTTTCACAATCAATCGACATCCTAAGCCCTGACAAATGTCAGAATAATGTCTCAAAAAAGTACTCTAGACCAGGCATGGATTTCATGAGTGGGAACAAACAAGCATGGATTCTAGGAATGGAATCTAAGCATGGTTCCCAGGAAGTGAGTGGATACACTGTGTGGTTGATACGGTATTTTAGAATACATTTTCTCGGAGCACGTTGAGAACTCACCTCCCGTAACTTGCACTCCTCCAGCACCTATAGCCCCTAGCATCCATTTCCACCTCCAACTCTCTCTTCCCCCTTAGGTTTCCTCCCCACACTTGAGGTAAACCTGATCCCATGTCCTTGGAGCTTCTGGAAGGTTCAAAGGTACAGCATTAAGCAGTGAGAGAGGTTACCAGGCATTTGAAACCAAAGAGGAGTTTCTCTCCATTGAAGTAGGCCACAGACCCTCTTCTCTTTGTCAATTTGAGTGAAATTCAACCTACTCCAGCCCTCTTCATTGTTTTTTTGGCCTAGTATTGCTGAATTTCATCTAAGCCAGCTTCACCACAGTAATTTGTGCTGCTGATAAGCTGCTCAATCCAAAATGACACTTGTTAATATAGGTCATCAAGGAATGCAGTGTGAACCCTATTATTCCTTTTAGGAACGATGCACAAACAAAATTTGCATATATTAGACAACTGAAACAATATCCATGTCATGCTGAGAAGTTTTGCTCCTTTTGGAGGCTGAAGGTGCTTCTAGGCCAGGCTGAAAATTTAAAGACACGAATTAAACTATATATATATTAAAGTTATAAATTTATAATAAGAATCAAACTGACTAATCAAATACCATCCATTTACAGTGCGAAATGGGTGATTAGCAGATGCTCAGCTAGTTGTACACCTCTATGCTGCAGAATAAGTGATCTTCCAAAGCTCTAGATCTTTACCTCGATCATACCCTTTCACATACTGGGGGATCTCAGTAGCATCAATTTGCTCGCCCACAAAACATTGTGATCTACCGTTTAGCTCATAGCATCCTAAATTGATACAATAATGATCTTTATATGCTTAATAATTGAAATAATCCAGTAAAAGGAAAATGAATGAATAAAATAAATCTTATACCCTCTTCGTCCTTCAGATAACTTCTGAAATGAGAGTAACCATTTGCGACAACATCAAGATCATTGAGACTAAAATTGTACCTTTTCTCCAAAGTCAGGTATAGCACCTAAACTCTCATTGAAACAAGAAAACAATATGGAAGTATGTCAACTGAGTTTATTTTCTTTCCCTCTTAAAAGTTTTATAAGCCTACCTTCTCACACTTTATTGACATTAAAATCTCTAGAACTCTGAAAAATGAGTCCGTCAATTCATCACTGTAAATTACATCGGCAGCTAGAAGAAGAGATGCTCCTGCCGCTTCTTCTATCTCAGATGATGTCCAAGAATACCTGGATGGGAAGTCATACTAAATTTTAAAACACATTGTTCTAGAGGAAATACCGTATTCAAGTATTTGTATGGTAAATTGACTTTCAACTAACTTGCTGGAAGTTTGGGTTTCATATGCTTCTGAACTGGGTGGCCATGATTTCTTCCAATCAAACTTTTTTACATGAACAATGGTATTATGGTAGTTGAACAGGTTAGAATTCAAACGAACATTGGCATCACAATTTTCAAGAACTTTATCATCATTGTCTGCAGCATATTTTGTTGTCAAACCTTCTCAAATTAAAGGGGGTACATGATAAAGAACCCAATAATTCCACAAAACAATTCCAAATTATGTAATAATTTCACCATGTATTTATAAACATTTAGTAACAAAATTTGTATGTTACTTTTTTCCTGTCATGTATTTATTCGTAACAAAATCTATTATGATCTTTGAAGATAGTCATAAAGAAATTGGAGCTTGATGTTGACACTCAAATCGAAACCTTAACTGAAATTAACTACTATTGAAATATGAACATCAACTCAAAATCAATTGGTATTGAATGAAAAGATCCTTTTCTAGAATAACTCATTTTTTGTTTGTTAATCAGTCCATGTCAGACTATATTTTCCAATACCCTCCCTCACTCATCGCCTTCTTTAAATCCTACAAGTGTTTTTTTTTCCAGTTAGATGTGCGGGCGCAACATGTTCATACTATTTTGATACCATATTAAAATATGGATATCTAATTCAAAATTAATTGACAATAAATGAAGAGATCCTTTTCTATATTAACTCATTCTTTATATTTTAATAAATCCATGTGGCACTATATTTTCCACCATGCAATGAAATTAAATACTAAATCATCATATGGTTCTTGCAGTCCCTGAAGAGATTCAGACCATACAATATCAAAATCCTGGTATATACTCCATAATCCATACAACAAGCTATAAATTTATAAAGTTATAATATCAAGTTGTTAATGTACATTGATTTATGAATGTAACTAATTGGTAATACATTCATGACACGAATACTCCAAACCTAAAGAAAATTGCAATGACAATCTTACTACAAACTACCACGGCTTCTGGATGCCAAAAAAAATTAAACACATTCAATCTCATCCACATAATGATAAAAAATAAATTGAAAACAAAAAGATTGAATGACCTCATACACGTGTATATAACATGAATTGAGAATGAAACATCTATAGGATACTGATGACAAAGATCAATTAGATCCAATTGATCTTACATTCATACATCAACACTTGAGATATATGTACCTATTGTCTTGTTTCACCAATATTCAGCTATAGACTTTCCCATCCACTTGCCACAGAACCAATATCATAGGTACATTATTGAGTATAGAACATACTATACTCATATCATTGCAAGATTATGTATTTTGGAAAGTGAAATACAAGTCCATGGTCAACACACCAATTGACAAGAATTTGAACGAAGAAGGCATTCCACTTAGCATTTTGGCTACATTATTACTCCTGTTTGAACAATATATCATACTACAACTTGCTAGTATTGATGTATGCTATGTTTCTATTGTAGTAAATGTTCAAAAATTAAAATAAATTATTTGTAAATCTATGTCACATTACTTTAACTTGTCCTAGATTTTTGTACCAAAATTCTTAGTATTTGAGAATTTTTATGAATTTTTGTGATTTTCACAAACTTTCACCGACATTTTCACCAAAGTTTGAAATGCATCAATTTTTCGAAGGACCAAAGTCTAACACACATCAACATTGAAAACCTTGATGTGTGGAAAGCATTCTTTTAGGTGTTTATAGGACTACATTCCTGTAAGAAATTTTTTTTTTCTTAACTGTTTTGATTCTAGAAACATTAACAGAAGATTCAATAATGAACATAAATAAATGGAAGAAAAAGATTCATGTCGTTGATCCTACAAGGTAGGATTAAAGCATTGATTGTTGTCATTTTGAATCAGAAAATAAACTTTAAAATATAAACTATTAAATGATCAAGTTTCATTCTTATTTGAGTCATATTTTAATATTTATCTTTCAACTAAAATATAGTGTTCCAAAATTTAACAAAATGCGTTAAACTTAAAGACATTTGGCCAAGGATTAAAAGTGCTACAGCTTCAAGGTTAGTGGCCATAGAAACACAAGATATGGTAGAAGTAAATTATCATTCATAAGTAAATAGGATCTCTCTATATATATTGACTACATTGAAGGGACACATAAAACTTAAGCAATGTGGGATTAAACTCATTTACAACAAAAATAACCTTAATACATAATTTGCTCTAACATTCTCTCTCAAGTTGGAGCATCCAACTTGCAATCATACATAAGCAAACTAAGACAAAATAAAAAATGAGATATATAATAGACAAGTAAAAGGAATATTGTGCAAGTAAAAGAAATGATTAAACCCTAATTGATCAAATAAAGAAAACTTGCACACATACAAGCATTATCAGTTATCTAATAAAGATGTAGATTGTTAAGAGGCATTCACAAAACTCTAATTTTATTAGTATAAATTGTTAATTAAGGTATTCCCCAAAACCTCAAATTTACTCATTGGAGATTGATAATGAAATATTATTTTTTTTTGTCTTCTTCTTTTTTCCTTTTTTTCCCTTTTTTTTCGGAATTTTTTTTTTTTGCTTCCACCATTTTTTGATATTTCTTCCTCTCTCCATTGTCCTCTTCTCTCTTTTTTCCTTTCTTTTCCTCTCTCTTCCCCTGTTTCCCTTTTTTTCTTTTTCTTCTCTCCTCCTTTTTTTTTTCCTTCCCTTCTCCTTCTTTTTTTTATTTCCCTCTTCCTTTTTCATTCATCAATCTCCCCCTTGCAACCATTAAAAGATAATGGAAGCAATGAGTGTTCCAATGCCAGATTCAACACCAAAGGAGTGAACTAGAGGCTTTCGAGCAAGGATTCAACACTAGAGTGGAGAAGCTAGAAGATAGATGGGAGTGCTCAGAGATTTCTATTTTGGGGAAAAGGAAAAGAGCTCTGACTATGGTGATCCCATAGCCATTTCCAACAAAAGATGTGTGGCCACATCTCAAAGGAGGAAGAGAGAGGACAAAAGAGGAGTGGTGACGACTTCAACAGGCTACCGATGGTAGTGGTGGAGAGAGAGGAGAGTGGCGGCTAGGATTTCCCTCCTCCCTACCTAGAACTTTAATTAATGGACTTCTAAAATCTAAGTTTTAATATCACGTAGAAACACAAGATATGATGGAAGCAGATTATCATTCATAAGTAGATAGTGTCTTTATATAGAAACTACATTGCAAGAATACATAAGACTCAAGTAATGTAGGACTAAACCCACTTACAACACAAATAACCTTAATACATAATTTACTCTAACAATGGCTTGCAGCAAAAGACATTGAAGGGGAAATAAGGAAGAGATCAAATCTAGTACTACATAACTGAAATATGCAAGTAGGGTTTTAAATATTTGCTCATTTGTTATGTTACCTCAATACTTCAAAACAGTAAACATGTCTAGCAACAACACTAATATGAAGATCGACTTGAATTTTGATTTGAAACTTTAGAATTGTGAATAGTATCAGAATTTCATGAAATATATCAGAACTTCAACTTCCCATTATATGTATTTCAAGAAATATCTAATATAGGTATAATTTTGGGAAGTATTTAACGTAGGCATATCATGTTTTCATCCATATACATTAAGTATTAAATAACTATAAAACCTAACATAAAAAGTATTGTTACAAAGTCTAGTACAACAATTAGTTTCTTAATCCCACTATATGGGTTCCACGTAGCTTAATTTAGAAAAAATTACTCTTAGAAGTTAGAATGTATAAATAATGCTTTCTTATTCCAACTACAAAACAAGAACAATAAAATCTATTACATAAATGAATATCAATTACCTGTCAAGAAAACTTTCTTAGCAAGATGAGCCAAAATAAACCCAGCAATACCTGCATAATGTGCAATCTACTGTTAAAAGAATGGTAACATGTGAACATATTAAGTGGTAGCATGTAGTATAACTTACATTTAAACAACCTCCAAAATTACAATTGATTCACTTTAGTGTGATGAATTGCACGTACCTGTTCCAGCACCAAGTTCTAGTGCAATAATATCTGAAAAGTTAGATGACGTAGAACTCTCATGTAAGATAAAATCAGCTAATAGCATTGCACCTTTCCAGACCTAAAAGGAAATCAATATAAGAGAATGAGAGATATTATGCAATCACAATGATCATGCATTACCTGCAGTCCAACAGTGGAGAGTGGAGACGTGATTTTGTGCTGGACAACTACTTCATAATCAACTAGTGGTTCTGCATAAACAAATGAAAAAAATATAGATGTCAAAGCATACTTATCAAGCATAAAGTATATCTATCAAAGCATCCAGATGTTAAAGAATTGGGCACCTTGGCTATGACACCTAGGCACCATTTGAAAAAAATAGCATTGTGTGTGTGTGTGTGTGTGTGTGTGTTGTTGTTGTTATTATTATTATAAATGACACATTATATATGTCAAAAAATACACACACACATCCAAAATAACAAACTCCAACTGAAGAGGTAGTTGGAGTGTTGGAATTGGGTGCAAAGGTGACCAGACAGGAGAAACAGGGGGGAGAGAAGAATTTCCTAGTGTTTTTAAAATTCTTTTAGGGTTTAAAAACCTTAATAACCCTTTATATAAGATACCCCATACATGGACCTTTATTGGATCCTTAACCAGATCTACCTACATCCGTCTGACAACCTTGAAAAACCACTCATGCACCAAGTTGATGCCCAGGTGGGCACCTCAACAAGCTTGATGTGTATATATACATGTGTGTGTATATATAATGCACATTAAGTGGTAGAAATTATATATATATATAATGATCGTAGTGCCATCCACTTCATATGCTTAAATGCCTATGAAATTTGAGATTATTAGCAACAAATATGGTAAAAAATTACTATCATTACTGATGCCCATGAAAAGTGTTTATGCTACATATATATAATTATAAACATATATTAACTGAAAAATATATTACAAATGTTAAACCAAAAATATATATATTAACCTTGAAAATACTTGGATTCCTACCATATGCACGAAGCCCATTCTTTATACATCTAGTCACTTACTCTACGAGAGTGCCTATATGTCCACATTTATAACATGGCAAATTGTAACTAGTACATTTCTTGAAGAAATGTCTCAGTTGAAATAATAATGCCACTCATAAAAATACCAACAATAAAAGTGAGAAGCAAACATAAACTAGAAAAGCTTAAATTCACCAAGCTTGATCCAACTTTGAAACAAGATCAAGACATTGATTGCTTTCATTTTTTCCCAAAAAGAGAACTATAAAGTTGCCGTTAGAGCTTGTGACTCAGCAGATCCTTGTACCTACTTGTGGTTAGATTAAGTTAGAATTTCTTGTGGCTTTAGTCTCATAATGTCTGTCCTGTACTTGTTCTCTATGTTTAGTCTCTATATAAAGAAATATTGTTTTGATTAATAGATTATTCTATTACCATTATTTCTTTTCTTCACATGATATTGGAACTTAGATTTTCTAGAGAGCAAAAGAAAGGAGAAAAACCCTAAACACCATTATTTTCTAGAAATTATAGATCCACAATTTTTTGAGAAAGGGTAAGATTGAATCTTATTAAATAAGAACAATCAGAAAAAAAGGTTGATAAGCAAAAAGCTCAACAAAACAAAAACAAAGGAGAAGAAAAAATTTAAGCCAAACAAAAGTCCAAGGCTCCCACTGTAAGCTCCAAGATGCTCCTACAGTTGCAATGCCCATTGTTGAAAAAGATGTCATTCCTTGTGCACCAAATGCTCACCACATGTACGGCAAGCAGAAACCATCTCTGAACATCCCTCTGTTTTCACACGTAATGCATCCATGTGATCCATGATATGAATTGCAAAACAGAGATCTAAAGGAAGAGAAGACTTCCAGCAATTGGAAGGACAACAACACAAAAAGTCATGGGCATCAAATGAAATTTCACACATTTCATACAATCCATCCACCGGATGCTTAAAAAATACATGGATCTGGGTGATCCAAGAAACAGATCACGAAATTTGAGATATAGAGGAAGAAAACATTTCTAGCAATTGGAAGGACAACAGCACAAAATTTTGCATACATCATGCAATCTATCCTCTAGATGCTTAAAAATGAATGGATCATGACACTGATCTGATTATCAGTTGAAGCCTGGTATTTCTCAAAATACTATTAGTGTTTTGATAGATAAATAGCATTTCCAATTCAGATCAGTGAAATTTTACCAATCTGGATTGATCCCACACTCCATTGCCAAAGGTGAGAACGCTCATTAAACCATTGCCCAGTGGCAAGTGTTTCAAAGGTCACCTTCCCCACCAGTGCACCTTGACATGAAAAGAGGAGGAAAAACTTCAACTAGAACCGAAAAGCTACTGGAAGTGGAAAAACAACATTGGAGACAATGATCTTATGTCAAGTGGAAGTTGAAGGGTGAAAGGAATACAAGATTCTTTCACCCATACACTATGAACAAAACTCGAAAAAATCACATCAGTGGAGTGGAGAATGGGGAAGGCATTGTTGTTGAAGAGCATCAGGATAGTGCAGCAGTATTCATTCAGTATGCACTTAAAAACAAAACCTCCAATAGCTACCCACAAATATCTACCAGAGTGTTGGATGACAGCAGTAATATGAGCAGTGCAATACATGTGGTTCCCTCGAAAGAAGAGATACACTAAGTGCTTTTCAGCATTGACCCGGTGACCCCTATTAAGAGCCTGGGACCAGACGGTTACCCACAGCCTGCTTCCTCTAGAACTCATGGCGAGTAGTGAGGAAGTGGTAAAACACTGGCTGGGAGGCTATAGCATCAAAGAGAAGTTGGAGAACATCGTTCAGCATGTCCAAGAGAAACCAACCAAAGTGCACATCGGTTGGCACAAGGTTCCATTAGATTTAGGAATGTCACCTGATGGTCCGGAATGTATCTCCTTGATTATTATGAATTAAAGCAGATACCAATAGACGATATTACAAAATGCCAAACAAGTTCGATTCAGATTACGACCAAAATAACGTAATCGTATGATTCAAGGCATCCATAATCTGAATGAAAGAAAGCACAAGTAATCCGTTAATGAAGAGGCATGGTAGTACGCAAGTAGAAAGTAGAAAAACCTCGATCGATGAAAAAAGTATAGCCTAGCGAGCCTGGATCGGCACATAAGAAGTCAAAAGAGAAGTACATACTTGACTGGCGAGTCGGAAGGAGGTCGCCATCATCATCCGCAGGAAGCATTCTGGCAGTTGAAGCTTCTTCAAGTACACTACTCGACCGACGAGTCAGAAGGAGGTCGCCATCATCATCCACGGGAAGCAGTTCGGAAGTTGAAGCTTCTTCGTAATAATGTTCTCCAAGTACAAAATTTCCTGACAGACGCATACTTATTTAGTAGTAAGGAGAGAAAAGAAGAAGAATGTATCGGAAACAAAGAAAGAAAGGTGGAAGAGCAGGATGCAGCGATGCATCAGAAACGAGTGTAGCAGATACTTGTTGTTTTAGGTATTGGAGTCATGGAGAAGGTGAAGCGGGAGACGTAATAGCCGCCATGGAAGCGTGGAGGACAGCCTAGATGAACCTCGCTCATCACCTCCTCGACCGATTCCCTCCCGTCGTCCGCTGCCCCTGCCATTTCCTCTCTTCCAAAGAAGTGGAGGTGCGTTCTCGCCTTCGACGTATCTATCGGGCCGGTCCACACAAGTTACAAAGTACAAGTCCATATGTATTATATATGTTAGGTCAAATCAGTCTCTAAAAATTAAAAATTTTATAGAGTTAGCTTAAATTTTAGAGACTGATTAAATTATATGTCCCAGGTTGCTAAGTTAATTTTTTCAGTAAATATATATAAATTAAATTATAATATTTAAATATATCAATATTAAAATAAATAAATTATTTTATTTATATAAATATATTGATATATTCAAACACATATCATAAAGTTAGAATAACTTATTTTATTTATGAATTGAAATTAAAATTACATTATAATTTATTATGACATAAATATTACATTAGATATTTTTACATTTTATTTGCATAATTACATTAAAATATTCAAATTTCTAAATTCATTTGTAAAATCATATTGTTATTATTATCTACGAACATGAGAATAGTTGTAGGATTATTAAATGTATTATCAAATGTAATATTAGCTACATTTTCTTTAATTCTATAAAATTTAAATTTTTTCATAATAATAGAAAAAATATTTTGAAATGATTTATTCTTTTAAATATTATTAATCTTTCTTGTAAAATTCAATTATCATCAATAAAATGTATAATAGTAATAATATATCTTATTTTAATTTTATTTTCTCAAATATTAAATATACATGTTATAAATATATTTATAAAATATATTACATTAATTAATTTCATTCTAAGTCTACTGTAAAAATCAATAATATCTTGGTTAACTATATTTCTAAAACCATTTTTAAATTGTGAACAATAGGTTTGTAGAATATAATTATGAAAATATTAATTATCATCAAAATTAACAGGTAAAGTTCAAACAATAATAAATTTAATATATAATTCTCTAACATTTCTAATATTATAATATTATTATGTAATATTATCTTCAAAGTTAAAATCAATTTATGTTTGAACTATTTTATTTTTTTAATATTTTTAGATAAATAATTAATTAAATATCTAAATAAATAACTTGTATAACTTAAGTTTTGCAAGAAAAAGTACATACTGTAGATGTTGCAATAAGCTCTCTTCATTATAATTTCATTTTTCATATCTTTTATCTTTATTATAATTTTTTACTATAGAGTGAATTTTCTTTTAGGTTCAATAACAACACTATAGATGTTCCAATTTCCATCATTTGAAAGTATTGATGTTTCAATTGAAATGTTGAAAATTGTGATTACTGACATTATTGAAGTAGAACTTATTAATATTGTACGTTATTTTTGTAAATAAAAGTTGAGAATTGAATAAATATAAAAGCTAAAACTTGAAAAAAAATTAATGACTTTATATGTTTTATGTAAGAGAAATAGAAAATTAAGAAAATTGTAAAGAAAACTCTAATCATCTTCTCTTATTTATAAATTTTCATATCATCTTTATTTTCCTCTCCTTTTCGACGAACATTGCAAAATGTAACGTTCCGTCAGATCAAAAATAAAGAAAATATTGACCTAACATAGCTCAAATTTTTAGATTAAGTCAAGCCAAGCCAACATTTTATAAGCTAGATCAAGTCAACTCACGTCAATCTAGTCTATTTGACATCTCTACTTCAACATCAACTTTTCCACCTCTTGCGTTTTCCTTTTATACAAGAATGTAAAAAGAAGCTATCGGCAATTATAATCACATATTTAAATTTTTATTTTAATCAAATAAATATTAATTTTGGTTTAAACTTTTTTGATTTTTTTTTTAATTTAAGTTTTTTTAATTAAATTAAATTGTTAATACATAATATATTATACTTTAGATTAATTAATTATATAATGAAATTTAAAATTTTAAAAATAATAAAATAAAATACACATCTAAAAAATTCTTTAAAGATAGCTCTAGAAACTTTTTTATTTTTTTACTTTTTTCCCAAAACATGCCCCGGTGCCCGTAGGTATATTAAATGACTTGCTTTGGTTTTCCAATCAGAATGGTTCGATTTTAGTTTTAATATGGCTTTAAATCATATCTTCCTTATGTATTTCCTCTCATGAATGATAACAAGGCTTGGGCCATCTTATATATATATATATATATGATCATCCGGATGCATCTAAAACAAGAGAAGAAACAATTATATTACCAAAGATCATAAAAGAGAGCGTTCCGGCCTGATATATTGGCTGTAACATAAAATTGTAGGCATGCATATATTTCTTGTTATAAAACAAGATATTCCAAGTGGTTTTGTTTCATCAAGAACAATGGACATTTTGAATGTGATTGTCAGACTCCTTAATGATACTCAATGACTGAAATAAAATGGACATTTGGAGCATTATCACACATTTATGAAGGTATTTGAAGGAAAAAACTCATAAGGTAAACAAAAGGTCCATTGATAATAAAAGAATTTCTATAACATTGTTATTTAGAGTGAAGACAGCTATATATATATATATACATATATACATATGTGCAGCAACAGATAGATACCAGCTTTTCAACATCAGTATGTACATGGTACACCCCATCCACCCGCTGTATAAGAATATTGTGTGTGCTCTAGACATCACTGATATGTTTCTGTTGTGACTGAAAAAATCGGATGATCTCATCGTACACATCGTCTTTTGCATTTACACCCATGAGGAAGTCAATGTGAGCATAAGAATCGAGATATAGCAATTGGGGCTCTGATTGCAATTCCGTGATGGTTTGCTGCAAATCAGTAACATCTGCTAGCGCGTCATTGCCTCCATAACCCATCCACAAAGGTAATGAACTTGGAATTCTCGCAAGATCAAAAGAAGGAGGCTTCACACTCCCATATTTTATTAGGTTTTTTAACCATCCATAGTCATATTTTGCAAACGTACCTTTTCTGATCACTGCAGCGCATACATGACAGAATGAAAATAACAAACTATATAAGAAGGCACAAAGAAAAAGAAAGTTTCTTAATTGCAATCACTTGCATGAATTAATAAATAATTGTAGAATGCTATCTTCCACCTATCAACATAAATGAAACTCAGTAAATGGTGAAGCCAATTCGGGATTAAAAATAAAGGCAACTTGCATATAGCTGTCGAGCTTAACACAAAGATATACGAAAAACATGGAACAAATGGAAGGAACCTAATAAAATGAGGACCAACTTCAAGAGCAAATTGGATTATGAGTGGACATTATTGAATGTTAACCTTTTATATACAGGGCAAGAGTGACCACATGGAAACCCATTTTCAGCAATGAAAATAGGCTTTCATGCCCCGGTAACACTCTTCACGGCTGTTCAATATACATACCAATTGGATTCTAGCACTTTTGGCCAATATTAGATTCTAGCACTTTATAAGCTCATTTCAAGATTCCAATATGTGATTCTCGATGATTGTAGCCAAAAACATAAAAATCCTAGCTCTATACAAGAAAAAGCAAGAGATTCTATTGCTGTTATCTGCATTGTAGCTAGCCTGTGTAGGTGCAAGACCATATGAGTTTGCTCTCTTGCAAACTATAACAGGACTTAGAGTTAATGCATGATAATACCTTTGTGCTTGATTTCAGTCTTATGTTTGATCCCACACTCAAACAGCACAAATAATTTTTCTCTTATAAACATTTACTGAGGCTTACCCTAAAACCAAGTAACAATGATATTCTGATGGTTATTAAGAATAAAATATTAGCAAATATTATAGTCATACTACTATCAAGAGAATAGTTCAGATCACTCCCAGCATGTTAGTGGGTATTGGAATCTCGTATTTTGATAAATTGAATATTGAATTTCATTGCTCAGCATATGGCAATCAATTTTCTCAAAGAAGAATGCTTCGTTCCATGAGGTTACCTGACTACAAGTCGTGGTTATGTACTTTCTTGGTTGCTTTACACAAATATTCCGAATAAGGTACTCATCAGACAGCAGACAAACAAAATGAAAGCATTTCATTGGTCAAAAGACTATCAAACTATGATTGTTTCATTTTCATGTTTTCCATAGAACATATAAACAGTTTTCTGTATTTATGGCAGTTTCCTTTGCAAAAAGGACTGCAATGAGTAATAAAAAAATATTTATGGCTCTTGGTATCTTTCTTTAAATTGTTGGAGGTGAAAAGTTTGTTAGAGAGTTTCTAATGCACATCCACATTGGCATGGTCAATAAAAGTCATGCTGTGAAATGTAAGTATAATTTCATACTTTGGAAAAGATGATTCAGATTCTTTGTTGATGATGGATGAGGCTCATAGTGTAGATAATAGTCAATGCGTGAACCATTGAAGCAACAGTTTTCTCCTGCAATCATTAGGAAAATGAAGAATAGCTTGGAATGAGATACCAGGCAATGATGCTCCACGTTAATATAAACATGAAATAACCTCATAGAAGTAAACATATTTGCATATATCAACTCATAAATCTTACATAACTACAAGTTTCAATGGAAACAGATAAGTTCATCTACATAAACAATGATGCAAACTGTGATTCTTTGGTTACAAGTCAATTCAAATCTTAAATAATTAATCACTTGGCCCTGGATTATTAATATTAGTAGTGTCATTATAAGAGGTACCCAACTACATGAGTCTTATGAAGATGAGTACTAGGAAAGTTTGCAGGTTGGAGGGGAGGAATCTGAATGACACTGCGTCAAAGGGGTTAGCTCCCATACAACAATAGGATGAGGGCCTAAGTTACTTCCCTGGCAGCCATCATGGACACCACTCCACAACCACCAGAAGATGTGGCATGCACATAGAAAAGTAGCAACGATTATAAATGTGTTTCATCAAATGTTCACAGTGGTAAAATGAGTAGTAGTAGCTTAAGGGAGGATTTTCCTAAACTTTAATCAGCTTCCCTTAAAGGTAATTTGTAAAATCTGAAGATACAGAATGACTATAAAATAATGTCCAAATATGCAGACAAGAAGTGCCCAGAGCAATGTCTTGTATTGAGGAGCAAGAAGAACACAACTAATTGTGTAAATCTATAAGATTCACATACTTAGGATGCCTTTCCAAGTGATTCCATGTGACCTCATATAGAATCACAGTTATACTTGGAAAGGAAGTACACCAACCAACGAACAAAGAATAATCAGCCACCAAAGTCCAAACTAGCAACAGAGAAATTAAAAGGAGTATGTGAAACCACTTTCAGATATTTCTTCCTCTGATGAGAACCAAAAAGGAGACCAGACTGTTGCAATAAATATATATAGTTGGGGCCAGTCTCCTTAAAAAAACACGGTGGGCAAAAACCAACATTTTGCCAACATGCCCCGATGCCAAGCAATTCTTCCCATTGTTGGTCAACAACATGGATCTTGACATTTTGACAGTTCACCAACATGGACTTCAACATTTGTAAAAAATGACATCCTACAAATATAATCCTGGTCAAATAAAAAAGTGTCCCACGTCAATGTTGGACATCATATTAAGGACATTCACTTACAATTGTCAAATCAACTTGATCGGGTTTTAATATCAATTTCTTTAAGACTTGATTGACTTCCAAAAAAAGAAGTTTCTTTAAGACTATCTTGAAAGCTACATCAACTAGATGTCAAAAACACCTTATATGTGATGAGTAAACAAGTACTTATAGAGCAATCATCAAGGTGTATTGCATAAGGGAATAATAAGGAATGCAGCTAACAAAGACTATGGTCTCAAGCAAAGTCTTAGAGTTCGATACGAAAAATTCAGCAAAATGATAGTAAGAGCAAAATCCAAAATTTCTTCAGTAGGTTATTCTATGACATATAAGATAGAGCAAAAGCAGAAATGTAATTCTTACAATATTTGTAAATGACAATATTTTCACTTGTGATTCTGTAAGTATCTTACAAGCTAAAGTATATCCTAAAAGGAACTTTGTTATCAAAAATATAGAGAGCCCAAGTGTTTTCTTGGGATCTTATTTGCACATAAGAAGAAAAATATTGTACTATCTTAAAGGAAGTATGCATTTAATCTTTTTCGGGAGGATAAGGCTTTTAAGGTACAAACTTTGATAAGACCCTATAGTTGATCCAGGTTGTGACCATGGAGAATATGATTCAATGTGAATGTACAAGTGGTTTGACCATATGAATAAGACTAGGAGTGAAATCCAAAAAGAAATCATGAATAAAAATTCAGAAAATACTCAAACAAGGAGTCACCACCTAATCAATCATGGTAAATGAGGAAAACCAACCAATACATGAAAGATAATAACTCCAAAACCTGAATGTGGACAAAAAAGTGATGGACGCAATTAAAAAAGGTTAAAACTGCAAGTACAAATGAGAATGGATGAAAATGGCAATAAATTGCTAGCTAATGCTGGAAATAATTCATTCAATGAACTCTGAATTGAAGTTAAGGAAAAATAGGATACAGCAACAGAAATTTGATGACTTGAAAAGCAGACCACATCTGGCAAACATGCCTTACTCTACACTGCATGTAGCTATGACACTAATCTTCAACGGATAGCCTAACAAAAGAATATCCACCATTATTATCCATGAAACCTCTAGTAACTAAACCATAAAAGTCTTACTATATGAGTTTCAGTTAGGGAGCATGGATTCTTCTAAACATAGATCACATGCATAATTGACATGTGTCAAATACAACATGACTAGGATTCTTTTTGGATTCACCACATGACATGTTCAAGGCATTTCAAGTGAAAAAATGAAACTGTATTCACTTTAGAAATTGTATTCCTAAGGCTATGACTATCAGTGCAGGAGGGGCACTAGACCTGGGTGACATCTACAGAAGAAAGAGGGGGCCCTGGCAAGGCCTGGGGAAGGAGGGACTGGTGGCCGGTGGTGGCAGGCTAGGGTTGCTGGGGCAGTGGTGAGTGCTGTGGCATCCTGGGGTACTAGTGGAAGGTGGCCTGTGGTGGTCCAATACAGATGGAGGGGTGGAGAGACAGCTAGGGTTGGAGGTGGTGTGTGTTGGCAGTTGTTTGGGTGTCCTACTGTATTCTCCTGAGCTCTAGTAGCAAGTGAAAAGAGAGAATGGTTGCAATTAGATTCCACTAATGAGGGATTACACTCATATATAAAAGGTTTAGATGCATAAATGGACATTCAATTACCCTATTACAATAATAACTCAACAATGATATAATAACTCTAACACTCACCAACATAACCTAAGCTCCTTGTAATGATCAGAATTGAAAGCAAGTACAAAAAAGGTAATAGAAAAACATTTACCTGTTATGGAAGACAGAAGATTAGAACAATCCACACCATGTTCACATAAATAATCAACAATCTCGATACCCAGATTACTGCAAAAAAGGAATCCACATGGTAGGCAACATCTCCATGCTAACAAAGGATGGTGATTTAAAAAAATAAAATAGCTGAATTGCTATTGTTAAGAAGATAATATTGAATATAGCATGACAAAGATAACCTTCTAAAACTGAGCTCATTGACACCTAAAGCAAGAAGTATCTGAAAGGAAAATATGAAGAACATAAGTTAATCTCTCTTTGTGATAAATTCATGAATTGATTTTCCATGCATTTTAATTTAGGAAGATACATCAGTAACATAATATGTTAAAAGTTTGACCTGATCAAGATGCAAACTGACAGCTCTAAGAATAAGATGTGAGCTAACATGATTCAGGTATGATATTGGAGAAAGAAGTGCAGCAGCTTCAACCAGTTCTGCATTTGGCGTGGTAAGGAAAGCTAAACCCATTATTGTTCCCTTCAACAAACATAAGAGGACCATAATGAATTTTTTGGAATAAAATGAGCACTTGCATTTATAATTTCATAAATAAATGAAAAAATATAATGCGATGTATTGTAAACCACTGAATATCTCACAAGATTTTTTAGAATGAATCAGCACTTACATACATAATTGAATAAAATTAAAGGCAACATAAAATTAACTGTAATGTAATGCATGTAATATAAACCTGTGAATGTCCTACAAAGAAAACTTTAGAATTTGTCATTGAATAGACATAGTTTATCATGCTTAAAAGATCATATTGTGCCAGGTCTTCCCAACTCCAATCCCAAAATTCCTACAAAGATAAATGTTCAGGGGATCAGTAACTCAGTTTATTTGTAATATAAAGTGGCAAAGAGCATTTCATCATTATGAATTATTTCATATTCATAGTAATTTAATTGAACATGGATATCTTATTGAAGAAATATTTTTTTGCGAATGTGAATTTTCATTATAAATAAGTCAACTAGGATAAGTAAATTTTTAAGTCATCAAAGAAAAAGCTCAAAAATTAGCACAAGTGAAACCTCTGTTACAAATGTGACCTTATCATGAGACACCATCACCCCATCCTTAAATTCTCCATGTCTTGGCTATCAAAACCAACCCTTAAAATTCTATAATGAGTTGAGCAACCAGCAAACCTTCCAACATACTGCTACAATGGGTTGAATATGAATCTAGGTTAGTTACCTGAACTATTATGCATATTGATCCATGCTTACAAGTTACAAAATAACCAGATGCATTTATATTTTTCAAAATAAAATACCTAGAGGTCATTGCGTATGAGTCTTGATTGAAAGTTCTAGACTGAATAGTCAAGCTCCTAAGGATCTTTGCAAGCTGCACATTACCCAACCACCATTTTCAAGTTCTGTAAAGTTATGTATGTTGGTTGTATACTTGTATCTTATTTCTTTCCCCTCAAAAACAAAACATTTGTTTTGGTAGTTGTGAGGAGCTTTGAGTGGGGATTTCTAAGCCCTGATGAGGTGTAAATAAGTGGCATGAAGAACCCTTGAAAGGAAGGAAAGTAGAAGACATTGATGTGGGAGTTATGCACAAACATATGCAACTGACCCAAGCAGAAGTCTGACCAGATGTCTGGATCAAGGATCACATGCACGTAACTAAAAAAGGAAGTTAAGAGAGGAGAGGGATAGTGCAAGATGGGATGTCCACCTGAATGTCTGAATAGGGCCATAAGCAGCCCCTATTTAAAACCTTAGGGGATGTGTATTAGGATTTTTTCAATAACTGCATGTACACAATGATCTGGCATGCTCTTCCACTCTCTCCCCTAGCCTCCCTCAAGCTCTCCACAACTCAGCCTTCATTCACTTGCCTTTCCACGGAGTTCTCAATTTTGCTATTCTTTTCTTTGTATGTGTAGAAGGTGAAGAAGGATACTTCTTTGGCAACTCATTGACAAGGGAGACAACTATGGACAGTCTCAAAACATGAAAGGAAGTGCAATTGGTGATTCTACTTAGAGATATTGAGGGTTTTGGTTTGGAGAAAACTTAGGTTGGAGCCTAGGGTTTTTCACTTTCTACTATAGTTTTTGAATATAATTATTAGATGAAATGTTTCACAAGAAAAATGAATGAAAAGCAATCTATTTGATGATAACTGTCTTGCTCCTTAAACTGATTTTTCTTAAAATACAAGCAATTCTTGAACAAGATTTAAATTTATTAAACTTATTCGTTTAATTTACTGTATGTGCACAACATTAGTTGTAAAAGTACGCAAAAATAGGTTGAACTATAGAGAATGATTAGAATCAGTTTTTAGGTTATTTTTTAAATGAGTACAGTGTTTTACTAATTAAGTCTCTCATCCCGTTGAGTTATTACTTAACTCAATGGACAATCCTCGTTGAGTTACAAATAACTTAACGAATAATTCTATAGGCTTATGTTTACTATAGTTGTTTGCACTTGAATTTGACCAACCATTGGATAATCCTAAAAAATACAAACAATATACTTTACGCTCTTTGATTGCTACTTATCTCAGATTTAACAATGAATTGATTTAGTATCTAAATGATCTTAAATAACAATTAGTAAAGGCACAATTTCAAAGATTTAAAGCTACCGATTTCAAAATAACGTCGTACAATTTCATACTGAAATAAAAAGTAAATACACAACATTTAACAATCACAAACAAACAATACAGACACAAATGATACATAAATAAAACATAGTATATACGTAAATATAAACATTAATATTAATATTCCTTAAGGTAGACGGCAGATAAATGACAATGCTCTTTATTGAAAATCAAAAACCTTTAACACTATATGCGATACAATTATACCTCTGAAAATTTAATCATTTACTGTCAAACACTCCTTTCCTTACTAGATTGCGAATCTAGACCTTTGTAAGATGATTTCCTCTTCATAAAATCAGTATCAACCTGACACTAAGGTTGAAAACTTAATCATCTTCCGAGAGGTGAATCAATACTTCGTAAAGAAATATTTTCTTCCTATGACACAATTACTCTTCTGCAATAGTTGTCCGTCACAACGATTTGATCAGAATCGACCCGACTCTAATAATTATCTCTATAGACTTTCGATAAATGGTAGATGATGGTAGAAGAATGATATTTCAAAGAATGTCTGACACTCTTTGTAGTGAGCGTTCTTCCTTCATTTCTCTTAATTTCTTTCAATTTTTTATATTTCTTTTTAATAACTACCGATGTCAAAATGATTGGCTGGATTATTTTTTCCTATGCATCAATAGTTGTAATTACTTTTTCATTTCATGATAGAGATCGTAGGTGTGAATCATACAACGTGGTTTTTCAATGCAATTCTTGTAACTGCTCATAATCACACAGTAGATACAATAACTAGTCTATAAAGTTAACATAACTTAATGGACTAATTCTGTTGGATTAATTGCTAACTCAATGGACTGGTTCTGTTGAGTTGCACGATAACTCCACGGATTCAGTTTAGTTCTACAGTTTAGTAAAATAAATATATAGTAAAATGATTTATGTAAATACTACACAGGTGTAAATAACATTTAATAATATGTATATGAGAGATTCTGCAATAATTCTAAAATGATACTTAGTTAACATTAATTCCCTTAAATTATGTCTATTCTTCAATTAAACCTTAGATTTGCATAAATGTAATATAATGGTTTAATTCCTATCTGATAAGCTAAATAATATGTCATTAACCATTAATTAAGTTTTAACATTATGCATTTTTTTATGTATTTTTTCACTCTAAACAATAACCTTGTGATTTTTGGTCATTTTAGTATGAATGAAATCATAATAGAGTGGTCTTTTATTGTGCTTTCGAGGTTTAACATAGAAGAGCAATTTTGAATGAAATGGTGAATGTTTATTATAAATTTCTATTATTTGAATGCATGAAAGCATAGTCTTGTTCCATTGGAATCCTTCCTTAATAATCTTGGATAGGTCTTGGATGGGGGAAGTGAGTCTAGCATTGCAAACATGTTGCTCTGTAACCAATAGAACGTGAACCAAATGTATACTTCATTCATTGCACATTCTAAGGGTGAAATGTAGGCCTACCATCTACCACAGACATACACCATTGATTCTCATTTTATGACTCATAAGATGTTTTCCCATTGTTGTTTGGGGATAGAAACAATCTCAGACGTTTGACCTAACTGTCTAGATGAGACTCTGCAGGCGTGAGGACCCTCTACAGGATGTCTAAACCAGGTGTCCAGTAATGTTTCTTGAGGAAAGGGACTGGTCTGGTCATCAACAAGGGACATCCATATGACCCTCTGAATAAATGAGACCTACAAATTAGACATTCAATCAAACCTCAGGCCTTATCTATCACACCTTACCATATTGATGTTTCCATTAGTTTTTTGGTGGGTTTTTACAGAAGTTTTGACGAACAAAATGTGCTAGTAATATATGTAATAGTGCAAGTTAAGAGTACTGATCTTATACAAGTTATCAGAATTGTTTCTGCTACTTGGTCTTTAATTCCTGAAGAGTGTGAAATCAATGTCAGCAAAGTATGGAAATTTACATAAAAACAGAAATCTATAACAGACAAGCATTTTCATTGACCCCATCAAATAAAGAAAGACAGTAACCGATAAGTCAGTATGAAGTATGAACGAGAAAAATATACCTTTTGATCCTTTGATAAACTAACATGCCCAGAGCTCCAATGTGTTCCTCGCACATTCCCAACCCACACATCAAACCCATGATCAGCAAGAATGTAGCCTAATGATTCTTCTATGGGATTCAAAAACCATGCATCACCACCCTGTCAGGGTTCTCAGTAAGTATTAACACCATGTTAAAACAAATACATATTGATGTAATGATTAAGTGATAGAAACACTTATTAGCAAGTACAAAGAAACTGGCCAAAGCATGCGTTTTACAGTCACAAAAAATAGTGTGCACATTTTAAGAAAACATAATCCACCTAATGTAACAAGAAAGCATTCATTCAAGCCAAATCCTAAGGATAAAAAGGGCAGCATTTCATCTAGTGCATTGCCACTTTCTTGTCTTATAAGATAATGTTTATTGTGCCACCTCAAGTTTTCAACAGTAACATTTATATTCATAATAAAGGAAAACTTCAAGGATGAAGGAATTCACAAAATAAATGCATGAAATAATTTAGCAATGCCACAGGAGTTGCTGCAGTTTCCCAGGCATTTTCTTCTTTGAAATGGAAAGGCCCATATTTAATGTCTACATTTGAATGTGATTTTCAAATAAAATTCATCTCCTCATTTGTTACAACTAATCAATACCTTATATGCCAAAATGTTTTTAAGAAGGTTCCCTTGGTTCAATGTGGAGCTATTCACCAATGGAATCAAAATATTATTCATGTGTAAAGGACTCTCTAAACTCAGCTTGTGAAGGTTTTACCCCTTCATAGTCAATCCCAAGCCTAGGTAAAGGAGGGTTAGAGTTAAGCACACAACCAGATATATCAAGATTAAGAAGAAAAAGACTGAACTACCTGAGAATACAATAATTAGGTCCTAATCTAAAAGGGAAAAAGAAAATGATATTTAAATATAACTTGTTAAAATAAAGATTATGATAACTAGATGAAAAGATATAAACATTGGAATGAAATGACTACTTGTATTTAAAAGATTGCTAAGGAAAGTTTAGGAGAATCCTCCTGTAAGGTATATTGATATTATAAATGACATATATGAAAAGGAAAATTTTATAAAACTATTATTCACTTGACTATATTTTATGATTCAAAAAGTTGGGCTGTAAGGCATGATTATATGCAAAAAGTTAATATTGTAAAAATGTGAATACTTAGAATAGTAGTAATATTATAAGGAATAAGTTAAAAAATAATTTTATCAAGAATAGAGTAGAAGTTGCATTAATTGAAAATAAGTTAAAATGAAAATTGACTTAGGTGGTTTGTTCATATTTTTAAAAAGTCAAAAAATACACCTACTAAGAGAGGAGAATTAAATAATGCAAAAAAATAAAAGAAATAGTGAAAAAAGATTCAAATTTATGTAATTTAATAAAATATTTAACTATAAATAAAAATACATGGAAGAAAAGAGCATTCCCACCCATACCTATCCATACCTAGATCCTAGAACCACAACTTCTCCATCATGTCCACCTTTTTCCAAAAACATACGATTGTCCTCTTCCCTTCCTTTTTCCTTCTCAAATAGACTTCACCATGGATCAATCACGAAACTTCTTCCCTTCTCTTTTCAAAATTCACTTCACCATCGAACAACAAGCCAATGATATAAACCAAAACCCCCACTTTGTTCACTTCTTTCAATTTCCCTCTTCCCTTCTTGTCCTTCTCAAATAGACTTCACCATGGATCAATCACAAAACCTTTTCCCTTCTCTTTTCCATATCCATTTTACCATCGAACACTAAACGAATGATATAAACCAAAACCCCCATTTTGTTCACTTCCTTCAATCCTTTACCATTACAGAATCATAAAAAATGATGGCTTAAAAGAGCAAAACAAACAAGGAGATTAAGTCACTCTAAGTGTAAGGAAATGATCTCTTAGGAATTGGTAGCAGTGTCTGATGAAATCAATTTCAATGGAGAAAACTATGAAATTTATTTTTAGATTTCTTCAATTTTCTACTTTATTACTTCAAATATAAGTTCCATGTGATGATAAAAGAGCATCCAAATCTCAAGTGCTCATGGTACTGTAATTATTTTCATTAGAATCAACATGGTAGAGACAATGATAGCATATAATATATGTTTGATATTTATATGTAAGCTGAAGAGAAACAATATTAGACCAATCATTTGCATCAACCTTATTTTACTCTTTGTGGCAAGAAGAACAAAGAAGATTGCAAACAAGGACATTAAGTTTGCTTTGTACATGATCTTTACAGCGACAACGATGATGATCACCCACCAAAATTGCTTTATGAGGTGAGAAGTCATCTATGGTCATGAGTTATGATTTAGAGAGACCTATAGAACTTGGTTGTATAGAACCCAGTTATACTGTTGTATGACTCTTGATCAATGTCTACTTGTTTTTATGTTTCTGTTTTATTTTCACACTTTTGGCCTCTTTCCTTCTTATGGCTTATCTTCTTGATAAGCATTTTTGCACTTTTGATCATTTTTTATCTAATAAATTGACTCTTTACCATGCAAAGAAAATAATGATTCTCAGTGTTAATTTTTTTATGATTTTAATCTTTTTGATTTTCTCGTTATTTTAACATTTTCAAATTCTGAAGATATTTAATAATTTTAGAAATAAATTCAGATAAAATTAAAAATATCAATGCATGACCAAATATAACAATCAATAAGGCATGATGGAAAGGAAAAATCAGGAACTTGTACTTCTCCTGAAATTTTTAATGACACTGAAAGTGTCACCTAGGCTTCTTCTTTTCCTGAATTTTTATTGACACGAAGGCACCACCTACGCACCACATAACAACATAAATGTCTATAGTTTCGGAATGATAATTCTTCTTTTTCTGAGTATCTCAAAAACTTGAAAGCTCAATTAGCAGCAAACCCATTTCCATAATCGTAAACACAAGGCTAAGTCACAATGTTTAGTTACATCATCTAAGGTAATTCATTTAGCATTATCCACTCATCATCATATATATATCCAAAAATAGTACACATATCCATCATAAATAAATTACATAATTCCTCAGTTTGCAAAAAGATGAGGACTTTACTCTTGTGTCTTCCTATAAGCCTGAACTTGAAACTATAGGATAAATAAAAAATTAGTTTTACAAGGAATCTACAACATTAATTTAACAATTATCTCGATCTTTTGATGTGCAACAAACCAGCAACATGACTAGCTAAATGCATGAGTCTAATAGCTACAAATCAAGTTGAAAGGAGAAGAGAATGATACTACTGTGTGTCATCAGTTATGAGAAAGAGTACAATAACCTATATATAGAATACTTTATTCATAGTGTATACTTTTATCTTAAAATTCAGTCTAAAACATATAATAAATGAATAAAATCACAATGGTTTATATGAAACATAATCTTGACTGCAGGCTCACCATAAAGAGTCCATGTTGAAGAAAAACAGGTGGAGATGGTTCTTTCTTCAGACTGACTTTGCCATGTGGTATTTGTTGAATAGCTAAAACATAGCCATCCTCTGTCTTAACCTACATAAGTGGTATGCATAAATAAAATAGGAAACAATATGAGAAAGATAACAAAAGAAGGCTGTTACAAACACTTGAATTTTTAAAGGGAACTAAATTGCAAAACTGCCATAGTATATAGAGAAATAATGCTAAAAAACAGATTTGGATAGGACAGTAATCAGCACATAGGCAGCATGCAGTTGCATACTCCACTCATAGACAATATTCTTGAAGGACGTATGCTTTTTATATATTCAAGTCTGAAATCCTGGAATCTTTGCAATTCTGGCTAGAAATCAGGGCACAGATCATTGGAAGAAGTGAACTGCTGTTTGTAGGGGTTCAGGAGTATAGAAGTGAGTTACAAGGGAACAAGTATCATTTGCTATCTAGATGGAGCAGAATGAGCAAAAGAATGCCTTTTTGATGAAATGTCAGGCAAAAAAACTCTACTTCCATTAAGGATTTCTTTTTGTTCCTCAAACAATGTAACTTGAATTTCATGGAGATTCTATGTTATTGAAATAGATCTATGCAAATATTTAGTCTTCACAACACTGAATTAAAAATCCCATCTAGGGGTCAAGGGATTACATGGCTAGAAAGGACATGTAAGGATGTTAAGTACTCCATTTTAAATGACCATAGGTGGCTTACATCCAAAGTGAGATTGTCTCGATTGACTTTCAAAGTAATATGTGTTCCTGCCTCTTAAGATACATTTTGTCCTCTTTCTTCCATGAATATTTGATAACAAAGTGGTGAACATCTGTTAGTTCTAATAACCAAGGGTGGAGTTGATCATTAATAATTGACAGCTCTAGTTATCAAGATGAATACTTTTAAAAAATCCATTCACAAGAATATCATTTGGATACATTAAAATTGCAAACAATGGGATCCTTTAGTTTGCGAATGATGAATGTGTTGTAGTAGCTCATGCTAAGTTGAAAGGTGAATTGGTTGGAAATTCATAGAATCATAGATTAAGATCTGGCTATTAATTAAGCATAATTGTTGTGTTGAGAAGAAAAGCAAATATTCCTTTGATCGGGAGATTAAATATATATAATGAATCACTCAAGAGGACAATCCATATAGCACATGGAATCCAGTTACCTAGAAACACATAAATAACCCACAAGATATATACAACACTAACACTCCCTTTAAAGCTGGAGTGAATATATCTAGCATGCCTAGATTATCACATAAACTACCAAGAACCCCAACACTCATCCACTCTGTAAAGATATCCACTAACTACTCAAAAGACTGAATATAATGTGCACTAATACAACAAGTTAGTACCATATCTATGATATACAATCCACCTCTATGTGCTTGTTCTCTCATTAAATGTGGGATTATTTGCAATGAGGATCTTTGTCTATTTATCATAATGTATAATTATAGAAAGTTCATGAAAGCCAAACTCTGTAACAATGACCATAGCCGCATCATCTCACAACTTGTCTATGTCATGGCATTATAGCCTACCCACCAATATTGGCAACTAAGAGAATGTGATGGATGGCTCTCTTTCTTGCAGGAAATGTTGACAACAATTCCATACATTCTATTTCCTTAGAGAGAATTCATTCAACCCTGACCTTGCCATACACTCAAAGGGACACAAATTCCATTGGCTAAGAGCCTCAAATCTAGGCTCAAGTTACAAAAAAGGAAATTTCTCTTTTTGATGCTTAATGAAAGAAGGTGCTCCACCAACTTCTCTCAAGTGCAAGGCAGCATATAGTACCAACCATCTTGCCTTGATATTGGCTTAATAACAAGAAAATCAATGTACTGTCAGGGTCATTGACTTCACTTCAACGTTGGAGAATAACACTATAAAAAACACAAGCAAAAATTGCTAGATGGAATTTAAGATCAGCTGTGAGGCATTATTCTCACCTCTAGGAAGACCTTTGATAGAAGGGGATCAGCAACCTATACCCTACTATCAAGACTAGGGTAATCAAGAACACCATCCTATTTTTCTTTAGGTCCCTATTATTCAAGGAAGAACTACCTTCATAAACAAGCATGAAATGGGTACCTATAGTAAGATTCATTAGACCCTTACCCTTCCTTGGGCCTAAAGGAACTAACTCAACTATGATTAAGGGTACAATCATTGTCAAGCATTTAACTAGGACATTCACCCATATCTACACAAATACATCCTCACTAGCCTCTACGTCATCTGAGAGTATGCTCACACTAACATCAAGCTCAACCCTATTGTGATATACTGCCATGGCTCAAGAACTAACCCTAAACTCTAGTGCCAATAGACTAGAAGAAGGGAAAGTACCTAAATTAGTAGGAAACATCCCAACCTAAATATCTCTTGAAGCCGATGTCAAACCTAAATAAAGGACAACATAATTTCCAAATACCCACATTCTCATGATCGAATGAGGAAAATGAGGGAAGCAAGCTAGTTTATAGAAGACCTTATAAAAGAAATAAAGGCCTACACAGCCTAGCTTCCTCGAGAAGCCAACTTCTACCTCGTACAATGGCTCAATAGCTACTACACGAAGAGGGAGACATAATATAGATACCTGGTATTTGGATACTTCAATCCATTTAACTAACCTAATAAGCTTGACATCTCCCCAAAAGGAAAAAGTCCTCAAGGTGTGAGCCACCTGATCCTAAGACACCCCACCTCTCTCATACTATAACTTCATTTTTCATTGACACTATGAGATATTAGGACCATATCATTCAAGGCAAGTGCCTAAACAACAATAGGCATTAAGGCGTGAATTGATCTCACCTTGGTTATTCACTCATCTTATCTTAATTGAGTAGATCTTTTGCCAAATATATATACACACATACAAATATGCAGTGTTGATCAGTTGCAATTAACCACAACTGATCAGCAAGAAGGAAGGCATAGGATCGCCCCTCCATGCGAGGGGACGAGGGGAGGGGGACCACACAGCCCTCCTCCATTCATCCCTTACGATTAACTGCAAAGGATAAATCTTGTGTAAGGGTGTAGATATATAGGTTTTTTTAAATATTTTTCATTACAACAAATTAAATACCAAACACGATTATTGAAATATATATATATAATTATACATATTAATGAAATATACATATCGTATAATACTCGAAGAAACTACACGTGTTAATATTATTACACCTCATTTTTTATGTTACCTTAGAATTATTCATGTATTTGAACATTATTTATGAAATAATAGAGTTCAAACTATACATAATTATTACTATATATATATATATATATATATATGCAAAAATTAAATCACAAGTAACACATGCTCCAACCATGGGTAAATCCTTAAGTTTTGAATCACAAGGCAAACGGAACCCAAGGCTGACTGACCCTCGCTCAACATCCCAAACAAAAAATTTTTCATCTACTCATGTGACCATCATGCATCTCTCTTCGCAGGACACACGTGTTTCTTTCCTAGCGACAGCGAAGCATGGAAGGCAATTGTTATCTTCTACCACTAAGCCTTCTCCCGGACATTTACGTGTTGATTAAGAGCTCATAGGTGAGGGAGACAATATCAAACCTTAGTTGGTGGGAAAAAGCATTCTCCAGCACAATCACTCAATCTATGGAATACGATAAGTTATTTCTATTACAATCACAGGAATTCCACAGCAGACGGATTCCAGGTTATCAATATACGTCAATAATGAGTTACGGAATAGCGACTATCGGCAATCATCGACTACCTTGTGGTCGATGCAAGGATATCCCATCGGCCTGATTAGCACCTCGCATAAGCTTCCGCTTCTGTTGGAGGGCGGCTGTGTGCGGCTCAGGACCGAGGGGGATCCCGGCGAGCATTCCCCGTTGCAGAGGACGAGGGGGAAGAGAAGCAGGAACACGAACGACGGTGGGAATGGGAGGAGGGAGAGCGATTCCATATTCGTTTCCTTCGACGGAACTCTTCTGAGCGTCCGGTGGAACTTGGAGCCCCCAGCTGAAGCTGGGTTGTTAGGTGGATTTTTAAACGTCCCCGACTTCCACGTGGAACGCAAACGACCACTTTAACAATGATTACCTTAATTACCTTAATTACCGTCCCATACTTCTACAAATAACAGGATTTTCTTCTTCTTCTTCTTCCTGCGGTGAGATAAGATTCTCTGTCCTGAGTCATCTTATCATCATAATGTAAATTTAAATGAATACATCTAGAAAAAATTTTCTGATGCAATGTCACTGTCAAAAAACTTTATATTAATACTCAAACGGGTGGAAGATGATTTACTTCCGTGTTCATGGTGTTAGGCCAAGGATTCATGTATTACCTTTCAGAAAGAAAGACAAAAACGTCGACATGTATATCTTTGATTTCGATTTAAGTGATTCGATTTCGCTTAAGCCATTTCTTGATATTGACAAGTCATCAACATTAACGAGCATATATGTTCATTTTTATGTTTGATAAATAATGAATAATCCACCTTGGATTGAGTGTGTCCAAAATGAATCAGGTGTTTGTTCCGTAAAAGATTGCTTAAGGACTATTTTAGTCAATTTATTTATCTTGCAGGCAAGGTTAGCATGTTTAATTCTGAACTTGTCAAATGGATAGGGTCCAATTGGATACGGTTGGACTTATGGCTAGTATAACAGACACTCGAGCCATCAATCAGGCCTCCACGTGTCTTACGTTGGAGTGTTTAAATTTTAAAAGTTACATCTTTTTTGTAATATTTGAATTTATGATGTTTAAGAAATATTAAAGTTATGATATCATTGTTCTACATTTAAATTATTATTTAAAAATATAAAATAAAGTGGTAATCGTTATTCATTGAATTAAATGAAGAATGATAATTATATTTATTGATTTTATGAATCATATATCATTTATAAAAAGACACGTAAAGTGAATAAAAATAATCTTACATAATTTACAATTAAAAATCTACATTTAATTTTGAGATGACTATTTTTAAGGTATTTATATTGACAAAATCATCAATTCAATTATCACATTTTATTACAACATGATGATTAGATGAATGATTTTGTTAACATAACTATGTAATGTAATTTTTATTTATTTTTTATAAATAATATAAATTTTCTATGATTTATAAAACTAATAAATGTAAGTATTTCCCCTCATTCAATTTAATAAATGATGATTAATATTTTTTAAACAAATTTAAATAACATTTTGAATATAAGTCAACAGTCTTGTAACCTCAAGATTTTATAAAAGTTATGAGTTTAAACCTCATTAAAAGGAATAATATTTTTTGTATTCAATCATATATAATAAAAAAGGTCGTTTCTAAAATTTCGGTTACCCAAAAGGTGATCTTTTAATGTCTCACATGGGATATGATGCAATCTAACTATGCTGTTGATCGGCTTAACTCAACCTGATACCAATGATATCCAGGTAATTAATTATTGAAGTTATATTAGGTCGACACCTATATTATATTATATTATATTATATATACAAGTATTCATATTTTAATTTTCTTTTAATTCTTTAATAAACACAAATACTGGAAGAATAAGTTAACGAAATGATGATATATTTTTCAATTCGTTCAAAATCTCTCGAAGGAAGTTGACGTTGTTTAAAAAGTCTGAAAAAATAAATCTTCGTTAATTTTTGTCCACAAGCATAGGATTCGAATAAGAGAAAGTGTGGCAACCGGCCGCAATGAGATCAATCAACACCACATGCTCGCTTGCAGTTGATCTTGTTCTCCGGAACACGTAGGGAGTTGCTTTTAATTAATGTCAGGCAGGGGTACGTATGTGGATGTCAGATTTTCTTCTTGAAGTTCAACGTGGCACTTGTTTTTACCCCTTAAAAACGGTGACATACATATCATTGAGTTAAATCCTTAAATTGACTTGATTTATAATCGAACCAACGTAAATGGTGGTATTTTGACGGCATATCTAAACCTCTGCCAATGCAATGAAGTGCAAAACTAACTGCAGTGTCTAAAAGTTAATCCCCACCACGAGAGAAGATGACTGACTGTATTTAAACCTAAGCAAAATCATTATCGTTGTAAAAAGGAATTTACGATCAAGCCAAGTTATTTCTCGTTAATGCAGGCTTATCTTCCCTACGTCAAACAATCGGCCTATAATCTAATCGCTGAAAATATCAAGATGCAATACAGAATGACCAAAACAGCGATAAGACGGCAGAAAAATATATCCGCCACTGATTACAGATACATCTTACAGGCAAACAAAAATATTAGAGGCTCTAACAGATAACAAGAATGAAATATAGATCAGGAAGAAAGCCTTCCTTCATTGGCATAATTATGGATAGATTTCAAGTCGGTGATAGAATAATTTCTCACCGATCAACGACATAGAATATAAATATGCCAATTTTTTCCTTTCTCCCTGGTGATCGATCTTACGGAAATATAAAGATGGTCCATAGCCAAGCTGGTGATGGTACACTTAAACCTTTCTACACTATACAGAAAATGGGAAAAACCTAAATATTGCTGCAAATATACATCAGGCCTGTACACGTGTTGAGGTTCCGATTGACATGCAGCCCTTGATGCGCTCTATGAAAGGTAACCGACCTTGCAACCTTGTCTGTGAATCGAGAGGAAGCCCATCCTTGATGCATGCATCGTATTTCTCTAGTACCGATACAATGTGATAAAAGTCTGGTCGATCATCAGGATTAGCTGCCCAGCATTTCTGAATAAGGTCGTTAATTGCAGTGGGACAAACTGTTGATAATATTGGCCTTAGATTCTGAAAATAAAGAAAAGAAAATTAGATTCCACTTGCTGTACATTTCAACACCAAGTATATTCAACCATCCATGCTGTTCACATCACACGTCTAAGTATAGTCCTGAACAGAATAGTTGCTGATGAAGTTTTTATTAACAGGGAATAGTAGCTAATTAATATCCTTGAAGAAGTGATCGTCCCACCTGTTGTTTTTCTTTGAGTGGTTAATGATGATTTTAGGACTTGAACTCAAGTTATTTTCCTCAAGAACTTATGATGTTAGGACTTGAACCCTGCTGTTTTTATCAAAAGATAATAACACATTTTGCACTATAGGATCAATTTCCTATAAATAAAAGCATCTAAATTTAAGTTAAAAAACAATAAAACCATTGCGTATATAAAGCCATGTATTACAGTAACAATATTAGAAAAATAAAATAAGAAACAAAGAATAATTCTTATCTGAACTGTATGTTGTGCTTGTTCTGGGCTCCTGTAATGGGCTCTAGTTTCAACAGGTTTTTCAAGAAATAAGTGTCAGCTTCTTCAAACAAACACCATTTGTGGATTCAACTCCTAGACCAAAAATATCACTTAAACACAAATTTCAAGGTAAATTCGGAGAGCCATGATCTGTGACTCCTTGAACTCTTGTTACAGTAGCACAAAGAGTGTCAGCTTCTGAAGGAGTTGGAGCTAAGGCTCTATGAAATATGTAGCCATAGTTTTGCAGTGGATTTAAATTTTTTTATCACAAGAAATGTTTCCATAAACGCATTATATATCTCTTGTCAGTATTCACTGAGATGCTTGACTTATGGCTTGGATGTCATTAGGCCCTTACATTTTGTCATACAGATTGGGAGAAGCAACTGGTAGATACACTGATAAAGCAAGGAATGGACACAATAGTTCGTAAAACACAAGGGAAATTATGCCTCCAACTACACAAGTACCAACATGATAAAGGATTGAAAATGCATTCATCGAATTTTCTGTATAGATCTTAACTTTTTTTTGCATTTTTAAACCAGAAGCATGATAATTTTAATCAATATTTTTTGAGCATGCATCATATCCAGATTTAGAAACTAGGAGCTGCTGATACTTTGCACCACAGAGAATAATTGACACAAATGACAAAGCTTTTATATGGCACATCATAATCAGAGTTTCAGTACACTAATGGAATTGTCATAGACTAGATTTTCTCAAATATATGTATATAACTGTTGGCCATGATAATGGATGTAGACGAACAATTTTCTATCAACTTGTGGAAAGTATAGTCAAGCTTAAGTCCATGAGAAGGGATACAGACGATCAGGAATATCTGCATGGTCAAGATGAAGCAGTTTGGAAACAAACAACTGGCTGTTAGATTCAGATTATAGATACAAACCAACTGATATGGTATATATCAGGTATGGTTTCAGTATGAGAACCCGTTTAGGTGGCCAACAAAATTGGCTACAATGTGTAATGAGGTTGGCGTTGGCAAACAATGTGTAGCAAGTGGACCCTCATTATACATTCACAAGGAATTGATGTACATCTTTTATATATGCTTAACTTCCTGCACTAAGAGATAGCTTAAGCATTGCTCCTGACCCCCGAGGGAATATTTGAGCCCAAAGAAATGGAAATATTCTTTGACCTTTCTCATACATAAAATACTTTTAATTATTAAGGTCTTGTAAACTTTTTTTTAGTGGATTTTGTGAACTAATTTTCCCATTTGGCTTAATGCATGACATGGTATTCCTTGTTAGATTTGTTTTCATCAATTTCTTCTAGGTATTAAAAAGGGCTATGATCAAACAAATGCATATCAATGAAAAAACATGTAGAATAAATAAAAACTCGGGTAAGAAATCTACCGGGATAATTCTGGGTAAATAATAGGAGAAATAGAATAATACTTGCTTGAAAATAAGGTGTAAGCTTAGCATATTAAAAAACTACTTACTGGAAAAGTACAAAAATTATAATGATCTCATTTAGAAACCACAACAAATTTAAATTAGACAAAAGGATGTTTATGTGCTACATTTGAGTTGACGGTTAATGATAACAATCTATGCTGATTATTTCCATGAAAAGGAATTATTTTTCCTCGAGACTAATAGCTTTAACTCTATTTCAATGTTCAAAAAGTTAAGAATGGCAATTTAAAAAATCACCTTCTCACTGGCAGCATATGCAGCTTGGATAGGCGTCATTCCTTGAAATGGGACAAGTGCTGTAGTGAGTTCCCAGAGCACAATCCCAAAACTATATACATCAACCTTTTTAGAATATGGTTTCTCCTTTATCATTTCTGGGGCCATCCAGCGATATGTGCCCATGTTACCTTTAGTTTCTCGGAGATTAGTCTCCAAACATGATGTGCCCAAATCACTAACCTTAACTTGCATTTCATCATTCAGTAGCAGGTTGTCAGATTTCAGATCTCGATGGATTACACCTTGTGAATGAAGATACTGCATACCACGGGAAATGTCAAGAGCAAACCTCAGAATAGTCTCAGCTGGAAGAGAATACGGATCTTTCTTGTGCAGGTACATCCTCAGAGTTCCTTGAGACATGTATTCTGTAATGATACAGTAGACAGGAGGTTTCCTACATGCTGCAATAATCTGCAAGAGAAAGCACCAAGCACTAGAAACTTAATACTTGTCAATAAATCATTAATTTACACTTAAAATAAGACTTAATATGTTTAAATGTAATGAAGAAAAGTATACTGCTGCAATAATGAGGATGATATTGAAACAAGAGTTCGTTGTTGCAACTAACAAGATAGAGTTGGGAAACAAAATGGTAAAAAAATTTAAATAATAAAGTGTCGTGCACATGACAATGTAATCATAATTACAACCATATTTTCACAAAAGAGATTGTATATGTATTCTCAGTCCTTATGGATCTCTTGAATAAATGTTTTGTTGTATTGGTTCTGGATAGGTATCCAGCATAGTTAATTAGAATGGAAATTACGCTTTGATCAACATATACACTATCTGCTCAATTCAGAATGCTCTACAAATCCATCCATCCTGTAATATAAAATATCTTATGTTTTCTTCCCAACACCATGAGCACGGTCTCATCATATTTTCGTGGCCAAGTTGATCCTATACAAAAAATAAAGCAAGGGTTTGAGAAGCAATAGCTGTGTCACAATGTTGACGATCATCTCCAATGAAGGAAGTGTGTAATGCCTGGAAATTGTAGGACCAGCACTTGCTTTTGATTTTCATATTTTAAAGATTGACTAAATATTCACAGTGAATTTTCGTACCATCTATTTTATATACAAATTGCAGGAAACAAATTCCCATGGCATGGAGAACTATCAGTTCACTTGTTTGGGAGGAAAGGGTTAATCAAATTGATCAGAATATTGCTGTTAGTCCTATAGTTAAGAAGAAGCACTACAAGGACTTTAGATTAATAAAAGTCCATCTCTACTTCAAAGGGCCTGAAAAGCTCAAATTCAACTGGCCACTTTTTGTCTAAATTGTATCAATACACCATGGTCAAACAGCAAGTACACCATCAGTATCTTTACAATATAATGATAATTTTTGGCATTTGGTTGTCTGATATTTCTCTCAATTAAATATTGATTTAAATGGACATAATATAAAGATGATTCTCTTGTTTTCCGGGCAATGCATTCTAATTGTCAAATGAACAAAGTCTCCATCTTGATCTACGGTTCTTAATATTTTAGACTATGAAAAAAAATTTGTGTGGTAACAATGTTAACCAGTCCAAAAGCAAGTTCAAGCGAAAGAAACAACTGATAGCAAAGATCTTACATTTAGCTCAGCACATGCCATCAGTAGTCAGCTAAGTGTGACGAGATGAAATATTATCAAGACTTCAACACAAAACCAGAAAAACAAGAGAGGAAACGTACAATATTTAGAATCTATATTAATGGGAAAGAGCTCACCTGCACTATACTGGGATGCCAGAGGCGAGTTAGTAAGGAGACTTCAGCCTTGAATTCTTCCTCTAAACGTGTTCGCGTCTCCTCATCTTGTTCCGGCATCTTAACCATCTTGATAGCAACAGCTCTCTGCTTGTAAATTCCCCGGTATATCCTACTGTTTGCGCCAGAGGCAAACTTATGACCAATAAAAAGCTGTGAAAGATCGGCTGTCCATTCCTCCTCCTCGACCATTGCAGACACCTCCTTTTCTCCAGATGTCCCCCGTTCTAGCACCATAGACCATGATTCCAAGTTTTCCAATCTCTTTTTGGGCGATTTCTGTATCTCAGGAACCGAAAAGTCCCTTTTGGATGACAGAGATGGCGGGCCAGAAGAAGAGGAAGTAGGAGTCGGGCCAGGAGGAGTAGGTGGCGATTGTGGACCTTTTGAAACAGAATGAGTGGGTAGCGAATGCAGTCGCGGAACAGGGTAAAGAGTAGTCGTCAGATGCCGTGGTGGCAAGGCAGAGAGAGTAGGCGCTGGACGCCGTGGCGGCAAGGTGGGAATGGTACGCGGTGAAGCCATTGACCGTAAAGGATGTGAATCGTTGTTTTTAATGTTGTTCTTACTCCTCTTCCTCTTCTTCCCCAGGTATAATACTTGGAAGCAGAAAGCCATTTGCTTACTGTGGATGCTGCTGCTGATGATTGACGTTTTATTTATAAATGATAACGATGAAAAGGACTAACAGAGAGGAACCGAGGGTAGGGTGATGTTCTTAGTGGTTTAGAGAATGGTAAGAATCAGGAAGATGCATAGGAAGAAAAGCAGAACTTGGGTTTTGCACTAGAAGGCGATACTAAAGCGCAGCAGCAGAATACTGGTCCAGAACCTGCAAGAGAGGCCAAGGGAATTGCACCTTTCACTAGTAGGACTTGGGATTCTGCAGCCATCGGGTGTGTGTGCAACTATGGGTGATCAAAAACTGCTACCGCCTCCGCCGCCGTGGCTCCTGAAAATTAGGAATCCCTTACACATATAATCCGGACGAAGGCGATGATGCCAAAATCGGAAGAAGAAGTAGTGGTAGTGGTAGAAGACAAGTTAGTTGTGATATATGCACATATATATTAAAAAACAGGGGAGAACAAAAGAAAAGAGGAGAGAAGAACGGCACCGTACCAGATCGGAATAATACCATTCCTCCACCTCGAACGCGCCACAGACGAACGAAAGACGAAAGCACCGCTGCCACCACTTCAACCTTTTTTGTTGTTTTCTAATTCTCGGAACGAAGGGAGCGGGGGAGAAGGGAAGAAGGGAAAGGGAAGGAAAGCCGGAGGCCTGTGCTGCGCGGTTTCATGCGCACGCACGTAATCATGCCCCCGCCTTTCCTTGCCTTCGAGGGCGATGAAGAACGGCAAGGCAAGATCAACAACGTGGAGGAGGAGCTCCGTCCCGATTCTCTTCCTCCATTCGTGTGGTTCTTCCACCCTCTCCTTTCTCCCTCCTGGCCCGGAATCGTCCTGACGTGCCCTGTCGTTATTATTATTAGTATCAGTGATATTGTTATTGTTCACGGCATCAGCATATTAAAGGCCGCCTCCTCTGGTCATCCTCGTCCTTGATTTATTATATTGTTCAGTTTATTTATTCTCTGACTTTGGTTGTCTTGTCCACCCGATCTCCGGAAAGGAAGTCAACTCAATCTGGTGCGTACATATACGGACTCTTAGCTTCGGTGGTTCTCCCTCCTCCATCTCAGCTTATCATCTACGCTTCGTTGTCTCAAGTACGGACGGCGAACGTTTTTTTTTTTAACGGTACGCGTCTTATTCCATCCAACTCGCGTGGAAGTAAACGGTGAGCGAGCCTTCGCCATTGAATTACACAGGTTTTTTTTTTTTTTTTTGTGTGTGTTTTTTGGTAATGAAATAGCAATTACACGGGTTTTTTTGTGATACGGACGGCGAATGTTCATTTCTCAAAATGAATTTATTTAGATAATAGAGAGTTTTCATCATCTTGTGATTGAATTTTTTATCTTAGTATAGTTTAGAGCAAAAATCTGATTGTCAAACACACTCACGTCTTCAGTCATCACATAGCCTTTCTGATGAATAGATATATACAGGCTCATGTACATTGAACCTGACGTTAGTTGAGAAGTGGCGATTTTAATTAGACGAGATTATGGAATATTATATCATTTGGACGATTCGATTTAACCTCATGGATTGATTTACTATAATAGATAAATCAGAACAAAATTATTTGCCAACATATGTGCAACTTATACTGTTTTATAAATGAAAATTTCAAGACGAGTTTAACATTCTCCTAAGATTTGAAAACTTTTGACGTAAACAATAAATAACATTGTTTGTAATCGATTCAACCGCTATAATTGTTTTAAACTTCGTATCATCTTCAACTATTAAGATTCGTCTCTATTTAGTTTAGATAGGACCCAATGTCTCATTTTATTCACAACAGTTAACCAAATCCATTATTTACAAGGAAAATAAATGAATGAATGAGTAAATAAATAACATTGAATAATAATAGATAATAAATAGTCATTACTTTTACAGTAATAATCAAGCATTTTTATCACTAAAGGTCTGTTTGTGTACCTAGAATTTAAATTCTACAGAATTTAAATTTTAACGGAATTTGAATTCTACAGAATTTGACGTAAAAAATTCAAAATCTAAATGTTTGTGCACGTTCAAGAATTTGACATAAATTGAAATTTAGTTGTTTGTGCACGTGACATAATTGAATAGAATTAATTTTTAATAAAGTTAAATAATGAATTAAAGTAATTAGTGAAAATGTAATTAATCAAGAAATGAATTAATTACATTAATAAATGAACATATTATTAAATTAAATGTTTATATATCATTTATCAATTAATTAAGTATATCATTATATAAAATAAATCAAAAATTACAAAAATTGATAACTTTTTAGTTATAATACATGTTTAAAACGACAAAAGTTTAATTATAAATTTTATATTCCTCGTAATGTAATAATAAATAACTTTTTTTAAAATATAATTATTATGAAGTGAATAAATGAAAATAAATAATAAATAATTATTGAAATACTTTGATTATAAAAAAATATAATTCTAAACATTCTATTAGCTATAAATGATTTTTAAGACTTCATTTGTGTTAGCCACAGAAAGTTAGGAAAATTATATAATTTTTGAAATTTTGATATTATATATATAAATAATATAATAAATAAATAAAATAATAATTTAATTAAATAATATTTATGATTTTAATATTATAAAATTAAATAATATTAATAATAATAAAATAATTAATATTTTATTTTTAATAAAAATAATATTAAAATAGTTAATTAAATAAAAATATTAACAATATATACTTCAACAGTCAATGGTGAATCTTTTTAAAAATGAATTACAACATTTTAAATTGAGAATTCATTTTTTAAACCTTTACATGTAACAAGAAATTTAAATTCTAAAATGCACAAACAACTCATGATTCAAAATTTAACGAAATTCCATCAGATTTTAAGTACACAAACCCCTCCACCCCCCCCCAAATGCTATGTACAAAATGTCTACACATTTCCAAACATGGCGGTCGATAGCATTTTTAACTGCATGTGTGATTTCTATGATTTAATATTAAATTAACAGATAAAGAGATAAATAGACGGTCCTACCTATAAACGATGCCTTAGAAAGATGTCGATACTACTAATGGAGTATGTGATGTTCGAAGAAGAAGAAGTGTCGGAAACTTTGAGCAAATATATATTTTTACAAAGAGTAGATACAAGCGGTGCGGCTATAGATACAGACAAGTCGACGAACTTAGCAAACACGGAGATAGTCGTCAGGTCTATCGTGGTGTTGCTGGTGCTGTGCCCTCCCTGAAGAGCATACTCGCAACATTTGATGGCAGCCATGCTGCATTTGGATTCTGCCCGGAGTCCTGCTGCTGCTTCTCCGTCTGTGCAGAGCTGGAAGCAATCTTCTTCCTCCGCCCCATGCCCACACTTGTTCCTACAAGGACACCGATCCTCAGAGCTGTGAATATCCCCATGGCAATCACCAACGGCCTCACGGCCCAGTGGAAGTCTTCGAGGTGCTGGTACAGCTGCATCACGCCCTCGCGATTACTGAAACTTACAACCTCCACTTCAGCCGGGTCTGCCAACAGGTTGTGTTTGTCCCAGGCTCCGCCAATAACCAGCCTTCCGGGAAACCTGAGCACTAGGCACCCATTAGGAAGGATCAGCGAGATCCTGCCGGCTACCCATGATCCATTGGTTTTATTATACCGGGCAGGCCACTCAAATCTGGGTTTAGTGATGTTGGCTTTCAGTGTTACGAACTGACCAACGTGGAACGCATTTGCCATCTGAAGCTGAGAGTGGCTGCCCGTCCAGAGAGTCTCCAGCCCCAGAAATCCAGCAGATGCTCTGCCATCACGGCTGACGGAATGCAGTATCCCAACAGGTGACTGCTTCTTGTCCTGCACGCTCAGCCGCACCCAGTCACCAGCTGCAAACCCATGCGTGACTCTCTCTAGTGCGGACGAGCGTATTCGTTGAGGACCACGGACTCCATGTACCCTTACAAGAACAGCGTCATCTTCGTTTTCCAACCCAACTACAGTACCTTCAGGAATCTCCATGCTTTCAGGCATGCAGGAGTTCTTTGCCTTCCGCGAGCGAACAATATCACCCACTTCAAGGCGGTCCTTCAAAACAGACCGGTCCACTGCAGTGCCCTCGTTCGCCTTATGTCCAACACCACTGATGTCACCGTACATTTCATTTTTGCAACTGCAAGCTTTTCTGTATCAGATGATATTCCAAATGCGAATACATTACGAAAATTTTATTTTACCACAGAGAGAAAGCCCAAGTGTCCTTTTGGATCACTTCTGGGACTAACTTCTAATCCATCGCAGTGCCCTTTTGGGTCACTTGTCGAACCATCAATGATGGATAATTGTGTTGTCGATAGCAAGTACACTATCTCTTCAAAAGAAATACAACATCGATAAAAGTACGAAATATGTGTGTTCACATCCCAGGCTTAATAAAGCACAAACGGAGTAAAGTATCGTATATATTTATGTTATTTCTATCTACACATGCATTATAACTATATATTCCTGTTACTCATGCCCATATCCGCATCCTATCGTTGGGAACAATTATAATATAGATACTCGTACTCATGTAAATACCCATATCTCTCAACATTTCTAACTACTTACAAAATAAAAAATAAATCAAAATAGAAAATCTCGCAATGGGACCAGGCAAGTTTGAATTAATGACTGTCAATTTAATACTCCATTCCTGATTATAGAAGTAGGGTTATTTTGCATCCTCGCTTAACCTAGCCACCGTCCCTAGGACCACTTTTCAGTGACTTTAGTTGATGGCTTCCCTGTCGTCACATGACCTCCAGGTATTGTCTAGGTACGAAGATGTGATAATAGCCCAGGCGTTAAAACATATTTTTATTTAATTTTCTATTTTCTTTTATATATATTCGAATTCTCATTATATTTCAAATATAGCTTTTTTATATATAATAACTTTCTAAAGTAAAATTTATTTTAAAATGATTACGCCTTTAATAATTACATATAACCTCAAAAATACAAGAAAATTTTGTCTTCCTTTTTGATATCCACTCATGGTGCCTTGATAAATATGCCTCCTAGCATAATAATTTTGTAAATGTAAAATTGCGACAAATAATTTTGTACTTTTACAACTAACCAGAATAACCCTTCTCAAATTAAAAGTTGTTGAATTGGAATTCCATTCCAATGATTTCATTTTCATGGTTTGAGAAAATCCATGTGCAAAAAGTTATTATAGTAGAGATATGAATGCCAGGATGGATGGTCATAAATTAAGAAATAAAATAAAGTAATTATTTTCCCAATTGAGGATAAAATCAGAGAAATTATCTTAAATGATTTAGTCATATCCATGGAAAATTTATAGATTACATATACCAAAAATGAGAATTAATTAATGTAGGCTTAACAAAAAAGGCAATAAAAAGACCAGAAAGTGCTAGGGTAGAAATACTGAGGATAGATTTGAAATTACATAATTTACAATAGATTTGAAAGTGCTAGTTACAAATAAGTATAGATAGAGAAGAAATAATTCATGTAGTCAACCTTACATATCCAGATTAGGGTATTGGCTGTTATTGTTGTTGATTCTATTAAATTCATCGATGAAATAATGGGTAATGGAGAGCTCTCTCCTCTTCACAAAATTAAGAAGAAAGACGTCTTATATGTGTATGGCCAGTATTCTAGAGATTACCCATGTTCCAAAAGGATTAGTATTAAATGAGGGAGATCATCTTGAGATACACTAAGTCTCATCCCCCAGGCATTAAATGATTCACATAGAATGACCCACAATGTGAATCTAGCCTGATGCAGGGCAACTCTGTTCAGAATCCATAAACATTGTGTGGTTGCATATCAACTACATATGCCGGTCATTATTACTTAGAATATGATCCTCACAAATCATGTCCCTCTTTGCTCCTAATTATCAACTACAAAAAATGATCTCATAATAGCAATGAAACTAGCATGTCCAAGATGCATCTTATAATTCAATTATATTAGCAAGTTATTTTACATATTGGACAGGCTATATTCTAGAATTAAAGCATCAGTATATTCTTTAAAAATAAAATCCATTGTAACCTTAATAAATTGCAGCTATCAGAATGTCAGGGAAAAGAAAGGTAAAGACGATAGAAGAATGGACAATAACAGACCTGTTGAGGGCATATAAAACATCTTCCATCAATGGTCGATTCCGTAAATCATATTCAAAGCATCCACAAAGAAGTTTTTCTATCGGAGGAGGCAGGTCAGTTGGGATCTTTGGTTTCTCTTGCTTTTCCACGACCATATGATAAATTTCGGCAGGTGACCTATCACTCCAAGGTTGAATACCACTCAACATTTCGAGAATACTGCAACCAAAACCCCATGTATCGGTTTCATAAGAAATTGGACCTCTGATATCTGGTTGCCATTGTTCTGGTGCCATATAGTTTGGGGTTCCAAGTCTCTGAACAAAGTGCTGATTTGATAACGAAGCCCTATAGAGTAAGAACGGAATTCCAATATCCCCTAGGATTGCTTGGTCATGTTCGTTGACAAGAATGTTACAAGGCTTGATATTAAGAACTAGAAGACCTCTAGAGTGGAAACTTAATATTGCCTGAGCTATGCTGGTCCCATATCTGCAGAAAGAAATATGAACCATTGAGAAATAAAACATACATTCATATCTATAACTTACACAAGCTCTACACATGAGAATCATGTATAAAATCCCAAATGTTATGAAGGATTATAACTGTAAAACATCAGATATTTGAAGTTTGCCTCCCTTAAGATGAGCCAGTTTATCTCCCACAGACCCATCATAGAACTTCATCACCATGCAAACCTGGAAATATACCACTTAATAAAGGTAAGTCTTTTTTTCACTTCCCCAAGGGTGGACACAATTTAAATAAGATAGAGATGATTTCCACTTTAGCTATTAAATACTGACAAAGAAAGCATCTTACTTACATTTCCATTTTTTATTGTAACACCATGTAGAAAGCAAACATCCTCCAGCCCCAGGGACTTCTGAAATATTTCACCAACCTTTGTAAGAAGGGGCTGGTCCTCTTTGACTGAAGGAAGCATCTTAACAGCAACTTCATGGTATTCATCATAATCATCCGTGGACACATGATGTGTTGCTAGCCAAACATCACCAAACTCTCCCCTCCCAATACGATGCATGAGTTTCAACATGTTAGGGTCGATCCAGGGAATGGCATAGTCATTTGATAGTGCAACACTTCCAGCATGCTCAGGATTGTCAAATGACACTAATTCAAAAGATTCTGCAGGTTGAGAGAGACGAACTTGCTGTGCCATGTTCGATCTTGATAAAACAAAAAAATTACAAGCTAGCTGAGTAACATATACAATTGGAAGAAAAGATATAGTAATAAAAATAAATACCCAAAAGGAGTAGGTTTAGATATGCAATGAACTTGATGTGCACGGTCAGGCCTGGAAATATCTAATGTATTCTCTAGCCATGGAATCAAACGTCAACTTATGTTGACAAAATTTCACCATCATGTGTCTTTTTTTCATTTTGCTGGCATGATATAGAAACCGATGTTGACATGAAATTTTATTTAAAGATAATGTTTTTATTTCCCATGTTTCTGTGATATGTTACTGTATGGAAAAATTTTGTTGACATGTGTTGTTTTTCAACCTCACTGAAGTCTGACATGAAATCGAAGTTGAATTCCTTGTCTGTGGAGGAAAATCAAACCTACTGCAATAACCAAAGTTGTAAATGTGTAGCAGGCATTTTCCTATATGTTATCGCAGATGACCCAATGGGCGTTCAAGAAAGCTCTCAAATTAGAATTTTCCGATCAGAAATGGAAATTGTATACACTGAAAATTATATGATATTCAAATTGATGGGAGTTATGAAATTTCATATTTCAATGAAATGGAGATAACAATTAAATTTACTATGTACAATTTCTTCCATTCAACAAAAAAAATTTAAGATAGACCAACATCCTCACTTAATATACCATTAACGAGTTTCAACTTTCAAGTTCAATAGCTGATTTTATAGTCCCATCCCTAGAAACAATAGTGGAGCCTCCGTGAATTTTCTAGAAATGGAAAATAAACGCAGTTCAATCCTGCAGCTATAATTGTCGTATTGCTAATATAACAAACTCCCTTTTGTTATTAATTCTCAATACCCATGAATACTTGAACCTAATTTCTGGTCTCTTATAAGTTAAAATTTCTTTAAAGCATGACAAAAAGTAATTGATCTCCGACTCCATCATGACCACTTACTTATAGTAACCATGACAAAAAGTGGCAATATTTTCCCGCATTGATGATGCGTGAATCTATTGTGACCTACTGCCAGATTCTTTTTGGCAAACCAGATCTCGGTAAAGAAAGAGGATGATAAGTAAATCAACAAATCGATTTGATACAATGACTTTGCAATCAAATACATAAAATAAAGAGAACAAACCCTTGTCTTTACAGTAATAGGTAAATTATTACTCAACATGGAAAACTAGTTTTAGCAATAGGATATTAGTCGGATATCCCCCAATCAATAAGCAGTACCAAAATACCAATAAAAGGAATGCCAATATAATACAGTTTTTAATGGCCAAAAAAATGTAGGATAATCTGCAATTGTGCAAGATTGGTATATTTCTATAAATTAAGGAAGAAATCACTGTGGAAAAAAAAACGAAAATCAATATGAAAGGAATCATGACCATCTTAGCAGTAATATCAACAATCAAAGAAATGCAGTAAAACTTTATCTAAGCAAACATTGTCTAATCTTGTCTGTTATAAAAAAAAAAGATAGCCAGAACTTCCATCATTCAGCTCAGTTAATCCTTTATTAGAAATATAATCCTAGAGAATTTCTTGAGGGGCATGTTAAATATTGAAGTATCCATGGATAGCATGAAACAGAGAAACTGCAGGAAATAGGGAAATAGCAGAAGATATATGTGCTATTGACATAGCATATAGTAAGCAATATTTGTTAATAATGGTAGAATACAGTACTCCCCTCATTGTAGACTGGGAAATCAATTGCACCTTCCACTATTGTTCAGAAGTAATAGAATAATTTGTTTTACAAAAAACATTTGCTAAAGCAACATTTGTTACCGTTATTGCTTCTCAGGCTCCAAAGAAGTTGTATAATTTTTATCCTTGGAACTTTATATATAAATAGGCCTCATTAAACATTTTTTCACAGAGTATGAAAGCATCGACTCCAACACTAAACCTTCTAAAGAGCAGATTGAACACTCATGATAAAACACAAGCACAAGTAATGTGGAGATTGAGCATCCACCTACAAAAAAGATGTTCATCCATGTTCTTTTTTAATTTCCTTGCTTTTTATCTTCCATGACGCAACAAGTAAAACAACTAAAAAGATAATTGAAGTATTATAGACTTCAATAATTTCCAATTTCAAGATAATTAAAATCTTATATTTTTACAGCTAAATTAATTTGGAATATAGACCTACGACGATGCCATACGGTTGAGAACATGCCATCCAAATGCTTTATTTCTGCAGATCACCTTTTTGTAAACATAAAAAACAGAAACTAGAAATGATCCATTGAAAAGGCAAATATAAGGAAGAAGGAAAGCCAGACACTCGAACTAAAACGAACTCAGAGAGCTCCGATCAGATATTTGCAGGAAGAGCAAAGCAGTGCCAGGTAATTAAACTAAAAGGAAACAACGAAATGGAGAAGATAGTACACTTTTGGATGTCGAGCTTCTTAATGAACATTCAAAAAACAGATAGCATACAAATCCAGAAAGAACTACAAAAGAGACGATGAAGAGATGCCCATCACACCTGAGTTCCGGTTAGCTCTGTAGTTGTGAAAAAAGATCATAACCGAGGAAGTTATAAAAGGCTGTTAGAGTATAAATCTGAACTATAACTCATCGTCTTGTTGAATCAGAATTATAATCTAACGGAGACATCATGCGAATGTAAAATCTCCACAAAATGACAAAAATATGCAAAGTTTTCAGCCATCAAGCAACAGAAGGCATAAATTTTAAGACTACTTTATAAGCCAACAGCCAAAATAAAAACAAGTATCATACGGATGGAGCCGAATTCAACCCATGCCATCATCATCATATATCTATCATAAAGGAAAAAGAAGCAACAACAGAAACACTGAACTATAATTGATTAGAAAGAGAACCCTCCGCCCAAATAAAAGACAGTGACCTAAAAGAAAGAATGCCCAAGACCAAACATTTGTGTACCTTCTGCTGCAATATCAGAGCTTGGAGCGTGAGAGAAAACACAACTGAATTGAATTACCCTCCTCTCTTTCCTGGAAACACAGCAACAGAATGGGAATGGATGCAATCGATCCACATACCAAGAAATAATGAAAATTTAAGAAAAAAAGAAGTAGGGAGTAATCGCCGAATTCAGGTGGAGGTACGGACAAGGAGTGCGGAGGATGACGGAAAACCTCGTCTTCGTCTTTCCTTCGCTCCTGGTGGCAGCAGCGGTGCTTAAACCACACCGCTTGTTTTTCTATTGCTTCTTTTTTAAAGTTGTTTATTTATAAGCTGCAGATCTTACTGATATTTTTTATTACAAATAATATTCTTTATTTTTATGTGTTATTTTTCTTGTAGATGTCTAGAGATGTTAATTAGGCGATTGAGTTTTTTGTATATTCAAATGATATTTCAATAGTCTATTCTGTCAAAAGGTTAATGACTAACCTTTTTTTGGAATCGGGTAAATTATTTTCTTAAATGTGCGTAGACTAAATAAAATGATCACAGTTAACTCTAATATTACATAAAAAATGAAGACATTTAACTTAAAATAAATCACAGAAATGTGATGCATTTAATTCAAAATTAATTGGTTATAAGTAGAGATGTCTTGTGCATCATGTAAAGATACAAGTCCTCATTTTCACATTCAATGTTGGAAACCATTTCAACACAATCAACTTCTAAAGCACTGTCAAATATAGAATCTGATAAAACATCTCATATAAGTCATCCTGGCCTAATGCATCAAGTGATATTATTGGATAGAACACAAACAAATAATGGATGTGTTTGTCTGGAAAATCAGCAAACCGCTCCATTCCCATACAAGAAAGAGTAGATTTCTTCTCACTCACGGATGGCAAGGAAAGAGCGTTTTCTCTGTCCCCAGTTTTTTCTTTCTTCTTGGGCAAAGCAACCATCCAATGTGAGTTAGCTGAGAAGGGCAGACATCACTTGATCAGCCAAACTAAAATAGACAAGGATCAGAAAATTCATCAATTAGATTACATAACCACTAGAGGACGATAAATTGATATCTTCTAGTGGAAATTACAAGTATCTGTTGAGTAAACTATATACATGCCAACCTAGAATAGGTCTCAAGCATCTAAAGTAGTCGGTTCACCGTTGAGTGTAACTTAATCTTCCAGGAGATGGAAGTCAAAAGTAAGGATTGATTATCATATCCAATCTTCTCCTCTCTCTCTCTTTTTAATCCAAGTATTTTGATCCAATGATTTATCCCAGCAAGCATAATTTACAAGTCATGTATTGTGTAACATCAAGCGAAAGGTAAAAATACACAAACCAATTGCATCAAATGATATGCGAGAGAACCAACCCCCATGTAAATCTTCTCCAAAGCATATGGTAAAAATATTAAATTAATGTTAGCATGTAAAAAGTTTATCAATCTTACAGATGATATATCAAATATGAATCTAACAAGCGTATTCATAATATTAAATACAAGAGGAAGAGAAAAGCAAGATACATCCCCATTCAAAGAAGTTTCATCTTCGCCCTGGGGTGAAGACCTAAGTAAACATCAAAATGGCATGTAAGAGAAAGGAGGATGAGAGCGAGATGCAGATGCACAAGACATAAATTAAAAGTAAATAATATTTTTATTGAATTAAAGCATAATTACAGGTCCAAGAGGCTTTCAAGGAAATCAAGCATAGAAAAAGAAGAGGAGAAGCTCATCTGCCTAAGTCTTGACTTTTCAATGGGCCCACCTTTATTGTAAAATAAGAATATTTAAAGACCAAAGGGAGTTTCTCTACTCCCACAAACAAATCCAATTAGAGAAATCGAATTTAGAATCTCATCAAGGAAGATATTTTTCATTGAATCTGGAATAATATTAAGCTATTTTCTATCCAAGGTGTGTGTCTAAGAGGTAACAAAATGGTAATTAGGCCTAAAATGTATAATTCTTCTTCGTTCTTGAAGTTTTTACATATAAATTTGGCAGAAAGATTACGTGTATGATTTTCTTTCGTCGTATTTAAATTTGAAACTTCCCCGTATTTTTCTTCTCTTCTCTTTGTTTATTTTCGAGTTAAAATTGTTGCGATAAAATATAAAATATATGTATATCATTATTTAAATAAAAAACAAATAGATGTAAGAGATAAAATATGTATGAATTACATGTACGTACGCACAAGTAATTGCTAAATTGCACGGAACAGTTTGATCTCAAAGCAACAACGTGTAAATTACTCTTTCAGCAAGGAGATGAAATTTTCTTCACAAGATCGTATATTAGAACGATTAGAAAATATTTTATTATTTTTTAATCATTAGTTTGAAGTAAACAAATAAAGTATTTTACGAAAAAAAGAAGATATAATTTGCCTTGTTGATAATTCACGGGGTGAAATCTTTATAAATGTCTCCTGTTCGAGGACAAGCGGGAAAGCGAGCGAGACTTGAAAAGAACAGTGTGACCGGGATGGGAAGTTCCAATGCAGGCGGGGGAGCTGGCAAGGAGAAGCCCGCCACTTCTGCCGATGCGGGAGATGCTAAAAGTGACCCTTCTGCGTCTGGTTCGCCACCTCCAGCTACGTTTTCCGAGGGCGAGAAGGTCCTCGCCTTTCACGGACCCCTACTCTACGAAGCTAAGGTCAGCTTTACTAGGTGATTTCTATGGGGGGGGGGGGGGGGCTTGCAGTTTCATTTGGTTTAGTGTATTACTACATCCTTTACTGCTTGCTGGTGGGGATTCAATGGTCGACTCTTCAGTTTGCTGATTTGTTCGGGAACTAGGGTTTGTTAGCTCTGCTTCTACTTGAAAACGGTTACCTCGTTCCGCGTCTGGGTTCATCAAGGTGGAGTCTCCCAATGCTTGGCTGATTGCTTCTCTAAATGTTACGGGCCTAGGAAAACTCTCCCTAAAACCAGCTTGTAGGAGAGAAGAGAACCTAACTTTATATCAATTTACACAAGTTTCTAATATAACTAATGTGAGGCTATTTGGCTTCCCATAATACCATATATTATGTTACATAACAATCCACCATGCTTTCGATCTGACGTCTATGACGGCCTATGTTGAATGGGAATCCAACAGTTGGAAGTAGTCCTTTTTGAGCTCACACCCTTCGGAATCCGACGCCCCACTTTGAATCAATGTTTTCAGAAGGGGTCCAGTCATTGACCTGGAATAGGCAAGGGGTGGTTAATTAATTGATGGATTCTTGACCTGACAATGATATTTTCACTAACAATGTTTCACATATGATTAATAAAAAAAATTAGTAAAATAAAAGTCAATGAAAGTAACATTTTATTAAAACATGTAAAAACCATTCAAACAAGACATATGTCCTTTGTAACCAATAACCATTCTCAATGTTGTAGAAAATAGTTTAAATGGTTTCATCTCCAAACTTTTTTTTTTTAAGTCCCTATGTGAATCCAAGGTGCAACTTCACATGACTTGACATCCAACTTCCACCTTTGATTCATGCATTCCTTTGGCTTTACATGTTCACTTCCAAGTGAGGCATCTCCTATTCCTAGCCATGGTCACATTCCTATAGCTTCTTTGTGGTTGCATTCCTCTAGCTTCTTTGAGGTTGTGTTCCTTTGCTTTCCAATACTCATTGCTATAGGTTTTTAGGTACTCTATCATAAAAAATAATAATAATTGAGCCATAATCCCCATTACATGGGGTTGACTATATAAATCCATTTATTCCAAGTATTTTTATCTATTGTCAAATTTTCAGTTAAATTACATAAATTTAAATACTTTCTTACAATTCTTAACTACGTAGTTTTAGACTTATCTCTACTTCATTTAGTTTCTTCTATGCTAATTAATTCTCCTCACCTAATTAATGCATTCTTTGGTCTACTAAGAATTTGACTGAACCACTTAAGCTGATTTTCTCTTGGTCACTAGGTTAGCTCGTTTGATTGCTAAAATAGTCCAATGCATGACCTGTGACCTGGTAGAGGTTTTGGTTCTTATTTCTATTGGTTGGTCAAGTCTGGTTTTGATGACATTGCTTTGAATAGCTTCACTCACCTCCTTTCACGTATTTGGAGGTAGCTCTCTTTTGAATTGCCCCTATTGGGATTCAAATAGAATTGTTTGTTTGCTCTAAGATATCATTTGACATGGGATTAGTAGAATCTACCTCGAAAGTTAGCTTGTTAGGAGGGATGAGAGCCTAGCTTCATATCAAGCAACACAAGTTTCTAATGTAATAAGTGTGGGACTATTTGGTTTCCCTTAAGGTAATCTAGTATGACACATAAACCTAGACTTCTGCTAATTATAGTTATCTGTGGAAGAGATTTCATGTTCCAAACCCAATGTTGGTATGGAGAATCCTTGCAAGTTTAAATGAATTGATTAACAATAGTAATTCTAAAACATGTATTTGTAATATTTTTTGAAGGTAAATAGGGTGATTCTCATTCAAGTAACCTGTATTTATAAATTGGAATAAACATTGTGCATATACACATACATGCTCATTACTTGTATCTAACTACAACCTGTGGTTATCGTATTACAACTATATATGCATATTATACCAACTTAAATTACAAATTTTTTCTCTTACTAAGAAATGTTCAGAGAGAAACACAACTCATTTCCTCACTACTTTCTTGTGGTATCCATCTTTGTAAGAAAAACAATCATAGCTTGAAGCTTTGGACATATTTTCCAAACATCTAATTTCATCCTTTTTTGGCTGAGATAAAATATTCACAACTTAATCTGTTCTTGGTATTTTGATGCTTTCTGTTTAGTAGTCTTTCAAGTTTGTACTCTATTACTTCACTCAAATATCTACCCATATTTATTAAGGTGGTTACTAAGTTATCATGGCATGTCATGTTGTTACCTTAAGCTGCTGGGCCAAACCAGGTAAGGGGGATGTATTGATAATTCTCCAAGTGGTTATGTTCAATTAGATCTCCTTAAGCTGTATTGATATTATCCCTCTTCACATTTTCTATCTACACACATGCCAAAAGAAAACTATATATACCACAAAAATTGTCTTTATCTATTAGAGATTTTTAAATATTTAATATTGTATAATATTATTAGAAGGCATATATAAATTTTATCGACATCAATATCACATTTGATTAAATTATCATCTAGTTGAATGTTTTTTATTATTATCATGTTAAGCATCTATTTCTTTTTTATAATTTATCACCTTATTTCAATTGGGCCATTACCTCACTTTTGCTGCTTATCTTGGGCTTTTCAAAGGATGCTGTCTGGAAATTTCCTTTCACCTTATTACTTTGGCAAGTGCCTAGGCACCTTAGCTTGATTTAAGATTGGGCATTTGCATGCATCTCCATATTTTTTAACTAGATCCTTTCCTGATTTAATTTCAAATTTATGAAGGATACAAGTATTTTTAAGTGTTAGTATTTATCAAAAGATAAAAAACATTTATTTTTAATATATGTAGATGTTAATGTGTTTCTATGCATACGTATGTATGTACATGTATGTATGTATGCATATGTATGCTTATGTCTATAATCATATGTCAATGTAATTAGGGTTGTTGGTCTATGCATAAATTTCATTTAACATAACATAAATAATAAAAATAGTAAAATAGCGAAAATAATTTTTTTAAAAACTTTTTAAATGACACCTTGGTGCCCTGAGTACCTCAGCCTTAGTATGCATTAAGGCTTGTGATTTATTGCTCAAATAAAGGAATTTGATGTGTATATGATGATGGATTATTTCAGTAAACAGATCCTTCTATGAGCTGGAGATCATAATGTTCCTGGAAAGGCATATTTGGAAAACAAGAAAATGCCAACGATGGATGGATGTTGGTGTTCCAAAGTTAATGTTAGAATTAAACTATTTGGTTGTTACACTAATGTAGTGTTGCATGTGGTCACATAATCTCATAATTTCATTGAAAATTTAATATATATACAACATTGCATTTCATAATTCATTTTTTTAACATTTTAAGTTTACATTATTAATATTTATGATATTGATTAAATATCCTGTTTGATTGATTTTTTATTGCTTGAGATTTGATTGTTTCTTCATTCTCATGACCTTCAATGAAATATTGGCACTTTATCTTTAATTTAGCTCTTGCCTTTTTCCTCTACAATTGAGGAACTTTACCATTTAAATTCTGCTATCTTGTATCTTATTTTGTGTTCACATTCCTTCTACTTTTCTAGGCAGATAGTCTACTTTTGGATTCTTCCCCTTATTTAGTGATTTTGTATACATCTAATCTCTTGGTACATTTGATACTTTTATAGGATTTCACTTATTTTCTTCTTACATTGTATGATGAAATTAAAACAAATATAGTCCATTTATGCATAGCACAAGCCAATTTGCTAGTACTAGACATGTGTATACAATCTTTTTTTAATATTACTTACGTATTTCTTTACTGGTTGCTTGCTTATCAATCATAGTAGAACTAATTTTATATGCATATTCTAGGTTCAAAAAGTTGAATTTCGGAAGGAATGGAAATATTTTGTGCACTATACTGTAAGTTTGGGAAGTTATGTTTATCAATATTTTTCTCATTTCTCTATTTGAAATAATTGATGTCTCTCACATGTTTTTCTGTAATTTTCTTTGTTTACAGGGTTGGAACAAAAAGTAAGGCCATCACTTTGAAATAGTATTGTCTCCCTTTGAATTTGTATGCAATATGCATATCTTTTAATAGAAATTTGTTACAGCTGTCTTTGAATTGTGTGTACCTATACTTATGTTTGTACATAGTACATGCATACACATGTATTTATGTATGTACATAGTTATGTTACTTATGTATACATGTGTGTGCATGCGTATGTAATATGCACACATATCTACATGTGTACATGTCTAATTATGCATGTATGTGCACATATGTATATAATGTATGTGTATTTGCATATGTATATACATTTGCTAGTTTGTTTTTATTTGTTATTTCTTACATACTCTATGGTTACTACCATCTTACTATGGAAATATTATTATAATGTAAATAATGCTACATATTTTGTTCAACTTTGTTATCGATTGGATCTTGCAATGGCAGCCTGAGCCTTGGAAGCACATGTTGGAAGCATCCCTTCCCTGGATCTAGGCTGTAGGATGGGAGTAATTCAGGTTAATCATCATGTTGGGGGGAGAAGAGAGGTGTGTAGATGGTGGTGGCAGAACCAATGCTTGCACTGCATTGGCAGAGAGCATTGAACTTCATGTCATGGCCCTATAATCTGTCATCAATGTGGGGAGTGTGGCACATTGAGCATATGGAGATGCTCTCTGGTGGTCTTATGTTGGGTCACAAGAATCACAAACTCCTTTGACTTAGGATTCTGTATGAGAAGATGCCGGAGCCTAGAAGTCACTCTGAATTAGCTTTTGAGGTGGAGTCTCTTAGTAAATAGCTTGATGTGCTCTGGGTTTGTGCTCTGTACAGCTACAAAATTGGCCATCAACAAAGTGTAGTGTGGTGTGGGCCCTTAACAGACTATTCATGGGTGAGTTGGTTTTTGCTCTCAACTCAACTTGGAGAGGTGGTCTCCTTCATGTTCAGACTTCTAGGTTTGGAAGTGCACTTGTTCTCTGGGAGGATTGAGATTGGTGCATTGTGGCTTGGTCTGCCCCTCCAGAAACAGCAATCCAATCTAATTTTTGGGAATTCCGTTGGACTTGTAATGCATAAAGCCTTTTTCTAATCTTGCAGGGATCTTTGGGAGATTGTAAGATGTCTCACACCAAACTGTCTCAAGATCTTACTTAGAAGTAGCTGATGTCTTGTTGGAACTTTGTGATCATAAGGTGATCCCCAGAGGATATAAACTTGTCCACGGTGGGTAGGCATTCTGGATTGGTGTTCATGTTGTCTTACAAGGATCTGACCTGGGTCTCAACAACTTGACATGGTAAGAGATTCTTTCACAGTTGGTGCAACACACTTTTGGAGCAGATCTGACCAGCAATGCAAAGTATGTGATCGTTGGATCTAGGCTGGTTGAGCCCTCCTGCAACCAGTGGAGGAAAATGCCATTAAAAAACTCACAACAATAGTCCGGAGGCAAAATTAAAATCATTTCTTGGAGGAAATCAATGAACAAGGCTACTTCCAAATAGGAAAATGGCTGCATTGATGGTGATACAATGTCTGTATTATAAACTAGTAACGAGTAATAGTGCCATGTATTGCATGGATTAGTATTTTATCTTAAATAGTTCTAACTACATAATAGACATGATACCATTTATTAATTATTATTGCATATAACAACATATTTCATTTTTTATTAAGATTACTTACCAAAATAATATCTTTTTATCTGGAATCACTTGTTTATCATACATGCTAGATGTAAAAATTACACAAAAATTATAAAAGAATATATTCGTTAATGTGAACCTTTCTGTATTAAAATAAATAAAAAAATCTATTTAGAATTTTACTTGCAATCAACTACAGACTAAATTTCAAAACAAAAGAAAAACCACATTTAAAGGCTATTTCGATTTGAGAGTGTGCTATTTTTATATGAGATGGAAATGATATAATAGTGTTCGTGATTTCACAATAAAATGTGGAGGATAAATTTTATTTGAAAAGTGCTTCATGCCATAAATCAATTGTCACTTTAAACTTCATAAACATATTAAAAAATATGTGAAACAACAGAATTTCTATTTTTATTTTATTGTTCATTAGGATTTGAACTGTATTGGAATATTTAATTTTCTTTTTTGTGCATATGTATTCAAAAGCTTGGATAAGTTTACAAACATTAATTATGAGAGAATTAAAGCAAACAAATAGAGATGTTAAAACAACAATTTTTATTGACATATATGAGATAAGGTGAAAAATCAAGTAAAAAATTTCATCCATTTACATAAGGGTTGTACGCATACATATATAGTATAAGGATTAAATGGATCCTTACATGGATCTAACTCATTTAACCCTAGATACATCACTCTACTTTCACTCCTCCTCAAGTTGGAGAGTATATGTTTGCTAAACCTAGATTGTTACATATAGAAGCAAAAATATCACATCCCAACTCCTTTGAAAATACTATGGCCAATTCCTCGGACAAGGGAGTATAAGGTGTGAAAATGATGTCCTTGACAATCAAGTATTGAATGAAATGACAATCAACCTTAATGTATTTGGTACATTCATGAAAGGTCTTATTCTGGACAATATAGATGATTGCTTGATTATTGTGAAACATGAGCATAGGTTTTTGAGCGGTAATATGTAATTCATTGAGAAAGGACCTCAACCATTGTGATTCCCGTGCGGTCTTAGCCCTCAATCTATACTCTGCATTGACATTTGAATATGAAATAGCACTCTTACTTTTTCAAGTGATGAGATTTCCTCCTATATAGGTATAGTAGCCAAAAGTAGATTTTCTGTCTTCCTTGTTACTTGCATATGGGGTGTGTTCAAGTCAATTCTAGAGGTGACCTTAATAGTGTTCCTTCCAAAGATTCAATATGAACAACTATCAATAATAGTGACATTGTATAAGTTTGGAAGATGTTTAAGTTGGGCAAAGAGATCGGGGCTATCAATCATATGTTGAGATGCCATTGAATCTATAATTCAAAGATTATCCTCTCTAGCTACTATAACCATACTCATAGCTAAAGTGGATGTCAAAGCAGTGAAGGCTAAGAAGTCAATAGCTTGTAACCTTATGAAATGATCATAGTTAGCTTGCGAGATCTACACCATGGAGAGTTTGTTTGAGAAATGGTTGGGAGAAGTTGAAGAACCCTTTGAAGATTCAGTTACTGCCCTGGCTCATACCGACTTGCCATGCTTGTCCCAACACTTGTTTTGTTTATGCCCTATTTTGCCACAATGATGACACTTGATGTTACTATCTTTATTCTTTCCCCAACCAACTTTAGAGCATCTATGACCATGAGTTGATGCGGCAAGCATAATAGATCCCTCAATAGGTGTCTGTAAGGTGGGTGTGGAAACCTGCATAACCTTGGCAAACGTGTCTTCCAAATCTAGTAGTCGATTTGCCCTCATCTAACTTGTATAGAAATCTTTGGGTTCAACCTAGTTAGGAAGGCAACAACTGCAAACTCCTCTCTATATTGTCGATTGATGGTGATATTAGTAGTATAAGACTGATAAACCTCAAGTTCTTGCACAAGACTGAATAATATTGTAATATGCTTGTGGTGTTTGGTCTCATTGTCTAACAAGTTAGGGTTTAGCATTCATATGTTTAGAAGATTTTAGCCACATTCTTCTTACAACCATAAGTTTGTCGCAACAACAACCACATCTTCTTGGTAGGGTGCATCATGGCAACACTACAGGCTATGACTAGCTCCATACTAGCAAACATCTAAGACATAATAATTGCATCATCAGCCAACCAATCAGCATAGGTGTCTACCGCATTTAGGGGATCATCTGTAAGATGTTTTATCCATCTATGTGCAATAACAATTATTTCAAAACTCTGAGCCCATAGTATATAATTGGAGTCATTCAGTTTTTCTGAGATAGAAACAAAATTCTTAATCAAGAGATCCTTTGTAGTTGCTCTTCCATAGCCCTAACTCCAAACCACAATTGAAGTAGTAGTCCACAACACCCCTAAGACCAAGTCTCACATGACAGAAGAATGACCACAACAACCACAGTGTCACACAGACTTCATGTATGCCACCATTGCCCTAAGGACAGGACACCCTCTTGACCTAGGTTAGAGGACCATGGCACAACCTATGATCCTTCACTTGACCTTCTTTGCAGCCATGAATAGCAGATCAACGTGGGGCATTTATGTTGGTGGATTTGTGGAATCAGTGTAGATTGGGAAGCAACAACAACATGTGTGACACCTATTACATGCTAGTGGAGAGAGCGTGGGCAGGCAAACAAGTACATGTTGGTGGGTTTAAGGTGCTTGCAAATGACTTGCAGTTAGGAGGGGAGGCAAGAATGCATGGGTCATGCGTGGGTTGCTTTGATACCATGTGAGATAAGGTGAAAAATTTGGTAAAAAATTCCATCCCTTTATAGAAGGTTTGTACACATACATATATAATGTAAGGATTAAATGAATTCTTACATAGATCTAACCCATTTAACCCCAGATACACCACTCTACTCACAACATATAAAAATATAACAAAAATAGAAGGTTGTAATTAAACAGTAACTAACATATAAGAAAATAAATTTTTATTATATCTAAAAGTTATAAAAATTTACCTAAATGCTCCAATGAGGATGCTTACTTTATTGGTATATAATAAAGAGCAGCAAGTCAAGATAAGTGGTGTTGAATGTGTGGAACACTGATGCGAAATTCAAGATTGGCACTATTTTGGAAAGGGAAGACATTACCTGGCATCAGCAATTGTGTGGACTCTAGCTTAAGGTGGAGGATATGAACACTAACTTCTTCCACACATGCCAATGATGGGAAAAGACTGAATAGAATTTCTAATATTGGAGTTGGTGATATTCTATATTCTGAGCATGCAGCAAACAATGCTATTGTTGATCTCTATCGGAGACTTTTAGCAAAGATAGCATCTGGAGACCTTGCAAGTATCCTTCATTCCTGTTGAGGTTTTTTGAGGAAGAAGGGGACAACTTGGTGGAACTGTTTTACTTTGAGGTTAGGTTAGCCTTATTCAACATGAAGGGGGAAAAGTCTCCAAGCCTTGATGGCTTTGTCATCTATTTTTTTTAAAGTTTTATGATCTCATTGAAGTTGACTTGCTAGTTTTGTTGTAGGAATTGTAGGTCAAGAATTGAGGTTTTGATGCAAAACTGTTCTGGTTGAGGCTTAGCTTCAATATTAGGTGTGTGTAGTGTTAGTTTTCAACATCAAAATGTCTTCTAGCTCAAGTACTTCCTCTTCTACTAGCCCCTGCCAAGAATCTAGTAGGCTAGGTTCAGCAAAAGTAGATGCATTGCATTGTTAGGGTAGCGATGACACAAATTTCGGTATTGTAAAAGAGGATGCCATGGCACAAATGTTTGATAGAGAACTTGTAATTCGAATCCTAGAAGTAGAGGTCTGTTAAGATTTGTAAATGAGGGTGAGTCAAAGCTAAGCAACAAGATCCCCACTATAAGTAAAGTGAAGCATAGTATTCTATTGGAATTAGAGTTAGGACTCAATGACCATTTTGTCAGTGATGCTAGGGTTGGAATCCTAGAAGTAGAGGTCTGTTAAGATTTGTAAATGAGGGTGAGTCAAAGCTAAGCAACAAGATCCCCACTATAAGTAAAGTGAAGCATGGTATTCTATTGGAATTAGAGTTAGGACTCAATGACTGTTTTGTCTGTGATGCTAGGGTTGGACATTTCTACATTTATGAAGATGCATTGGAGGCTACTTTGAGACTACCCTTGCATCCTTTCATTGTGAAAGTGTTCTTAAAGATTGGGGTTGCTTCATCCTAAATGACTCTGAACTTCATAGGGTAGTTCATCAAGTTTGTAGTCTTATGTGCAAAGTTGGGTGTTATGCCTTTGATCATGATGGTCAGACAATTTTTTGTGATTAAGATAATATTGAACCAAGAGGATCCCCAAATTCTCTTCATAACTTTAAGGGACCTTGACCTGACTTCCTTAAGGTTTTTTGGATGGCCTTTGAGGTTGAGATTGGCTCTCTCAAGTGTGAACTTACAAGAAAACAAAAGTTCACGGACCTATGGTGTATGAGTGGTCAAAGAATCTTTGATGCTTAAATTGGAGATTGATGTTGATGATAGGGAAAAAATTAGATTCAAGAGGATATTAATGAAAGATCAAATGATACGTACCTTGGAAATTCCATTTATTTATAGGATAGGGCTAATGGTTACCTTTCTTGTGTTTTCAATTTGGTCATGATTTAATCCTGTGTAGAGGAGGGTAGGATTGTGAAGCTATACTTTGTTAGTTACAAGGATGGTAATTTGATGGTTGGATGTTGAATGAGAATCAAGAATTGAAGGTTGAGAGTTGTCCAGAAAATTGAGAATTGGAGGCTGACAGTCTCAGGATTCCAATTGGTGTTCTTTTGTTAATTATCTCTGTTGAGGGTTGGTGACTGAGCGTTTGTTTATATTTGGCAAGTCTCTTAACTGGAATTGCCTACAGACCATGCTTTGTTGAGTTTTGTAAGCAGGCGTGGAGGATTTGTTTGGACTTGATTGGGTTATACCCATATCTCTCTTATTTCTATCAATTATATCACTGTAGCACATCTTTCCTTTGGGGATATTCTTTGTCATCACACAATTGAATTCTACTTTTAAGCCTGTTAATCATATAATCCAACAAATTGATAATTTTTATTTTTTTGGAATATAACTTTTCCCCTTTGTTGTGAATATCTTTTTGAAATAAAAAGTAAGAGATTTGCACATGCAAATTATAAAAAATTCGGGAGGTGGCCTATTTATACTTTTTTTGGTATCTTTTGTCTAGCATGGCAAAACGGCATTTATATTTCCTTCTAGATGAACATAGTATGTTAGTTTTCCCTTGTCCTAATATGTAATATGAGTAATAATCTTTGCCTCAATAATGACTAGCTATGGCTCTCTTTGCCTTTTCTCCTTTGAACAACTCATTACTTTGACTTGGGTGAAGTTATGGTGCCTAGATGAAGTTAGGGAAGGTCAGCACGATCTCTGGGTAGATATCATTGGGAAGCATTATAAAGAAAGAATTAAGGTGTGGTGTGTTGCAATGCTGGGTGGCTAACTAATCTTTGGAGGGTTGCTTTCGCTGTCAAGGAGATAGCTGTGATTTTCAACTAGTAGTGGGCATTGGAGTAGGGGTTAAATTTTGGTGGGACAAACAAATTGATGTCGTCTACCTTTGCCAAAGGTTTTTGACTCTAGTTCCTCTTCCATCTTCCACTGAAGTAGGCATATTTGAGCATTCTGAAGCATGAATATTGTGAGATGTTCATTTTGAAAGGAATTTGAGTGATACTAAATTTGTTGTCCTTTTTATGCTTTTTTTATGGTTAAATTACATAAAGTTAAATCTTTTCTCACAATTTTTAACCAAGTAGTTTTAAGCTTTTTTCTATTTTTTAGTTTCTTCTATATTAATTAATTCTTCTTTTCTAACTGGTGCATTTTTTGATGTCTTAAGGATATGATCAAACCATCTAAATCAATTTTCTCTTATCTTATTTTCAATTGATAGATCTTGTATTCTATTTTTATTAAAATTATTTTTTAACTTATCCCTTATAGTATTATCACTCATCCAAGCATATGCTTCTCAACAGTATTAATTTTTTTTATATGATTATGCTTTATAACCCAGTATTATGAATCATAAAGTATAGCTAGGTAGATAGTAGTTTTATAGAATTCATGATAATAATTCATATATAAACTTAACAAATAAGGAATAAATATTTTAAAAAATTAGGATTAGTATAAACGAGATCTAATTGAGTTCATGTAAACCCATATATGATTTTTTTATAAAACGATTGTGTGTCAACTTGTTTATGACACAAACCTCTTTATTGCAAACCTAGCAGTGTGATAGTGCGTTGGGGTAGCATGTTGCATCATGAATCACTACCCTTGGATAAGACATTCCATTTACATGTCAATCTGGAATGAAGTGCAAGTGTGTAAGTTCTAGATGGATATATTGATTTTGTTAGTATCCTTTTGTGGTATATATAGAGGCTTGTGAACTTAGCCGTTGATGCTATAGTATTATATTTTCTCTCTTTACATCTAATATAGTTTATTCTTTTTAATATTAGAAAATATGCTTTTATGATTCTTACATTTTAGGAATTGATTGTTAAAATTTTTTGAAGTAGTCTATTGGGACTACCATTAAAAAGTGTCTAAATTTACTACAGGTGTGTAGACCCAATATGGATATGACCTTCATTTTCCTTTTGAGATGAAACAAATATAGTATAAATTTTGTTTTAAATATGTATAAATACATGGTGGAATTTTCACAGAAGCTAAACAACTATTAACTCTCAATGTGATTGTTTTAAAATTTAGGGCATTTTGTTAAATTTTAATTTTAAAACAAAAACTGAAAAATGATTGTGCCTATAGGAAAATATTGCTGTAGGAAATTATAGAAACATTTTCAACTAAAAGAGTAATATTTCTTTATATTTTCCCCTTGCAATAAATTGTACTTTAGTACTAAAGTAATACATAAGCGGATGTTTTTTCATAAATGTTATTGATTTCATTAATATTGCGTGTTAAAGTATTCATTCAGCATACATGTCCTTTTTGTATTTAAATAGTTGGGATGAGTGGGTTGGAACGGAACGCTTGCTGTCATATACAGATGAAAATGTCAAAAAACAGCAAGAACTTGAAAAGCTACAACCAAGTGAAAGGATTGCTAAATCAGGGCGGTCATCACATGGCAAACCCAAAAGTTCTATTGGTATGTTGAATCGAAATATATTCTATTTGACCTTACAATCGTCAGTTATTTTGCTCTTGCCATTTTGAAAAGCTTTTTAGCATTAAAGTCTTTCTGTTTTCATTTAATTTGTTTTTGTTTCCTTTTAATCGTAGTGGGATTAGGACATTTATTATATGTTCCCTTTTAATCAGTGAGATAAGGCGAGCAAAATAGATATGTTATTTGTTTTATGAGAAGAAATAGAATGTAGTGCTAACAGATTCTAATCACTTCTAAGATAGAATACAACAATATTATCAAGGATGTTTGCCTTGTCTCTGTAGATCATTAGAGTGTTGGATTCATCTAATTCAATGATGTGACAGAGATTCCTTAGCTACACAATAACCTTTATTCCATTCAATGCTCTCATGGGAATGGCAAGTTGAACTTCATCCACCACATTTTCCTTTTTTTTTTCTTATTGAAAACCAGGTGTGATTTTCGGTTATTTTAAAATTAAATCAAATTTCTTATATCATTAGTTGATATTTCTTGATGACCTCTTGTTATAAGATTAAGGTATTGATTATTATTGATATATTAGTTGCTGTTTCTTTAAAATTCATTTTGAATTCTAACTGTTTTGTATTGTTGCTTATTATCATTTTTGAATTTGAGAATTACTAGTCTCACAATCATATTTTATTTAATTTGAATTTGAATTTAAACGACATTTGAAATCTGAAAGGTATAATTGATGTTTCTCTAGCATTGGATTTCACATTGCTCAATCCAACTGGTCATGGGAGATGACAAGATTGACTCAGAATGGTTGGAGGATAAGGCTTGCTGTTTGTACCTTTTTGTTTTAGTCCTGTAATGATTCAAAATGATAGATGTGTGATGTATTGTGTTGTCTATCCCCTTCCTATTCCAGTATCTGTTGTGGGGTTATGTGTGCATGATGAGAACCATTTTTTGTTATATTTTGGGATTCCTAACTATTACATGCAGTGGAGCTGTTTTAGGGTATTCCAACATTATCCTTGATTCAATAGCATTGTGCACATATCTTTACAAAACATTGGAGATGTCAAGCAAGTTAGCTGCACAAACAATGTGGTTAGGGTTCAATTATTATGTAATCTACCACTTCAAATGTCAAGTGCATTGGCCACATTGGCAATGTTGTTAGCACTTGATTGATGATGCTTTGAGTCATAACCAAAACAATTGTGCCATGTATCTTGATGAAACATTGAAATAATGTGCTTTTGATATCAAGTGAGTTAGCTATGTTGATGTATCATGTAGGGATCATGTGCATTTGATGCCATTTTGGTTACACCAATGATGTTTTTTAGGCTTGTTTGTAACCAAAATGACAATTACTGTTTGCTCAGTGCTGTGTTTAGTTTTTGTAATTAGGGTAGAGAATCTAGTCACTTGTATCATGAGTTTCTCCCTTCATAAACTTCTGTGCAGAATTTACTTGTGAAGTAATGAGGGCTACATGTTGCATAGTGATTGAATTTGATGCCAACAACTTGATTGATGGAAACTACAAGTTTGAAAGGATGCTTGGAATTGGATACCTACTTGAGGTTTGATGATAGGGTATTATAATTATTAATAAGGTAACCTCTTCTATCTATAACATTATAAGTTGATAGTGGATGGATGAAGAAATCAAGATTAGAGCAGCTTCAATGGGTGCCAATCTGCAGAGGCATGTATCCACCTTCAAGAAGGCTTGAATGCAACTGGATGTTGACTAGGGATAGGGTCATCATCCCAACCCATGAAACTCCTGTGCTGGCATATGAGATGGGGATGGGGCATGGGAAAGAAGAGATACATTGTGAATCTGCTGGTGGCTGTCTTGATGCTCATGTTTGTGAGGCAGCCGTTGGTTTGTTTGTGGGGGGGCGGTGGGGAGGGAATTCTTCTGGCATGAACACCCAGAGGATTTAGAGAATTAGGGCTGTATGGGGATTGCTCTATGCCTGTCATCTTCTCTAACACAAGATCAACAACAATGGATGCTTAAGTGATTGGGGGAGGGCTCGACTTCCATTCTGATATTGACTTCATTATGGTGGTCAGGAAGGTGATTAAAGGAAAGATTAGCATCGGCAAGCACAAGGTCGTCCTCATGATTCATGCTATTTGTTAGGCTATTTGGTTGCACTGAAGTGATATTGTTTTCCAAGGGAAACCAATGACTTCTGTTCTTCTTCATGAGTTGGCTAGGTTTTTTTTCATTTGGTGGAGTTTGGCACTAGTTTAAGCCTCTTTTTCTTTTATTTCTTCTTTTGTTTTCCTTTTCTTCCGCTAGTTTAAGTCTGGTCTTGAATCATGTAATATAAGAATGTTCCTTCTTTAAAAAAAAAAAGGCCTATATGGCTGTCTAGGTAAATGCAAGGGAAACAAGGAAGGAGATATTAGGGTTAGATATTTAAAATCTTCAATGCCCTGCTTGGGAAACAGTAGTTTAAACTTCTACAGGGTGGAGAACAGTGTTCTGCATTATGTGGAAAAATAATCAGACAAATGATATGAGGTTGGGGGGGGCAGGGGGGTTCTGAAGATGACATGCACACTAGTGTCAACAAATATGTGCAGCATTTAAAGTCATTGTTGAAGCCAAAACTTGATTGAACCTGGAATGAAATTCAGTTGGGGGATGCAGATGGGCCAGATTTTGTTGGGACATTGGGTTTAGTGATGGAACATTAGAAGATATCCATGTGTTTTCAGAATGGTGAATATAAATATATATTATTGGTAACTATTGGAGAATGTTAGAGATTAAGTATGGAAGATAGTGTTATTGATACATATTGGAGATGATAAAGATTGATAGATCCATGTTGATTTAGAATCTTGTACTCATGTATAGGAGTAACACTAGTAATTAAGAACATTCTCATTGTTCCTGCTCTTCCTTTCAACATGATATAAAGCAAAGTTTTGAAAAAAAGATGGTGAGGGAGAATAGAAAGAAGGCCTCTAGGATGTTGTGCATCTCCAATCATTATCATCTGTCATCCGGCCAACCACTGTCAGCTACATATCTTTGCCATCAACTTTTTCTAGCACCATGTCCTGCACAGTCCAGTACATCCTGCACTCTTTGCTTCCAATTAGGCATGCTTTTATAGATTGCTGCTCCTGTTTCGTTGTATCCTTGTCATTAGGCTTTTGTTGTGCCCTGCATGTGTCTGTTTAGGATTGTTTTTACCATGTTTTCATGCTAATGAGATTGTGTTCTATGCAATCCTTTTTTTGAAAGAGTTGTTCTATACAATTCTGTCTAATTCTGAATGGTCAATGTAATTGACCATTGTTCTTGACTTCTTGTCTTGTTGTTATGGCACGGTCAATGTGATTGGCCATTATTCTCACATGCGTGTTAATTACTTTGTGTAGAAGTTATTTTTACGTATTTTTTATCTTGCTAATTTGATTGTAGGCTGTGCATGACTGCATGCTAGATGCTCTACCTTGAGTGTAGTGTTACTGTGTTTGACAGAGAGAAAGTATCAGAGAATTGATCATTATACAGACATTAGCATTTTATGTGTTCCAAATTGACATGCCTTTTAGAGTCTTTGGATTAGATATTAGTCCAAATAGATTTTAATTTGCACACTAAACTGAGGATCATCTATTAAACACATTCCTGTTAGTTTTCATTCTAAAATGGGTAGAAATTTATAATTTAATTATGCTTGAATCTTATTCTTTCTAGTTCTTTATAGTTATCTTACTTTTATATTGCCTTTAGTTATGCCCTTGTGAATTACATAGTGTGGTTACCATATTTTTTTATTAATATATACTTAAAGTTTTCATCGTTACACTTCTTGTTCAGTCTTCTTCTATCATTCAATGTTTGAAGTTTATGTTATCAGACTTTTTTTCTTTTTTGTTTTTGCTATTCTGTCCTATGGAATTTGCAGAGGCAAAAGCTGACAAAGAGGATATGAAGAACCATGGTGAGTCATGTTTACTGCTATATGCAGAACTTGTTTGTTTCATATTTATTTCATTCTTTCAGTGCTTCGCGAATTGGCTTTATCTTTTTCTTCCCTTTTTTGTACTACTTTTGTTAATCTTGTTTGTGGACATGCTCCTGCACTACATCTTTCCATTTTTTTGAATTTCCTTCATGAAATATATGGTATTTTGTGGTGATTTCTGTTTTATTGTAATCTGTGTTTTTGATGTGGGTATTTAATCAATAGAATTCAGTGAATAATTTGTTAAATCACATTTTTAGGAAAAAGTAGGACGATTATCATCAAATGAAAATATGGATCACCCAAAGGATGAAAAGTTACAATACCAATAAATCACAAGATACAACAGGATTAAGATCCGTGGAGATGGAAACTTTAAATGATTCTTATTTCAGGAATCTTGTTCTGACCATGGGTGAACTTGCATTGATCAACATGGTCTCTTTTTGTCTTCCAGATTAGGTGAACTTTCTTTCCCATTTCTTCTGTTTTCCTTCTGTCATGCTACCTGAGACAAGTGCTGAAGACTTGGAACCATTTTCTCCTGCTGGAAATCTGCATGTGCCTATTATCCTGATGGTTGGGTATTATGCATATCTGCATGAATAAAATTGTAAAATGTAATTATCAATTTTGTGTAATACAATTGTAATTCAATTATATGTAGTACAATTTCAGAAACATTTTTATCATGTAATTGTCACTCAGGAATACGTTCATAAATTAAAAACATAAATAAAAATGTAAAATTTACAATTAAAGTTATGAAAAGAGAATCAAAATAGTGAAATTATATCAATATAAACAACCCAAATGAAATCCAAAAAATTGAAAAGACCATTTAAATGACCAAAATGGAAAAGGTCTCTAGAAAGGAAAAATATCTATTTAAATGGAGAAATGGTTGTTTTTTCAGTTTGTTTCCCTTTTTACAAAAAGTGAAATGGATGGGATGAAAAATGTTTAAATATTGTTCAAATGACAAATTTTCTATTTTTACTACAGTAATTGGGTCTTATCAATATTTTCTCCAATTCTTAGGACAATGAAGTCACACCATTCATGTGTTGATTTTGGGTGGAGGGTTTTCTTCTTTTACCCTTCCTTTGCTTGTTTTGTCTCTAAGGGATTCTTGGGTGGAAGCTTAACTTACAATAAATGAGGTTGTGTTGATCATTATTCACAATGTATTTAATCAAATGGTAAAAATGATTTTGTCGTTAATTATAATACCAAGAAATGCATATATCAATCAACCAACCACTTGTCACAATGGACTTATCTTTTGTCACAATATTAACCATGTCTTACCAATACTCCTCAATTAACCCCAAGAAAGAGTCAAATATTTGCTATCCCTTTTAGTTCAATACTCTTCTATTAATCCTTAATGTAGGATTAAATATATGCTAAGGGTTTAGAGTTGCTAAGGATTAACAAGTCTCACTTAGAAATAGCATATACTTGGTAGCTAAGGGTTAAGAGTTGCTAGCTGATTTTCAATCAAAACTTAACATTAAAGTTACTTCTTTGGTCAAGCCATGCTCTTAGCTTGTTGACCAACTAGGAAGACAACAACCCCACCAAAAGGTTGGTTTTCTATAAAATCTGTCATTGTAGTCTATTGTAAAAGGATGGAAGCTCTTTGAGCACCCACTTCCTATGGGTCCCTTGGAAGAGTTTTTAGTCTTTACAGGTGTGAAATGATTGAGATAACTAGAGTGACATTGCCTTGCCCAATGGTGGCTAAGGCTCATTGTATGTGGGAACTCTCTCTCCTTTAGTAATCTATGAATGCTCCCAATTTAACTCACCCAAATCCATGGAATGATAACCCTTTATTAACAATCAATAATAATCATTCTGTATGTTAAAGTGATGTCACAATTTAGAGCACAAGATTGCTTAGTTAGAGGGGCAAATTGCCACCTTGAAGCAAATAAACCCTTCGTGGGTAGGGATCCACACCATCCTCTCTTAATCTCAATATGTACCAATGGAAGTCCTAAAAGGAAATTCTTTCTGCAACCAACAGTAGGAGCAAAATGCTTTTTTATATATTAGGGCTTTAAGGTAGACAAACATCATGTTGGAGCCACCCCATTCTTTGAAATGAAGGACAATTGTCACAATGATCTGCCCTGATAACCCTGGGAGTCATTTTGGTCATTGAATCACGTGGATAGATTCTCATCTACATTTTCTCTTTTAATAGGAGCACCTAGATGTTGGTGGAGTAAACTAGTTCATGTGACATGGGACTAAGTTTATGGGCATCCAACCATAAGGATATTTGGAGGAGATACTTCTCTTTCACAATGAAGCCTTTGATAAGATTGACTCAAATGCTAGTGTTATGTAAATTTGATGTAGGTCCAATATCACTTTGCCTATTAGAGGTTATCCTTGCCTTATTTACAATGGCAACTGTCTTTGCTCTTGGGCTTACCTATTTACCATCCTAACCAATTAACCATTCTGCCAGGGGCCAAGGCTTTTACATTAGTCAACCCTTATCAACGAGGGTGTATATCATTCTCTCTTCATCTTAGCACATGCTAGCAAAGTCTTATAGTCATCTTTCCAAGAACTTAGCTATATCATCGACATCAAAGGCTCCAAAACCACTTTAGTACAGGTATGATCCTCACCCAATGAGGGTTGACCCTCAGTCAATCTTTACGAGGACATGGCATGATACCTCAGAGCATGGGAACAATTCATTAAGTAATTTGGAAACATTACATGAGCATATGTACCATGAATAAAAATTACTGAGGCATGTCCTTTATGTTAGCATCAACTTTTAATAGATCCACCCTTGCCATATAAATGGTCCATATGTTGACCTTGCCCTATAATGTTCCAAGAAATATTGCTGGCTTGGGCTGACATTCCAAAAGGAAATGTTGCAAATTTCAGCGTCAATGACACCTAAGATTAATTCTTTATACATCCAACCATAATCTGAAAAGACTATGATCAATCCTCAGCATGGAAGCATTAATTCCAATAGATGTACTTTTTTAGGGCCATGTTTTGTACAAGAGTCAAACAACTATAGATAGAGAATGAACCTCAGCAATGATTTGCTCGAAGGAAAGTGATTATGGACATAAGATACCAGCTCAATAGTAGCAAATGCCTTAGTCCAGCTCTATTCTTTGATGGAATTATATGAAACTTCACTTGCATATTTTGGACCTCTAATACTACATTTCCTCATATATCCAACTTCCAAAATTTTGAAAGAAAACATTTTAAAACAAGGATCCCTCATATAATAAGGGAAATCCTACCATAACTTTATGCAATCAAATTCTATCACTTGGTTCACTATTAGTGGCATTGCAACAAGTATCACTAACATTTCCTACAAGCATAACCCAACTATAACCCTTTCTTCTCTTCTTCACGAAAACCCTAATTACTTTCCAAATCTTATTTAAAACATGCTAACCCCCTTTCCTGGCCTTGAGACACTCTTGATATGCAATACCTCCTTTGAAACCTGACATGATGTCCCCAACAAAGCTTTGCAACAGACTTTATTGTCTTCAAGCTTCACGTGAAGGGAGATGGTGAGCATGAGTGCTTGGTTGCCCAAGTTCTCTCAAGCATTTTAGAATTCTAGTGTCAAACTTTGGGTGATGAGGGGGGTGGGAATCATGGGAATTCCTTGTTTTAGTATTTCACGGGTGCAAGTTTTTTTTGGTTTCAAAGTGGAGAATGTGAGCTCTGTTTGTAGTTGTGCCTGATGCCCAGAGTTGGTGAGCTGTCTTGTGAAATGATTCGAGGGTATCAACCAAGATAGCTCTGTAGACCATAGCCTTCCTTTGTCTCATAATCAGTTGACCTTCCTGGCTCATCAATTTACTTATTTTAGTTTCATCCTTCCATTTTCCTATGTCTTTCTGCCATTAGACATTACCTTTTATCCAAATTCCAAGCACATTCTTAACGTTAAAATCTCTTCAATTAGATTTCACTTTTTTTTTTTATTTGGATAAAAATGTGGATATTACATGATGATCTCACATACTGGATCTAGCACCATTCAACTCCTTTGGGAACGTCCCCCTTGAGCTTAATAATTCAATAATGATAACCCTAAGGGTTCAGAGGTAAATGATTCTGAATCTTCACTATCTCCTCTTGCCACAGTTTTCAGGACTGGATCAGACCAGCTGGTTGGACTGGTTTGACTGTGAATTGACAAGGCTACCATTCCAACCATCTCGTGTTTGGCCATTTTTGTGGTGAGATTGGGGTGACTGGTTGAATTGGGCGATCTAACCAGTAAGTCCAGTTGGTTTGACTGGTTTAAATTAATTAGGTTAAAGAACTCGATGGTCTATTCCCTTTTTCGAAATAGTCAATTTTTTCTGAATAATCAGTATTTTTCAAATAATCAATGTTTATGTGAATGATCAGTGTTTTTTTTTTGAATGGCTACTAATTTTTAATTGGTATTTTTTAAAAGGTAAATTGATGATGTGTGTGTGACTTCTCATTATCTTTTGACATCAAAATGACTATTGTGGCTAGAAAAATATTTCTATAAGTTTCTGAAATTTTTACTGATTTTCTGTATTTTTCCTTATTTTCTTCTATTTCTGAATTTTTTTAATTAAATAAAAATGATGGCATCCACTCCAACCAGTTGGACCTGTTAGTGAACTGATTGCTGAAAATAGAAGGATGAGAAGACAAGATAAAGCTCAACTAAGTATACTGCCTTTAACATCAGCAGCTCTTTCTCTCAGAGCAACCCATACTCATTTAGATCGTGGGTCATGCTAGTAGCCACATCATCATTTTTCAATCATATTTTGAGTAATGGAAATTCTTGTGAATCTGCACACTCGAAATCACATACAAAGTCAAGAAACTTAACTGTCACTTTTAGTATTAATCATTGCTAATTGGATAAAAATCAAATTTAATACATTACAATGGTTTGACACGGTAGTCCTGTCATCATTAATTAATGATGTATTCTTTCTGCAACCATACAGCATCACCATTCTCACTTTTGCTTCTCCTTGCCTTTTCTACTTTTAGTCTTAACATCTCACCTTGCCTCTAATGAAGCTTGAAAGAATTTTGTTGTCATGATTAGTTATGTGCTTGGCTTGCACCATATATGACTATCTAACACAATGATTATTCAATGCTATTTTTGAAACCAAGGAACATTTTTTGAACTAAAAACAGTTATTTATTTTTTATTTTGGTTGGATTAGAAATTCAAAGTATGTATTCATTTTTTTGCTTGTGTAGGATCAAGAGGTAAAAAGCGGAAAGCTTATTCAGGCCTTGAGGTGTGTTTTTTTCCTAATATTTTACATATATATTTGTCATCAGATCAACAATCAATGAAAATATATTTATAATTTCCTTGGATTTTAGTCTATTTTTGAAGGTGGTACATGTTTTTCCTGTTAATTACTGAATTGAGTTGCTATCAAGGGTAGTGGTTTAAAACTTTAGTGGTATGGCATCTATACTCATCTAAGATAAAATGGTCATATCCCTAAACTTTTTCTGTGTAGAATGGTTTGTTTGGTATCCACTAGCATTTCCTAGCTTGATCTCTTGAGCATACTAGCCTTGACTACATCATTGTTAGGTGCCTATGTGTTAATCTAGGGCGCCTTGCACATGTAGGCTTTACTTAAGCAACATCTTGGAACCAATAAAAAAAATAAAAAAAAATCCTTGAATTTTTCATGCTATTATATATTTCAATATTCTTATATTGATACAATATTGCTTTGATTCTCAATTAAACATTTGAAATGATTAACTAACTTTTGAATAATAACAAATGGTATGTTAACAATAAGTGTATTCTTGTCTTCATAAATGAAGAAGTGAGAGCAAGCTTACCATTATGCCAAGGCTTGCTCTGTAGATTAGTGGATTCTTTGCACAAAAAATATTTTCTTGACATCTTTAAGTTTTGGCTAAAAGGCTGACACAATCTCAAGGCTCAATAGATCTTGATGATGGTCTTTTCTCCTTTTGACTTATCTCCTTGATATGACTCTTGAAATTTTTGTTGTCTTAATGAGATTTTCCATACCACTCAAAAAACAAGCATTTGAGTCCAACAATTTTAGGAAAATGTGCATTGGAACATGAGAATCCGAGCAACATCCAAACTAAGATGTGATTACCTCTAGATAAACCATTGTGTTGAGAGACATAAGTAGTGAAGTTTGATATTGGTATGCTGTTCGAAAAACCTTAAATTCAATGGACATGCTAAATTGAAATTTCATGGCATTATTAAAACCTCAAGCTTGGAAAAAATGTTAATATAAATTTCAAGGCATTTTTAGTTTTACACACTAAGGTGCACGCTTAGGCACCAAGATGTGATAAAAGGTTACGCATTTTAGGTTAACTTGTAACTCTTAGCCATATATTTATATTTTGGATTCCCAATTACATGTCTAAAATGCATAGCCTTTTTACAGGGGTAACCAACGTGTTACTCATAGCCATGTGGCGTAACTGACATATAATTGATATTTTGGTACAAACTTTGTGTTGACAGAAATGTGTTTTTTTGTGTCGTGTAAATTCATGTCAGTCAACATGTGGTAAATGTCAACTGACATGGGTCCTTTGTCTTGTAGTTGTAGAAGCCAATAGACATGCTCCTACCACATTTTTCTTTCTCCCTTTCTCCATCAGGTTTCTTATCCCTCTTCATGTTTTAATTGTCCTACAATCCTGCAATGATTTTTGTATTGCCGAGTTGCTGGTTTTGTTAGAGTTGCTTACAGTGCTTTGTTGGAGTTGTTAGTTGTCAAAGTTGCTTGCTGTTGTTGTTAACATGTTTTTTCAATCCTTCCAAGTCCCTTTTTCCATTTACGTAAATCTTAAGGTAGCCTTTTAATTTTTGTTTGCTTTCTTTTGAAATTTTTGGTCTTTCATATTCATATTTTAATATACTTATGTTTGTAAAATTTATATTAGTTTCATCCATATTTTCATTATATACACCTTAAAAGCATGCATTTTTTGTTATATCTATCTTGATATCATTCATTTCTCACAAGATTTATTTATGTCTATTTTCATATAAATGTTGTATTTTACATATTTTTCTGCAATTTTGGAGGAATATTTTAAATGTTGTAAATGTCTAAAAATTAAATTTAATTGTTTTTAGACGTGTATTATTTATTATTTTAATTTTTCATAAAATTTCACACCAAAATGGATAATTTTGAGTCATTATTGTGAACTTTCATGGTCTGACCATACTTTCCTTAATATTTCCACTTAGGTCTGATATGCTTTCCTTTTTATCAGATTGAAGTATATATTACGATAGAGTTTAGTCATCTTCCTTCGTATGTGTTTTGTGGTCTTCCTCTTCTATTATTGACTATCTTGTGGAAACTTTTCTTCCAACCTTGGCCACTCGTTGGATGCCTTTCCTCTACATGTTGTCATCATCATCTTTCAAGGGCCTATGTATAGTGGCTGTGTGTGCCTAATTTTTGGCTAATGTTACATATTTCGGATTATTAGGGTTAAGGTAATTGGAATTTATATTTGGATTTTGTGCTTAGGTGTGTGTTGGCTTTTGTGTTTGATTTTTGATATAGTCTAGTCTTTAAGTTTGTTGTAGGCTTGAAATTTGAAAGTGGTTTTGTTTTTTGTTTAATTTATCAAAAAATTCCATTCATAGCCCATATTTATAACTTTGGATCACTTATTTTGTTTTTACAAGAATGAGCATTTTCAAAGAAAAATTCTCTTACCATGGCTTATGTTATATGTTTTTACTTTATATTCTTCATTTTAAATTCGTAGTTAAGGAATATTGTAGTTAATTATATGTTGTATTTTGAATATAGTAATTGTGTAAAAATTAAATCCATTTGGTTTTATATGTGTATGAATGCTTAATTTATCTTATGTTAATTTTGCAAATCAATATTCATAGTTATCATTTCCAGACTTCCATGAGTTTACCTTGTTGATGATATTTCCATTGATGTTCAATGTGTTTTCTATTATGGGAAAACTGATGTCCGGGACAAAGCTTGCTTAATGAACTCTCTAATGAGACTATTGGAGAATTAGGGCCGTTTATAAATGAATATATTCCTTAACTTTTCACTCCCTGTATACCAAAAAAAAAATTCTTAAATATGCACCAGTTCAATTGGCCTTCTAGCTTTTACTGATTACATTCTTCTCAACTTTCGTAAGGGTAACTTCATTTAAAGTTCATGCCAAGCTCTTCATTTATCTAGGGTTTCTATTATAACTAAATCGGTACCAGTTGTTAGAGATGAAGTTGCAAGAAAGCAAATCTTGTAGTATTGGAAGGTTGTACTACCATGTGTGTAAAGTTGCTTGTTAAATTTTATTGTCCATAGGATAAGGAGGCAAGATCTGCTGAGAAGGCTGTTCCAATCCAAATACCATCTACTCTTAAAAAGCAGTTGGTTGATGATTGGGAGTTTATCACTCAGCTGGGTAAGGTAGATATTCAACTATAAAATCTCTAGCGCTTTTGCATTGATTAATGTTGAATCATTATTCTCTCTGTTAATTTCTTTGTGCTAACAGGTGCTTTTTGAGATTGCAATTATGGCTCTGTTAGTGTTATAAGGGTATCATTAGCTTTTCATTAGTTGATTCTTCATAAGAAAATTATTTTCTTTTATTGTGAGAAAACTAATGTTAGATGCTGCAATCAATTAAGCAAAATAATCTGTATAGAATTTTCGTTTTGGGAAATTGGACTATGTTCCAAACAAACATAATTCTGATTGAATAAGATTATTACTCTGCATCTTCTTCTTCTTTTTAAATTTTTGAAATCATGTATAAACAAATATTATTAATATAAAATCATCCAGTAAGAAAGGGATTTGAATGGCGTGCGAAGTCAAGCAGAACATGACAAAATGAGGATTACACATCAATGAATATCTTGTTCCATAATCTAAACAAGCTGCAAGCATGACCATCAAACTCTTTCTTTGTTGGGTAGTTTCCTTTAATGACTGACTCATTTTCGTGGAGCCCAATAGACCAAAACATCTTATTAATTAACAAGATTCAGCCTATTCTATTTCCAGAAAAATGGACCCACTTACGTCCTGACATGGTAAAATAATCTGTGCTTGGATTTACTCTATTTATCAAAAACTTACAATACCCATTTACTAACTTGGCAAGAGAAAGATAAGGGATGAATATCTTCTACCTCTACACCACCTCCTCAAACTTAGCTATTCAAATCTTTATCTCTTGCTCCCTTGCCTGGCTACTATGATAACTGATAAAGCTGTCACTTACCCAACATGAGATAGAAACCATGTAATATGTATAAACTCTAACCTATGCTCTTTTGTCGTATCTATCCTTTTTTTGTAACTAAAGCCATACTTATTATGGTGGTTGCTAAGATAGCATTTCCGTTTCTAACAATTGAATGCCATTATATGTGCATTTAATGTGTCTTTCCTTATTCCAAAATAATAATTTACAGCCAATATTTTTAATTATTATCAAGAATGGAAATGCAATATTTTCTCAAAATAGACTGGGTAACAGCAAACCCTTTATTGGTTGAGCAAATTGAATGTTATCCCAAATTTTTGATAGTATTAGACTTGTTGATTTGATTTATTTAGACTTGGACCTTCTTGATTTCATCTAATTAGACTTTATCTACCCTCTTTATTATTGAGTGGTAATATTATAAGGAATAATCTAAAAAATGTTTTTATTGGAAATAGAGTAGAAGTTGCATCAATTGTAGATAGGTAAAATTGATTTAGGTGATTTGGTCATATCCTTAGGTGACCAAAACATGTGTCAATTAGAAAAGGAGAATTCATTTGTATAAAATAAACTAAAAGAAGCATAGTAAGATCTAAAACTATTTGGTTAGGAATTGTAAGAAAAAATTAAATTTATATAATTTGATTGAAGATTTGATGAAATACATAAATGAAAAACATTCTTATGTCTGATCCTATGTAGTGAGATTATGATTTACAGATTATTGTTGTACACTTTGTCCACTTAGTCATATGAAGGAGTTTTAATAGGCTTCTACCTTGTAGATTGAGCTTTGGAGTCTCTGATTGCTAGGAAGTGAAATTTGAGTTCCAACAACTTTGTAGAAGTTTCCTATCATTCTAGTTAGGTTTTTGTTTGACTTGGATATTGTTTTCAAGTGATCTCATCAATTTTTTACTTTTCTTCCTCTTGTATTCACTCTTCAAGGAATGCTTTTTTATTATACATATAAATTTTTATGTTTCATCAGTTTTCTTAATTTTTTTTGTATTTTGTTCATATTTCGAATGGGTTTTTTGTTCCTAAATTCTTATAATTTCTAAGTCTTACGGGGGGAGGGGAGGGGGTTTGTACCACTCAGAAAGTCATAAAAGTTAAAAATCAAAATGTCAAAAAAGTTAGGAATCAAAAAGTTAGAAAGTAAAAATTGATGGTATTTGTGCAACAAATGGAAAGTTAGTAAAATTATATAATTCTTGAATTTTTAATATTATATATTAAATAAAATAATATTTGTTATTTTAATATTATAAAATAAAATTAAAAGATAATAACAATAATAAAGTAATTAATATTTTATTATTAATGAAATAATAATATAATAAATTAAAAAATTATAATAATACATATTTTATTATATTATTAATATATACTTTAATTATATTAAAGTATATGCAAAGTAATTTTAATTAAAAAAATAATATATTATACAAAGTACATTAGAAAGTAATAATTAAAATAATATAATACTTTAGTTAATATACTTTAATGAAATAAAAAAGTATATTATATTAATATATTATACTTTAATTATATTAACAATATAAACTTTAATTATAATTAATTTTAAATAATAAAATAATAATAAATAACAAAAAAATAATATGAATTAAATAAAATAATATTTGTGATTTTAATATTATAAAATAAAATTAAATGATATTAACAATAATAAAGTAATTAATATTTTATTATTAATGAAATAACAAATTAAAAAATAATTATTATAATATATATTTTATTATATTAACAATATATACTTTAATTATATTAAAGTATATGCAAAGTAATTTAAAAAAATTATAATAATAAATAATAAAACAATAATATTATAATAATTAAATAATATAATCACGTTTATAATATAATATAATCACGTCAAAGGATTTTTTCTTTACGTTAGAGTTTCTTGACTTTCAGACCATCTTTAGTTTGAAAGTTGGGAAATGCTATCTATTTATATCTTGGAAAGTTGGAAAAAAAATTTAACTTTACAAGATGGCACAAACACTAGAATATTGGGAATTTATTCTCAACTTTCTAATTTCTAACATTCTAGGTGGCACAAACACCTCGTTAGTGTTTTTTCTTACTTCACATGAGGCTGTTTTTGAATTTTTTTTGCTTTTTTCGAATATTAAAGATGCATTCTTTTTAATTAAACATCAATTCTTGAATACCATATATAATTGAACTCATACTTTTTCTTAATTATTGCTATTTGCTTTTGATTATTTCTATCTTAAAGAGTGAATTATTAGGGTTTCATTTTTAATTTACTATTCAATTCATTATTTACTTATTTTTTTAATAGTGCTAAGAAAAACTATCTGATTTATTGATAACTATTTCCAAAAGGTGTGGTGCTCGAGGTTCCTAGGCTTTGTGACTAGTATGGTTGTATCTCTATACTTGGATGCTCCATCTACACTTTTGGTCTTGCAAATCGTCCCTTTGTAACAAACCATATTTCAAGACGCCAATTTAGAGCACAATTCATAATTGGAGTACATAATAAAAACATTAATCTAAATATTTCTAACCTATACCATTGGATTCCCTAATGTGTGATAAATTGCTTCACTCCCAAGAGCTGTTAAATATCTGGTTTCTGAATGCATCAACAAGTATGGACTGACTGATGATTATCTAGTACACATTGATTCTGAAGCATCCAAACGTCCATCAATCAAGGGCAATATTTTATGGTAAATGAAATTTTCAACCAAAAAGCTCAACTAAACCAATTCACATTCACAAAAAATATCTACAAGTACCCATTCGAAAGGCATCCACAAATCCACTTGAAGTCTTTCAACTCAAAACACACCAAAGAGACCACAAGGGTAAACAACCAATCCACCTCAAGATTGCTAACATTACACCCTATTCTTGGGTACATTCTAACTCAAGATTCAAGCACAACATTAGTAACCAAACACAACTCAAATCTTGATCAAATCAATAACTTACAAAAGTGTGCCCTCTCATGGGTGTCTACAACCCGTGGTTCTGAATGGTAGACACCTTGCTTACTAGCATAACAAAACTCTCAAGTCCATGAAATTCATCCATGTAATCTCATTTTCTAGATTGTCTATCAACACATCACAATTAGTTGCATTGATTTAGCACTAGAAGACTGATTCTGGCCATCAATATTTGTTATTTTGTGGCATTGCCAGAGATAGACTTTCCTGTATCTCTCACTTGAGAATCCATCCATCATAAGTCTTCACCCTCAACAAGGCTTTGCCATGGCCACAAGGCTGAAGGACTCATCCATATTGTCCTTATGTTAGTATGACAGTCCAACAGGTAAGCTCATCCATGCTACTCCCATGTTGACACGATAGTACCACTGTCGAGCTCATCTATTGTGTCCTATTGACATGGTAGCACCACCAATGAACTCAGTTGTGCTGCTCTTACATTGACACAATATCCTGCACCTCCCTAAGGTAATTCATCTATGTAGATCTTGTGTTCACACACTAGTTATCCGTAGGTATCATGATAGACTCATTTGTGAAGTTCTCATGTCAACGTGGTGGCTTACCTGAATATTTGACAATTATGATAATTAAAATATCAAGCTTGATGTTCACATGCATGGGAAAAAAGCTTGAAACAAAACAATAAATGTGATAAAATAAATCATAAAATACTAAAATGAACTTTCCTGAATAGGCCGCAATTTAAAATCTCTAAATCAAAGAAAACATTCAGAAAATGATCAAAAAAATGACAAAATTAATGAGAAGGTTCAAATAAAACAACAATAAATTACCAAAATATTTATTTCTTAAATATTCATATTAAGTTTGTTATGCAACAATGCAATGGCAATCTTTATTAAATTTCATCACTAATACAATATTTTCAAAAGAAACCGGTGATAAAATTCTCAACAAATTGTGGATTATGAAAAAAGTGTCTGGCCTTAGCAAGTAACTCAGCAGAAAATACCACTCTCACTGGTATGACATTTTTGGGTCAAAATTTTGATCATCTCAAATGGTACTCTTTTTCTTCAATAAAAATGTCAGATTTTGATCGATGCAACCAATCTGGCTCAACATTTTGATCAAAACAATGCTGACAATGATAAACTAGTACTTGTCTATCGATTGATTGCAAAATCGAGACATATTAGTGAAATTTTGTTGACACATCTCAATATGGGTTTTTATGGTTCAAATAAAACCTATATGAGGAATAGATAAATCCAAAAGCTAATGAATTTGTGTAAAAGTACAAGGAATAGATAAAATAAAAAGTTACATACTTATGAGTGGTAAAAAAGGAATATGTGGTTACTGAACGCATTAATTTTTAATTTGGCTGCTACAAGTTGCATTTTCTCGTTTACAGCTTTCATGAATTTTTCTACATGTTGGATCCTTAGTTTAGTGAATGCATTAATTTTGTATATATTTGACTTTGCAGCTTGTCAAGCTTCCTCGTGCTCCAAATGTCGATGATATCTTGAAGAAGTATCTTGATTACCGGGCAAAGAAGGATGGCTTGTAAGTGTTTCTTATAATATTTAGGGATTCTGAATCATGTTATTTGAGACTATTAGTTTTTGGATTTGAAATCCTTAATTTTAAGAGATTTCTTGGTTGTTTGCTGATTATATGAATAATTGGCTACATAGGCTTCTTAGTTTAAGGAATATGAATGAGGAACTATTGAAATCAATGAACTGATAAGATTCTTTGTTTAGGGAATATTGATCTATAAAACAAATAAGAAATTAACTGATGAATAAAGTGAAAATATGATTGAATTGAATAAAAAAATAAAAGTGATATGAAATATGAAACTTTACTAATCAACATACAAAATGACAAAAGCAGTCTATAAAAGAATGGGCAAAGCCTTTAAAGGGAAAAACAAGACAAAAAAGACTATAAAATCTGAAATAAGAAAAACATTTTCTATAATATGTAATTGATGTAATCAACATATAAAAGCAACAAAGAAATATGGTATTAATTACCTACCCAACTTGTAGAAGCATTTGACCAACTAAGGCACCCATCTCAAAGTATGATTTTAATGCCTAAGATAGTTTGGAAAGCAAGTTGCTAATGATTGCTCTTTGGATTGTCTAACATGGCATAAATGATAAGATATCATCATCATCATCATCATCATTATTGACACTCATTAGTTGGATAGATTGACTTGGATTGTCTAACATGCTCGTTAACTAAAGCAAACTACATTGAAGTTGATGATATGGACCATTGCTACCTTTAAAGACAAGGGAAAGTATTTGTAACCTACAATGTAGAGGTTCTTAAGGTTGTAGTAGTTAGATCTGTTTAGTCTAAACGGATATCCATTTACTTGTACCTTACCTATATATTTTTGTATTCTCATCTTGCAAATCAATCAAGTATCTTTTCTCCATTATTCTCAACTTAGTGTTAGAGCAAGGAAAGACTGATCCAAGGGCTCACCAATAGGGTTCTCTATGTTGTCCAACAACCACCACCAACTTTGCCAGTTGTTGTTTGACATCCTAGCACACGGTCTTTCTTCTATAGATCAATGTTGCACGTCATCAATGCTGACCTAGCATCTCTTGTACGACACACCTTCTCCTTCATTGAGTAGTTTGGCTTGACTCTTTGTTTAGATGGTCTTTCTGGTTACTCTTCTTGGTGAGAACAATCCAATTCTCTCCATTTGTCATTTGGATTTCCACACCTGTATAGTCAAAAAATTTTCTTTTGGGTTTGTCACGAATCCCACGAAGAGCCCATCAATTCTTCTCTAGTCTTCATGAAGAACAAGCAATTTCTCTTGCCTAGTTCTCTCTATCAGAAGTTTCTTCTCCAATCAAAAGTTCCTTTGACGATAGTTTCCTTAGTTGACACTCTCTCCTCCAGTTAAAAGCTAGTCCTCTGTGTAGTGGAAGCTTCTCTTCCTCCGTCAAATTCCTACTCTGACAATCAAAAGCTTTTCTTTTAGTGAAAAAGAAAAAAACTCCCATGACCTTCAACTTCAACACGTTCTCTTCTAGAGTTTCACATAGAAGCATAGGAGTTCAAGGTGATATGCTTATTAGGAGTTTTCTAGGAACTTTTGAAAAGTTGAATGACTCTAATTACATACTTTGAACTCAAAACTTTGAAACTATTGTAATTATGCATTGTCAAGAGCATCATCTTTCTCTTCCACCCCTAAATATTGAAGATTCAGCATACAAAGACTAGATTGCAGATGATGTTGTGATTATATCGTAGATGTTGGCTAGCATAGAGCCTACAATTGCTTGTGGGACATCTATGATTTGACCCACCAAGAAAATTTAGGAAGCTTTGCGCAAGATTTATGGTTATGAGAAAAATATCTCAAAGACTCTTTAAATGTATGAACAGTTCCAACTTCACTAAGAAGATCAAACTTGTCATGAACATTACTACACCATCAGTGAGTTAATGGATGAGTTAAACATTTATCAACCACCTACAATCAACATCACCACTTTTCAACATTATAGAGAGGAGCTAGTTGTTGTTGTCTATCTTGTTAGCTTGAATTCAGATGTGGCTTCTTAGATTCCAAGACAAGTCTTAAGTGCTGAACATATGTTAGGCTTGGATGAGATGTTCACAATGGTTATGTGGATTTCAACTTAGTCTTCGATCATCATAGTTCTTCCCATAGTGATCAATCTGCTCTGGTTGCTTTTGGGGGAGAGAGGTCATGGATGCAACAATGAGAGATGTGGGAATAAGCAATGTCATAAGTGCTAGTGGTGTGACAAGATGGGGCATCATTCTAAAAAATGTTAAGATAAATTCCTAAACTTAAAACCCCCACTTGCCAATGTCAACTTGGAAACTCACCTTATAGGTGATGCTACATTATTTAGACCTATCATCACCATCTTTTAGACAGATTACACTCGTCTCATGTAGGGATAGAAGACATAGACCACTGTTATGAGTACTCATGCTCTTGTTTATTCAGGTACTAATGTCAGTAGTACTCTCCTTGCCTTTAATGATGATCATTGGATCATTGATATGGGAGTCTTCCCCTACATCTTAAGTACTTCCTTTTTGTTTGACCACTTGTCCTCTTTTATTGACAAGTCCATTGTCACTATTGTCGATGGTTGTTCATGTCTTACTTTTGGTAAGAGGGAGGTTTAAGCCTCCTCTTAGATGAGATTACACAACGTTCCATATGTACTTGATTTTTCCTTCAATCTCTTATCTATCAGTGTTATTACCATTCAACTACAATGTTTCGTAACCTTTTATCCTTTTCATTGTACCTTTTAGGACTTGTAGACGAGACAGAAGATTGGTTTAGAGCGTAAACGAAGAGTAGATAAGGTATGCTTGTTGGTCTACGATGATGTTCCTTGTGACTTGGTAGTGTATATGTCTAATACTAACTCTTTAGTTTTGTGGCATTATCGCTTGGGTCACCTATCATGGACCAAACTTCCTTAGGCATTGCCATGAATTTCTGTTTCATTGTTTTAGTGTGAGTTTTGTCAGTTTGAGAAGCATCATTGTGTTACTATTAAGTAACTATGTCTAGTGTCTTTAATAACTATGTTTGATCTTGTCCATTGTGATATTTTAGGTCTTAATTGTGTCATGTTTGTTAGTAGTCATCGATATTATATTGTTTTTGTTGATGATTTCTCTCATGTCTTGAATTTATCTTTTGAAAGATTGTTAGAATGTGATTGATGTATTTCAAAACTTCATTCTTAAAATCAAAAATCAATTATCAATTTATCCAAAGATTATTTATACCGACAATACTCTTGAGTTTATGCAATCTGGTTTCCAAACTATTTGTTCCTCTCTTGACATTATTCACCAAACTACTTGTCCTTATACTTTTTAGTAGAATGAAGTTGTCAAGTGTAAGCATCATTATATTCTCGATGTTGCTCGTACTCTCTTAATGCATATGCAAGTTCTTAAGTCTTTTGAGTCTAATGCGATCCTCACTACTGTTTATTTGATTAATAGGATGCTTTCAATCCCCTTAGGGGGGGCATTCCCTTTCCATCATTGATCTCTTTCCCATTGTTCTTCACATTTTTAGGTTCTATGTAGGATCTGTCTTTTGAATTTGACAAGCTTTCTCTTGGAGGTATTAAGTATATGTTTGTCGGATATTCTCATACTTAGGAGGAATATCACCTTTATCACCCACCTATTTGTTAGTATTATACTTCCATGGATACCACATTTTTGAATCTTAGTCTTACTTTGCTTCTACCAGTGATTCTTCTAATTGTCAAGATTCCATTCCCCTTCCTTGTTCGATGGTGCTTGACGATCACTAGAGTCCCAGTGTCCCCACATCTAAAGAGGATTGTATATTAGATGTCATGACTCTACTATAACTATAGGTATATCGTTGACGACCATGACCTCCACCACCTTTTATTCCCTTCTTGAGCCAAAAATAATAACCCATACGAGCTATGGGCTAGCTTGCGTGCCACTTGTGGGCTAGTTTGTATGCTCCCCTTGTGGGCCAACTTGTATGGTTTCTTGTGGGTTAGTCTGTGGGTTAATAATTTTTTTTTAATTTATATATATTTTTAGTAAATATATTAAATTAAATCTAAGTATTATTAATATATATTATAATATTTTTAAATATTTTGTTTAATTTTTTAGTTAGTTTATTTTTTATATGTTAATATTATCTTTTTATTATCATTATTTTTATCTTTATTCATTGTTTTCAATTTTTACATGTTTTTTATATATCATATTTTTATTTATTGATTATTTTTTGAATGAATTATTTATTTATTAATTCAACATAAAATTTAATTTGTGTAATTAATGTTTTATTTATTTATTTATTGTTTTTAAATTTTTTTTGAATTTTAACAACATTAATTTTAAATGACAGGATTTTTTTTATATGGTAAATGACCCTATATTGCATTGATCCAAGGTAAATCTGCAGGTGTAAGAGTTTATTTATTTATTTTCTAGTTTTCAAATTATTTTTGGAATTCTGATGAAATTAAATTTTGGCTGTAGTGTAAGCTTGATTTTTCATTTTTCATAATTTGTAAAACATTATTTCTTTTTAAAATAACTTCTTTTACTCAGAAATACTAGTATTCATGTGGGCTATATTTTTAGTGTCATAAATGTTCAAAACAACAATTCGAGTCATAATCTCCACCACGTGGGGATGAACGTTCAAAATTAAAATAAATTATGTTGACGTGTATTATTGTTTACTTTAGGATATATTTTTCTTACAATAATTCATAATTTTTGAGCATTTTTGTGGACTAATATGTTTTTCATTAACTTCCATTGACATGCCAATTTTTTAAAGGATTGAAGTCCAAAGCAAAATGATAGAATTGATGTCGAAAACCTTGTCTACGACACATTGGTCTTGGAGTGGTATTGGAGGTGGTAAAGTGCAGAAATACATCATTGCTTCAACGAGTTAAATCATGATCCTCCTGTGTTGAACCTCCTAATGGTACCCATGCATGGTAGAAATCGCTTCATCCAACTAACAATTGGATTCATTTGTGTATGAGTTGAAGTGAGCATTCATTGAGTCACAGTGAGATCAGAATTGTTGTTGCTATAAATGGAAGGACCATGAAAAGAACACAACTTTCGTTGTAAATACCATATCAATTATCATCGAAAGAACCTTTACATTTTAATAATGCAAAAACTTATGTAAGAATGTTTATGTATTTCATAGGTGCAAAGCAAGACTCAAGAAGTCGGTTCATGTCAATTTACTTAAAGCAGACTTTATGCCATAGTCTGGTTGAAGAAAACGGAAGGTTAAAGTATCAACTGTTTGAAAAGATAAAGATGTATTAGAAAGTCTGTAAATCAAGCAGAATGTAGAAATATTGCAGTAGCGAAGTTTAGAAAGACAATTGTTTAGAATAATGGTTTAAAGATTAACTGTCTAGGAATATTAAAGAAAATGAAGAGTTACAGTGTAACTATCCAGAAACACTTGCAAATAAACAGAAAAATAAAGTTCAACAGTCCAGAGAAATTTATAGAGAAGTTTGTGATGTTTATCTAAAGACAATGAAGTAAGTTCATAGAATTTACCTAAACTTAACACAAACTTAAGGAGAATATAAGAAACTTAAACTTAATGAAGTAAGTTAGTCAAACTTAACGAATTTAAAATAAATACAGGATTAGAAGTGTAAACTCAATGAAATAAATTTGTGAAGTTTACACAAATTCAAGGAAGAATTTGTAGCATTCATATGAACTCAATAGAATAAGTTTGTTATGTTTATCCTTATGCTTAAGGAGATGTTGATTGAAAAAAGGAAACAAGTCTAAATGCAGCAAAGTAAATTCGTGTTGTTTGGACAAACATCACAAATACACTATAGTCAGATTATTTTTGTAGAATCATCCAATTATTGAAACAACGAATTCTTTCCATATTTAGGATTCACAGTTTTAGTAAGGACAAGTCAACAATTTTGGACTTTAGTTGAACGTTGGAATCAAAGATATTTAAGAAGAAATATCAACTAAAAGAAGACATAGATAGAGCAAAAAAAAAAAACACAGATCATAGAGAATACTAGAGAAGAGCTTCAATGCAAATTTCTCTACTATTGATGAATCAAGATGAAATCTCAATAAAACTTTCCACATGCTTACACTCTGATCCAAAAAGAAATTGTTGGTTAGAAGCTTCAACTTGAAAGTTTCAATTTACTTTGGGTTAGAGCTTGCACTTGAAAGATCACTAATTGTTGTTGGTTTTAGCTTCAACTTGAAAGTTAATGTTGTAAGTGGTGAATTAGTGAAGTCTAAGTTGTGTTTAAAGGTGGACTAAACATTAATGGTGAATTACTTAAAAATCTCTTTGTGTAATTTATTTTCTTTGTCTTACATGTTTTATTCTAAATTATTACATTGTTTACTAAATTAACTTTCCTATTAACTCATTAAAATTTCTAGGTTATATCAAAAATTGCAAATAAAATCTAGTTTCACCATTCACCCCTTTATTAGGGAATCTATTGAGGAACTCGATGGAAGATAGGTTGAGGGACCTGAAGGACTTATAGGTAGGCGATGGGTGAATACTTTAGGGACCTATGAAGAGATGAATGGAGGGACTTTATGGACTCGATGTGAGAAGACCTTAAAGACCTATGGAAGAAAGTGATTGATCTTGATGGTTCCTCTCATAAACTTAGACATGTGAGGGATTTTAAAGTTTATTTAAAAGGATTGGTAACACATTTACTATCAACTCAAGCTTTTGGCATAATAATAGTTTGGTCCTAACAAGTGGTATCAGAGCTTACTCACAGATGTAACTTCAAAACCTCGAGGATGCATTATAGGATACATTTTTCAAGGGGGGGATTGTTAAAGAATCTATTGAGGGACTCGATGGGAGACAGACTGAGGGATTTGAAGGACTCATAGGCAGACAACGGGTGAATACTTTAGGAACCTACGAGGAGACAAGTGGAGAGACCTTATAGATTCAAAGAGAGAAGGCCTTAAGGACCAATGGGAGAAGGTGATTGATTCTAATGGTTCCTCCCATGAACTCAAACATATGAAAGATTCTGGAGCTTACTTAAAAAGATTAGTAACATCTTTGTTATTAGTTCGAACTTTTGGCATAATAGTAGTTCGATCCTAACACCCTCTTTGTTGAATCTATTGATCTTAACAAAGAACACAACTTTCATTGTAATTACCATGTCGGTTGACATGGATTAGCTCAAGGTTTTCAATGTTGATGTATTGTTTAATTTTGATCTTTGAAAAATAAACACTTGTTAGGGGTATTAGTGGAGGTTTGTGAAAATCGCATAAGTCCACAAAAAATTCTCTTAACTTAAATTTTGGGATGAAAGCTTAGGACAAGCTCAAGTATAACAGTAATGCACATCTTTGAATAACTTTGTTTTTTTAATATTTATTGCAATTGAAATACACCATACACCAATACTAGAAAGTCAGAGCAAAATTTATTATTTAAACATAGGTCATAATACTACATAAATACTTGATGTATGATCAACCTTGTTGTGCAGCCTAATACTTGGTGGAATGCTTTCTTTGTTCAAATTGTTGTCATTGACTCATGTTTTCATATTTGACTCTCTCCAAAGGACAATCTTCCATGATAAGTGGTATAGTATGTCATACGCTCTATAATATACCTATATTATGGACTTGTGGTAAATTATTGGAAAAGCTTATAGGTGGATATTTTGTTAAGTTAGAGCAACGGATTGACATTTTTATAGGTTGGTTGATAGGATGGTTGTGGTTGATATGGAGACCAATAGGTTGGCACTGAGTGGTGGAAAACCTTTTGCTCTTGAGAGATTGATTAGAGATAATAAAAAATGAATAACAAACCTCATTAATATGAATGATCACTGCATTCAAGATATGTGATGTTTGTAATAATTACATAGCAGCTTCATGTAGTGGATAGGCCCCAAATGTTGTTGGCTTCCTCTGACTTTTTCTTCAATGAGAATCTTCTTGAAATGTTCATCTCTCATTTCTTTGGCTTTTCATCTTTTGTTCCTTTTACTAACCTTCTCATCTGTTTCCGAACATTTTTAGGACAGTGGACACTTTACAACATTACTGTAACCATGCACCAAGTATTGTTGCAATCTTGAAATACTTCCACTAGTTAATCTCTTTCTGCTGTGGTTCATCTTTTGTCTATCATTGTTCATGGGATACCATTGCAGCCATTCCAAACCCTTGTCGTCACTTCCATTGGTAGTTTCCCAAGACACCTATATTCTTCACCTTTAAATCATAGACATTTGATTTGATATAGAGTTATTATCTTGTAAAATTATTAAAACATAGTAGAAATAAAAAAAAGTTTGAAGTTTCTTGAAATCTTCTGAATTTCAGTAAAAATGTTGAAGAAATTAGATAAGCTCCTAAATCTACAATTATTATGTTGGATCCAAGGAAATAAGGTTCTTTATGATTATGACATTTAAATTTAATTCCATTAAAATTACGAACATATTCTGATAAGAAGAGAATAAATGGCTGAAGTCTTACTATAAATGAAATATTTGTTGGATCCATGCAATGCAAAGTCATTTTCACAATCTGTCCCATTTGAAATTAGTCTCCTCTATTTTTCAGAACTGATTTATAACAGGAAGAAATTCAGCGGAAGGCAACAATTTATAAGAGGGAAATCTTTCAAAAAAAAAGGGATAGTGCACCTTTCAGTGTCCACACCAAGGATGTTGACCACTGTGCACCTATGATGACCACCTTTTGGTGTATGTCAACGGACACAACACAAGGTAGTCAACGTGGATCCAAACATGGAATAAAAGGTGCACATCTGTTGACATATATTGCCAACTAGCGTAATTCCCACCACATGCCAATAACATGTGTTGACATTGAAAACATTGGGTTAGCCTTTGTATATTGTGTACCAACTTTCACCATCATGGCATGCTGACGTTGGCATGGTCTTGAAATTCCAAAAAACTGACACCCAACCATTTTTCTTGTTGGTCGCTACAGATTCTAACATGTGTAACATATCGGTGGCACATGTTGATATTTGAAAGATATGGATGTATTGTATGTATATATGTATGGTGTACGAACTTATTTTTATCATTATACCATAATTAATATGTTAATTATTTATTGTCTGCTTATTATCTTATAAAAATTTCATTCTAATATATATATTAAAAAGTATTCATATTCATAACACTGTCATTTATTCATATCTTTAGGAGTAACACACCTGCCTTATCCATGCTATTTAATTTAAAATTTTGACATATTTCTATCCTTACCAGCATCAATAGCGTTAAAAAAAAATTTGTTGGTTTAATCTAACAGCATTCCCATTTATTAATTTATTGCTATAGTACATGCATTCAATTTTTGGCCTATCATTGTTTGTAGGCATTCAATTTTTTGCCTGTCATTGTTTGTAGGAAATCACTTCATCCAATTGTCATCATTGGATCTTGAAACTCTGTTCTCAACCTCTACTTTCGGTTTTTCTGAGAATGATCAGGGTTAGACATTGTGAACATTGAAACTGAAAAGTCAGGTTGATTAACTCCAAACCAAGCAAGTTTCACTTAACCTAATAACAATTTACTATTGAATCTATTTCTTAACCTTGATGATTAGTGGTAGACGGATGGATAATTGTTACTGGCCAGCTGATTATTGTTAATCTTGAACTTACATGTAATATAATATTATAATAGGAAGGGTAATTTCTCAGGTAGGGCATTGGATTTACTGAAATTTGTTCCACTGCTCTTGCCTTTTGCTGGAGCTATTATTGCACTGATGAGTCAGTACAACTTTTAATAACTTATGTTTTGATGTTACATGATGCAGCACTATGGGCATGTAGTGTTTGTAACTACAAGAATTTTCATGTGTAAGCAATAAATTGTGGTAGCCATTGAATGGCCTGTTGTGGAAACTTGTATTCATACTTGTTCGTTTCCATCTTCGATAAGTGTATTTCTCATATAATTTGATCTTTTAGGTGTTGTTTTGTCTTGTTTTGACATCTAATGCAACACAATGTTGGATCTTTTCAAATAGGGTTTCTGACTCACTAGGAGAAATTCTGAGGGGAATTCGCTGCTATTTTGACAAAGCTTTACCAAAGATGCTTTTGTACAAAATGGAATGCCAACAGTATCAAGAAGCTGTTGTTGATGATGCATCTCCATCAACTGTATATGGTGCTGAGCATCTTCTACGCCTTTTTGGTATATCTAATTGTCATCTCCTTTTGTTCTTAACTTTGCTTATACTTAAGTTTTCCAAGAAAGAGTACGTCCTTTTTATGTGCTGCTCTTGAATTGAATGTAGTAGTAACCTACCACCTAAAATTGCAGAAGACTCATCTTTTAGTGTTATAATAGGGCATCTTCTAATTCTGATAACCCTTTTACTATACAAATTTACACCTGAATCTTTCAGAGATGCCTAAAATTCATTATTTAATCTCAAGCTTATAAAATTCCACTTTTTTTATCTCACTGAGGTTCATGTATTGATAGTGCATTCACTTTTTAGCATGGCTTCAAAGGTTGATACATGTTAGCGAAATTTCACTGATGTGCTAACCAATGCTATTGAAATTTTGGAATGACATTGAAACCATTGTCAGCTTGACAATTTTGTTAAGAAAAGATGATTTTCTTTACTTAATTTCCACTGTCGACTTCAAAATAACGAAATTTTACCATCGGTAAATTTTCCAACTTACCAAAATCTGATATGAAGTTGACGTTGGATTATTTTCTTTCAAGAAGCCATTGCGAACTAGCATATGCATTATATCTCCAAAATGATAAACAAAGTTGTTCAGTGTCAAATTTTGAATAAATCCTATTAGTTTAAAGTCAAAATCATTAATTCTTTTATGTTCCAAAATGCCCTAATATATAACATCTTTAACACCTCTTCAAGTTGGAACATATATATCAATCATGTCTAGTGTGGTACAAAGGTTCTCCAATACCTCAACACTCAACCCTTTTGTGAAAATATCTCCACGTTGGTCTAAAGATTGAATGCACCGTGTAGATATTCACCTTTCATCTCCATGTCATGTATAAGATAATAGTCTATGTGTTTCAGTCGCTCATGGAAGTTAGGATTGTTAGTTGTAAAGATTGCTGTCTATTTATTATAATGTATGGCTATATAAGTATCACCTATAAGTGCAAGCTTCTGTTAAAGTGAACTTAACCATACCATTTTGCATGCAGTTTGACCTATAGAATGATACTTCTTCTTGATCTTGGAACAACTTTTGCTTCATAGTGCACTTCCTTAACATGCCCTTAACATAGGTGTCAAAGCTAGAAGTGGACTTCCTTTCACCTTTATCACTTACATTGTCAAAATCAGAGTATGCCTCAACCTGTGATCATATCTTATATATCATTCCTTTATATGAAGCACCACTCTTCACATACGCTAGAACTCGATTTGCTCTCTGCCAATGAATAATTCTTGGTTTATGCATGAACTAATTGAGAAGACTCACTACATGTGTTATGTCTGCCCTAGTAAAAATCAAGTAGAACAATTTTCCAATCCATTGTCAGTATCGTCTGAGATCCCTAGGAAGCTTTGAAGATGCATATTCTAAAAAGGAGGATTGAGCTTAGTAGATGTGCCTTCAGGTTTATGTTAAGAGTATTGTCTCCTTTAACAAGTCTAGTGTATATTTAGATGCATTATTGGGACGCTTCCCCCTGGAATATGCAAACTTGATACCTAAGAAGTATTTAGGTCTGTCATTTGTTTTCTTGTAAAATACAGAATGATTAACTGTGTATGTCTGAATCATCATTGGTAACAACTCTATTGAACTTCTTGAACCATGCCCATGGACTTTGCTTTATCTCAATAAAGCTACTCCATAAGAACTTGCTCTGTAAAGTCATCATAAAGAAATTTATTCTTGACATCAAACTGGAACATCTATAAGTCAGAGCTTAAGCTCAAAAATCTGGACTCAATGTGATACTAAAGTAGTTGAAAGATGACAAGTTTAAAGGAATAGATGATGGTGGCACATAGAGGGACAATGTCTGACAGTTGGCAATGCAAATAGAAGATTGATGAGTAGAGGACATAAGGGGTCAAAATTTCTGTGGTTGTCAATATTGGAGGAAGACATGCCCTTGTATGGAGGATGATTAGACTCCAACGTAATGCCTAGGATGCTGAAGTGGCTAATATTGACATGCAAATAAGGAAGACGGGAAGATAGGTTATGTTTGATGCACTCGTACGAAATTGGTTGACCAAGGTTCCATCATTAGTACAAGTTCCCTTTCCGTTTTCAATATGAGATTATTCTAACAAATTTTTTATTGAATTTTCCTTGTTTACCAGACACAAAAAACGAAAATCTTTTAACAAAATGATATGTTCTTTTTAATTAGCATATAGAATGAGGTATGACAATGGTTATAATTGAGTGACAAGAAAATCCTAAAAGCTAGGTGTAAAGACTTTTATGGAAAAGTTCAGGTGGAATTAGAGATCCCCATTACTGAGGTTTGTAATGTGAATGTGGTACAATAATCAACCAATAAAATAAAAGGGAAATAGAAAATAAGACGTTGGTTAGAACAGTATTATAAGGCAGGATGTAAAAATTAGATATGATCAAGAATGGAGGAAAATATTTAATTAATTTGTTGCAAAAATATTTGTTCTTTATTTCTATGTTTTATTCAGTATTAATTATTTTTGGTGGTGATAAAAAATGTAAAATAGAAAATGAAATTCATACTCATTCTTTTAAATCTCTTCTTTTATATACATTGTTTTTGCAGTGAAGTTGCCCGAGCTATTAGCATATGTCAACATGGAAGAAGATGCACTTACAAAGTTACAACAAAACCTGCTGGATTTCTTGAAGTATGTACTTCCTCTGCTTTTCCCACGGGAAACTTTATGGGTGTTAATATCAAATATAATATATATATTTTTAAATGAATTGTTATAGGAATTGTCGATTCATTACATGTTTTCATGGATAATCAGGAATTTAGTATTTAAATTTTTGTGCTTTGACATTTCGTTTACTATTTTGATGGAAATGGACATTGCTATTTGTGCGTTTTTTTGCATTTATTTTACATTACGTAAAATGAAAATATTTGATCATATCACTTATCACAATAACTTTAATTTAGTTGGATTTGGGCCTTGTTTCAAAATGGGTGAGAGTGAAATGAATTCAGGCCATAAATTGGTGACTAGTTTAACCCATGTTTGTAATAAATTGAATTCAGGTATGTGTAACCTGTTTATGACCTCTCATTTCGTATAAGAGAGTATATGTCTATGACTTACCTAGTGGGGTAGCTCTACTAGGTTAAAAAAAGTTGATCATAGATTAAATATATACAAAAGATGATAAAAGAAAATAATGAATGTTCCAAAACCCACTATAAGCGTAGAAATGAGTAAATTTTCAAGAAATATAAGCTAACCAAATGTAAAGTTAATTAAATTATTGGTGAAGTTAAAAATCAAGTTTATTGCGAAGTATATGATGGTTTGAGTTGCAAGGAGTGACTAGAGTTTGGTTTCTTTTAGTGGGGGATTGTTGAGTCAAGGCCAAAAGCCATTTCATTCAAAATTGGAAAAATATTATCCCTCAAGGTATCTAAGGTAGGTTCGTTTACCTATAGTTTCTAAATACTGTATTTCACACTATGATCTGGACTATGCACACGAGTTCATTTCAATGTGATATCTAAAAGAGATACCGAACAAGCCATGATCTTTAGCAAGGAAGTTGACTGCAATTCTGAATATCTCGTATATATTTATGATGCTTTCACAGATGTTTGTAAATATTGCTGTAACAATTTAAGTGAGTCAAAGGGGGTGTGATAATTTTAGTTGGACATTGTTAAGTTTTCAAAAAAATAGAATGAAGCTCTATTATAAATGACTTTACGAAATTCCCTTTCTGGTAATTTCATTTTATGTTTTCTTTGAGGTGTTACCATGTTTCACTGCAGATTCTTACAGAAACATCAAAATGCTTTCTTTCTATCCACCTATGATGGGTCGAAAGATTTGGAAGAAAGCAGATGAGCGTTTGGTATTCACTCATGTACACATTGCGCTTATAGTTGTGTATTGTCTGGTATGTTGAATGCATTTCTGTAATCATCTTCAAGCTGTAATTTTTCTGGTTTATGCTAATGACAACACAGATCTTGCAAGATTTATGATAATTTGATTCTATTTTTGTTGGTGATAAAATGCTTCGATTTGAGTTGTCTTTTTGAAGAAAAAATTAGGCTGAATTCAACATAGATGTTGTAGATAAATCTAGGGTTTCTAAATATTTTATATCTTCTTTTTTGCACCATTTGTCTTATTATTTTGTTCATCTTCATTGCATCTTCTTCGATTTTCATTGTATATATATGCTAAACTAACTCATATATAAATGTGAAGATCATTTTTACACAATGAGGGTTGTTTTCACATGATTTTTATTATTGTTAAAATTATTTCGATAAATCAAATACCCAGGATGTAAATGCCCTATACTTTAAGACGCTATCAATAAATAATTGTTAATTATCTACTTGTCTAATTGATACCTGATCATGTGGTATAACTTGTCAATGAATAGGATGTGTTAAAGATCAAGAAATGGAATCTTGGGTAAGCCCCAATTAAACAATAGTTTTTTGACTATTATGGCGAATGTCTCTATATCATACAATATGATAGATATTCTCCCATGATGTTTGAGTGGCAAACAGTGCCTGCACCACCACCACCAAGTAAAGAATAGATTTCGACGTATGATGGTAGAATTATTTCCATCATATAATGTGGTACGAAATTGTCATATTTTGGTGACATTTTTGGTCACACATTTACCATTTTATGTGTTTAGGTGGTGGTCAAGGCTTATAAATAGGGGTTGCAAGACTCCAGTGAGTTGTATCTCATCAATTGTTAGCTTAGCTTATCAACAGGGGAGAAAATAAGAAACGTGTACTTAAACTAATCTTCTAATTTTCCCTTATCAAGACAGACATTTTTAGTTAAGAGGGGATCCTCATACATGCATATCCTTGGGAAAGGTGAGAACAAATTTTCGTATATATGCATACCTGATTTGGTTTGTTAGATTTTATAACTAAGAATTATGTTAATTAAATAGATTATCATGTTTATATGTTACTGAAATACTAGCATCATGACTCCATCCCAAGGCCCTCTAGACCTGACTCATAGTCCATGAAGATCTCTTTTTTCCTACGTAGGAAAAATGCTTTAAGTCATAAGATATTTCTACTCTCAATCTATGGTTATATAATGTCACTCATCACCTTTAACTAGATATAGGGTCCACACTCTTCCCTGCTCAAACAATTAACACTTTCATCAAAGCCTAAACTAGGATGGTCGAGTGGTACAGGTACTTACTTTCCCACACTTGGGCTGGTATAGTTAATGCAGTCCATGGCACCTAGGCCGTAATCAATGACTTGCAAGCCACAAATACCATGCTCGTATCATGCATGCGGTGCACGTAATTAGGGTTTCTTGATGATGGTCCATGCTTCACTTGTAGAGAATGAAGTCATGGTATTTACTACTTAAATGATAGAAATAAGCCTTCTTACTTCATAAAAATCTGGATTATGAGATAATGATCCAAGATAGAGATTGATGATATAAGCATGCATTCCTTTAAACGTGTGATATACCTTACATGTTTGCGGTATAGCATGTCTTATTTACTTCACATTTGTTAGACCCGAGGAGACTTCAGTGTGATACCCATGTAGTAGGCCTTTCAGGCAGCCCATCAACCTTTTTAAAATACACTATTTTTCACTGCCTTTGAAATATTATGTATTTTACAGTAGCATGCATGATGATATTGCATTTTACAATGACACATAAGCGACAATAAGAAATTATTCATTCTTTTGTCTTAAACATTAAGAGTTTCACAATGCGTCGTAGGATATTTCTCAAGAATAGCCAAAATTGGATTAATGAGTTTTAAATGAAAGTAGATGGAGAGAAAAAAAATCTGTAGTCATGATTATAACATAAAAAGAAGGGATTTCCTAATGACAACGTCAGGTGCCTTTTCCTATTGGTAGGTACATTTCAGTAAGGGTAAAAGTGATCGTATAGATTTTATTGCTATTTGATAAAATTTTTAGCTATGATTGATTCTTGATCTAAACGTCATAAAATTCAACACTTTTTAATTAAATGCATCATACATTTAGATTAGATATTATGTATTTATGTTAAAATTTAAAAGAACAATATTAATAAAAGGTAACATCAGCAGGAAGCTTTTCAGGCGATATACTTGCCACTTGGAAAACTTTACAGACAAGCAAAAGATGAAAATCGGCAAGCTTTCGTTTGTTTATGGTAACAACAATTTAGAAGCTTTTGTTCGCAACGATGATCTTCTTCCCCACCGGGGTAGCGGAAGAACAGGTGACGGGAGGAAGCAAGCGTTTTGGGGGGTAACGTGGATGGTGCTCATCCGACGTCACCGCGGCAGATAAGGTGGAGAGACGAAGGGACCGCCCAGTCCACCTAAAGATTCCCAGGGACACGCCGATGCCAATCCCTCCCATATCATCCACTGGTCGTTGAATTGTTTACTCTGTTGATGATAGCTTACCAGTGGTTTGCAGCTGGCACGGCTTGACGTGTCCTCCACCGACCCAAGACGTGTCAGAAACCGGCGACGGACGAGGAGACCACGCAGACGTGGACGGCGACGGGCCGTGGAGAACGGGGATGTGTTAGAATGAAAAAGATGGTTCAACTTGACTCTACGTCACGATGATTACGATATCTTATTATTGATTAATTTTAAGATAAATTTTTAATATAGTATCAAAACAAGTAATTTTCGATATGGTAGGTGAATCTGCAATATCTTATTGTTTTAAGTAATTTTTAATATATTACCCTAAGTTTACGTACGTTTAATTTAAAAGTCAGTCATGTAGGCTGAAAGAAAGAGTCACAGGTGTGAGAGTATTCTTTTTTTTTTATAAAATTAAGATTTTCCGAATATTTTAAACCTCGATTTCTATGGATTTTGAATTTGCAATGTGAGAGATTTTCTAAACATCCAAAATATTCATTCTTACATTTAAGTTTGAAAATATTGAGAGGAAAAAGTCTTGCGTTGTAAATAACGTGATTAAACTTAAGTTTTATATTACGATGTTCTTATCTTATTTTTTTTCATTATTAGTTGATATTAAGATAAACTTTGGATTGGGTCGGACGAGGGACGAGGGACGAGAGAGAAAAAAGAAGAAGCCGAGCGTGGGCCGCAACGCTAAAGGAAGGGTAACGTTTTTGACCTTGTTTATCACGTGTAGACGATATTATCAAAGGGAATGATTGATGACAACCCTGATATGACTTGTGGGTGCTGGAAAAAGATGGCACCAGTTGTCCAGCAGTTGTAGTGGACGAACGGTCGTCACGTTTCATTACGTGTACGTAGAGGCTGGCCTTCCACCTACGGTTACGTGCTGTCACAGTCGTATCCAGTCAACTTTACAAGACCGCACACACGAAACGACGGATCAATCACACCACGACTGGAGAGGAATGATCGATCATCGACGCGGCGGCGCACGGATCACTCATCCTTACGAGGGTCACCAACCGTTGGATCGGACTGGGCGTGAAGCCACGCGGTTTTAACGCAAATTTTCATCAACACCCGTCAATATTCATCATAATTACAAAAAAAACTTTTATCAGTTTTGCATATTATAATATAGTGATCAGGACTTCACGTCTTCACCTAACAAATTTGGCCCTTGTGGTCTCGGATTTCCGTTACAAACGAGATTTTTTAAAATGATACGGTCAAAAAGGCAAATTCGACCATTGCGTTCCCTTGTGCGCGCGTTCATTGGTTGCATCCGCACGCTGACACGGCAACTACGTACCTCTTTGCAAGTTTAAAAATATGCACGGCGATGCTATTTAGGGTTTTTTATACGTTCGAAAAGTAGAAAAAAGAAAAGAGAAGTGAGAAGAAATCTATTTATAATGTGAATGGTTTGTATTATCATTGTCACCAGAAAAGTTACTTTTTACAATCGGAATGTAATTAGTAATCTATGGTATGATCTGTTATTCGTTTAAGATTTTTTATTACATAAACGATAGTGGAAATGTTTCAAAAATCAACGAGTGTCAAAACATGTAGATTATTAAGTAACAGAAGAAAAGAATGGTTGACATGATTATCATGGCATCCAGTACACAATATTCAAATCCCTGGTGCCTTCACACGAGGGAACACGGAGCCCAGCGGTTGCCGGTGCCGTCACATGTACCACGGCATCCAAAATAAAGCAGGTACAACCACCGCGTCCGCCGTGCGGAGAAAGGGAAGGAGTGAGACGGAGGCCGGGCCGCCGAAGCGGAGGCGGGCGTGCCGTGTGCGACCCACCGCGTGGTATGGTCGGCGTCCGCAGGAGGACGGGGGCGGAGATCGCGATTCCAATTTTAAATTGCGTGATTCAAGTTGGAGTTTGCACGTGTGGACAGGCCGCACATGGCCATGGCATCCTCCTTACCTTCCGGGAGCCTTCCTCTGTGGTACCACCACCACCACCACCACCACCGTCGTTGACGGGTACTGGTGTACCACCATCGATCATCAGAGGGGCAGCCCACCACCTGCGACAACGATGATGATATGATTGATGGAGAAAGACGCAAGTGTTTGACAGCTGTTCACGCGGAACCGCCGGTGCGTCATTATTCTGCTTCGGACAAGTACGGTTCGTCCCTCGTCCCCTCCCTTTATCTCTATTTATTTCCTTGTTAATAAATATTTCTTCTTTGCTTACTTCCCCCCCCCTGCACCTGCAAGTTCTATCGTTATCTTTATCTTTAAATTAATTTATAATTAATAAATAAAATTAACACACACACACACACACACACACACACATATATATATATATAAGATTAAGTGTAGTAGTTGCCATTTTCAATACTTGTTCTTATTTATATGTCTACTACGACAAGTATGTATAAGAAGATGTGTACGAATTCATCTTGATATATATAACACATGTAACATTTTCATTTAAAATGAATTGATAATAAATAAATAATAATAATTGAACGCATATAACCTCCTTAATTTGATATTTGGGGATTTTTGATTTGGGCACTCGAATAGTAGTTGTCAGACAGTTAATTGCTGAAAAGGACGGCAAAAATTCGATCTCAACCGTGGGATGGACATCCAAAGCATCTTACGTTACCGCAGGATTTTATAAACCATGAGCTGTCGAAACAGAGGGGCGAGAACGTAAACGACGAAATGGAAAATAAAAATAATAAAAATAACCGGAGGGATGGTTGCCGACTAACAAGCGATGGGCGGGATGTCAGGTCAAAATCGGCGGTGGTGGTCCCACCCACCTCACGCACCGGACCGAAGGTGGTGACAGCAGTGAAAGGCGGAAGCGAACAAAACCGCTAGCGCGCGACGCTCCAAGGACGGAGAGCAGGTGGAGGAGAGAAAGAAACCTTTATTATTTTAACCCAATTATTGAGACCAACCGGCGCGGGTGGTGGCGGTGGCGGTGGCGGTGGCGGTGGTGGTAGGTACGACGACGTACGACACATGAGGCGATGGGACGGAACCATATACGGAACTATTCCATGGACATACGGATGCGAGGCCCGTGGATCGGCGTTCCGGGAACAAACAAACCATATTTATGGTCATTCCAAGTCCCACGCCTCGTCTCCTTCGCATGTGATGTACTACTGCTGCTGAAGAATTTTATTATTATCGTCTTTCATGCTCTGCTGGATTGCAGTTTTTTTTTTTTTTTTTTTAAAGATGGCTCGTAGATTTTTTTTTTCCCCCTCTCGTGTAGCACACACGGAAAACTTGCATATCATATCAGATCGAGTGAGAATCATCGATCTCAAGAGGATCTACGTCACTCTAGGTCTCTCTTCCTTTTCTGTCTTTTTTTCTTTTCTTTTTTTTTTAATTTAAGATTGCAGATCTCCTGCTCCTCCTCCTCCCTCCTGCTGTTGTTTATTATTATTATTATTATTTCCATTCATTTCGAACTCACGGCGAAAAGAAATTTACTCGTCACTCAGTCATACGACGATCTTACGTTTTCTACCGTTCCTTCTACGATGGCAGGTAAATTCAATTCACACGATTGGGATCATTTGGCATTTTTGCTTCCTCCTCGACTAACAACGTCCAATCTTGTTGTTGCAGCATTATTTCCTTGTAATACAATTATTGGTGTCCGTCTACAGTATTTTTGGCCGTACGTGCCCATCAAACGATGTGGAACATATAAACTTAACAATATGATTTGACCATGTTAAGTCATATTAGTCTTATTTTTCAGGGTATTAGAACTAACAATTGAATTGTCTAACCAATATATTAAACTTTATAAACATTTTGTGATCAAATTAATATATCATCCACAACACTGGTCTATCGATTTAGAATTTTAATATACTGACCCTATAATTTAATATATCAAGTTTTAAAAGAAATTCCCAGCCTCATGGCAAATAAGAGGCTATTAATAAATTAGAAAATCATGTCGGACCAGTGATAGTATGATTTGATACGGGCTAGGGTCAATAGGGTTGCATCTAACTCAGTTGACATTTCTATCGGCATCCGTCTAGTTAATTTTAAATTAAATTTATTTAATATTGTTAAATTATATCATCGGATAGATATTAACAATTAAATTTGTTGAGAAATCAAGATTGATCACACGTATGTGCCGCAGAAAATGACCGGCCGTTGAAAGACAGGAAGGAAGTCGGTTGGAATAAATCACCCGTCCTCCAAGTAAACTAACTTCATCACGCTGGCGATATTTCCTCTGAATATATATATATATATATATATATATATGCACACACACACTTTTGACTAAAGATTACAAAGAAAATAATGAGGATGAAAACGAGCAATGGGTTATCTAAATCCACAAGCATCATTTCAAGCAAATTCCATGATAATTAACTAAGCAATAGTAATTTCATTTATAAAAAAGTTCATTGGCCTCTCGTTCTATTTTATTAGTTGCTTCCATGTGATCAAAATTAATTGCTTGCATGTGACTAGCGTCTATTTATGTCCTTAACAGAGTATTTAGACCGGTTGGTCCCCCCCTCCCCCTCCCCCCTACAGCATAGTAAATTCATTGCGTGGTATTGGAGCATATATATAATAAACATGTTACTGCATGCTTAACTGTCTTCCTTCAACTAATATATTTTATGCTTCACATGGTTCTGTTGAGCGACAAGTAATTGGTAAGTATTTCTCCCGCCTTGTTAACCACATTTTATGGTAGAAAATTTTGCGACTAACAAACATTTTTTTTATTTTTTTATGTGCATACCATGTACAGGCCCTTAAGAATGATATTCATACACAATTATAATTAAGCATCAACATGACATTCATATATATATATGCAAGAATGTTGGGATAAGTTAAAGACAGATGTCTTGAGCTCCATGATTTGAGACGATGAAAAGTTAAATCTCATCGTCAAGATTGAGGGCAACAAAGATGAAATTCGATGACTCATGAAACGAAAAGATTGCAGCAAAAGGGAATTTCTTAAGAAGTATACACATGCAAAAATCGAAGAAAACCACGTATGCTTAATAATTAAAACCTGTGTATCGTAATTATTTCTTAAATCAGTAAAATACCATCAGAAAGATTTTTTCCAAAACGGAAAAAATAATAAATGATTGGTGGTTTTCCTCCGTGTTCTTACGTAAGAAAAGGGCAAAGAACGTCACCTCTACGGCCCTTAATTTCAGAGATGTTAATACACGGGAATTTTCATTTTCCTTTCAACCGGCGGTGATAGCGACTTGACTTAATACTTGGGTCATTAACGGAAGAATAGAAGCTTTTAACAGAAAATAAATAACTTCCAAGAGTGCCGTTTCGATGAGGTGCATGTACCAAGAATAATTGGTTGAGAGAATTTAAATCTAAATGAAGTGAAATTGTCGGGTTCGGTCGGTTATTCGGATTCGCGACGAAAACGTACTCCTTCTTCTTTCTTCTTTCTTCTTTCTTTTTTCTTTTTTTTTTTAATAAAAAAAATATTTGATAGCTGCATTTGATTCTAAATTAAAAGTGGAAAAGAAATTTAAGAAATAAAAGAATGGGGGTAGACGCGTGTCAGGCGTGACAGCTGTATTCAAACAACCGCCCGGTGGGAAGAAGCGGTGCCGCTTCCCAACTCCTAACGCCCGGATTCGCGACCGGTCACACCCACCGGTCCCCACCGGGCGCCCGTTACATAACACACCTCTCAAGCATCAGAGGCGGAGGAGAAGACCGCCGTGTATAAATCAAACAACCACCCACTTCTCCCGTTTCAGTCCTCCTCCTCCTCCTCCTCCTCCTTCTCCTCCTCAACCCTGAAACGAACAGCAGTATCAGCTGTTCAAGCGTCGATCTGTTGGTCTCTCTCTCTCTCTCTCTCTCTCTCTCTCGACTCCGTCTAGCTAGCAATGGCTGCTTCTTCTTCTCCTCCTCCTCCCGTTGCTGCTGCTAGGAGAGAGTGCGACGTGGATCGGATCAAGGGCCCCTGGACCCCTGAGGAGGACGCCGCCCTCCATAGGCTTGTCGAAAAGCACGGGCCCCGGAACTGGTCACTCATAAGCAAATCCATTGCCGGTAGATCGGGTAAGTCCTGCCGTCTCCGGTGGTGCAACCAGCTCTCACCCCAGGTCGAACATCGCCCCTTCACATCCGAGGAGGACGAGATCATACTCAAGGCGCACACCAGCTTCGGCAACAAGTGGGCAACCATCGCCCGTCTTCTCTCCGGAAGAACCGATAACGCTGTTAAGAACCATTGGAACTCCACTCTCAAGCGAAAGTACTCATCAATCAGCACTGCCGTCCAATGCAACGCCGAGGAGGAGAGCAGGCACCAGCGGCAGCAAAAAAACACCGCGGATGATGATGCCCACTTTCAGCCTCCTCTGAAGAGATCCGCCAGTGCCGGTGCCGATCCTGTGGGGCTGTGCCTGAGCCCCAGCAGTCCCTCTGGCTCCGACGTCAGCGACTCCACCCTAAATCCCTTGGGCCCTTCGTCCCATGTCTACCGTCCGGTAGCTAGGACGGGCGGTATTTTACCTCCGTCCATGGAGATCTCCTCTTCCATCAACAACGGCAGCAACAACCACCACCACGATGACGCTTATCCGGCCACGTCCCTTACCTTGTCTCTCCCCGGATCAGACACCTCCGAGGTCTCCGACCCCATGGTCGCTACTGCAGCCACCACCACCGCTTCCCCTTCGCCTCCCTCACATCGAAAGATGCTGCCTCCTCCTTCAACTCCCGCACAAGCCGTGACCCCTCTGACCGCGATACCACCCCTTCCGTCGACCGCCGCTCCGCCGCCGTCACAGCAGCATTTTCCATTCAATGCGGAGTTCCTGTCAATGGTGCAGGAGATCATCAGGGAGGAGGTGAGGAGCTACATGATGGGGCTTGATCAGAGTGGAGGTGGCCGTCTCACGTGCTTCCCGCCGCAAAAGCTACACCACCTCCATAATCATCCCCCGGAGAGCGTCGGCAATTCTGCCGTCAAGCAGATCGGCATAAGCAAGTCCAATGACTTCGTTGTTTAGGGGTTTTTATTTCCTTTATTATTATCTTTTTCCTTGTTCTTGGGTTCTTCCTTTCTCTTTCCTCGGAGCACTTGCTTTGTTCGCTTCCTCCTACGCAAGTAATAACGCGGAGCATGTAAACCTGTACAGAGAGGAAAAGAAGGAAAATAATTTAAAAAAAAAAAAATTTCAATCCAATGGAATGTCACAGTTCACATCCTCTTCTTCTTCTTCTTCTTCTTCTTCTCTCGGCGGTAACGGAGGGCTTGACCGGTGGACGTACGTTCCGTTCCCACCGGAAGCCCGGTCGTCTCCGTTCGGTCGTCCGTCGCGTCGACGAGGCGACGTGCCATTGCCAGCTGGTGTTAGTTGGATTCATGTCACACCAGCCATGCCCCTTTGCTTGCCTTCCGGGCGACGGATTCGCCGCCCACATCCTTCCCCACCTTTCACTTGCTTTTTGTTTGCTCCAGGGAAATTTGACGTCGTCGTCGTCGTCGTCGTCGTCGTACCTAAAATTTAATTGCTTTAATTAATCAAGTCTAGTAACGTTAGGTACCACCACAGCTTAACGGAAATCGGTTGGCACGAAAAACGGTTTCCGGGTTTACTTGTTAACGTGGTTGATTATATGGTTTTTGTTATGAGTAGATTACAAATCTATATATTTAAATAAAAAGATAAATGTTTACCGTATTTTTAAAAAAAAAACCGTTGTTCCGTTTTGATTATTTTTTTTTAAAGCCGTGTGGATCTGACGACGTGGGTGATGGTGGTGGTGGTGGTAGTAGTAGATGGGCGAGCTTGAGTTTATCCGTCCGGCCGTTGTGGGTTGGCGTTGCCAGCCGTTTTCGTTTCTTTTCGCTGGAGAAATCGCCATCAATCAACGTCGAAAGCGGCATATGCTCGTCGCACGCAATTTGACGACGTTCCGTAGTGCTGCTTCCTTCTGTGGCCGCTAGCTGTGCACAGACGTAACCGGAACCATCGCCTTTTTTTTTTTCTATTATTATTTGGATGCGTCTGTTCTGCTACTGCACGCGAGAAATCCAGAAAAGAAAGGGTGGGGAATCTGGAATCATCACACGTATGTGCCCAGAAAGTTCAAAGCACCCGCCGTGCTCTCCTTGAGGACCGACGTCGAACACGTAGCGCGTGGGGTCAGGGGTCCCAAGTTAGATTAAAAAATATTGTGTTTTAGGGAATGGAGACAATCAATCTTTTGAATATATTGGAGTTGAGAGGGAGGACACCCTGTCACTCTGTGCCTTTCTGACCTTGCCCAACTCCATCCTCATCTACCGCCTTCCCCCTCGTGGGAAATCCTTTATCCCTGCCATGGATCTGGTGGGTTGCGGCAGATTATTTATTTATCAACAAGTGGAACCCTTTTTTTTTTTCTCGTTTCTGTGTATGGAACAAATCATCATCGTGATACACGAGGTGAGTCCTCCGGAATTTGTATCTGAATTCATATTGCCAATGTATACGCTACCGTTTTTATTATTACCCTTACGGTTTCCTTGTCCTTCTATCGTTATCGATACGGAACCTAATACGCCCAACCCTTCCCTCTGAGTGACGGCTCTCAAGCATGTAGAAATAATTGTACCTCTTTCATTATTCCAGTGCCTTTTATTTTTTATTTTTTTGAGCCTAATGTTATTTTTTACCCACTCGGCTAAAAAAAAGAAATTATAAATGTTTACCTTAACTATTTCACACGTACATTTTTATTTATGTATGTTAACCGTTAGATAAACATCTACGGTATTTTTAACTGAAATTACCTACAATCTTATTCATTTCATTTTATCTTGTGTGATTTTTCCCTTATTTGCTACATTTTAATAAAATCAGCTGACTCCCTCTTCTTTCCCTTTTTCTTTTATCTTTTTCTTCGCCTTTCATGACCATCCACCACCTACGACGGGTCATATTCTGAGCTTATATCATTCTCTCATAACGAGTACATGATATTAATATTATTAATTAGCACCCTGAGACTAAGATTCCCTTTTCTTTTTTCGCAATTGTACTTTGTTGTGGTGGAGCCAGAAAATTTAGGAGAGCGGGCAGTAATATACATGTTTAATAAATAAAAATGGCCTACAAATACTATAATAATAATCGAAGCATCACTCACAATAAAATATCATATATTTTCAAATCGTTTCATGAGATTTTATTGTTGATTTCATCGTCCATGTCCTACCTTGTATAGATAAGCAATCATTTATGCATGAAATTTTTTTTTATGTCGTAGGGTTTAGAGAATATTCTTTTCACGTATTTGAAAGCTAACAGGAAAAAATACAATTAACGTCAACTGATCATGATAATACAAATAAATTAACATAATACTAATAAAAATTTCCCCCAAAATTTGGGTGTCAAACCGCTCCGTGATAACTCACCCACTGCAGGCTGGCCACCCATGGAGAAGCTCGAGATTCCCCTGGATTTTTCCCAACGATAGGACGATTTTTCTCGTCACGACTATGAATCGGGAAGAACAGATACCTCATCAAACTTTTCTTTACATTTTCTCTTCATGAAAATGTAAGCAATTTCCACAATAACACTCAAAACAAAAAATGACGTCAGGACAGCATTTCAATGACATTAGTAACACATGAACGTGGATCTGGTTCAAACGGTCCATCTTCCATGTCATTTATGTCGTCATCGATTTTAAAGGTACAATCATTTTTACCATCCAAAAGGATTGGATAGTGAATTACACACGTCTCCATACATGCAGATGTTCTCCGAAGCCTTGCTCTAATCTCTCCAGAAGGCAGTCCATTTTCCCGTCGCCATGCTTTGTTTGAGAAGACAGAATACGGACGATGAGGCTCCAGAGAAGGGATCTAGGACAGCAGAAGAGACCTGCCAATGTTAGTTTACGAACACGAATGGGGAACAAAGCACTGTATACGCAAGTGGCCGGATGAATTTGCACGTGTTTGAGCACTGCATGATTTCAAAACATCGAACGCCACCAAGAGGCTGTCGGGAAAGGAATAATAAAGAGGTCATTGTGTGTAGTAATATGTTTTTATGCATATGTATAGCTTAAGAATGTGACTAACATAATGTTCGCAGGGGAAAATTTCATTCTTAACTTAGCCTAAATCAAGTACACAACTAATGAATACAATAATACATTTTTCCAAGGTCGATTTCTCCAAAAGGGGAAATCTGACTATCATCTTCCCTAGATATCTTAAGAAAGTAAAATCTCTTATTTCTTCCAGAGCTGCTGCTGCTACTGCTTTCTTCCACGTGCAAAAGAATTGTTACATAAATTAGTTCTATGATCGAAGACAAATAAAATACAGTGAGGAATGCGAAGGGGTAAGGAAGAGAATGCAACACAAGAAAACCTGTGAAACCAATTTCGAAGGGGGAAATAGCGAATAGGGTAGAATTTTTAATTTGGTGCGTCTTTATGATTGCACGGCAAGCCTTTGCAGATGCTCAAAGAACACCTGCAGGCTCACGTCGTCAGTAAAAATTATATCTGAACCGGGTGCAACATCATGGGCAGAGGTGTACGTAGCTGAGGGGTTTAGTCTCGCCAATAGGAATCTTGCCTGAGAATATATAAAATAAATGCATATCAGCAGAAAATACAAAAACAGAGAAAAATAAGAGACTGAACTCAACTTTCAATATAATAACCCACAATTTTCCAACATGTGAACCTTCAGTATGAAAAACCGAATAAACATAACGTTCATTATCATTGCAATTAATAAAAAATGCTTAAAGATCAAGATATAATCCCCATTAGCAGTGTGAACACACATCACCAGTGTCAAGTGTGAATAAAACGACAGACCCACTTCATAATGTTTCAATCAGTATGGAACCTGATGAAGATTCAATTATATGTAACATTATCACCATAAATGGAAAGACCGTCTTTAATTCAAGCTCATTGCTTCATGCATGTCACAATGGACCATTACCGTTACTTAAGTCTCGTTCTCACATGAACAGTGAGAATAAATGTGTAAATTCTACATCAAATTTCTTGTACCACCTTAGAGAATATGCTGAATGCGACAAATGCACAAAAGTAGAGGAATCCGCAAGATGAAAGCACCTAAGGAAATAAAGCCATCCACGAGAAAAGATGAACCTTTTGACAGGACCAAGTAGCTGAGTCAAGGTGGCCCACTGTCAGCGTAACTAGATAATCTATCAAAGGTACACAACATTTGGCATCAAAGTCGATGCCAAGAAGTTGGATTGGCAATGAAGTTTGGATTCGTCAAAAGAATCAGTGCAAGAGGAGAGGAAAGGGAAGAGCTCGAATACGAGGACAGAAGAGGGTGAAAATGATCTGATTCTTTTCTGTACAACCAAAGATTCCTTCCTCTCCAACAACGAAAGTGAGAAGAACGAAGAATGTAGGTGAGCCCCACAAAGAAGCCCCAAACCCAGATATGCAGCTGACAACACGGCGACATCTAACACATCCAACATTGAGGGGGGGCCCTTACGGCCTTCTAAGGGTTGCCTCCAACAAGATTCTTCAAATGGGTGTGACCCCTCATGACAGAGAGTGGAGAGGGAGAAGCAAGTGACACAGCGACAGTTGGGCAAACAACTGTGAGAAGCACCATGCAACAATCGGGAAGGTCCGGGAAGACTACAGAGGGACTTGACCAGTGCCTCCGACCAGTGCCTCCGACCAGTGCCTCCGATGCCTAAGGTTTGATCACCATACGAGAACCTGTGGCAGCCTAATGAGATGCAGATGCTAAAGCAACAAGGGGCATCGAGCAGCAGTTTGTCCAAGCAAGAAGACAACCAGATGAAGGCAATGACGAACAGTACACATTAAAGCAAGGACAACCTTTGGAAGAGAGGGTAAAAGGTGGCAATGTCAAGAAAATACTAGACTGCTTCCTTGGTCAATTGGCGTCGATGAGAGTCTTCTTGGACCACTGTCTTCACTGCCAAGCAGCTGACCAAGATTGTCAAGGTCACAAGGCAAACAAGCGACAACCAAGGTCGCCTAAGATGCTCGAGCACCTAGGTGCCCCTATTTAAGGTTAATAATCATAATAAAACAATAATAAAAATATGTTGTTATCTTTGGTAATAAACAGCATTATGTCTATTATGTACTTTAAAGTATTAAATAAAATATTACCGTGCAACACATGAAAATATAACTAGTTATTAATAAGGGCTTTAGACCAAGCCACGGTAGATACTGTTAAATGATGTATCCTTCTATGTATCTCAGTGACAAGCAAGCACACCATTTTTCCTTTTAGGAAATACTTGAGGGCTTTAGGCACATAAGAGTCGATCTAGAACAAGACTAATTATTACTAATAAGGACATCAGACCAAAGCCTTGAATACAAGAAAGAAGTACCTGAGAACCATGTTGATCACAGACGACTAATCTAGGAACAGGAAACCGATCATTGATAATCATTTGAGCATCATCTTGTGGAGCTTGCAACAACTGAGCGAATGCCTGAAGGTTAATTAAATAACATTGGATGTTAGAAAAAAAAAATCAACATAGTGGTAAGTAAATTAGCAGTGCATTGCCTCCAGGAGGCTAGGGTTTGCTATATTTTTCTTAATGAATTTAGTCAATGGACCCATAACAATTAACGATTGATATCTTGGTGAAAAACAGAAATATTGAATTCCAGAAAAAGAGAGGGGGCCGATAAGTACTGTGTTGAAATAGCATCAACATTTGACCCTGCAGTTTACATTTTAAGTTCTAGGGAATGCCAGAACCAAAAGAAAATTTTCACAATTCCAAGATTCATATAGAGCATTTATATAGTAAAGATACGGTAACATGGGAGAAAGAAGAGTTTGTAGAAAAATCATATTGCTGAAAAATTTTTGAACATTAACAGCAAGACATGATATTATTTATGAACACGGAGTAAAAGGACAAGATAAAAGCCTATTGAGCAAATAGGCAAGGTTACAAAGAGAAAAACAAAAAGAGGCTATTACAAACAAGAAAAAAAAAGAAAAACGGCCTCTGAGCAAGGGCCCAAACTAAACAGCACAATAGCAGACGACTACAATAATCCAGGCTCACATTTTCAAGTATTAATCCACATCACATATTGCAGGGGAAGACCATTCAAAAAGAAGAGCAATCTCTGTCCAGGAAACATCAGATATAGGTCCATCCATAATACCCTTGTATTCCTTCGAATCCATCTTGCCCACCATGTGGAATGGGGAAGCTCATCCCAAATGATCCTTCTTGCTTGACGCTTGCTTGCCACAGTGCACACACACCAGAAATCTGACTGAATGGAAGCCCAATTCAGCCCAAGCTAGTATTTCCATATTTTTCTAAGCCAATTGATTTGTATCTTGGCAACTAGAACTTTGACAACCAACGACACTACAAAAGAATCATCAGTCTTACATCTCTACCTATAATAATCTGGCCTAGAAGAATATAATTCATCTACAGAGTTTAAAATACCATGTCACTAAGTTTCCTACAAAAAGAATATTCTGAACAGGTCCTTCCCCAGAAGGGAAACAAAAGTAAAAAAACTTACCACATGAAGATGCTACCATTCGAAAAACACTAGGAAAGACATTTTCAAAGGAGAAAAGTCTACCCAAATATCCTCACAAACCTCCCCCACTGCCATCCCCCAATGTGGATACAATACCACTCCATAATCACCCCAGCTTCTAGGATGTCCTTCCACACACTAGATGCCCTACTTCAACCAGGGGATGTTTGCCCAAACCTCCCCAGTACCATTACACAATGATCACTTACATCCATGAGGCTCTCCCAAACGCTAATCCTAATCTCCAAAAACATTGAGACAACAAAGTTAGGCCAAACAATTGAATGTCCCTGATGCCCAGACTACTTTGTGACTTTAGTCCTTTAATCTTTATCCATGCCACTAAATGTAGCCTTTGTTGGTGCTCTTTTTGCTCCTTTTCACAGGAATTGCTTCATAATAGCTTCAAGTTGACGTGCTGCACTGATTGGGATTTGAAACATTTTTTTTAAAAATAAAGAACCCTGAACTATTTAGGGAGCCGGGACCCACAATAGCAGGAGAAAAACAAGAAGGGAGCTACAACGAAGTGAAACAGAACAATCACCGGCAACCCAGGAGGCTAGGCTAGATTTACGTCTGAATAAGGCAGGGGAGACCCAACACATCCTGACGGAGAATTCTTGGCAGGAGAAGGAAGTTCTGTGTCAGACTTGCAGAAAATTTTGTGGGCACTATTTAGGGCAGCTTTAGCAAGGGAATCAGCTAACATGCTGGCTTCTCTAGGGATATAGTCAATGGCAAAAACTTTGTTACTAAGATTTCTGATTGTGAGCCATAACTTACAACCGTTTCCAGGGAGGTGTTGATTTTCTTGAAGAGTTTGAGCAAGGATAAGAGAGTCAGTTTCAATTTCCAAGAGATCCAGATTGAGACCCAGTTGCCGGTATAAGGTTACTCCAGTAGCTAAAGCTTGCAGTTCAGCTGTTAGGACATCTGTGTGCCCATAGGGCTCACAAAGTAAGCAGCTAGGAAATCTACATCAGAGTTCCTTATAGCCCTCCACCTGCCACTTCCCTATTATGATCCACCACACCATCAGTATTCAGCTTGAATCAATGAGGACCAGGGATATATTAGCAGATTTTGTGGAATTGACAGCTGATGGTTACCAAATTCCTGAAGCCCAGCTGTTTTAGTTTTGATTCTTCTTCAGCTTTGCACTTCTGAGCATTGAAGGCATCAGCGAATTGGGCCAGGGCTGCTTGTGTTTGACGTTTTGTGTTACTGAACGAGCCTTTCTGATTTTCATATATGATCTTGCATCATTCCTTCCAAGTTTCCCACAGAAGATTAGCAACAAGGAATTTAAGGGCATTCCGGTATAGGGATTTAATCCCACAGAAGATTGGGATTTGAAATATTTAAAGGTGGTAGATCAAAAGCTTTGTGAGAATCCATGATAATAAAGTGACTTTATTGTTCCATGTTAGAATCTTTCATTCCACCTAGAAAAGCATCACGCAAATCTGTCAATCACAGGATTTCGGTCTACTGCTTTGTTTTAGTAAGACCAATCCACAAACCAAAGTAGATGAAAGGAAAAGGAGGGGCCTTACAGCCTGGAAGTGCGGTCATGTGTGAAATGGTACAGTTGTCGGATCTGACGCTGAACATTTGATTTGTGAAAATTGACTTGCAATCCTATAGTAAGTTCAAAGAACCCCAGAATGCAATTGAGATTTGCCACTTGTTTAGTGAATCCTATTTCTCACAGCATGGTGCCTAATCCACTATACAACATGGGAGAAAAGGTAACGATGACATTGGATCTACTTGCCTCAAGCCCAATAATCAATCAGCATGGGAAGAAGTGCTTTCAACTGCTCCAATCTCCACAAGGCATTTAGGCACAATTTTTTAAACACTATTCAGCAAATTAATCAAGCAAAAATCTTTGATTTCAAAGGCATCCTTCTTTTTTGTAATCAGTGTTATGAAAGTAGCAATTGCCAATGTCAGTTCCATCCTAAAAAAAAAAAAAGTTTGATAATCTGCATGATTCAAGGTCTGAAGAGATCACATAATTTCTGGAGGACTATTATAGGATAGCCATTTGGGCTAGGAGCATTCTCACCCAACATTGCAAAGATTACCTTGTACACCTCTTTCTCTGAGGCCTAAACCTCTGAGCGGAAGATATGGATGAGGCTTTTGTGACAGTGTTCTATAAGAAAATGTCAATACCATTTATTGTTACATCTTCAATATGATTTGTTGCCCCTGCCACTTGCAATCTCGTGAAAGAACTTTGTATTCCAGTCATACTTATTAAGGTCCCAAGGCACCCAAATGATAAGCTTGGGCCATTGGGCGCCTAGGTGCCTACTTGCCATTCAAATATTAATTTTTTAATTACTTAAATATATATTATATATATTTAATAAGAGTGATGCATACTTGTCTCTTTATTATTTTTCATTGCTAATATGACATCAAAATATGAAGTGTAATAATACTATTATGTATATTTCAATAATATATGATTATATATTTTAATAATAATGTAGATTTCAATGGTATTCTATTAAATATATACATAAGTTTTTCTGCAAAGAAAAATATTTAGAAAGTTAAAATGTATATTTAATCAAATGAATCGTCAGAAGATCCATTTAGTTAAGGCAACAAAAGGTGGGCCTCTAAGGCATGGTGACTGCCTAAGTAGCTATGATTCCAGTCTCTTGCTTTCAACCATAGGGTGTCTCCACTCGATTTCTTCTTTTTTGATCCTTTTTTCCAGATTGGGTTTGATAACATTGTAATCTGTCTGCTCATTCAAGCACCACTGATTAATGTCTTTGCCTCTAGTTCTGCAATTTTGAAATTGAAGATCGTAGATATTGCCATGGCATTGTTGCCCAATTCTCATATTCCCATTGCTAGAGTTTGTTTGCACCCACTTCAATTTAGCACAGAATTTTCTTGTTAAACCCCATTTTGCACACCTTGCAGATGACATCATATTTTGCCTCTAACCACCAACCTTTCACTTTCTGTAAAATTGGCTTCTTCAAGTCAAACAACCTTTCTAAAAGGTTGAGGACTCCAATCCTTATCATCATCAATATCAACCAATAGTATATGATCATAGACTAGGGTTTAGGGTTTGAAAATAAGGCCCAATGGTTATTGGGAATCCCAACCATCTATTATGAAAATCCTATCAATGCGAGCCAACCATGGAGTTTGCTGAATATAAGGCCAGGTAACCTGACAGATTTTTATCCATAAATCCACACACTCCAGTTCCTTGATGATGCCATTGAATTCCATCATACCTTGAGTTTCTCCCATTTTGCACATTCCCTTTATCAGAAAACCTGGTGACATTAAAGTAACCACCAATCAGCATCTTGTCAAAAAATCAACCACAGTACTTCTTTAAGCATTAGCCACAAAGCTTATCACCTGGCAATGATGGCTCCCATTGTCTTCATTTAGAGGAACACCGAAAAAACAAAAATGAACTCTCATTGATCAATCAAGGTAAAATCAGAATCTTCCCATGCTTTTATGAGTCCACCTAACACTCAAATATGAGGCATTATAAACAGTTTTGGATGTTCTACTTCCCACTACCCCACAAATTTTGGCATCGGTTAAGCTTAGTTTTGTTTCTTGGAAACAAACTGACTACAGGCTTTGCTTTACATACCACAGATTTCACCATTCTATCCTAATCCCTGGTATTCCATTATATGATATTCATATGAAATGGTAATAAATCCTTCACCTCTTACTCTTACACAATCAGGTGTTGTTCCCCCTAGCATCACCTCTTAAAGGCACGAGCTACTTTCTAATAAATGAAGCTTCTTCAATCCAAAACCTTTGATGTATTTATCCAACCATAAGCATGCCTTACCCATCATTGTACTCATGACAGTAAACACTGAATTTGGATACCCTTTTCCTTCCTCCTATTGTATATAACCAATGCCTTTTTTTATTGTTATCTCCCAGCATCAACGCCCCCAATATCTCCATGTCCCCCTCTCCAATCTCCAAATTGCAATCTCCTCTGAAAATGTCTTTTGCCTAACTCTGAAACAGTGGGCTCCAACAAATTAAAACAAAGAGGCAAAGTAGGGGAATTTGAACAGGAAGTGCAATAGGGATCAATTATCCAAAGAAATGTTATTGCCAGGAAATCACATGAATGAAGACAAAGTCAATGAATGTACGGTAAAAAAAACTGCAGAAACAGAAAGATGAAAGAGGATAAATAATCAGCAGTTTAAATTGTTCCTGTCATCAACAGCTGATCGACAAAAGGTAATTCATGCACTATTGAGCAGAAAAGTAAATAAAGAGACAACTTGGAGGAACTGCATGGAAAAAACAACTGATAAAAATGTCTTATTCCATGAAATATTAAAATAACTAGAGACAGAAGGGACTATAAACATGATTATGGGATCCAAGATTCCCGTCAAAATCCAAGCATATCTGTTTGCTTTGAACAAATCCTACGTATGTAATGATCAGTGTTAAAATCACCATTTTACAATTCATTGCTAGTTATTTATGTGCTTTAATATCAATAAAATATATTTCAAACTTATTATTGTTGTAAACGTATATTAAGCAGGTTATGTTATGAATGTATGGTTCTTAATTTATGCTATATATCAAGGACTTGATTGTAGGCCATGCATCAGACTTCACCATCATTTGCAGTAGTGATGTACTTCTACTTCACTATTCTTTAGCTTGTTAACCTTATGAAATTTGATGAAAACCAGCAACAGACCTCATATAATGCAATGTATATACCAGAAATTAGGAAGTCATCTCCTAGCTGAAAAATTTGAAGCCTCAATTAACATGGCTTTCATATACATCTTCAAGAAAATATATGTATTTATTATTTATCGTAACACATATAAGAGACACAGCATTAGTAAAATGTATCTAACACAGAGTCTAGGAGCTTTACCAAGACAAATTCGCCATCAAAAGAATAATGCAGACAATAAAAATAAAAAAAGCATAAAAACCCAAATTCTATATGATAATATCAGCAAGTCAAACACAACTGAATAGAAAGTGGTTCTTAGTAAGATTAATATTTAATAATTTCATATTTATATATTTGATGACTCTTGCCTGAAAGCAATGATTGTTAAAATATGGGGCTTACTTGGTGCTCAGGTTGATTCTGGTAACCCATGTTTCGCCACTGAGCAATAGTCATACCATGAAAAATAACAACACTGAAATATGCGTCAAGTAAGAGTATTGTTTCAGCAGAAATGGATGCTACATCCAGCAATACAGGAGTGGGAGGTGAGTTGAAGGTATATGAAAGCAGCGAAGGCTGAATCATAACAACAGAATTGGAGACAGTTTCACGGTTCAATAACATACGAAAATAAGCTGTCTCATCTGGACTATTGTTGAACACCTGTAGACAATAGACCAGATGATAATGAAAAGATAGTCAATATTATTGAAGCATGGACGAGTATATTATATCCTTAAAGGTACTATAGATTTTCATAGGTACCACAATCCTCAAATCTTGATCATTAATTTAAATACATGGATTATAAGATTTATACATAAAGACAAGCAGCTGTAAATTGTAACAATGAAAAGGTAGCTATTTCTTTATGAGAGTGAGCATGGGTACTACAAAATTTCCTTAAAACATAGATTAAAGCAACAAGTGTTTTAGATTATTACCTGCACAAATTGTGATCTTCTAAGGTTAAACATAAATTGAGGAAAGATTGAGAAGGATGAATTCAGCATAAACGAGGTTGGCTCATCTTTCCGATAATCACCAAACCTAGAGCAAAGGCGTATGAGAGAACGGTCTAGCCATCTTGTTGCATCAAATTCCTCCTGAGATCAAAAAATGGAATACAATAAAGTCAAAGCTGAACATATTACAACATAAAATAGGCAATACTGATGGAAAAATTAAACTGACATTTTCAGGAGTACATGAAAAGGCATAACAAGATCCTGATAACTCTCTCAAATGAAAGGATTCTAATAGAGTAAATAGCTATTGCAAAAAGGAGAGGATAATATAAATAAGCACCAACCATGAAGTTGCAAAAAAGTCAGCCATGTAAGAAGAATACATGTAATTATTACATAATAAATAGGTGTGGATTGGAAATGAGCAAGAATTATATAGCAGAGAAAAGCAATTGTCATAAATGTAGCATTCATACAAACAAGAAAGGCATGGGCACACAAAACTTGAAGGATTCAAGCAAGTGTACTCTCATGTTAAAATAACTCAAGCAGTTGCAGGACAAAGAACTATTGATTATGAAAACAGTAATTTTAATGAGTAACACACCTCAGTTTCCATTTTCAATGATGCGTATCTTGCCATCACAACAGCTGCTGTCTCCTGGTCAAATCCCTCCATCAACTCCTGCCACAGTACGGACCAGCAATAAGGTTAAGTGTTAGTTGCCAACACACACGCTAATTTACAATAGATGAAGATGGCATTTTCCCTAGAGGTACTTCTAGTTAAGATTCCTAGAAACACTCCTGTGTCCCCTCGTAAATACATGAAGGGTAAAAATAAGAATATGGATTAATTTACTAGATAACTATAAATATGGTGAAATTTTAATTTATTTTAAATAAGCATTGATCTTTGATCTAAAGGTTTTAAAATTTATTGATTTCTGTTAAATTTCAATCACTGATTTTGTAATAAAAAAATCTTAACAAATATAAACTTAGATTAAGTTAAAACTTAATACATGGCAGATCATACTATAGATTAACTTATCACATAAATATTTTAATTTTAAATAAAAATGAAAATAAGAGGCACCTCCAGAAAATGTTGTGTCACTAACATTACCTAGAGGCACCTCTAGACATATTTTTCCAATAAATGAATAGTAGCATATGCTAGAGAAAAAAAAGAATGTCTTTACTTAAAAGGAACTAAACTTTATTTCAAAATTTTAGACATTTTTATATAAAAATTATCCCTCATGAGAGTGAGCCTTAGTGTAATAGTAAGGTTACTCCACACAGTGACACAGACCTGGATGTCACACTTCAAAACCAAAAGAATGTCTCTACTTGCAGAGATAAGATTGCCTAAACCCACACTGTAGGGTTTGCATTCTGCACTACATTTTTTGAAAGAAAGGTAGGTTGAATCTGACTAACAATAAGAACTGTGCACCACATTCTTCCTCTAGTAGATTGTCACTCACCCTACAATAAAACTTAATAAACTAAATATCTCAAAACATGGAGAGGAAAACACCCAATAATTTTCTGATCAATTTTCTTTCTGTTAGCCAAATAAAAAAGATTTCTACATGCGAAATCCTTTCTTCATTTTTTCATGTTCACATGTGATAGAACAATTGGTTTGGGACCTGAAGGGGATATGAAGTAGGACTACGAGAAACCATCCCAAAAGCTAACTTGTTGAGGGGAGAGCCTAGCTCTGTATCAATCCACATTAATTTTTCTAGCTAGCCAATGTGGAACCATATTTGGCCTCTCATATGACTATATAGTATGGTAAAAAACTCATCATGTTGTCCACACTAGGCATTTATGTGTGACCACCCCATGGGACATGACTCCCAGGACAACCTTCTCAATAAGCAGGTCCTAGTGACCCACTCTAAACAATGTGAGACGACTTGTGATCCTTAGGCCACCCCTTCCAAGATTCAATTCAAATTGTGCCAACTCTAATACCACTTGATATAGAGTTAGGAGAACCCACCCAACTCAAATTGTGCCTCTTAATTTGTGCATTTCATCTTCTTCTTGTCACTTTTCAATGTAAGCTGTGTCAATTCAGAAAACATAAAGACCTCCATGTCACCATCCTCAACGAGAGAGTTGCAACATTGATCCCATGGAGTTGGGTCATTCGTATGTTAGGGTTTGTTAAGTTTGTCCCACTGTTTCATTATTTTGTTATCTTTATCGATGAGCTGTCTTACATGGCTTGGGTTTTTCTGACTAATGATAACCCCATGTATTTGTTGCAAGCAAGGTTTATCTCAATGAAATAGAAAAACAATATATTGAGAGTTTTTTACTTTATAAGAACAATGAAGGATAAAATTTCAACACAATAAGAAAATTTAAGTTAAGTCATACCAGGTGGCCCCTTAAATGTGTCAGGATCCAGAGATTTTAATGACCTAATTCATGACAATGGGCTAGAGGAAACCTCCTATGTCAGCGATCCCCCCTCCTAGTGTAACAAGCACCAAGGAAGTGGACAACAGTTTAGAAGGTTGGACAGAATTTTGATAAATAACTGGGACCATGGCCAGTGCAAGATTCTCACGGAATACCACCCCCATGCATTTTCTGACCACTCTCCTATGGTTGTCAAGTTCCACCCAATAGCAGATGTGGATTGTCTATGAAGGCTTTCAGACCATTGTTTCTAACACTTGGGACAGCATCTCAGATCCATCCCCCATGTCAAGGTTAAGCAAAAACTTTACAGCTTGAAACTCAATCTCAAAATATGGAATAGATAGGACGTTGGCAATATTAATCAGGAAAGGGAGAAACTACTTCAAGAAATTGGTTGAATGGAAACTGCCTTGCAATCAGACTGGAATGAAGATAACTACTCTTGGCTGGAGATAGCCAAAACAGCACCGGAGCAACATAATCAGCAGAAATACATCTTCCTAGCTCAAAAGACATGTGTTAGGTGGATGACTGATGGCGATAGAAACACTGCTTACTTCCATAAAATTATTAATAGAAGAAGAAGCACAAATTGGTATGATGCCTTAATTGATCATAACAATTTCAGTTCAATGGAGGAAGTTAGAGCTGTTGGGAAAGACTTCTCTCAACTTCTGTCATTGGAGGGCTCCCACCAATATAGACTCCTTGATTCAAATGATTCCAGAGGTGATTACCCAAGCTGATAATGTCACTCTGTATACAGTCCTTGATATGGAGGAAGTTCTTGAAACAGTTTTTTTAATTGATAAGGACCATGCCCTTGGACCTGATGGCTTCACCGTGGATTTTTTTAAAAACTGTTGGGACATCATCGCTAAAGACATGACCAAGGCCGTGCAGGAGTTCTTTCATGGAGGATGTTTAGACAATTCCTAGAAAGCTACTTTTATTTCCTTAATCCCCAAAAAAGAAAATCTAAAGGATTTCAAGGACTTTTGACCTGTAAGTCTTTGTAACATAAGATACAAACTTATTGTTAAGATTATAGTTAAGAGGCTTGCCAAATTTCTACCTAGAATGATCTCTACCACTCAAGGTGACTTCATTGAAGGTAGAAGCATTGTTGACAATATTGTACTGGTGTAAGAGCTAGCTTAGAGCATTGACAAAGGTTTTAAGGGAGGTAACCTCATCCTCAACTTGAACATGGAAAAAACGTTTGACTAACTAGAGTGGTTGGCTATTTGGTTGATTTTTAAGAAGTTTGGTTTCTCTACTGAAACCATTAGCCTCCTCAAGTAGTGTGTGGAAGGAAATTCTTTTTCTATGGTCATTGATGGAAAATCCTCTAACTTCTTTAACGCTTCTAGAGGACTTCGTCAAGTCAACCCTCTTTCTCCCTACCTCTTCATTATCACTGAGAAGATCTTAAACAGAAATCTCCACTAGTTGGTAGCATTAGGCCATGTCAACCCCTATTATGTTGGCACTTGAAGCATTTTTGTCTCTCACCTCCTCTTCATGAATACTGTCATTCTCTTCCTTAATGAAAAAAAGAATGGAATTTAAGAGGTCCTACAGCTCCTTCGAGATTACCAATGCTACTTTGGGCAAAAAATCAATTCCAGCAAGGGTTTCTTCCTAGCTCCCAAAAATCTCTTAAGCCAAAGAATGAATAGGATAAAATACCTCATTAACTTCCAAAGGGGGATTTCCCTTTTCGCTTCCTAGGCTATCCTTTTCCAAAGGAAGGGCTAAGAGCATCTATTTTGAAGTTTTAGATCACAAAATTCAATCTAAGCTAGCAAGTTGGAAAAGCAAACTTCTTTCACTAGGTACCAGGATCACTCTTCTACAACATGTTCTTACCAACCTTCCATTTCATCTAATGAGCATCTTTGATGTCCCAATGGGGGTGATTGAATGCCTCCACTTCTTTTTGCTAAGTTTCATTGGTTAAAAACAAAGCTCACTGGACCAAATGGAGCACAATTACCAAACCTAAGAAGAAAGGCAGATTGCAAATCAGGGACCTAAAAGAACTCTTGACAACCTTGAGAATGAAAATGGTGTGACATCTAGTGAAAAAGAAGACCCTATGGGTTGAACTTACCACTGCTAAATATGGATCTCTCTTCCACAAACAAGTCAGGCATGAACCAGCCAGATGGAAGTCCCTACAAGTAGCTTGGTCGAAGATTGCTCGCTCCCCCTTTTGAACTGATGGCAAAGGATATATCAGCTTCTGGCACGATCACTAGGTTCCCTCCCGTATTCTGGCAGACATCACAACTTTGTATGTTGGCCTTGATCAGATCACAATCATCGAAGTTGTTGTTGATCCTGATGTGATAGACAAACTCAACCTTCCCAACCCCATTATTCAGGAAATTCAATCCAACCTCAATCATATTAGTGATTCAGATGATGATTTCTTTTGGAATGAACTTCCCTCAGGTGACCTTACAGTTAGATCGGCATGGGATATCATCCACATTAAAGGCACTCAACATAGATGGAACAATAGGCTTTGGAGCAATTTTCTTCCTACAAGGATCTCCTTTGGTGACTTTTCCATTCCATTCTTCCTACAGTAACTAATGCCAAGAGAAAAGACTACCATCTGGCATCAAGATGCAAATGCTATATTTTTTTTCACCAAGAGAACTTCAAACATCACTTATGTTTTGAAAGTGATTGGGCCATCCTGTCCAGATTTAGGATCAATTGAAAGCTAGGATGCAACCTATCTAATCAAATGGAATGGAAACAATTTGCCCAAAAGATATTGTTCCGTCAAAGCAAGTTCCTTCTACCCAACACTTATAAATTCCTTGTAGCTAGCATCTTTTGAGAATGCTAGAAAGAGAGGTGCCTTGAGGTCTATGAAAACAAAAAAGGCTCCTCCTTTAAGGACATCGCCAAGGTGGAAACTGTAGCAATGAACTTCGCCAAATCTTTTAATGGTGTTAAATGCAAGATGGAGGAGCTCCAAAATCTACAGCAAGTCAAGTTCAACCATTTTGAATTTAAACCAGCCTTGAACCAGATGGATAAATTGGGAGAATCCTCCTCACTCTAGAATCAAATCAAACACAGACAAGGCAGTCACCTTGAAAGGTGTTGTCATGGGAGATGGAGTCATCCACAATGCTAAAGGAGAGGTTTTAGCTGCCTTCTTTGAACCTTTCAGCCATACCAATGTCATCACAACTGAATCTTAGGCCTTATAACGCAAGTTAGCCACTTACCTTAACTTGGGTTACCACCTTAAGGATCTTGAGATTGAAATAGACTCACTTCAACTCTACAACCTCCTCCAATAGTCTCATAGCAACTTTGATATTGGACATCTCATTAGCCAAGCTTACTCACTAAAACACATTTATCATGAGGCTAATAGACTTGTTGACTCCCTAGCTAAAAATGGCCTCCAAGCCAGCTAAAGGCAGACTCTCTACCACTTCAAAGATCTCCCTGTGAACTCTCAATTGCATTGGCAAAGAGACTATCTAGGGATCCCTAATCTTAGGTGGCACTAACTTCTATTTTTCTTCTCTATCAACCTTGATGGTTACCTCCTTTTACCTATAATTCTCTTACTTGGGTCCCCACCCCTTAAATAGATTAGGGTTTCACTATAAAAAAAAAAATTAACTACCATTGTTACATGGCATCCACATAGAAAAGGTAATCTTAACCTTCACAGAAGCAAATAAATTAATAGGAATATCAAAAAGCAATAAACATTTGAGCAAACCTCCGAAGTTGCAGATGCATCAACCCATTTTCTTGTGACAGTTGTAACTCTAACTCGCATTTTCCCATCAGGATTTTGATAACTGAAACCAAACAGAAATGAAATCAAGGGATTCAGCATAAAAAGGACAATTATTACAAGGTAAATGACATGTTGGTAGAAAGAAACAATTACTTTGTCAAAAACTGAATGTACAGTTGTGGATTTACAATTCCTGGAGGGTTTGACTTATCACTTGGGAAGACATCAAAAAAGACTGTTAAACAAGTGCTCTTGTCGAGACCACACATTTTCCATGATGTGGTATTTCCCTGGCCAATGACTGCCTCAGCAACTTGCATGCCTTTCTGCAAGTTTCAGATTATCAACACAACAGTTCCAGTGCAATAAAATTATTAACAATGTTAACAGTGTTGAATATAAAATGCACCACACATCTGATGGAACACAAATAGGCAACAAGAAGATTCCTAAACCTTCTCCATTGATGTGCATGGTCCAATAATCCCCTGAATTTTGATATCCTTAGAACAAATGATATCAAGTGTACCACTGACAAAAAAAGGATAACAGAATTAAAAGAGGCACAGAAATGGTGTCAAATAAAAAATGTAGCAATTGTCAACTGTTTTTAGTTGTCATATACATCAATGGATATACTCTTATATAACAAATATCATATCTGTATGATAGATACCCAACACTGAATAAAAATAATAGGATAGTAAGAACAAGAAATATCAGAAAAAACAGTAAGCAGACAACAAGTCCCTCATCACCACCACGAATTTAAAATAAAAACCTACCTCAGTTCAATTAGGCTAACCATTGTTTAACAATGAGTTGTGTCACTTACTGACCCAATTTATGGTTCAATGACATGAAAAATACTGGTCCAACCATTGAATAAAAAATAGGAAAGTAAGAACAAGAAATATCAGGAAAAGCTGTTAGCTAACAAATCCCACGACACCATCATGGATTTGAAATCCAAACCCATGTTGCTTCAATTAGTTTAACCATGCTTTAACAAGTCAGGTCACTTACCAAATTATGGTTCAAACACATGAAAAATAATGTCCCAACCACAAAAAACTGAGTAGATACAAAGTGATAGGACTGCTACTTTGGCTTTTAAAACAATAATTTCCACTAAAGCATTGATGTAAAGAAAAGGAAAATGGCCATTAAAACGTTTTTCATTCCAATCTGTTTCTTTTTTCAGAAAAAGTTGGAAAAAATAACCATTTTGTCCAATTTTCTGAGAGAATGGCTATTTTCGTTTTTGGCCATTTTTTTTAATTTTTTAAGATTTCATCTTTTGAGTTTTTTTTCATTGGTATAATTTCGCTATTTGTTGTTTATAACTTTAATTGTACTTTTTATATATTTAGATGTTTTCAATTCAAGTATTTATTCGTGAGTGACCATTATACATAATAAAAATATGTTTTTGAAATTATATTACATGAAATTGAATTATAATTTATTTCATTTGATTATTTGATTATTGCGATGTTTTTATATTTTTAATAAATTTATATTTATTCATTTTTTGAAAAACATCTTAACCTACAATACATATGGTGTCAAATTTTCATTTCCTACAAGATTGCACTAAAATAACTAATCATAATTCTGAAATGGCAATTAACGTGATATTTAACTGCTTTTTTTAAGCCTTAAAACTACCATGAATGTAGGGGGGTTTGTGCACAAGGAAAAGTGGTGGAAAGGAAAGTGAGGGAAAGTGGTGGAGAGAAAAGTAAGAGAAAGTAGTAAAAAAATATAGTGTGTTTGTGTCTGGCAAAAAGTGACAGAAAGTGTCCATCACTTTCCACCATTACTTTTAAGAGAAAGTTTTATAAGAAAAAGTAGAGTAGTCCTCTTTCTCGAACTAGAGGATCTGAAAGTGACGGAGAATGAGGAAAAAAAGGAAGAATAAGAAAAAAAAGAAAATGTAATTTGTTAAATTTGTATGTTAAAAAAAATGTAATAATAATAATAATTAATGAATAATTATAATAATAATAAATTTTTACAATATGTTAAATTTATATTAACCTCATAATGTATAATGTATTCTTATAAAGAATGAAAATATTTTTAATTTTTCCATAAACTTGAGATGTTTAAAAATATTTTTATGTTATTCATTCATATTTTATTATTTTTTCACTTTCTATTACTTTTTGAACCTTTCTGTTACTTTCTTGTTGGTGCACAAACATCATATTTTCTAGCAACTTTCTGTAACTTTATGCAACTTTCTTTTTTGTCACTTTCTAAACTTTGTGACACTTTCTTTTTTGTTACTTTTTGTCACTTTCTAGGTGCACAAATGGGTCCTATAAAACAATCCCAAACAACGCAATATGAGGCCATGTGATTGGTTTGAGTGTCACCAAATAAGAATAAGAGAATTGTAGTGAGATAAAAATTATATTTATTATTGTCTATACTATGGGCATGTTTGTTTGGATCAACTCCTAATACAATTGGGCATTGGAAAGCTACTTGCAACTCCTGATATTGACCTAGAAACATTGGCATCACAATTCTAGAGAGTTGTCTATAACCTTCTCCCTAACTAGAGAGTTTGTCAAGGTTGGGTGGAAAAAGATTCCTCTCTCCCTAGCCCACAACACCCCTCCCTCTTTGCAGCACATCTATCCTCCCCTTTGGTCAAAAGCTCCCTACAATTTCCCCATCCAATAGCATCTCTCCATTGACATCTCCTGCCTCACGTCTAGTACTTTGCATCCTCATCCTTGACCCACACTCCCCTATTTGAACCCAACCCACAACCCCTCACCCATGAACCACCTCCTCCCAAGTCTTCATTGCATTGTTGTAGTACACACATCTAGCCACCCCTATTCCAAGCTCCCTACACAATCATTGCCACTTTCCACTTGGGCACACCACCACTCTCTCACTCGGACCTTGCAATTGTGAATCACCACCATTTCATGTCCAACCTTCCCCACCCCAAACTTGTGCACCCTTGCAACCCATGCCCAAGATCCCCCACCATCACCATCTCCCCAAACCTCTACACAACCCAATCAACAATGGGGAAGGGACTCTGATTGCTCACCAACAGTGGATGGAAATGGGAAAAGGGTGAATTCTAGTGAGATCTTTTTTACCTATTATTCTAGTACTCCAGCTGAAATTGTTCCTCCTTCAATAGTTCATGACTTTTTTTATGATTGCATTTTTCTCAATCAAGTGCTTCATCTTTTATATTGAGATGATAGTCAATTGTACAATAGTTCAAGATTTATTTTCCTTTGGTCTTATAGATGCAAATTTATTTTAAACCTATGGTAAAAATTACATGCTTATTTTCAGAAAGGTATTTCTAAAATTACAAGTACAAAATTGAACCTTCAAAGTTGTTTTAATAAGCACAACTCTAAGCTCCACCATGAGGGAGCTGGGAGCTACTCTCACAAATTAAACCTATGAAGAGTGACTCCATAGATCTAGAGTGAAGCTGGGAGCTGCAAACAAACCTAGGTTAAATCTCTCCCATATTCTATCACCCCTCTTCAAGATCATTGTTTCCCCTTCTTTTATATTAGTATATATAAATAAGTTTTTTCACATGAATTTTTTTAGGTTTTTGAAGTATCTCATGGTTGGATGGTATATGAATATATTATGAAATTTGATGAATGCCATGCATAAAACACTCTTTTTTCCTTAATTTTAACCATTTTTAATTTACACATATTTGATGCCTATGCACCATTTACAATTACCAAATCCATTCTACGTTGAGGCCAAACTTATAAAATCAATTACCTAGATATCCAATTGGTGGATTGTGGTAAGCTCCTTAACAATTTCTTGTTTCTTTTCTAAATATACATACAAATCTAGAGAAAAGATTAATGATAAATTTTGAGTGTCCATGCCTTCAAAGCACTCAAGGCTGTGGCTATGACACCTTAATAGCCTAGGTAAAGGCCGTTATTTGCATTTCTATGGTGGTGGAATCTTTATAAGTAAAAGCATACAATATTGTACCATAGAAAATACTACAAAACTGCAAAAAATGCTTGGTCAAATAACAATATCATTCAGAAAAGAAAAAAAAAAAAAGCTGATAGAAGATTGTGATAAAAATGAAAGTTTAGGGTAAGACAGTATCAGGACTATTTGATATGCAAGCAGCATCCTGTGACTCAGCAATATACCAGAATGGTAAAGAACATACTTATAGCTCACTAATATAATCCCTGTGAACTTAGTGACACAACCACTGTCTGGTAGCATTCTCAACTATAATTGGAAAATCATCACAAACAATTTGCTCCTTCAACCATATTAGGAAACAAAAGGCCTGTTGATTTGTGTTCTGCTGCAGACTGATTTCACAAACTGAGCCCAGAAGGAAGGTATTCTACTGTTATGCCCTCTTCATAAAGCCCAAAAGGTATCATAGTTTTATGAATGACCCACTCCTTAAGAAAGTTGAAATATTCTGTGGATTTATGCTTTACTAAATGTTGTACAGTGAAAGAACGCAAACTCCTCTCAGAGTAGAGAAAACTTGTTAGCTTACTTGAAAGAAAGACCAAGGGAATGTTCCCCCTCCTCAAAAATACGCTTGAAAGAGTCTTTGAAAACTGAATGCCCAAAACTTTCGGCAAGGACAACTAAGCCACCTGTCCTTTCAACGGTAATTTTCATCTCTGCAACCCCAACCTAGATAACATTATTGAGGAAATCATGATTAATGAGTTCTAGCCTACAGAATTCAACCTAAAATAAAGAAGTGCAATTAATTCAAGAAAAATGGAACCAAACCTGATCAAGTGCAGAAGCAAAAATATCCAACACGTGTCCTTGGTTAACAAGCTGTTTTGCAAGATTATCATAGAATTTGACAGCCTTGTGAAAATGTGGAGCCACATCCTTATCAAGATCTTTGTGGGAGCGTACAGGCTCAGACAAATCCTTGGACACAATCTGCAAATGAACAATGTAGCTAAGAGACTGCATCACATTCAATTCAAGGTTGATCACTGACAATAAATTTGAAAAACATGGCTTCCTTCTAGAATCACATCACCAATGCTTGAAATATCTAATCATTAGATCCATCACTACTTTCTGAAGGGGTGTGCATCTTCTTCGTGTCCTCTAGGAAACCAGTGCAAAAAATTATCTACTTAAATTTAATGAACCTTGGTGCATCCCCCATCCTTGTTTTATTAGATTCGATATCAACAAGAAACAGAACAATATGCTGACAAAAGAAGAGAACGGAAAATGGCAATATGAAAGGAAAATAGCCTAGTACTCAAGAGGGAAAAAGGAAATATTACAGAAAGAGCCGGTAGTAAAAAAATAAGTGGATTGAATTGCCCATAGAAACAAAACAAAATTTTCTTCATCTGTTGCTATATCGTGTTCCAGTAATTTGAAAGATACTATAGATTGAAGAATGAGATTAGTAATGATTCCAAACAAAAATGAGAAGGAAAAGAGAAACATCTGAAACCTGTAAAATTAAGTTGCATCAGATGAACGTTTCTCACCATTCCAGGTCCTTGCGTACAAGGCCCTCCTAATAATGCTACAATTCGGGCCCCTGTACCAGGTAAGCATGCTCCAAGCAGTCCAGTGGCGACAGTCAAAGCAACGCCAGTGCAGCGCAAGGCTCGGGATCCACTTTCCACGGTCCACTGGTCAGTCTGCAACTCATCCAGAATCTGTATAGAAGAGGTAAAGATTTTTTACGCAAAATGGTAGTTTAGATGGCAAAACCAGTTAGGGATTGTGGAACGATAATGCCCTAACAACTCAGCCACTTGTTGGGAAAGTAAAATTTAACACGTACTATTCAACAATTGTGCGTGTCATTTTAGTGATGGATGTTCGAAAAGTTTCCGATGTCAAAGACTTATCACAAATGGACCATGACTACCAACAAGGAAATGGCAGAGGATGAAGGTATCAAGAAAAGTCTTTGGACTCACGGTATTGAGTGCATACTCGCAGTCCGAGGCTGGAAGCAGGAATCTCTTGACGGATCCAGCCATGGCGTTCACCGAGACGTTAGCCTTAGGATAGCCACCACCTCCGATGACAGAAGCAGTCCTCTGACCCCCCGCCGAGAGTCCCAATTGGTCCAGAATCTGGTCCTTGGAGATCTCTTTGGTCCCCTTGAAGACATAAACCTTGCTCATCTCGGGAAACCCAAGCTCGTGCACGTGAACCTGCGTCCCAAACGAGATCAGCCCGACAAGAGCATTCTCAGGGAGCAGACCGATCGCCCTCTGCATGGAAGACTTGACAAATCCCAGCTCCTCCTCGAGGAGGCATGTGTCAAGCACGAAGAGGAAGACCGGTGGAGGGGGAGGAGCCATCTGTTGCTGCAAGGTGGCCGCGGCGTCATACTCGACGGTGGTGTACTGGGGGTAGAGCTCTCCGGGAACATTGACCTCGGAGATGGCTGCGTAGTGCTGAGGAAAGTGGTTGCGGGAGAGGCAGAAGGGACAGATCCAGATCTTGGCGGCGAAGTCGACGCGGCAGAATGGGTTGAGAACGGCGGAGCAGGGGGGCTTGCAGCGGAGGGGAGGGTAGGGTAGGGTGGGGATTTCAGGGTTGTACCGGATCGGAGAGATGGAGGCGGCGATCGGGACAACGCACTTGCTTGCCTCCACTTTCGACCGGGGCCACGCATTCCAAGTCATTCGAACGCCGTCGATGCCCTCCAACTCCGACGAAGCAGCCGTCGCCGCCATTTCCGTCGCGAAGTAGAAGCGAAGGGTTGTGGAGGACCGACCGTTGTGGTCTTCTCTCTGCCACTACGACACTGTTTCCACGTTTTTGGGTGCCGTGGTAGGAAGGAGACCGCGGGAGGGGGCGATCATTCACCTTTTTTTCACCGATTCCTGAGTATTTTTTAAATACTTACGTAAAATAAATCAAATAATTTCTTACAGCTAAAAGCTGAATTTTTACTTTAAATATTTAAAATAATATATTAAATTTAATTTCAATATATAATTTATAAAATAAGTAAATGTATAATTGAGAAACAAAGATACAAGTAAGTTATACTATTAAAACCAATATCGTAAAAGTTAGGTATTCATAACATTTACTAACAGTAAACAAGTAATAATTATATAATTTATAATATCTGTAAAATAAAAATAAACAAAAATTATATAAATCAAAAGTTTAAATTACAATATCGAGAATTAAAATTGAACACTCATTAAAAAATGTCATAAGTATCAAACATTATTATCCACCATAAAACGAAACAAGTCAGCCAAACCTAAAACAGATAAAATGTGATTGTTATAAAATACTGATATAAAAATGGTACATTAATTTAAAATTTTTTTAATTCCGAAATAAGTGCAAAGGACAGTAAACTAAAAGGATTTTTTTTTTTTTACGAATTCTTTTACCTTCCTCATTTTCTTTTTTTATCATTTTGCAGATATATAAAAATCAATTTTATTTTGTGGGATTTCTATTTATATTTTTTTTTCATTTTTAAAGTATATATATATTTTTATGAAATATGAATTATACATAATTAAAAATATTATATATATTTATCTCGTTTGTATAGATATTATTTATAGTTATAATAAATCAGGCTGGTGGGCCGACTCGACCAAGCCCTAGCCCACCGTTAGTTTCAAATTTTGGTCCATCGAATAAGAGATCAATTTTAAACATCATAGAAATTTCTTTTTAACGAAATGCAGACGTTCATATAATTGAAAATAAATTTAATTAAAAATATCAGACAATTGTCTCTTAACACAAGGGTCCTTATAAAAACAAGATTCACTTTTAATATCCGTAACTAAATGGCAACCACTCGTCTTCCATTTTTATAACAATTTTACAGTGTTACTAAGTAAATTTTCTAATGTTAAATTATTTTTTTACAAATAGATGGATGATTGAAAATAAATTTAGAGACTTTATTATTAGATAAGTATAAATACATAAAAAGTTAAATACGTACTTATTTAAAGACCTTAAAATGTAATACTTTTTCTACTAAAATTTAACTATCTATTTTTAAGTAAAAATCTAATAATAAATATAAGTTAGTTCAATATAAAAATTTAATGCATGATAAATTATATAATTATTTTTTAATATTAAAATTAAAAATATTAAAAATTTGACGATCTAATTGATTCTTAAAGCTTGCTTGTGCATATTTCTTGTTAAAAAATGAAATGACAGAAAATTATGAAAAATAAAAATATAGAAAATTTATATATTAGAGAAAATAAAAATAAAATATCTGTACAGTTGTAAGAAATGACATAAAATGTATTTTAAAAAAATTAAATAATAAATTGACAAAAATTACTATTAACTTGATAAAAATGATAAGAAATTAAAATTTTAATAAATATTAAAAAATTAAATAAGAAATTAAAAAATCATATTTAAAAGGTAATATTTTAAATATTATAGTATGTATTAATATTTTATTAAATATAGATGTAACATGTGAAATAATGTATTTATAATTAACATAAACAACATTGATTTTTATAATCTAAATTTCTTCAAAAATAATATGTTAATGTATTATTTAATATTATTAAGTTATGTTGGAATTAATGTTACTTATTTAATGTATTATTTATTCTTATAACATTAATGTTATTATATTTTAATGTATTATAATCTAGTATCATTTTTCAACATTATTTTTTATTTTAATTTATTATAATTATAATATGTTATTATTTATTTATTATTATAATTGTATTTATTGATATCATGTTAATGTTATTATTTTAATATGTTATTTATTATATTATAAATTTATATCATTTCTCGTTATTTAAAAAAAAAAATTAAAAAATGAAAAAAAATAACGAGAAATCATCTAATACAAAGGAAGGTCCAGACTTTTTTTTTTACCAAAAAAAAGGCCCCAAATTTAATTTATTTTTTTAAAAAGAAGGCCCTAATCATTACCATAAAAGGTTAAAGTTCGTTTCTCGCCGCCGTCAATTTTTTGTTGTTCTCTCCATTTCAGCTGTTTTCTCCTCTCCCGCCGCTTTTGCAAGGATTCCATTCCAAGCAGTAAGCACCATCGACTGTGACGAAAACAACGCGTAGCGGAGCAATGCAGGGATTGGGCAGTGAACTGCTACGAAGACTCCGCGTCCATAAGGTATCCTATTGTGCTGTACTTCTCCTTCACTGTTGATCTTCCTCCCGCTTCCTACCTGTGAAATCCCGGCGCAGCCCGGTTTTCGTATGTTCGTTTTTTCGTTCTCCGACATGGTACTACGGCGAATCTATTGAATAATTTATCTCATTTTAAGCTAGACAGCTGCACCAGGATGTGTATGTTTGTGATTTTCTGATGCAAAAACTTCGTTATATTACTTAATTAGGGGGGTTCAAACTGATTGAACTGTTGATGGCATCACCATGATTTCACCATTTAATATACAACCTGTCAAAATTTTCAAGTTCAGAAATGGTTTAAATCAGATATTTTTGACAAAATTTAGATAACTGCCTATAATATTAATTACTGAATGGTATATTATATTCAATAACACTTAAAAATATACTTTCAACTTTTAAAAAGGAAATAACTATTAATATTATTTCTTATTTTCATCAACTACAACATTATAAAATAAAAAGTGCTTGATTGTTCATAAAGATTAAAAAAATCATACAATAATAAATGTGGTGTATTTAATTAAAAATTATAATGTTTTAAATAATCATTTAAAGAAAATTAAGAAAAATAATATTTTAAAAAAATTCTAAACATTGGTTTAAAATGGTGAAATTGATCGACCAGTTTGAACTGATTTTTACCAATTTTTTCATTTTGAAATGGTTTGTTGTTGGTTTCAGTTTTTTGAATAAAAAACTGGAATGATCACTGGTTATGGTTTGGTTTAATTAACCAGTTTAGTTTAATTTTAATAACACTGATCATAACCAAGACCTATGGTTTAAGATTTAGAGTGTAGGTGTCAATTATAGTAGAATAGACCTCTCCAAAGCTTCCACTTCCATAACAACTTACAACACCAGAAATCATGACAATATTGAAGCACCACAAATAACTAATCAAGTGATGCTCAAACACAAACATGATGGAATCAAAGGGCAATAATTTTTAAAATTTATGACTTCAATTTACAAATTATCCATTATAACAAAAAGGAAGAGAAACTTTTCATTGGATTTGAGAATGTAGCTTTGCATATCTCATCAGTAGGCTGCTCAGTTTGTGGCTTGGCATTGTTCTGTGCAACATAAAGTGGTAAAACTTGAATAAGAAAAATTGTTATTAATCTAGAACAACACAAAAGGGCAAGATATTTCTAGTAGAAAAACATACCTAGGATAAAAGGTAGTGGTGTGAGTGAGGAATGTGGATGGGTTGGAACAGATGCATCACTAATTAGAAACTTCTTTAATCAGCAATCATTGGGGTCATTCCAAGCAATAGGATTGGTGTGTCACCATGAATTCACCTATCGGCTGTTCATTGGGGATCTTTGAAGGTGGAGGTGAGAATGGAAAATGGAGAGAAGAGAAGAGTTGGGATGACTGTGAATGGTGTTGGAGCTCTCTTTTGATGATTTTTTTTCTTTTCTCTTTTGTATGAGGTTGGAGACATGTTTCTCTTGGTTTAGCCATTTGCAGCAATTTTAGCATCTATTAAAATTCATTTCTGTGATTGACTTGTTGCAACCATATTTTTCTTTTGCAATTTATAGTTTGAACTACTGTTATCTTATGTGACAAAACTATGGAACTTTTGTGTCAACAGGTTCACTCTTCCATTTCTTCTTTGTATTTTATTAAATTATTGAGATTTTCAACTGTAGAAGCTTACAACGTTGGACAACCAACTCCTATCTCTCATCCTCAGGTATTTAGATCTTTGAGAGACCTTGTTTGTCACTTGTAGTTTTCCATATTTACGTTAGTTTCAATGGAACAGTCTTTTTTCAGAACAAAACAGATATCATATTTTGGAAACTTTTGCTATATAAAAGTAATTATAGAAATCCAAAAATTTGTATAAACTATAATGTTTTCATCATGTTAACCAAATATATATTGTTTGGATGGTGTATTTAAGTAGATAACTGTTGTGAAATATCTAGCACTCTTAACCATTGTTATATGTTAGTTGTTGTTAAAGCTTTGGATTTAGTTGTATCATCTCTAGCTCCTCCAAAGAACCAGTCATAATAACAGAATGATATCCACACTTTCCCCAACAAACATTCTAAGCACACCAATAATTTGTAATATTACTATTTATTGCAATTTCAGAAGGAAATCCTAACATGGATTAAATAAACTTAGTGAGTCCCATGCCTATTTCATACTTTCAACTTGGCCTTAGACACTTTTTCTGTTTGAAGTGCTAGAAAGAATCCTCTCTTCTTGTTGTTTCAGTGAAATATACAGGCCTTTGTTCCATAGGAATAGATCATTGTTGTTTCCATTTCTTTTGGTTTTAAGTATGGGAAATCTAGTTATATGGTTTAATATTGTATCATGTGGACTTTTTTGGTTTTCTTTTGAACAGCATCAAAATACAAATTGACTAAGGAACTGATTTCTAGGCAGGATATTGAACCAAAAAACAGACCTCAATAACAGACCAGCAAGTTAAAGAAGGAAATGGTGAAACTGTAATTCTAGCACTGCTACATTATCAAAACACTCTACTGGCTCTCTGACTCCTTGATCACATTATGAAGCACTTATTTTATTGTTGAATATCTTATATTTAAGGGTATTTATTTTGTAAAATTTTATTCTTTATCATAGATTTCTATTTAGGCTATTTGGAATGTTTTGAATTTCTATGCAGCTTTTGAAGGAAGGAGAGATCACCCCTGGCATCACAGTTGATGAGTATGCATCTAGAAGACAAAGGCTAATAGAGCTGCTTCCTGACAAGAGTTTGGCTATTATTGCTTCAGCACCTGTAAAAATGATGACAGATGTGGTACCATACACCTTTAGACAGGATGCCAACTTTCTGTATATTACAGGTTGTCTACAACCTGGTGGAGTAGCAGTTTTGAGCAAAGACTCTGGCTTTTGCATGTTTATGCCAGATCGTAATCCTCATGTGAGAAACTTCATTGGTGACCTTTGTTATCATTAAAGTATTATTATCATAGAACTTTACTTTTTAATAACTACATAGCTTTTCATTGCAGTTGGCTTGAAATCATATTTATTCACAACTTTTTCATGATAGGTAATCTTTTTTTTTTACAAAACCCTTGATTTATTCATGAGGTGGAGACCAAAAACTGGAGAGAGTACAACATGACTAGGCCAAAACCACAACAGCAAAAACAATAACAATAAGGACAGATTAAATTCTCCCATGGCAGGGAATCCTTCATTTTTCAAGTGAAATTTGGCTTCTGATCTCCCTTAGAAGGTCATCAAAAACTTTGAAGTCAACCTTTTGGTGAAGTTTTAGTCCTTCCCTAGCTAGAGAGTCTGTTGGACCATTCCCTTTGCTATAAACATAAGAAATCAATCCTATCAAGTTTAGAATGTGCAGTAGGTCAAACCAAAAGTACATGATCTATAGCATTGAATTAAGAGTTACTTGTACTTTAGACCTTGATTTAAGCATAAACAATGCTCACTAGTGTTAGTGTTCTATTATTATTAGTTTGTGTTATATGGATCCTTATATGGATCCATCTTTATGTATACATAAATACCTGATGTACTACCTTCCAAAATAAGAAGATTTTTCTCCTTTCTAACATGGTATCAGAGCTTGGGGCTTGATCCCGTCGAAGAAGAAATTGGAACCCCCCCCACCCCCCACCCACAGCTACTTCCTCAGTTACGAACCTGCACCACGCTCGCATCTCCTGGGTACCGCGGATGTGCGCTTGCCGTGGTTGTTATACTGTTCCACCTAGGTGCGGACAGACGCCCGCGTGGATACACGCGTGCCTGGATGCCCGAACAGTAGCCTGCATGCTACCGTCTGGAGGTTTAGACGAGTCTCAACCAGGATGCCTGGACCTAGCTTGGTTCGATTAACTGTCACCTAAGGTGGTGATGTGATAGGCTGCCGGTAGATTGTTGGTTGTGCAGAAGGTGGCTACTGAATCCACTGAGGTTGCTGGAGGTGACTACTCCAGCTAGTTGAATCTTGCTTGGTTCTTGGAGTTTCTGGTTGTGATGACATTTCAGGACTCTTTGATCTGACCCATTGCTGAACCTTTTGTGAAGCTTAACGATTTGAGAAGCAAGCACTTGACTCAACCTCCCATTGATATCAAGGATGATTGGTTTGCTGATGATGCCACGGTGATTACTTGACTAGAAAATAGTATGAAACCTGCTGTGGCTAAGGGGGTGATGATGCTCTGACTGGCCAAACTAATTTAGGATACACTGAAGCAGATGTATGCAGAAGAGAGAAATATTCTAAAAGTTTATGATGTGTATGAACAAATTTTCAACCTGAAAATAGGCAATCAGTCGGTTCAAGAGTACTATGAGACTATTCGGTCTCTCTTTGAGGAGCTAAATGTGCTACAACCTCCTACCACTGACTTAGTTACGTTACAGAGATACAAGAATGACTTGCAAGTGGCTACTTTCCTATCCGGTCTGCCTCAAGAGCTAGTGTCCCAAGTGCGTGGACATTTGTTGGGAAGAGACAGTATACTTGAATTGGAGATTGCACTTGCACGGGTGCTGTGTATCTTTAAGGCTGGAAACATGACAACTGCTACTGGTCAGGACAGTTCAGCCTTGGCTGTTAGAGGGACTTCAAGGACACAGAGTGTCTAGCAGTTACCTATGACTATAGGAAGACGCAGGGTTCCTTGTACTCATTGTGGGAAGACAAATCACAGATCTGAAAAATGTTGGGAAAAGTTTGGTAAGCCTACTTGGGTGAGGAATGTGATTGAGGTGCATGATACTATTGTTGGAGGAGGAGGCAACTCTGGGGAAGCGACAGTGGTTATTTCTTAGCAGAAGTATGAGAGGTTGAAGCAGACTCAGGGCTCTAGTTCTTTGGCAGTTGCATCCCTAGCTTCCACTTCTGGCATAACTGTGTGTACTAGCGAAATACAACCCTGGATTGTTGATTCGGGTGTATCTTAGCACATGATAAGTTGTCCTACCCTCTTCTTTCGCCTCAGGAAAATGCCCACCTTACAGAGTGTTACTATGGCTGATGGCCGCTCATGCCTTATATCTGAAAGCGGCACAGTTGATGTCTTTTTAGATATACGACTTTAGAATACCTTACTTATTCCCGATCTCTTTGTTAACCTATTGTCTGTTAGTGCCGTAACTGTTCAGCTATTTTGTTTTGTGACATTCTTTCCTTTTTATTGTACCTTTCAGGATCTGCAGACGAGGAGGAGAATTGGTTTGGGTCATAGGTGGGGCATTGGGGAGTATGTTCTCGACTGCGATACACCTTCTAGCACCCTTACAGTCTTGCTGTCTTTTGCCACCGTCTCTTCTCTCTTATGACATAGGCATCTTGGTCACCTGTCTATTCACAAGCTTCATCAGGCGCTATCATGGATAGATGTTTCTGAGTTTGTCTGTGAGTCGTGTGAATTGGGCAAACATAGTTGGTCCCTCTCTTCTCGTGTGTCCCTCACTAAGAGTCATACTGTGTTTAATCTGGTTCACTGTGATGTGTGGGGTCCTAGCCGTGTTACCTCTTCTAGTGGGTATTGGTATTACCTTGTGCTAGTTGATGATTTTTCTAGAGTTTGTTGGGTGTATTTGCTAAAAGATAGAAAAAAATATTGTGGTTTCTGTTGAAAATTTTGTGAATGAAATTAATACCTAATTCTCTATTATTTTAAAGTGTTTTAGAATTGATAACGCTCTTGAGTTTGTGAGTACTCAGTTTCAACACCTTTGTACTTCTTGTGAGATTATTCATCAAACGACGTGTCCTCACACCTCTCGGCAGAATGGGGTGGCAGAGAGAAAACACCGTCATTTGTTGGATATCACTAGAACTCTTCTTTTTTACATGAGTGTTCCGAAATCTTTTTGGGCGGATGCTGTCCTCACTGCTGCTTACTTAGTGAACAGGATGCCATCTTCCCCCCTTAGGGGGGAGATTCCGCTACACCACCTTTATCCTGAAGGTGAACTTTTCTCTCTTACTCCTAGGGTGTTCAGGTGTATAGCTTTTATTCAAGATCTAAGTCCTGGTCTTGATAAACTTGATGCAAGAGCTCTTAAATGTGTTTTTGTGTGATATTCCAGAACTCAAAAAGGGTATAGGTGTTTTCACCTTCCTACAAGAAGGTATTACACCTTTGATGTCTCTTTTTTTGAGGACCAACATTATTTTACGCAAAGGATTGATACTTTCGTCGATTAATTCCCCCTCAAGGTTCTGGGTCATTGTTCTACTTCTTGTAAGTCTGATGAGTCTGTGATTCCTACCACACCTAAGTCTCCTAATGAGGGTGCCCAGAATGAAGAGAGTAAAGTAAGGCCATTGTAGGTGTATCAAAGGAGGCAACGAGCTCAAGCTCAGCCTATGGCTCCACCAAACACTTCTTCAACTGCAGATCCTCTCACTACAATTGATGATCTACCTATTGCCCTTCGGAAAGGCACACGCTCATGCACACAATATCTTATTTTTCAATTTGTTTCCTATGAGCATCTTACCCTTTCCTGTCGAACCTTTGTTTTGTCCGTCATGTCTGAGAATGTTCCAAGGACATACCAGGAAGTTTTGCAATGTCTCGCTTGGAAGCAGGCCATAGATCAGGAGATGGAAGTCCTGTGATCTCGTGGCACCTAGGAACTAGTTTCTTGGCCTGTTGATGCCAACTTAGTCTCCTGCAAGTGGGTCTTCACTGTGAAGTTTAGACCAGATGGAAAGATAGAAAAGTATAAGGCTCGACTTGTTGTTAGAGGATTTACTCAGGAGTATGGGGTAGACTATGTAGAAACCTTCTCTCCTGTGGCTCGGTTGAACTCAATCAAGGTGTTATTGTTAGTGGCGATCAACCAAGGGTGGGAACTTCACCAACTGGATGTAAAGAATACTTTTCCATACGGTGATCTAGCTGAGGAAGTATACATGGCCCAACCTCTTGGGTATATTTCACAGGGTGAACAAGTGGTTTGCAAATTAAAGAAGGCAATTTATGGTCTTAAGTATAGTCCACGTGCCTGGTTTGAGAAGTTAAGCAGTGTCCTTTTCTCTAACGGCTTTAGAAGATGCATAGTGGATCATTCAGTATTTATTCGCAAGTCTAACAAGGGGTATACCATCATTGCTATATATGTTAATGACATCCTTCTTACTAGAGATGATTGTGTAGGGATCAAGAGGACCAAAGACCACTTGGCTAAAGTCTTTAAAATCAAGGATCTGGCGCGTCCTAGATACTTTCTAGGTGTGGAGTTTGCGTACTCCAAAGATAAGATGGTGTTATCTCAACAAAAGTATGTTTTAGATTTGTTGGCAAAAACTGGCACCTTGGGGTGCAAACCTGCATCTACTCTAATTGAACAAAATCCCTCCTTTTAAGACACGTCTACTAAGGAATTTTCTGATTCCAATAGGTATAGATGTCTTGTTGGGAAACTGATTTATCTTATTGTTACTAGGCCAGACATTGCATACACTGTGGGGTTGTTTAGCTAGTTTATGCATTAGCCTAGAGTTGTGTATTGGGAAGGAGCTCAAAAAGTTTTAACATATATCAAAGGAACTCTAGGAAAAGGATTGGTGTATTAGAAATAGGGGCATCTAGAAGTTGAAGCCTTTTCTGATGTTGATTTTGCAAGTAACAATGGCGACAAGAAGTCCACTTTAGGTTACTTAACATATATAGGAGGAAATTTGGTAACTTAGCGCAGCAAGAAACAAAGTGTCATATCTTGCTCTAGTGCAGAAGTTAAGTACAGGGCAATGAGACTTACAGGGTGTGAAATAGTTTGGCTTAGATCATTGTTGAATGAACTTGGGATAGTGGTCAAAGTACCAATGGTGATGTACTGCGATAATCAAGTTGCAATTCATATAGCTAAGAATGAGACATTTCATGAGCGTACCAAGCACATAGAGGTCAATTGCCACTACATTAGATATTTAGTCACTAAAGGTGTTATCCGCACTCTTCATATTTTATCCAGTGAAGAACAAGCTGACATCTTGACCAATGCCTTAAGTCGTAGGTCCTTTGACTCAATGTGTGACAAGTTAGGATTAGCTGATATATACTCTCCAACTTGAGGGGGAGTGTTAGTGTTCTATTATTATTAGCTTGTGTTATATGGATCATTATATGGATCTATTTCTATGTATATATAAATATCTGATGTACTACCTTCCAAAATAAGAAGATTTTTCTCCTTTCTATCAACTAGTAATATATATTTTGTGTTCTATCATGATTTCCTATTTGAGAGGATAGTGTCATTGGTTAGTGATGGTTTCATTTCTTCTCAATCATTATATGAGAATGAAAATCCCAATTGCTGACATGCATGGTATTTTCATGTGTGGTTTATTGTGGAGGTTGATCACCCTTGATATTGATCATCTTAAATGTTTTCCTGTTGATATTCAATAAAACACATGGTTGTTTCTTTTGAGCTTCTGTCTAACAAACATTACAACACAATAGATTGTCTACTCTCTTTATGTTGTGAATCAATAATACAGGATGAGGAGTTGTAGGCAATTGAAAGTTGATTATGGCTGGTGACAATGGCAGAAATCCATTTTGGAGCCCAAGGTATTTAGTATTGGTATTATTTCAAGTATCAACGTATCGAAAAAGGAGATGATCGAGTGTTGATGGAAATTTCAATGGAGATGAAATAAAGTCACAGAAATGTTAAACTTTGTAGGAAAAACTTAGATTTTGACTTGAAACTCTGAAACATCAACAACAATCTAGGTCATAATTCTATCACATGGGGTTGACCACATAAATCCTTTTCTTCCAAATATTTTTATCTATTTCCAATTCTTTAGATGAATTGCATAAATTTAAATCTTCTATTATAACTCTTAACCAAATAGTTTTAGACCTATCTTTATTTTTTTAAATTTCTTTTGTATTAACTAAATCTTCTCTCCTAATTGTTTCATTCTTTGGTTTCCTAGGGATATAATCAAATCACTTAAGTTAATTTTTTCTTAGCAACTCCTACTTTATTCTTAATAAAATCATTTTTAAGCTTGTCATTTATAAAATTACTATTCATTTATCTAAACATATGTTTGTTAGTATCACTAGCTTTTTGCATAGAGTCATGCTTTATAGTCCAACATTTTGAACTATAAAGTATAGCTAGGTGAATAATAGTTTTATTGAATTTTCCTTTTAATTTTGAGGGTATCCTCTTATTATATAATATTCTAGAAACATTTCTCTACTTTATTCTTCTTACTTTAACCCTATGACTAACATCATCTTTAATTTCACCATTATTACTTATTATGGATCTAAGTATTTAAAAGCTTACTTTTATGAATGTTATAGTCATGTAAGTATATACTTTCATTATTATTCCTATTTTCATTGAACATACATTCCAAATTTTCAATTTTTGACCTACTCAATCTAAATCCTTTGAACTTTTAAAGTGTTTCTTTATAATTATAAATTAAAATTAATTTCTAATTTATTTTTATTTTCATCTACTAAAATTATATCATCAATAAATAGAATATACTAGAGTATTTTTCCTTGAATTCCCTTGGTTATTTCATTTATATCCAAGGAGGACAAATATGAACTTAGGGAAGACCCTTGTTGTAAACATGTCTATAGGAAATTCCCTAGTTTCTCTTCTTATGGTTTTAACATTGGTAGCTGTTCTTTTATATGTATTTTTTATAATATCTATATATTCTATTGGTAATCCTTTTCTTTCTAAAATCCATCATAATAAGTTTTTAGGTACTTTATCATAAGCCTTTTTTAAATTAATGGAAACCATATTAGGTCCTTTTTCTTAATGTTAAATTTTTTTATTAATTCTCAAGTAAATGTATAGCTTCCATTGTTGACTTATTTGGTATAAACTTAAATTGATTTTTTGAATTTTAGTTACATGACTTATTCTTTGTTCAATTATCTTTTCCTATAATTTCATGGTATGACTCATTAATTTAATACCATGATACTTATTACAATTTTGTATGTCTTCCATATTCTTAAATATAGGTATTAAAGAACTCTTTTTTTATACATCTAGCATCTTCTTTATCTTTAAAATTATATTTGAAATCTTATTTAACCACTCAGTTCCTACTTAACTTACATACTTTCATACTTGAATAGGAGAACAATCTGGTTTAATACTTTTCTCGCATTTCATTTTCTTAATAGCTTCTTCTACCTTTAAATTACTAATTCTTCTAAAATAATTATAATTTGCATCCATTGTTGATGTTGCATTCTTTGAGTTACAAGCCTTTAGTGAGTCCTATGAATAGATTGATAGTAGTTCTTTACTTATTCTCGTGTCTAATAGTGATTTTGACATTTTTGTTGTTGTATGTCAATGTCCATTGTAGGTGTTACCATATGTAGCCACTCATGCTTTGTATGGTAGAACCACCCTTGACCATGATTGCAGATCATACCACCCCAACTTTTCTATATTTGATATTGATGTGTTTATTGTATTGTGAAAAAGTAAAGATCCTACATTGCTTATCTCATTTTTAATTTTTTTTCTATTATAAACTTCTAGTAAACTATTTGCAATTTTGCCTTTGTTCATTTCCTCTAAGTCTATACCTAGGAATTATTAGGAGACACTTCAAATTCTATATTGGAGAGTGGCAATGGATGAGAAGATGGGAGCATTGAGATCATGTAGCACATTGAAACTTTTGACTTATTTTATTGGAGTAAGTGGTTGCATGTGGATAGGTATACACTATAAAGTATAAACTAGATGGCTTAGTAGATTACTACCACACTTGCATTATAGCTTGTGGCTTCTCACAAACATATGGGATGGATTATATAGACTTTCTTGTTGACAATTCATTTCAAGTCTATTTGTAATTGTCAATTAGTCTTGAAAAATGCTTTAGTTAGATGTTAAAAATGTATTTCTTTATGGTAAATTATTGGAGCAAGTTTTTATGAATTAATCTTTACGATATGCTTGCCAAGGGAGAATTCGAGTGCATGGTTTAAGAATAATTGTAGGGTTGTTCTTGATGACAATTTTTAGAGATGTGTAATTGAGTATTCTGTCTTTTATAGGAAATTGGATAATAAGCATGTGATTCTTTTTGTTTATGTAGATGACATTCTCTCTATAGATAGTGATGATGCAATGATATCTGATACTAAAGAGCATCTAAGGAGACATTTTATCATTAAAGATATTGATAGAATAAGTATTTCGTAGATATTGAGTTTATATATTTAAAGGGATGTTTTCCTTATCACAAATCTTAAATCCTAAACTCTTATAACAAATGAAGTGTACATCTATTGAGCTCAATCCTCCCTTTTAGGATACATCTCTAAAGTCTTGAGGATTGTGAAAGATACAAACAATTGATTAGGAATTAATTTACTTGATAGTTGTAGGGCCATATATGGCATATGCAATCAATCTTCTTAATCAATTCATACAAGAACTCAAGGCCATTTAGGGGCTATTTGTACATGATGGAAAGTTTGAAAGGAAAGGAAACAAAAAGTCTGGAATGGTCGGAAATAGAAAATCTGAAAAGTCATAAAAAATAAGGTGTTTGTGCATGTGCTAAAAAGTAAGAAAAGTTAGAAAAAAAAGAGATGTTTGTACACATGCTAGAAAGTAAGGAAAATCAAAATTCCCAATGTATATTTGTGTATGACAGATTGTAAAGAAATTAAATGTTTAGAATATCATAGTAAATAAAATAAATTCAACAACTATGTCAATTTAAAATTAACACAGTTGTAGTTTTTCTGCATAAATCCTTATCTACCACACATTGATCAACAAAATAGGAGAGTGAAGGAGGTGTAATAAAGAAAATGATGGTATTTAGTGGTCAAATATTTGAAGAACTTGTATATGATATGTAAGCAATGATTGGACATTATCACAAACCCAAAAATGCACAACCATATCGAAATCCATCCATGAAATAAATTGAAAATGCTATTGTGACCTCGAATTGAAGGGAACCATGTTTACCTTTAGTAGATCTGTGAGTGTTGTTTGCAGAGGAAGTGTCAAGCAAAGGTCTCCTTATGCCCTCAGTGGAGATCTTGTTCGAATGGTGAAAAAGCTCTATGAGGAGAAGGGTTTATTGTCCAAAGAAGGCAATCATCAGCGAAAGGGGGAGGTTAAGTCAAGGGAGGAGACACTATTGGAGGAGGAAACCCCATGTTGTCTGTGAAGGAGGAAACAAGGTCTTCTTAAGGGAATGAGGTTTTGTCAAGGGAGGAGGAGGTGTTCATGGAGGAGAAAACAAGAGGTGTTGTTTGTGGAGGTTGTCTAGGGAAGGAGGTGTCGATCTTGATCTAGTGTCGAGGGCTTTCCAATGTTGGGGCTTTTGCGAGAGGGTGCAGAAATAGGGGATGCACAACTTTCGTAAGGGGAGAGGGCAAAAAAGGAACAGAATATGAATCAACCCCCCCCCCCCCCCCCATCTTTTCACATAAACCCTTGGAAATTATACTTTTCTTTCCCCATATCCTTTTCCCTAAAATCTAGGTGGCACAAACCCTTTTATTGGTAAGGAGCACTTTGAATTCTAGTGTATATGAGGAATGCTCAAAGTAGAGGATTGATATTAGGAAACATAACCACTTGCAGATTGAGAGTTGAGACTTATTTTAATTTAGGGTATGTAGATGATAAAGGTGGTAAGAAGTTTGCTCAACTTTTGCACTTATATCAAGGACAATCTAGTTGCATGACATGACAAGAAGTAAAATGTTTTATCTTAGTCCAATGTCGAAGCTAGGTACCATTTTATTGCTCAAATTGTATGTGAGATGATATGGTTGAGATCACTTCTACAAGAGCTTGATTTGTAGTTTAGATTCCTATGACTATGCATTATGACAACAAAACAACAATCTTCATAGCCAACAATTTTACCTTTTATGAGTAGAAGAAACACATAGAGATAGATTGCCATTTTGTTTGCAACATATGATGAAGGGCATAACATCTAGACCTTAAATTTAATTTTCAAATCAGTTTGCAGATATCTTTATCAAAGATTTGAGTGTTGAAAATCTTTGCATTAAGTTGGACATGATCTATATTTATGCTTTAAATTGGGAGAGAGTGTTAGAGATGTTATATGTTAGGTTTATGTCATCTGTATGTGGGTTTATGGGTAAATGAAATATCCATTTATCTTGGGTATCTAGTCTACCCTATATATATATAATCTTATTTAGTGAAGAATAATCAATCATCATTTTCTCATTTCATAAAATTAAATGTTGATAGAATTGTTTTCCAAAAAGTGGGCTTTTTACATTTATTCAGCTTTTTCCATCTTTCTCATTGAAAATACTTATTAGATATAAAGATAATGTACAACTATTTTTCACTTCATTGAAGCAAATGTTTCTATTTTTTCTAGGATAGCCTTTGGCAAGGTCCGGTTGCTGGAGTAAATGAGGCACTAAACTTCTTTATGGCTGAAAAAGCATTTTCATTGCGTAGGATGCATGAGGTTGGTTGAAATGAAATGATTTGATAATTAAACTCCATAAATGGACTACTGTTTATTAACTAGTTTTCATGTTCATGATGATTTTTTTATGTCAAAGGTATTTGATTATGAATAATGCATTGATACCAGTAGTTCAATATTAACTTTTCTTGGAAGATTGTTATAGTTTTTTTCCATATTATTGCTGCTTGCAATACTCTGAACCGTCCTTGTGGTGATTTTTCAAGATCATCAAGATTATAAACTCAATGCATAATAACATTCATGCATATGAAATATCTGAATATATGATCTAATTTAATGTAGCTTTATTTGTTTTTAATTTTCTGGATGCCTAGTTCTATTGACTGGACCACAAGACTATTTGATGTTGGTGCAAAGAATGACTGACAAAGGTGATCAAGGTGGATCCAAGGAGAGGAGGGGAATGAGAGATGTGTGAGGTTTTGGAGAGACAAGTAGTTGTGGGATTTCCCACTACAGGTATTTATTTTCAGCCTATTTTGTGTTGTTGCTGAGCCAAATGGTGAGATTTCTAAGTGTTTTGTGAGTCACCAAGTAGAGTTTGTTTAGAATATTCCTTTTCGATGGAATGCTAGGGATACAAAACTTATGGATTTTATTTGCTTTCTCTCTTTGTTATATAGTGCAAGTCCTAAGTAGCTAGCCTCTAATCTTGTCTCCTTCAAATGGCATTGGAGCAGTTTCAGTGTGTTCTCAATGTTGTTTATGATAATATTGGAGCTCTATGGCACCCTTAAAGGTAAAATTCAATTGTGCCCTATAGTGCAGGGGCTGGCAGTTGGCTAGCTGTTGATTGTTTTGTATGACAATGATTGAGTCTTTGTGTCACCTCTACTTTGTCGGTCTTGAGATGGATGAGGCTGATAGGCTCTTCCTAGTGTGGCTTAGTGGAGATTGATGGCTTGTAGGAAGTGTGGAGGTTGTGTTCATCTCTTTAATGTTGATAGAGGGCAATTTGGGTAGTTTGTCCCACTTGCAGCATGATGGTTTAGATGAATGGAACAAATTTAAAGGATGCTTCTGAGAAAGTCGTAGCCATTTCAGAGATAGTAGGAGCAAGCAAACACGCTTATTAGCTAGATCAAATAGTGAGCTTCTCAGGGAGAGAATGATAACATTACAAGGACCTGGTTTTGATTGATTTGGGCCTAGCTGAAAGCCTTGGTTGCTCTAAAGATGTTTTCTTAAGTAAGGAATTCAACTTCAATTTTTTATTGGACTTTGTTAAGTTAAAAAACTGACATGTCTCAGTAAAATTTCATTATGGTGAAGTCATGTTAGTAGAAATATATATTATATAGAGAATACCCCCACCCCCAAATCATAAAACTGGCCATTTTTTTGATCTTCCTAAAATACCCACAACACTATTAAGAACTCTTAATTTTAGCATTAAGGAGGAAAATTACCTTTATTTTCCTAAAATACATTCTAAATTTAATTACAATAAACAAGTGATTGATAACTTGTTTGTTGTTGAAGGAGGGGAAGGTTGTCTTTGATACCTTTAAACCACTATCTTGTCCTCCTTTGGTGAAGCCACCACACCATTCAAATGTGGGATGTCCCTCGACAATTCATCTTCCACTCATTCTTTTCTTGTAAAATTTGTTATATTATTTTATGTTACATTATGTAATGTTAATGCGTATATTTATGCTATTGATGCTGTGTTATGTTATATAATATTAATGTTAATGTTTATGTTATGTTATTTTACATTATGTCGTGCATATGCCTATGCCTATGTTTTGTTTAGGTTATGTTTATTTTATGTTCATGTTATGTTAATATTTATGTTTCTGTTATTATGCTATACTACGTTTATTTTTATGTTTAGTTATGTTTATTTTATGTTCATGTTATGTTAATATTTATGTTTATATTATTATGCTATTTTTCGTTTATTTTTATGTTATGGTCATTGTTATGATATGGTATGCTATGTTGTTATGTAGAAAATAAAGTAATATAATATGATAATGATATAAAAGGGTAAAAGCATAAATACACATAAGGGTAAAACTGGAAACTGAAGAAGCTTGAAACAACTGCAACTTTTAGATAAGGTTAGGGGCTAGATTTCTATGTTGTGCTTGAGCTTTGAAGGTTTTTTTCTTTCCATGAGGACTATATTTTTAGTATATTTCTACTGATACTTCCACTGATATTTAACTTGACAAGGAGCCAATGTTTTCCTATTTATCTTTTTAAAATGGTTGTAATTGGTTTTGATCCTTTTGTAGCTGAATTTTAAACATGCCATTTGTTAGTATATATGCTTGTCATGTCCTACGTCTCTTCTAGTATTGTAGAACATGTTGACATTGTATCTTGTTCAGATCCTTCCAGAAATGATAAGAAAGGGATACAAAGTATTTCATAATGTGGATACAGCTTTACCAGCATATACGGAATTAGAGGCTTTTCAGAAGGCTACTCTTGATAATGACGTGAAAGATATTTCTATCTTTATTCATGAATTGCGTTGGATAAAATCACCTTCTGAAATTCAGTTGATGAGGCAGTCAGCATCAATTGCATGTCAAGTATGTTTTCTTCCTTCTTATTACAGTGTAGATGCTGCATTACATTAGGTGCATTTGCTTGATACTGAACTAAGAAACATATGATTCAATGATTTAACTCAAAAGTAAATATCTGTGTATTAGTGCATGAAAGCCATCTGGGTTTCTATTAATGATGTTGTATGCTTTTTATTGCAGATTTCATTCACTCCTGGCTTAGCTTATTGTACATAGGCATCCCATGCATGTTCCCTGATTTTTTTTAGTTAGGTTGGATGCCAAATTTGAGAAAAGGCCTATGTTTTGAGCTCCAATTATTTCAAAAGTTGTTAGTTCATGTTTTAATTTTTGATTTTCGGGAAAACTGTATGAGTGACATTTAGGATTATTTTGCTGTTTCTATTGATTCTAAATGATTAGAGTGTAAACTATGACATGCTAAGGAATTAAAAATCAGACTGGGAAAAGGACCTTTTTTTTCACTGTATCATGTAACTAATATGGTCATGCTGCTCTTTCTACAAACCTTGATGTTCCTTGAGTTATATCGGAGGTTTGTATAAATAGATGTCCTCTCTTCCAAAAGATCCTCTTGCTGTGAAGAATTGGGAAACTGAAATCAACAAATCACTACCATACAGAGTTTTGACCGCTTGAAAATCTTTAGGCCCCATCTATCATTGAGTCAATGTTCCATCTGAGACAATCCAACAGGGTGCATGACACATGACACAGGGCACCACTTCATACTACCCCTCCAGGAACATTCCTCCTGCACCCTGTTAACCACCATTATAGGATAGTTCTCCATTAGTCAGCTAGGCAGTTATCTCACTGTTGTGGGATTGTGGTGCTCTCCATGGTTGATCGAACCTTTCTGGCAGATACCACTGCAATGCCCCATCCTCCATCAAAAGGTCTCACCCAGTGTTTTCAAAACTAAACCAGACATCAACCCAGCGAAATGAAGGGGTGGTCAATTTATGGCTCAACAGGTTACCTGGATCAGTTGAATTCGCAATGTTTGCATGACATATAATTGATAACTAAGTCATTTAATATTACAAGTATAGGAAAACCAGGAAAAACCAGGGAACAATCAGAAATCAATAAATAATGCAAGAAAACACTTAATCGTTTGTTACAGACTTTTATTTGCCAAAATAAGAACTGTAATGGATGAAATGGAACCCTTTGATATAATAAAACATGTTTCTTCCTTTTCTCATTTATATCATATTTCTAAGTTATTTGAATGGATGTATCAATATAGTGGATGAAAGGGTCACTGTTGTGGTATTTGTATCCTATTTTTAAGTTAAACATGTGATTCAATCCACTTCTTGTATCAACCTTGTCATCACCATCACTTCTACCACATTGAGGTTTCTTAGAGGATGACATTTGGCAGCTTAAAATCATATACATTTCACATTGTCTGGTTATCTATATAAGATCACAATTTTATGTCCTTGCTATATTTATTCAGACATATTTCTACAAGAAATCATTCTAAAACGTTTGAAAATCTGTAAGTGGTTGAAATAAAAAGTTTTTAACTGAAAAATTCTTCAAATTTTCCAAAAAGTGTTTAATATCAGTAAGAATCAGCAATAATTGTTATATAAATATATAATTTATGTGTTTTACTATTGTTCTTTAAAAAGATGAAAATCTAAAAAAAGCATGAAAAAAAACTATTTCTCTGTAGTATTTGCCACATACTTAAAAATACAATATTTATTTGCAAAACATGGTTCTATATATTTTTGATGCAGATCTAATGAAAATGTGGCTTGATCTAATACAAAGTTTGTTATTTAAGCTGGATCTATGACAAGCATGAGTAGATTTCATGAAATTAGCTACAATTTACATTAAAATAGAGGGCCTAAATATAAATAAGGATGATCTATATAAAAACATAAAAAAGCAGTCTAGAAAAAAAGGTAATTACTTAAAAACCCTATACATGTGCTGTTTTGATTTTTGTGGTGCATTTGTCAATGGAAGTATGTTGAAAAAATACAATAATAACAATCTAAGCCATAATCCTGTTATGTGGAGTCGACCACATGAGTATTTTTCTTCCATGTATTTTTATTTATATTTAAATCTTCAGATAAATTATATAAATTTAAATCTTTTTTCACAATTCCTAATTATGGGAAAGATAATTTTATTATATATTCAATGAATCAATCCTGTGCTTCTAACTCCAAATGCATCTCTTCTTGTTATTTGTCATATGCTAAATAACACATGCATGTAAATTCTATATCATTTCATTGACTGATTGCCTTTGTAATGATCTGAAACATTTCATGCTTAATTATTTTTATTTGCCTTTTCTATTATGGAGAAGTCTCTTCTTCAAACTATGCTATTATCCAAGTCACACCCGGAAGAAAACAAGCTAGCCGCAAAGATTGAGTATGAGTGCAAAATGAGAGGTGCCCAAAGGATGGCGTAAGTTGATATATTTGGTATCTTAATTTCTTTTCTGCTTTGGCAAAATAGTGCCATTTGTCTACATGCACTCGTTATAAGTCAATATGTCATAAGTTCAATTAATTACCGTTTGACATGCATTAGGCTTGTGATGTACAAGTTCATTTGTAAAATCCTTGTATTACCTAACATTCTGATCATTATAAATTGAAACAAGGTTGCATTGAGACACCTTATGCCTTGGTATTTGATCTTAATGATGCTTCATTATGCAAATTGTTATGGAGATGACATATGGATTAGAATAGAATGCTCTATGGGTTTCTATCATTAAAATTTAAAAGAAAATATATATTTCACTGGTGTTGTATGATCCTTTTCCAGATATAGAAAATGTAATGTGATTCTGGTAGATGATGTTATTGGTCCTTTAGTTGTGGGCCTTCATTGGCACCATGTTGACCTTTCTTGGAATGCCAATCCTAACCGTGGTTTCAAATGTTGACATATGTCAAAATGTTGGTGATATGTGTTGGATTCCTTGTTGGTTAGTGCACCTTTGTTAGCCATATATGCTAGCAAAGTTGTACCATGTGAATCAACATTGCCTTTTGTTTGTTTGTTGGTTGTGTATGTCAATTGGCATTTGCAAATGTCAAATCGACATTTGTTCTCTGCCTTGATCTATAAATGGTTTCCTTCTACAAGTCATTTTCAATCATCAATTCCTCCTCTTCCTCTTTTTGGTATTCCTTGGTGCTCACAATAGATGTTGCTTATCAAGGACCATTGTAGTCATCAAAAAGCCATTGAAGTTGCCTCTCATTGTTGATCTACTATTGGTATTGGTCTAATGTTTTTATATTTTTTCCACTTATTTTATGTGAAATTAGATATAGGAGTGGGAAAGCATGTGTTATTCACTAATGAGGGAATTAGTACATATATAAGGTTTAGTGATATCTTAAGTTAAATGATATCCACTTAACAACTAGAAAACATTAATAGGACTAACACTAATATAACAGCCACTCTTCTTCAAATTGAAACATATATATCAACCTTGCTCAACTTGATATAAATAACTCCAACAATTGTAACACTTAGACTTTTGGTGAAGATATTTGTCAATTGCTTGAAAGATTGGTATTTAGAGAAGAAATAGTCTCTCTCATGATCATTTCTCTAGTATAATGACAATCCACCTTGATGTGCTTCATTTGCTTGTAAAACATGATTTTATTTGCTATCAAAATAGTGGTTGATTGTCATAATGCATAACCATTTATGTCTTTACATTGCATAACCATTTATGTCTTTACATTGAACTCTAGCTTGATCACAAGTTGCATCATTTTGCAAGTTGTTTGAGCTATAAATTGATACTCAGTTTTATCATTAGATTTAGATAGAATATTCTGATTTTTACTTCCACGTATGTGCAAAAATATGGACTTCTATCAAAGAATTCAACTTTGGTTTTGTGTTGGACTTCAATGAGGTTAAAAAATGATATGTGTCAGAAAAACTTTGACATATTGGTGAATGTTGATGGAAACACTAGAAAGAAAAATGTCTTCTAACAGCCTATTTGTGTACTTAGAATTTGAATTCCGTAGAATTTGAATTCTATAGAATCTGACGGAAAGAATTCGAAATCCAAGTATTTGTGCACATTCCGGAATTTGATGTAAATTGAAATTTAGGTGTTTGTGTATATAACAGAATTGATTTTTAATGAAGTAACAAATTAAAGTAATTAGTGAAAATGTAATTAACCAAAAAATAAGTTAAAAGGATAAGATTAAGTTAATTAAATGAAATTATAACTTAGATAAAACATAAAAATATCTAAGTTAAAAGAAAAAATTAAATCGAATTGTAACTTTCATGTATAGGAATATCAAAGTTAAAAGAAAGGTTTTTGAATGAAGTTGCAACTTAGATAAAAAATTTAAGAATATCTAAGTTGAAATACAACTCAATTAAATGGTTACTTAGAGAAATCTTATAAATAGGACTACAACAATGACATGTGGAACTCAAAAAATAATTATTATATTTAAGATATTTTGAAAAATCTAAAAGTATTTTAAGAAAATGTTAATTTTAGTACTTATAGTAATTTTTCCTATGTTTGAAAATGTTATATTGAGTTTGTATAACATTTTGCCCCCATTTGAATTACGTTGTTTTATTTTGCTTTTTTACTTTTGATTTTGGCATTATTTTCTTTATGAATCATATATTTAATCTTGTTAATTGATATATCAAAATTAAATTTGATTTGTTATTTTGAGCATTCATAATAAAAATACCATGAATGTCTACGAAAAAATGAATTTAAGTATTTTTATAATTGAAAAAAAAATGTCAATGTAGATATTCACATCTTTTGATATGAGTACTTAATTAAAAATAACCTATTAAATTTATTTTCAAAATGTTATCTTATCTTTTAATGAATCATAATGTTACATCTTACGTCGTCATTTTTGGTTTTATGAAAATCTATTTTCATCGTAGATAATCATAACAATTTTATAATAAGTGTTTAAAACAATATATTAAATTTGATTTGTTTATATCATTTGTTAAAACTAGATATGCATATTTAACTCCTTATTTAATTAAAACTAGGTGAAACTTACAAATGAAGCTAAAAAGAAAAAAATAGGTTAAAAAATATATAATAATAATATTAAAATATATATATAGAGGAGGCGTTACGAGTGAACTGAAATATTTCTTCGGTTCGATTGAAATTAAAATAAAAAAAAGTCTCTTTCATTCGGGTTAACCGAATCTTTAAAATAAATAAATAAATAAAATATTCGGAAAATTGAATTTTGACCTTTTAAGTTGGGAATTCATTTTCCCAACCTTTACACTTGATTGAAATTCAATTTCTCAAGGAATTTGAATTCCAAAATGCATAAACATCTCATCACTTAGAATTTGACGAAAAAAATTTTCAATTCTGTCAGATTCCGAGTGCACAAATCCCACCTAAATAAAATTATCATGTGAACATTAGTTTCAATGTTGTGTCAGCAAATTTAAAAAATGATAAGTGTTGGAGAGATTTTGCTAACATGTGTTGATTTTTGATTCCATACTTTCTATCTCTACCATCTCAACATACCTAGAATTTGAATAAAACTTGGTCTGCAAGTGGTTGTTCTTGTTCTAAACTACTTTGGGTGCATATGTCACAGAATGTTCTTGTCCTTTCCAAGAATGTGTTTCATATATGCTAAGATGTGAAGAGTTCCCTTTTAATGAACTTCTTTGGGTGCATGCATAAACTAATTAAGCAAATTGACAATATACGAGATGTCTATTTATGAAACTATGAAGTAAATTAATTTCTTAATCAACTTTTTGAATTTCCTTGGATCCTCGAGCAACTCTGAAGAACTATTGTAGAATGCTGGAGTATATTCTATGGGAGTATTCTCAAGTTTGTATATCAAGAAATGTGTCTATTGAAGTATGTTCAAGACATATTTTCGATGTGACAGTGCCATCCTTCTCTAAAAATAGCCTAACTTGAATCCCAAGAAATATTTAGGCCTTCCTATATCTTGACAAAATGGGCTTGAAGGCATTTCATATTTTTCTCAAGATTTGCTAAGTCATTGTTTGTCAATAATATGTTGCCAACATACATGAGTATAACACATCTTCCATCAGTCTTCTTATAGAAAACAAAGTGATCTACATATTTTGAAGCCACCCTTCAATGTAACTTGGTTGAATTTTTCAAACTAGGCCTTTAGATGTTTAAGCCCATAAATATCCTTCCTAAGCAAGCAAATTCAATTCTAGTAACGTAGCCTAGAAGTTCCATGAGTGAAGTGCTTTGTCAAGTCTCAATATTAGAAAGATATCCTTGACATCTAATTGAGATGTTTCTTGTGACTGATTCATTGCAATTGGGAGAACATGAATGGAATTGAGTTATGCCACCAAAGAAAATGTTTCTATATAGTCTATTCCATATGTCTATATAAATCTATAGTCAAGCAAGCATAGTAACAATCCATTGAGGCATTATGTTTGTGCTTTACAATGTATATACATTTGTTTGGTACTATACTTGCTTCTTTAAGATAGATCACTGTTTTCTATTGCCACATGATGTTAATGCTTTTATTTTCTCATCCATGATAGCTTTCAAATGTTGTCTTTGAAGTGCTTCTTGGTATTCCCTAGGGATAAACTCAAAAGGAATGGACATAATAAAACTGGGAAAGGATGAGTTAATGGTTTTCATAAGAAACAAAATGGAAAATGAGATGATATGTGCATTGTTATGTGCTCTTTCATTGCATAATAGGTAGGTCAAGTGTAGCATTAGCTTGATCCATAGACTAGTTAGTGGGTGGCTCTACTAGAGGTGGAAGATTTCACGATCAACGACAATACAATTGCAATGGAAGTTGTGTATTGTTTTCCACACCTTGGTTGTATCCAACTATGGTAGATGGATCAATAAGAGATGATAATAGATGGTCCATGGTCTCTGAGTTGACCCATAGACAAGTTAGTAGGTGGTTTTATCAGAGCTAGTGAGGATCTTGCTATTGATGATGATACAACTGCAATAATGTGTATTATTTTTCACACTTTGGTCACCAACCATTGCAAGGGGATAAATAGGAGATGGTAATGGATGGTTCACATTCTTTGAATTAGATGTCCCAAATATGGTTGAGATTTGAAGAAAGTAACATTAGTAGACAATATTTTTTAGATGGTGGATGAAAATGTTGATATCCTCATTGAGTGTGACAAAACCCAACAAAGACACACTTCATTGATTTAGGGATGGCTTGTTAAGACTTGGGAACATGTTTTGAACAAAGGTGAAAAAACAGAAAACCTAAGGTGATAGTAAGAATAACACCACATTAGGGTGCAAAGGTATAAAAGTCATCTTATTTATGAGGTAGGACATATTCAAGACAGAATCAAACTACAAATATCGATGTATCTTTGTTTGCAATATAATGGTATGGAACTGATATGTGTGAAAAGACTCCTAAGTTTATGATCCAAGAACTTTCTCTAGAGGCTAATAAGACACTTGACCTGTAGAAGCTTGTAAGACAAGTTGTAGATTTTGCACTATTAGTGGCTTGTAGTTGAAGAAACTACTCACAATTAACTTGAGAACTACTCAATTGGTGGTGTTGGTGTTGACTTAGTTGTTTCGTATGCCCACCATGAAAATTCTCTCAACACTTCTCTAGTCAATGTCTAACTTTTCCACAATACTGACATTGTAGAAGAGATCCTTTAGAGTGGCCACCGCCAATACCACTTTGGCCATGACTGCATAGAGCTGGAGGGACCTTAGCCATATGATTAGTGACACTGTTAGTAGATATCGTAACACTAAAGATTGTGGAGAATGTAGTTTGAAGGTTAGGAACTATATCACCAACAGGAATTTATTTTGTTTTGAGCTAAAATATATGGATTGAGGTTATAAGGTAAGTGACAATTGCATGTATATCATAATACTCACATAGCTTGGTCATATGAATTGTTAGTGGTTAATGGGCATCAAGCTTGTCAATCCGAGCACAAAAGACAGTAGAGTGGTTTGGAACTGATCTCCCTCCCTATTGATCTATGAAAATCTGCTCATAGATCTCAAACACCCTGATATTGTTTGTCTCATTTTCATAAGTGTTCTTTAAAAGTGTCCCAGATCTTCTTCATTGAACAAAATATCTAACACTCCTAATAATCGAGGACTTCATAGTGTTAGTCAACCATGATTCAATTACAGCATCATCAACATATCAGTCATTGTACATGACATCCTTTACATCTGGAGAGGATGTTGGTGCATCAACTTATAATTTGCAGCAATAAAGGTTTCAAAGCCGAGTCCATGGTAGGCAGCCCTTTGAATTCATTTTTTCTGTCATTCCATTGATATTTTTGAGGAAGTTGTCACCATAGGCCATTTGTACTACTGATTTGACTCTAGGTCCAAATGCCATCAATCAAGCTTTTATCTAATGAAGAAATGTAGCCAAAAGTTTGCACACAACCTCCTGGATCCAATATTCGATCATGTGGGTAAAATGAGAATCACACACACAAAAGTGGAATATGATAGGTGGCTGCCTAGATCATAGGATAATCAGAAGCTTGGTAACCTACACTACTGATTACCCACCAATAGGTAGAGTGGAAGAAGCCACCCAAGGCTGGGGACACAGGTTTAGGGTTTGGGTGTGTTGATAGGTGGTGTATGAAAAATTTGCTGATTTAGTTGTTGGAGAATATCGTGCTACATTAATAATCCCTCAACTAAAGCTTGTTCTTGAACATGAACAGATGAAATATTTTCACAAAATCATGGTAGTCCTCCCTTGTAGCTTTGTCAACACTACTATCCTTTTATTATATAAAAATTGCACAACCATTTTGTCTGCATTGTTGACCATTCACTAAGGAGTTTGGGGCATTGTTGTCAATACCCCTAGCTACTTATGTTAATACCTCCTTACTCAATTAAAGCTTGTTCTTAGGCTTGAACGGAGGAAACATTTTCATAAAATCATAGTAGTCCTCCCAAGTAGCATTGTCAACACTACCATACTCATTGTATCAAAAGTTGCACCCCCACTTTACTTGCATTGTTGGTCACTAAGGAGTTTGGGGCATTGTTGACACTATGCCTAGTTTCTTGGGAACATAGGAGTGGAGTAGCTAGGGCTCCTCCATGTCACTCCTTAAGTTAGGAAACATGAAGCACTAGGTAGATCTTCACATCATTTGGGAGCTCTAAACATGGTAGATTCTTCCATTTCAAGGGCATATATGTGGCAATGGTGATGTTGTGCTGACATGCCATTGTTGGAGTGAGGATGGGGGCCAATGATACTTATACTCGTAAGAGGAAATATTCTTTTTACTGGTATGGGGGATGAGGGGAGGGAGTGGATGAAGGGGGAAGATTGATTACTCTCATCACATATATGGATTTAAGTTCCATGCTAAAATGTACATTACACATGAGCTATCTGGCCTTGTTTGTCTCTCCAAGGTTGATAAATTTTTTTTGTCCATACCATGCCAATTAATTTAATTTCCTTTTCGCATGGTTGGTTGTTCATTTTTTGCAAGTATGTATTCTTAATTTAAGACATTTTTCTTTTGTCATTGTTTATACTATTTTTCTCATTTATTGCTATTAACTGTGGTTCCTGATGTACATATACTTTATCTATTGACATCCAGGTTCAATCCTGTTGTTGGTGGTGGAATAAATGGAAGTGTCATACACTATTCTCGTAATGATCAGAAAGTAAAAGATGTCATATCTTTCTTTCTTTCGTTAAGCAATAATTTTACTTATTTAGACATTGGTTTGCTATTTTCAACGCAATAATTTTACTTATTTAGACATTGGTTTGCTATTTTCAACAGATCAATGATGGGGAGCTTGTATTAATGGATGTAGGGTGTGAGTTTAATGGTTATCTTAGTGACCTAACACGGACTTGGCCACCATGTGGTACTTTCTCTTCTACTCAGGTCAATGCATCCTATCTTCTTTGTCAAGGATCTTTCATGGTTCCATGTAGGTTTCTTTTTTACTGTCATTGTTTGAAGTAAATCACAAGAATTAAAAGGATTAGTAAGGATAATTTATAATTCAATAGAATAGAACCACTAAGGTGTTATGATAATCCATGTAATTGGATCATATTGTTTAGTGGTTTGGGAGATGGTGGGAATCATTGCTTGAAATAAATGTTGTATGGGGAGGATTAAATAATAAATGTCGTAATTACAAGAGACTTATGTAGTAAATCCATGAGATGAAATAAAAGGATTGACGAGGTTCTTATTTGAGATCGTAGAGGAGTTAGCCACCCACATTTTTTCCACCTCTGCCCCTTGCTACTTTGAATTGTCAATGAGTTGTTCAACTATGTGATTGTGAGAAGTCAGCTGAAGCTTGCATTACTAGGTGCTTTGATTGTTGTGATATCTCAGAAGTCACTACAGTAGGGAAGTCATGAAGTTCTCAATAACCTTCTCAAGTAGTGTGATTGACTATGTGCACTTCAAGAATTGGTTAATTTGGTAACAGATCCTAGGTGTGATCTAGAAAGTCATGCAAGCTCTATGGACATTGATGAAGCTCGTGAATTGATGTTGAAGGTGGTACATGAGTAGTGGAAAGAGGCTCTAGATAATAGGCATGTGTTGAAGAAAATGTTGGATACTTTTGAGATTGATGTCAATCGAGAAGAATTCAAAGTAGTTAAGAGTTCACAACTGTAATGATAAAAGAGTATCAAAAGAGTGTAGAAATATGGAGGGATTGCTTCCTTGCTTGTTCTTGCAACTAATTTTTTTGGTAGATGATAATTCGATAGGGTGATTAAGGTAGGAAACTTTACAGTTTCTACAGTGTGGTTGAGGTAGAAAATTTTTTAGCACAACCATTAAAAATTGACCTTTTTGTGGTTTTTTTTTTAATGCTAGATTTCTTCCACCACTTTTTATTTAACCGTTGGATAGCTATGCATGTCTTAGAAGAACATCAAAACAGGATGCAAACTCAAAAGAATAGAGAATGTAATGGATCTTTATATAGATCTTAAAGTTAGGGTTTCTTGTAGGTTTAGTTTCATATTACTTGTTATCATGGAATAAAATATAATAAGCTTATAAAAGTACTTGGACTAAGTAATTGTCACATATAAAATGTCAATTAGACAGAGATAAAGTAGTCGTATACATGAGGAAAGAAGGATTTCAACTACTTTATTATAATGATTTCAACATAATGTGAGGGCCTTAATTGCTTCCTTGACCTCTGTTCCTTTTTGGTTTGCATAACAGTCTCTTTGTAAAATTAATTGCTCTTCTCTGTTCACCATGTCAAATAAGTAGTCAATGTTCTTGCCACTATTATTAACAGAAATAAACTCTAAGAATCTTTGACTCTATTTCCCTTTGCCAATGATATGGAATATCCTCAACCTCTTGCTTTAAGATATTTCTAAATTGCTCATCTCTCTTGTTCCTCTTACTCTTTGTCTTTGTATCTTTCAATAATTGTCTTGTCTGATTTTTGACGATGGCAAGATATGAAGGATACTTTGTGACATTGTTTAGGCTTGTAACCACTAATTAGATGTTTCAATCTAGACACCCTACCTCCTCCCATTTTCTTCCTACATTATCTGTATTTTTTCTTCCTGTTGTTATCAATTGAAAATTCATAAAGCCAACCAATATCTTTATTTCTACCAAGTTCTTGCTCACAGTCACTCATAATATTTTGATTAGATTCACTTGACATCTTCATTTCATTCAATAAATAAAGCAAAAATAGAAATTTCAGGAAAAATACAGTTATATTACCAAAAATCTATTTAGTGTAAATCATTAAAAACCTGAAATTTATCATTATTCTACAAATCTCTTTAAGATTTGTTGATTTCATTCTTAAAATCTGTGAAATCTTGAATATTCACACAAAATCATAGAAAAATAAAAATACGAAAATTGTAAAAAATTACAAAATCTAACATACAATTATAAGATAAGAGAGTGAGATGAGAAATTACCTCAAAATAGAGTTGTAGATGGGGAAAATGTGTACTTGGTGAAAAACACCTTCAAATGGTAGATCTAGGCAGGATCAAATTGTTTTCCACTAGACTTATCAATATTGAAGCTTAGATGGGGGAGATGAGAATGTTTTTGGGTCAAACAATTCATCAAACCGGATCGTGACTTTGACTTGAAAATTGATTGAAACGTTAAACTAGTGTAAGTATGGGCCAATTTCATTTTGGTAAAATGAATTACCCATTTGAGAATGCAGATTCCAAATCTAGATACCATCCAATTTGAATCCTTACCCCTTTCCTTTGTTCAGCATTGGAATGACCCTCACTCCCTCACTCTTGTCTTAATTTCTTGCAATGATGGATCAATGTGATATCACCCAAAAGGGTTCTCACAGGCTTTTTTAGTCATGGGTTTAATACCAAGTTACAAGGAGGCAAGATGATCAACCCATGGACACCGCAACTCTCTTTTTCCTGTGTTGCAGGATCCTCCCTTCTCTGTTAGGGAGCTGGATGGTGGATAGGACAACATTCAGATTTTTTTGTTGGAGACAGTGAAGGCAAACATAGAGAGAACAAGCTTTTCCACCATTACCACAGCCAATAAAGACAATGACGATGATGATAACAACAATAACAATGACTTAGATATACTTTGGTCTACATTGTGTATCTATTTTTTAGTTCTTTTAGAAGGGATAATCTTATCTATTACAATATCTTAGAATTGAAAAATAGAGGCATTATACCTGTGAAATACCTGTATTTGTACTTGTATCTTTGATAATGTCTAACCATCCAACTGGAACCCATACCTTCCATGATCCATGTATCTGTGTAAGATTATGAGAGCTTGTTTGTTTAAGGGGATTAAAAACACTTAATACGAGTTTCATTGTATTCTGTGTAAGAATATTGGTCTACTATATATTTACCCATATTTATTAATTTTCACTTGGCAATGCTTTTTCGTTATGCTACAATCAGAAGGAAATCTCATTGTATCTAACCTGAATGTTGTGCTGAGTTTCAGGAATTGTTGTATAGTCTGATCCTAGAGACCAACAAAGAATGTATCAAGCTGTGCAAACCAGGTGTGAGCATTCAAAACATACACCAGTATTCGGTATGTCTCTAACGGCCAAATTTTTTAGAAAATTTTCATGCTGATGTACAATCTTGTTCTTTAATTTTTTCATTGAGAAAGTTATTGGAATTTTTATGCTACAAATTCTAGTTCAAACTTTGGAGCATATTGACTTTTATCTTAATTGCATCATTAATAAATAAAGAGTATGTTTGTTCATATACCAACCAGATCAAATTTCTTTATCCAATTCATATGCCCTGGTTTGGCTGAACAATCCTGATTTTTAAGGGAATGTATTGTTGATCTAGATGATTTCTTTTTGTTTGTGTCGTTTAGTTTGAAATCTAGTTCCTCCTGGTTCATGACTCTCATCCTTTTACATCACCATGGATTTAGAGTTATACATTATATATCTCTTTGTGAACTGTTCTGACTGCCTATTTCTTTTGGGTGACAACCTTCTCATTTCTAAATCCAAATTCCTAGGTTATAGTTTTTGAAAAAATGTTAAATTTATTCTCATTAGCTAATAATAAGAAGCATCATAAGAAGATTACAACCAGAATGTTTGAAAAAGGAAAAAAATTACAAATCAAGCCTCCAGCTATGCTGATCCAATCTTTAGACAAAGAATTGATGGTGTGAACCACTATCCAATTGTGGGCTTTTTCCTTGGAAAAATGCACTCATTGTGCATGATCCAGATGGACCACATTTACATGCTTTTGTAGGCCTCTTATTTGCTGATTTTCACTCCATTTGGCTTTTAGGGGGGGGGGGGGGGGGGGTGAGGGGTGTTATGTACTTGGGAAACCTTGGGAAAATAAATGAAGGGAAAATGTTTCTCAAGGTTGACCCATTTGTACACATATGAAACCTTGAGAAATGATTTCCCAAGGTTTTTGACATATAAATAAGACAATGGGAGATGAATTCTAGATCCCTCCTCTCAGTAAGGTCGGGAGAAGTTTGAAATCTAAACCTCGATTCATCACCCAATCCCCCTAAACCCTTCACTTGATCTATTGTCGTCACTCTCAATTGCATGAGAAATCGATTGCATCTACCACTCCCAATCCATCATCATCACTCCTCACTTGCATGAACCTTTGATTGCGTTTGCTACTCTCAATTCATTGCAATCACTCCTCACTCTTGTGAACCCCCCATCGTGCTTCTGTAGTTGTCTCACCCAATCTATCGTTGTCGCTCTTGATTGCCCAACCATTATTTTGGTTCGATCACATCTATTGATCCTGCTAAAACTGATGTTGCTCTTGATTGCCTAGCAATTCTCGTCATTTCCTTTCCTGATGGAAGTTGTGCACAAACACCCCTTTAATTGCATGTTGATCCTTTTTCAAAAATCTAGGAAATTTTCAAATGTTGTTTGACTGATTTGGATATATTCCTTTTCTCCCTTTCTCTCCAATCTTTTCTGTAGTTGTCATTAGTGGGAATTGGTGTCTGGTGTTAGAAGTACTAAGTTGGTTCACAAAGGGATGTTGTCGAATAGAGGTAGGCGACAAGGGATTTGGTCGAAGCTGAATCAATGTCTAAGGTACTTGGGTTACAAATATTGGGTGGTGAAGTGCTGGAATTTTTCATGTTGTCATTGATATAGACTCAGCCACAGGGTAGATGTTGGGAAACTCTGGCATGTTCCAATTGTGTGTGTGTGACTTTGATGTTGCCCACAATCTATAGGGTGCATCTCAGTAGAAGGGTGGTGGAAGTAGCTAGACATAATGCATCAGTCAGAGGGAAGGACATCATATGGATTGAAGAAAGAAGGTTTCTTTTTTTAAGTAGACATTTAATTGGGTGATTTTTGGAAAAATGACAAATTAAAAATAAACAAATATGCACATAAGGTGTTTACCTATATATAAACAATATAGTAATTAAATTAGTTGAACAAAAATGTTATATGAGAATATTTATGAAGTACAACATTGATTCACTGAAATGAAAGCATGAATACATCACATAAATGAAAACTATTTTGGCACTTTCAAAAACCAGAAGAGGAATTCTTTTAAAAAATTCAATTACGGAATCATAGATAAAGATCTATATGAAAAACAATAAAATGACTGATGACCTATGTTGGAACTTGGAAGTTTCCATTTATGGCTGCATGACAGCTCCAAAATTTCTTTTTGAAATTGGAGATGAAAGAAGAAACCCTAGGAAAGAAATAAATACATGATTCATATAAATGTACTCATCACATAAAATTTAAATCATCATACATTACTAAAGCACAAGTTACTAAACTAAAAAACATAAATACGATTTTACAATGCTCCAAAATATTGAAACCGGAAACCATACCCATGATAGTAATATAACAAATTTAAACTTCAATATGCAACCCAAAGTTAAGTTCAAAATTCAAATTCACTTGGAATCTTCATTGAACTTTGTCATGCATGCTCTTCCTCGGTTTCATCGTATGGGGTGAAGGCTCTTCATCAATACAATCTACATTTAGTGCTTTTGCTTTAGAAATTGATGCATCTAATCTATTGCTTCTTTCAAAACAATAAGTAATTTTGATGAACTTAATCACTTATAAAAACAGAAGTTCCTTATACCATCGCAAATGCACTCCAATTATGTTTAAACCTGAAGATGTACAAGTCAAAGTCAAAATCCTAAGCATCATCTTTTCCAAGTTGGGTGTTTGAATCCCATGATTCTCCTACCAGGCAACTACAATTGAAGAAAAAAAATTATCTTAAAGATGAAATAGAAATACATAACTTCAAAGACTCGTCAAGACTTACAGTCATATTCTTTCCATATGGCCTTCCTTTCTTATGGTTGCTGACTTACTGAGTTCTACATTCATAATGCGATCACATGTGTCATCATCTTCCAAGAAAGTCTCCACATCTCGACAATTACTTTCATTACTAATGCCATGTCTTCTTGTTTTATTTCATTGTTTTAAAATAATATGGATTAAAGTAATACATAGCTGCATGTAAAGGATGAAGTATGGAGGTGTGCCAATGTCGTTATTGACAAAGTGTCTTAAGGTATTCTTTTACCTCCTATAGAATCACTACCCTATAACAAGTCAGCATCCACATAAATAGTTAGAATCACAACCATTTGTGGTTCTCTTGTAAAATTCTAATATATAGAGGGAAAAGAGGGAATGAAGGCTTAACATCCATATATATAGAAGTATACAATGACATGTGGATCTATGGATACTACCAAGATCTATTTACTCATTTATTTAATAGATCTATAATAATGTTTACTATTAACTCAAATAATTAGATAATAACATTTCTTTAAATATGGAATATCAAAGTAGTTGGGGAAAATTTTGGATGATTACATAAACCTTGTCTGTGTTAATTTGTTTGTTAATTGACCTTTTAGAGGTACAAGATGTTGAAATGTACCCAAGAGTATCTGGAGATATCAAACAAAAGATATTTATTTATGAAGGTAATGTCAAAACTTGAAAATTATACAAAACCGCCAAGTGTAAGAATGAGCTGCAAACATACAATCTTTTAAATAGCCACCTGGTCATCAAGGCACGCTGATGTAGCCATGTCTGTATCCATCTTAGAGTCATGTACGGAAGATCACTTGATGACTAGAACTGAACATTGTCTTTCACTTAGAGGCTATAACATCATTTCAACATTCTTTACATGCCAAATGATATATGAAACAGATTGTGGTAGCAACTTCCACACCCTTTTTTCTTTTAGTCCTCTGGACCTTTTTCATATCCTGAAAACTCTGAAAAGACTTAATAGAACTTCTATCAATACCTGCTGCACAACTCACTAAGGATTGATATATTGATAGTATAACAGTGATGCAAAAGGTCCTCGTATAGAAAAAAGGAAAAATCTATTAATCATAAAGAAATTGTGCTACTTTAAAACCCTTCCATGAAACATTTGCCGTGCCATACCACCAGTGGTTTCCACATTTGGTCTTTCCTTATTCCATAATTGCTCAATGGGAAAACTTTTCTGAATTCAAAACCCAATAGAATTAACCATTTTTGAAAAAATATTGATATTTCTATGGTCAGCTAAGCTCCATGACTGGAAAGCACCATAATACTCTGTTAATTAGAAAACATGTCCATTGTTTTTTATGACTTTTATGGGGTTAAATTTAATGACTCTGTAAATGACTTTGCTTCAGAATATGTGATTTCATATGTTTTATGTTTTTTTGTTTAAGTTCATATGAGGTGATGTTTATTTTGTTGTTTTGTTTTGTACCAGGAAAAATCACCTGCTGTTCTGTGTAGATCTGTTTCATTGTCATTAATAAAATAATTTAGCTAACTGTTTAAAATAGCATCCATTTCATATAATAATTGAATTAATTCTAATGTGGGTTCTTCTTCTGAAATTATGTGAATAAAATTATTGTTGACATTAGCTACCTAAGTCAAATCTGAATTTTTATAATAGTAAAGCGAAGAAATGTGAATTATTTAATAAAAAATTATTTTTTAAATATTAAATGTTGCTTTATATTATTACTTTTCCAACTTATCGGTTAACTTTTTCATTCGGGAAAAAGGGTTCAATTACCAATATTTATATTTTTTTAATCATGTTGCAGGTACAAATGTTGCAAAAGGGACTGAAAGACCTTGGCATTTTAAAAGATAAAATTGTTAATTCTTACCACCAGCTGAATCCCACTTCAATAGGTTTGTGTATGGTGATGATTTTATTTCCGGTCTCAACTTCCAACAATTTTAGGTGAAAATGTGTAACCAATTTCAACTGATGGAATTGATCTATATTACTTCATCCAAATCACCTGCAACTCTTTGTTCTGTTAAAAGCTGCAACTGTTTTACTAACAGAACTATCAAATTGTTTTACAGCCAGAACATTATTTGTTTGTTTACTATCTATTCTCATAAAATGATAACACATTGTTTCCGCATGCATGTCACGTGGTTTGATGTTTTCTTGAATATAGCTTTCTTTTGCGGTGATCTATTATTTAGGAATATCAAAATAAAATATTTCCAGGGACAATGGTGAAAACATAAAAACATTTATTTTTACAATGAGTTTGAATTGCCATTTATTAGGTTGATTATGATATTGATTTCATTTCATATCTAAATTTCTAGCAGTGCTAGAAGGAAAAAATCCAACTGATTGGTAGTCGATGATTTTGATCAGGCTATGACTAAATCACCTGGAATTGTTTTGCTAACAGAACTGTTAAATAGTTCTACAATAAGAATTTATTTATTTACTTGTGGGTAAACGTTAGTGCAATGGTAATGTTGCTCCATTGTAACCTAGAGGGCAGTCACTCCATGTGCAAAGGCCCTACTGGCAATCACATCACAGAGAGGATGATAATCCATTGTAAAAGTCTCTCTGTGGGTTTGAATCCTATGAAACAGTCTCTCCATTTATCTGGCTAACGCTGAATATAATTAAATTCTTCATAGGTCTGACATTGATGGGAGCCTCATACATTGGGGTTGCCCTTTCTACTTACTACCTATGCTAAGAAAATGAAAGATTCATTGGTTTTTTGCATGTAACTTGTAATTTTTTTTGGGTGTTTCCGTTTACAGTTATTTATTATTTAGAATTATCATGTTAAAGATCACCTCGGACTTTGAAATTCACTTATTCTATTTGTTTTTACGGCTGTAGAATCACATAATTGTAGTTACATATTTTACTAAATTTATTTTCATCATACCAGGTCATTATTTAGGAATGGATATTCATGATTCTTCCATTGTGGACAACTATCGTCCATTACAGCCGGGTGTTGTAAGTTTACAGTCTCGTTTAAACTGTTTAGTGCTTGAGTTTGTTATACATGAAAGAATTACTTATTACTTATATACGGTATACCTGATTTATTTTTAATAAATTAGTGACTGGATGTTACATCTATAAATCTTGAAAGGCTAAATGTTGACAATATCCTGGTAGCATTTGCATTAGTGGATTAACTAATACAAGTATTAGCAGTGACTCAACCTCCTAATTTATCTCACTTGAATTTATACTACAATGACCCTTAAGCATGACAGTGACCGACCAAAGCAGACCCAGTGCATTCTTTCAATTCAAACTTGTGGAACAAAAGAGAACCATGGTTAGTTGATTATATTCAAAAGCAATCATCTTGATGCACAATGGTGTCAATCCTGAATTGGAAGACTTGTCTTTCGATTGGAATTAATATCACCAAATTACTTGGTCAAAAACTGAAAAGAAATTACAATAATTTACTTCACTGATACAAGGTAACAACATGTATAAAATTTTAGTATGGACTGGCTCTTTTGCAGCAACAGTTGCTACCATTGGTTGGGATTGAGGCAGCCTATTGCCTGCCATATATTTCAATAATATATAGCTATGTAATATTAGCTTATCTTGTCCTAAACTTTCTTTCCAAAATCCATAATTTTGGTCTTTCGTGAACTCTCATATTTTATTAGCTTCCATTGGCATTTCCACCTAATTGACATGTTCTCTTTATTCATTAGACTGAAGTGTGACATGAAACTGATGTTGAATTTATTGCCTACAAGCAACTTAATAGTTTGTCATACAATAAATATATATAATCTGAATCACAATATAATAATCTTGTTTTCACTGAATTCTCCACCAAGAGTGTTAGGAAAAGTTGATCCTTTTTTGTGGTTTTGATCTTTTACCCATTCCACCACTTTCTCGTTAGGTAGGGCTCTACATGAGCTTATGTTCTGCATGCAATATAATGGTAGTGTTCTTAAGGGATTGCCTTGAGGTGTGGATATGATCAAATTTGTGAAGGTCATGCAAATATGTTGGTCCTTTCCCATTGTTTGGTTGTTTAGAAGGTGATTTCCCTTTGACCTTGCATTAAAGTAAACAAAGGGTATACAATGTGTGTTGGACAAAGAATTGTGCATTGAGTAGCCATCATGAAGCAAATAAAGGGAAGCTCTTCAAGCTTTCTTGACCATCAATTTGCAGTTCATATGGGTGCACTAAAGGAATCCTTAATGGTATCCTGGTCATGATGGGTGGTAACATAATCCCTAGATTTTTTTTCCTCATAAGGATCCTCTTGATAACTCAAATACATTGACCTTCCTCTTCCAAAATCTTTGCACTAGTCCCAAATCTAGATTCTCAAGGCAAATCACTTGAAAATTCTTTGTCCTCATGATAACTAAATGTGTCCTCCAGAATTAGTACTAAATTTCATTTTCCAAACCACAGCTTGAATAGACTTGACGTGGTTGTACATTGCAAGTCCTCTCAAAATGAGGGTAATGATCCAAACATGCGAGCTAGTGGAAACCTACTTTAGCTAATCAACTAAGCAGGGAAAACCTCTTAGTAGTTTATTTCATTGGGACTTACATGGGGCAAAAATCTATGGATTTCAGATTGCAAAAATCTATGGATTTCAGATTGAGAACAGACTCATGCATGTTAAGGTGTGTCATTGGAACCCGAGCATGGCCATTTCTTGTGGCTGGCCTTTACACTCTGCAAACTTGTTGTTTACGTGTTCCTAATCCTTTTTTTTTTTTTTTGGCACTTCCTTTGCAAAATCAAGCCTGTCTACTTTAGTTTGTTGAAGATATGGCATCTTCCAGGGGTTTGACAATTGACTTGAATGCCACCAACCTCTCTCTCTCTCTTGATTATCTTCAAAAGGATAAAAAACGATAAGGTGACTTGTACTAGTTGGTGAAGCCCAACCATCCTTTTGGTGGGTCATTTTATGATTCAATGCCAAGTTGATACAAGCTCAAATGAAAGTGGTTCTGGTAATAATGAAGGAGAGTGTTTTACCCTTAATCAATAGTGAGAAACAACACTAGGTATAAACTTATAGTTGAACATCAAAAATCCTAAAACCTTCTTCATTACTTATGTACAAAGAATAAGTTTACATATATATACAAGAGTTACTGGACCACAATAGACTATGTGATCATGTGGTATACTAATAGAAAGAATACATATAAGTTAACACTCCTCCTCAAGCTGGAGTATATATATCAAACATACTCAGCTTGTTACATAAAATATCAAAATTCTCATTTCCAAGACCTTTGATGAAGACATCCACAAGTTGATCTGAGGAACAGGTGTAAGGAGTTGAGATGACATTTTTCAATACATTATCTTTGACGAAGTGACAATTGACTTCAATGTGTTTTGTCCTCTCGTGGAAAGTGGGGTTGCTAGCAATGTAGATGGTAACTTGACTGTCACAATGCATCGGCATGGGAGTTGGGACATCCACTCCCAACTCATGGAATATGATTTTCAACCAAATCATCTTGGAGGTAGCTTGAGACATGCCCTTGTACTTTACTTTTGCACTTGACTTGGATACAATATTTTACTTCTTGCTGCGTTATGTCATCAGATTTTCTCCCAGATAAGTACAATAGCCTGAGGTGGACTTTCTATCTAATTTATCTCCTACGTACTTAGCATCAGAGTAGGCTTCTACTCATAGGTGTCCATGATTTTTGTAAAGTAGACATTTTCTAGGAGTTTTCTTTAGATAGGCAAAAACTTTGCTTATTGCCAATGAACAACTCTTAGTGCATGCATAAATTAACTTAGGAGATTAGCTGTAAAGGTAATATTTGGTTAGGTGACAGTTAAATATATAAGTTTGCCCACCAAGTGTCGGTATTGTCCTACGTCTTCAAATAGTAGAGATGTATCATCATAAAAGGAATGATTTTACTTTATGAGAGTTGTCGCCGATTTGCATCTTTCAAGACCAGTTTCTTTTAGTATGTCAGATACATATTTTCGCTATAGGAGAGATAGACAATCTTTTGAGTAGGCAAACTCAACTCCTAAGAAGTATTGATGAGTGCCTAGAACCTTCATGGCAAAATGTTGGTTCAAAAACTGTTTTATATCATTGATTCCTTGTTGATCATCATTAGTGAGTAACATATCATCAACATAGATTGCGATAATAATAGTTCCATGAGAAATCTTTTTAATGAACATAGAGTGATCAACACTGTAGCTTGCAAAACCAGCACTTCGCATAATGGTGCTAAGCTTAGCAAACCAAGCCTTAAGGTTTTGCTTAAGGTCATAAAAGGCTTTGTTCAACCTACATACACATGACTCCTCTTGAGTAACATAGTTGGGAGGTTACTTCCATGAAGACCTATTCTTCCAGGTTGTCATATAAAAAAATATTCTTGATATCAAGTTGACAAATTGACCAAGAGTGATGAACAACAAGAGGGAGGAGAACACAAATGGAGTCCAACCAAGCAACGAAAGAGGTCTTTGAATAGTCAATACCATATTCCTAAGAGAGCCTGCTAGCCACGAGATGAGCTTTATATTTATCAATGAAGCCATTAGGATGATGCTTGATGATGAAGACTCATCGGCATGATATGATGTTAACATCAACAGGGTAGAAAACAAGATCCCAAGTATCATGAGAATGAAGGGTTGTCATCTCCTCATCCATAGCTGCTTTCCAATGTGCAATTTGGAGTGTCTGATGATAATCCTAAGGAATTGACTTTATAGAAAGGGACAAGACAAAACTATGAAAAGTGGAATTAATGTTAGCATAGGAAAGAACATTAGATAAGGAATGTTTAGTACAAGTGTGGGTGCCCTTGCGATGTGCAATGGAGTGATCATTAGAGGTAGTGGTGGAGTGGACGTTGTAGTTGGAATCAAAGGATGGAGGTAGGGCATTTGTAGCATGTTGTGGTTGAGTGTAAACCTATAGGGGAGGACTAGTAGGTGGCACTAGAGGATCTGCTGACACAACACTTGGAACACCACTAGTAGGAAGAGGACAAGGAACAAGAGTGTCAAAATTGTTACCAAAGGTAGGAATTGTGTTAGGATGGTAAAAATTAGACTCCAAAAAAGTAACATTCATAGATGTGTAGTATTTGCAAGTAGGAGGATGGTAAAGACGATAACCTTTTTGGAAACGAGGATTCTCAACAAATAGACATTTGAAGGTGTGAGGAGAGAGTTTGTCAAAACTAGGGAAAATGTCTTAAATAAATGCAACACACCTGAAGACCTTAGGAGGCAAGAGAAATAAGTCCTTGTTTGGGTAGAGATGACTAAAGGGGACAACACCACCTAAGGGGGAAGAGGGCATCTTGTTGTCTAGGTAGACAACGGTAAGAATGACATCAAAGTAGAGAAATTTAAGGACATAAGCATGTAGTAGGAGAGTATGAGCAACATTAAGAATGTGCTGATGTTTTTACTCGATAACCCCATTCTACACAGAAGTGTGAGGACATGTGGTTTGGTGAATGATGCCACAAGAGGAATAAAGAAGCTAAAAATCACATTGCATAAACTCCAATGCATTTTTGATACGTAAAATTTTGAGACAAATATCAAATTGATTTTTGATTTCAGCTAAGAAGGTTTGAAGTATAGCAATAATATGACAACAATTTTTAAACAAGTTAACCTAAAAAACACGAGAGTAGTTATTAACAAATATAATATAATAATGATGACCACTAATAGACTCAATATGACTAGGATCCTAAATATCACAATGAAGTAAATCAAACAAATTTGAGGTTGTTGACAGACTTAACCGTTTAAAAGTAGCACAAGTGTGTTAAGTTGACATGACTCACATTGAAAGGGAGACATGAAGGTTCATGGAAGAGCTTGACATAACTTGTCTCAAGACAGATGACCTAAATGATAGTGCTAGAGGATGGAGGACTTCTCACACATCACACAGGCAACCAAACCTAGAGAGATGCGATCACTAGCTAGAATGTAGACGTCGTCATTATGCTTATGTCCTAAACCAATCCTTCGACCTATCTACAAGTCTTGAAAAGTATAATGGAAAGGGAAAAATGTTACAAAACAAGATAATTGTTTAGTGATAGTATTGATGGATAAAAGATTAAAGGAGAAATCAGGGACATATAGGACGTTGTGTAACTATATCTAAGAGGAGGTCTGGACCTCTCCCTTACCAGATATAGGGTAGGATCAGTCATCAGCAATGGTTAACATAGATTGGTCAGAGAGGTGAGATAACCGGTTAAAAAAGGGTAAAATACCTAATATGTAGGAAGAGACTCCATAGTCAATTACCCAAGGATCACCACCTAAGGTAAGAAGGGTAGTGCTATGGGTAGTACCTATGTGCGAAGAAGAGACGTGAGCACTCATGGTGACGAAGTTTGATTGTTGGAATTGAAGGAGACGATCATAATTTACTTGTGATATGGTAATAATGAGTCCTCCTGATGTATTAGCAGTTGGGGGGGGGCAGCATTGGCAGACTCTCTATACTAGCGTTAGCTATTGTTGAAAGTTTCTCTCATTTGTCATAACATTTCTTTAATCTGTGGCCAAAGTAACCACATCATTGGCATTTGGAGTGTTGTCGATCACCTCTACGTCTAGAGCACTCCTTTCCCCAACCATTGGAAGCAACAAGAGTAGGGTGAGAGTTGGGGGAAGCGTTGGAGGAAGGGGTGGAGATACATAGGGCTTTGCAGAAGGTCTTCTCTAAGTTAGGCATGAACTCAGCGCCAAAGACAAATCCATGGATTTGAGAAGCAACCTCAAGGTTAACATTGACAAGAAAATTAGCAATTGCAAGCTTTTCATGGTATCAATGAAAAGTAGCTAAATTTGTGGTGGGAGGTTGATAACAATTGAGTTCGTTCAGTAATCCACGAAGAACATTGTAAAGTTCCTAGCATGTTCAGTCACCTTGCTTTAGACTAAAAATTTGTTCATAAACTTGAAAAACTTTTAAGATATTTTTGTCATGACCATAGATTTTTCGTAAACTATCCTAGATTTTCTTTGCAGGGTATAACATGACCAATCCTTGTACAATAGAGGGTTCCATGTTGGAAAGCATCCAAGAGGCAATCATGACATCATTAGCCTTCCAATCTTTGTAAGTATCATCTTTGATATTTGGTGGAGGGTTGCAAAGATGATCTTCTCGATGGTAACTATTAAAGATGGTTTCAAAACTTTAAGCCCATAAAAAATAGTTTGAGTCTTTAAGCTTCTTTGAAATGCCTTGGAAGTTCTTACTCAACAAGTCTCTGGAAGTCATAAACAACTTGACAGCAAGCTCTTGCAAATCTTTGTTCATAGGTGCAAGTCATAGGCTGCCAACAGTCAAAGAGAGAAACTGATGGTTGACAAAGATATTTGTAGAAAAGGGAATGCTGGCTCCATAGGAAACATTGCTCGATAATGGGCAAACAAATGCACGAGCTTGCGGGAATCACAAGCTATAGCATAGTTAGGAACCGATGATGCTTGTTCGATCAGTTGGGAACCAGAGAGGAGCAAGGGATCTCTGAGATGTTTGGCTATCTCAAAGATGTACGGTTGTATAGCAGACGAGTGGCTAACATTAGTGAACAAACTAGATTGAAGGATGCACTCGTGGTTGTAATGGATAGCACACTCGACCGCATAGGAGGACAACATGCTCGAACAAACACTTGTGCAGAAAGGGCGACAGTGGATGAATGCAGTCAAAGATGTCAAACGTTAGAGAAGACTCTTGGACAACCAAGGAATGAAGAAGGAGAGGTTGGATCGATAGTGCACTTATACCAAGTTGAACACCAAAAATCCCTAAACCTTCTTCATTACTTATGTACAAAGAATGAGTTTACATATATATACAAGAGTTACTGGACCATAATAGACATGTGATCTTGCGGTACACTAATAGAAAGAATACATATAACTTAACATTTATTTTTCGCTCCATGTCAACACATCTCAATCATACTGGTCAACCATCAATTTACCCTATTTATGCTGACCAACATTGACTATTCTCCTTCTGAAAAATCTTCATCATTGAATTCTTCTTTGATTTTGTCATTATTATTTAATCTTCTATCAGACACTGCTGGGCCACTGGCTCCACCTCTTCCTTCCTCTATATTCCCTGTATCGATGGTGATGGATTTTGCCAATCTTAAAATCTAGAGGGATGGTTGGTAATGGCATGCCAGTGGTTAGTTGTGAAGTTTTATTTCTCAAACCCTCATCTGGTGGAGTCTTGGTCTTGTAGTTGGGTTTTGTGTTTTTGTTTCTTTTATTATGTTTGAGTGAATATTAATATTGTGTTAATGGTTCTTTTGATGTCATTACATGCTTGTGAAGTTGAACATTTGGTATTGGTTTCCTGTATAAGATTTAAGGCTTAGTATTTAGGAAAAACATATTTTCTATGGAAATATGTATCCTTAAGTTACTAATTTGTAAATAGATTTATTTCTTAAAATTTTATTATATATAGATATAACTTAATTACTCTAAATACATATATCTAATATGAATTCATTAAAAATAAGAAACATTTTTGGTGAATATATTGTATGTTTTCTTAAAAATTGCAGCATCTTGTAAGTACAAAATTCATAAAAATAAGGAGCAATTCTGAAATAAATTTAGCCATGATTTGGATTTGCCGTACCACCCATACGTGTATAGGATAGGCTTTTGCATTTACTTTAGGTTTTCTTTTGGGGCTTACTTGAAAATGGAAATGATCGAATAATTTATAAAAGGTCTTAATAGTCCTCATTGCCTACTGACCTACCATGTAATAGTCCTCGGTATGTAGAACCTTTCAACATATAAAGGTCCTAATAGTGGTTGAAGAAACAACAATCTTCCAGCTACACTTATCTTCACTCTTACTGTGGTATAACCTCTTGGTATTGCTCGTCCTCAGGGTTTTTCATTGTAGGAAAACATCAACCAATCTTCAACAAACATTTGATATCTTAGCATTGCTCTAATTGGTTGCACGAAGAGTGTTGAAGCACATGATTTGTGTGATGAAGAGCCAGAACATAGTCCTCTTATCTTGATGTCATTTTTGTTGTCTGCAATCTTCAATGATGGTGGTAGAATTCGTTGTTTTATCATGCCTAAAACAAAAGTTGTGCCCGTCTTATATATTGTATTTCTTAATCAGTCTTTGTATTTAAACAGGTTATTACAATCGAGCCTGGTGTTTATATTCCTCACTCATTCCCTGCACCAGATTGGTATATGTTATGGAAGTAGTTAGAACCCTTAAAGTTAATTTCTGTAGTTGTGAGTCGTGATGAATTCTCATTTGCAGTTTTCAGGGTATTGGCATAAGAATAGAAGACGAAGTGCTTATCACTGACGATGGGTACGAGGTAATTTTAACTACTCTTGTTTATTAAGGAAAAGCAAACACTCTACGCCCAATCCAGAGTTGCAAAGATAGATACTTCTCATCAACATTCAAATTCTAATGTTTACATATTATCAATTTGAAAAAACAGTACGTGCTGATGCCCTTCAAATTTTCACTGATGTATTAGGTACTCACGGGCTCAATGCCAAAAGAGATTCCACACATCAAGTCTCTGCTCAACTTCGGTTATAACGAAGGGAATTGAAAATACCCTGAAGCCCTAAGCTTCCTAGGTCTCAGATGAGACAAGTCTTCTGCCCTTTTTGTAGTCGTTAATCTGCCAGGAGAAATCCCAGTGGTATCTGACGTGGAAGATACTTTAGGGTCATTTTACATGGTCAACCATCCGGTTACATGTTAGAGGCTGCTCTGCTAGCTCCTTCCAGAGGCTCAGCAAGAAGATATTTAAGCATCTTCCTAGTTTGCACTTCCATCCGTAAGTAATGTGTCAAGGAAATCTTTCGTGAGATTATTATACCTTACAATGAAAGCAAGGGGGTTGTTCATCTGTGGAAAATAAGAGTAATAATTGTTACTTTTTGCGTAGGACACGTATGACTGTGAACAGTTGTTAGGTAAGTTATTAATTACAATGACATCTTTTCTCTTGCCAAGCATTATTCACCCATTCATATTTTACTAGCTAGGATTGGTTTTAAGTTTGACATAGAATTAGGCAACTAAACGTGAAAATAACATTTTTACATGGTAAATTTAATGAGTAAAATCTATATGAAGTAGCAACTAAAGTAATTTGTTGAGTTCTTATCTTGAACACAGAACAGACGTTTGTCGAATGTTCGATCAGACGTACGTAGACTCGGGCTTCCTCTCCTGCTTTATCCGAGAGAAGTCTTTTCTTCTATTTTTAGGATTTTGTCTAAAGTTTTCAAAAAGTCAACGGCCTGTTTTGCTTTCATTCCATGCCACAGATACCTTTTCTGTGAATGGGCAAGTGTTTGTCTACCATCTCTTTATGATATTATTTTTTCTAAATTTAAATTTAAATTTAATAATTTTCTTTTTTTAGAATTTTTTAAGATAAGTAAGGATTAATTAATGATTGTTATCTTTTTTCAGTAACTAATTACAATAATTCAATCAGATGAAAGCAGCGATACTCTTGTAATTTCCATTATAATTCAAATACAACGTGGAAACAACTATTTCCTTTTGTTTTTTAATAAAGATCCCCAACTAATCATGAGATAGTGGTGTAAAAAATATAAGATTACAAATAAGAAGATTACTAAAGCTTCCAAAGAGAAAAAAAGAAAACGAAGGGATACAAAAAAGGTGACTATGAAAAGGATCAATATTTGCGAGAAAGGAGAAGAAAACCTCATTCTGATCATGTCTGTGTGCCCCTTTTTTTACCAACCATTACTTTGATGTATTCGAGAGAGAGTGTGTGTTTGATCAAATCATCTCTCTCGATCTCTCTCTTAGGTAGCAGACATTTCTGAAGCAAGTAAGCTTTCTTATATATATATTGAGCTGTTAATTTTTGACGATCCCAATATAAAATCACAGAGACGTCTGCTGAAGGCGTGCGCACCTATGAAACTGTCGATCCCCTCCCTCATTGCTAACATTAATCCAAGGATTTAATTTGTTTGTGGTAACCATGTCATTACAGTTACATGTTTTGATTAATTAATTAATTAACATATAACATTGCAAAGAAATCTATTTACGTCCCAATTAGGAGGGATTTGTACACGTTGGATTTTCAGAAATTTCAAAAAAAAGAAAGTGGGAAAGAAAAAGATGCGTTCGTGCAGAACCCTAGAAAACTTAAAAAACTTGTCTCGACGTCAAAATCTCCGTAGAAACCAATGTAACTGACGAGATTAAATTTTTCATAATCAATGTTGTCGATTTTCATTATTTTCCGATTACGGCAGCAGTGTGCAATGGCAGACGCGTTCACACGATGGAATATTTTATTTTGTTTGTACGTTGGCCTTTGCATCTGTGGAAGATGACAACTTATTACATTATTCTATTATGTAAATGTTTATTTTCATATGTAGATAATCGTAGCAAGTTAGATAAGAGATTGTCGGAAGAGCTTGGGAAGTGCACCATACATACCAAATAGTGGTCCTGATTATTTTTTTTGTAGTTATTGGTAATACATTAAAAGATCCTTTGACTTTTAACAACAATTGGAAGCTAAAGCTTAGGATGGAGTTTAATTGTGTAGAGGACCAAAAGGATGCATAACCAATTGCTTAAATATTAAAGACTCAAATTTTATTTTAAAATTAAGGAAAAATAAAATTTGTTGACTTTTATCTTCCTTTGCTTATTAACAACCAACAAGTAAAAATGTAGTGACAAATTTTTATCTTCTACATCACTACTACATTAAGTATATAAATATTGAAATATATATAGAATGAGTCAACGTGTATTTGTTGACTTTTGAATTTGTTATGAAGAGAAATTGATATAAAAAGTACTAACTACTTCAGTGAAGTACTTGATGTAGTTTTAAACTAACATAAATAACTTATTGCAACACCTTTAACATCAACTCTAAGTAAAATAGTAAATGATTCAAATGTGTATTTCTATTTTAAAGTAAATATGTACTTTCATATAGAATTGATTTGTACATTATTTTTGAATAAATTTCTTATGCTTATGTTAACAGGATTACATTGATGTTATTAATGAAACATATATTAAGGCAACTATTTATAGATGACAAATAGTAAGGTTTTGAAATAAAAAATGAGAGTTAAGTTAAAATGTTATAACTACATGTAATTTTGATATGAAATTTGTATATATTCTTAATGATTGAAAAAGATCAGCTTCTAATGCAAAAATCCTTTAAGATGCACTCATAAGATATAATCCTTTAAGATGCATTCATAAGACATAATCCTTTCAAAGTTTCATTAGGTATGAAGTGAAATTGTTAAACATATTTTTGTTGTTGATACTAATTTTTAATTATATATAAGTAAGTTTTACTTAATTGATATTGATTATTCTAATTAACTTGAATTTATTTGTCTATATCAAGAAGTGAGATATTATCTATTTGAATATAAAAGTAATAGACTTTTAGAAAATGTAGTGAAGAATTTCAAATATAAATATTTACAATTAAGGTTAGTGATTGAACAATCATTTAAAGTTGTAAAAGATTGTTTTGCAATCTTACGAGGACATATGTTGTATCTATATAATACACAATGGAAGATTGCGATGACTTATTTCTTAAAAACAAATTTATTAGAAGATCTAGAAGATGAGTTAGTTGAATTTGTTCTAGAAAATGAAAATATTGGAATTGCTAAAGAGGAGCTTTTATGGATAGATAGTACATTAGAAATAATGCAAGAATAAAGAAAACAAATAGTAGATGAAATACATAATAACACGAAAACAACTATGTGAAATAGATGCTAATTTTAAATCATTTCATATGTAACTTTGTGTTATTGTAATGTTACAATATTTGAACAATTATATGTTGAGAATTTATATTTATATTGCAAACTTTATTCATATGTTGGATGTTAGTTTTTAATTTTGAAATGTAATGATTTGTGATATATTATATTCAAATAGGTAATTGACTACACAACTTTTTTTTAATTTATTTATGATATTATTAATAAATAAAAATAAAAAGAATTGATACTTTTTCTTAAAATATAAGTATTATGAAGTGAAGAAATAGAGTAGATAAAAAATAATTATTGAAGTACTTTGATTAAAAAAAAAATTCTAATTATAAACATTTCCTTTAATACAAATTCCCTCAAAATTCTAATTTTCCTAATTTTCTAAGACACAAATACTTTAAATTTTCTTAAAAATCTGAACTTTTGAATTCATAAAAATTTAGATTTTTTGTTTCTTTTAATTTTGAATATTCTGACGTACATAAATACCTCTTAATTAAGACCTTACATACGCAAAGAACATTTTACCCTTTTTTTTTTTCATTACTAAATACGACACTTTTATCAAATCTTACATATCATCATATAAAAATAAATAAAAAATATCACTTCTTGTCAAATACTAGGTGTTCTGACGTTAATTAATAAAGTTTGTTTTAAATTATCAAAAACAATAGTACCACGACGGGCGCGGACACGAATGCTGCTGCCTGTTAGCACAAATATTGACAAAAATACGATAGAGCTAGCTGTACAATGTCGACCTTGATATATCTATACCTATATATATATATATATATATATATATATAGGTATAAGTAGATATAGATATATGTATATACGTATACATTCATTTTGGAAGAGAAGAGAAGAGAAGAGAAGAGAGTCATGAGGTGGTGACGATGCGTGGTGGTGTAGCTAAACATGTTCGACGAAAACTCTGAACACGAAATCGCGGAAGCGTCGGGAGTAATTCCTCGGGTCGACGGCGGATATGGAGGTGGGATCGTGATGGATGGACTTGTAGGCATGTTCCAGCTTCTTGCTGATGTCGTAGTCCTGGAGGATGTCGATGATGCCAAAGAACAAGACGACGTCGTAGAGGTCCCCCGTCGGCTGCTCCCCCACCTGCTGCTGGCCGTCGTAGTCGCTCCTCCTAAGCGTCTGCTCCGCCCGAGCCGGCATGTTCGCCCCCAGCTTCATGGATGCCCATCTGCATCCACGTACCATTTGGAAATTGGAATTGGAGATCGATTGATATATGGTCGACCCATCCAGCTAGGAATTCTCTCTCTCTCTCTCTCTCTCTCTCTCTCAATATATATATCATCTGTTCGTTCCATGATCGAATTATATATATATATGATTCATATCGGTCTTCCATAAGTACGTACGTACGTAGCTATATGTATATACGTACCTGGTTGGGTCACAAAGCAACTGATCCATGTCCGCCCTTGCCATGCCACCCGCTACTGTACCACCGCTGCCACCACCACCTAATATAAAAAGCAAATGCATGTTTTGAATATATATAGTCGTACATATATATATATATATATATATATATGTATGGCGAAGAGGATTGGTTCAGATATATGATCAATATATATTTAATATTCATGCAACCTTCTTCCATCATCATCAGCAGGCGGTCTCTGCTGGAATTCGAATCGTCCCTGAAATGAAGGCCAACTAAAAGACTGTAATCCATAATCCTCTCTTGCTCGAGGAAATCGCAATCCCGATCGATCTGCCTGCCACAACAGAATAATTGATTAAGCTTTTCAACATCTCGCACTCATTTCCACAGATTAATTAAACGCTTCAGCCAAGGTTAGTTAATCAATTTCGTGGTGTTACGCACGTACCTGTGTAATTCTTGGAACCAAGACTTCTTGAGTCGAAATATGAAATTAAGATCTAGATCCTTGAGAGTGGTGGTTTCGTCGATCTCGGCCTCGGGCTTATCTGTCGTGCGTCCATGGGAAGAACCTTTCAGGTCGAAGCGCCTGTGAATTTTGTAGTCGGAGCAGAACAGATTTCCCATGATAACGAATCGGACCTGGTCGGTCAATATGCATATATTGGAATTGAAGAACAACATATATGTATATATATATATATAAACCCCATTTTGATGCTTATTTACGCCCAATTAATTAACACAACCTACAACGTAACTCCATCCACGTACCTTTTTCTGCGTAGCTCCCGTTAATTTGACACAGTGGAGGCCGAAGAACTTGGTGACGAGCGTGTTTTCGAAGGCACGCACATGGCTGTAGTAAGCTGGAAGCATCCGAAGCAGCACCTGCATGCGCCGTACGTACCAGAGGGAGGAGTTGAGAAATATATATATATATATACAAGAACTGATTAATCAGTTAATTAATTAAAGAGACGGAACTGGAATTAATGGAATAGGTAGGTGTGTTCTTTTTTATTTTGGCAAGAAGGAGAGCACAACCTTGACCTCAGACTTCTTCATGGTTTTGATCATGTAGCGATCGTCGTGGGTCAAGTAAAAGAAGCTTCCACTTTTCCCAGGGGACGAGAGCTCCCGAAGAGCATCATTTCCACATATGGACAGCATGTAATCAGCAGGATCGACCGTGAACACCTTCCTCAGAGCTCTGCATTAATTAACATGCATGTACGGCAGGGGGGAATTAATCGAAAGAAAAATTATGGGTTGGCTCCAAGCAAGTGATCAGGCAAGAGAATTAGGCCGATTAATTGATGAGTGATGACATGTACGTAGTAACTAGTATAATTAATTATATGGTATCAAATCAAAGCACGTACACTCACAATTAGCTGACCTGAACACCACAGGGCAGTAGTCCTTCCATTTGAATTCGCAAGATTGATGTGGGGGTGTGTGCTTGCTCCCTTCCGGTGGGAACTTGGTCCACACCTTCTCTTTGGGGTCGAACACCGACGCCTTCAGATCAAGCGACGTCGATGGTGCCGGCCTCCCTACCGAGTGCCTTTCCCCAAACCAATATTGTATATATGTTCCAAGAAATTAATTTGATTATCACCCTCTTTCAGAACTTTAAAGTAATTAATTCAGATTATTTATTGTGTCGATCTGATCATATATATTATATATATAATTGAAGAGAGAAGAGAGAAGAGCACCTGATCCCGAGCTGAAGATTAAGCATAAGCTCGTAGTTCTTGTGGCCCTTCCCTATCGTCTCACCTTGCCTTTTCGTCTCCTTCGGCATCCACCTCGTCCCCTGGTTCCTTCCCGGCGTCAACTGCTGCTCCCTGCCACCTCCCGTCCCCGAGACGTCGCGGCCGTCCTCTCCTCTCAGGTCCCACGTGCAGCTCCCACCGCTGCCGTCGCAAGAGGCACGGGGTTGGCTATCGATTTTCTTCCCTGTCCGCCTGGCCGCGTCCGCGCTGCTCCTTGTCCTCGGCTTGGTCGTGACCTTCTTGGACGCCCATAACGCGGCCTGCCTCTGCAGCACCTTCGTCGCACCGTCCGGCCCACCGGCGGACCAACGCGTTGGCTTCTGCGACGGAAGGATGGAGACGCTCTCGCCGGTGCAGACCCTGCAGCCGTCGAGGTCGACGGCAAGGTCGTCGTGTGGGTCCCTTGGTAGGTTTTCGTGCATGGCCGATGACGAGCCGGAAGGGAAGTAGACCCCTCGTCGGAGAGCAGGGTCCTTGTTCCATATCCCGACGTACAGGCTGCCGTCTGCCCACCTGAATTGACCCTTTCCGCAAGGAGCGCCGTCGTCCCAATCACCCTCGTAGCGGTTGCCGTTCACCCACGCCAGGACACCCTTCCCATGGATCGTCCCGTTCCTCCATGAGCCGGTGTACTCGTGGCCACACTTCCACACGTACCTCCCCTGGCCGTCCTGGAGGCCACGTCTCCACCCGCCCTCGTAGTGATCGCCATTGACGTAGGTTCGCTTCCCATGGCCATGCTTGAGGTTGTTGATGTAGTATCCACGGTACGTGTCGCCGGAGGCGCCGGTGAAGGTCCCATAGCCGTCGAGGAAGCCGTGCTTGAAATCGCCCTCGTAGGTGGCGCCGGAGGGCCAGGAGAACTTGCCCCTCCCCATGGTCTTGCCTTTGTACCATTCTCCCTCGTACATGCACCCGTCCGTCCACAGGTACTTACCGACGCCGTGGGGCCGGTCGTTGTACCACATCCCCATGTAGAAGTCGCCGTTGGGGAGGGGACGTTCGACATGGGTGACCTCGGCCCCCTCGCTGGAGGTGTCGTCGGAGGTGGGGGTGGTCGACCCCGTGTCCTCGTCGAAGTATGGCGAGACGGACATTGGCGTGAAGATGCACAATCCCCGACGTTGGAGTTGGGTCTTTCGGATTGTCGTGTTCTCCTGCGAATCCATCTTCTTGTACCGCTACCTACCACTCTTCCTTCTTCGATCTCTCCTCTAATTAATTTCTCCTCCTCTTGCTGCTGCCGACGACGTTTTCATTGAACCCCGACAACCGATCCGCTACCGCAAATTGCCTAGACTCGATCATTCTGGCCGGTCATCACCAACACGTACTACCCATTTCTTCAGTTCACATCCTCCTCGATCGAAGGAACGATCGACGATGATATGAAAATGCGGTTTTTGCTAATTGTACGGTGAAAGGAGAAGGAGAAAGAAGGTGTTAATTTGACTGCTTTCGCGGACGACGGACGGCGAAAACAACACCAAATCACCGTTTGTTTCTTTTTCTTCCCCTTCTTTTCCAACGGAACGGAAGAGGAGGAAGGCGTTTCTTTACGTGGTGGCGTGGATTGCAATATTTTTTGCTTCATCATTTACTATTATCACTATTAATTATTATCAGAATAATTAAACGAAATTATTGTACAGATCGATGATGAGTGCATGTGGTGGTTAATTAGGTTGTAACTAAGCTCCGAATATTAATTCTATATCTGCAGCCTCCAAAAGATGCATCTTTTCAGCATCTAATTAATAAGATCGAATAAAGATAAATAGGATGAATGAAATCAACTCTATTCTTGGTATCATTTTTTCTATCTACAGTAAGAATTTTCATTCTTCCTCCGTCCACGTGTAGCATTAAAAATCGTCATCTACCGCGTACCACATAGCTAATAATAATTGTTGTCAATCCAAGTCCACCTCTACCAATATTGTAGGTTGCACATTGTTGCCAATTTTGTCCACCTTCCTTGTATCAACTACGTACCACCATCATTGATTATGGTATATTATCAATGTTTTTTTTGCAATAACCAAACTTAATTCTTTGTAGTATTATTAATTAAGTACTGTTGCAAGACATGGTTCTAAGTAAACCATGAAAACTACAACAGTTTTTTTTTTCTTTCTTGTAACTACAAAAAAATTTTGAATGAAAAAAATAAAAATGAATTATTTTCATTGATCACACTTAGTATGATTGGGTGAATTGTTTTACGCACACTAATCATCATTCAATACAACTCAACTCAATATGAACGGTATCTAAGCCAACACAACCCGTTGACATGTGCAGTGATAGGTAACCAAAAATTTCGTAAAGGATTAGGACCCTCTTACAAGAGAATATTACAAAACACTCGATGAGAAGGAAGACTAGAGGCTTTGATGTTCAAGTTAGGGCCTCAAAGGAAACACAATAGTGCTAATGTTGTTCAATATAAGACAGTACAAGTTAAGGCAAAGAGAGGAGCAAAGAGGTGTCTTGCCCTGATATTTTGGAAGAAAATCTTATTGTTAGAACCTTTGAATTTCACAAGTCCGTCAATTGATCTTGATTTTTCTCTTGATGACATTAACGTGGAGAAAATTCAATAAAATCTCCACTCGAATCACTTGTTATGATGCCACGAGCTTGAAGTGAACCAAGATTAGAGCACCAGTTTAAGTTAAAGAAACAAGAATTAATAAACTTTCACATGTGTTTACATTGAACCAACCACATTAATCTATTAGTTACATATTTTGTTTATTAGAATTGTCGGTATTACCAATATTTTGGAGTCTCTTGGTAATTAAAGTCTATACTTAAAGTCAATCGGTGAGAGGAATTAGTCCTTAGGCCTTCTGCATCAAAAACGACCATTCTTTTATTTTATTTGAATACTCTCCTTTTTTATTGAAAATCCTCAATATTTAGACGGGAACTAAAATAGAAAGGAAGTACGTACAAGTGAAAAGATTACGTCAAAATCTCAGGGCAGGAAATACAAATATCAAAACACAACACAAAAAGCGAAGGAACCACGAGGGTAGGACTGGCGGCACCAAACGTACGAAGATAAGGGACCTCTGAGATAATTGGCAACACCTGCAAAGATGAGAATTAATACTCACCGCTCTCTGCAACGGTTCGAGAACAATTAATCTTCTCTTTTTGGTGAAAATTTTCGAAATTATGTAAGATTAATTTTTGCCGGTAGAAGATTTAATGATCGATGAGGTGTCACGTCCCGAGTGTCTCTTTTACCACGGCGACCGACACAAATTGGGAGGGAAGTCTTTGTACCAGCACAGAGACCGGGGAAGTCGCGGTGTCCGTCGCCCGGCTTCCAACTTTGCGCCCTCCGGTCTCGCGATCGCCCCCAGATCATCCGATCGGAGACGATCTTGATCCTGGACTCATAGCCCCAGTCCTGCTGTCCTGGTTTCCTTCCGTCTCGCTGACAAGTGCCTGCATTCTTCTAGCCGGGTGATGGCGCTTACCAGCACCGTAACGCCCGGTCAGGTGACGCCTTCGCCTCCAACGATTCTGGAAGTTTCTTGTTCTGCACCTCGATTTCGTCCGAGTATTGTTTCTCTATGCTTTTTAGATCTGAAATGCTTCGCTTATTTCTGAGTTCGAAATGGAAATGTCAGATGTCGTTCTTCATGGGCATCATTCCGATTTGGGTGGTTTATCTCTACACGGAGTGGTTGGAGTACAACAAGAGCTCAAGTGCTTCGAAAATGTAAGTTGTCTGGTGTTTCCATTCATCGCAGACTATTCCTTCCTGTTGTGAGCTTTGATTTGTAACTTCTGCTCTCATGGTGAAACGCCTTTCTATTTGAGTTGGCTTTTATTTACAGTTGTTTTACAACTGGTGCTTACAGCAATGTGGCATCCCTTACATTTGTAACGATGGTTGGAAATAGTGATGAAAATGGAAAGGAATCTGATATAAATAAAGTGTGGAAAACATATTGGATAGGTAAAGTTACTGCACAAGTCCATGAGGGTGCCATATATTTTCTGTGGGCTATGACATAATCTCTTTCCATTTTTCTTGCAAGCTACGTGGAAGACCAGGGGCTTCCTTACAATTTTAAAAAAACAGGGGAATATTTTCATGTATTTCTTTTCAGAAATGAACATTTTAATTTGAGCGATATACAGGTACATATTTCCTTATGATAGGAAGAGAAAGTTCCACAAAATCCCAATGCACAACATAAATCAGTGGACGAAATTATCATATGTGCATGTTATACAATCCATACTTTTGAAGGCATTAGGCACCACGACTTTGATTGTATGTGCTTAGGTGTAACCTAAGTACCATTTTTAATAATACATTTTCAAAAATATATATTGTGGAAATAGAAGAGATAGTGGAAGTAGATTATTTTTATTAGCAAACATAAGACCTCTATATATAGAAGCAACATGAAGAAGTTAAATACAACTTAAATAATGTAGGACTTTAAATCCACATAAAACAGAGACATAATATTTTCTTAATATTCTGACACTCCCCCTCAAGTTGGAGTATCTAGCTTATAATAGACTTAATAAAAACTTAACAAACTTAAACATAACTGAAAAATAATAAATACATAGAGGAATATAAAATTAAGTCGTTATAGCAATAGTGATGGCAAAAAGTAGTAGTAATTGTTGTAGCAAAAGTAGTAAGTCATAACAATATAAATAATTTAAGATAAGTCTAGAAAGAGTTATATCTCAGATAATGGTAGATTAACCATTGGATGATACAATCCAAAGTAGTAAAACAGATAGATAAATGTAGTCTATACTCAAGAAGTAAGCTAGGTAGATAAAGGTAATCTGCCCTTGAGATTTTTTGTATTTTTTCTCCTTTTACTCCTTTTTTACTTCTGTATATAAGTAACAAAAGAGAAACTATAGAAGATGTTATTTATAGAATTAAGTTAGGTTTGATGAAGTAGGGAAATATATTTAGAGTGTTATGTAATAGGAAAATACCTTTAAAATTAAAATAAAAATTCTATAAAATATCTATTCATCTAGTTATACTTCATGATACCAAATGTTGAACCATTAAATATATGCATGTGCATAAAATTAGGATTGCAAAAATGTGAATGTTAAGATGGATAAGGGGTAATACAATAAGAGATATATTAAATAATGATTTCATTTGGAATAGAATAGGAGTTGCACCAATTAAGGATAAAATAAGGAAAATAGTCTTAAATGGTTTAGACACATCTGTAGAAGGCCTATAGATGCATTTGTAAGGAAAGGGTGATTAATTAATGCTATAGGTGAAATTAAAAGAGGCTGAGGAAAATAAAATTTTATTTAGTTAGAAATAGTGAAAAGAGATTTAAAACTCTATAATTTAATTGTAGATCTAGCTATAGATAGAAACAAATGGAAGGAAAAAATTAATGTAGCTGACTTCATATGGTAAGATAAAAACATTGACTGTTGTCACTCACACACACCCCTCTCTTTAATGAATTGATCAATTTTAAAGCATGATTTTGAGAAAATTTTAATTTCAGTATTTATAATAAAATAATTATTTTTAGATATCAGTAGCTTTTATGTTTCAATAATATAATATTTGAAAGACACATTTTCATACCTAATTTCACAAAGTTGTTAATTTTTATGTTTTAGCATTACTCTCTTTGTAAATTAGTTTTCTTACTTCACAAATTTGTTTAACTATTATTTAATATAGTATCATGAAATGAAATTTTCAGAATATTATTATTTTGATTCGAATTTTAATTAATTTGATATTCATATATAAAACAGTAACACAAAATTATATATAAAATGTTTAATATTACTGATTTACTAGTGTTATTGCTTTCACATTTCTGATTCAAGGAAATCATAATCACAAAAATTGAATCTAATATATTTGTTTAGTGTAACAGAACTACATAGAATTATATCTGATATTTTCGTTTAGCATTACAAAACTATATAGAATTATAAGACTATATAGAAATTTGCATGAAAAATGGTCAAACTTTCATCCATTGGTCCATGTTACTGTGACTACTAGAAAAAATGTCATGAGAGTTTAGTCAAGTATATATATTAAGGATCAACATGATAAAGTTTTAGTAAAAGATAATGAAAAATAAGATAGTGTAGGTACTTCTGATAAATTTTTTTATGGAACCTACCATAGAAAACTTTTATATGCAAAATTCAAGTGATCACACTAATAATGAAAATTATAGTTATTTTAGGAGAATTAGTATTGTTGATGTAAATATAACCATTAAGAAGATGAAATGTGAAAAAGCTATTGAAATAGACAATATTCCTTTTGAGGTTTGGAAATGCATGGATGATGTAATGTAATGATCAGGTGGTTAACACACTAATAATGAAAATTATAGTTATTTTAGAAGATTAGTATTGTTGATGTAAATAAAATCATTAAGAAGATAAAATTTGAAAAAATTATTAAAGCAAACACTATCCCTTTTGAGGTTTGGAAATGCATGGGTGATGTAATGATTAAGTGGTTAACTAAGCTTGTTTAATATAATTTTAAAGACTAGAGAGGACAATATCAAATTAACGAAGAAAGAATATTTTAATACTTATATTTAAGAATAATGATGAACAAAATTACATTAATTATCTTTGTATTAAGTTAATGAGTTATACAATAAAACTTAAAAAGATAATTGAATAACTACTAAGGCATGTAATTAGAATCACAAAAAATCAATTTAGATTTTTGTCAAGTAAATCAACAATGGAAGTTATTCATTTACTTAAGTAACTATTTAAAAATGACCTTTATATGATATTCATTGATTTAGAAAATACTTATGATAAATCACATGGACACTTTTTGTAGTGGGCATTAGGAAGAAAAGGAATGTCCATTGCCTAAATTGACATTATCAATTACATGCACAATAAGGTAGTAACTAGTGGTATAACCATAGGAGAGCCTAAAGAATTTTCAATTAACATAAGTTACATCAGTGATCATCTGTGTCCTTAGCTATTTATCTTAATCATGAATGAAAGAACTATGAAAATTCAAGAAAAATACCTTGGTGTATACTATTTATTGATGGAAATAAGTTAGGAATTAATTCTAAATTAAAGTATTAAGAGATTCCTTAGAATCCAAAGGTTTAGATTAAATAGGTCAAAGAATGAATACATAGAGTATAAGTTTAATAATTATAAAGAATAATGATGAAACATAAAATTCAATGGTTAGGAAGTTTCTAAAAGTAAGAATTTTAAATATTTGAAATCTATAGTAATTAACAATGGAGATTATAAAAGATGTTATTTATACAATTAAAATACTTTAAATGAAGTGAAAAAAATATGTTTGGAGTATAATGTTATAAATAATAACTTCAAAATTAAAAAATTCTATAACATATCTATTCACCTAGTTATATACTTTGTACTATAGCATGGATGATTGCACCATTAATCACAAGTATGTGCATAAAGTTAATGTGATAGGGATGCAAATGTTAGAATCGATGTGTGATGATACAATAAGTATTAAACTAAAAATTGATTTCATTTGGAGTAGACTAGGTGTCATACAAATTGAGGATAAAAAAAATTAAAATCATCTTAAATGGTTTGGTCATATTGATAAAGTCTTATAGATGAGCTTGTAAGGGAAGAATTAATTAATATAAGTAAAATTAAAAGAGGTTTAGAAAACCACAAAATACTCAAAAATAGTGAAAACAGATTTTAAATTATATAATATTGTTGAATGTGTCTTGAACTATTGTATTTAATATCTAAGGGTATTTTAGTCTTTTAGACCACTAGTTGTTCAAGCTATATAAGCTTGGACCTAAGGCACTCTTTGGGTGCTTCTTTTTGTATTCCCATTTGAATTGAAAAGAAGACAAACAATCCTTCATCCGTGGACGTACCCGCAAGGGGAACCACGTAAAATTTTAGTCTTAGTGTTTGTTTCTTTCTCTTCTTCCTTATTCTTGCACAACAATTGGTATCAGAGCTAGAGTTAGAAAGGAAGAGAAGATTTGTTGGGGTAAAAGTAGGAGTTGCCGGTTTTCAACGTCTATTCACATGTCTACACGTTCGTTTGTTCTGCCTACGCGTCTTGTCCCATGGAGTTTCGTCTACATATCCAGTTGCTCGTGGAAGCTTTGTTTGGAAGTTTCGTCCGTGTGTCTCGTCAGCACGTTTGTCTCCGCATGTCTGATCATCTGTCTGCTCATGTCCGATTGCACGCGTTCGTTTATGCATTTGAGAGCTTCGTCCATGCGCTCCGTTTACACGTCCTTGTGTTTTGTCCACGCAAGCCACTTGCAGAAGCCTGCATTTGGTGGTCGTAGTTGCTGGCCATTTGTCGAAATCAGATTGTCAGGAAGCTAGGGCACATCTGCTGTTCATTTGAAGGTGAACAGAGCATTCGCCTGAAGCAATAGCTCACTCGTCTAGTTGCTCGTGAGTTCTGTTAGCACGCATACTTGTCGGAAGCTTTGTTTGTTCATGCGTGAAGATCAAAACTTCCAACGAGTAAGCTTGAACAAGATTTATAGGTTCATTGTTGCTGGAATTTGTTGTTTGGGCATACAAAATTTAGGTTGTTTTGGGGACAATATTTTTTTCTTATAATAAATAGAATTTCTAATGACAACACCGGCTTTAAAAGTTGAGAAATTCAATGAGAAGAATCATTTTAGCTTGTGACAAATTAAAATGAGGGTCTTATTGAAACAACAAGGCATTTAGGCTCCTCTTAACAAGGAGTTAACATTAGACAAAATTTATAGAATTTGAGCTATAAGAAGAAAAGACACATTCCACGATTTTGCTATACTTGTCAAATGAAATGATTATTGAGGTTGTTGATGAATTAACCGTATCTGGCCTTTGGAATAAGTTAGAGCCACTCTATATGATGAAGTCTCTTACCAACAAGCTGCTTTTGAAGCAAAGGTTATTTCCTCTAAGAATGAAGGAAGGAACACCTTTAAAATATCATTTGACACCATTCTCATGGAGTTGAGAAATATTGGTATTACTGTGGAGGATGCATCGCTCGTCTTATTGGTTTCACTTCCACTCTTTTATGAGAACTTTATGTAGTCTTTTGTGGTTGGTAGAGATACAATCACATTAGAGGAGGCGAGATTAAGTTTGCATTCAAGAGAATTGAGGCATATAGTGACTCATGGTAGTAGTGATGCAAGTGGTTTTGGTTTGTCAGTGCATCATGAAGATTCTAGGGGATGACAGCATAAAGGCAACAGTAACAAACATAAAGGAAGAAGTAAATCAAGAGGGAAATATTCTAAGGACACTTGCAACTATTGTAAGAAGAAAGGGTATTGGAAAGCAAACTGTCCAAAGTTGAAATCTAAAGGAAGTTTAGTCATTGCAGAAAAGGAAGATTTAACTTCTGATTGTGATTTCTCTCTTACAGTTTCATGCAGTGCTTATTTCGATCAAAGTTGGATTTTAGATTCTGATGCATCACATCATATGACTCTCAATAAGGAGTATTTCCAAACTTATGAAACAGTTGATGGTGGTCAGGTGATCTTGGCAAATGATGATGTTTGCCATAGAGCAGGTGTTGGTACAATCAAATTTAAGATGTATGATGGTACCGTGAGAACACTTGAGGATGTATGACATGTGCCTATATTAGGTAAAAGCTTGATTTCTTTGATGACACTTGACTCTAAGGGATTCAAGTATTTAGGTAGAGGAGGCAAGTTGCAAGTCTCAAAAGGCTCTATGATAGTGATGAAAGGAATCAAAGATGGGCCATTGTACATTCTACAGGGTTCCCCTATTGTTGGTTTAGCTGCAACAACTACTAGTGAAAATCAGCAGTCCATTTCTGTAGTTTAGCACTCAAGGATGGGTCACTTGGGGCAAAGAGGAATGCAGAAGCTCAATAATTTGGGCAGATTAGATGGACACAAATTTGTAAATATTGATTTGTGTAAGCATTGCATTTTTGGTAAGTAGAAGCGTGTGCAATTTAGAAAAGGAGAGTACATCACCTGAGGGATATTAGACTATGTTCATGCAGATTGTTGAGGGCCTTCCAACAACCCTCACTCGTAGGTTCTAACTACTTTCTTTTTATTATGGATGATTAGTCACGTATGAATTGAGTTTTTATTTTGAAGCACAAAAGTAAGGCTTTCAAGAGCTTTAAGTAGTGGAAGTCTCTAGTTGAAAATCAAGTTGGGAAGAAGGTGAAGTATTTGAAAATCGACAATGGTTTAGAATTCTGCTCTCATGAATTTGATGCTTTTTGCAAGGATGTAGGTATAATAAGGTATTACATAGTTAGAGGTACTTTACAACAAAATGGAGTTGTAGAATGTCTTAACAGGACCTTCTTGGAGAAAGCTAGATGCATGCTTTCTTACGTTGGTTTGGAGAAGAAATTCTGGGTTGAGGCTATTAATACAGCCTCCTATCTTGTCAATAGGTCGCCTTCAAGTGCAATAGATGATAAGATCCTGTATGAGGTGTGGATGAATAGAGCTGCCAACTACTCCAAGTTGAAGATCTTTGGATGTTCAACATACTACCATGTGAACAATGGTAAACTAGAGCTGCGTGCTAAGAAAGGTATATTTGTTGGATATAGAATGAGAGTCAAAGGATATAGAATTTATGATACAGAAACAAAGAAAGTGATTCACAGCCATGATGTCTCTTTTAATGAAGCTTCACTTATGTCGAATAGAGAGAAGTTATTAGTTTCAGATGTACCTAACACTCCTGAGCAAGTGGAGTTTGATTTGATATAGCCAACTGTCACTGATTAGAGAACTTCTGGTATAGATCAGCCTTGGAACTCTGATGGCAATCATGATGATCAGATTGTGGAAGAATCTCAAGAGAGATGTGTGGCTAGGGATCGACCTAGAAGGATTCCTTAGCATCCACAAAAGTATGGTTTTAGTAATATGATTGTATTTACCTAACAGGTAGTTAGTGAGGTGAAGGATGTTGATCTACTTAATTTTGATATTGTCATTAATGGACTAGAAGTTACACATTAGATGGGAGCTATGCAGGAAGAGCTTCAATCCCTACATAAGAATAGGACTTGGGAGTTGGTGAAACGTTCCAAGGACAAAAATGTTGTTGGTTGCAAGTGGGTGTTCAAGAAGAAAATAGGAACATAAGACAACCATAGAATTCAATACAAGGCAAGATTGGTAGCTAAAAGTTTTTCACAGGAGGGATTGGACTTCAATGAAGTCTTTGCACCAATGGTAAGACACACCTTCATTAGAGTTCTCTTGGCGATTGTTGTAGCAAAGGACCTAGAACTTGAGCAATTGGATGTAAAGATAGCTTTTTTACATGATGATTTAGAAGAAGAAATCTGGATGAAACAATTAATTGGTTTTGTAGAAAAAGGTAAATCAGATCTTGTTTGTAAATTGTAGAAATCTTTTTATGACCTAAAACAATCTTCCAAGCAGTGGTATAAAAGATTTAATTCTTTTATTACTCATGTTGGTTTTGTTCGTAGTAACTTTGATTCATGTGTCTATGTTAAACTATTGAAAGATGGTGAACTTGTTTATTTGCTCTTGTATGTTGATGATATCTTGATTGCCGCCAAAGATATCAATGAAATACAGTTTTTGAAAGACACATTAAAATCTGAATTTACAATGAAGGATTTAGGATTAGTAGGTAAAATCCTTGGGATGGAGATTTGACGTGATAGAAACATTGGTAGGTTATTTCTCCATCAACATAGTTATGTTCAAAAAATTTTAAGTAGGTTTGGCATGAATTTATACAAAGCCATTGGAACACCTTATGTCAGGAATTTGCGATTATCAGCTACTATGACACCTCAGACACAATCAGAACAGAAGTACAAGAAAAAAGTTTCATATTCATAGGCAATTGATAGTCTTGTGTATGCCATGGTATGTACTCGTCCAGATCTTGCTTATCCTCTTAGTGTTGTAAGTAGGTTTATGTCAAATCCAAGGAAGAGTCATTAGCAGACCGTGAAAAGAATTTTTAGGTATTTGAAAGGCACGTCTAATGTAGGACTAATTTATGGTGTAAAACATAGCTGCCATGTGACTGGATATTTAGACTTAGACTTTGCAGGTGATGTTAATCAACACAGATCTTTGACAGTTTATGTCTTCACAGTTGTAGATTTAGTTGTTAGTTGGAAATCTATAGTACAACCTACTATTTCATTATCCACCATTGAGGTTGAGTATATGGCAATGACAGAAGCTGTAAAGGAAAGAATTTGGTTAAAGAGGTTGTTAGGAGACTTTGACTTGCATTATGACAAGGTTGATATATTCTGTGATAGTCTCAGCGCTATATGTCTAACGAAGACCAATGTATTTGATGACCGCACAAAACACATTGATGTTAGATATCACTTTTTCAGGACTGAAGATAGGATAAAGATTTCAAAGATCAACACTAGAGGCAATCCAGCAGACATGTTCACTAAAGGCATCATTGAGAGTAAGTTTAGGCATTGCTTAAACTTGCTCAACGTCTATGCCCACTGCTAACCCGTCATGGGTCATTTAGATGGAGAGTTTAGTTCTAGGTGGAGTTTGTGATTCAAGACAAGGTGGAGATTGTTGAATGTGTCTTAAACTATTGTATTTAATACCTAAGGGTATTTTGGTCTTTTGGACCACTAGTTGTTCAAGGTATATAAGCTTAGACCTAGGGTACTCTTTGGGTGCTTCTTTTTGTATCCCCATTTGAATTGAAAAGAAGATAAACAAGCCTTGATCTGTGGATGTACCTGCAAGGGAAACCACGTAAAATTTCGATCTTTGTGTTTGTTTTCTTCTCTTCTTCCTTATTCTTGCACAACAAATATAATAAAAGATTTTTGTAGATAGAAATAAATGGAGGAGAATTATTCATGTGACTGCCTTTACATTATGAGATTGATGCATTGATTGATTGTTGTTGTAAATGCCTAGATCTCTTATGACACCTAACTGCCTAGGTGGGAGCCTTAATATTTACAGCTAGTGTAAATGAAATTTTGAAATGTGATACTAATTTTAGATAGATGGAAAATTAGTTTTTCTTTGACAATGGTAGTTTTTGTGTTCGCTGGGATTTGAATTATAGTGGGAATTATGAATACTGTTGTTCTTAATCAATTAAGCTATTGTTCCATTAAAACTAGCTAATTTCATTAGAAAAACAACTGAAAGGGACTGACTTTTGAAACTCATTTATTCTAGACATTCCAGTATGGTGTTTACATTTCAGCCTTTTTAACCTGGAAAACTACTTGACATGGTGGTTATGATATTATTCAAACAATAACAATACCTTTTATTTCTTTAGTAATATAAAAAATGATATGATAATATGATAGTAGTTTGCAGTCTACTTGCACAATTTTAGAAAAAAAGGTTTCCTATGGCTTATTTTTGTGTATTTTATCTTGAAAATTATGTGCTATTGGTTAGTTGACTCCTTTTCTTTAGTGGCAGAAATTCAGATGTTAATTTGGCTGACATAGGTAACGAAGCAGTTGTTGTTGACGATCGAACTGCTTTGATGGAAGGTGGCCAACAAATTGCTTCATCTAAAGCTCACAATTCATCTATGATAGGAAATCTTGCAAGGTTTATACTATTTATTTTCACATGTTGGAGTTGTATCATATCTCTCCATCTTTAAATCTAGCCTTCTAATGAAATTGGATTTTGTTTTCTTTCAGAATCTTTTCTTTCGATGAATCATTCTTTTTAGAGAATCGATTGACTTTGCGAGCCATGTGAGTGGAAATTTTTTTTTTTTGGGAAAAGAATCTTCTCACACATTCAGACCTTCAAATTCTTTAATGGCAGTGATATGTGACATACTAGTCATGAAACTTGTAGATCTGAATTTGGATTATTGATGGTGTATTTTTACCTATGTGATCGGACAAATGTTATTGGTGAATCAAAGAAGGTAACACTTTTTTACCTTGTAGAGTTTTTTCTTTGATTGCATTGTTTTGGTAGAAGTCAAAAGGGGTTTAGAAAATAGTCAAGTTTCAGCTTTTGGCTTTGTTTATTTTTTGAAAGTTGTGTTTAATTTTGTTAATTCCTACATATTAACCAAAGTAGAGGATTATCATGAGGCTAGTTTTCCTTGTGAAAGGTGGTAAGTTCACTATAAAGCATTGGAGTAACAAATCTAAATAAATTGAAGATTTCAAAGCATTAAGGTGAGTAGTTGGGTGATATTTGTTTAATGCAAAGCTTTCTACCTAAAATTTGGAGCCTTGTAGCTCAAAATCCATGAAATATCAAATCTGAGTGTGGCTCTTCTAGAAGCCCCCATTGAGGACTGAAAAACTATGCTATACGCTAGATGCATCCAGAAGCATTTTGGAAAAGTCTCGAAAAGAGCAATTTTGAATGTTTGTTACATGAATGACCCACTATTTTTTTGCAACATAAATTCCAGTTTTAGTTTAACATCATAAAATATCATAGAAAATTAATGAAGCAAAATGTGGTATACTTTGAAACATTATTTTTGTGACATGAACTTATCCAAAACTGTCCATCTAGATCTTAAGCTATTTACTCTACTCAATACTTGCACTTGAATCTCATCATTAGACTCCAGCTTGTTAATGACTGTCTCTACGGATAGAGTAAATTGATACATGTGTTGTTGCCATGATTATATTGGAACTAATGTTTGGAAAATCAAAATGACACATAAATAATTAACAAATTTGAAATTCATGAAAAGTATTTTTCCTAGCTTGATGCATAGGATGGAGTATTTGGTACCATCTCTCATCTGAATATTCATATTTGATGATTTGTAATTCATATATCATCTCAATTTAATCCTTTTTATCAAACATTGATTGAAATATTATGTAATTCATTGGAAATTTGGGATTAGGAGTATAAATGCATCAAGATAGAATGGACTGAACGGCCACCTTTACTGTGACCAGTTAAGTGATGTACTGGGTAAATACCATCACTGAGTTACTTGGTGAACCTATGGGTAGGACGAGTTGACCTATAACAGGTCATGTGTAGCTCTTAATCCATCTGTTTTGAATGGGTTAGGATGAAGTAGGTTAATAGGTCATGCTTGATCTACTTACAACCCTATTTGAGGCGAACCAAATTACCAATCTCATATAATTCAATAGATAAAGAGTGATTGTAGATGAAGTGGATGATAAGTTTGACATAAACAATTATCCTTGCTATCAATATCATCTTCCTAAAAGCCTTCAGATTCCTATCATTACAATAAGCTAACACATAATGTCTAAATATTGGATAATTTTGTATTAATTTCCACTAACATTCTTGATAATTTTACCATTTCTATCATAAGTTAAACTACATTTTAGGACCTAGTCTCCTTGATAACATTGGCCACTAACATGTATTGATACTTGTGATCTCTAATTTAGTAAGTTGCATCAATGGATTTTAAAAAAATTTCATAACCATCATAATATACATTGATAATTGATGATTTATTTTCAAGCAATGCTTGTCTATCCACCACATAATAATCACTTCATTTGTCATCCATTGCCTCTTTAGGTCATAATAATAGTAGAGAATGATGAATATTTTGATCCTCTTTAAAAAGTGATGTCATAAATTTCAGATTGTTAAATCTTAACAGAGATTAGTTTTACTCTAATACCAATTGTTCGAAATGTATGAATCATTAGAAGGAGAGTGAATGAAGATCTATGTCTAATTAAAATTATTTTTGAGTTATACGAATTGAATAACTAAATTTGCAATCATATAGATATAATTAAAGCATGTATGATGAAAATAAAAGATAGAACACTACAAGTTTTAGGTGGTTCATCACTAATGGCTAGTCCATTCCTAAGCTTCACTTGGACTTTACTAAGTATTCAACACTTATATACACTTACTTTCAGGTCAAAGCAAGAACCAGAATCTTGAACTTTCAAATTGAAGCTCTTAACTCACACAACAAAACTTTTAGGTCAAAGTTCAATAACTAACCACTCGAGACTTTGAGGTTAAAGTCACGAACAAACAATGCTTCTTGAATCAAACTTTATGGCACATAGAGTGTTTTTGTTGATCTTCTGTGAATTCTACAGTTGTGCTTTCACAAACTGGTTTCTTATTTTCAGAGTTGATGTGTTCTTTATACACTAATACTCTTCGTTGTATAATTTCTTGTATAGTGTGTATGTTTTTTTTCTTTAACTGATTTAGATGTATTTATACCTGTAACTGTAATGATCATATTTTCTTTAATGTTATTATTTTATTGTACTTGATTTGTCAGTCTTAAAAATGGAAAGTTACTGTTCATTTAACTCTTAGAGATTCTGATTGTTACTCTACTAAATTTGGATAGTTATTTCATAACTCTGTAAGAAATTTGAACAATTAGACCATAACTGTATGAGTTTTTCTTTCTGCTGTTCTCTTATATTTGTCATGTGATGACTTAAGTTATCTGTACGTGAGTTACAAAAAACTCAAACAGTTAATTCACTTCTAAGAAAACTTACTTTTGAGAAAACTTGAGCAGTTAACTCTTAACTATACAAGTTTTTACTTTTTTTATTCTTTACTTCAATCACGTGATATCTTAAGTTCTGCACATGAGAACTCTTTAAAGTTGTAAAATTATCTTAATTATTTGAGAAACTCTAACAATTATCTCATAACCATACAAGTTTTCCTTCTTTTATTCTTCCTTCCTAATTATATGATATCTTAAGTTCCATACGTGAGATAACTTAAATTCAGATAGTTAACTTATAATTCTCTAAGAAACTTGAATAATTATTTCATAACTATCTGACTTCTCTTGCTTTACTCACTGAATAATTGTTTGACTTTTTCCTTCTGTTTGTGGTTGTTCTTTAGTTGTCATGATTTCTAAATTGACTTGATTATTTTTGACTTGACTTATAAATCTTTTAGCTAACCTATTCATCTATATCTGTGAAATATATTGTAATATCTCACATAAATTTTTATATTATCAAAATACAAAAATTCTAACACTATCTATCTTAGCAATTAAGTTTCAAGGTTCATTGCAATGAATACCACAATTTTGCCATTACGGGGAAACTCAACCATCTCACCAAAAGAGATGTAGCAATATGGGGTATTAAAACTCCTTACACTCATTTAGTGGAGTAGTTGGATGATATCTTTACAAATGATTGAGCATTGGGTTGAGACAATATGTTACAAGTTAGACATGTCTGACATATATGCTTCACTTTAAGGAGTGTTAAACATAATGTATATGCACATGTATATATGTGTATAGGAAAGTTCTAATATTTTTAAAGCAAATTTAATGTAAAAAAGCAAGACTTTTTCATGATTGGAAAAATGGAAATATTATATACTTTGAATATTGAGAGATTCTTCATGATTTCCAATGGTTGGAAGAAAAGAAGATAGCATGGGAATTTTTTGTCAAAAATGTATTATCTCAGACTAAAAGACCCATCTTTCATTTGACACATACTTTCTTGATTCAAATTTGTCATTGTATTAATTGATACAATAATCTAGTTTTAATGTTGCTTAAAATCTTCAATGTTAACATTATTATAAGAAATACATATATTTAACATGCCAAAAAGCTATATTTTGGGCACATATTGACGTTGTTTTTTCAAGACATCAATTTATAACATCATGGCCCCACCCACCTTAATAAAGCCTTGCTTTGCGCTTAATAGGCTTCATTTTTGGGGAATTGTAATGTTAAACTTATTCATTGGTTATATGGGTTTTGTGGATTATTAGATATCCATTTAATCCAAAACCCTATTTATCTATAATAACAATATACTATGAAATTCTAATTCAAAACTAATTGGTTATAAGTAGAGAGATTCATCATCATATAAGTTCAAGTCTTGTCTCTTTTTATCTTATGTAAAACTTTTCTTAACATTCTCCCTCACTTGTGATTTATACCGACAAGTGTTTATAGGTGAGTGTACATAATCTTGCTCTAATATCAAGTGAGAATACAAAAGATAGGTGGAAGAAAAATATTTTATAAGCAAACATAGAACTTTTATATATAGAGACTATACAAGAAGATGAATACAACTTAAACAATGTGAGATTAAACTCACACATAACCCATAATCCTAATATATTAATATTCTCTAACAAATAGTAAACAAGAAATCCACTTATAGATGTATTTAAAGTTAGAGGCAACATTGTCACATGACGTGGTAAGAAACAAAATGTTATTTTTAAATTCAATATAAAAATATAGTATTGATCAATGACTCATACTTCATGTGAAATGATGTGACTTCGTTCATTCTTGATAGATTTTGAATTTGATGTTGATATGCTTATTCTCATATATTGTGATAATTAAGTTATTATTTTCATCACCAACAATCCAACATTTTACCGAGTTCTTCAGCATATTAAGGTGGATTTTCATCATTACATTCAAGATATGGTATTGAAGGGACTCATCTCATCTATACGTTTTTTTTAAAAAAATTTTAAGAACCCTAGTCTATTTATGGGGTAGGGACCCAAACAAAACGAAAATCAACATTACAAGATAAGGTAGAGACTTAAGAGGTTCCAATAGGAACCCCTAAATTGTCTAGATGCCATTATTAGTGAGCCTCTCTTGGAAGATTTACTACTAGTCTAAATAGGCATCTTTGATTGTAATTAAGTCTTGTCTTGGCCAACGTGTTTGCCAAACAGTTGGCTTTACGATGCACATGCTTGAGGGAATGAACTTGGTTGACTCAACCCATCAAAGTGTGCTAGAGTGGTAGAGCTTGACTAGAGATGCATGGATTGTTCTATAGACCCTCAATGAGAGTAATGGAGTTGGTTTCAATCTCTATGCAATTCAGTTGGATACCCATGCCATTACAAATAGCTAGTCCATTGAGCATGAAATGGAATTCTAACATCACCACACTTAGTGGACCATAGGGCTCTTAGAAAGCAACAATTACCTCCCTTTGGTAGTTGTGAACAACTCCTCCACTTGTAGCTTTGCCATCCATGCTTACCATGCCATCTATGTTAAGCTTAAGTCTCAACTAAAAGGGCTTCTCCCAAGCAAACCATTTGATTGGTTGAAGTATAGCTTTCAAATTTTTGAATCCAAGTTTCAATAATAGCAAGACCTCATCTGAACAACATCTAACCTTGACATAGGTCCTATGGAAAGTATCCAAGGAGGAATCAATTCTGGCTCTACTGTTCGCAAAGGACCCTCTACCATTCTCATAGATCATAGAGCAATGCTCCTAGCATTCCTAGAGAGTGTTAGCCACTAAGAATTTTAGGGTGTTCTTTGCTAAGAGCTTGCTCTTTCTAAAGAGGGAGTTTTGTACAAATTGTTTCCAATCTAGCTAGTTTCTCAAATTGAGTCCAAGTTTCCTATTTATCCAAAATCTACATTGGATTGCCCATTCACCTTCAAAACAATGGTGTTGTTTTGAGTCCTCCTAGGGTTGGATTCTACAACACCTGCATCTTGATGCTATTTGATAACCTCTTTTTTGGCATTAGCTTCTGTTGGAAGGATGGAGTGAAATAACCTCCAAAGGAAGAAGGAAATCTTGGTAAGTATGAATCTACTTCATATTTCTTCATTCCATTAGGTTTTCCTTTTCCTAAAGTGTCCCAAGCTGCTTTGACCGACAACTCATCGTTTGAGGGTCCAATCCAACTAAAGTCAGCTGTAGAGTCTATAAGAAGACTATGATGTCTATGAACTTCTTCAATAATGTGGCTAAGGAGGGAGATTTGGTCTACTGTGCTGTGATTAGATGCAACCTCAGCTACTGTCAAGTGCTTCAATCTTGCCCTAGCATCTACTAAGCTTGAGATCGAACTAGAGGGAAGCCACCAATCATGCTAAAAGTTGATGTTGACCTTCCCTCTCAACCATTTAGCAAACCAAGATATGTGCCTCTACGCAATGCATAGAGATTTCCACTTGACTGGCTTGTTTCAAATCTATTTATTGAAGGGGAGACCATATTTATTTATAATGAGTTCAACCCACAATGATTTTTTTTAATTAACCTCCAAGTCATTTTCATTCTCAATTCCAACCTCCTCCATCAGCTTTTGTGGTACTGCTCCATTTGATCCAATAAGATTTCCCTATCCCCAATAGGAAATTAGCAAACATGGATTATATCTTGTTAAGGACCCCCATTGGGATGTCAAAAGCACTCATTAGGTGGATAAACAAATTGGAGAAGACATGCTTAAGAAGAGTGATCTTGGCCTTGAGAGAGAGAAGCTTACTTTCCATCATACCAATTTGCTTTGGATTTTTTGCACTAGGTCCGCAAAATAAATTTGCTTGGTTCTACCCTTAAATATTAAACAACCCAAGTAGTGGAAAGGGAAGTCTCCTCACTAGAAACTCATTAGTTTGTGGATTATGATAGCTCTTTGGCTAGATATGTTTTTCGGTGCTGCAAAAAAGCTTTTACTTGGGTTAATTTTTTGCCCTGATAAGCATTGATACTCCTAGAGCAGGTCTTAGAATATTTTTGATTTCATTTTTTCCATCATTCAAAAAAAAAAGTGTCATTAGCGTAGAGGAGATGAGATACACTTGCATTTCCTCTACCTACATTATAGGGGGTGAGCTTGTTCAAGGAGATCAAATTTTGTAGACCACAAGCAAGTATTTTCTGTAATTATAAAGAGTTGACAAGAGGAGGTCACTCTGCCGCAAGTCTCTCAAAGTCCTAAAAAAGCATGTAGTCTTCCCATTAATCACCAATGAAAAACTATTGTGGTTAATACATTTCTTGAATAATTTTATGCTATTTGAAGAAAAGCCAAACTTAGACATGACTTGCCAGATTGCCTCACACTCTAATCAATCAAAGGTCTTTTCCATATCTAGGTTGAAGATAATATTTCCCCCTCTGAATCCATTATCAATATTTTGGGCTAATTCTTAAGCCAAAGCTACATTGTCAACAATGCTCCTTCTTGCAACAAATGCTCTTTGTGTGGGAGAAATTATTTTTGGGAGGAGATTTGACATTCTTTTAGAAATAACTTTATGCCTGACATTATAGAGGCTAATAGGCTTGAACTTTTGAAAAACTCTTGGTCCCTCTCGTTTGAGAATCAATGCAAGGAAGGTGACTTTTCAGGAGTTATCTAGCCAGTTGCCATAGAAAAAATGCTAAATGACTTGGATTAAGTCATTTGCAATAATATCCCAATAGGAACAAAATAATTCAGTAGTGAAGCCATCAAGGCCAGAGGCAAATCTTGATCCCATAGAAGTAACAAAGGCAACAACACCCAATTGGAGGCAACTCCTCCCTGCTACAAGAGCACACCTCCCTTTATGGCATGATTTTGATGTTTCGTGGGAGAGGCTTTGATAGGTTCATCTCAATGCAAGTTGTAGTTAAACCAAGCTGTGTAAATCTTTGGATGTCTTGGTGCATGCATAAGAATCTTCCCAACATACTAGCAATTGATTTCATAGTAGTGGCAATTTGGAGGCGTATGTGAAGCTTTAGAAGGTACACCTAGACCAGTGCCCCTGGGGATTTCAATTCAGGTGAGGAGGGAGACTAATGAATGATAAACATCCTCTTTTCTTTGTTTAGCTAATGATCCTTCACATACACCCTTATAAACTCCTCCTTGGACTTGAATCGAATCAGTATGTACCTAGAGTTGATCACTGTTGGGAAGAAGTCTTGGAAAGGGACCTTTTTCTTTATCTCAAACATTATATTGAACATGGAAAGTTGTTGGGAGCTAAAATGTCCTACCAATGTCTAGTTGAAAGCATTGGTGAGGTGTAGCTTCGTATGGTGTGAAAGTCAGCACTTGTTCACCATTTTCTAGCATAGGAGCCTTAACCGGAATGTATGAGAAATCCAAAGGAGTCAGGGAGTCTTTCAATGTTGTTGTAAAGGAGACTTGATGATGTTTAGGTGCCACAGTTTTAGGATTGGTTGCCATGGGGATTAGAAACCTAATTGGCAACTAAAGTAGGTCACTGTTGTCCTTCATGGACCCCATTAATCTAATAGGGAAGATATGTTAAGATCCTTGTGTTTTGATAAGCAGGTAACTATTCAAAAATCAAATAGAATTAGAAGACTATATAAAGGACAGTATACAAAACGGTAACTTACCATATTTAGGACTGATTACATAATAAATACAACAGTACAAATACCGTTGGAAAAAATATAATCGTTATACCTCTTGATATAAATATGATCAATAAAAGGAAAATAAAAACAACGATTATCATATTGAGAGCTACAAAAAAAAAATTCTAGGACATACATTCTATAAATATTGAAGAAAAGAAAAGCTAAAAGCATATTGAAGCACAAAAAGCTTCCTGCACATAAAACTCTGCTTGAAAGCAAGTGTTGGTTCGTGAGTTTACACTTAAAAACTTATTGTTGGTTAAGAGCTTGGACTTAAAAGTTCGAGAAAGGTTGATTGCTAAGTTTCTACTTAAAAGTTCAAGTGGTTGGTTCTTACTTTGACATTAAAGTTAGTGATTATAAGTATTGAAATACTTAGTGAAGTCCAAGTAGTGTTTTAAGGGTAGACTAACCGTTAGTGGTGAACCACCTAAAGTTACCTTGTGTGATTTTATTTTCTACTTTATCTTTAACATTTTTAAATAGTCATTGTATAAATTGTTTACACAGTTATTAAAAGCAACTTAAGTCAAATAATTGTTAGAAAGATACACACTCACCATTCACCCTCTCTCTGGTAAGTCTATACGATCCCAACAAGACAAGGATTGATGGAGGAGGGTCCCTCTAAGGGTTGCAATGACGTTGGCTCTTAGTAAACCCTTGGTCGAGGAAAGGTGTATATTCATCTCATCTCTATATATTAGAGTCAGTCCTCTAAATAGTTTGTAGGCATTTTTGCTAAAAGACTCAATGTAGATCTTATAATACTTTTTGTGCTAGGTTGAGCATGATAAATATATATGTTCTAACTTAAGGGGAAGTGTTAAATTTATTCATGTAGTATGTTATATAGGGGTGTGTGTTTGTTTGTTATTGGATATCTTTTTAATTTAAAATCCTATTTATCTATAATCACCATCAGTAGGAATACATGTTCATTTTCTCTCCTAATCTACACATAAGAAATAGGGATATATTTCTTGAAAAATAAGTTAAGATATGAGACAAGTGAAAAAACATTAGACATTCCATCTTTGTAACCAACACTTTTGATGTTATTAACTTCACAATAATCTCTGAATGTTTATTATGGGTCTGTACCTCAGGTTAGTTACTGGTAATGACCTTGGTGCCCATTCAGCAGTTTTTACTCCATTGATACTTTCTTTTAGTTGCCTCTTCCTCTTCTTTCTTGCTTTCAATAAAATTCACTTTGAGTAGACAATGTCTATTCTCTTGTTCTCCTTTTTCACATTTGTAAATTTACCTTCTTGGTGGTATTATTTTTCACAAACCTTAATTTGAAAACATGCAGTTTGAGAGTTGAGACATTGTTTATCTTCTGTTCATCTCAAGAAGTGCTCTATAGCTGTTTTTCTTTTGCATGTTAACTTCTCAATTTTGTTAATATTGTAATATTTTTATTTGCAGAGTTACAACCGGGATCTTTTCATTTTCCTGTATTTCCTTCTCATTATAGTTGCAATTATGACTTCTTACACGGTGCACACTGATAAATCTCCGTTCTCTGGTAAATCCATTCTATACTTGAATAGGCATCAGACAGAGGAATGGAAGGGATGGATGCAGGTTGATTGTTACTCTTTTTGTTTGTATCATATGATTCTTATTTGGCATATGATGATGCTTTTTACATCTACGATTTTTCATTTCCAATCTTTTTTTGTTTCTTTCTCTAGTTATCTTTGTTGGGGTGCAACCCTTTTAACGATGCATTGCACCCTTGGAGTGTAATAATAAGTAGTAATGGAGAAATTATAGATGTTATTTATAGGATTAAAATTGGATAGATAAAATGGAGAAATGTTTCTAGAGTATCATGTGATAAGAAGATATCTTTAAAATTAAAAAGAAAATTCTATAAATTTTCTATTTGCTTGACTTTACTTTATGGTTCAAAATATTAGGTTGTAAACTATGATTATGTATAAAAAATTAGTGTTATAGAAATGTAAGTAGTTAGATGGATGAGTCCATAGTATTATAGGAGATAAGTTAAAAAATAATTTTATTAGGAATAAAGTAGGAATCACAATTATTGAGAATAAGAGAAAGCCAACTTAGGTGGTTTAATCATATCCTTGGGAGATTAAAGGATGCATCAATTACTAATTAAGGTTTAAAACTACTTAGTAATTGTAAATAAAAAAAATGTAATTTTACCATAGATAGAGATATATAAAAGAAAAGGATTTATGTAGCTAATCCTATGTAGTGGAATTATAGCATGGGCTATTATTGTTGTTCTCTATTTCAGTCATCAAGCCTATTACTGCGGCTGATTTAGTTTTGAAATAAAATTTCTCTTAATTGTGTCATAATTGTTGTTCTGAAAATTTTATCATATATTTGGTGTTTATCCATGTTTAAAATTTTCATAGCTTATTAATGAACGTAATCCTGTGGGTTATGATTCTTTGAACTTTTTCAGATATTGGTATCATTTTAATACTTAATGCTTTTACTTGCATTCTCGGTCTACGCATTAAATGCATGAAGTTATCTAGAACTGAGTTTGATTTCAATTGCTAACAAAATTTTGAATACTACAATTTCTTTAATTTCTATCAGCAATCAGCATTTATAGTTCTATTGTAGTAGTTTCTCAATATAACTCTACGTGGTCAAAAGATGCAAAATTTATTTTTTATCAAGGATAATTATTTTTTCATAATAAATTACTTAATTTTTGCTTACTAAGCTCTGCAATGATAATACAAAATGGCATGCAATTCTCTGAGGTGAATGAATTGGTTTTCAGCTTTTGTGGTTTGAATATAATCTAATGATACAGCATTTTAATATAATAAATTCATCCCATTGAAAATGGTTAAAAAAATCTGAATATGCTAATCTGACACCCAAGTTTCCAACATATATAAAAGGAGTGTAGAAACATGGTTTGTTATTATACTGCTTGTTCTTTCAGTTTTTTGTCCCCTCATGACTTAGCAATTTTGGGAGCTCATGGATGATGAAGACAGTCCAAAAGAGTAAGGAAAGAGGATGGAAAAATCTTAACATGTATGAGAAGGGATTTGCAAAGTTCACTGGCTTCATGTTTAGGGAATTTGTATCAGTCATGTGAGTCAGGAAAAGTGAGTCTTTCTTGATGGTAGTGTTGTTGTCTCCCTACTTTTGTATGCTTGCAAAATTTTGTTCTCCTTCTGATCAATGAAGTTGTTGTTGATATTCACATGTCTTGATATCCATGCATATTGTTTGTTGGTTTTAAAACGTGAACCTTGATAGCAGTGATGAAATATCATTACCACATCTTCACGAATCTTAATGATTGTTTATGTTTATTATTCCCATTATTATCATCTGATTTTCTCTCCTGTTATCTTTATCACAATTTCCAGGTATTATCATCTGATTTTATCTCTTAACATCTTGCAGGTTTTGTTTTTGATGTACCATTATTTTGCTGCAACAGAAATTTACAATGCAATTCGCATATTTATTGCTGCATATGTGTGGATGACTGGTTTTGGAAACTTTTCTTATTATTATGTAAGAAAAGATTTCAGCCTTGCGCGGTTTACTCAGGTAATTGTCTCAACTCTTAAGACGTGCTAAATTGTTTGCTAAAATCTAGTATTTCCTGGATGATAATCTTGTAATCCATATTGAAGCTTTGAATTGTTCATTTCTACAGATGATGTGGCGTCTTAATTTCTTGGTCATTTTCTGCTGCGTTGTTCTGAATAATGAATACATGCTGTATTACATATGCCCAATGCACACACTTTTCACACTCATGGTCTATGCTGCCCTTGGAATTTTTCACAAATACAATGAGCGAGGCTCTGTGATTGCTGCTAAAATTGCCGCCTGCTTTGTTGTGGTAATTTTGATCTGGGAGGTACCGAAAGTGTTTGACTTGGTCTGGAGCCCATTAACATTCTTTCTTGGTAAGTTTTATCATATGCCTTTACTAAATGTTTAATTTTCTTCTACAGTCTAATAAATTTTTTCAATTATTTATTCTTGCTAGTTTAAACTTTCTGAATCAACTTATGAACAGGTTATAGTAATCCTGATCCTTCTAGACCAAAATTTCCTCGATTGCATGAGTGGCACTTCCGATCAGGACTTGATCGTTATATATGGATAGTTGGAATGATATATGCATACTTCCACCCTACTGTAATGTCATAGACGTTTCCAACTTAAGTTCTTAACTATAATCTCTTTTTCTCGTTAAGTATCATCTTGTGTTTTATTATAAAGGTCGAGAGGTGGATGGAAAGACTAGAGGAAGCTGAATCAAGAGTTCGTGTATCAATAAAAGCAACTGTTGTGATCATTTCCTTAGTGGTAATTTCCTTTATATTTGCACACGTTTGTTCATTACAGCCACAAATTTTGCCTGTTTCACATATGGGAATGTCCATTTATTCAATATTAGGTGGGGTACTTGTGGTTTGAGTATATATACAGGCTGGACAGGATCACATATAATAAGTATCATCCCTATACTTCTTGGATTCCAATCACGTAAGAATTTTATTTTCATCTGATTTAAAGTGACCTTTGTAGATATTAATGATTAAATTTCCCTTTTCTGCTTTGACTCAGTGTCTACATCTGCTTGAGGAACTTCACTCAGAAGTTTCGAGGTTTCTCATTGACCCTCTTTGCGTAAGTGGCAGCTGATTGTCTTATTGGTTGACTTAATTTTAATAGGGTGAAGTAAGAGTGTGAAGGGGAAAATATGGGTTTGGTATCCTTCAAATGTCTGATTTGTTGTTGTTTCCCACTATTTATTAGGTGGTTAGGAAAGATAACCTTGGAAACTTACGTATCACAGATTCACATATGGCTAAGGTCAGTGCATTATTTCCTTTGACCTGCAAAGCATTTTTAGACCTTTATTGTTGTTAAAATATTTCTGTGAGATGTCAAATACTACATTTTATATTGCAAGATGATTGGACACTGAATATGATAAGCTAGACTTATGCCTTGTATCTATATGCAACCAGTTGACTTGCTGGGGGTGTTATTTTACTTTTTAACAAAAGGCTGTTTGTTTGATGTCATTTGTTGTTGAAAGGAAGCTCATTGTACTAAAAAAGATGATGTATGAAGTATGATCTATTATAACCACGTAAATTCTATTATTCCCTTTGTAGTCACGTTTCTTTTTTCTCTACTAGACCATCACGTCTTTTTGTAATTCTTTTACATTAAATGTTATATAATAATGAATAAAACGTCTTTAAATGGATAGCTTGAACCCATTTATTGCTTTCACTTGACCCAGCCTGGTTTCACCCGTCTACAAGCAGCTTGGGTTGGGTCAAACTTGAAATTAAATGGGTTGGATTAGGATTGAGTTTCTTAAACCTGTTTATTAAAGAAAGGGCTAGGTCTGATCTGACCCATTTGCCACTTATATACGTTTTGACAAGAAAGATGTATGGTTTAATTGGTAAAAGTGATTTTATGGCGTGTGGTTGCAGGATTGAGATTCATTTTTAACAGATTGGAAAATTTTTGAAAATTTATTTCTTATTTTCCCATAGGTAGTCTGGGGCATCAGAAAATTGCAGCTTCATAGGAGTGACTTCACTTAACATAATAGATGTGCTTGCTTTGCTTCTGTGTGAATTGAGACAATGACATTTTTGCTTCTTTCTAAGTTCATCTTTTATTTTAATACAATTCTGAAAAAGAAAATCATCACGTTTAAAGGTGTATAAATTTAACGATAGCTCTTATTTTTCCATCTAATTTTTCTAACTGCAGATCAGGAGTGCCCAATGGACAGCCTCGATATTTACTATCATTCATCCCCAATTACCCAATGTTGAATTTTTTGTTGACCACTGCCATTTATGTTGCTGTATGTGTACTTCCTTGAGAGGTTTTGTTATCATTAAATGTAAGATATCCCTTTTTTATTGATTTTGTTATCTTAAACTGATAGGTTTCACATAGACTTTTTGAAATTACGAATACGTTAAAGGCTGCGTTTGTGCCAAGCAAAGATGACAAGCGCTTGATGCATAACATGATCACAGGAGCCACCATCGCTTTTGCTCTCTACTCCTTGTCGTTTCTGTTTCTGAAATTTCCAACTGTCATGGTAGGCCCTTGTTTTTACCGAAGTTTTCTTTTTCCGAGAATCTGCGTTTGAGACGCAACTAATTTGAGTTTTGGCTGCAAAAATACAGGCATGAAATATCCAGTCTTAGAAATGCTGGATAAAATGCTTTTCTTTTTGCGCATCCGTGAGAACCGGTAGCAGAGGTAGATGTCCCAGGAATCAAGCTCGAACGCAAGAATCTGATGTGATAAAAAGTCTTGCGCAAATTAGAGCCAGGACAAAGAAGAGAATCTACAGTGATTTGCTCGCCTGTCGAAAGTCTGGCAATTGAAACTGCCCCCGAAAAGGCATAATTGTGTCCAATCCTATTTTCTTGGTTGTGCAGTGTCAGGTATGGCTGAGCGTTTTAATCATTTTGGGCCTTCTTCTTTAACCATTTTGCTTTTAAATTTTTTAAATAATTTTTATGTAATGTGTTGACTGGTTCTCTTCCTTGGAATGAAAAGAAATGTTTGACAAGTCTTACGACCTTTTTAGTTTATTGGTTTTCATGAGAAATGCTATAAAATTTATTCAAACGAGTTTTTTTTTTCCACAAGAGTAAAATATGTATATGCGTCAAGTATTGCAGAAAAAATTATTTTTTAGTGATAACAACGAGATCAAAGCCATGCTTAAGTATATTTTCTGCATTTTATTTTCAACCATGGTCATCTCAATTAAAAACAATAAAATTTCAATGGTTTCCACATTGCATTTAGAACGTAAGCTTTTAACATAAAATTTCTTATATTAGTATTGCTGATTACGTAAATTAGTTTCCTTATAATTGTATTACTGGTTAACATAAAATTACCGTCAAAGAAAAGTGTAAGTTTCTGAATTTCGTGGGAATTATATTGAGAGGAGAGTGGCCTTTTGAGATTTGTGGTTTTAATTTTTGTTGTTTATGTTTGCCATTTACAGTTAATTGTGCAACAAAATTTTCAAAAATAAAGATGCCTTTGTCAATTCGTTATTGCACAATGGTTTGTTTCTACCTAATAATCCAGCTGTTGTCATCTCCAGCATTTTTTCTTGATGTCAAATATAATGGCCGTGTTCCAAAAATTTAATCACAATCTAACGATTATGATTGAAATCCTTTCCTTCCCATGGTGTAATTAATCTCTCCTTCCAGCCCATCCTCCTCACCTCTATGGTGGTCACCCCCTCCACCTTCTTGTACTCTGCTCACATCCCTCTATTGGTGCACCACCCTCCCTTGTTAACCCTTTCCATCTCGGTCCGCTGGACCGTGCCACCTCCTCCACCACCCATCTTGTAAGAATAATTTTCTCGACTAAATTAGCATTCGGTGAATTTTCTTCGTGGAATGAATTAGTTGAATTTTTGAGTGATCATATTAAGACATTCTAAATTTTTTTTGTTTGAATCTATATTTTCTTCCTAGTAGTATTTTTCTAGACTCAAGATTCTATAGCTCTTTGAGTTCAATATGATCCAACTATTACTAGTGTCAACAATAGGGAGGGTTTGTGCTTTGTGCGAGGGAAAAACCTTCCCCCCTGTTCCCTATCATAAATAGGATGAAAAATCTCGTTTCACTCCTCCCTCCGAAATGCCTGGAAACCTTCGGAACGCTCTCCTTCCGCGAAATGTCCGAAACCCTCGGAACGGTTGCCGCAGTAGCCGTCTCGTTCGTCGTCGCCCTCTCGCAGTCTTCCTCCTCGTAGCGCTCGGAGAACCCATTTTTCCCCTCGCCTGAAATCCCCCTGCAACGCTCGCAGCTATCCTCCTCATCCTCGCAGTCATTCTGTCGTAGCTGTCCTCCTAGTCGTCGTTTGGGTCCTTGTCCACGTCGAGTGTCGTCGCCCTCGCCTGCTCCTCATTGCCCCCATTTTTTCTGGTAGTTTCGATCGACTGCATTTTTTTTTAGCTTAAATTGTTGTTTGTTTTTTGTAGTGAAAAAAAAAATGCTGTGATTGAGGAATCGAAGTTGGGAAGAAAAAAAACCCATACCCATCTAGTTAGTATTGTATTAAGACAGCCTAGTAGGAAGTATTCGAATCTTGTGAAAATGATCGGCATTACAAGGTTCATGGTATTAACATAGTAGACGAACCTGTCTGGATGAAACCTGCAATATGAAGTAACTCTAGCAAGCTTGTGAAAGCTAAGTATTCGACTATACATAAAAGGATTAAAACATTCAAATTCTCTACGAATCTTCATCTCTCTCATAGACTTTTTTCCATTATTACTTTTTAAATTAAGTGTCAAGAGTATCTAATTTACATTAGTCCAATGACCTGAACCTTAAATCTTTCATTGAAATACCAGTTAAGACTTATTTGAATTTGAATTTTAAGTATGGAATTTAAATTTTATAAAATTTAACAGAAAGAATTTAAAATTTGAGTGTTTGTGTATATTTAGAAATTTAATAAAAATTAAAATTTAGTTATTTGTGTACATGATAGAAATGAATATAATTGATTTTTAATGAAATTAATTAATAAATTGAAGTAATTAGTGAAAATATAATTAATTAAGAAATTAATTAATATATAATTAAATTAAATATTTATATATTATTTATCAATAAATAGTATTTATTAATTAATCAAAATATAATTAACTACATTAATTGGATTAACAAGCTAGAAAAGTTCAAATATTATATCTAAAATGTTTAATTTTTATCTTAAAAAATTAGATCATTCATGTACTTATGTTTCGTAAATGTTTTCCTTATATCCAAACACTCAACCAAAAATGTAATACAAATAAAGGTACTTAAAGTTGCAAGGTAAATTTGGGACTTTAAAAGCTTATCATAAAAGTTTATCCTTTCAACATTAGAAGAAATAAATGGAGAGGAAACATGTATTTATGTCATAATACATCAGACACATTATTATTTCCTAAAATGTTGGATGAAATATTTGACAATAAAAAATGAAGACACAAAAATTCAATGGCCCAGCTTCTATAAACTATAACCAAAACATTGAATGAAAGTGGCATAACCAAAACAATTGTTGATCCACATTTATTTCATATAAACCATATGTACACAGAACTTGATAAAATCTTTTTTTAAACCTAACATAATTTCTTGTCATTGAAGGTTGATGTATAGTGGGCAAGCTCGATTGGCAGAAGATTTGATAACAAGTTGGAGGGTTCAACGGGCAAGGTGCGGGCGACGTTGGAGGTCGTGGGCTCGAAGGATGTCTCTCAACCAGAGGGTGTGGGCTTGAATGGATGGCGAGTTGAGTGGATAGAGAAGGAGCGAGTGGAGCGAATGACAAGTCAAGCTTACAACCATAGGAGGAGAGAGCGGACGACGAGGAGCAAGCAAACGGCGTGTTGAGTTTAAGACCATGGGAGGAGAGAGTGGACGAGGAGGAGAAAGTGGATGGTGCATCGAGCTTGTGACCATAGGAGTAGAGAGCAAACGATGTGTCGAGCTTGTGGTCATAGGACGAGAGAGTGGATGAGGAGGAGCAAGTGGATGGTGCATTGGGCTTTGTGGCCACGGGAGGAGAGACCAAACGATGTGTCGAGCTTGCAATCAATAGGATGAGAGAGTGGATGAGGAGGATTGAGTAGAGCAGAAGGCATGGGTTTGTGTGAGGGTGGAAAATGAATTATCACCTTGGGTTTAGAATTTATTTTCTCTGTATCTTATACATATTTGTAATTTAAATTTGAATTTCAAGATATATAAATATTTTATCATTTAAAATTTAACGAAAAAAATTTTCAATTCTATCAAATTTTAAGTACATAAATCTCACTTTAATAAAAAAGATTCTATCTAGATAGTCTAGTATTAACGTCATAACTATTTTTTTCCTCTTGCTACTGACTTTTGACACAATTTCGAAGATTTAAAGTTGTGAATGTTGAATTTTATAATTTTAAAAGTTAGATATGCAAGTTATACATCTTCGAATAAAATTGTAAGGTACGAAAATTAGTTGCGTATTTTTTATTTAACATGTTCGATACCAAAATTAATGTACCCAACATGGGAAAAAAATAATATGTAATTTTTATTTATTTATGAACTACTTGTAATGAATTATAATGTTTGATAAAAAAAGTTATTTCATAATTTACATCTTCTATATACACAACTAAAATTTTATTTTTAATTATAAATTGTTAATATATAATACATTATTTAAAATTTTACTTTTAAAATTGTAATATTTAATATTTAAAATGTAATATTGAATATATTAAAAATTCAATGTTAATATTTTCTATCATTTTTTTACATGCACAAATACCTAAAAACCCTTTTCATTTCTTGGTGTACCAAGACAACATTTCATTTTTTATTATGTCTTATCCTGACAAAAAATATACATTAACAGATTTTAGATTTACTTACACTAAGGAAAGATGGTACCAAATTAGAGCTTTGGTAAAAACACCATTGTGAGCATCTTTTTCCATGTTTATGTGTTATTTCTTTTTTCGGGGACGCGACTAGTAGTTTAACCGAACATGTATCCCTTGATCGGTTCTGCATGTCTCACCCGTTTGAAAACATTCTTTATTAAGTTGATCAAACCATTCTTTCTAAGAGATCATAGTTTCACAGTGACAATAGAATGAAATGACGATCCAGGGGATTGGAGTAGGCATAATAACAAACATGAAAGTGGACAGGCAAAAATAGAAGCAAGAAACACTTGCATGCATGCTGGTGGGCATTATCACACCATGCAAGTTGCAATAAAGCTCGTTGTTGCTGCTACTTTCCAACTACAACAGCCTACCAAACAAAAACACGAGTTTCCCAAGACAGACAGCAGCAGAAAAGATCATGCTGGACCTGAAACCAAGCTAACGGCAACTAATTTGACTTCATCTCTTTTTTGATGGTCGTTCATCCTCGTCTTCCTCATCCGAGTCCTCCTCCCTGTCCGTCCTCTTTCTTGCAGATGTTGCGTCCTTTGCAGCGCTACCACCTTCGTTATCTTCCTCATCTTCCTCCTCTAGATCCTCCTCGCCATTCTCTTCTAGCTCGAAGTCGCTCGAGTGTTCCTCGGCTTCAGCTGAACGTACTTCTCGAACCAGGTACTCAGTCCCGAGCTCCTGATGTAATGATCAACGAACGTTGGTCAAGGGTCAAGATTGTAAGCATGAATCAACCAACGTTTAGGATTTAAGAGTGAAATAATAGGGATTCCTCTATCCCTACTCGGTGAAAACCAAGGATCTAAATTATTATTTCGATTAAAATAATCCAAGAAGTTCCCATTCTTCAAGGGAGTTCATGGGGATTAGGGGGGGGGGAGGTAGAAGTATTAGTCCACGGAAAAAACTGTTTCCCACCTATAAAGATAAACAAAGTAGGCTGCCAGGAAAAAGTGCAATGACAAAATAATAAATAAACAGATTAAGAAATCTGCCCAAGACAAAAAGCCAGGATTTGAGAAAAGCACTTTGGAAGAAAAACAAGCACCAATACGATAACATTTTACAGTAAAAAAAACAACAGTTCTAAATCTCGAAACATCTAAGCATGAACAGTCACAGCAACAAACAAGAGAACATATATGAACACGAAACGATAGCCCCCCCAAAAAAAAAAAAACTAAAATTCATCGGAGAAGAGAAAGTTACCGATCAAAAAGCTTAAATCCGATAAAAATAACAACCACACAATGGGCCATCTAGATTCTAGATCTCTATACATCAATGGAAACCCTTGATATGAGGGGAAAGACCAGTGAGGAATGGAATCACTTAATATTCGTATTGACTATATTATCCAATTGCAGGTGCCATCAAGCAACCCAACGCCACGTATAAAGACAGATACGTGAAAATCAAGATGGACTTTAAAGGAAAATAAAGGAAATTGCAAAAGCTTTCGCTAGGACCTGACGATGAAACACGCATAGATCTGAAGCGGATTCTTTTAATTAACGAGGAGCATATGTTGCCGAATACTAGATGTACAAGTACAACGAACAGCGGAAAACGTTAAAAATAGAAACTAGAAAATGTATACTTTTTCCACACAAAAGCACAGCCATGTAAAATTATTAATAATCTCAGATCAACAACAAATAAAAGGAAATCATGACACATCTGGAACACATGACAAGCAACAGGAAAAAAAATGCCGACACTCTAAAAATAAGCTGGAGATCTAGATCTGGTGCAGGTTGTCGAACAACCCACGAAACAAAGGCATAAAAAACCAGAAGGGCGACGAGAATGAACTATAACAAGGTAAAAAAAGCAAAAATGGTAAGCAAGAGGAGCATATCCCCATCCGTCATTAGATGAAATCAGTTAATACTGTAATTACCCAAGGCGAAAAATGCAGAAATCTACTAGAAATTAAAAGTCTGAAGAAAACAGTAAAATAGCCATAAAATGTGGTGAAAGAAAAAAAAGGAAAAACATGTATACCTCCTCTTCCTCATCGCTTTCATCGTCGTCGTCGTCGTCGTCGTCGTCGTCGTCGTCGTCTCCTTCGTCGTCTTCATCAACATCACCATCTTCATCACCTTCCTCGTCTTCCTCATCAAGCACCTCTTGCACCTTCTGTTGCTCTTTAACCTCGTCGCGGTCAGATTCTTCTCCTTCATCATCTTCTTCTTCTTCGTCCTCCTCTTCTCCGCTCTCGTCGATGCCGTCCTCAACTTCTTCAACGTCATCCTCGCTCCAACCTCCATCTACCTGCTCATCGTAGACGCGGCCCCCCCCATTCGCCATCCCGATCTTCTCCTTCCCCTTAGCCTTCACCTCCTCCTCCGAGGCTTTCGCGACGCCGTCCCTCCCGTTTGCCTCCACCTTCATCTCGCCGGCACTTCGCCGCCACCACCGCCGCCGCCGGGAAAAATAGGGATTTTTTGAGGATGAAAAAAGTAGAAAATCGGAAATTAGGGCAAGGATGTGCGAGGAGAGAGAGACGTTGACGTGATGGTGGAGAGGATCGTAGTTTCCTCTAGAAAGATCTGAACCGTTGGAAGAAGAACAAGGCGCGGACCGATGACATGGCACTAATCTAACGGTCATGGGACGCAGCCCGGGGTACATCTCTCTTTTCTCATGGAATATTTTCTTAGTAGTTGGGTAAAGTCGGACCTTTTTTTAGATTCTACTGTTTGTTTCTGAAATTTGCAAGGGGGCCAATTATCATAATCTTAAGTTATTAAACTACTGACAAAATTTTCGGCGTCTGGTTTTTTTCGTAAAAATCTTAGATATGTAAAAGTTTTGATACGATTCAAATTTGATTTTTCTTTATTTTAGTTGAAAAATCAAAATCGTCATTATTGAATGTAAATTCATAAATTTCTGACGAGTTTCCAAAAGGTTTTGGCAAAAAAAGAGGGAGAAGTCGTCAAGCCCACAAGCTTTTTCCCCTAACAAACAAATGAATCAACATGTCTTGGACTATACATAACGAAATATAAAATTAAAAATGATTCTTCAACATTATATTTGATTGTTTTCCTATGAACAAAAAACTGTATATAACTCATGCAAGAGACCGATCTTCACTTTGCCATCGCTTCCAGTCTCTTCCATCTCGCCAACACGCACAGACCTGGAAAGCACTGTTCAATTAAAAAAAACAAGGTTTTGAAAAATCCATTTGTATTGAAGACTGTTTGTCGAACGTTTTTATTTTTCAAGACTGTTTTTATAATTTATTGTGTTGACACGAAAATTTTTCAAAAAAAATCGCAGAATTAGCTGGCGGTGTGACCTCTATCTACGTCATCCGGATCTATAGTTTCCGGCAGTGAAAGAGAGAGAGAGAGCGAAAAAAAAAAAAAAACGATTGAAACGAAAGATCAGATGGGGCGGCGTGCGGCGTCCCCACATCTTCCTTCTTCCAAGCCGTGTGGTGAGAACCAAACGTTCAACACTTCAACCGAGAGAGACGAGAACAAGATATACACCTTCAAAATCTTACACAGCAATTAATCAATACCAGTCCCCAGTCTTCGGGACCAGATCCATATGCATGTGAAAATTAAATGAGCGAGTGGAGGAAGAGAGAGAGAGAGAGAGAGAGTGTGTGTGTGTGTATGTGAAACGGCCAGCGGTACAAGAGTTGAATTGACGCGACTGACTCCGGTGGCTTCTTACATGGGGAGGGGATGGTCGTCGCTGGTGGCCACCGGATTTGGGTTGCCAGGCTTCGTGGCTGGCGTGTCCACCCTCGTGTGCCAGTGCCTTGATTTCGATTTCTCCATCCAGTGGTGGCCGGAGTCCCTCTCCGTGGTCGACAGCGTGGTCTGGTCCTTGGTCACGCTCGTCGAGTCCGTCGCCCTCGTCGCCATTATTTGCTTCTTCTTCGTCTTCTGCGGCTGCGACATATGATCGAACGCCTTCTCTGGGTAGGTGAGTTACAGCTTGGGCAACTGCTATTGATCCATGCCCATCCCATTCATTCATGAGATGGGAGATCTGTGTGTGAATTATGTGGTTTTTGCCTTTTGTGTTTACTGTTTTGCGTTCTGACCAAGGATTCATTACATATATTCTATCTAAATCAGGGGATCACTTTTGTTTCCATTTGATATCATATCAGAACCTAAGAATTTTTCTTAAGCAAAATCTCCGATCTATTTAAGGAAAGACCAGGCCAAAAGAGCCTTCAAGACCAACAGAACCTAAGCTTCTTGGCTTTAATTTATTTCACATTCTAGTGTTTCCCATACACACGTGTTTGATGGAATCTATGGTCTCCACCAGTGGCGCAACATATGCTATATTAACTTCTACCACTGATTTGCTCACCAATGACCACTTCAACCTATTGGAACACTGCTCATCAAATTTATTGTCCAGCCCCTGCACCAACCAAAGCCTATGCAGTAGACATCAATGATCAAAAATAACCCATAAACCCCCTTGGTGCTCAATCTGCAAGTGTGCTCTACCATTCTTCCCGTCATCTCTCACTTGCCAACATCAACTTCCCAAGGGAATTAAACTAATTGCTGCAAATATCCAAGCTCAATAGCTGATGTGGGTTTCTGAATCTGGCTATTTAAGTTCTGTGTGTATTATGTTCCCATTGATCCCAAGATATAGCCATACGTCATTGCCTCTCTTCCAAAAATGATATGATATTCCTCTGGTTCATCATTGAGGAAAACAAGGACTAAATCAAATAAGGACCTTGGGTGGGAGGTCCATATCATTGCTGCCTTTCTCTGTGTTGTTGGAGCCATCGTTGATAAGACCAATAACCTTGTTATTAAATAATGGCATGGACAAAAGTAATAAAATATTTATACAATTGGCAATCCTTTTTCTTCAAGAAGCCTTGATCTCCATAAGAAAAATTATTTCTTTCTAATGATGGGTTGGATCGGTCCCCTTCACTAGTAACTTCATTGTTCACATGATGCGATTAGCTAGCTATTTGAAGCAATCGTTTCACTTGTCTTGCTTGTTTTATCTTAAACAATAATGAGTTCTTAACCACTTCTGAAGAGATTGGTTGGTGAGACTGATCAGGTCGAATATTCTAATTCAACTCGGTTACGTCGTAATATGATTTAGAATCAAATCTACATGACATGGTCGACAACACATGAAGCTAACACGATCACCAACTGACCACATAAACATTAAATTAAATTGTCGTCCACTTATTTGCCACTGCACGGAAGAGTAATCAACAGCTTCCTTTCCACAATATTCGACTAATTAACCAATCACTTAAATTGAGGATGAGTACGGAGGTTTCGCGTTAAATTTGAAAATCTATTTTCTGAACTGCATACGAAAATATTTATCAAATGATTTAAATACGTTAAGTGAAGATTACTTCAAAATTGTAAAATGAAGTCCACGTAACGTCATTTTAAACTTTGAACGCGCGCTTACACCAACATTCAACTGATGATATTTCAAATCTGGTCGGTATGCAAACAATATTTAATGTGTATTTGAAATCCGATTAGAATTCAAACATCGACGCTTTTCTTTCGATCAGATTTTCGAATTGGATCGATCCATTCCTTCCTGGTATCCCAGGCGTCGGTCCTCATATTTCACAGTAATGAGGAACAATTCTATAATCCAGCATATGATTTGCAACGGCGGCGACCTCCCGACCCTCCGCGTGGAGGTCGGTGGCGACGAACGAGAATCATCACCAGGAGTACAGATATGCTTCCAGATAAACGAGGGCAATGGTGGGGGATCGGCCGCCTACGAGAATGACCGACAAGTAGTAGCCTTCACCTTCCGCAGCCTGAGCATGTTCCGGTCCCGGAATTTCTCGGACCTCGCCGTCGACCAGATGCTGAGTTGGCCGAATTGCGTGATGATGCAATACAGACCTTACAGGAGACGGATCAGCGAGGCGCTGTTCACGAACGCGTGGAGGGTCCAGAGGCCCTTCACCCTCGATCGCGTTAGGGTTGCCTTCTCCACCGAGGACAGACCCGTGCGGATCTCGGTTGCACGGATGACCCCAAGGATCCGCACGCCGATTGTCGACGACGACGGCGCGAACCGTAGCATTAGGAGGGATTACGTGGGGCGGTTGGAGAGGGTGAGGTTGGAGGAGGGCCCGAGCTTTTCCGCCGGAGGGTCTGGGTTGGAGAGTTGCGCCGTTTGCCAGGACGACTATGTTGACGGGACGGAGGTCGTGAGATTGCCGTGCTTGCATGTGTTCCACGACAAGTGCCTCCGGCGGTGGCTGGAGCAGAGCAACGCCTGCCCGCTCTGCCGCTACCAGATGCCCAAGAAGAATTGACGATGAGTTCCCGCCCATCCATGCATTTCTTTCTTTCTCGTTCACCGTCTTTTTAAAATTTCATCAATGGTATTTATTTATTCATTTATGTGCGCAACACAAGCATTTGATATTATATGGACAAAGCAAGCAAAAAATTATTGTTAATTAAGACGTGCTCTATTATTCCATCAATATTATCAAGACATTTGTATCTTACTAGTTACTACTACTCTCTCTGCCTTTTCAATGCTGCATTTGTATCTCTAATGAAGTAGAGAATGCCAGAATGCAGCACACATCTTTTCAAGAACTTTTGAATTGCTTTAGATAGAAGGTAGACTTTCCAAGCTCATGCTTTGAATTCTGCTCCCGAAATCGACAATGGCCAGTCCACACTTGTGATAGGAAAGTTTTGCCCAATATGTGAAATAATAATCCAACCAAACGTAGGTGTCATTGGTAATAAACCATGAGTTGCATTCTGTAGAGCCCGTAAATCAGGCACTAGTTGAGGCATGAGCATGAAGTGCTACAAGGGAAGCATAAGCTCCGTCCTTGATTTTGATCAAACTTTCATGATTTCCTTTCTCAGCTATGACACCATTCTTAACTACTGCTATCAGATCTGCTCCTTTGATTGTGGATAATCGATGGGCAATAACAATGGTTGTCTTGCTCACCACAACCCTGTCCAGTGCATCTTGAACCATGCGCTCGGATTCAGCATCGAGTGCACTAGTTGCCTCATCCAGCAGCATAATCTTTGGCTCCTTCACTATCGCACGAGCAATTGCAACCCTTTGTTTTTGCCCACCTGACAGTTGAATGCCTCGTTCACCGACTGGTGTGTCATACCCCTGCAATGCAACCATAATTCACCTTGAAGAATGTTAATCATTCTCTTCTTTAACAGAGTTAGTTAATTATGCTCTTGATAGCTATTACGAAAACAATAATCTTTTAGAAAAGAGTGATGACTCGACCTGTTGCAAGCTACTTATGAACTTGTGTGCATTAGCGGCCTCTGCTGCAGCAACAATCTCAGATTCGGTTGCTTCTCCTTCCTTTCCATAAGCTATATTGGCCCGTATGGTATCATTGAATAGTACCGGCTCCTGACCTACCAGGCCCATCTGTTGCCTAAACCAGTGCAACTTCAGCATTTTTATTTCCGTTCCATCTAGGAAGATATGACCAGAGTCTGGATCATAAAAGCGCTGTAGCAATGATATTACTGTTGATTTTCCACACCCACTTTCACCAACCAAAGCAATGACCTGGATGAAGAAATGATCACGGTAAACATTCCCATCAACATGAGTTACCAAAATATAGGTGCTACAGTTAGTTACACCTAATTGTTGTATGTCCATGATGAGTTCTTGAATGGATGTCAACTTCTTCTTTTTTGTTCATAAGAAGAAGAAAGGTAGTTATTTTGCAGGTTATAAGTGCTAGATGTTCTTGACAACACTTCACTTACGTACTCGTGAAATGCAGTGGTGGCGATAGGGGGGTAAAGGTAGGTGACAGCGGTGGCTGTGGCAGCACCCAGGGTAAGGCTTAGGTTTGGTCATAAGTTTCCTTCCCTTTGGTGCTTTGATATCATGTGAAAGGTTGAAGTTTTGGAAGATTAAGAGCTCATTGTCCGCTAATGATGCCCCTATAAATAAAGGATAAACACAGACTTATTACACTAAATAATGGGCGATCATTCTTCTTAATGCATAACTTTAATAATTCTCAATCGCTTCACATAGACAATTACCATTGTGTCGGTCCAGTTGCTGTTTGCCTTCGAATTCTATTTTAGAACAGGAGAAAATCATGCTAAACTTTACTAAATTAGACATTTCTTCCACGTTCGCTTGAATGCCAATTTTAGCATCAACAACATGAAAATATGAGCGCTTAATCAAATATTTATTTGGAATTCCTTGAACGTTATGTGGGACTTCAAATTATTGTTTTTAAACTTGATTACAAAGTTGGTTGAAGTGTGGGTCTAAGTTTTAAAGCATTACCAAAAAATTTCTGAAAAGTAATGTGGCTTAAGGTCTAAGAATTGAAACCTTTCTTATCTACATCTGCTGGGGAGCAGAAGAAACCAAGGTCAAATCTCTTTTGTAACTGATAGCAAGAAAGAAACTTTTCCAGACCAAGGATCTCCTTGAATCAGAAAAGTATAAAAGCATGTTTTCTGATCCTTCTGCTATGATCAAGAAGCCACTGTTGTCCACTGTTCTAGATATACTAAATTTACGTGCATTAATTGTTATTTTGATCCAATTTACTTGTCAGATATGCCTTTGTCTTCAGATCCTTTTATCATCGAGAAGTATCTCAATTGTCCTTTGTTGTGAGGATTTGGGTAACATCCATAAACATCTATCCATATCTAAAAATAATAATTATAAGACCTAAAAGAATCAATAAGAGAGGGAGATTGTCGCACACAAGGAAGAGATGTGTGGCCATAGAACAACTACCCATTCATAGCAATCATTTGCATATTTCCAACAAACTAAAGACCCTTGATAAACTATTTATCTACTTCTCTCTAATGGTGGTTCTCATTGTTTCTTCTGTCCGTTCAAATTTATCCAGCATCCTACTTTGTCTTTCCCACGGTTAACTTACCATGTTTTCACGGTTTTATCTTTCCAAAACCCACTAATCATTTTGATTTCTCCATGGCTATCTAGTGACCATCGATGGGTTGTAAGATTCTATCCCACCTAAAACATTGGCACCCTCATCAACAACCTGAACTACTTGATCACATTCTTGAACTTCCAGTATCAAGTCTTTCTCCCATGATACTCTACACAATCCAAAGTCAATATCTACACATATATTGGCATCTTACTAGCCTAGCCAGGTATTTTGCTGATCCAGCAGAACAAGTCAAACCATCCCGTCTAGCCTTTGGATCCAACACACAATAAATTAGAGATATCTTGTACTAGCTACCTAATGTTGCATTGCAGTGCAGCTTCATGGCATCGGGTAGATTCATTTTTTTGCAAATTCCTATTTTTTTGACATTTTGCAATAGCTATCTATTTTTTTTGCTTGGATATAATCGATCTTATGTGATTTGAACAAGTTAAACTATTTCTAGTAGAAGTTATCTTTATGGAGCCTTCCTCTCCAAGTAGATATCGAAAGTCCCAAAATTTCAAAGGAAACATGTCAACTAAACTAGAGCAGACATGTATATGGTAGATGACATAATCTCACTTATCTAGATGAAGCCACATGCATTACTAATAGTATCTAAAAGATGCAATGTGTAATGCAAAAAATGAGCATAATGATGCATAATAGCTTATATCGTGTGGATATTATGAAGAAAATTACCTTTCCCGAGGGAGCCGAAAAATGAAGATCTTGAAATATTTGGATATCTGGCCTAGTAGGGTACCTGAAGCTGACATCCTTAAACTCAACGTGTCCCTTAACTTGTTCTAAAACCAACCCAGAATCATCATCTGAATCTATCTTTGGTTTATGATCTAGAATTGCAAATACAGATGCTGCTGCAGACTTGGCTTTGCTAGCATCAGGAGCAAGGGAGCTTGATTGAGAAATTCCAATAGCTGCCATTGCTAGAGCAAATAAGACCTGCAAATGAACACAAACATTTATTTTTGTTTCCAAAACTGTAAAAGCAACAATTTCATGACTATAAGAAGGTACATGCTGAACTAAACATATTAAATAGAGTGGCCTTCAAGTAGAAGACACGGTTAGAGAGCATTATCTCCTAAACTGATGGTAGAATGTTAGTGCCTTGCAGTGGACTCACGTCAAGAGAGTAAAACCAGTATCCATAAAGGGGGCATTTAGACTTTATGGTGAAGGAGGTATCATCTAGGTTAAAAGTATAAATGCCGAAGGAAGATGGAAAATGTATAATAAAAACAGAAACTTGTTTTTTCTATTACAGTGAAACTGAATTACTCCTTATTTGGATATTATTTTTTATTTAACATAAATCACAAAGCCAAAATTGCACAACCACTTCCATTTGAACAACTTGGTCAATAATTGCAGAATGATTTTGTTAGCCACTCTTTTGTCGATTACTTTTTCCTCAACCTAAATATGTATGAATGAAATTGAAATATGTTAGGTGCATTTATATTTATTATCAAGTATTTATTTTTGTAAGAACTCTGGAGTTAATTGTGTTTAGTTGAGAGTAAAATTAAGATGAGTAATTATTTGGAAAGTTTTTGTGCAGTGTCTATAGATAATAATGTTGGTTTTATTTAAACGTTGATAAGTTATAAGTGTGTGCACCACTTACTCAATTCATATGCCAACATTGCGAACATTGCATGATGTGTATACCTTTGAGTGTTCATTCAGACTCACATGTTATCACCTCTATTTCTGTATTTACACCTACTGACAAACATCCACTTCTGTAAGAATTTTAGAGATAATTATTTTTAGGCGAGAGTAAAATCAAGATGGGTGATCATCTAGAAAGTTTTTGTGTAGTGCCTATAAACAATAGTATTGGCAAGCTATAGGTGTGTGCATCACTTATTCAATTCACATGTCAACATTACGGACCTTACTTTCAATAATCTCAACCGAGTTGGTGGATAGAGTCACTTAGGATATCCTTAATTAGTTGGGAATCTCTGTAGTACAAAGTATGTGATATTTGGAAAAATTTATCATGTTGAGGCCTAACAATGCCTCCTATAAGTTTTTACCTCTTTGTATACCTTTGAGTGTCCATTAAGACATATATATTATCACCTCTATAGATATTCCTCGAGGATAAAAAAAAAATTGAAATATGTTGGGAAGATTCTTGTCTTTTGCATGATGCATAACAAGTTTATTCCATTTTTTAGAATATCCTAAATTCTCTTTAGCTATTTTTACACAAATGCTAAGAACTATTTCAATCTATCTAATCAGAGATGACTCTTAATCTTAATTAATGATCTTCCTACACAAATACGACCACAGAAAGTACAACAAAATAGATATTCACAAACTTTTACTGGAATGCAATCATAATATATGAGTTGATACAAACCCGGAAGAAATCGCCAGATGTAATCCTTCCACTTTCTACAAGTTTTCCTCCAGCATAAAAACAAGTTGCATATGTGCAGAACAGTAGAAAAAAGGATACTCCGAAACCAATACCACTAATTAAACCTTGTTTAATCCCTGTACTCATTGGACCTTCACATTTCTTCTTGTATAGCTGTATCACCTTCTCTTCAGCTGAAAAGGAGACAACTGTCCTGATACTTCCAACTGCATCATTTGCCACTTGACTTGCCTCTTCATACATTGCCTGCATTAAAATTGATATGTTAATTTTCTTTTTTAAATAAATGAAGTTGTTCACTGGTAACTTCACACAGAGGACTAAAATGACTGTTTGTACGCCAATAAAGCAAGCAACCAATTTCTAAGAATCTGCTCATAATATTCCACTTTTTAGGAGCATCGTCATACCCATGTTGAACTTAATAAAACATCAACTAACATTATAAAATTGAACAATATCATAAAAGTATAAAAAGAAAAACAAATTTATTAAAATAACAAATAAAGGGAAAAAATATAATAGTTACTGCTGCCGTCACCGCTGCAGATTGGCAATGAAATCCTGAAATATACCTATGTAGGATTTAGAATGTGTCATGCATACAATATAATGTGAATGATTTTTTACGCTCTAAACTCACCTTTGCATTTGCGCTGAATCCCTGTATAAATTTCAACTGTATATAGCCATTGAGTGCGATCAGTGGAGCCAGCACCAATATTATCAAAGATAATTCCCAGCTTGCATAGAAAGCAATAACTAAACCAGCAACCATGGAGGCGGCATTCTGAACGGCAAGGGCAAGTGAATCACCAACAAGGCTTCTAACCATGGCAGCGTCAGTTGAAAGTCTTGCCCCAATCGCTCCACTAGAATTCTCGGGATTATCGAACCATGCTATATCCATGTGAACCACCTTCTCGAAGCACATTAACCTTATCCTTCTTATCAACTTGGATCCTGCCACTCCAAAAAGGTATGTTCTTGCTGGCATTGCAATAATTGTAGCAACACCCAAAAGAAAAAACATCAATGCCCAGAATTTGGTATCCTTTCTGATCTGGTCCTCGGGCTTGAAGAATGAGTCTATTGCACTAGACAACAAAAGGCCAAAAATGGGCATGATAACACCATTGGCTATTGCAGCAATTGTACCAATAATGATCACAGGGAATTCGGGCTTGTTGAGAGAAGCAAGGCGTCGAAGAGGAACATCTGGAGCTTTCTGTACTTGTTCTTGATTTTCAGGTTCCTTCGAAACCTCGGGAATGCCAACTGCCACAGGTACTCCAAGTGATCCAGCAGAAAAGGAGTGTCGACTGCTATTCCCAATAGATGATCCTCGACTGATGGATCGATGCAACGAGTTTCGTAAGGATGAATGTCTAACGGATGGAACGCTGTCAATGTCAGATACTTTGTTTGATTCTTGCAAGCGTATAAGTTGGGAATAAGCTCCATCAGGATGATTGATAAGCTCTTCATGTGGTCCTGAGCAATACCATCTTCATGTTAACAGCAATTATTGTTGTCTACTAGCACATCTGCATGTTCTTCTTCAACATGACAGAGATGTCCCACAACTGGAAGAAAAAACAGAGAGGAAGAAGGAGATGGATCGTTCAGTGTGAGATTTACCTTTCTCCACAATGCATCCTCGATGGATGACAGCTATTGCATCTGCATTCTGCACGGTACTCAAGCGGTGAGCGACAATCACGGTGGTTCTGTTTGTCATCACTCTGTCCAGTGCCTCTTGGACGATTCGCTCAGACTCTGCGTCAAGAGCACTGGTTGCTTCGTCTAGAAGTAGAATTCTTGGGTTCTTTAGCATCGCCCTGGCGATTGCGATTCTCTGTTTCTGCCCTCCAGATAATTGAGTTCCATGCTCGCCAACCAACGTGTCAAGTCCCTGGCAAGTCGGTAACAATACAACAACGAGAAGAAATACTATTATTACTTGTTTATTGGCTTCAATCATTACATATATATATATATATATATATATATATGTATGTATGTATGTATGTATGTATGTATGTATGTATGTATACTGGCAGACAGAGAGGAGATAGATACAGATCGACTTGTATGGGAAAGTGTTGAGATGGGCAGGAAGAAATAATGGAACCTGAGGCAGCTTGTCGATGAACTTGGAAGCATTGGCCAGCTCAGAAACTGTTTTGATTTCTTCGGCGGTGGCACCTTCCTTTCCATATGATATGTTGTCCCTGATGCTGGAACCAAATAGCACGGGCTCCTGGCTTACAAGCCCAATCTTGTGCCTGATCCATCTCAACTGGAAGTCCTTGAGGTTTACGCCGTCAACGAGGACTTCCCCAGACTGAGGATCGTAGAACCTCTCTATCAAACTGACCACCGTCGACTTCCCACTCCCACTCTCCCCGACCAATGCCACGGACGTTCCGCTTGAGATGGAGAGAGAGAAGCCGTCGAATAGTTTCTCGTCCGGCCTACTTGGGTAACTGAACACCACTTCCCTTAGTTCGACATCTCCCCGGATGTCGTCCGGCACTTTTCCCCCGGTGTCGTACGCATCTATTTCCGGCTTCCTGTTGATCGTCTCGAACATCTTGAATCCCGCGGCCTGTCCCGCCGTGAACGCCGTTATGCAAGGGGAGGCCTGACCCAAGGAACTGCGGTAATAGAAGAAGAAGAAACGTTTGAGAGACAGCGAGGCGAAGGGAAGAAGGTTTGCTGAGACCACACGGATTCCTAACTCACTCCTTGCAGACTTACAAGGAGGCGGTGAGAACGGCGAAGATGACGTTGATGACCTTGCCTCCCGTGTAATCATTGTCAATTACGAGCTTTCCTCCGTACCACACGCCCAGCGAATAGCCGCAGAACATGACCAGCGTGACGGAGCCAAGGCCCAGACCGGCTGCAAGACCCTCCTGCACGCTAGCACGGTAAGCCCTCTTGAGCGATTTGCGGTACTTGTCGACCGCTCGATTTTCTCCGGTGAAAGAAGCGACCTGAAAGGGCGACGATAGCATTGATTGTAACATAACAAGCTTATTGTTGATCACCTGAGATCAGAATGGTACGTACCGTTCTTACGGAGCTGATTGCCTGGTCGACAACCACAGCTGCTTCGGTATAAGCCGATTGTCCTCGAGAAGCCAACTTGGTCAGAATAATGGCCATTAGTGCGGCAGCGGCCACGAGAGGAGGGATGGTGGCCATCATGACAAGGGTCAGCAACCACCCCCGGACGAACGCGACGGCGAATCCTCCGACGAAGGTCGATATGGACTGAATGAACTTGCCCACCTAACAAGGGGAAGGTCGTTAGAGCAGGATCAACAAAATTTGTTGATCAAACACAGAGGGAGGAAAAGGCTCAGAGGCAGCACAGTATCGGGTACCTTTTCGCCCATCGCGTCTTGGATCAACACAGTGTCGCCGGACATCCTTCCGACGACCTCCCCTGTATTGGTCTCTTTATCGAAGAAAGCAATCTCCTGCCTCAAGATGGTCTTCAGGTACATGTTTCTTATCCGGGCCGACTGCCGTTCCCCCGTCACCATCCAGCAAGCCACCTCTGCAAGAAGCGCCGTCCGTAAGCACGGAAACCATCTATATGACGACGTATATGTTTGTATACTGGCTGATGCATGGACTACTCACGGAGGGTGGCCGCCACGCCCGTTCCGATCGCCAAGTAGACGAATTGCAGCGACACCTGCAATAGTTGGCTCCAAGGAAATCAATCGTGCACTTATGGCCTAGGAAAAAGTTGGGCCCTTTAGTACCTTAGAAATTTCACCGATGAAATCATCAGAATTCTGTCCGAACGCGTCGATCATGTTGGCAAAGAGAACCGTCATTAGCGGCAAGGACATCCCGTTGCCCAGCGCCCCGACGGTGCCGACGAGCATGAGGACGACATCAACGGAGTCGGCGAAGGAGAATAGCTTGTAGTACGGAATCGAATGAATCGTGTCGCCACCACCACTACCACCCTGGACGTTTCCATCAGCAGCAGCAGCAACGGCTGCTCCACCAGACGGCATGTCCTTCATCGGGACGCCCTCCACACAAACGAGTCGACCAAGCACCGACCAAAGAGCGCGGATCTAATTCACCTTCCAGCGAAACGACTGCAAGAACCAATCGAACACGTACGTACTATTTGGAGGAATTAATTAAGATATTTGGGTAAAAATGAACTAAAAGGGTGGCCGACGTTTGCCTCTCACGAACGGGTCCAGAGAGATCGACCGCGGGCGGTACGGGTCACCGAGAACGCGACGGAGGAGTAGGGGACTGGTGCACACGTTAGTTTGCTACGGTGGAGTCGATCCGGATCCGGGTCGGTCGTCGGCTTGTGTTGTCTGTGGACCTCAGGTGCGTTCAAAAATGTGATGGCGTTGGGTTGCGCCTTTATGGTTCGGACGAAGCGTGCCGCCCAAGCAAAGTTTGACTTCTCCAATTCGCTATCATTGAAAATGTGATGGGTTGGTTGGTAGGTCCCGGCTTCGGTTGCCGGCGTACGTGTACATGTTCTTCGGACGAAGCTTGCCGCCCAAGCATAGTTTGTCTTCGCCAATTCGCTATCATAGTGAACGTGATGGGTTGGTTCGTCTTCCACTGCTTCACTTCTTTTGTGTTTAGGATTTTCGAAAATTGGTGAAAAAAGAAAGTTAGAAAATTTATGTGTTTAAAGATTAAGGTAGTTTTTGAGAGAAAAAAAAAAAAACATATCTATTTCTAGAACCGTAGTAACGTTGACAACTCTTAGTTTTTAGATAATTTTTTTTGAAAATTGATTGAAGCAGGTTTTTTTATAATACGTTAAATAAATAACATGTTATTAGAATATTTACCTAAAGATCTTGTAGATAAATTAGTTAAAATGAATGTTGATAATTTTGATGAAGCTTCTATTGTTATCGAAAAGAAAGAATGTGTTTCTATTAGTGAAATAAGTATTAGACAAATAATAATAATTTATGAAATGTATAAACAAATTATGTTCTTTTTATGTGGTAAAGAGACAATATATAACATATAGTATATTGTTTATTTTTAAAAAAATTTAGATTATAATGAACAATGTTATACATGTTAATTATAAGTATATTATTTCACATGTTACATCTATATTTAATAAAATTTTAATGTATACTATAATATTTAAAAGATTACTTTTCGAATATAATAATTTTTTCTAATTTATTATTTAATTTTTTAAAAAGTACTAATTTTTTAATTTCTTATTATTTCCTGTAATTATATAAACAATTAATTTTGTATCATTTTCTATGAGATATAAATAACATTGTATTTCCTATCATCTCTACTTTTTATTATTTTCACGATTTTTCGTCGTTTCATTTTCTATAACGGGGAATGTATATATATAAATATGACCTAAATCTTAGAAATACATCCAACTATTCATAAGTTAGCGAGACTTATATGATACACCCTATTATATATGCATTAGATTTGAGGAATTATTTCTCTATGGTAATTAAAATGTAGCTAGATTAACATATAGATAGATCTTTTATTTATAATTAAATAATTTTTAATTAGATATCCATGTTTTATTATAACGTCAGAGCAAAACTTATATGTACATATTGACTTGAGAAAAGGAATTAAAAGAGACACTTGTAAGTAACGCAAATAATCGTCAAAAGATGTCATGTTGACCTTATAAGCTAATTAAGAACTGCCGCGGCCTTTTCTTGGTGAAGAAGGCATGGGAACATACATATTGAATGCACTTCGCTCTATGTCGGTCAATCTTAAACGTTTCGAATTCTAAAGAGAATCTTTTCAACGGTGTTTTATGTATAGTTATTTTTCTTATTTATAGGATAAAAAAGTTTAACCTTGTTCTATCTTCAAGATTTTGAACGTAGATTCAAATTTGAATTGAAAATTCTAAATATTAGACTTTGAGCGTACAGTGACCTAAAATCAAACATGTTCGTTACTTTATCAAAATCTAGTCGACACTTTTGAACTGACTTCCTTTCTCGATCTCTTTTTTATTTCTAATTAATCCTCGTTTTCTTTTCTTCTTCGTCAAGCAACTTTCGACGAATACCGGTCAACATCAGTTTCTATTCCGAACATTTTTCTATTTCTACCATCGACAGATTGACGATGTGTTCTGATGTTTGCCACACGAGTTTTCACATTTCAGATTCTTTTTAATCCAATCTTAAGAAAAAAAACATAGATGATGTGATAGATCATCTGGAATAGACTTTTTTTATTAAAAAGAAAGAAAGAAAGAAAGGTCACGGAGCGGCCTCGAGTCGAACTCGTGGATTACATTATCCACGTCCGTCAATCTCTAGTTGTCTCTTGATCACCGCTACCTGCAAAATATATCAGACGTGGATATTTAAATAAAATTCATCTAAATCCATATACAGACGTTAGTACGTATTTTCTTTAACACGTGAAAAGGTTCCCGGGGTTCCATTGGTTGTACGACACGTGAAGTGGAAGGAAGCGGTGAGCTGCCTCGAAACAAGTGGCCAATGGTGAGTGAGGCGTGGAAGAGGAAGGCGGTGGGTGGGGTTGGAGGTACTGGCGGTGGTTTTTTTTTTTTTTTTTTTTTTTGACTTAATACAAAACTAAAAACGGCAGTTCAATAATTACGAAATTAGAACCGGAGGTAGAAGATACGAAACAGATGAAAGTCTCGAGAACAGCCCTCATCTGGTACTGCTACCGGTCGTTGATGGTCAATGTTGTTTTCTGATGAAATAGAAGGTATTTTAGGTGTATACATTATATTTTAAAATCATTAAATTTGTTTCAATTAAAGTTGTAGATGTTGATAACGTTCTCAATGGTGCCAAAGGAGTAGCACCATTGAACTGTTGAATCAAAAGGTATTCTTCGAGACTCTAGATGTATTAAGTAGAGGATGCGTGTGATTGATACCGTCACCTCATGTATGCAACAACCATATTATAAAATAAAACTTACTCTTAAATTCCATACCTTCTAATAAATTTATTGTTGCGACCAGCTGTATTGACATATGCCTCATGTGGCCGGTTGGCTATGAGGCAGTGGCGCCTGGCGATAACGTCGATGACGACTCCATCATGCGGAGCATTTTAAAGATGTGCCGGTATGGGGCAACAATGTACGTAGATTCTTTTATTTTAATTTTAAGTGTAAATGGACCTTGATTAAATTAATGGCGTCAGAATATATATGATCGTCGTGGCGTTAAGGTTGACACAGGGACCTTATCGAGCGCAGTCTTCGGTCAATCTTCGGCTACCTGTTCACAGCAAAGGACGTAAACAAATGAAATTCCGGAGATTCCTGTTGGAAAACTCAAACCAGTTAAAAACTTTCAACTCATAAATCAGAAACGATTCTCGCTCATCTTCAGAAACGGCAAAAAAGAAATGATCGTTTAAAATCGACTTAACGATATATAGTTCAATAATATGATTATTGTCTTCGAACGTAAGATAAAAAATATCAATAGTTAAAAAAAAAGAAAAAAAGAAGAGAAAACGGTGAAAAAAAAGTAAAGAAAAATTACAGAAAACGATAAAAAATAACGAAAAGTCGATAAAAAGTAAGTATGTTTGTGCATAAAATAGAAAATAATAGAATTTAAAATATATGTATTTATGAAAAAAATAAATAATCACAAAATATAAAATATGTATATTTCTTTATAAAATAAAAAATGATCAAATTGATAGATTAAAGATTTTTTGTATTTATCTAAGAATAACAAGATTTAATTGATAATATAAAAAAGTCATACGTGACAATAATGAAAAGTCACAGAAAATGATAAAAAGAAAATAATGAAAGTCATACAAAATGATAAAAAGAAAAATTATAAAAAGTAACAGAAAATTTGATAAAAAATAAGTATATTTTTATATAAAATAAAAATTAATAAAATTTAAAATACGTGTATTTGTGTACAGAATAGAAAATAATGAAAAATTATAGAATGTAATATATATATTTTTCTTCGTAAAATAGAAAATGATGAAATTGATAAATTAAAGATTTTTTATATTTATATGTATAATAGAGAATAACAAAATTTAATTGATAATATAAAAAAGTCATATGTGACAATAACTACAATATAAAATACATTTCACGTATCTTTATTGTCTTACATATCTTTTGTAATATTGTCACACATTATATCAATAATTTATTTTTTATAATCTTAACTTAATTCAATAATAGTAGATGCATATTCTTTTGAAAAAGTTTGTCCAATGCTGTCATCTAACATTTCTTGTAATTCTTCTTTATGGTCTTCAAGTAAATCTACTTTATTTGTTTTTTAAATAAAATTATAAATTAAAAAACATGTTAATACAATCCTCCCATGTGTTTCAAAAGGAAATGACATATAATCTCGTAAAATTGAGAATCAATGTTTGATTATTTCAAATGTACATTTAATTATTGTCATTAATTGTAAATATCTATAATTGAAATTTTCAATTAGATTCATTGGAAGTTTATAAGCATTATAATCATTCAAGTGATATCTTATAACTTGAAATGACGCAATAAAGTCTAATCTATTAGGAAAACCAGCATCTACCAAGTAATATCTATTTGTAATTTATACAAAAGTTTTTAATATAATGTTAAATTCTGCAATTTCTATTACACACAAGTATTTCAATTATTTTTATTAGTATCATACCTAAGGGAACATTAAAAGTATTATATTGAGAAAGTGGATCTTAAAGAATACAAGCGTCAACTATTCATCCTTCTTAGTTATTAAGGATATAAATAATTTTTATATCAAAATTACATGGTGCTAATATATTCTATGATAATTCACATTTTCTATTCTTCCAATATATAGTTTCTTCACCATAATTTGTAGTTTTGGCATGAATACCACCAACTACTCTAATGCAATCCTAAAAGAAAAAGAATATATATAGTAATGTATTTAAATGCTAAAAAATACATTGAAATATAATATTAAGTTACTTGAAAATAAGGATAAACGTGGCAATCATTTTGAATTTGTGTTGATGATTATTGCTTAGCCAATAGTTTATATCTTACTTTTAATATTGCATTCAATATTTCATTGAAGTATGCATTAATTATCTAATTAGATTGAAGAAAGTGCACGATACTTACACTATATCTCTAATTTTGTCTAATTGTAACTAAAAATATTACAAATTTTTCTTCCACATTCACACATCTACTATCTTGCACTACTCCTCATCTATAAAAATTATAAAAATAGAAGAATACATGTTGACTCATTTTATAGATTTTCCTATAATTATATATCGGATTAGATAAAGATGGATCTAATAATATAGTTATATATTATTATCCTTTACTATATATTTTAGAAGTACACATTGTAACATAATTCTTGCCATTTGTAAAAGTAGATATGAATTTCTATACTTTCGTCAAGTACATGAATATTTGTTCTTATTCTGCCTCTTTCTCTTTCATAAGCTCTTTCAAAAGTTTAATATGTTTTCTTATATCCATTTGTAGTAATTAAAAAAACTTGCAAAAAGAAGAAGAGAAACAATAACATTTATATGATATGATAACAATAATAATACATATAAGAACATAAAACATTGTTTAGTACATCACCACATAAACAACATAATATATTACATCATCATCATCATCAACACTAATAACAACATAAAATAATGTCTTGTACATCATCAACAATAACAATATACATAACATTAAACAACATAAAATAATAACATATATAATAATAACAATGTTTACTATATAACAACAATAATAACATTCTTTGTTTCAAATTATGTCTCAACCAAGTGAGTCTCAATCTCCTGAGGTAAATCTAAAAATATTCTTTGTTTTTTATAATTTTGTAATAATGTCATTACATTATATACTTCATCTTGATCTAGTTCACTTAGTTCAAGTAATAAAGGAATAATGTCTAATTCATTGTACTGTAGTCTTAAGAATGCATTTCTTTCTTCACCTTTAGTAATACATTCTATTATTTGCATTTTAGTTTTGTTACAATCCGTGTATTCCTGTAAAAATTCTTTTATGTTTATTTTCATATCTTTAACTAAGGTTGTCATCTTCTCAAATGATTTCACATGAGGATGAGTTCACTTTAATTTCTTTTTTGAATCTTACTTTTGTGATGGTGGTGTTGACATCTCCATATCATCACTAGTTAGACAAGTAATGTTATTAAAGTTATACAATAAAGATATGCCATCATTTAAATTAATAGTTTTAGTCTCATGAATGTCTATAGGTACAACACTTGTTCCTCCTCTAGCAACACTCATCTTAAAAATCAACACTCATATATTAAACAAAACTTTCCTTTCAAGGTGTTACATTTAAGATGACTCTACAAATTGAGAAGAAATACAATGAGTTGGAAATCAATTACACGTAAAATAAGAGAAAGACATATGCATCGTAATAATTAAAGTCACTCTGATAAATTCTTTCTAGATTTTATCAAGAACAGTTGTATGACTATGTACATAATCTCATCCTTAACCACTTTGATTGACAATCTTATTATAATTTTTATACATTTGTTGTCAAGTTTTTAGATAGTTATCCACATTTTTTTCTTTAGCCCAATGCTTGTTCTAGTATTATAATCGTTAATTACTTCATTCCATGTGTTTGCTATAATTTTACTATCAAGTGTTTTAGTATTTTCTTGATTAATGGTATCACAAAGGAGGGTTAGAATCATTTCATCATCTTTTTAACTTTATGTGAAATTTTTCCTTGATGTAGTCTTCTTTCCATGAGTGTTGTTTTTTATCATTGTCCACAAATGTATTCTTTGCATAATCAAAATATCTTACAAATAATTAAGATTGACAAAAAAACCTGTTATACACTATTTTATATAAATGTGTAAATAACAAAGACAACAATATAATGTCTATGTGTCATAACTAACTTAAAAACTCACAAATTTTTATAACATTGTAATGGTAATACAAGAAAATGCAATTCATGGTAAACACTAACTAAAATAATTTTAGATGTGAATGATTATTTTTACTTGCCTACTATACACTATAGCCGATGGATTCATGAGTTTAAAGGTGACAGATCTTGATGTAAATGACAACCGTTAGTAGTCTGCATGTTCTGCGACATGTACAAACCCATCTAATGATTATTGGAGTTAAGCATATAAGGTAACACTATAACAGAGCTCAGAAGACAAGAAAGACTTTGGCTCCACCTATGTATCTTCCATTCCATAAAAGACAGATACAAGTTTCACATTCCATGTATTATGTTGATGAAACACCACTTTGCTGTTATCATCTCCATTAAAAGCAAACACCATTGTTCCATGTGCAAGCTATCGAACCTTTCTAGTCTGCACGTTAGCAGAAGCACCATACACTACATCTTACTTTTCAAAATATCATTGAATGATGAAGAGGACCACTACTTGTAGTGGTGTTGAATAAGGAACAATGTAGCATTACTTTTTTAGCAGCAGAAGAGAATATACTAAAAATCAATAAAAAGAAGAGCCTACACAAGTTGTATGCTCGCTAAAATGAAACAAAATGATAAAAGTAAAAACAAGACTTCAAAGAGGAAGCCCAACCAAAGAAAACAAGGAAATAAACATGCCACAGGAAAAAGTGTGATAATGAAGAGTTAGCTTATGAAGTAATAAGAGTTTGCAATCATACCAACAACTTTGCATCATTCATGGCCAACCCATCACCCCCCAAGACTTGGTCCAATTGGTCAGAATGTCGCATTATAATACTCAAAAAGATGTGTGTAACGTTAAAGGCAGTGGTGCATGGTTAAGGAATGGGTTCATAACTCTTTGGATTCGTTGAATTGAATTAAAATTTCATTTTGTTGATAACCAATCACCACAAAAAACAATGAGGACATGAATCTCGTGTTGTTCATAAAAATAAAAAAGGTATTTTGAGATAATAACAAGATTCTTCCAGAGATTATCAACATCAGACGGAGAAGTGAGAAATTAAGGTAGCGCCAAAAATCTTCTTTGGTCCTGCCAAGAAATTTCTTTTAAGAATCTGTTGTTCTAAATGTATATCATTGATAGTGGGACGACACTGACCACCTTGTAAAATATAAAATATAAAAGACAAAAAGCCTACACAAGCTATATGCAAGCAAAGATAAAACAAGAAAAGCAAAGTATAGAAAGATTTTGTTATTCCATTGACAACTAACTACCTGTACCTGTACCTGTACCTATTGGAAGAATGACAAGATACGACTTTTCATATTCGATTAACAACACAAATGATGCCATTGGGATGATGCAGTCGGGATTGACAAGGGTTTTTCGTCGAAAGCTTTTCGTATTTAGTCGACAACATAGATGATGCAGTTAAGATTCAACAAGGATTTTCCGTCCAAGGCTTCTCGATTTTGATCAACAACGCAAAAGATTATGTATTCAGGATTTGACAGGAACTTCTCGAATTCTCAAGGGGCCATTGGGACGAGGGTGCGAGTGATTGATCGAAAGAAATTTTCCTTCAATTTCGATGGTAAAGGGAAGAGAAAATCAAGGAAAAGTTACCATTTATATCAAGAGAAAATAATGGATTTTGACGCACAAATACTTAGAAAACTATAAAAAATTTTCTGTCATTTTCTATTTCGTTATTTTTCACAAACACCCTCTAAAGCTAAAATTGAAAATAAACTCCAGCAAATAACAAGGTACAAGAACATGCAAATAAAAGCTCCACAAAGTATCGGAGTAAAAGAGGAAATACTATCCAAGAAATACTACATCTTGTTGCTAGTTCCTGCAATAAAGGATTCCTCATCACACTTAATTTTGAAAGGCTTTCAATAATGTAAAATAAGATTTCTTGATAGACATCGTCCACAAGATGATAATACGACGAGATACCAACTGCAAATATAAAAGATAAAACTTAAAAGGCATAAATTCAAGCTCCAAAGAAATGTACATCTGCAGATATGCCTTCATTGTGATCAAATGGAGCCAGCCATACGTGACTCTGAAACGCTCCACAAGATAATCTCCACTTCGAATGGGAGGAAATCTGCAAGACACGGTGTAATAAATGTAAATATTAGGGATATTCTAGTAAAAAAATTTATTTATTTTTGTTATGGATTGGGTTTTCTATTGATCCCTTATTTTCCACATCCCTTGTTTTGCTCATTGGCTCTCTCTCCTCAAATCAGTGATCGATGATTGTATATCCGTCGAATCAGCAAGCTTGAGGAGAGTCGGTGTGACGAAAACAATTGGTTTCGAGCGAGAAGAGAGGTAGTTGTAGTCAGTGAAATTTTTGGTAGGTGTAGTGGCTGTTAATGTCGTAGTGGTTGTGTAACTCAATGCGTGAGCGCCCAACAGCGAGTTTCAGTGATGTGCGCGCATGAAAGGTTGAAGACTGTTTCCCGCGAGAGAGGAGAGAGAGAATCTAATGGTTGCGGTCGATCGAGGAGTTCAACGAGCTCTGTTGATTGGGTTCGTCAGTCGACTCGTGAAGAAAAAGAAGAAGAAGAAGAAGAAAGAAAGAAAAAGGAATAAAGGTTTCTCTTACGTTGTTAACTTCTATTTTGTAGGAGCTAAGATTCGATTAGACAGTTTGGAAAGAAAGTTTTAAAAGGGAAGATTTGGTTGAGTTGAACTTAAAATCATAAAAATTATGATAAGTATATCATTGATCATCTTAGTGCATGTAATATTAGTATAATTTTTTTATTGTAATTATTATTACTCGAAGGATGATTAAATTACTTGAAATTGGTTCAAGTAGAAAGATTAGAAATTATGACTTTTAACGCATGTTAGTTTTGACGTGATCTTTTGATTCATATGTTATTTCATTAATTGGTGTCATGATATATTTACTGTCACATGTTATTAAATTCTGCTACGTGTTGATCTAATCACAGGGAGTTGTTGTACTGTGATATTATGTACACAATGAGACAAGTTGTTTAACCCCGTCTCAAGGTTTGGATAGTTAACGAGTCTCATCATCGAGTTATACAAGTGACTTAGTATCTTGACATAAGGGTTAAATACAGTTGTAATAAATTTATTAGTGACAATGTTATTTTGAGATTGATGGCCCTATTGATGAGCATGTATGATTTTTGTTAGCTTGATTATGAAACTAGCAATTTTAGGCATTCTTTCTTGTACTAGTACAATATTAAGTTTAATTGTTTCTCATTGCCATTGTTGTTATATTTAAATTGAAAATACATTATACTGATATTGATATGATATATTTACTAAGCTTCGCTCATAAAATGTTTGTTCCCTCTTTTGGGCTCTTAAGAAGATTGAGCAACAAATTGAGGCTGAAGGTGGAGCTTCTAACTTTTCTCAAAGTTGCAATGGTAGATGAAAGTGATAAGGACCTAGGATTTGAGTACCACCTTATTAAGGATAAGTACGATTATAAATAGGGTTTCCTAACTTGTAACTATAAGATGAAATTAAAAACTCATTTTATATATCTTAGTGAAATTCTTTTTTATGTAATTATTAGATTTATTGTAAATCTTATTTTACCAGGTACTAAACCTTACATGAATAATTTAGAAGAGATTCTACCCAATATTTTTGATGTTTTCTCTTAAATGTTATACGTGGCAGTTGTGACATCCTACGTAGGACGTGACACATAGCACTATAGAACCACATCTCTTTCGGCAACAGAGACCACGATGAAATTCGAATCCACTATGAATGACTATTTTTCTTATTATATTTTACTTAAATAATACACTGGCATGCTTGCATATCCAAGACAAGAAAGAGAAAAAACAAAATGCACCGACACATTAAACAAATTACAAAATAAGAAATAATTAAAGTGAATTAGTCCTATTTAACAATCAGTAGAATAATTCCAGTGGCTAATGCCAGACTCACTGACTAAATAATTTTTATCATACATATTTGTGGCAACGTGATTCTGTTAGATGGGTGATGAATCACCAACACATAAGAGCTTGAACAATGAAGAAAATATATAATGACTAAGCTTGTCATAGGAAAAGATAAGTGTACAAATAGTGTAGGAATAATAATTGATAAAAGATTGAAAGATGAAATTGTTGAAGTAACAAGAATAAAAGATATAATGACTAAACTTGTCATAGAAAATAAGATAATATAATTAGTGCATATGGTTCACAAGTAACAAGTCCTAGGAGAATCTCTTAAAGGAAATTTTGAGAAAATTTGGATAATTTAGTTTATGGTTTACTTAAAGTCCTTTCATAAATCATGCCACTTCGTGGAGTTGATTGCACAAATCCTTTTCTTTTAAGAATTTCTATTTATTGGCAAATTTTCAATTACATTATATAAATTTAAATGTTTTCTTATAATTCACAACTAATTATTTTTAAGCTTAATTCTATTTCTTTTCTTTCTTTTTCTATACTAAGGTAGGATTTATGCACTCAAAATTTGGTGAAATTGAAAATTTTTTCCACCAAATTCCAAGTGATGAGTTGTTTGTGCATCTTAGAATTCACATTTCTTGAGAATATTAAATATATATATATATTAAAAAAAAGAAAGGACTAAGTTGTGAATTTTATATAGAATACATGCTTAATTAATTGATAAATGATATATAAATATTTAATAATATGTTAATTGATTAATGTAAGTAATTAATTTCTTGATTAATTATATTTTCACTAATTACTTCAATTTATTACTTAACTTTATTAAAAATAAATTCCATTCAATTTTATTATGTAGGTAAACACTAAAATTTCAATTTCCGTTAAATTTCTGAACATACATAAATACCTAAATTTTAATTTTTTTATTATCAAATTCTCTAGAATTTAAAATTTGTGGAATTCAAATTCTATGGGAGAGGTTAGTGCACATGGAATTAGATGGAAAGGAAAAAAAATTCCATCTAATTTCATTTAATTCTACAAGGAGGTTATTTGTAGATCTATGGAATTCACTTTCCAACATCTCTTTAGTAAATTTCAAAATTTATTTTTTGAGTTCAAAGGATTAGAAATTAAATTTCATCTCACTCGTCATCCTCCCTTCTATGATTCTCACTTGTGTGCTTGACTTTTGTAAGATGTTATAGTAAGATTGTTGGAAAAGAAAGAGAGAGAGAGGGATACATATATATATATAGTGCACGAGAGAGAGAGAGAGAGAGAGAGATAGAGAGAGGAAGAGAGAGAAGGAGCAAGAGTGAGGGAGAGTGAGAGAGAGAGCTTTTTTAATTAATTCAATTTATTAGTTAAAAATTTTATTAAAAATCAATTCTATTCAATTATATCATGTGCATAAATATTAAAATTTTAAATTCTATTATAATTTAAATTTTAAGTACACAAATCTTCCTTTAACAATACAAATAAATTCTAATTAATTATCTTCTCCTAACACACATTTTTTGATCCCAAAGAATATAGTCAAACCACCTAAGCTAATTTTTGCTTATCATATCTTCAATAGGTATCATTTCTAGCATTACTACCTCATTTAGGAATCTTGTAGGGTAGTTCCACCCAAGTAAAGAAGTTAGTTGTAGAATAAAAATGTACAAAAGATAAAAAAAAGAAAAAGAATATTATAATACCTATCTTAAATGTAGAAACGAGGAAAATTTAGATAAGCATCAAAAGGAATGTTAGGAAAATTGTCAGTGAAGTTAAAAGAAAGGCTTATAAAAAATTATACGGTCACAGTGGTGGCCGGAGTCCCTCTTCGTGGTCGGTAGCGTGGTCTGGTCCTTGCTCACGCTCGTCGAGTCCGTCGCCCTCGTCGCTATTATTTGCTTCTTCTTCGTCTTCTGCGGTTGCGACATATGATCGAACGCTTTCTCTGGGTAGGTGAGTTACAACTTGGGCAACTGTTATTGATCCATGCCCATCCCATTCATTGTCTTTGCCTTAGAATCAAATCTACATGATATGGTCAACAACACATGAAGCTAACACGATCACCAACTGACCACATAAACATTAAATTAAATTGCCGTCCACTTATTTGCCACTGCACGGAAGAGTAATCAACAGCTTCCTTTCCACAATATTCGACTAATTAACCAATCACTTAAATTGAGGATGAGTACGGAGGTTTCGCGTTAAATTTGAAAATCTATTTTCTGAACTGCATACGAAAATATTTATCAAATGATTTAAATACGTTAAGTGAAGATTACTTCAAAATTGTAAAATGAAGTCCACGTAACGTCATTTTAAACTTTGAACGCGCGCTTACACCAACATTCAACTGATGATATTTCAAATCTGGTCGGTATGCAAACAATATTTAATGTGTATTTGAAATCCGATTAGAATTCAAACATCGACGCTTTTCTTTCGATCAGATTTTCGAATTGGATCGATCCATTCCTTCCTGGTATCCCAGGCGTCGGTCCTCATATTTCACAGTAATGAGGAACAATTCTATAATCCAGCATATGATTTGCAACGGCGGCGACCTCCCGACCCTCCGCGTGGAGGTCGGTGGCGACGAACGAGAATCATCACCAGGAGTACAGATATGCTTCCAGATAAACGAGGGCAATGGTGGGGGATCGGCCGCCTACGAGAATGACCGACAAGTAGTAGCCTTCACCTTCCGCAGCCTGAGCATGTTCCGGTCCCGGAATTTCTCGGACCTCGCCGTCGACCAGATGCTGAGTTGGCCGAATTGCGTGATGATGCAATACAGACCTTACAGGAGACGGATCAGCGAGGCGCTGTTCACGAACGCGTGGAGGGTCCAGAGGCCCTTCACCCTCGATCGCGTTAGGGTTGCCTTCTCCACCGAGGACAGACCCGTGCGGATCTCGGTTGCACGGATGACCCCAAGGATCCGCACGCCGATTGTCGACGACGACGGCGCGAACCGTAGCATTAGGAGGGATTACGTGGGGCGGTTGGAGAGGGTGAGGTTGGAGGAGGGCCCGAGCTTTTCCGCCGGAGGGTCTGGGTTGGAGAGTTGCGCCGTTTGCCAGGACGACTATGTTGACGGGACGGAGGTCGTGAGATTGCCGTGCTTGCATGTGTTCCACGACAAGTGCCTCCGGCGGTGGCTGGAGCAGAGCAACGCCTGCCCGCTCTGCCGCTACCAGATGCCCAAGAAGAATTGACGATGAGTTCCCGCCCATCCATGCATTTCTTTCTTTCTCGTTCACCGTCTTTTTAAAATTTCATCAATGGTATTTATTTATTCATTTATGTGCGCAACACAAGCATTTGATATTATATGGACAAAGCAAGCAAAAAATTATTGTTAATTAAGACGTGCTCTATTATTCCATCAATATTATCAAGACATTTGTATCTTACTAGTTACTACTACTCTCTCTGCCTTTTCAATGCTGCATTTGTATCTCTAATGAAGTAGAGAATGCCAGAATGCAGCACACATCTTTTCAAGAACTTTTGAATTGCTTTAGATAGAAGGTAGACTTTCCAAGCTCATGCTTTGAATTCTGCTCCCGAAATCGACAATGGCCAGTCCACACTTGTGATAGGAAAGTTTTGCCCAATATGTGAAATAATAATCCAACCAAACGTAGGTGTCATTGGTAATAAACCATGAGTTGCATTCTGTAGAGCCCGTAAATCAGGCACTAGTTGAGGCATGAGCATGAAGTGCTACAAGGGAAGCATAAGCTCCGTCCTTGATTTTGATCAAACTTTCATGATTTCCTTTCTCAGCTATGACACCATTCTTAACTACTGCTATCAGATCTGCTCCTTTGATTGTGGATAATCGATGGGCAATAACAATGGTTGTCTTGCTCACCACAACCCTGTCCAGTGCATCTTGAACCATGCGCTCGGATTCAGCATCGAGTGCACTAGTTGCCTCATCCAGCAGCATAATCTTTGGCTCCTTCACTATCGCACGAGCAATTGCAACCCTTTGTTTTTGCCCACCTGACAGTTGAATGCCTCGTTCACCGACTGGTGTGTCATACCCCTGCAATGCAACCATAATTCACCTTGAAGAATGTTAATCATTCTCTTCTTTAACAGAGTTAGTTAATTATGCTCTTGATAGCTATTACGAAAACAATAATCTTTTAGAAAAGAGTGATGACTCGACCTGTTGCAAGCTACTTATGAACTTGTGTGCATTAGCGGCCTCTGCTGCAGCAACAATCTCAGATTCGGTTGCTTCTCCTTCCTTTCCATAAGCTATATTGGCCCGTATGGTATCATTGAATAGTACCGGCTCCTGACCTACCAGGCCCATCTGTTGCCTAAACCAGTGCAACTTCAGCATTTTTATTTCCGTTCCATCTAGGAAGATATGACCAGAGTCTGGATCATAAAAGCGCTGTAGCAATGATATTACTGTTGATTTTCCACACCCACTTTCACCAACCAAAGCAATGACCTGGATGAAGAAATGATCACGGTAAACATTCCCATCAACATGAGTTACCAAAATATAGGTGCTACAGTTAGTTACACCTAATTGTTGTATGTCCATGATGAGTTCTTGAATGGATGTCAACTTCTTCTTTTTTGTTCATAAGAAGAAGAAAGGTAGTTATTTTGCAGGTTATAAGTGCTAGATGTTCTTGACAACACTTCACTTACGTACTCGTGAAATGCAGTGGTGGCGATAGGGGGGTAAAGGTAGGTGACAGCGGTGGCTGTGGCAGCACCCAGGGTAAGGCTTAGGTTTGGTCATAAGTTTCCTTCCCTTTGGTGCTTTGATATCATGTGAAAGGTTGAAGTTTTGGAAGATTAAGAGCTCATTGTCCGCTAATGATGCCCCTATAAATAAAGGATAAACACAGACTTATTACACTAAATAATGGGCGATCATTCTTCTTAATGCATAACTTTAATAATTCTCAATCGTTATGTGGGACTTCAAATTATTGTTTTTAAACTTGATTACAAAGTTGGTTGCAGTGTGGGTCTATGTTTTTGTTAAGAAATAATTATACTTAAGAGGAAGGGTGAATTAAATATACTATAGATTTCGTAGTATTTTTAGTCTTTTTTTAAATCTAGATTTTGTAAAAATTAAAACAGAGATTAAATCACACTAACAATTTATAGTAGTTTTCCTCAACCAAGGTACATCCATTCTTTAAATCTCTACTCAAGAATTCACTATCCTTAGAAGTTTTTAGTTTACTTAAAACTTAATATACTACAGTTTTACTTAAAAGCAAAATTAACTTGACCAAGTATCAATCCTCCGTCAAGTTCTTTCTCGGGAGTTTTTGGTTCACTCAAAACCCAATGTACTTTAGCTTTACTTAAAAGCAAAATCAACTTGACCAAATATCGATCCTTCATTAAATTCTTCCTCTAACTGTACGAACCTTCGTACAGTTACCGTGCTAACTATATTAACCCTCATAAAGTAATTTGCACAACTTTATGGACTTCCGTAAAGTTACACGAAATTCTTCTGAAAGAACACTTTTTAAAGTTTCTTTCACAACATCTATTGTGGATAGGTTCTCTTGTTTAATTTACATTGTAACACAAAAAGAAATTAATCATGAAAGTATAAATATAATACAAACTTTCCTCTTATAAATATGACAACAATTGAATCTTCAGATAATAGTTTTATTGTCACAAAGTTCCTTTAGATGACTTTCAACTTTCATTCTCCAAATATCTTCAAGTCTTCTAAGAATTTTCTTTTTAGAGTTTCTACCGAAAGGAAACCCACTTCTAATTTCAATTTTACTCAATTTATATTACTTAAGAAATCTAACTGATTACACACAATCTTCCTCTTTCAGATTTCCTGCAACTACTTACTACATGAACATAGAAAATAACTAGTTTGTGGAGTTAGTGTAACTCAACGAACTTACTTTGTGAACTTAACTGTAATTCAATGGACTTACTTTGTGGACTTAACTTAACTTAACAAACTTACTTGGTTGAGTTAAGTTTTATTCAACAAACTTGTTTAGTTTAAGATTTTTCAAATTACGATATTTAATATTAACTTTGTCAAATTGATCTCTGATTGACATTTGTAAATATTTGATTGAGTCTTTAGAAATATGATAAAACGTGTGTAATTACATGTGTGTTATGTGTCATCTACAAAATAAATAATCCACACCAAGGATCTCCTTAAATCAGAAAAAAATAAAAGCATGTTTTCTGATCCTTTTGATATGATCAAGAAGCCACTATTGTCCACTATTCTAGATATACTAAATTTACATGCATTAATTGTTATTATGATCCAATTTAGTTGTCAAATATGCCTTTGCCTTCAAATCCTTGTATCATCGAGAAGCTACTCAATTGTCCTTTGTTGTAAGGATTTAGGTAACATCCATACACATCTATTCATATCTAAAAATAATAATTATAAGACCTAAAAGAATCTATAAGAGAGGGAGACTGTCATAGAGATGTGTGGCCATAGAACAACTACCCATTCATAGCAATATTTGCATATTTCCAACAAACTAAAGACCCTTGATAAACTATTTATCTACTTCTCTCTAATGGTGGTTCTCATTGTTTCTTTTGTCCGTCCAAATTTATCTAGGGTTTCAACATCCTACTTTGTCTTTCCCTCATGTTTTCATAGCTTTGTCTTTCCAAAACCCACTAAACATTTTGATTTCTCCATGGCTATCTAGTGACCATCGATGGGTTGTAAGATTCTTTCCCACTTAAAATAAAACATTGGCTCCCACATCAACAACTTGAAGTACTTGATCACATTCTTGAACTTTCGGTGTCAAGTCTTTCTCCCATGATACTCTACACATCCAAAGTCAATATCTATACATATATTGGCATCTTACTAGCCTAACCAGGTATTTTGCTGATCCAGCTAGAGGTCTCAATTGTGCCAGAACATTGTAGGTTAGCTCGGCCCAACTTGATTTTAAAAATTGGGTCAGGTTGGGTTGGCCCGTGAGTCGATTTAGGTTGGGCTCAGGTTGGCCTGCAAGTTAATTCGGGTCAAGCTCCATAAGTTTATGTACGTTAAACAAATGTTAAAATAACGTTCATTTTTCAACATTCGTAAGAAAATAAAAAATAAAAATTGAAATAAGATACCTCTCTTATATATATTAAGTGCTTGTTTAGATCCTAGGACTAAAGTAAAAGTTATTAAAAAATTAATAAATATAATACAAACTTGTTTAAATGTAGAACTTGATGTAAAAATTGAAAATATAGAATAAAGTTTAAATAATATGTTTGATATGTATGTTACAAAATATGGAACACAATAAACACAAAATATGTACTACTTTTCACAACTATCATCATTATCATCAATAATTGATTATAGTATTGTTTAAAATAAAAAAGTATATAATATTAATGGTTAATTACATAATATTTAGCTTATCATATGAGAATTAAGTCATTATGTCATAATTACATGATTACATACATTAAATACAGAATATGCATAATTTCAAGGAATTAGCGTTAATTAAATATCATTTCTAAAAGATTGAAAACATAGTACATGTGATTTTATAAAAATTTATAGACTCTCATAATGTTACGTAGGTAAGTTTATGGACTTTTATAATGTTATGTAATTAAGTTTACAGACCTTCATAATTTAAGCATTATAAATTTGTATATTGATTCTAGAAGAACATGTGTCTTTGTTAGGACCCTAGTATTTTGATAATACAAAACCTATGTGAGGAAACATATTGTATTTCATAGTTAAGTCAGAGCAGCATTAGATTAGAAGGCAGATAGAACAAATTCCAAACAGACGAATAGATGGAGGAAGTTCTAGAAGATACTGCCTTAAAGCTACAGGAAAATCGGACAGTTACAAGTCTAAGTATCCGAAGAATAAAACAACAGCAAGACTATCAGATAGTTAGAAAGATAACTATCCGAATTTTTCAAAACCTTCGGAAATTTAAATAATCGGACAGTTAAGTTGGTTGACTGATCGAAAAATTAAGGAGTTAACTATCCGAAAGAAAAAGGAAAATCGGAAAGTTAGAAAGGCTAACTATCCGAAATTTTAGTCATTCAATAAATTAAATGCAGAAATACAAAACGGAAGCTTAAAGGACTTATCGGAGAGTTAGATAATTATCCGAGTTTTCTTTCCGGAGAGTTAGATAACTATTCGAGTTTTTCGGTAAGTTACAGGTATAACTTTCCGGAACTTAAGTCATCTTATTACACACGTGCAAAATGGAGAAGCCGGTAGTTAAAAGCTTAAAAGGAAAAATAATAAAGTTAGATAACTATCCGAAATTTCAAAGAGAGTTTCGGTAATTTACAGTTTAACTATTCGAAACTTAAGTTATTGAAATTGTCACGTGCAAAATTCCAGAAAGAATATCATTTAAGTTTTCGGAGAGTTAGATAACTATCCGAAATTTCAAGAGAATTTCGATGAGTTACAATTTAACCATCCGAAACTTAAGTTATTGAATTTCTCACATGTAGAATTCCAAAGAGAAGCTCAAATAAGCTTTTAGAGAGTTAGAAAGATAACTATCTAAAATCCTGAAGCGTTTCGATGAGTTACAGGAATAACCATTCGAAACTTAAGTCAACCTTTTATGCACGTGCTGAATTGAAGCAATCGGAAAGTTAACAGAAGGTTACTATAGCCAACTATTCGACAGTTATATAACTATTCGGTGAGTTACAGTTATAAGTATCCGATTGAATGACACCTTGCAGTAAATATTCTGGAATCCTACCTGGCAGAAAGGTTTAATTGATCTTTCGGTGAGTTACAGATTTTCTTCGAAGAGTTACACAGCTAACTATCCGAAAGGTTAGGAAAATCGGTAAGACATCTTGAAATAACTTTCTCAACGGTAACTTACAGTATTTGACTAGTGTCTAATCAAGTACAGCAGAATACATCCGTTGACAGAGAAATATGATCGTTGTACCTTTGGTATAAATATAAGGACTTTAAGAAAGGAGAATACAGAGATAACAGATATACCAAATATAGTGAGCTACATTTCAATTCTAAGTACACTCAAGTCTGCAAACAGTGAAGCATATTCTAAAGACCTACTGCAGAAAAAGTTATGTGCGCCAAAACTCTGATTGGAAAGATTCAAGCTATTGGTTCGTAGCTTCAACCTGAAAGCTACATTTAGTGTTGGTTTGAGTTTCGACCTGAAAACTCTAGAGGTTGGTTTACTGAAGTTTATACTTAAAAACTTCTGTGTAGTTGGTTCTTGCTTTGACTTGAAAGCAAGTGTGTAAGTGTTGAAACACTTAGTGAAGCCCAAGTGAATCTTGAGGGTGGACTAGCCAAGTTGGTGAACCACCTAAAAATTTGCTGTGTGTTTCTTTTCTCTACTGATTTGCATTCCTTTAATTTCATCTCATTACATTTCTGTTGAATTATTCGATTCAACATTAAAAGAATTTTAAAAAACTACACACTTTCACCATTCATCCCCTCTCTAGTGAGCCTACCGATCCTAACAGTCTTAACCTTAATACATAACTTAAGTTGTCCTTTGAAAGATTTTGATATAAACTATTCGAAATATGCCTAAGCATTGGAAAGTGACATTTTGTAAGTATCCGAAATACCCTTTTACCATCGAAAAGTCTAGTTTAAAATTATAAGTTTATTTCTTTATTTCACATGACATAGATATTATTATTTATATCAAACTCATTGAATTAAACTTAACTCAACGAGGTAAGTTCATTGAGTTACAATTAAGTCAACGAAGTAAATCTATTGAGTTACACTAACTCCACAGACCAGTTATTTTCTAATATTCAAACCACCAACATTCCTTGAAGTTCCACCAAACTACTACCATTAATCACCAATCATTAGAGGTCTGTAAAGATACTTTCTGGATGTCAAGTCGATTTCAAGCCAAACATGGTGACTAACAACCACTATGAGAAGTGATCGCATCGTAAGAAAGAAAACCATTTTCATTAAGCACTAAATCATTTCTTAGGAGACAATAAAACTTCTAGTCTTTGTTTCAAGTTGATACTATAATACTGAAAAGGAGATCAACTTACAAAATCTCAATTGGCAATTCTATAGGAAGAGGGATGTGTGACAATAAGTGATTAAGTTTTCAATAGTATGACAATAATCGCATCGCATGTAGTGACGAGAGTTTTTACTGTCAATAGAGAATTTTATATTTCACCTTTTGCTTATCTTCAGGAACATATTAAAACAAAAACAATCAAAAACTGATTATTTATTTTTATATTTATCAAATGAATATTGTATCGTTTGTTTTGTATTATTAGTAATGTTAGTATTGTTGAATGTTTTATATTTATTTCATTCTAGAAAATAGAAAATTGTCTTACTAGTTTGTATGCAATTCTGAAATCCTGATTAATATGGTTACTATTTGAAATATCTAAATGTTAGTGTTTATTAATAATAAATACCATATAAACTAATGTTAAAAGCTTAATTGATGTTGTTTACATTTTGTGGAATTACTCAATAGATGGTCGAATTCCTCTATAAGCAACAATTTTAATTTGAAGTTACTAGTGAGGCTCGTGAAGTTAACTTAAGCTTACAAGATTAGTTCCTTGAGTTAACTGTAATTCAACATAATACTTAATTTAACACATAAAAACCTTTAGGTGTAAAAATCAAAATAGTATGAAAGTTTTACTTAATCCTTATGGGATCGACCTATACTTACATATTTATGCAATAGATATTGTGCACTTGCAGTTAATTACAAATTAGATGTAATAACTAATTTGTAAAAATTATTTGTTTACTTCTGAAAGAAAGTATAAATATACATTTAAAGTAAACATCAAATAAATCCAAACCAAATATATTTGATGATGAACATAGTGATTTATTGTAACAAATAGGAAAAAATTAAATGATTTTAATCAAAGCTATTTAATAAGAGATAATCCTAATTTTCTAGATTTTGATGTAATAAATTGAAGGAAAACACAAAAATGCACATTTCTTATTTTATCATTAATGACTAGAGATTTACTAATAATTTCAATTTCTTTTGTAGCATGTGAACAAATATTTAGTATTAGTAACTATGATTATTAAATGATAGAAAATCAAGATTAAAAAATAATATTTTAGAAACATTAATGTGTGTTAAAGACTAAAAGTTTACTTATGTTCATAGACAACAACAGAAAAATGACTTTATCAATAAATTTACAAATTTAAATGTTTAAATATAATTATGTACATTAAATGTAAAAATATTTGATGTAATTACAAAAATAATTTAATTTTAATTTTAATTTAGAAATAAAATAATTATTTTAACTTTATGACTGTTTGAATGTGTTGATAAATGATGAATTATAAATGATATGTTGATGATGTCTTGATAGTGACGAATCATGATTTATGAATGATGACATATGTTTGATGTTCATGTATTTATAAATAAAATAATGTGTTTGAATGATGAATTGAATATCAAAAATGTTATAAATTTTTTTATTTTAATTTAAAATAAAAAATAAATAAATATAAAAAATTAAAAATTTCAATTGGATCAAAGTTAAGATTTAGTCAAACTAAAAGAAAAAATAAAAATAATAAAAAACTTTAATTAGATCGAAGGAAAAAATAATAAATTTAAAAAACTTCAATTAGACCGAAGTTTATCTTCGATCAAACTAAAGAAAAAAATTAAAAAATTAAAATATGTTAATCAAATCGAAGGAAAAATTAAAAAACTTCAATTAATCAGATCGAACAAAAAAATAATAAAAAAATATTTTTAAAAAATCAAAAACTTCAGTTGAACCGTAGTTAAGTTTTGATCAGACTAAAAAAGAAAATAAAAATTTCAGTTAAACTGAAGTAAAATACGGTCAGACCGTTAAAAAAATAAAAAATTAAATAAAATTTGGTTGAACCAAAGTTGACCTTCAATTAAATTGAAGAAAAAAGTAAAAATTTATAAAAATAAGCCAAACCACAGGTTGTCTTGAAAAAATTTAAGACTAAGTTGGTTTGCCTCAAAAAAATTACTGAACTATCTCAAAAAAATTAAAAAAATTTTCAACCTAACCCAACCCATAACTTGAACGGACTGATACTTTCTAGATCCAACAGAACAAGTCAAACCATCCCATCTAGCCTTTGGATCCAACACACAATAAATTAGAGATATCTTGTACTAGCTATCAAACATTGCATTGCAGTGCAGCTTCATAGCATCGGTTAGATTCATTTTTTGTGCAAATTCCTATTTTTTTGACATTTTGCAATAGCTATCTTTTTTTTTTGCTTGGATATAATCGATCTTATGTGATTTGAACAAGTTAGACTATTTCTAGTAGAAGTTATCTTTATGGAGCCTTCCTCTCCAAGTAGATATCGAAAGTCCCAAAATTTCAAAGGAAACATGGCAACTAAACTAGAGCAGACATGTATATGGTAGATGACATAATCTCACTTATCTAGATGAAGCCACATGCATTACTAATAGTATCTAAAAGATGCAATGTGTAATGCTAAGCATGAGCAGAATGATGCATAATAGCTTATATCGTGTGGATATTATGAAGAAAATTACCTTTCCCGAGGGAGCCGAAAAGTGGAGATCTTGAAATATTTGGATATCTGGCCTAGTAGGGTACCTGAAGCTGACATCCTTAAACTCAACGTGCCCCTTAACTTGTTCTAAAACCAACCCAGAATCATCATCTGAATCTATCTTTGGTTTATGATCTAGAATTGCAAATACAGATGCTGCTGCAGACTTGGCTTTGCTAGCATCAGGAGCAAGGGAGCTTGATTGAGAAATTCCAATAGATGCCATTGCTAGAGCAAATAAGACCTGCAAATGAACACAAACATTTATTTTTGTTTCCAAAACTGTAAGAGCAACAATTTCATGACTATAAGAAGGTACATGCTGAACTAAACATATTAAATTGAGTGGCCTTCAAGTAGAAGACACGGACAGAGAGCATTATCTCCTAAACTGATGGTAGCATGTTAGTAGTGCCTTGCAGTGGACTCACGTCAAGAGAGTAAAACCAGTATCCATAAAGGGGGCATTTAGACTTTATGGTGATGGAGGCATCATCTAGGTTTTAAAAGTATAAATGCCGAAGGAAGATGGAAAATGTATAATAAAAACAGAAACTTGTTTTTTCTATTACAATGAAACTGAATTACTCCTTATTTGGATATTATTTTTTATTTAACATAAATCACAAAGCCAAAATTGCAGAACCACTTCCATTTGAACAATTTGGTCAAAAATTGCAGAATGATTTTATTAGCCACTCTTTTGTTGATTACTTTTTCCTCAACCTAAATATGCACGAATGAAATTGAAATATGTTGGGAAGATTCTTGTCTTTTGCATGGTGCATAACAAGTTTATTCCATTTTGTAGAATATCCTAAATTCTCTTTAGCTATTTTTACACAAATGCTAAGAACTATTTCAATCTATCTAATCAGAGATGACTCTTAATCTTAATTAATGATCTTCCTACACAAATACGACCACAGAAAGTACAACATAATAGATATTCACAAACTTTTACTGGAATGCAATCATAATATATGAGTTGATACAAACCCGGAAGAAATCGCCAGATGTAATCCTTCCACTTTCTACAAGTTTCCCTCCAGCATAAAAACAAGTTGCATATGTGCAGAACAGTAGAAAAAAGGATACTCCGAAACCAATACCACTAATTAAACCTTGTTTAATCCCTGTACTCATTGGACCTTCACATTTCTTCTTGTATAGCTCTATCACCTTCTCTTCAGCTGAAAAGGAAACAACTGTCCTGATACTTCCAACTGCATCATTTGCCACTTGACTTGCCTCTTCATACATTGCCTGCATTAAAATTGATATGTTAGTTTTTTTTTTAAATAAATGAAGTTGTTCACTGGTAACTTCGCACAGAGGACTAATGACTGTTTGTACGCCAATAAAGCAAGCAACCAATTTCTAAGATTCTGCTCATAATATTCCACTTTTTAGGAGCATCGTCATACCCATGTTGAACTTAATAAAACATCAACTAACATTATAAAATTGAACAATATCATAAAAGTATAAAAAGAAAAACAAATTTATTAAAATAACAAATAAAGGGAAAAAATATAACAGTTACTGCTGCCGTCGCCGCTGCAGATTGGCAATGAAATCCTGAAATATACCTATGTAGGATTTAGAATGTGTCATGCATACAATATAATGTGAATGATTTTTTACGCTCTAAACTCACCTTTGCATTTGCGCTGAATCCCTGTATAAATTTCAACTGTATATAGCCATTGAGTGCGATCAGTGGAGCCAGCACCAATATTATCAAAGATAATTCCCAGCTTGCATAGAAAGCAATAACTAAACCAGCAACCATGGAGGCGGCATTCTGAACGGCAAGGGCAAGTGAATCACCAACAAGGCTTCTAACCATGGCAGCGTCAGTTGAAAGTCTTGCCCCAATCGCTCCACTAGAATTCTCGGGATTATCGAACCATGCTATATCCATGTGAACCACCTTCTCGAAGCACATTAACCTTATCCTTCTTATCAACTTGGATCCTGCCACTCCAAAAAGGTATGTTCTTGCTGGCATTGCAATAATTGTAGCAACACCCAAAAGAAAAAACATCAATGCCCAGAATTTGGTATCCTTTCTGATCTGGTCCTCGGGCTTGAAGAATGAGTCTATTGCACTAGACAACAAAAGGCCAAAAATGGGCATGATAACACCATTGGCTATTGCAGCAATTGTACCAATAATGATCACAGGGAATTCGGGCTTGTTGAGAGAAGCAAGGCGTCGAAGAGGAACATCTGGAGCTTTCTGTACTTGTTCTTGATTTTCAGGTTCCTTCGAAACCTCGGGAATGCCAACTGCCACAGGTACTCCAAGTGATCCAGCAGAAAAGGAGTGTCGACTGCTATTCCCAATAGATGATCCTCGACTGATGGATCGATGCAACGAGTTTCGTAAGGATGAATGTCTAACGGATGGAACGCTGTCAATGTCAGATACTTTGTTTGATTCTTGCAAGCGTATAAGTTGGGAATAAGCTCCATCAGGATGATTGATAAGCTCTTCATGTGGTCCTGAGCAATACCATCTTCATGTTAACAGCAATTATTGTTGTCTACTAGCACATCTGCATGTTCTTCTTCAACATGACAGAGATGTCCCACAACTGGAAGAAAAAACAGAGAGGAAGAAGGAGATGGATCGTTCAGTGTGAGATTTACCTTTCTCCACAATGCATCCTCGATGGATGACAGCTATTGCATCTGCATTCTGCACGGTACTCAAGCGGTGAGCGACAATCACGGTGGTTCTGTTTGTCATCACTCTGTCCAGTGCCTCTTGGACGATTCGCTCAGACTCTGCGTCAAGAGCACTGGTTGCTTCGTCTAGAAGTAGAATTCTTGGGTTCTTTAGCATCGCCCTGGCGATTGCGATTCTCTGTTTCTGCCCTCCAGATAATTGAGTTCCATGCTCGCCAACCAACGTGTCAAGTCCCTGGCAAGTCGGTAACAATACAACAACGAGAAGAAATACTATTATTACTTGTTTATTGGCTTCAATCATTACATATATATATATATATATATATATGTATGTATGTATGTATGTATGTATGTATGTATGTATGTATGTATGTATACTGGCAGACAGAGAGGAGATAGATACAGATCGACTTGTATGGGAAAGTGTTGAGATGGGCAGGAAGAAATAATGGAACCTGAGGCAGCTTGTCGATGAACTTGGAAGCATTGGCCAGCTCAGAAACTGTTTTGATTTCTTCGGCGGTGGCACCTTCCTTTCCATATGATATGTTGTCCCTGATGCTGGAACCAAATAGCACGGGCTCCTGGCTTACAAGCCCAATCTTGTGCCTGATCCATCTCAACTGGAAGTCCTTGAGGTTTACGCCGTCAACGAGGACTTCCCCAGACTGAGGATCGTAGAACCTCTCTATCAAACTGACCACCGTCGACTTCCCACTCCCACTCTCCCCGACCAATGCCACGGACGTTCCGCTTGAGATGGAGAGAGAGAAGCCGTCGAATAGTTTCTCGTCCGGCCTACTTGGGTAACTGAACACCACTTCCCTTAGTTCGACATCTCCCCGGATGTCGTCCGGCACTTTTCCCCCGGTGTCGTACGCATCTATTTCCGGCTTCCTGTTGATGGTCTCGAACATCTTGAATCCCGCGGCCTGTCCCGCCGTGAACGCCGTTATGCAAGGGGAGGCCTGACCTAAGGACCTGCAGTAATAGAAGAAGAAGAAACGTTTGAGGGACAGCGAGGCGAAGGGAAGAAGGTTTGCTAAGACAACACGGATTCCTAACTCACTCCTTGCAGACTTACAAAGAGGCCAAGAGGACGGCGATGATGACGTTGATGACCTTGCCTCCCGTGTAATCATCGTCAACTACGAGCTTTCCTCCGTACCACACGCCCAGCGAATAGCCGCAGAACATGACGAGCATGACGGAGCCAAGGCCCAGACCGGCTGCAAGACCCTCCTGCACGCTAGCACGGTAAGCCCTCTTGAGCGATTTGCGGTACTTGTCGACCGCTCGATTTTCTCCGGTGAAAGAAGCGACCTGAAAGGGCGACGATAGCATTGATTGTAACATAACAAGCTTATTGTTGATCACCTGAGATCAGAATGGTACGTACCGTTCTTACGGAGCTGATTGCCTGGTCGACAACCACAGCTGCTTCGGTATAAGCCGATTGTCCTCGAGAAGCCAACTTGGTCAGAATAATGGCCATTAGTGCGGCGGCGACAACGAGAGGAGGGATGGTGGCCATCATGACAAGGGTCAGCAACCACCCCCGGACGAACGCGACGGCGAATCCTCCGACGAAGGTCGATATGGACTGAATGAACTTGCCCACCTAAGAAGGGGAAGATCGTTAGAGCAGGATGATGAACAAAATTTGTTGATCAAACACAGAGGGAGGAAAAGGCTTAGAGGCAGCACAGTGTCGGGTACCTTTTCGCCCATCGCGTCTTGGATCAACACAGTGTCGCCGGACATCCTTCCGACGACCTCCCCTGTATTGGTCTCTTTATCGAAGAAAGCAATCTCCTGCCTCAAAATGGTCTTCAGGTACATGTTTCTTATCCGGGCCGACTGCCGTTCCCCCGTCACCATCCAGCAAGCCACCTCTGCAAGAAGCGCCGTCAGTAAGCACGGAAACCATCTATATGACGACGTATATGTTTGTATACTGGCTGATGCGTCGACTACTCACGGAGGGTGGCCGCCACGCCCGTTCCGATCGCCAAGTAGACGAATTGCAGCGACACCTGCAATAGTTGGCTCCAAGGAAATCAATCGTGCACTTATGGCCTAGGAAAAAGTTGGGCCCTTTAGTACCTTAGAAATTTCACCGATGAAATCATCAGAATTCTGTCCGAACGCGTCGATCATGTTGGCAAAGAGAACCGTCATGAGCGGCGTGGACATCCCGTTGCCCAGCGCCCCGACCGTGCCGACGAGCATGAGGACGACATCAACGGAGTCGGCGAAGGAGAAGAGCTTGTAGTACGGAATCGAAGGAATCGTGTCGCCACCACCACTACCACCCTGGACGTCTCCATCTGCAGCAGCAGCAACGGCTGCTCCACCAGACGGCATGTCCTTCATCGGGACGTCCTCCACACAAACGAGTCGACCAAGCACCGACCAAAGAGCGCGGATCCAATGCACCTTCCAGCGAAACGACTGCTAGAACCAATCGAACACGTACGTAGTATTTGGAGGAATTAATTAAGATATTTGGGTAAAAATGAACTAAAAGGGTGGCCGACGTTTGCCTCTCACGAACGGGTCCAGAGAGATCGACCGCGGGCGGTACGGGTCACCGAGAACGCGACGGAGGAGTAGAGGACGGGTGCACACGTTACTATGCTACGGTGGAGGCGATCCGGACCCGGGTCGGTCGTCGGCTTGTGTTGTCTGTGGAGTGTGGACGTCAGGAGCGTTCAAAAATGTGATGAGTTTGGGTTGCGTCATTTTGCTTCGGACGAAGCGTGCCGTCAATGTGAAGTTTGACTTCGCAATCTAGATAATGTGATGGGTTGGTTGGTAGGTCCCGGCTCCGGTTGCCGGCGTACGTGTACATGTTCTTCGGACGAAGCTTGCCGCCGAAGCATAGTTTGTCTTCGCCAATTCGCTATCATAGTGAATGTGATGGGTTGGTTCGTCTTCCATTGCTTCACTTCTTTTGTCTCCAGGATTTCCGGAAATTTGTGAAAAAAGAAAGTTGGAAAATTTTGTGTCTAAAGTTTAAAGTAGTTTTTGAAAAAAAAAAAATCATATTTACTCTAACTTCTAGAACCGTAGTAACGTTGACAACTCTTAGTTTTTAGATAATTTTTTTTGAAAATTGATTGAAGCAGGTCTTTTTATAATACTATGTTATTAGAATATTTACCTAAAGATCTTGTAGATAAATTAGTTAAAATGAATGTTGATAATTTTGATGAAGCTTCTATTATTATCGAAAAGAAAGAATGTGTTGCATTAGTGAAATAAGTATTAGACAAAAAATAATAATTTATGAAATGTATAAACAAATTATATATTCTTTATGTGGTAAAGAGATAATATATAACATATAGTATATTGTTTATTTCTAAAAAAAATTGGATTAGTAATAGTGTATTTCTTATTATATCTTGCTATCTCTATTTTCTACTATTTTTATTATTTCATTTTTTAAAGAAAAATGTACACAAACAAAGGCTACGTAATAAATAGATAATATGTAACATGTAATATAATATTTTCATATAATATATTATTTATTTCTAAAAAAAATTAGATTGTAACGAACAATGTTATATATGTTAATTATAAGTATATTATTTCACTTGTTATGTCTATATTTAATGAAATTTTAACGTATACTATAATATTTAAAAGATTACTTTTCAAATATAATAATTTTTTCTAATTTATTATTTAATTTTTAAAAAAATTACTAATTTTTTAATTTCTTATTATTTTCTGTAATTACATAAACAATTAATTTTTTATCATTTTCTATGAGCTATAAATAACATTGTATTTCCTATCATATCTTATCATCTTTACTTTTTATTATTTTCACGATTTTCCACCGTTTCATTTTCTAACAGGAAATTTATATAAACATAACCTAAATCTTAAAAATACATCCTAACTATTCATAAGTTAGCGAGACTAATACACCCTATTATATATGCGTTAGATTTGAGGAATTATTTCTCTATGGTAATTAAAATTGAAATAAAATGTAGCTAGATTAACATATAGATAGATCTTTTATTTATAATTAAATAATTTTTAATTAGATATCCATGTTTTATTATAACGTCAGAGCAAAACTTACATGTACATATTTACTTGAGAAAAAAAAAAATAAAAGAGACACTCGTAATTAAGAACTGCCGCGGCCTTTTCTTGGTGAAGAAGGCATGGGAACATACATATTGAATGCACTTCGCTCTATGCCGGTCAATCTCAAACGTTTCGAATTCTAAAGAGAATCTTTTCAACGATGTTTTATGTATAGTTATTTTTCTTATTTATAGGATAAAAAAGTTTAACCTTGTTCGATCTTCAAGATTTTACGTACATTCATGAAATTTGAATTGAAAATCAAGTTAGTGTCCAAAAAATTCTAAATATTAGACTTTGAACGTACGTTGACATAAAATCAAACATGTTCGTTGCTTTAAAATCAATGGAAAATGGCAATTTTATCAAAATCTAAACGTCACTTTTGGAACCGACTTCCTTGACCTCTTTTTTATTTCTAATTAATCCTCGTTTCTTTGGTCACGCTCGTCGAGTCCGTCGCCCTCGTCGCTTTTATTTGCTTCTTCTTCCTCTTCTGCGGTTGCGACATATCTGTCGTAATATTGTCATGCATTATGTCAATAATTTATTTTTTATAATCTTAACTTAATCTAATGGTAATAGGTACATCTTATTCTAAAAGAAATTTGTCCAATACTGTCATTTAACATTTCTTGTAATTTTTCTTTAAGGTTTTCAAGTAAATCTAATTTATCTATTTTTCAAATAAAATTGTAAACTAAAAAACATGTTAAGATAATCTTATCATGTATTTTAAAAGAAAATAACATATAATTTCGTAAAATTGAGAATCAATATTTGATTATTTTAAATATATATTCAATTACTGTCTTTAATTATAAATACCTGTAAATGAAATTTTCATTGTATTCGTTGAAATTTTATAAACATTATAATCATTCAAGTAATATCTTATAACTCAAAATGATATAATAAATTCTAACCTATTAGAAAAACCACCATCTACAAAGTAATAGTTACATGTAATTTATACAGAAGTTTTCAATATAATGATAGAAACATTAATTCTATAATTTCTACCATACACAAGTATTTCAATTATTTTTATTAGTATCATATCTGATAGAACCTTAAAAATATTATATCTAGAAAGTGCATCTTGAAGAATATGAACATCAACCATTGATCATTCTCATATACTAAAGATATAAACAATTTTCATATTAAAATTATATGCTAATAATACATTCTATGATAATTCACATTTTCCATTCCTCCAAAGTACAATTTCTTCACCATAAATTGTAGTTTTGACATGAATACTATCAACTACTCTAATGCAATCCTAAAAGGAAAAGAATTTACATATTAATGTGTTTAAATGCTAAAACCACATTGAAATAAAACATTAAGTCACTTTGAAATAAAGATAAATGTGGTGATCATTTTGAATCTGTATTGATGTTGATTTTTACTTAGCCAATAGTTTATATCCTACTTTCAATATTACATTCATCATTTCATTAAAGCATGTATTAATTATCTAATTAGATAGACGAAAGTGCTCATTAATTACACAATATCTCTCATTTTGTCTAATTGTAACTAGAAATATTATAAATTTTTCTTCCACGTTCATACATCAACTATCTTGCACTACTCCTTCTCGTCTCAAAAAATTATAAAAATAAAAGAATACATATTGACTCATTTTATAGATTTTCCTGCAATTATATATTTAATTAGATAAAGATGGATCTAATAATATAGTTATATATTGTTGTCCTATATTATATATTTTAGAAGTACTTCTAGCAACATAATTCATGTCATTTGTAAAAGTAGATATGAATTTCTATACTTTCATCAAGTACATTAATATTTATTCTTATTTTGCCTCTTCCTCTTTTATGAGCTCTTTCAAAAGTTTAATATGTTCACTTGTATCCATTTGTATTAATTAAAAAAACCTACAATAAAAAGGAGAGAAACAATAACATTTATATGAGATGATAACAATAATAATATACGTAAGAACATAAAACATTGTTAGGTACATCATCACATAAACAACATAATATATTACATCATCATCATCATCAACACCAATAACAACATACATAACATTAAACAACATAAAATAATGTTTAGTATATCAACAATATACATAACATTAAATAACATAAAATATTTTTTGTTACGTCATCAACATTAACAACATACATAACATTAAACAACATAAAACAATGTCTAGTAATAATAACATATAGAATAATAACAATGTTTACTATCTAACAACAACAATAACATTCTTTGTTTCAAATTGTCTCAAGCAAGTGATTCTGATCTTCTAAGGTAAACCTAAAAATATTCTTTGTTTTTGATAATTTTCTAATAATGTCATTACATTATATACTTCATCTTGATCTAGCTCACTTAGTTCAAGTAATAAAGGAATAATGTTTAATTCATTATGCTGTAGTCTTAAGAATACATTTCTTTCTTCAACTTTAGTATTACATTCTATTATTTGCATTCTCGTTTTACTACAGTCCTTATATTATTGTAAAAATTCCTTCAAGTTTATTTTCATATCTTTAATTAAGGTTGCCATCTTCTCAAATGATTCCATATGAGGATGAGCTCACTTTTATTTCTTTTTTAAATCTTGCTTTTGTGATGGTGGTGTTGTCATCTCCATATATCGTTAGATGATATTGGATAAGTAATGTTATTGAAGTTTTTTAATAAAGATATGCCATCATTTAAATTAATAGTTTCGGTCTCATGAATGTCCATAAGTACAACACTTGCTCCTCCTACACCAACACTCGTCTTAAAAATCAACTTCAATTACTCATATATTAAGCAAGACTTTCCTTTTAAAGTGTTACATTTAGGATGACTCTACAAATTAAGAAGAAATAATATGAGTTGGAAATCAATTACAGGTAAAATAAAAGAAAGACATATACATCATAATAATTAAAGTCACCTTGATAAATTCTTCTCAGATTTTATTAAGAACAGTTGTATGACTATGTACAAAGTCTCATCCTTAACCATTTTGATCGACAATCTTACTATAATTTTTGTACATTTATCATCAAGTTTTTAGACAACTATCAACATTTTTTTCTCTAGCCCAACATTTATTCTAGTATTATAATCATTAATTACTTCATTCCATGTGTTTGCTATAATTTTACCATAAGGTGTTTTAGCATTTCCTTGATTAATAGTATCATAAAGGAGGGTTAGAATCATTTCATTATCTTTTTAACTTTATGTGAAAATTTTCATTAATGTAGTCTTCTTTTCATGAGTGTTGTTTTTTGTCATTGTCTACAAATGTATTCTTTACATAATTAAAATATCTCACAAATAATTAAGATTGACAAAAAAAAACCTATTATACCCTTAATAAAAAGTATACACTATTTTATATAAATGTGTAAATAACAAAGACAACAATATAATGTCTATGTGTCATAACTAACTTAAAAACTCACAAATTTTTATAACATTGTAATGGTAATACAAGAAAATGCAATTCATGGTAAACACTAACTAAAATAATTTTAGATGTGAATGATTATTTTTATTTGCCTACTATACACTATAGCCGATGGATTCATGAGTTTAAAGGTGACAGATCTTGATGTAAATGACAACCGTTAGTAGTCTGCATGTTCTGCGACATGTACAAACCCATCTAATGATTATTGGAGTTAAGCATATAAGGTAACACTATAACAGAGCTCAGAAGACAAGAAAGACTTTGGCTCCACCTATGTATCTTCCATTCCATAAAAGACAGATACAAGTTTCACATTCCATGTATTATGTTGATGAAACACCACTTTGCTGTTATCATCTCCATTAAAAGCAAACACCATTGTTCCATGTGCAAGCTATCGAACCTTTCTAGTCTGCACGTTAGCAGAAGCACCATACACTACATCTTACTTTTCAAAATATCATTGAATGATGAAGAGGACCACTACTTGTAGTGGTGTTGAATAAGGAACAATGTAGCATTACTTTTTTAGCAGCAGAAGAGAATATACTAAAAATCAATAAAAAGAAGAGCCTACACAAGTTGTATGCTCGCTAAAATGAAACAAAATGATAAAAGTAAAAACAAGACTTCAAAGAGGAAGCCCAACCAAAGAAAACAAGGAAATAAACATGCCACAGGAAAAAGTGTGATAATGAAGAGTTAGCTTATGAAGTAATAAGAGTTTGCAATCATACCAACAACTTTGCATCATTCATGGCCAACCCATCACCCCCCAAGACTTGGTCCAATTGGTCAGAATGTCGCATTATAATACTCAAAAAGATGTGTGTAACGTTAAAGGCAGTGGTGCATGGTTAAGGAATGGGTTCATAACTCTTTGGATTCGTTGAATTGAATTAAAATTTCATTTTGTTGATAACCAATCACCACAAAAAACAATGAGGACATGAATCTCGTGTTGTTCATAAAAATAAAAAAGGTATTTTGAGATAATAACAAGATTCTTCCAGAGATTATCAACATCAGACGGAGAAGTGAGAAATTAAGGTAGCGCCAAAAATCTTCTTTGGTCCTGCCAAGAAATTTCTTTTAAGAATCTGTTGTTCTAAATGTATATCATTGATAGTGGGACGACACTGACCACCTTGTAAAATATAAAATATAAAAGACAAAAAGCCTACACAAGCTATATGCAAGCAAAGATAAAACAAGAAAAGCAAAGTATAGAAAGATTTTGTTATTCCATTGACAACTAACTACCTGTACCTGTACCTGTACCTATTGGAAGAATGACAAGATACGACTTTTCATATTCGATTAACAACACAAATGATGCCATTGGGATGATGCAGTCGGGATTGACAAGGGTTTTTCGTCGAAAGCTTTTCGTATTTAGTCGACAACATAGATGATGCAGTTAAGATTCAACAAGGATTTTCCGTCCAAGGCTTCTCGATTTTGATCAACAACGCAAAAGATTATGTATTCAGGATTTGACAGGAACTTCTCGAATTCTCAAGGGGCCATTGGGACGAGGGTGCGAGTGATTGATCGAAAGAAATTTTCCTTCAATTTCGATGGTAAAGGGAAGAGAAAATCAAGGAAAAGTTACCATTTATATCAAGAGAAAATAATGGATTTTGACGCACAAATACTTAGAAAACTATAAAAAATTTTCTGTCATTTTCTATTTCGTTATTTTTCACAAACACCCTCTAAAGCTAAAATTGAAAATAAACTCCAGCAAATAACAAGGTACAAGAACATGCAAATAAAAGCTCCACAAAGTATCGGAGTAAAAGAGGAAATACTATCCAAGAAATACTACATCTTGTTGCTAGTTCCTGCAATAAAGGATTCCTCATCACACTTAATTTTGAAAGGCTTTCAATAATGTAAAATAAGATTTCTTGATAGACATCGTCCACAAGATGATAATACGACGAGATACCAACTGCAAATATAAAAGATAAAACTTAAAAGGCATAAATTCAAGCTCCAAAGAAATGTGCATCTGCAGATATGCCATCATTGTGATCAAATGGAGCCATATGTGACTCTGAAACGCTCCACAAGATAATCTCCACTTCGAATGGGAGGAAATCTGCAAGACACCGCACCATAGAGACATCTTTTTCAGCAATAGAGACCACAGTGCAGTTCAAATCCACTATGAATGACTGTTTTTCTTATTATATTTTACTTAAAATAATACACTGGGATGCTTGCATGTTCAAGACGAGAGAAAAAAGAAATGCACCACGAAAGAATCATCCTTTCTTTTAGTGGCGGATTATTTCAAACATTAAACAAATTGTAAAATAAGAAATTATTGAAGTCAATTAGTCCTGTTTAACAATCGGTAGAATAATTCAGTGGCTAATACCAGACACACTAATGAAATAATTTTTATCATAGATATTTGTGGCAATGTGATTCTGTTAGATGGGTGATGAAGCACCAACACATAAGAGCATGAACAATGAGGAATTGGGTTCCAATCTGAATTGGCAAGTAAATGGAACTCCAATCTATATTACAAGAATACTCGATTTCAGAAATTGGAAACTATGGCGATGATGTTCTTGTCCTTGAATGGGAAAATTTAAAAAAGAAAAGACCAAATTATCCTCAATATTAGGGGTGCAAATCAATATAGATTATCCATGAATATGCACAACCTTATTTATTTTTGAACAGATCCAAATATAGATATAGATTTTATAATTTAGCCAGATACATATATGGATATAAATATATTTTTATAGATACATATACACTTACAAATGGATTCAGATGTAGAGGCTTGACAAATATTTCCATAGACAAATAAGAACGCTGATGTCTACATATTTACTGCATAATATATTATGTTTATTGATTAATGTATGACTTATCATATAATATTATGTACAATATTATTTTAAATTTATAAATATGTAACTTATTAGTTTAAATGCTTATCAAATAAAATGCAAGCCATAACCAATGCTCTCCCTCTCAAGTGACTCTCACACCTATTATCACTCATTCTGCATCACAACCACATTGTTAGGCTCTTGATTCTAAAGCTATTCATATCCATGTCTTTAACACTTTGTATCAGCTTTCTTTGACATAAATTCAGCTGTGCTCATCTAATATCTTTTTCTTATCTGTATTTTAAGGATATGGATATCAAATTCCATACGTGTATACCACCCGTATCTTATACCTAACCTATTCAAATTTTGAAATAGATACAAGCATGGTAACACTTAACAAATCTGATCGTTTGCATCCCCAACTTAAAATTACATTTAAAGTTACTACATTAAATTGATCTTAAATAGCATGAAGTTTCATCAATCCAAGTGATAATGAGTTTGAAATCTTATAAGTATAGGACAAAAAATGTTCATCATTAGTGACTACCAGACAATGACGAACTTAACTTTGTTGATGAAGAGTTTGTGCTGCTCCAAAATATTGACATCACAATGGTGATTGACACTCATCCTCATAAATCCATACTACTAAAGGTAGCATCTCTTCATTGGATGAGATATAAGTGATATCCAACTTTAAATTGATCATGAATCTTCATTAGGATTGCAAAAGCCTTTACACAATCAGGAAAATCAAAAACATGGAGTGTGATTGGGGATGTGTTTCAGGTGATCAATTATTGTGGATCAAGTGGGGAAGTTGCTGGAAATAGTGTATCCCAACCGCATAGAAAGTGATTGAATGTGCATGTATTTCATCAGCTAACTGTTTGAAAGATTTGGACAAAATGTTTTAGTTTTTCTCTCGAAGGAAGAGGTGAATGCAGAGGATACGTGTTGAATGAATCAGGCTTGCAGATCAGTGGAAGGTCATGTTGGTGGTTAGAGCCTTTGAGGACAGGGTCGAGTTGAGATTGTTCCATCACGAAGATTTTTTTTTGGTATGTACAAGGATCTGACAGCATTGATAACCAATGTATCAGAAATAGTGGTGGTTCGAGTATTGGATGATTTTGAGCAGGATGTAGCATGACTAGTGCATAACAATATAAAATATTGACTGCCAAAAGTATGAAATTAATGACTATAATAATCAGAAGGAAAATTAACATACCATCCTTACAAAAATTTAAATGGGTGGAAAAACTCTATGTCAATTGAGGATGGTAATTTTAAATTGTGGTATATAGGAAAAGTTAAGTGTACAAATAGTGTAGGAATAATAATTGATAAAAGATTAAAAGATGAAGTTGTTGAAGTAACAAGGATAAAAGATATAATGACTAAGCTTGCAATAGGAAATAAGATAATATAATTAGTGCATATGGTTCACAAGTAGTTTTAGGAGAAGCTCTTGAAAGAAATTCTGAGAAAATTTGGAGAGTTTAGTTTATGGTTTACTTAAAGCTCTTTTTTGGTGAAAATCTAAATGATCACATACAATAACAATCAAAATCATAATGCCACTACGTGGAGTTGATTGCACAAAACCTTTTCTTTTAAGTATTTCTATTTATCGTCAAAGTTTCAATTAAATTACATAATTTTAAATCTTTTCTTATAATTCATAACTAATTAGTTTTAAGCCTAATCCTATTTCTTTTATTTTTTTCTACACTAATTGATTCTCTTCTCCTAACTAACACATTTTTTGATCTCCTAAGAATATAGTCAAATCACGTAAGCCAATTTTCTCTTATCATATCTTCAATAGGTACACCTTAACTTTATTCCTAATAAAATCATTTTTTAGTTTATCCCTTAGTATTACTACTCATTTAGGAATCTTGTAGGGTAGTTCCACTAAGTAAAGAAGTTAGTTGTAGAATAAAAATGTACAAAAGATAATAAAAAAAGGAATTTTATAATACCTATCATAAATGTAGAAATGAGGAAAATTTAGATAAGTATAAGCTAGCTAAAAGGAACGTTAAGAAAATTGTTAGTGAAGTTAAAAGTAAGGCCTATAAAAAATTATATGGTAATTTAAACACAAAACAAGGAGAAAATAAGATATACAAATTGGCTAAAGTTAGGGAAAGAAAATCTAGAGATTTAAGGCAAGGGTATTAAAGATGAGGATGATAGAGTTTTAATAAAATTAAATGAAATAAAAGATAAATGATGTAGATATTTTAGAAATATTTTTGATGAATTTATTATATGAAATTCTTACATGCAAAATTTGGGTAGTAGTACAACTAAAAGAAAACTTTAGAGTCAAGAAAAAGAACTTCCATATGGTTTTCATTGATTTAGAAAAAAAACATATGATAAAGTTCCTAGAAACCTATTGTGGTGCATTTTAGAAAGAAAAAGAGTACCCATAAGATGTATCGATTTTATAAAGGACAAAGAAAGAACAATTACTAGTGTTAAAATTATAGAGAAATTGGGAAATTTCCAATAGATAGGTTTACACCAAAGGCCCTCTCTAAGTTTATATATGTTTATCTAGATTATGGATGAAATAACTAAATAAATTGAAGGAGAAATGGCCTGGTGTATGTCATTTACTGACAATATAGTTTTACTTGATGAAAGTAAGAACTTAGCTATTAAATTTAAATTATAAAGGCATACTTTAAAGTTTAAAGGATTTAAATTACATAAGTCAAAAATTGAATATATAAAATGTAAGTTCAATGAAAATAGGAATAATGATGAAGGTATATACTTGTCCATACTTTTAATGTATTGGTTGACACAAATAAAATAGGTTTGCATTTCACCTATTTGAGTGAATTGGTGTTCAATGATACTGATTGCACACCTCTAATTTATTGACTGAACTAGTGTCATATATGAATATCAATTTCCCCTCAGTGATTTCAAACAAATATTGACGAAATATCACTGACATGTGCCAATACTTAACGCTAAATACAATATATCAGAGTGATCTATACAAGACAAACACAAACTGGAAAAATAAAGAGCTCCATTACATACTTTGGTGGGCATGTTTCGCTACAACAGCATTCCAAGCATTCAACCATGCAATTGGAGTTTGGATCTAGAAAGAAAGCAACCTACAATATATCAACAATATTGTTGTCAGAAAATCTAGGTACACAGAACAACAAAAAATAAAATGCACCATTAGAAAGATGATAACATATGATTATCATGAACGCTGGTTGGTTGCATTGTGTCGCTTTGATATAAATGGGATGAAGGACGGACCTTGGTTCACCAAGGATAACCATACATTGCAATGTAAACAATGCAACAAACATTGCAATGAGGGTGCATGAAATGATCGTTAATAATAACAGACTATATCAAAGATTTAATAAATACTCCGACAGATGAATTGTAATCGTCAGCAAAGTTTTATCCAAGGTCTGATTTCAAAATGACAAGGAAAACATGATAAAATGTAAAATGTTGTGTTGTAAGAGCCAAAAAACTAGGGTTGAAGTGGTACATATATATAGTGAGTCACATGATACTAGGATCTACATAACATATTGGATCCATAGGTCTACTAAGACTCTCTCTCAAGTTAGAGTGAATATATCAAACATGCTTAGCTTATCCTATACATTATCATTGTAAAGACTCTACCACTCAAATCTCATTGTAAAAATTTCTGCCAACTGCTTAGATGGCTGAGCATATGTGATACTAACATGATTGTAACACTAAATATTTCATGTAGTGATAACCCACTTCAATTTTTTTAGTTTGTTCATGAAAAGTAGGATTACAAACAATAGATATTTCAGTTTGATTGTCAAACTACATGAATATCAGAAGATCAATTTGAAATCTAAACTCTATCAACAAGGAGCATAGCCACATCATCTTGTAACTTTTATGTCATGGCTCGATACTCCACCTCAATGCAATTATTGTAAAAAAAACCCAGAAAAAATGTAAATAACGTTCAAATCCTTTTCATCCCAATACACTTTGTTTTTTGGGAAAAAATAGCTTTGAAAAAATTATTGTTTTTTCTTTTAAATGATAATTTCCCAGTTTTTCTATGAAAATGGCCATTTTTTCATCTTTTGAGTTGTTGACTATTAAAATTTCACTATTTTGATACTTATTTTGTTGTTTATAACTTTATCTGTACCTTTTCATATTTTTATTTTTATTTTCAATTTAAGTATTTATTTTTGAGTGGCAATTACACATAATAAAAATATATTTTTGAAATCATATTACATTTAATTTAATTAACACCATTGGTCTCTATGTAAAACTTTGTGCCACCCATCATCAACCTTTGTACCTTGCAATAAAACCATCTACATTCTATTTCACTGTGAACATCCACTTGTAGCTAACTGCCTTTATTTCTTCAAGATGATTGACCAAGTCTCATATACTACAGAATATCAATGCCTGCATTTCTTTGTACCTTGCAAATTTCCAATGAAGAAGAAGATGGACTTCATGGTAGTTTCTTAGAATAGACCCTATAGAAATTGAAAGGGAAAATAGATGAAAGGAGAGGTTAACAAACAAATGAAAGGAGAGGTTAAGTCTATCGTACGTAACAAAGATATGGGGTGAGTGATAGTGGAGGGTCTACTTTTGCATGGGTCTATGCGAAGGTTGAAGTGAGATGAGTCTATAGATGTTGAGTTTGGAGTAGGATCAATTGAAGGAGGCACTAATGGCCATTAACATTGATGATACACCTATAACCAACTTGCACCTATTGTTTAACTTTACATTGTTGTTCTATGTAGGACTTAAAGGTAGTATTACAAGTAGAGGGACCAAGTCAATCATAGATTTTGTAGATTGAGTATGACTCAAAGAAGATTAAGATATTACTAGTGAAAAAAAAATATAGATGTATGAGAGGATGAGAACTGTTAAAGAGTTACACATTTATGTACATCCGAGTAAATGGATAGTCCATTTACCCAAATATTCTACCTATGTATTTCTCCTTTACATAGAATCAATCTAACTTTCTCCTTCTCAACCTAAAAATCCACTTAGTATTAGAGTAACTACCAATCCTCCACCTATATGTTTGCCTGTTGCAGTTGCCTAGGCATCTTCTTGGAACTATAACCTTCATGTGAACGCATGCTTGTCTCCTCTATGGTTAGATGCTCTTTTGCCTGCATGCATCTGCACAGACGTCTACCTATCTTGGTACAGTCGTTCACTCAACTTCCAACTCTACGTGCATCCTGTGGCTTCTTCCCTCTTGCAATGTCATCCTCTTGTCTTAGATGACTAGGTTTGTGACCCCTGGTAAAGGTTGTCTTCTCCTATCCACCATGTAGGAACCCTTATGAAAGGTTCCTCCCCATCTTCCAATGCCTCCAACAAAATCAAAACAACTAGAGTGTCATCTCTCAAAACAGGCAATCATTTGGAATCACCCCTCCTTGGTCAACTTACAATTACAAGGGTAAAGTTGACTAATAACAACTATCATATATGGGCACTGACGTCTAAGACCTTTTGCATCTCCAATATGCATGAACATCACCTGACAAATTCTCCTCCAACTAAAGATTCTCCTAAATAGCCTACTTGGTATGCAACGGATCATGTTGTTATGACGTGAATGTTAAACAGTGTTGATGAGTACATTTTACCTGGTATATATAGTCTACATCCGTCCAACAAAGCACATGTACGAAATCTTGCAAGCCACATATGAACATGACAATATCTCCAAAGTTTTGGAAATATATGAGCAATTATTTCATCATCAATAGGGTGAACATCCTCTTCAAACATACTATTCCAAGTTATGTGCCTTGCTATAGGAATTAGAAGATTGTCAACCTTGTGTGGCAAACCTTGTCACATCTCATTGCTATCATCAAGAACTATCAGTTACCCTTTTTATCGTTGACCTACATCCTGAGTTAGCATCTCAAAGTCATGGACAAGTCCTTACCACAAACAGTATTCCATCCTTGTAGTCTACTTTCAATTGTGTACTCAAACTAACCACTCATGCATCAACTCCTATAGTTGCTTCAATTTCTCCATCTACTCTCATTGTAGTTTTTGGACAGCAAGGGAACTCCTCCAATTATGGTAGGAGTAGATTCAATACTTGCACCAAAGGTGGATGGAACAACTCTAGACCTCCATGTATTCACTATCGACGCTCAAATCATCCCTTAAAAAAATGTTGGGACAAGTTTGGGTGACCTCTTGCACCACCATTGTTTGCACATGCAATTTGTATTGACTCCTCTACCGCCACTTCTACCACTACATTATGCACAATCCAAATTTCTCAAGCAGATTATGATGAACTGATGATATTGTAAGCTCAACAATCCAATGATGCTATAGTTGCCCATGCACTTGCCTCCGATAATCATGCTTTTCATACATCTTCTCAAAATACTACTTGGATTATTGACTCAAGGACTTTTGACTATATCACTGGAAACCAAGGCTTATTTACTCGCCTAAACCAAATTCCTAATTTCAATTCTATTGCTCTTTCAAGGCCTATGGTTAGTTGCACTACTGTCGATGAAGTCACCACTACCATCACTTCAGATATTACCCTTAGTCGTGTTCTCTATATTCCTGAATTTCCTGTAAATTTACTATTTATTAGCAAGATTATCAAGAAACTTTATTGCTCTGTAACATTCTTTTTTTTTCATTGTACCTTTTAAGATTTGTAGATTGGAAGGAGTATAGGTTTAGGCTGTGAGCAAGGACAACATGTATACACCATGTGGTCTTCTTGCTACTATTACCTGCGGTGGACAGATCAAGAACCGTTGACGTAGTTGGGGCACCCTTAGCCAATACCAACTGGGGCAGATGTGGCTTGGAGTATCGCCAACATGAGTGGTGGCATCAATAGATAGCAACGACATAGAAGGTGCCAAGACAATGACTGACAGTAATGGTGGTGGCTAGGATTTGTGGTGGTGATTAGGGTTTGTGGTTAGAAAGGCTCTAATACCATATTGCATTGGAAGAGCCCAATAAGCAATCATTAGGATTGGAGTGGTATATATATATAGTGAGTTACATGAGACACTAAAATCTACATAACATAGTGGATCCATATACTTATTTATACTCACACACTAACAAAAAAAAAAGGACACAATTTCAATTTAATTCTGGCATTAGGCCCAAAAATGTGAACAAAAAATGGAATCAATCCATTATTTGGGCTAATATGAGATCTACATGAAATGAGAAAAAAAATAAAAGAATACCTCGTACCAGCCATGAAGGTGCCAAAGCAACAGCCTTGGGCACCTTGAAGCACGTAGGCACCCAAAATTAACAAATACATAGATACATACATAATTAAAGAAATAAGAAATGGTTAAATAATATTATTCATTCGATACAACCTTAAACTTGAAAAAACAATTAACGTTGCCAAGATGTAAAATATTATTTGAACAAAAAGTTTCTGCATTCACCAGAATAGTTGTAAAAGGCCTCTGTAGTTGCCCATAATGGTAAGCTTCTCCCCCTTATTCCTTTTTCAAAGAAATTTGAAGAAAGACTACAAAACTATGAAGGAGAATGAAGGACAAAAATAAAACAACAGCACAATATTCACGATCAAACAAGCAGGGGTAAAGATGACAACCACCCACTCTTGTTTAGGATAACATGTTAAATCAATGGATATTTACTGGACCTATTACCAGATCCAACAAGGATCTACACAAAACAGAAAGAAAAACTGAGTGTGAAAATGACCAGGAGCTTATTACTCATTACGTCATAGTTGCTCACCATAATAAGCTTGCCAGCCATAATATGAAATGTATAATAGAACAAAATAAAAAACACTTCAGGATTGGATAATTGAACTCTCATAAGGAAACTCTTCTATATAATAGGTTATTGGATATCAATCACTGAAACAGGGAGATAAAAAATAAAAACAAATCCAGAAAACAAGCAGAGGATTTGAAAAACAGATGTGGTTTTAGGCCAGCAGGTCTACAAGATTTTCTTTATTCAAATGTGTCCCAAAGAATCAATGTCAGTATTGAAAACATGAATCTGTCAGTAGAGGAGCTGATCCATCATGACTATTTCAGAATGGTTTTCCCCTATTCAATTTATAGTGATCCCCATGATCAAACAATTTGAAGAAAATTCTTACAGAATATCGTTCTTGTCCAATACAAACAACTCTATGCATCGTGGACCTGCAAGTAAAAAAATTCAAATCATAAAACTAGCAAAATTCCTTTTCTGTTCTCAACTTAGAATATTAATCAATCCCTGATTAATAGCATTCACATATAACTCAAAAGCATCCAAACCAATTTTTTGACAAAATTTCACTTCAAGTAAGTATTTTCTTTTTATCATCCTCTACTATCAACTAATCATATTCCTATAAAAATATTTCTTATCATGTTCTGAGTTACATGTTATTAGTAGTTGTTGGATAATTGGTTATATGGATATCCATGCAGGGGCTTGTTCAATATATTTGTAATCTCCTCCGTTAGTGAAAAACTAATCACCTTTTCTTCTCCAAATAACACACATTTTACCAGAAATTTAATGACTGAATTTCCTTTCGGCAAGCCCTCTCTAACGGATAACCTACTATGGTTGAATATTGATTAGATCAATAGAACTAATTTATGGACGAAAATAGCTGTAATAAAGTGAAAAGACATGAGTTATTTCAACAAGATTGAAATTCCAATTGATACATATCTAGCAATGTAATGATATTATAATGTGGTCTTTGAAATGTGATATGGTATTTCTTTTTGAGCAGTCAATAAGGAAGATCATATAAGAAAACCTGAAAAGCAAGATAAGACAAGTAAAAAAACAAAGCTACGTTTATCAAGATAATGAAGGCAAGGGAACGAACTAGAACTTTAGATGGTTACAAAAAAATGATTCATGGACATCATCTTGCTCATTAACAATGCTACCCAACCCTCCAATACCATATCCATCTACATACATCTAGCATAGAAAGTCAATCAAGCAATGAAGTAATTTTTAGAAAATTAGCCCCAAGCCAACACATATTGCATCAACATTAGAAAATGTTAGTTGACATGACCCTAATTTAGCATAAAATGCGCTTGTATTGACTGACATGACATGCCAACATGTCTCCAACATCTACTAGTGATGACACATCAATATGTGCAGACAATCATGAAAGAGGCACCTCAATGATTTGGTGACATGTGTTGATATTTGGCAATTGTTAGGGTAGAATTGGAGAGCCTTGGTGGTGGAAGAACTGTAGCATGGGAAAAGTGGAGGGCTAGAAGGCAGTGGTAGTGGCTAGAGGGGCTCTTAGGAGCAAGTGATGGCCCTGTCTGGCTGTAGGTAACCAAAAACTAGAGAATGGGTAGGCAATGGCTGCTGTTTGTATTTTTAAGGTTAGCTTCAGACCTGATGCTTTAGTACCAAGTGAAATTAAAGTGTGAAAATGAAAATGATGTGTTATTCACTAATGAGGCGAGTACATTACACAGTCGATTAGAGATACTCAAGATTTAATGGATATCTGATAACCCACCAACATAAATAACACAGCCCTAAAGTGTACATATATCTTTAACTCCAATGTTAAGATTGTTCTATTATGATCTAGAGGTTAGTGTATGAATCCTAGAAAGCAGCCTCTCCATTTATAGAGGTTAGGTTGCATATAATTGCATCCTTTACAGACCCAACATTGGTGAAAAACTCGTGCATTAGGTTTTCCCTTTTCTAAATACACTAAAATGCTACCTTGCTTTGTTTAGAATGCCACTTCCTCTCTCTCACCTCTTGTTTCAAGTTTTTTTTAGGAGCATAACCTTCACATTATCTTTCATGTTGACAACTTTACAAAAATTATCTTCATTAGTTCTCTCATTCAAACTAAATGAAAACTTCAATATTCTCAATGATGTGACATTCCAATTTTGAAATGAAATTTACCTGAATAGACAATTAGTCCATCTTTCCAACATATCACCAACATTAATGATAAAAGCCCTATAGATAAATACATCCTACAAGATGTTAAAATTGATGGATGGAAATCCAATAACAAGAATTAAGTAATGAATCAAATATATAATGGACATTAATTAATTCAGTGAGAATAATAGATGTCATGCTTAATTTAATGGAATTTTCCCGGTTACAACCAAAATGGGCATAAGTATATCCAAGCCAAGCATATTGATATGGCAATGTAGGGAAACCGGACACATTTATCAAATTTCAGGATTTAGCACCCTCTTATGCATCATCTGGGATTTCCACTATCTTGGAAAAAGTCAAAAGCCAGTACATTGGAGGTCTATGCATGGTGTATGATCAACAGATCAGATATTTTGCCAATAGATGTCAGAATTCCCTTGGATGTTAAACAGCTTATTACACAGAAACAGTTGGCATATCAGAGCTGTGTTGATTCAAATCAGTGTGTTGACTTATACAGTGAATTTTTTAACATAGTACTCATCTCAAATAGAGAATCAAATTTGACTGAAATGTGTACGACCTTCTTCTTTCTTCCACTTTTCCCAACTCTAACTGAGACAAGGCTTCAACTCAAAGGAGATGTCCTGATCTTTAACAATGTGGTGTGAATTTATTTCCAAAAGCCAGATCTTCACTCTAGTAGTGTATTTTCTTTGGATCTTAACAACACTCTTCTCCTTTCATGTTATTCTTCCTCTCCTCATATCAACAACAATAAACAATTTAGATTATAATCTCATTATGTGAGGTCAACCACATAAATCCTTTTCTTCTATGTTTTTCTATTTATGGTCAAATCTTTGATTAAATTATATATTTTTAAATCTTTTCACACAATTTCTAACCAAGTAATTTAGGCCTTCCTCTACTTTTTTAGTTTTTTCTATATTAATTAATTCTCCCTTCTTAACTAGTGCATGTATTTTGCCTATTTTACTTGCATTGCATTTGCCTCATAAAAAATTGTAAATAGATAATTTTTTCCCTAGTTTTCAAATAAATTTGGCCCTTTTAAAGTTTTCCATTTAAAATTGAAGATTAAGGTATTTTGGTATCTTTACTATTTTATTAGAATAATTGAATTTTATAAATTTATAATTTAAATTGCATGTGCATTTCCTAGGTTTGCTTGTATTACTTAGATCTTAAAAAATTACACTTATCAGTTTTTCCCTGAAAAAGATTTTCTATTTTTCAAGTGACTTGTATTTTTAAAATTTTCCAATTGAAATTGCACAAATCTTTTGATCTTGACCTTGAGTTAGATAAGATAAGATACTAGTCTTAGAAAAACCCCTTCCCCAAACTTGTTTGTGAAAAATATTGTATTGGTGTGTCTGGATTCGATTAAAAATCCATTTATCCTCTTATGTATTGTATTTCCAAAAATATGTATTAATATAAAAGAGAGGAAGAAGGGCGACAGGCCTTGCATTCTCTTGCACATGATATCAGAGCATAGAAAGGGACCCTAAGGCTCATTCTCCTCATTTTCAGTGTTTCCTCCTTCAGCATCTGTATCTGTTGAGCAGTTTGCCAATTGAGTCTTCATTCACAACCAACTTGTGGATGCGTTAACGAGTAGGCATGCCAGTTCACCAGCATGTATAAGGCAGACGACTCCTATCCACCTACAGACAGCTACCGAACCATTTGTGCTCCCTCAAGCAAGAGGGAGTTCTTAGAATCTGTAGTCAAACCATCAGACTCAAACCCACAGTTGCTTGATTAGAAGTCACGCAGCAAAAACACGTTGGGACTCCAATCTCATTGATCAGCTAGACTCAAGCTTGTTGGTAGGTTTCAAACTCGTTGGCAAAGGTTGACCAACAAGTCTATTGGTGTGTATTCACATTATCAGTGGCTTGAACAGCTAGACTGTTTAGGTGCTCCTCTTCCTTTTTTCAATGGCTACACAAGAATTAGCACTAAGTCAATTAGCAATGATCGTTGCAATAACTGGATGTCAAGAATGCATTCTTATATGATAACCTTTTTGAAGAAGTCTACATAAAGCAACCACTAAGATATGTTGCTCAAGAGGAGTCTTAGATATACAAACTAAAGAAGACAATTTATGGGCTAAAGCAAAGTTCATGAGCATGGTTTGACAAATTTAGTCAGGTCACATTAAGTGAAGGTTTCAAGCAATGTACAATGGACCACTCCATTTTTATACAATACTCAACCTAAGGTATGTCATCCTTGCTGTATATGCAAATAATATTATTTTTACAAGTAATGACGTTAAAAGGATTGTCGTAACAAATGAGCATTTAGCAAAAGCATTCCAAACTAAATATTTGAGGAGGCCAATGTACTTTCTAGGCATTGAGTTCATCTACTCCAAAATAAGATATTGTTGTCCCAACGTAAGTATGCATTGGACATTTTAATGGAGATAGGGTGTTTAGGTTGCAAACTAGAAGACACACTGATTGATTGCAATCCATCTTTCTAAGATGAGACTTCCAAAGCTTTGGAAAACCTTGCTCAGTATCGAAGATTGATTGAAAAGCTCATTTACCTTACTGTTACAAAACTTGATATTGCCTATATAATAGAAGTACTTAGTCAATTTATACATAAACCTTAATAGGTTCACAGAATAAAGGTATAGAAAGTTCTAGCCTACATCAAAGACACCCTTGGAAAGAGTCTTATATATCGGAATAACGATCATCTAAAGGTAGAAGCCTTTTCTAACTCTAGCTTTATAGGTGATAGGAGAGAGAAAATCCACTTCAAGATATCTTACATAGGTTAAAGGTAATCTTGTCACATAACGGAGCAAAAAATAAAACATTGTCTACAATTCTAGTGTTGAATTAGAATATCAAGTAATAAGTATAGGTGTCGATAGGCTAGGCCAAAAATAAAAGACGATAAAGGCTACAGGTCGGTTTGAAAAAAATTAAAAGTTTTTTCAAGTTAGCTTGACCTAGCTATGTGGGTTAGGCCAAGGTCAACCCATAGGCTAGCCTCCAAGCCACCAATGGAATTTATTATTTATATTTGTGAAATTTATATTATTTACTTATTTATTATTTTTAGCTTATTATTGTTATATATAAATTATATAATATATATATTGTCAAAAGTCAAAATGGAGAATTAAAATATTTTAGATAAAAAATATATATCTAAGAAGTTGAAAGTTAAAGAATGTAAATAAATATATTGAAGATTTATAACTTTCTCTATTTTATATTTATATTCTTTAGTCACACCAAAGAATATAAATATAAAATAATAAAAAAAGTTGATCTTCGATCCGATCGAAGATTTATAACTTTTTTTTATAAATAAACTTTAGTTCGATCGAAGATTTAACTTTTTTATATAAAATTTAAAGAAAACTTCAATCAAACTAAAGATCATCTTTGGTTCGATCAAAGATTTGTAACTTTTTTATATAAAATTTTAAACAAATTTGATCAGACTAAAGATCATCTTCACTTCAACTAAAGATTTGTAACTTTTTTTATATAAAATAATAATAATAAACTTCAATCAAACCAAAGATCATTTTCGATTCAATCGAAGATTTGTAACATTTTTATACAAAATAAAATAAAATAACTTTAGTCAAACCAAAGATCATCTTCAATTCAATCGAAGATTTGTAACTTTTTATATATATAAAAAAAAACTTTAGCCAAATCAAAGATTATCTTCAGTTTAACGAAAGATTTGTAATTTTTTTATATAAAATAAAAAAATGTATTTTTTATTATAACATTCAACCGAAGATTCTTAAGACTCTTTAGAATCCCAACTCCCAAGTTCAATTCAATCAATTCCCAAACAGGTTGAACTTGAACGTTAGATTAATAAATAAATAAAATAAATGCAAACTTCGTTACTTCATAAATCATGGTGTATTTTGACTTTTTAAGATTTTTAAGAGATTAAAGTACCATTCCACACTTTTGACTCATTGTAATGATTTGATTCTTCATTTGAATCATTTCTTGAATTTTTTATTTTCTTCCAAATGTTAAAATATTAAATACTTAAACTTCATAGGTTAAATCATAATATTTGAATAAATCAACATAAAAGGAATAAATTATTTTATTTATAAATACATGATACATCAACACATTAACATCAAGATCAAGTCATCATTCATAATTCATTATTCATCAATACATTCAAACACAAGTCATAAAGTTAAAATAAATTATTTTATTTCTAAATTGAAATTAAAATTACATTATACTTATAATTACATCAAAAAAATTTACATTTAATTTACAAATTCATCTGTAAAGTCATTTTGTTGTTGCTCTTCACAAACATGAGCAAATTTTCAATCTTTAACATATTAAAACTTCTAAAATATCATCTTTTAACATTATTATTCTATCTAATATATTACTACTAATACTAAATGTCTATTCACATGCTATAGAAGTTGAAATTATTAGTAAATCTTTAGTAATTAAAGATAAAATAAGAAATGTATGTCTTTATATTCTCCACTAATTAATTACATCAAAATTTAGAAAATTAAGGTTATCTCTTATTAAATAATTATGATTAATATTATTTAAATTAATTAATTCTTGCTTATTTGTTAAATTAAAATCATTAAGAAATATGATGTAAATCATAAACTGATGATAATGATGATGGTTGTAGTAAATAAGATGTACTTTGTGTTTATTGTGATCCATATTTATAACATATAAATCAAACATGTTTAAACTTTCTTTATATATTTTCAATTGTTACATTGAATTTTACGTTAAAATAATTTTATATTACAATTATTAATTTTTTAACAACTTTTATTTTAGTCTTAAGATCTAAGCAATCACTTAACATATATAAAAAAGGTATATTATTTCAATATTTTAAAAAAATTTCTTTCATTTTTAAAATTATAAGTGTAAAAAATGGATAATTACCATAACTATTAAAAACTCTTGCAATATTATATAAATAGTGACTTACATAAATAGAGGTAGAATAATATATTCATGATAAATGTTTTGTTGCATTATAAACTATTTTTAAAAATTTAATAAAATAATTAACTATTGTAAAATCATTTTCATCTAACGCTTTTGTATTATCATCAATTCTACTATTATAATAAGTTTTTATAACTTCTTTATAAGGTAAACAATTATTTAACATTAAATATAATAAATTCCACTATAAAGAACATCTATTATAAATGTCTTATGTGATAAATCAAAAGAATCACATACATGATTAAATTCTTATTGACGTTTATCTCTAATTAAAATGTAAGTTAATGCAATTCTAGTATTTTCTACAAAAGATTTTATTTCTTCTAACCTTTACTTTAACTATAAGATTAATTATATGACATATATATCTTTAATGAAATAAATCAAAACCATTTGGTATAGTTAATCTATTTTAAACATAAAGATAATTACACTATTACTAAATACATTATCAAATGTAATACTACCTACTTTTTCTTTAATTTCATAAAATTTAAAAATTTTCATAATAGTAAAAAAAATATTTTGAGCATTATATGAATGATTTATTCTTCTAAATCTTATTAATCTTTTTTGTAAAACTCAATTATCATCAATAAAATGTATAGTAATAGTAATATATCTTATTTTAATTTTACTATCTCAAATATCAGATGTATATGCTATAGATGTATTAATAAAATCTATTATATTAATTAATTATATTTAAAATTTATTATAAAGTTTAATAACATCTTGTCTAATTGTATTTTTTAAAAATTTTTAAATCGTAGACAATAAACTTGTGAAATATAATCTTGAAAATATTGACTATCATCAAAATTAATAAATAAATTTTGAATAACAATAAATTTAACATGTAATTCTCTAACATTCTTAGAATCATAATGTCATTATGTTATATTACTTTCAATGTTAAAATTAATTTGTGTTTGATTTATTTTATTTTTTTCAAAATTTTTAAATAAATAATTAACTAAATGTTTAGATAAATGACTTATAATGTCTGAAGTATTATAAGAAAAGTTTGCATTGTAAATGTTTCGAACCTTTAAATGAATCCTTGCATTCTCTTGCACATTGTTCAAGACTTAAATGTGCAAGAACAAAACTCAAGCTAAATGCAGCTACAGACATGACTAACATGATAAGGAAAATATGATTACATTAATAAAATCTTACCCATTGACACAATTAACATCTTCCCATGCTTCTAGTTTGGAGTCTTTTTCACGGCATATCTAAAAGATGTATAGGAATACAACAAATTGTCAAATGCATTGTGAAAGAAAGTGATCTACAATCTATTAATTATTGTCAAATTCATTAATTATTCCGAGCATACCTGAAGACCAGGAACCCCATCGGTTAGTAGCAAAGTTATCATTCCATAATCTGAATGTCGAGATGCACCATAAACTCCATCACTAGAAGTGGTGAGATGGCCTAAAATTAGTAAAAGCAAAGGAATCATTAGTTGCTCCATATACAAAAGATATAAAACAAGTATTCTAAAAACTAAAAAATAAATCAGAAAGCATATATGATAGATAAAGTGCTTGGAATGCCAAAAGTGCTACAAAGTGCAAAGTTTATCATACTAAGAGAAATACATGTAGAAGATAAAAATTGTAAAAAATGCCAACATAAAAATGACCTTTGGCTCTATCATTTACCAACCAATTAGTCACAATGTTTAGAGTTCATTAGTGCACAACGAAATGTTCAAATGAAAAGAAAATTGAAAGTTCAGAAATGTTAGAAATAAAATGTCCAGAAAGTTAGAATTCCTTAGAGTGATTAAGTAATGTTGTGATATTGATTTTTATTTTCCAATGTGATGCTGATTATTGTTAATGTCTAATTTCTAACTGCCAATTTTAAAAATATAAAACATTATATATAACTCTATATATAACACTTGTCTGATACCACTCTATATATAACATATTTGCTAGCTTATGACATTGATTAGTTGCTAAAAATCTATTCTAAACTATAAAGCATAAAATAACTTATGCTGTAGAATAAGCTAGTGACCAAATTCTGAAAATAACGACGTATGCAATTCTTCTTTGTCCTGCATGCATTACATTCCAATCATTTATATGTATATTCCAAAAAAAGACAACCAAATTCTGAAAATAACAAATCCAGAGAGACTCCAATGACCCAAAACAAGAATATATACCAAAGAGGACTGCAGAGGAGAATGAAAAATGCCAGAAGAAGACTGTAAACCAAGTTGCAGAGACCAAAGAAGAAAACCAATTTGTAAAGGAAGAACACGCTCTAGAAAAATAGCTTCTTGATTAAGATTGGGAGCTTCATGAGGAAGAAGAAAGGTAGAGAAGCTTCCTTGTACAGATCAAGAGAAGATAAAAATCTGCAGAACAAATCCATTGATCCTTTGGCTGCTTCAGAGGCTACGACAGACAAAGGGCATAGACGACTACTTCCTTGTGCAACGTGATGCATAGATGTGACACGATGATGGTTGCTTTAAAGGCTATGATGTAATGCACGGACACAAGATGAGAGGGCTGCAACAAACTGATTATGGATGACTCATGAATTCGTGACAGAACAATGCAGAGAGCATTTGTTCAAGAGGGAACAAAGATTTTCTCAAGTCAGGTGATCAGAAATGAAAGGACAGAAAGGAAAGTGAACCTTTATATATGATTGAAATTGTCGACATTCCTTTTCATAAATTTTGATGTATGCTAACATCCTCAATGGTGGAATTTAAAAACTATCCTTTCTGTCAATTACTTTCTGCCAAGCACCATCCCCCCTTTAGTAGCATTTTCACTACAATAACAGTCCATACCATAGTCCCATTATTTGGAGTTGGCTACATGAATATTTTTCTTTCAAATATTTTCATTTGTACACAAATGTTTGATTAAATTACATAAATTTAGATCTTTTCCAAAAATTTCTAACCAAAAAATTTTAGACTTTGCTCAACTTCCTTTTTTCTTCTATGGTAATTAATTCTCTTCTCCTAATTAGTACATCCTTTAGCCTGTAAGGATACAACCAAACCACCTAAGCAAGTCTCTTCTCTCATCTTCCATTATTGCAATTCCAATTCTATTTCAAACAAAATCATTTTTTAATTTATCTTTTATGGTATACGCTCACTCATTTATTTAGGAATTCACATTTCTATAATACATTTCAACCCAACGTCCCAACATTCCAAACCATAAAGATCAAGCAAATAGTAGCTTTACATAATTTTTCTTTTAATTTTAAGGATATTCCCCTATCACATAACACTCTAAAAGCATTTCCCCATTTCATCTACCTTATTTTAATCCTATAAATGACATCCTATATGATGTATCTATTATTACTTATTATAGATCCAAGTATTTAAAATCTTACTTTTATGAATCTCTTACTGATTTAATTGTATATCTTCATCATTATTCTTATTTTTGATGAACCTATAATCCATATATACGACTTTTGACTTAATCTAATTCTAAATCATTATTCATATTCTGACCTTCATCTTATTGGATTGAACCCGAATTGACCACATTTTCAGTTTTGATTTGCAAAACCAAATCCAACAATGATTAAACCAATCATTCAACCCATTTGATTCAACCGTTATTGGACCACAATATAAAAATTTGAACCCTAGATATAAATCTTTTTTCTTTCCATTTTCTACTTTCTACTCTACTAAACAAGAATTCCAACTAACTTCCATAAGACCCCAACATATTGTGCTCTTCCACCACCCTTCCTACTCCACCTCTACTGCTGCCATGCTCCTCTTCCAATGATGAAAGAATGCCCAAGCTGCCTAGCAAGCCTAGTGACCACCCAGACAAATCATGTTTTTCCACACTACAGCCACCTTGATCCTACAGTACCACTGCCATGCTCCTCTTCCAAAGACAGGCAAATGCCTGAGTCACTCAGCAAGCCCAACCAACCTCCCCAAGACATTGTGCCCATTTGCTACCATTGCGCTCCTCCACCACAGTCATAATCATACTCCTCCATTGCCACTAATGCTCACTGTGTTAGTGTCCACTACTCCACTATTGCCTTTGTGCCCCCTTTTGCTTTGTCATGCTCCCAACCAAAGGATGAATTAACAAAAGTTCCTCCATCACCATTGTCTTATTGCAACCTAAGGATGAACTGCTTGTGTTGCCTTGACATTAATGGAATGTGAAATCATGTACTAAGATATGCACTACATATGTGCAACATCACATATACAGAATTGTGAAGTTCCCATAATCCTGAGAGTGAGGCCCAAAAGGAGTCAAGATTAGAGAGTTACGAAGCTCATTTCAAGTCAAGGGCATGGACTAGTTCAAGAATACGAGGCCATGCCCACAGGTTAAGAAAAGCATCCAAACATTCCCTTTAGGGAAAATTAAAGCTATGGCTCCCAAAGATGCCAAACCTAAGCATGATGCCAATCACTGAACTAGGCAGCTTGCTTGCCTAGAATCCATCCTAGAAGGCAAGTTGTCCACTCATGCAATGAAACCTAGCAGCAACACATCACTTGCTCTACACTTGGTAAGTTGTGGTGCACTACTTGATTCACCCACCTTAGTAACACTTGAGTCTTTCAACTTAGATAAAACAACAAATTTGTGTGTCACCAGCAAATCACCTTCTTTGAGGCCTTTGACTCAAACAAGACTTGTGTGTATCTTGAAAACTCAAATCTCACCAGATGAATGACAACTTATAAAGAATGATAAAAATAAATACACAACACCTAACATCCCCCCTAAACTTCTAACATGGAAACTACACCAAATGCAAGCTAATATGTAAACTTGACAACCTTGAAATTAGGGGACTTCAACCCTCCCCCAAAACCAACACAACACACAACTTAAAAACGAATTGAGCCTAATTCAGGTTCCTTCCTAGAACAAGCTAAGATTCATCCCCTACAAGGGACTAGTTTAGCCTGGGGCTATTCCTAGGGACTAAAGAGAGCTCTACCCAATATTCTCTTTGACGAGTTAAGCCTCATTGCCTACCATGAGAATGCATGTCAACAATCACCTAATTCTACCAAACAAGGAAATCTCAACAAGGAAAATAGTAATTTGCACATGTTATAATGACAATGTAATTGGTAGTGTCGTCCAATCCTCACTAATGATCATCCTAAGCCCACAAGACAATCTTCCCTATTTGGAAGCAAAACTTTAACCCCATAAATAGGACACAAACCCTAAGGTAGGTTTCCAAGTCAACATTCCTTATCATTTAAATTATCATATACTTTTTTAACTAGAAAGATGAAAGTTCTTTAGCTCCCCACATATCATGAGCTAAAGTTCCCTTACTTTGCAAAAAGCATAACCTAGCTTCCAAGGAGAAGACATGTAGCCCAACCCTCTATGCTAAAGTAGTGAAGATGTCAAGAAAAATTAGAGATGTCAATGGGCCAAGCCGAGTTGAGATTTTTTTAATTTTTTTGGGACATCCTAGTTCGGTTTGAAATTTTTTTAAGGTAGCTCAATCTAGCCCAAAATTTTTTTCAGATATCTTAGCTCAACCTGTAGCCAAGCTGGTAAACTCGCTTTTATAATTTTTTATTTTTTTTTTTTCAGTCTGACTGAAGCTCATCTTCAATCTAACCGAAGTCTTTTATTTTTACATTGGTCTCACCGAAGCTTGGCTTCAATCTGATTGATAGAAGTTTTTTATTTTTTCTTTTGGTCTAACTATTGACTGACCAAAGTTTTTTTTTTTTTTTCCTTTGATTCAACCAAAGTTTCTTTTCTTTTTCCTATTCATTGGTCCAATTGAAGTTTTTTATTATTTTTACTTTTTTCTTCGATTTGATCAAAGTTTTTTTTTTTCGATTTAATTGAAGCTCAACTTCAGTTTGACCGAAGTTTTTTATTTTTTTTACTTTTTATCAATTTGATTGAATCTCACCTTCAATCAGACTAATGCTTTTTATTTCTTCTTTCAATTTAATCGAAGCTCAACTTCAATCCAATGGAAGTTTTTGATTTTTTATATTTATTTTTTTGATTTCAAATTAAAATAAAAAAAATTACAATGTTATTCGATAATCAATTCATCATTCAAATATATTATTTTATTTATAAATACATGAACATCAAACATAAGTCATCATTTATGAATCATGATTCATTACATTAACATTAATATCAATATATTATCAACTCACCATTTATGATTCATTATCCAACAACACATTTAAATACAAGTCATAAAGTTAAAATAATTATTTTATTTCTGAATTCAAATTAAAAATATTTTTTTTTATAATTACATCAAATATTTTTACATTTAATATACATAATTATATTTAATATTTAAATTTGCAAATTTATCAATGAAGTCATCTTTCTGTTGTTGTCCATAAACACGAGCAAACTCCCAATCTTTAACACACATTAATGATTCTAAAATATCATCTTTTAATTTTATTCTTCTATCATCTAATATATTACCATTAATATTAAATACTTATTCACATGCTACAGAGGAAGTTAGAATTATTAATAAATCTCTAGTTATTAATGATAAAATAGGAAATATGTGTTTTTATATTTTTCACCAATTTATTACATCAAAATCTAGAAAATCAAGATTATCTCTTATTAAATAGCTATGATTAGTATTATTAAAATTATTTAATTCTTTCCTATTTGTTATGTTAAAATCACTATATTCATCATCAAATACACTATAATCAATTATTAATGATGATGACGATGATTGTGAAAAATAAGACATATTTTGTATTTGTTATTATATTCCATATTTTGTAACATGTATATTAAAAATATTATTTAAACTTTCTTCTATATTTTCAATTGTTACATCAAATTCTATGTTTAAATAAATTTGTATTACATTTATTAATTTTTTAACAACTTTTACTTTATTCCTAGGATCTAAACAAGCACTTAATGTATATTAGAAATGTATCTTATTCCAATATTTTTTTTTTAAAAATTTCATTTTGAAAATTATAGATGCAAAAAATAGATAATTACTATAATTATTAAAAACTCTTGCAATATTATATAAGTGGTGGATTGCATAAATAAATGTACAATAATATATTCCTAATAAATGTTCTATTACATTATAAAATAATTTTAAAAATTTAATAAAATAATTAACTATTGCAAAATCATTATCATCTAATGTGTTGTACTTCATCTATTCTACTGTTATAATAAGTTTTTATAACTTCTTTATAAGGTAAACAATTATTTAACATTAAATATAATGAATTTCACCTACGAGAGACATCTATTATAAATGTTTTATGTGATAATTGAAATGAATCACATACATGATTAAATTCTTGTTGTTGTCTACTACCAGATAAAATGTAACCTAATGTAGTTTTAATATTTTCTAAAAAATGTTTTAATTCCTCAATACCTACTTGAACTATAAGATTAATTATATGACATATACATCTTTGGTGAAATAAATCAAAACCATTTGGTGGAGTTAATCTAATTTTAAACATAGGGAAAGTTACATTATTATTAGATGCATTATCAAATGTAATACTATCTACTTTTTCTTTAATTCCATAAAATTCAAAAATTTCCATAATAGTAGAAAAAAATTTTGAACATTGTGTGAATGATTTATTTCTAAATCTCATTAATCTTTTTTGTAAAATTTAATTATCATCAATAAAATGTATGGTAATAGCAATATATCCTACTTTACTTCTACTCTCCCAAATATCAGATATACATCTTATAGATGTGTTAATATAACCTATTATATTAACTAATTTCATTCTAAGTTTAATATAAAATTCAATAATATCTTGTCTTAGTTATATTTCTAGAAATTTTTTAAATTGTAGACAATAAGCTTATGAAATATATTCTTGAAAATATTGACTATCATCAATATTAATAGGTAAATTTTGAACAATAATAAATTTAACATGTAATTCTCTAGCATTACTAAAATTATAATGTCATTGTGTTATATTACTTTTAGTGCTAAAATTAAGTTGTATTTGAATTATTTTATTTTTTTTAAGATTTTTAGATGAACAACTAACTACATGTCTAGATAAATGGCTTGTACCATCTGAAGTTTTGCATGAAAAGTCTGCATTACAAATGTTGCAGTAGGCTCTCTCCACCATTGTACCATCTCCCAACTCTTTTATCTTTATTGTAAATTTTGACCATAAATTTGACATTTTTCTTGATTTAACATCAATAATTGAAGTCGGTGCTTCACATTTCATAGTTTGAGTTTGAGAGTATTGTTGTTCCTACTTAAAATCGTCACCAACATCAATAGCATTATTGAAGATGAAATCACTAGAGTTGGAGAAAGCTAAAGCCTAAAAGATGAACTTTGTATTTTATGAAAAAAAAAGAGATTAAATAAGTATGAATTATGAAAAAATTCTAACATTTTTTTCTATTTATTGATTTTTCCATCACTATTCTTCTCTCCCTTTCATCCCTTCTCTTCTCCTTTTTTTACCATTAATTTCAACGTTTTTGTTTTGTACAAACATTATTTCAACGTTCATTTTTTATGAATGCTATTTTAATGTTCATTTTTAATGAACGTTTCTTTTTTACGAACATTTCATTTTTTTCCTGTTGAAATAACGTTTGTTTTTTACAAACACCTGAATCCAACACGGGTTAGCTTGGGTTAGGCCCAAATCAACCTACAGACTAGCCTAACTTGACTTAAATCTACCTGTAGGCTAATTTTCTAATATATTATAGTCCAACCTAACCCAATTTTTTAAATCGGATTGGATTGGCCCGCAATAGCCTAGCCTAATTGACACATCTAAGCAAAATCAAGTGGGATTAAAGCATTGCTTGTTCTTAATTTAGTTTAAGAATCAACATATCAAGATAGTCCAAGAATAAACATACCAAGATGGTCTAAAAATAAACATACCAGGATAGCGTATAAGGCGAAGAAAGGCCATAGGATCATGCAAAGCTCCAACTTCCTCAAAAAATGTCTCATCCAAATTCAAAGCTAAAGCAATCAATGAAATCACTTTTTTTCCAATAGCCCTGAAAGAATCATTTTTTTTTTTACATTATAAAGTTTTACTTTTTGAGAGTGAGATTAGACAAATAAATAATTCTATATAAAAAGGAATATAAATCAACAACAATACAGTCAATCAATGGATCAATTTCATTATTTGGAAAGAATAAAATTAGCACACAAAACCCCCACCAATGTTTGACTTCAATGGTCTATTTCCACATAACCTTCACTCCACACATGTAAAGGATATTTCCATAATTCAAACCTATAACCACCAATGTAAGTATCAAAATTTGAATTGAATTGATGTCATAACTTACAAGCCATTTTACACAAGTTTAAAATGACACTTGCATTTGCAAAAAAGAATATAAAATCCAAGGCTTATAATTAAAGAAAAAAGGGCAAACCTAATGAGCAAGGTTACAATGATTTTAAGAGATCGAATGGTATGCAATCATACCTTTAAATGGTGAGTTTTATTTCCTTTGATTCAAATTCATGACTATAATGGCCTATCCACACCATGGAAACAAATAAAAATGAAAAACAATAGTGAAAAGGAAATAACTAGACAAGGTAAATGATAGGGCCAATTTTCTAATATTTGTGCTTGATGTAGAAAAAGAACAAAAAATTAATTCCATAGATTTGTGCTTGTCAATGGAATCAAATGGTATGGTATGGAAAATAAATTATATATGGTGAGAAATTTTCAATTCCAATTCCAATTCCAACCATAGTATCTCAAAATTAGTGAAAAAGATTCCCTTTATAATTTAAACATAGTAGACAATGGAAAATATTTTCATTTTTGAGAGAGGCACAAACACTAGTAAAAAAACATTTAACCAAAAGAAATTTTTTGCTCCTTTGCCACAAGAATTTGGTGGCATAAACCTCCACTACGTCACATTGACCAAAAATATTTGATCAAAAGAAAATTTTTGCACACTAGCATCACTTCAAGGTCTATCCTATCTGCATAGCACATGTTTAACAAAAAATATCACTAAAATATGTTGCCTAACTAACATTCAAACATGAGCACAAATAGCTACACTTGCTCTAAGAGTAGAAATTCAATTAAGAAAAATATGAACAATTATATAGCATTTTTGGTTTACATGATGCCCTCCAATATTTTTGTGGAGAGTCTAATTATTTTCCTACGTTTTCTATTCAAATGGAAAAGTTTTATGACAAATTTTGAGGCTTGGTTATAATTTGACCACAATGGAAAATTTGCCCATGCTAATCAAATTGTTTGGTATAAAGTGTTGTCCAATATCCAATCATATTGTGGTGTGTTTTAGAGGAACCTTTTTTTTTATAGAAACCCCCGATCTATTCATGAAGTGGAGACCTACCAAAAAACAAAGGTTGCATAGGGGGAATTAGGCCTTACCCCTGAGAACAAAACTTAGACACAACCACTAGTCCTAAGGTTGGCCAAGCCCATCTCCTCCATGGTGAACAGATAGCCTATTGATTGAGGCAAATGCTTGCACTCCAAGTAGGTCTTAGAGGATCTAAGGTTCATCACCCTTTTTGTTAATGTATTGACAATCCTATTTGCCTCCATGTAGACATCCTAAATGGACTTCACCTCTTCTTTGATATTTTGCAATTGAACCCAAAAGGAATGAACTTGCCAGTAGGTGCAATCCCCCTCCAAAATCATCTAGATAGCATGCTTAGAATTTAATTCAATAAAGTTATCATATATTCATTCTTGCTATTTTTTAAGGATACAAATCTTTCACAAACCTGACTGCCCTTTATTCAACATGCAATTGGAGAAGCAACCTTTTAGTTGGACAGTAGGGAAAAACAATTGAGCCTCTTAAAGTTGGCATACCTTTTTCAAAAATGACGTTTGTTTGGATTTATTTTTTCTCAAAAAAGTGAATCATTTTGAATGTCCTATTGTGCACTTAGAATTCAATCTGTTGAATTTAGAATTCTGATGAAATTAGGATTCTATAGAATTAGAAGAAAATAGAACTTGAAATTTAAATATTTATGTACATTTAAGAATTAAATAGAAATTAAAATTCAGATGTTTGTACACATGATAAAAATAGATAGAATTGAAATTTAAATTTGTTTATGATAATAATGTAATATAATTATCTATAATTAATTCATTGATTAATTACTTAATTAATGAATTGAAGTAGTTAGTAAAAATGTAATTAATTAATTAATTACATTAATCAATTAACATGCTATATAATGATATAATTAGATCTTTATATATTATTTATCTATAACCTTATGTAACAAATATTAATAACAAAATCTAAATATTGAAATAAAAGGTGATAATGGAATTAATACAAATACATAAATAAAAAGTTGTAGACAACTATCCCACATTACAATCATGATATTTTCACGAAATTTATCAATTATTTCCTTCCTTTTTGAATGTTGTTGCCAATAATATTAACCATATCTTCTTTTTGTTCCATATTTGCATAGTCTTGTAATACTACATCATTTTGAATTTCTTGTAGTTTGTCCTTAAAATTTTGAAGTAAATCTATTCTATCCACTTTTCAAATGAAATTGTAAGCTAAAAAACATGATAAAATAATTTTTGCTTGAATTTTAAAATGAAATGACATATATCCTTGTAATGTTACAAATCAATATTTGACTACTTCAAACATACGTTCGATTACTATTCACAAGGATATATGTCTGTAGTTAAAGTTTTTGATTACATTTGTTGGTTATCGATTTACTTCATATTCTGACAAGTAATATTGAACACTTCAAAATAGACATAAATTCAAACCTATTTGAAAATCTAACATCAACTAAGTAACTACATATAATTGAATTAAACTAAATTTTACTTAACAAGTAAAGCTTATATAGATCATAAATACTATACCTAATGAAACAACTAAACCATTGCATTAACTCATTGCATTTTCAAGGAATCAAGCATCAACAACTAATCGTTTCTATCTATTAAGAATATAGGTAAATTTCATATCAAAATTACAAACAGCTAAAACATTTTATAACAATTTACATTTCTTGTTCTTAAACTATACATTCTCCTTTCCATAAATTGTAATTTTAATATGTGTATAATCAATAATACCTATACAATCATATTTGCACCAAAAATAAATACAATTATAATGTAAATGAATAACATCAAATAAATCTTTGTAAAATAAAGGGTGAACTGCTTTCCTTGAAGTATGAATAAACATTTAAGCCATATTGAATTCGAATGTGTATAACCAAATCATATTTAGCTAAAAGCATATCACCTACTTTTAATATAGCATTAATCATTTCATTGAAAAATATGTTGATAGTCCATGCTGAGTAATGAAAAGTCTTTAGTTACTCCATATCTCTTATTTTGTCCAACTATTATTAAAAAAAAGTATAAATTTCTCCTCTACAATCATATTTCTACTATCTAATATTACTTTTATATTTCTTAATAAACTACAAAATTCAGAAAAAACATATTGACTCATGCAACAAATTTTCCTGCAATTATATACTTGATATGGTAATAAAGGATCTAGTAATTTTTATATATATTTTATTCCTTCTTTGCTATATATACGAGTAATAAATGCTTCAATTCTACATATAGCAATTTCATATAGGAATTGTCATGTTGCCATTATCAACTTTCTTTTTTTCTTTCTTTGTTCTTCCTCCTCATTAATAATCAACATAGAAGACTTCATATCTTCTTGTTTATGCATTTGTATAAGTAAAGAATATGAGTATACAAAAACAAGATATATAAAACATAACAATAGACATAATACATAAAACACATTACAAAATATATAATACATAAATAATAAAATATAACACATACAACCATGAAGGAAAAAAATATATCAAATTAATTTTGTTCATACCACTACCATAAAGGAAAAAAAATATCAAATTAAAATTATCTATTACAACATAGAAGACAAATGAAATTAACAAAATTCATATGATAAACACCCTAGTGCAAAAAAAATAGCACATCAATTCAAGTTAAACTTCAACCATGAAGTTCTCATATTATTTGTTAAACAACCTAAATTAATTTCTCTTTGATTCAATCTCTAATAACTGTATTGTCTTATACTTCTCCTTTTCTGTAAGATTTAAAAGTGAAAGTAAAATTGTCATTGCATCATCTTTTTCACATTATTTTCTTTTTAAATAAGTCATCTTCTTTTCTATATTAGTCATCTTCTTCTTTTGCATATCTACCATCTTTTCTTACACTAAAATAATCTTCTCTTGAACTTTTGTCATATGCTCTATAAAAACCATTTTTTTCTTTTGCACATTTACTATTCTTTTGCACCAAAGTCATCTTTTTCGTATTTTCTTTCATGTCCTCACTAAAATCATTCATAAGTAATACATCAACATCATTCATTGTAGTCGTCATAAGTAGTTGTGATTCAACATATGAACATGGATGTTTTCATTTCTTATATAAGTTTACATCATTTACAGATGAATATTGTACTTGAATTTCAAACTCAAATTCAAAAGGATTTCAAGTTAACAACTACTACAAGATTTGATGTATTAATTCTATTCGACCCTATTACAAGATTTTCTTCGAATATCATTTGAAGTTGATCAAATATTGAACATATCTTTTCCTTCTATTATGTATGCTCTAGATGAGTCTATTAAAACATATATATATAAGTACAATTCATATAATTATCAGATGTTAAATAAATTTTGTATGAAACTAAACTAACTTTAACAAAATCATTCAAAACTTCTTTCGAAATATTAGTATGTCCATGAACATAATCTCATATTTAGTCACTTTGTACACCAATCTCTATATATATTTTGTACATTTATCTTAATATTTTTATTCAACTATCAATATTTTTTTGCATGTTACTTCTTATATCTTTGTTGTAATTATTTATAACTTTCTTCCATAATTCCATTCATATCTTCCTATCAAGAGTTTTACCATTTCTCTCTTTAACAACTTCATACAAACAATTCAATATCATCTCGTCTACTTTAACAGTCCAATTAAAATAAGTTCTTCCACTACCTTTCTGTTTATCAAAACTTATCATTTCCTAAAAATACACATTTCAACAAAAAGAAAATAATAAAAATATGTAGGCATTAAAGTATACATGTCTTGTGAAGTACACGATAAAATGAATAATTGACATTATTGATGAAAAAATAGGAAATACAAAATAAAACACTAGATATAAGGCTAAAAGATTACCAAATTGTACACACATATCCCTAAATATGTAAAGAATCTTACAGTCAAATAACACTAATATATGTCTTGGCACTTGTGCAAACTAAAAAAATAGTTTGAAATTGCAATTACCTTAAAGAAATAATCAACATATTATAAATTTGTTATGCACTTAAACAAACCCTCAATATCATAATAAACCAATGAAGTAATGGTTTAGGGCTTATGATTGGACATGCTTGGTTCTCATGAAATAACAAAGTTTAATATGACCTTAATAAGATTTTAACTTTAAACACATGCAACACAAATTTAACATTAAAGCACTAAAAACAAGTCTATCATTTTTAAAAATTACAATCATGATGAGACAACAAAGTGCTCTTAAAGTTTGAGGCATGTTTTGATTCCTTTTCAATTTCCATTGACATGCAGCAATCTACCAGAATGTGTTTTTTTTTAACAAGCATAATGGAAATTCATAGAATGAGGAAAATACAGGGCCTACACAAGCTAAAGAAAATAAAACATGAAAACGATTGGACTTCAGAGAGAGAACCCCAAGAAAAGGAAAAGACACAAAAACAATATGAAAGAAGAGAAACTAACACATGAACAGCAACAAACAAACTGCCCACCACAGTCACAATGTAACAAACATCTCAAGCCAAGGTGCAAATACTCTGCATCCAACGTCAACACACTGTTGCCCCAAGCACTCATCCATTCAACAACACATTCCATCACCTCAGGCATGAATTTATCATCATGATAGTTGATTCAAAAGATCCATATTATCTGTTTTACAATTATCCACACTAAAAATTTACAAAACTCTCATGCAAATTATCTATGTAAGGTTAGATCCACATTGTTAGTATTTGATGGTAACAACATTTCTTACAAACTGTTAAATTTTGCGCATTTCAAGATTTGCAAGTAGAAAAATGTAAACAATAATAGAAAGAAAAATTGCACAGATAATAAAACAGGAATTTTCTAGCATACCTTTTATCAGTCAATTTTCTATTTAAATGTGACTGTCATGCTCAAAGTTTAATATATGATTATTGAGTAGGTCAATCAAATGTTTTCCTTCTGGAAAGGATAAGGATGCTTCTTATTAATTATAATAATCAAGGAGGTTATTAAGGTAAGGTTTGTGCACTAAAATTTGGACGAAAATGAATTTAAATTTCATCTAATTCTAGAACAAGAAATATTTGTTATTTGAAATTTTGATTCCAAAAAGAAATGAAATTCTACATTACAATGTAAATATGAGAATGTAAATTCTCGTCTAGAGAGATGCAAAATTCATTTTCGAGAAATTTTTACATGTCCCTCAATTATTGATAAATGGCATATAAATATTTAATAATATAATTATATGACATATCAATTTATTAATATAATAAATTTATTAATTAATTATATTTTTATTAATTACTTAATTTAATTAATTAAAGATAATTATATTACATTATTATCATATCTAAATATAAAATTTTAATTTTGTCTAATTCCGTACTATACATAAATACTTGAATTTTAATTTTCATCTAATTCTTAAATATACACAAACACCTATATTTTAAATTCTATTTATATATAAGTTTGTAAAATTTTAATTCCATCGAAATTTCAATTCTACAAAATTCTAATTCTATATGCACAAACAAGCCTTAAGATGCCAAGGTGCTTGGGCAACAACCTTGACACACAAGCACCTTGGCACCGATATTAATGTATATTCTTTATTTTAAAACACATATATGTACAATTATTTATATATTTTTATGTATATCAATAATTAAAATACATAAATGAATAATGTAAATCAACTTATAAAAATATTTAAATAACAAACACAACAATATGTTGTTTAAATGTCAATGTAAAATAACAGAATAAGAGATCTAAAGTTCAAATGATACTAAAATAAAAAGATCTTTGTTAGAAAATATTAAAAACACCTTGCATAATGTTAGATCTTTCTTGAATTCCAACCAGATCCAAAAAAGATTCATTTTTTTTTTTTGTTACTAACACCCCGATCCATTCAGAGGTGGGGACCCAAAACAAAGCAAAATTTCATGAGAAAGAGACTAGACCAAAGCCTCACCTAAAGGTACAAACAACAACGAAAGCAAATTAGGGCCAACATAAATCTTAGTCTCCTCTGTAGTTAGGGACAGCCCACCTGTCCAGAAGGTAATTTATTCTTACTGAGACTAGAAGAGTCCCAAAGCTAGTGTAAGATGTGAAACCCCAACCTACAGAGTCCTTCCTTAGCTAAACCATCTACAAGCTGATTTCCTTTTCTATGGATATGATAGACTAAAGGGACCTTAATCATCAAAGAGAGAATTTCCGACTATAAACTAGAGTCACTGATCCTGTCGTTCAATCTATAAGCCAGATTCTTATGCAGGGTCAGAGAATCAACCTCTATGATCAATTAAGCCCTACAAGGCATTAGACATATTTGGGTATTGTCCAGAAAACACTGAGGTGCCTAGGTACTCTCCTTAACAACTATGGCACAAAATTTAGGTAAAGGTAGGAAGGAGATGAGATAAAAAGGAGTCCACACAGATGTGCTGGATGGAGCTACTATTAGGGATAGGGAGGCCTCTATAGGAAATCTAGAGAAAAACACATGGATGATGGTATTTTGGAAACTTTGATGATGATTCCATTGGTAGTGGAGGGTGAATGTTGAAGGCATCTCTAATGAGACAGTGATCAACGATGGTGTCTCTAATGGTGCTAGGGCCAAGATTACCATATACAATAACTCCAAAAATGAAGAAGAATGTCGAAAAACATATGGGTTCAGGACTTGAATTTGAATAAAGGAGTGCTAGATGATGAAGTGGAAGAAGAAAGATATTGTATTTGGGATTCATTTGAGGAGAAAAACCATTCTTTACCTGCAAGTGACTCACTAGATCCTTTCAATGTTGGGAAACTATTGGGAGGTAAGTTGAAGATTAAGAAGGGGAATTAAGATTTTAAGTTTGAAGATTTGTAGTGATCTAAATCCCATAGAAAATGTTGGCTCAAATTGTGCCCAACTCATGGCCCTATGAAGGGCCCCAACATTTAATAAAGGCAGTCACAGAATAAAGCCTCTAAGACAACAGGATAAGGGAATGTCTAGAGACTTTCACCAAGAAACTCACGTAGGTCTAAATGTATTTGGGTTGGCAACAAATGACATATCCAAACCCTCCAAACAATGTGTGTGGATATAACTTATAATAGAGCATGTCATAATGGGGGAGAGGTAGTTTTGTGTAACATTATGGGATCAAAGCTTTAGGGAGCATAGAAGCCTACAAACTAAGGAGCCAAAACAACATAGGTGAAACTAACAAGAGTGAACCAAAGGTGCTTTTTATGGGGATGCAACTGAGAGAGGGAGATGACAACCACATGAAGAGCACATCTACAGGGTTTCTTTGACAAAATAAAGAAGACACTTGGGAAGTAAGCAATGACCAATTTAGAGAAGTGGATTTAGGAGATGAAACCTAATCTCTGTCAAACCCTTTCTAATTACCTGAACCACACCTTTGGAAAATTTTGTAGTGGCCAACAGAAGTGATCATTGACAAAGCAAAATCTGTGGGGATCAACTTCCACAGGTGAATGGAGGCTTGCAATATGAAATGGATGGAGTTATTGACAATTGATAGTCGTGAATAATGATACTCATCCATGAAGATTCTCTCTTGGAATATCCATAGGTGTGATCTCAAACAGAATCATAAATATAATGGGTTTGCAATTGACAAATATTCAATCATTTTGCAAGAGGCAAAGATTCAATCATTTAATTCTGAAGTTTTGAGTAGGATCGTTGGAAATATAGCTGATAAATATGGTGAAAGACTAAGGAAAGGTTGGGTGGAATTTTTCAGGATGGAGCTACAAGTCATTAACAGTGATTGATAATATCATTGCAAATTTCATCTTCACTCTTTTGATTGTTGTTTGATGGAGAGATTTGGTGTTGTGCAAATCTATACAAACCTACTTGCCTGACACTAAAATCTCTATTCCTACGGGAGCTCTCTTTTAAAAGACAAAAGTGGTGCCACCCTCAAAAGACTGTCAATCAATTCTGATCTAGGTAATGGGGTTGATCCTTCTTGAGATATTTGTCTCCACTCTATTTCCTCTAACTCCATCGGCAACCCATGTCCTATTTAGCATGTTCTGTTCCTCATTTGAATTAGCTAGACCAGCATATTCTTGTTGAACATCAAGTCGGAAGTAGTTTCCAGGTATCTTCCTTCTCCTTAAACTCTTTTTATTGTCTCTAACACCATAACATTTTTCTCCTTCTCCTTATCCAATTTAACTGCTACATGCTTTACAGCATTCCCTGCTAATGACATTGCCAACCAGTTCTCAACAAGTTTGCCAAACTCTTCATATTTCAACAACAAGATTCCATTCTTTAATGGACCTCTACATTAAGCATTATGGGTATCCAAGAGAAATGGGAGATGATCAGAGCAAAGCATTAGCCAATCCTTGAACATGACACTACAATGTTTCACCTCCCAATCATTATCCACAAAAACTATGTCAATCTTGGGCATAATAGACGAAGCTGAGCTTGATGGCAAGTGACGGGCAAATCAACAAGCCCAGCCTCATCAATGCAAGATGAGTAAAGCTGCATTTCCTTTATAATTCTCCCACTCAAAGACTTCTTCAGGCCTCCTGATTCAATTAAACTCTCCATGTACCAACCATGCCCCCCAATCTTTGTCCTGCTATATCAAGCTCCTAGAGAAGTTCGGTTTTGCTTGTGAGGACGACTTCTTCAGGCCTCCTGATTCAATTAAACTCTCCATGTACCAACCATGCCCCCCAATCTTTGTCCTGCTATATCAAGCTCCTAGAGAAGTTCGGTTTTGCTTGTGAGGACGACTTCTTCAGGCCTCCTGATTCAATTAAACTCTCCATGTACCAACCATGCCCCCCAATCTTTGTCCTGCTATATCAAGCTCCTAGAGAAGTTCGGTTTTGCTTGTGAGGACGCTAATCCAGACACCGTATGATAGCATGCAAGAGCTTTTGAAGCAACCGTCTCTACAAAAAGTCATTTATCTTTAATGAGGGATTGAGATGAGGAGAGACAGTGGACAACAAAGAGGTGATGGGAGGCAAGTGAGCTACAGGCCCAAGCAAGTGGGCTATAGATTTGAGATGGTGCCATTCCAATCAATGCTTGAGGTGTTTAGGTTGGGGTCATTGGGCAGTGACTTGCAGAGATCTAGTACAGTGTAGGTCTTGCAAGAGGTTTGACCATTGCTCTTGGGAGGAGCAATAGGATTCTGGTTAGTGATGTCCAAAGGGAGAGAGTTTCAAGTGGAATCCACTGATCAGTGAGGAGGGAGAGACCCAGAAAGGAGATGGAAGGGCCCATGGTTGATCCAGATCCTGCAACTGGGTCATCAATCTGGAGGTAACACCTTAGTTGATGCATCTTGTGTAATTGCTCCAACATAAGTGGAGATCATCTTGAAGCTTTATTGAACAAGAGATGGAGCTGCCAACAGTCGTGGGATATTGGCCTACCTCCAATCAAATTCCATATTCGAAAGGGATCTAGAGATTTCTTTAGTTCAATTTTCTAACACAATGTACTCTATTCAATTTCAAAAAACTCTTGTACACCTTTATTTCCTTTGCAAATTCTACTTCCAAATACAGGAGATCTTAAATCTTTTTTTTTAGTTTAAGAATCCCAAATGATAGCTGCATCTAACATATTGGTTTCACTTGCTTTATCATGCTCAATTCCATTTTGAGTGGTCTCTTTCACCAAAGGAGAAATTTCGAGTAACTTACCTAGTTTACCTCTCCATTAAAGTACAAGAAGAATCTTCGAATCCAAGTTCAATTAGCATTTGTCCCTTGGTCTACTACAGTTTGGAATATATGCACTTCAATACAATAAGGCTCGTCTTCATCAACAAGCTGGATCTTTTGTGGTACATATAATTCACGTTCTAGTTTCACAACCAACCAACTCTACTAACTCCGGTTACAGAGAAAAGAAGTGCGTCCAACAGACTCAAGCTGCTCAAATCATTGGTTTTGTGAAAAAGGTCTCCACTAACCATAGGTCACATGGAATGCCAATGATAGAGCTTTCTAGCTTTACTGGCCAGGAAGTCATCCAACATTGACACACTTTCAAAATCATCCCCATGCAATGACCAACTCAGAGTCTCTTCCTTCCACATCAAATTTGGGAACTACACTAAGTAATCTCCAACAAAATGTTTGTTGACGAACCATGTTTCCCTACCCCATTTTAATTTCAATCACGAAAGGATTAATGAGGGGCTCACCATTGAAGCATGATGTACCAGATGTCTATGTAGTTTCTCCTTCAATGAATCAATTTTGGAGCAGGAGAACCAATTTGCGGTCATCATCTTGTCATACTTAGGAAGTTTGTCTTATGACCCATCACGCACCAAATGACCTGATACCCTCTACAGGCATAAAGGGAAACACTGATGCACCAGAAGCAAAAGACCCCTCATGTAGAAAGGGGCGCATTGAAACTCCAAACATTGCAGACCCCTCAAACAGAGAGCAGTTCCTTCCTCGATGACCCACTTATTTATAAAACCTACATTGCACAAGTTCTCTACACAAGGCTGCCTAATGGCTACTACCAAGACACCTTGAACATGGGTCCAACCATCACCATTGTCGAGCTCCTTCCCTCTTGTGAACCATGCTTGAAGCACTTTTTTGAGATTGTCAGCACGATACTACCACCTAACCTCCATCATTTCTCCTCCCCCACCTAAGAAATTCAAGGCTTGTTTCAAGAAGCAAATGATTGTCCTTCCAAAAGCCATGTCAGTCGCTCTTGACATGAGGTAAGCCTCCATGCTGAGGTCCTTCCTCCACTTGCCCCTCCTCTCACTCCATTGTTCTCTCACCCCTTCATCTAACACCGCCACGCTAGAATCAATAAGGGGTTTTTCAGGCCAATCAAAATGTTGAACATAGGAAAACACATAGAAGAAATAGAAGAGCATGCAAAACAATAGAAGGATATATGAATTTTATAACTAAAACTAAATGGGAGCATACAATGAAATAACCTCACAAAAGATAGGGATAAACTTTCGAAATGAATTTTTGACTTCGAGGAAAATAGAAAATGGCATGCATATATCAATATGTATAGAACTTACAAGACTTTCTCGTGGAAGCATTCCATTGTTACCCTCCAAAATGGTAATGTGTCTGCAGTTTCCAATAAAGGGGTCGGTGGTCATCCAGAAATTAATACAACTTGTGTGCTCCAAAGCTATAAGACTCAAACACTATTACTATATTCCTAGTGAATATTAGAATTCCATTACCAGAGATTAGTAGAGATTAATAAACCTAAAATTCCATTATACACATATGACACGCGCAAGAACCCAAGGAAATATTTGACGGAGATCGACCGGAAGAAAAATATCTTCCTACCTTCCGATGGCCACTGGTTGGAACTATGACCAGACCCGCCCTCCTTCTCAGGCGCAATGTAAAAGCTTTCTTTTGCGTCGCCTGTACAGAGACATCAATAGCGACTGACGAATATTGGAAAGAAGCATATTATCCGGAACAACCGAAGCAAACCTTTCGCGTTATGGGAACGATCTAGGGCTTCATGATAGAGCGGCGTGTATCCTCTATATGTCCTCTCGTCACGCTTCAGTTTCATCTTCTCGCCAATCGGAAGAGAAAAGAACTTTCGGCTTTGATCGAAAACCCTAGAGATCAACTCTTCATCTACTCCGTGGTTTACGATGTAGAAGAACCCATGCTCCACGCACGCCTGCAGCAGCAAACCAGCCGTTCCTCATCGGAAAAGAAAGCAAGGAACACAGATTCACCAATTCACCAAACAAGACGCAACGAACTGGAATGGGAACGGGAGAAAAGTTACGCGACGGATGGAAGCGGCTATCGATGCGTCATCGGAGGACAGAAGGTCGATCACCGGGAGGTCGAGCTTCGTTGCCGCCATTCTCTGGCCCCACTTCGCTCACCGCAGGCGTTTGATCAGGCATCAACCAGAGTCCTGCAAAATCGAGACAACCTTTGAAGCTTCTAGCGACGGAATATTAGGGGGGGTTAGTGAATGATGGAATTCAACTGATGTAAAGTAAAATTATTGAATTTTGTCATAATGATGTTAGTGTGTATTATATTTGACGGAAATGAAATTCGGATTTTACCGTTGTATAAAATTTAAAAATTTTTTTTACCATCAGAAAATTTTCGATTGCCTTCATTCAGAAAATTTTTCTCCCTCTCTCGTGCCTTACGGAATTCGTAAGACTAATAAAGAAGATTTACTTGAAAATAAGTTGGAAGAGTTAAATATTATTGATGACATACAACCAATGGGAGAGATACATATAGAAATCAATGTCCAGGTTTGAATGACTCAAGAACAAAGAAAAGAAATGACAGATAAGATGCGAGAAGATATGATGATGTCAATGTGAGATGGAAGAACTAGATGATATTATTTCGTATTGTAATATTTCAATTAAGATGTATTTGTATTTTTCAAATATTAGTTGTAATAAACTTTTGTCAGAATTTCCATCAGAATTTTCCATACTGCACTAAACCCCTCTCAGAATTTTCCTTTTCCTTTCCGTTACAAATTTTCCATTTTCTTTCCGTCAGAATTTTCCTTTTCATTTCCGTCAAAATTTTCTGTCATGCACTAACACGTCCTTAAGGGGGGGTTAGTGCCTGACGGAATTGAGCTGACGGAAAGGAAAATTATTGAATTCCGTCAGAATGGTGTTAGTGTGCATTATACTTGATGGAAAGGAAATTCGGATTTTACCGTTGTATAAAATCCAAAAATTTCCTTTACCGTCAGAAATTTTCTCCTCTCGACCTTGGAGAAACCTCGCGACGTTCGCCTCCGTTGGACGCGAAACCCTCGACCGTCTCCCTCTCGCGACGTTCGCCTCTGCTCTGGACTCCCTCTCCCGACCTCCCCTCGAGCCTGACGCCCCCATCTCGACCTGTGAAGTCGAAGAACATTCGTCGCGTCGCCTGAAACCGACTCTTCCTCGTCGCATCTGTCGCTGCCGCAGCCCTCCTGCCCGTCGCTACTGTAGCCCTCTTGCTTGCCCGTCGCTCGTCGCTACTGCAGCCCATCTGTCGCATCTCGCTCTCACTCGTCGCACTAAACCCTCCTGTCGCTACTGCAGCCCTCCTGCTCGCCCGTCGCTGCCGTAGCCCTCTCGCCGCATCTTCCTCGTCGCGTCCGTCACTGTGGTAGCCCTTCCTACTCCACCTCCACCATTTCACGTCTTGCTCAGGTACAATTCCTCTTATTCATTTTTTTCTGTAATTGCTTGTGAGTGAAAGGAAAGCAGGAGATCGAACTTTCAACATTTCCTTTGGATTAATATTCGTGATGTTTAACACTTCTTATAATCTTCATGATAATGTATTTCTGTGTATTACTCCAAACAGTGCCTAGTAATGTTGCTTATATGGCATATCATCTATCATTGCTTGTATGACATATAACAGTTCAAATATGAAAAGAGAGATGGTTAGCATACAAAAGTAGATGGTTGGCACACAATCAAGAAATGTTTGTATGGATATTACCCCCTCATGTAGATGAAATAGAAATATAGATGCAAGGAAAATTAGGATATTACCCCCTCATGTACCATTTATTGATGTGATTCGTAAGATAATTCTGTTTGGCATAGGATATTATTTTGCATTTATTGTTTGGCATAAGTTATTTAATTCATTAACCATTTAATATTAATATATATTTATTGGTTTGCTTTCATTTTCAATTATTGAGTAGATTAACAAAATATATTATGTAGTAGTAAATCTTATAATCTTCTGTCGTAGCAGTTAATTAATATTTGATCTTATGTAGTAAATGAGTACTTCTGATAGAGGACGGGGTAATGGAGGACGAACTTATATGACTTGGAATGCTGATGCAGATGCATTCTTTTTAGATATTTTATCAGAAGTATTAAATGAGGGAAACAAAAAAACCCAAGATGGAAAGATAAAAGGGAGCACTTGGGATGAAGTAGTTGAAAAATACAATATTAGAAGAAATGCATGTATTACAAAGAAGAATGTGGAAAGTCGCTTAAAGACATGGAGACAAATTTATCGTAACTACTCAAAAATTGCAAATCAGAGTGGATGGGGATGGAATTTCATACAAGGGTATACTGATATAGATGAAGAGATATGGAAGGAGTTTATTAAGGTAAGATTTTTATTTACATACTTTAAGATTATCCCAATTGTATTGAATTTTTCTTAATATATATTGTAATTTTATGTAGGCACATCCAGAGTGTGAAAGCTGCAAGGGAAAACCATGTTTGATTTATGAACAATTACAACTCATTTTTGAAGGTACTATGGCTAGTGGAAATATGTCTAGACAGGCAGAAGAAGTAGACATTGTACCAAACACTCAAGTTCCAAATATATTTACTCTAGACATTACACAAGATGGAATGGACCTCGATTCTGACATACCTCCTAGTTCAGGAGGAAGTGCACATGTTCCATTGGAGCAGAGGAAAAAGGGGAAGCGAGTACGCCCTCATGCAGAATCTCAACAAATGATAGCAGAAAGTTTGAAAGATACGTCACGAGCTTTTCTTACTTTGTGTGAACAAGATACTATTAATGGTGAGGTACGTAATGAACAAATGAGAGAGATGATTCACATACAAAAGGAGATGTTTGTATGTAAGAAGGAAATGTTTGGATGGAAGAAGGAAATGTTTGCATGGCAAAAGAAGTCTGAGTCTTTTTTAGATGAAGCTATTGCTTCAATATTTGAGATTGAAGATCTATCTATGACTGATCGATATAAAGCTACTCAATTATTCCAAAAGCAAGAAATCAGTAATATATTTCTATCAATTCCAAAAGAAATGCGACAAGGATGGTTAAAGTTTCACTTAGAAAAGATGGAAGACTAAAGATGATTTACATGTTTTTTTTTTTGTATTAGATGTATGATGTAACTACTTATTGTTTGGACAAGGAAATGTGGAATGATATTATTATTGATGTTTGTTTATCATATTTTATTATGTTCTATTAATTGTGGAATGATTTCATGTAATATGTTTATTTGTATTACAACCTTGTAATATGTTTGGACATGAAATTTTGTAGGTGACGATGAATTTTGAAGAGGATTTTAAAGAGGATTTTGACGAACTAGTAAATAACACATTGATGTTATTTGAAGAAGAAGAAGAACATGCTAGAAGAAGGCGAAGATGTTTACTTGCTTTTTGGAATATTTTAGCAGGGATTGCAAGTACTTCAACTTTGTTTTCAAATACAAGTCGTATTTATAGTAAAGAAGGTGCAGATTATATAAGAAGATTATTAGATCCTTCTTTACCACATCAAGTTTATAATTGTCGAAAGATTTATAGAATGAGTCAAAGTATTTTCAAGGGTTTTTGTGAATTAATGAGGAGGGAAGAAGTGCTGAAAGATACCAACAATATCAGTGTATAAGAAAAGTTTGCCATGTTCCTTGTGACAGTTGGGCAAAATCAAAGGTATGGAGTAACTACAGAACGACTTAGTCGATCAAGTTGGACAGTTAGTAAATACTTTAATGAAGTGTTGAATGCTGTATTACGACTAAATCATGTTCTTCTAGCAAGACCTTCATCTGAAACACCAAGTCGAATTCGTCAAGACTCAAATGTGTACCCATATTTTAAGGTACATTTTCACACCTTTGGTGTTTCCTTATCTTATATGTTATTTTAGTCAATATCAAAATAAAAGTGCATGTTTATAGGATTGTATTGGAGCTATTGATGGTACACATATAAAAGCAACTATTTATGGACAAGAAACAGCAAGATTTAGGAACAGGAAAAGTGAATTATCTCAAAATGTAATGGCAGCATGTAATTTTGATATGGAATTTACATATATTTTAGCTGGTTGGGAAGGATCAGCTGCTGATGCTCGTATTCTCCAAGATGCAGTTACTAGACCTAATGGTTTTCAAGTTCCACCAGGTAAATGTGTTTTCCACTTCTACAAGTTATGAAGACATCACCATACTAATATTTTTTTTATATAGGTAAGTTTTACTTAGTTGATGCTGGATATCCAAATCGACCAGAATATATTTGTCCATATCAAGGTGTAAGATACCATCTATCTGATTATGTTAATGATAGAGTTCCTCGTAATGCTGTAGAAAATTTCAACTACAGACATTCACAATTGAGAACAGTCATTGAACGTACATTTGGAGTTGTGAAATATCGATTTTCAATATTACGTGGTCAAATGCCATATCCATATGAAACACAAGTAAAGATTGTCATCGCATGTTTTTTGCTTCATAATTTTATTCGTAAGACTGATAAGGAAGATTTACTTGAGGACCTGCTAGATGAGTTGGAAGAGTTAAATATTATTGATGACATACAACCAATGGGAGAGATACATATAGAAAGCAATGCTCAGGTTCGAATGACTCAAGAACAAAGAAAAGAAATGGCAGATAAGATGCGAGAAGATATGATGATGGCAATGTGGGATGGAAGAACTAGATGATATTATTTCGTATTGTAATATTTCAATTAAGATGTATTTGTATTTTTCGAATATTAGTTGTAATAAACTTTTGTCAAAATTTCCATCAGAATTTTCCGTCCTGCACTAAACCCCTCTCAGAATTTTCCTTTTCCTTTCCGTTACAAATTTTTCATTTCCTTTCCGTCAGAATTTTTCTTTTCCTTTCCGTTAGAATTTTTCGTCATGCACTAACACGCCCTAAGAATAGAATTGACACCATGCTTCTGAAAATTTTCAGTGCGGCCTTTATGTATGAATTTGTTACTTTTATCACTGAAACAAACTGAAGCTAGATTTTCATCTATTCTTACCGGTCCATCTTCGCATGTTCATGTAATGATCTACTTCTTCTTACCTCTACATTTTCCTTCCGGCCTTCATGTGCATAAATTTTGATCATTGAAGAATTAACGATTTGCTGAATTCAGTGTACTTGTTTGCAGAAATAAATCGAAAGTTACCGCGGACTTCGCACAGCCACAAATCGAGGTCATGGTATTCGACAAATGGTGGTTACTGTGATTTTTTGAATGAATTGAAGAAGAAAAATATAATCATAACAAAGAAATCATCAGAGACGTGAACTGGAAGCTTGCGTCAACTTCCTGGGAGCACGATGAATTGCTCTGTATGATCGACTCATATGAAATATTTTTTTGGTTTTTTTTTTCTTAAAAATAAATGTGTTTTTATGATAGATGATTTTCTTAATTATATCTTTCTTCTCAATAAAAATTTTAACATTACGAAATCTACCTAGACTTCCTTGATAATTGTTTTCCTTATGGTTATTCAATTTTATAGAAATAAAGTTATTTTGATCATTTTATTGGAGATATCTTTTGATATTCCTAAATATTTTAGACTTTTTATCTTTAGACTCAAATATTAATAAAATGAATGAAAGCTAATCAATTTAAGACCAGTTATTTCACTTTTTTTTTTTTATTCCATATGTTTTATTATCTTGTGTAACTCTTGTGACTTTTAAGAGATGTTTGTGTATTAGAAAATAGTGTAAAGAATATAACGGAATATTACAAAAAATAATAGAAAGTAATGAAAAGTTAATAAAATATATATTTGAAATACATGTGTTTATATATAAAATAGAAAATCATAGAATATAAAATATATATATTTATTTACAAAATAAAAAATATTAAAATTAATAAATTAAATATTTTTTATATTTATCTGTAATATAAAGAATAACAAAATTTATTATAGATAATATAAGATAGAGTTATTTATGATAATTATTTTAACATAAAATATATTTCACACATCTTTATTATTCTATGTATCTCTCGTAATATCAATTTTCATCTATTAAAGACAAACAATTTTTATATCAAAATTACATTAACATATTCTATAATATATATTTTTTTCATCAATTTTTTATATACCAAAAAAAATAACGAAAAATTATTTGATACATAAATATTTAAAAAATGATAAAAAAAAATTTACTATTTTCTCGATACACAAACACCCTCTTAATCTTATGTATTTTCATAGATGAGATTTTTTAATTTATCTACTACCATCTTTCGAAAAAACCCAAGTCCATTTTAATTCATATGTCCATGAAATATCTGTTAGGTCCATCATATGATCTACTTCCCTGGACTTCTATTTTTTTCTTTTACTCTTTGTCAACATGGTAAGATTAGATATTTAATTATGATATAGGTGTTTATTTAGCCAACTCTCAACTCCCTGCATTATTGAGTGTTAGAATTGAAGTTATTTCTATGAAACTTTACTACAATGCAATTATCACGGTTCTACCAAAAAGCTCGAATAAACGGAGGGGCCTGGCGTCTAAAAGAGACTCGACAATCCTCAGGTGATCGACTTGTATTCACCGTACATATATATAGATGGAATATTCCCAACGTTTTTTTGATGGATGCATGATTTAACTGTCGTTGCGTATGTCGTACGTTGCTTGTCGACAAAGGCGAGATCATATTCGCAATTTCATCGATATTTGATTGAAATATTGGCAGACTACAAAAATCATAATCTATTATTAAAAAAGAAGAAGAAAAATCAGAAGCATCGACGGCCGTCCATGGTGCGACGTCAACCCCACCGTTCCAACTGGCAAGCAAATGGAGATCGAGGTGGCGGTGGTTCGGCGGTGGACTACCCACCAAGGATTCCGAATCCTTTAATAGCGACCTGTGACCGAACAACAGTTAAAAAAAGTTGAAAAGAGATGGGCTTCTTTTTTTTTGAGAATGAAGTACTAGTTATAACGATGAGGATTTACTCACTATATATGGTATAAGATGAAAAGAGAGATGTTCAGTGCCGGAAACCTTTTCCTTAATTTGTTACGTGCATCTCAGATTTCAAGCGTTTAACGGCAAATAGACGATGGTGAGCTCGTCCAGACAACGTATGTAATCAATCATTCTGGAATAAGAATCTGAAACCTGCTTGTAGATTCTAGGGCCATGTACAATAATAATTGAAGTGCACGTCATTTTAATGGCAGTCACCGCCATCCTTTTTTTCACAGACACACACACACACTCTCTCTCTCTCTCTCTTTCTTTATTTAGTAGAATATCCTCCACTTACTCTACTTTGAGCTTTTTCTTTGGCACTGGAACATGCGGCTCACATCAGGGTAGCCACGGTTAGGCCATCAAAGGAAGATGTGATCCCACTTTCTTGCTTGCATATAGATACGAACACCTCCTAGCTATTAGGAACCTGCAAAGCATCGATCATGCATGGCCACCCTAACCTTCTTTGAGAATTTTTTACAATGATAATGCTTTTGTTCATGAAGACACTAATTAGTTACATTATACCACTACTGAAATCAGATCAATCACTAAAAGAATTCCACAAAAACGTAGGCCACCATTCCCGACTTGGTGTGAAATGCATGCACAGTCCAGTCCCTCTACCAAGTGGGGCGTCTGAGATGATTGATCGGTGGACGCTGGAGTTGAGGAATGAGCGCACACACATCAAACATCACATTCCATGATGACGATGACGATGATGAGTTGGTGCGCAGAAGATTTGATCAGGACGCAGACGTCCACATCTGATCAAGGCTTCCAGCAGGGGAATGCATGACTGCTGGCCCAGAAAAAAAACATGCATGTCAGTCAAGCACACTTCAACCATCTCCCAAGAGAAGTGGTTACAAAAGTGGAGTTCCACCATAAAAGCACAAGAGAAGCCTCTGCAACCCATCTCCCAAGATTAGTAGAGCACAGAAGTTGGAGTGGAGTGTAGTCCTCTACTTGTTCTCGCATTACCAAGTCTGTCTTCCTCGTCTGAGCTACGCCGGCAACAAAAATAGCCTTCCTTCTCAAGGTACGTGGACAACCGTGCTTCTTTATTGTTAAATTTGAGAGTTAGACTGCTAGGCTAAAGGTTCATCTTATTACTTAACTTCTGATTCAATACAGCCTTAGAGATTCCAAACAACGAAATTACTTGTGTACACACTAGTCCAACTTCTGCTAATCTTGCTATCCAACTTTGCACTAGCTAAAAAAAATGAGCAAACATAAACAAATGATTCTTGTAAGCTAGCAAATATTCCATATATATATAGAACTTTTCTTTCATTATAAAACTGAATTTTCTTGTCTAAAACCCATTTTGAGCGTTAAACCATATGTGGTAAACCGGCCAATTTTAACCACTGTTCCATCCCATATATTTACATCAAAAAAATAAAAAAAAAAGCCCACAAAACCTAACTTAGAAATTCAAATCTCTTATGATCATTTATGAAAATTACCATGAAGTAATAGTTATTACTTCATAGTAATTTCTTATAATAGTTATTACTTGTTATAATAAACTGATGTACTTATATTTTAAAAAAATTTCAAGAAAATTGATTTAAACCATTTATGAACTTTCTAAAAATGTTCAGAAAGTGATGGTGCTATCATTACCAGTTGAACCTTTAACAAAAGACCACCCAAAAAGATATAAATAACGTACCATAAAAGTGTTTTCCTGTGATTTGAAATTGTATATCTAATTGAAATTGGAAGCTAATCAACCATGTTTTTTTCCCCATTGATTCTGGCGGTCCATAAATGTCAAATCGACGGTCCAACAAATCTGAACCATTAAAATTGTAATTTTACACTAACAACCTTATAGTTTTTTTAAAAAAATTTATAACTATTATTTTATAACCAAAAAAATTAAGAAAAATATTACAACCTAATTTTTAGTTGTCAACCTAAAAAAATAAAATGGTACCACATTTTTTTTAATAAAAAACGTTGGGAGCTAGATATGTAATCACCTTCCATACCTGAAGCAGTACGAAGTGAAGCTATTTTCGACTTTCAACCTGAGTTTCTTGAAGGTCCGATTAGATTCCAGAGCATTGTTTCTCTTGAACTCAATTCCATGACGTCATTGGATATGCTGTCAAGAATACACAACAGGCACCCAAACAAGGACAGCACTTGGACATTTGTTGGCATCTTGTACACGTACGATTGTGTTCTGGATGGTAGTTTGAAAGACCACCTTGCTATCTGTCCATTAACGTTGTACTCATATGTCAGTAACTTGAAATAAAACACCAAACAGACATGTAACAACTTCAAAATTACACAAACCAAAATGGACTGCTTCATTTCATTCATAGTTTCTGGTATCCTTTTAATATGAAGAAATCTGTGGCCATTGGACAATTGAAAACTTGAGAGATTAGGGTTCTTTTTTCCTAAAGTAATTGCACAATTTGGTTGGCACTTGCATTATCGTTAGAATTGATGATAGCCTCTTGCCCAACTTAAGAATAATAGTAAAAGTTTCATGAGAAGGTCAGACAGGCAATTTTACTCAACATTTTCAGCAAAAATAATTGAACAGGTAACATCAGAGTTTATTTCTGCATCGATCTTCATCCTTGACAGCCCATTACTTGAGGCTATGCACAGTTACACTGGTTAATCTTAAAAAAAATGGGATCTCAAAGAGTGAATGGCACCACAAGTTCCTTGCCCATCTCAGTCAGTGGGAAAAACGAACAAGACAGTGGCACAGAAACAAACAAAAATGTATCGTTCAGAATCAAGGAAGATCACGAGAACCCCATATGGGTGAATGATCAAGAAGAAAATAAGATGAATGAAGGAGTTCATGAGAACCGGAAAAGTATACAATTCTATAAAATGTTCACGTTTGCAGATTTCACAGACTTCATCTTGATGTCAATTGGCACTGTTGCTGCTATTGGGAATGGACTATCGACGCCTCTAATGACAGTTCTGTTTGGAGACCTGATCGATTCATATGGGAAAACTGCAGGCAACAGCCATGTAGCTCCTGAGGTTTACAAGGTACATATGTGTACAAGGGCACACCCATGTAGAAGTTCTTTTCCATGTGTAGCTGGTATCATAATAGCCTCTGATCAGTTAATCTAGGAAGATGTGATATTTAATTCCTTGATGTGATCAAGTTTAAATCCCGGTTACTCAAATTTCTCTACCATTTATGTATACAGGTGGTTCGGAACTTTGCCTATTTAGGCTTAGCCTCGGGTGTGACATCATTCCTACGTAAGCAGATAGCCATCAGTGAATTAATTCATAACACCGAAACTTTCTTTTATCCATGGAGACGGTGTTGAGAATGACATGAAACGTTGTTGATGTGACAGAGGTATCATGCTGGACAATTACTGGGGAACGACAGGCTGCAAGAATAAGGAATCTGTACTTGGAAGCTCTATTAAGACAAGATATTGCATTCTTTGATATGGAAACAAATGTAGGAGAACTTGTTGGAAGAATGTCAGGGGACATGATTCTCGTTCAAGATGCAATGGGAGAAAAGGTAGAGACTGTTGTTCTTTTTGCACTTTAAATAAGAGTATCACATATTTAAACTCTCGAAACTGGTTGACATCTCATCCTCACATGACTAGAGAAATATATTTTATTACATTTAACCGTGGGCCAATACAAAGCATTACCATTAAAATACAAAATGAAGAAATTTCCCATGAGATATCTGGATCAACGGTTCCTTTTTTACTGGCAATTCACTGAAATATAGTAGTAAATCTTACATTTACAGGTTGGCAAGTTCATTCAGCTGGTATCTTCTTTTCTAGGAGGTTTTGCTGTATCATTTATCAGAGGGCGGTTTCTTACCTTAGTTATGATGTCCATCATTCCCCTTCTTGTTCTTTCATCTGGAACCATGTCGGTGATCATAGGAAGGATGTCCTGTAGAAGTCAGAGAGCATATTCAGAAGCAGCCGCAGTTGTAGAGCAGACTATAAGTGCAATAAGAACGGTATTTCACTTTTTTAGTATTTCAGAATTTGGAGCAATGATAAGAATGATGATATCTGTTGCATGTAAATTATATAATACATGTTCCAGTTTTTCAAATTGGCAAGCTTCATTTTGGTTTAGGTGGCATCTTTTACTGGAGAAAGAAAGGCTGCTTACAGATATTGCAAGCATCTCAAGAATGCTTACAAGGCTAGTGTTCAAGAGGGTTTAGCAGCAGGGATAGGTCTTGGTTCTACTTATTCTTTCATTTTCTTCGGCTATGCTATGGGTATCTGGTATGGGTCCAAGTTGATAGTGAACAACGGATACAGTGGTGGCCAGGTTATAAATGTGATCTTCGCACTTTTTGCAGGATCGTTGTAAGTTACACTTCCAACATTAAAATAATTATGAGTTACAGGGCTTATGGAAGAAAATGGTTGCTTTTGTTACAGTTGTTCAGATAAAATAATCATGCAAATAGGAATTGGCCGCTCCACAAAACTTATGCAGATAGTAATTAAGAATACCAGTGTTGTAACATAAATCACCAACTTATCATTTTGAACACCTAGATGTAAACAGATTTGGTAGATAATCATTCTCAATCTCCAAATATATCAAGGATTTCTTCTGGTTTACACCCATGACTTAAAAAATAAACTTTTTTGAAATATAGACATTCAACTGAAAGTTAATTGATAGCAAATGAAAATGTTCATCCATGCATGAGGAAAAGACATTCTTATTTTTTCTACAGAAAAATGTTCCAAAGTGGCTAAGCGCACCTTTGGGAACATTTCCTAGAGGCTCTTCGAATATTCAATTATTTTATTTTTCAAATTAAAATCTAATAATATAATTAGTTAGTCTATAGTATAATCTACTATTTATTAAAGTTCCAACTTAATGTAATTTATTTGCATTATTATTTTGATTTAAAAATAAATGAATAGCTGCAGCATCCAAGATGTTGGAAATAATGAAAGTTCACTGCACAAACTTCTGTAAAGCGAAGAGATCCATCATAGACATAATAAGCATTTCCTTTTCACATTAAATTTTCTTTCAATTTGTGGCCATTAAAGTTTCCTAGTCTATATAGTATGTTTTGCCTAATATCATCACCTTTACGTCTTTTGTATACCTTCTTTGTCATCATTTTATGTTATTCCTATTGCTGGTGAAGCTTTGTGTTCTAGGGACTTCCCTAACATAATAATAGCTATCCAACAATCAATATCTTAATCTCACTACATGGAATCGATAAAAATGAGTCATTTCTCTTTGTTTATTCCATATATCACTACATTTTCTGCTTTTTTTGAAAGGTACTACATTTTCTGTTAGATTGTGAAATTTCAGACCTTTTAAACTATTTCCAATGACATAATTTTCTATCTTCCTCTATCATTTTTATTTACACCCAGGTCCGTTCCTTAGATGGTCTTTGAGCATTTTTTTTGAACAGCAACAAAGGAAATATATTAAAACTGATAAAATCAAAGGGTTTACACAAACCGTAAGCAAACTGAAAATCAAAACCAAAACAGAGACCTAATAGGCTTCAAGGAGAAACCCACTAGACACCAAGACAACACAACTGATGACCATGAAAAAGGAAAAACCAAAAGCAAGGACTGATGACCAAAATTGACACCTAAATCAGTGCAACTCTATATTTCAAATCAATTTGTTTCTCTTTGATCTAACGATACTTAAAAAGCTTTTCAAGGAAATTTAAAGAATCAATCAGTGTTTAAATTTTATTCTTCCAAATTCTTATTTGGAAATCTGATGATGAGGTCGAATCCATTTTCAGTTCATTGGGGCAAGCTTCACCCTGCATAAGTGCATTTGGAGCAGGAAAAGCTGCAGCATCCAAGATGTTGGACACAATGAAAAGGAAGCCACTGATAGATGCACTCAATAATTCAGTAATAAGGAAGGACAACATTATTGGAAATATAGAATTCAAAGATGTTAATTTCAGCTATGCTGCAAGACCAGAGCAACTGATCTTCAATGGTTTCTCTTTAAAAATACCCAGTGGCAAGACCATAGCATTGGTGGGAAAGAGTGGTAGTGGAAAGTCAACAATTATCAGTCTCATAGAGAGATTCTATGATCCGCAAAACGGTGAAGTTCTTATAGATGGCATAAATCTGAAACATTTTCCAGTTAGATGGATTAGGGAAAAAATAGGTTTGGTCAGCCAGGAGCCTGCATTATTTGCTTTGAGTATACAAGAAAATATAGCTTATGGGAAAAATGATACTACTGTTGAAGAAATCAAAGCAGCGATAAAACTTGCAAATGCTTCAAAATTCATAGAGAAATTGCCGCAGGTGCATGTCTAACCCTTTCAAAATTTATATTAATCTACTTCATGCTTGCATAACTACCTGAACCATATGGCCTTACTGAGTATTCATTTATTGTCTAAAGTAGGCCAACCAAAAAAAGCTTTTCATATAATATTACACAGAAATATTCAGGAAGGAATCATGGATTTTATTCTATCAATTAAATACAGTTAAAGAAATTTACTGATGCTGTTTTACTTCCAGGGACTTGACACCATTGTTGGAGACCGTGGAACTCAGCTCTCAGGTGGACAGAAACAAAGAGTTGCCATTGCCAGGGCAATTCTTAAGGACCCACGAATTTTACTTCTTGATGAAGCTACAAGTGCTTTAGATGAAGAATCTGAAAGAATTCTACAAGGCACATTAGATGAGATCATGACCAACAAAACCACAATTATAGTTGCACATAGGTTGACAACAGTGAGAAATGTGGATACAATTACAGTGATTCAGCAGGGATCTATTGTGGAAAAAGGTAAACACTTCATCTTTCATAGGGCTCACTTCATAGCTTACATTGAAATTTTATCAAATTCTAAAGAATCGAGTTGATTATACTTGTGTGCATCAATAAAAATTTTGAGAAAGCTAAACCTATGTACAAGCACTCCTGGATCTCTTATAGTTTCTTGGCCAGGTTCCCATGTGGAGCTGACCAGTAATCAAGATGGAGCATACAGTCAACTTATACGCCTGCAAGGGACAAGTGGACCTGTAGAACAGAGAGCATCAGATACCAGGGGAGAAGTCTCAGTAGACGGTAAACAATTATCAAGACAGTATTCATGCTTTCAGCAGTCCATAACCCATGAATCATCTCCTGGTGGTGCTACCTATTCCTCATCCATGGTGTTACCTAGCAGATCAAATGAAGTAGAATGCCAAGAAAACAAACAAAGGGAAGCAAATACCAAGGAACAACCACGAGTTCAGTTCCATCGACTAGCTTCCCTTAACAAACCTGAGTTAAAAATTATTCTGCTAGGTGTAGTGGCTGCAGTATTTAACGGAGTAGTACTACCCATATTTGGAACATATCTATCTTATATAGTTCAAATGTTCTATGAACCACAATACGAACTTCTAAAAGATTCCACACATTGGGCACTGATGTACGTAATCCTCGGTTCAGTAACAATGGTAGCTATTCCAGCTAGGTCATATTTCTTTGCTATTGCTGGTGCCAAATTAATAGAGAGAATCAGGTCAATGTCCTTCAACAAGGTTATTAACATGGAGATTGCATGGTTTGATGATATTCAAAACTCTAGTGGATCAATTGGGACAAAACTTTCAGCAGATGCAGCAACTATTCGTTGTCTGGTTGGTGATGCACTGGCCCTTGTTGTTCAAAACATTGCAACACTTTTGGCTGGTTTGTTGGTTGCTTTTGGAGCATGCTGGCAGTTAGCTCTCATAATGCTGGCTTTGGTCCCCCTAATAGCCTTGAATGGGTGGATCCAACTGAAGTTCTTGAAGGGATCTGGTGCAGAGGCAAAGGTTCGTTAAAATGTTCACTTATAATATTTATATTGCATGAACAAAATGATATAGATAATAATATAGAATACAAAGAATAAGATGATAAGAACTACTAAAATGTACTTGAGCTAACCAACAGTAACCTACTGCCGACACCAGTTACTAAGATGTATTTGAGCTAGTTAGTACTAAATGTATAATATAAATGATTACCATGGTGTCCAGTATCATTTTGGTGTCATCTTCGGTTTGATGAAAAATTGAGATGTGTTGGACTTCAATGGGCATGTTTGTGGAAGTTCCTAGAACATATGGAAGTCCACAAAAAAGGCCAAAAGCTATGATTTTCAGTATGAAATATTAGGGTACGCCAAAGCAATCAATAATACACATTTAGAAATAATTAAATTTATTTTTTAGACATTTGAAACATGAAAACAAAACATACTTTGAAACCACTATGTCAGATTACAAGAATGTAGGCATCAGAAGACAACATACTGGGAATGTGGAAATTGGACAAGAAATTCCATTGGAGAATGTTGATGGATCAAGGCAGTCGGAGTGTATATATCTTGCGGCTGCTAAGGTAGTTAATCGATTAGAGAGACAGATAAGAACCATGGTAAAAGGGCTAATAGGGAGATTATGGTGGTGAAGACTGCTTAGAAGGTTGTTCTTCACATGATGCAAAGGATGGTCATGCAATAGTAAGAAAACAACAAACTTTATGTTAGATCCAGTAATACAAGATTATTTACATAATATATATTGTTTATATTAAATTTCATCAACATTTCAAAAATATTTAAAACCAGTAGTATAAAAATTAAATAGGTGTATAAATCAGATAGTGCATGCAACAGCGGCAGTGTGCAGCTACCTTCAAAAAATTAATGTTGGGCAAAAATTGGCATTTCACTGGCATGCCTCAATATGTGATTTTTTTTCCAATATTGGTTGGAGAAAGAGTTTTTTATTACCTATATTTAAGAATAAGGAAGATATATAGAATTGTAATAATTATCAAAATATTAAATTAATGAATCATATGATGAAATTACGCAAGAAGATAATTAAGCAAAAACTAAGACAATTCACAAAAATCACAGAAAATCAATTTGAATTTATATTGAGCAGGTCAAAAATGAAAGTTACTCATTTACTTAGATAACTAATAGAACATATTAGAGATAAAAAAGAATTTTCTTATGGTTTTCATTGATTTAGAGAAAACTTATGATAGAATACTTAAAAACCTATTGTGGTAGGTTTTAAAAAGAAAAGAAATACTCATTAAATATATTAATATTATAAAGGAAATATATGAATGAGCAATTACTGTTAAAACCAAAAGAGGAGAAACTAGAGAATTTCCAATAGACACAAGGTTATACTAAGGGTCCTCTTTAAAATCATATTTGTTTATCTTAGTTATGGAAGAAATAACTAAAAAATTTAAATAAATACATTAGTGTATGCTATTTGCTAACAATATAGTTTTAATCAATAAAAGTAAAATAAGAATTAGTTCTAAATTCGAATTATAAGAAGATACTTTAGAATCCAAAAGATTTAAATTGAGTGGGTCATAAATTAAATATATGGAATATTGGTTTAACAAAAATAAGAATAATGATGAGAATATATAATTGGATGGCAATGAAATTCATAAAAGTAATACTTTTAAATACATAGAATCTATAACAATGATAAAATTATAAAAAATGTTATTCATAAGATTAAAATAATATAGATTAAGTGGAGAAATGCCTTAGAGAATTAGATGATAGAACAACGCCCTTTAAAAAACTGCTATATTATAAACTGCTATTTCTTTAGGTATACTTTATAATCCAGAATAATAGACTAAAACATAACCATATACAAAAAGTTAGTATTACAAAGATACATATGCTTAGATGGATAAGGAAAAAATTGATTTTATTAGGAATAGAGAATTAATTAATGCAGAAGAAACTAAAAAAACTAGAAAAAGACTTAAAACTATTTAGAAATTGTAAGAAAAAATTTAAATTTATGTAATTTGACCATAGATAAAAATATATTGAAGAATGATTCATGTAGTTGATCCTACATAATGAGATTATGACTTGAATTATTGTTGTTGAATTAGCTTGCACAATATAACATATTGATTTTTCATTTACATGGGTATTGGATTGGTGAAAAAATATTCTACAAACATCATGTCAGTCAAAAAGAAAATTTGACACAAAATAGCAACATTTTGCCAACATTTGCTGATATTGGACACTTTAAATATATGGAAATTCAAGTCTTCAGTTGAAATAAAATATTAAACCACATTCAGAAGAGTACAAAAAATACTGAAATGTCAAGTCATCAGTTTGATGTAAGAGACCGTCAGGTCTAAAGAAATAGGAAAGTTATAATGGATAAAATTAGTTTACCTATTTCATTAACATGGGAAAATTCAGAAGAATTTGTGTTTTATGAGCTACAGAAGTAAAACTGTTCCTGCAGATGATGTATGAGGATGCAAGCCAGATAGCAAATGATGCAGTCAGAAATATAAGGACGGTTGCTTCATTTTCAGCCGAAGAAAAAGTGCTGGCATCATATAAGAAGAAATGTGAAGGTCCAATACGGGAAGCAATAAAGAAAGGCTTGATAAGTGGAGTTGGCTTCGGCTTCTCATTTCTCTTGGTCTTCTGTGCCTATGCCATTAGTTTCTATGCTGGAACCTGTTTAATTGAGGACAAGAAGACATCAGTTACACAAGTTTTTCGTGTATGTTACATGTTCTTATGTGCATACCTCAAATATAATTAATCCCACTCTAATCTGACTTGCTCTGTGATAATGTATGGTAATTCATTTAGAAATGAGAAATAAAAATAATTTCACAATATATTCATTGCTTCAGTGCTTCGCAGGTTTTCTTTGCACTTAATATGGTAGCTGTTGGAATATCCCAGTCAAGTTCCTTAGCACCCGATGCCACCAAGGTTAAATCTGCAGCAGCTTCAGTCTTTGCACTTCTCGATCAAACCTCAGCAATAGATCCCAGCCATGATTTTGGAATTACTTTACCAAAGATGAAGGGAAAAATTGAATTTGATCAAGTCAGCTTTGCGTATCCTAAACGACCACAAGTAAAGATATTTCAAGACCTCTGCTTGACTGTTCAGCCAGGGAAGGTAACAACTTTTCATGCTTTAACACAGATGGTATCCGAATTTCCAATTGGCATTAAAGTGATTTGATGCATATTTAATTTAGGAAGTACGACAATTGAAATACAATGATAACTTCAATGCATTTCCACTAGCCATCTGTTCTATTAAATGACAAGAATCTCTGTTAAATCAAAACTAATGCCCAACATAAAGAAGGCCTTTATATTATATTCTAGTTCTTTATATCCTAGGCCTTTATAGACAGATCCATTGGGAAGGTGACGACCACCACCTATTGCAATCAACACTGGAAGGGTTGGATGATGCTCATTGATAAGGATGAGGATCTTCCATTTAGGACCACAGTGTGCACCACAAAATCTAAAATTTGCTAGGTGTATTCATTTGGCAAAAAAGAAAACAAAGAATAACATTCGACAATCTCAGAATTGCATATACAGTTAGAAATGTCTCTTGTTAAAGGCATTTTGATTAAAATATCAATCGTTACAAAATTCCTTCTTTATCAAAATCTTATCATTACACTAATTATTATAGACTCTTGCGCTTATTGGAGAGAGTGGGAGTGGAAAATCAACAGCAATAGCACTACTCCAGAGATTTTACAACCCTGACTCAGGCCAAATACTACTGGATGGATTTGAAATAAAGAAATTTCAGCTGAGGTGGTTGAGACAGCAGATGGGCCTCGTCAACCAAGAACCAGTATTGTTTGGTGATACCATTCGAGCCAATATTGCCTATGGGAAGGAAGGGGATGCAACTGAAGCAGAGATCATGGCAGCGGCAAAGTTGGGAAATGCTCACACATTCATTTGTGGTTTACATCAGGTTTGTCTTGAAATTTATGTAAAGACCAGGTTAGACTTCAAGTTGAATTATTTGGATTTGACATCAATACTTTTTTTGAGTGGTAACTAAAACAGTGTAAATAAACAAAAAAAGTACAACTTTATCTAAAAGATAACAACATCCTAAAAGAACAACAAAAGCAAAACAAGCAAGAACAGAATGAAAAGACTCCAAAGGATTCCTTGTTCTCCAGACCTAACAAAGATGCCCCACATAGGCCGAACCACACAAAACTAAACATTAAAAGAAAAGCCACAACCAACTCCTAATGATATCATCTGCTCTCGTACCCCTTGAGTAGCCATCACCCGAGTCCACCACAAGCATGGTACTTGATATCAGTCTTGTACCATGTATCAGTCCTGAGGAAAAAAAAACTATATTATCAGTGGAAATCTTGGTGGAGGCAATGTAAAAGTACAGAAATCTCTAATTTCAGTAAAAAAAACCTTAAATTCTGACTAACATTTAGGAAAAGTTAAAGTCATGATACACAAAAAACTAATTAAATTTAATTTTACCATTTTATGATAATTAAAATATTGTAAATAATACATATTGGTATTCAAAACTCAAAATTTTTTATACTAAAAGTACACATCAATTAAATACAATTAATAGTTTGATCAATTTGAAAATTGGAACCAAAATAAAAGTGTATAACTAAAATAAACACTACTGCATAGAACATAACTTAGAAATCTATAAATCAAAGATAGAATCAGTAAGGAAAATCAAAGAGAATGAGAAGAAATCTACATATTATATCAAACTCTTGAAGGAATATATAAAAACCATTGGAATAAGATCAAGCTTGAACAAAAGAAATAACAAAAGCATACCAAGAAAACTTCACAAAATGAAGTGCTGGTATTGTTAGCTTTTAACCACTCAAAGAAGATCTAGAGGGAAAAAATTCCGTGGAGATCCAATTGAGAGGAGAAAGGAGGATAACTAAGATATTTCATTTATTTGCCACATTTACAATACAACCAACTTGTGATTGAATATTGAATGTATTATCAACATATGCTACAAAGTAATTATCTGTTATGAATAATAAAGAATAGCAAAGAAATCTTTTAGCAACAGCTCACACAATAACATTATCATAACTTTATCAACGAAGGCCTTTAGTATGGTAAGTTGAGATATAAGTTTTAAATATTTATTTTTTATTTTATTTTATTTTTATTTTTATTTTTTTTATAAGGTATTTTCCATGCATATGAGTAGCAATATCAATTGTATGTAGCATTTTAATTTAAAAAATGTCTGAAATTAGTTTTAACTGATTTTTTGTATATTAAATCTTACTTATCTTATCCAATAGTTTCATGTTGAACTTCAAGGGCTTTTGACCAAAATTCAAGGCACCCATAATTTTGCCTTCTCCTCACCAAAATTTGCACCTATACTTAATAAGTTTTTTTTTTCCTTGGAATTGATAATTGATAGAGGAATGATATTTTGTACCTTTTTGCTAAAGGGACAATCAATTAATACACATGTAAGGAAATAATGTACCATTGTACCTTATAATAAGTCTTTCACTAAGGTTAATGATGTGAAGAAAAGTAATTCATTTTCCATAGGAGAAAATGATAATGAAGTCACCACAAAAAAAAAACACTAGCATCCTGTTCTGAAGGTAACCATGCTTTTGATATTGTTCAGAATTTTTTTAAAAAATTGAAAAATAATTATTATTAATCAAACACTTGGTTTAATGTTTTTTGAATTTGGTAAATATTAATAGAGACCTCAGCTTAGTAGCCTAGATATGTCATTACAATCTGTGAAGCCATCATCTCCAAATACAAAAATCTCAGTCAACCAATTTTTTGGGTTTTTTATGGTCTTTAGGGATATGATACCTTGGTTGGAGAACAAGGAATCCTATTGTCTGGAGGCCAAAAGCAACGGATAGCAATAGCACGTGCAATAGTGAAAGAACCAAGAATTCTGTTGCTGGATGAGGCTACTAGTGCACTTGATAGTGAATCTGAAAGGGTGGTTCAGGATGCACTTGAAAAGGTGATGGTAAACAGGACCACCATAGTTGTCACTCACCGGTTGTCTACCATCAAAGGAGTAGATTCCATAGCAGTGATAAAAAATGGAATCATCATCGAGGAAGGGAAGCATGAGGAGTTAATGAAGTCCCAATATGGGACCTATGCTGCATTAGTATCACTGCAAACAAGGGCTTCTTCGTCACATTAAGGTGAAAATTGTATTTGGCTATCATGAAGGTTCAGTTTGTTTTTGCTACTAAATGTAGAGATCCGAACAGCTCTCAGCCCAGAAATCCTCTGTAGAATAAAATATATCAAGCAATGCTTAACGTAATCTTACCGTATATTCTACTATATGAATCCTAAAACAATTAAATTTTGCAGTGTGATCTGGCCAACTTGAATGCATACAAACTACCACAAACTGCAAAGACATAACACATAAGAAGTTTTTGGTTTTCCACTTAGATAAAAGTAGTAACAAAGAAAGGAGTCAAAAGGACAAAAGAAGACGTCCAAACATGAACCCTCAAGATCATGACAGGAAAGTGAGGAACATATTCTGGATATAGTAGGTAGCAAGGATACAAGGGGTGTATGGGTACCTGATGTTTCTAGAAGTGACACAACATCCAGTGTTCCATCTTTTCCACCCTACGGGCACTCACCAACCTCTTCCTTCCCTGTGGTTTTGCTTGTCTCTGTAATATTTGATTTGTGATCCCACCATCAACAAACCATAGTGTGACATTTTAAAATCTAATCAACTCGATCTTATTTTGGCAAGCATTCAATCACTATTTGAGGACGAGTTGATTATGTAATTTACCTTGTAAAATTTACAATAAAATTCACTTTCAAGAAAAATTGAAAAAAATAGATATTTATTCTAAATTAAGTTACTGTCAACTACTTCCATCCTTAGTAAAGTTTAGTTTAATATTTTTCACCTTCAAACATTATGGTCAACATCATTCTACTTTTTTATCTAAACTTCCCACTCTACCCTTATTTCTATAACCATGTCACCTATGTAGGCAATATAAATATGTATGCCAACTCACACATGTGACCAACATGGGTGCTTCGCTACAACGTCCACTACCATTGACTGTGGTGGGTATTCGTCATCTCCTTCACACCTCTCTCCTTTCCATTCCCCATATCTTTTATGACCTTTCTCTCCCTCTCTACCATTGTTTACTCCTCCTTGTCGATCAAAAGGTATACTAACTATCAAGATTGATGCTTCTACATTTGAGTTTTAGGTTTCTCTACAAGCATCTTCTATATCTGCTTTTTCTCATTGTGTGGAAATCCTAGAGTCAACGGCATTATAGTTGATGTCAACAATGAATTTATGGTGGTTGTGATATGTTGGAGTGAAAGCATGTGATATTGTATGATATATGCATTAAAAGTACAAATCAAAACACATATGTAATATGAATCTTTGTCTTTTGTGTCAGAAAATCTTCTGTACTTTTGTGTGTTATGAGTACTTGCGTGTAGTGATATACAAGATATGTCTTATTCACATCACAAGCTAAATATATGCAGTTCCATGACCTGACTCTTCATTTTCTTATACAAATGCATTATATTTGTGATATGAACGTTGTTATTCTATGATATGATATTTTATGATAAGTGAGACTACGTTATGCCTTTCTTATTGTAGTGTAGGTATGGATAAAGCCTATAAAGTTTCAGTTTACCATCACTATGGTACATCATGTGTGGACCAATGAATGTAACAAAGTAACATATATAAGTAGCTGCATTACCTTTTCTATGTTGATTCAATTATGGATATACAGCTAATGTTCCACTTGCCTCTTTAGGTATTGATCCATGCAGTGATGAACAATCACCAATTGTCCTCTCAAAGAGGATTCTCCAAATGTCCCTCCTCCTTAGGTCAATGGAATCAGTGCTTATGATTGAATCCCTGACATGGATAAATAATTTACAAAAGTTACACGGAAAAGATTAAGAAAAATTTACTAAGATTACTCGTATCAAAAAATTCGCTAAAGATCACAAATATCACGACTACCAATAAGACACACGTATCACAAATACTACTGTATCATATCGCAAATACTGAAGACATGTCATAACTACCAAATGGTCATAACACCAGTTAGATTCGTACCTCAATCCTTCGCGTTTATTATTCCATCATTTTAAAAAAAAAGACGAAGCAATCATAAATATCTCGCCAAAGATCATTTTTCTCAAAAAAAAAAAAACAAAACAAACAAGTGGATCATAATAACTGGAAACTCTCCATGAATAGAAATCAGGAAGGTCATTTTTTCAGAACAAGAAGATCTTACAGAATTTACCGGCATTGGTAGCCCAGAGTTCGCCGACCTCTCCATGGAAACCTTGCACAAGGTTTTCCGACGGTCCTCTGAGGCTCTGACCTTGGTCCCTCCGCAGGTGTCGACGCATGCTGGGGTTGCGGCCAAGTGGCGTTCGACGGGAAAGGAGTGAGGGAGAATATCAGAGCAGTGGACTGTGACGGTGATAATGGCACACATGTAAATATCTTTTAGTTTATTTGAAAATCAACTTTCGTATATAGGGCACTTCCGTCATTTCACTTCTGTAATTTAGAAAATTGGAGGGGACGGGGGGAGGTCATAAGATATAGGTTAATAAATTAAAAGTAAAATAAAACATATTAAATTAATATTATAAAAAAAATAAAATTATTATTTACGTTATAAAGTTAAATGACAAAACTGTATATTTCTAAATTATTTCGCGATGATCTAATCTCCTAATAATAAAATATTTTTGTAATCGAATAGAGAATTATGCATGAGTCTTTCCAAATTGATCATGCATGTAAATTTTTCATGATATATATATCATAGAAAATATTATTTTAACATATGTAGCACTTATACGAAAAAAGTTAATTTTAGTGTTTAAGTTCATGTTTAAAGGTGGGGCCATAATGTTTATTATGATAATGTGCGTAAAATATTAATGCAATATAACAAAAGAAATTTTCTAGAAATATATAAAGCTGCTCGGCCATTCTCAAATAAACGCGTCTTCGGACATCTGACCTGTGATACTCCTCCATTAATGCATATCCAAACAAAAAGAGCCCGAGATGCCACTACAATTTCACACATCCAGGAGGGATTTAAGTCGTCTAGAGAGTTCAAAATGAAAGATATGAAAAATTCAGACGGTAAATAAAAGTCACACCCACACCTCAAACCATCATCCTACGGCATGCATTTCACTGGTTGAGAGAATCGATTATGGAAATACTATTATTATCATGGTTCTTCGTTTTGTGGCTTTATTATTTCAGTTTCATCCTCCTTTGCCTTCCGCAGTGTGTGGGAGATGTCTCCCTCGTGATCACATTTGCCATTGCGTGCTTTGATGTTGGCTCATTGTCTGGTGTGTCCCATGAAAGCCTTGAGCACTTTGCATTTGCCATTTGAAGTCTTCTTGATACCTCAAGATGTCTTGCAGGAGATGGTCACGACTTCCTTCTCTTTCTCGAACATGTATGTCAACTATCAAGTACGATGGTCCTTCAAGTTCACTTTAAAATTACCTACTTTTGTGAAGACGCCTCTTTTAACCTCCAACTTATCCTCAAGATTCATTTATAATAGTTTTATTTAGAAAGAAAGAGAAACAACATTCTCTCTTTTTTTGAACTTTTTAAAGAGGAGAGGAATCACCAGATGCGCAATTTGACCCTTGCATCTTCTTAGGTCTTCTTCTTCTTTGCTGGAGTGTACCACAACTGCTTCGAGAACTGACAATGTTGCATTGCTCTTGATGACTTTGATTCTTGATATCTTATACGAGTAATTTGTTCTAATCTTTTCTCAAGAATTCATGCAAGCTGAAAGCATCCATATAATTGTTGATAACAATAACAATAACAATTTTTGTGTAGACTAAACTTCAAATCAAATATCATTACTACCTTAACCAACGAATGCAATGTACGATTACATAACGAATACAGCAAATACAGTACTGCATGCTGCATACACCCCATATGAAAAAAAAAGCCGAAAAAGAGGGCTGACCGCATAAGGACGGATTACGTCCCAATCCTGACACAGAAACAGAGGCCTACCCTCTCATGTCAAGGAGGCTCCACTCCGACGGGTCCGGTCGATTGTCAAAATGTCAGCTCCAATTTAACTGCCGCATCCAAAGTACATGGACATCAACAATGATGAGCGTATCCTTTCATCTGCTTTGACCGACAGTGCCCATGTTTCACTACACTGTACACTTCAGAGATGATGAGCAAAAACAATGGACTGGAACAATTGCATTGCAAGGATTCCTCTGTAATATTTCTTAGCAAGAGAGCAAATCACATGGCACGCACGGTCATCTCTCCACTCAACACCGGAAGCTCCACCCTTTGAGGTTAACAAGTCAAAAAAGGTTGGCTTTCACAAATGCCCAACTCCTTTGATAACTTGGAACACAACTGTGAAAGCACATGCATGGAAATCATAAGAATGCATGCTTTCGAGATCCAAGAAACATGTCTTATAAATCAGCAAAACGAGCTTTACCTCTCTATACCGTGAGGAATCACCGTGTGATTTACTCAGCTCGACCACGGACAAGTATGGACTTAGCTCAAATACCTGTAATAAGAAATCAAAGCTTGTTTGTTTAGGATAAACAAATACATTTCCCATTTGGAATTTTTCACTACGAAAAATGAATCATAAAAATTGACAACTATAATAATCAATGCCTTGATCACACTGTGGGGAAATATAAAGATTTCAGTAATACAAATAAATCCAGAATTTCCAGACTACAATCGAGATAACCAATTGTCCGGTCAGTTCAATGTTACGAACAAAAAAAGGTTTGCCAATAAGAAACAAACAACAAATTTCCAATATATTTACCTCAACAGAAACAGAAAAGGGACCACCAGGGTTCTCCAAACTTTTGCATGATTTCGTCAGTTTAAGCTGCAAAATGAATAACAATAATTAAAACACCCATCAACGTCTTAATGATAATTTTGATCAGCAGAACACGTGGTAACCAGAGGTTATGTCCCTACATATTAAAATGATAACGGTGACAGAAAAACAAAAAAACAAAAACAAAGCCCTGAGCTTTCTAGTCACCAGCATAACCATAAAAGGCCTATACATAAATCGTCATTTTATGCACTCTTTCTCTAAGTTAATGGTAATTTATGCAGCATATTACACTCCAACAGATGAGTGGTCACACAGAATGATGATAATCATAAAAGAACAGTACCCAATATAGTGGCACAATTATTTGACTGCATAATAAATTTCAGCATCAAACCTTTCCAAGCCTTTTTTGAACATGAAATCCTATCCCTGCTGCAATGTCCTCTATCTTTTCACATGAATCCTTTGAACAATGATTTGATGCAAACTGGACCTTTCTCTGAGAAGCATCCTACAATATATAAAGTTCCGTTAACAATCCAGGAATCTACTATTGTAGTAGACAATCATCAGATATCTTTTAAGCTTAAAAGGATGATTATGCATTATAAAGTCAGTTTTTTTTTTTCTAAAAATATGCAAACATTAGCTCAGAAATGTAAAGATATGGTCTGCAGAAGAGAAAACCAAGTTCAGATTTCAACACTTTCTAAGCAAATAACGAATAGAGGCACACGCCAAGCATTGCATAGCTCACCTCTTTCTCAAAGAACCCTGAAAGATCCAGAGATGATGACATCCCTATCAACTGAAAAGCATTGATGAGGCATGGAATGTCTCCTTGTCCTTCCTTACCAGATGGCTTTTACAAAAAAGTAAATAATAATAATAATAATAAAATAAAAAAACATCAGATCATAGCAAAAACCTACAAATTTTAACAGACACCAGACAAGCTGAATATTTATTTTACCTCATTAATAAGAAATATATCGTTGTCAATATGTATGCCTTTTTCATCATCAGGAATAGTGGGCACGTAACTTTGCATGAACCAATCATCTGATTTGATCCCTTCAATGTCTAATCTAGTTTTTGGATTTGGATCAAGAATCCTCTTTATCATGTTCTTAGCACCAGGGGAAAGCCGCTTAGGTATGTGGACATCTCCTTTGAATATCTGAATGAAGCATAGAATTATGCATAAATTTAATAATAATTTAGCATGAACTAGTACGAAAATAATTGACATAGAACTGGATCAAAATTCAAAACCATTAAAACCAAATTACAAATCTCTAGTTCATCTTAAAAAATGATGAATACATTTTCTTTTATATAATGTATACCCTGCATTTAAATCAGATAAGCCATGAAAAACTGTTTATTACTACATAAAGTTATAGTCTACTTTCATTCAAAAGAAAGTGGTAGTTCACTTCTATTACCTTTTGGTATAGGACTGCACGATTTCTGTCATCAAATGGGAGATAGCCTGTAAGAAGAACATATAAGATAACCCCACAAGACCAGATATCTGACAAAGCTCCATCATAACCTCTCCTTGTTAAAACCTAAACAGACATTACAGATGCTATCAATTAGATGCTGCACAATTAGGTCACATAATACTAAGAAAAGTTAAATGCTCCAAACCAATCACCTCAGGAGCAACATAGCTAGGGCTTCCACAGGTTGTGTGTAGTAATCCATCCTTCTGTAAGATCATTAGGATTTATTTTCAGTTGCAAAATAGGAAGGACCAATTACAATCCAGTCTGAAGCATTTATTATTAAGAAACCTTGTATTTAAAAACTTACACCAAGATGTTGTGGTAAAGCACTCAGACCAAAATCAGATATCTTTATGTTACCTTCTGAATCAACAAGAATATTTTCAAGCTACAGAAGTAGAGCATAAACGTCAGATATAACATCATACACACAATGTGGTGATCAAATAGATTAAGGATCTGAAATACTGTATGGTTTTCAAGTATGACGTGAATACTTATCTCTTATTTAATCATTAGGAGAACAAATTGATGCAAACACATCCTGTAAGACAAAGTGATTACAAATTTTTCCCTTCACATAGTATTGCACTAATATTCTATTATTTAAAAACAAAAGGGAGTATGATTCTCAAATGCATTCTGGCATCATTCAGTTTCTAGCATGGTCTCATTACAGTTTAGAGGAAGATATACTCAACTATTATAGGTCCAAAAATTCCAAAAGTCAGTGAGACAACTTGGTAATCATTCAACTCCTAGAAGATATGATATATGCTTGAAAACATTTCCATGGGCAGTTGTCAAAGAACAAATTATGAACAACACCAATCAAAGTCACATAAAATCAAACAGATTGAAAGAAAGTTAGTGAAAGATGAGAATCACCTTCAGATCCCTATGGTAGACTCCCTTGTCATGGAAATAGCTTACAGAATCAATTATTTGCTGAAATAACCTCCTGGCTTCTTCTTCTCGGAACCTCCCTTTTAGTGCCTGTATAACTTAGTTTTAGGGCAACAGAATTTAAGCACTAGATATTCTGTCTCCAGTTATAAGTGATATAGGTTGAAGACTTACGATCTTATCAAACAATTCACCTCCATTGACATACTCTAGTACCATATAAATCTTAGTCTTGCTTGCCAAGACCTGTAGAGCATATCATGTGATGGAAAAAAAACAATTTAAAAATTAAAGTCTAATAAACCGGTTGTCAGTTAGAACTCTAATGCGAATAAAACTGTATCGTAAGCACTGCAATAAATCAGAACCAAACTCTAGAACTTATACTGTTTGCTCTGTACTTTTTTTTTAATGGTGGTGAACTAGCCGTGAGTTGAACCTGTGTTGAGCAGAGAGAGGAAGCGGTGGATTTACCACCAGGATATGCGTTCTTGGGCTGTCAGCTCTGTACTTTGAGTCACACAAATTATAAAAATTGACAAAGATTCTTCCTGACAGCATATATGATAGCAATTCACGAATTATTTCATTTAGTGGAGGGGGAGATATGGATCATCCATCCATGCTCCAACATAAAGTATTTGTTTATTCCATGACAATACAATCTTTGTAAATAAACCAACTTGATGAAAATATCACGATTATTATAACTTCTCCATGGCAGAAACTACTAATATTTGATATGGTCCAGTGGTGTGCCACGAAAATGAGAGGCTGATGTTATGCCTACGATGATGGTGTTGATGGTGCGGGGGTATGAAGATGAATGGACCATAAATGGGTCCAAGTTGCTTTTGATCATAAATCCTTCCTCGTATATGTATTTCATAAAGATACGTTCCCGAATTTATAAGAAAATTATCATTAGATTACAAAGAGTGGTTTGATTAACTACAATACAAGAAACAGGTTGGTAGTTGCATAGAGCACTCAATTAAATGCGGGACACACGAGAAAGGAGGGTTGAAGCCTGAAGATGACCAAACAAACAGAAATCTTTCCCACACGGAAGGAGAACAAAAAGGGAAATTCCTTTTTTTCTATGTTATGATGACAATGGCCATTAGACGGAGGAAATAAGACACAATTGCCATACCAAAAAACGAGTCTGTTGGCAATTTGGAATAAATCCAGAAAGGTTGTAGTCGTTGCAAAACGCCTCCCAGGAAAAGGGTGGTGGTTTTTACTGCTGCTAAAAGATAGGACCCGAAGAAATAGAACTCACATTTTTCTTACAATGGCAATAGCTTTTATGCTTACCATCTGATAATGGTAACAGGGGAGTATCACTGTTTTTATCAACTGAGTTATTGCAAGTGGTTGATAAATAGAATTCATATTTCAATCTTAAAAATTAGAACTTTTAGGCAATAAAAAGTCCACCATAAAAAGAGATTGACGTAGAAAAAAGAGAAACAGTAGTTCCGATGTTTTGAAGAGCATGAGAACGAAGAAGCGGGGGAGAGACATTAACTGCAGATGGAGAAAAGCAAGTGAATCAACCTCGTATAGACGAACGATGTTTGGATGCCTCAACAGCTTCAATGTACCAATCTCTCTCTTTATCTGAAACAAGAATGAAATATCAACAAAGTTGGACTAAAACTGTTACGAACAAATCTGAGCTCCACCTGATCGTCGATCTTGACACCGTGAATGCGGTTCTTGTCGAGGATCTTGATGGCGAACTGCTCTCCGGTGACGACGTTCCTGGCGAGCTTCACCTTGCCGAATCTTCCCTCCCCGAGCGTCCTCCCGACCTCGTACTTGCCAAGACTTATGCCTTTACCCTCCCCAGCCCTCTCCTCCTCCGCTCCTCTGATTCCCATCCCCATTCGACTAAAAATCTCGGAGATCAGAGAAACCAGACCACCAACGCCGACAACGGTAACAGCTGGAAAATATCGGATCTCTCTATTTATAATGTCTGGGTTGGACTCGGGGAACCGTCGCTGGTTTGGAGCTATCGCTGTCGTCCACCACATCGCCCGCTCTCCATCTCCGCCTACTCCACAGGCCGTGGCTCCCACCTGTCTCTGAAACCGGCCACGGCCGGCGGGTGACTTGTTCAGCCGTATCGATCAGTTTCCTTCCCTGTGCCGTTGTGCGTTTCTTCCGTGTCGCGGTAGCGGGTTTTCCCAACGCATTACCTTAATGACACGTGGCACCGAAGGTGACGTAACGGTGGGACCCTGTCAATGGGGAATTCAGATTTCTGGACAAAGATAGATTTCAATAAGCATACTTTAAATTTTCTTTTTTAGAATTGTAATAATTTTTACATTTAATAAATTTTAAATTATAGTAAAAGTTACAATTATTATTTGACATAGGATGAGATGATTTATTCATACGTCTCATATGTTATCTCTTTTCTACCATTTCGCAGACACCCGAGTCTAATTTTGAAGACTTGCTGATCTATTTCCTAGATCAATGAACCATTACAGACCATTGTAATTTATTATTATATTGGGATGTATTGAAATGAGAAAAAAATAATTCTACCATTTGGTTTGGTTTGCATAATTAATTAAAGCTTGCATTTAGCAATCTTACCATTGAGAGTATTAGTGACGTGAATCTTGTTAAAATTTCACTCGTAAATGAAATTGGTAATGCTCTTTTCTTCCTGCTTTTTAATCTCTATTACGTAGAGTGCCTGTGCTCGTTGTTTGAATTATATGGTCATAGCAAAGATATCTTACCAGATGAGCCTTGATCTCGTACGTTTGACCCTCCTCGAGGGTGGATTTTTCCAACCCTTTTTGATTTATTAATCTCGTAATTCTCATAGACGTTGGTGCTAAAAAGGAATCTTAACGTAAAAAATATATTATTTTCGGTAAACTTTCTTATCGTTCTTAGGTGGCCGGGGCGTGACACTGTGATCGATGTTAACTCGAGGGACAGAATAAGAAGGGCAGCCGCCGACCATGGTCACGACTATTATTTACGAGACACGAATTATTATTATTATTATTATGTAATTATTAATGGAGCCGATGTCAATTGATCATGCGTGTGGCATTCTTTTATATATTCAGGGAAAGAGCCGGGTATTTTAATAATCAGACGTGCTTACTTGCGTAAGTAGCTCGTTAGCTTCCATTGCGATTCACGTTAATCCATCGCTTTTAGACAAGCTTCGATGCCTTAGATAAGAATTCGTTCCAATGCTTTTGTTCGGTGATTAAGAAACCACGTGCCTTAAATTTTATTTTACATTTCCGAGTCGGCCTTAAATTCCTGCGGGGTGATATGCGTTCACGTCTGGGAAATCATTTTTATCGGCGTCTATAAATATGAATATGTTGTTCAGAACACGACAAGAATTTAATTATGTCTCACCGTTTAAAATAACATTTGAAGATTAATCTCCCCCCCCTTCATTTAATTATATTTGCAAAACCCGACGAATGGGACGTCAACGAGAACGAACGATGACGGTGGCGTATCGGTAGCGAGTAGGCGACCCGACCGCCTTGGAGAAATAAACCAGCAAGCATTTTCCGATGGACCATTGTTATTATAAGACAACACCATTTAAATATCATATTTTTCACGAAGGCACTGAATTACACGTCTATCTTATTTCTAACGGCCACGCACGGCTCGGTCTGAGCTGGCTCGACCGGTCTAAGGAACGGTAGTCCTCGGGTTCATCCATGTATTATGGCTGGCCGAGAGCATTTGAACCACCGCCGCCGCCGCCGCAATAGCAATGGCATTTTAATACTCCGTCGCGGTGCTTGCATTCTCCTCCGTGGTTGCAGCCATGGGAAGCACACAACTTGGCGCATCTTCCTTTGTCGCGACCAATCCCCGAACATGGCGGGTGAGTGGTGTACTCGCGACAACATGGATTTGCGTCAGCCACGTAACCTGTACAGGTAAAATAAATTTAATTAATGAATAAGCTAGCAAATATTATCAATCGGTCAATTGCCAAAGCATGCAAGATCAAAAATTTATAACAAGTCATATATATATATATATATATATACTTGTGTGCAGAAAAACCAGAAAGCAACACATCATCATCACAAAGATGAAGCGAGACTGTGACATCTTTAGGGAGAGAAACAATAATTAATCAATGGCCTTTGAGAAGGTTGTGCCTCGTTCCCAATTACACAAGGGAATATATATAGGCTACCTAGTGTTTATGCACTTTAATGAAGAAAATTTTGTCTCTTAAATGCATATACCGTCATGTCAGATTTATTTGTTTAATTTTCTTTGATGTTATTTAAGGTGGCCTTCATTGTTTGCTTTATAAAAGGAAAATAATTTAAACGCAAGCATTAATTGAAAATGTTCTCAATATTATTTTCCATCTATACGTGATTGTTATTTGAAAGGTTGCACAATTGACTGAAACGTATTATATTAAAATAGGATAGTAACTTATTATTCTTAAAGAGGACGTTACCCGAGTGATATTTATGGTGAAATTTATGTGACGATTAAAATAATAAATAACTAAAATTAGAATATGTTACTCATTCTTTATGTCTATTGAATATTTTAACACCATTCTAATCCTTCGCCATTTGTGACTCATCATCCATTGTCATCGACACCTGTGAATAACATCCAGACCGAGAATGGTAATCGCAAGATTCTATTACAATATATATATATATATGAATCATGATCTAATAATATCAAGAAATATATGCTTGATAAATGATTTAATAATATTATTTAATTAATTCACATCAAATAATTTGCAATCTCGTTATGAGGCTCAGGCCCTCTGAGTTGGGCCCTTGTCGATGGCCCAAGCCCAGGTTTTATAATTTTCGATATTTTTTATCTAAGTTGCAACTATACAATTGCAAATTACCATGCTAACACTAATATCGAACATGTGAACAAATAAGTAGATAAATAAATATTTATTTTATTTAAATAATTTTACCGTACATCTTATCCGTTGAATTAATAATAATAATAATAACAACAACAACAACAATAATAATAATAATAGAAGAACATCTAAAACTAATATTTAAATGTTTTATATCAGCACATTACCTCACGACCTCCTGTCTAGAGGTATAAGTAGAGTGGATTTCATCTATCAATCGTAATCTTGCTTAACTCAACATGTCATAAACAAGTTAAGGTGATGATTTTTATTCTCCTTCAATAATTATTGTAAGATCAAATGACTATACAAGAAATGAGTGAATTGTGTTTTTCAACATTTTTAATCATAATTAAAATTTCAAAATTAAAAATAAATCGAAACATTGTTTTATTCAAATCATTTTATTCAAGGTTTCAATTACAATATACAATTCAATTATCCTAAGAAATTATAGATACAATTATATAACGATACCATATTTCATCTAATCAATTTTATAATTACAAACAGAGAAAATTAATTTACGAAATTTAAAACATTTCTCCCTATTTGAGATTTTTTTTTTCTTCTTCTGCAATTCTTCAACGACAAATATCTGACTTTCTCTACTTCACTAAATTTGATTTCTTCTGATTCTTCAAATCTTTAATGATATATATTTGACTTTATATTCTTTACTGAATTTTCTTCTATCTAAAAGTTTTTCCTTAAAGAGGTGTTTTGATCCTTGAAAATATATTTCATTTAATGTGTAGGGATAATTGATTAACGAAAATTCTGTCTTTTATATTGTATATTCATTTAATGTATATCCACCACGTTTAACAACAATCAATTTTCCACTATTCACATCTTCTTTTTTTCCTTAATCGAAATACACATGTTTTAACCTACATTTTCCTTTGAATTTTCCTTTAATCATCAATCTTGAATCTCTAAAAAATTTCATTCAAAATAAACTTTCTCATCCAAATTTTTTTCATCAAATGTAATAACAAGTCATTGTGTTAATGTTAACTAAACGAGTAAAACAAGTAGATTTATAATTTAATGTATTTAATTTAACAAATTCATCATGTACTAAATCACGTGATAAATACTATAGTTAACTCAATGAACTAAGTTTGTAGTGTTATGCTAACTCAACGAACTAACTTAATTTGTATTTGAAAAAGTTAAATGCTAACTCACCAAAAAGAGTTTGAGTTTCAGATAGTTGTAGTTGTAAGTCTTCGAAAAACATGATAACTCATCGATTTAGTAATAAATAAATATTTTTACAATAAGTTATTTAACACATGCAATAATAATAACTTTAAATTTATAACGTTAACCTAACGTGTTGTCTTAATGTTCAATAAAGTAACTCAACATGTGCAATTATTTTAACTTAACAAGTTAAACATATGTAACTCACGTGATATAATATAATATTCGTAAACTTTAATTTTATTACGTGCATAATACTAACTTAATGAGTTCATCTCTTCATTTTAACATTTTGTTCACTAACTTAACGAGTTATCACGTGACTTATTTTAACATTTAAGCTTATAACTCAACTGAGTTCTCATGTAACCTTTGTACAAATAACACACTAACTCAATAAGTTGTCTAAATGTACATTATGCATGATATAGAAAATGTAACTTTAAAATATATCATGATTTACAGTAAAAATACACATTAACTTAACGTTTAATTAAATGAAAAATTAGTATAACTTAATGACTAATTATTTAACATATTATAATTTTAGATCCATTACATACAATTATTTATATCATTAAACTTTTTTCTGTATTAATTGATGTTTTTAATTTACTTTTATAAACAATAGTAATTAAGTAAATATAATTATATTCGTTTAACATACATCATCAAAATAAAATATTAAATAGTTATCCATTAAATTTTTTTTACCTGCTAAACCATTTTAAATTCGTAGTAACGACATAAGATATAAATTATACACACCGATCACCTACTAGCTAGTTTTTATCTTGATCACAATTCATAATTTTATATTACATATATAGATTAAAAAATCTTTAATTCTATAACCTAACCTTAAATTTATATAGATATCATATATTATTTTAAATAAAAATTTAGAAAATAAAAGGTGCCTCTATGTAACATTACGTAGAAGCAAGTACATGCATTTTTTTTGGATAAAGTCATTTGATTATTAATAGTGGAATCTACAGATATAGATATATATATATATATAGATAGATAGATATTAGTATCTAAAGTTAAAGTCAACTGTCAAAAAAATTGATTTAAAAAAAGTGGACGGTTAACTTGGGACCTCTAATTTTATTTTAGTTTTCCAAAATTACAACCATTTATCTGTGCAAAAAAAATTATAACCATTTATATGTTTAAGTTTTATTAATATTTATCCAGTGGAAGGGCCAGGACGAGATCCGAGGAGAAGAGCAGCGGCAGCCCCCGTTCGTCTTCTTCTTCGTACGTAATTGGTTTGCCGGCGGTGAAAGGAAATGAAGCTTGGGGAGGGTGTCTCGGTGATGACGGCTATCAGAGGCTCCGCCGCCGTCGCCACCCTTCCGGCTCTTATGCTCCGTCGCCATGCCAAAGCAAACACCACCGCTACCACATTCGCCCTCTCGCAATCGTCCACTTCCACCTCTATTTCACTCGGTACGTATTCCTTTCTTTCTGTCCATCTTCTTCTTCTTCTTATTTTCTTACACTAAGTTGCCCTTTGCTTACTGTAATGAAAAACTAGAATACGTAATGCGTTGGTTTGTTCTGATTTCTCCTACTTGATTCGGTTTTGTCCTATATTCTTGGAACCGTAACTACGAACATCTTTCACGGTAATCTTCCATTGATTATTGTCTAATGCAGACCATATATCGTTCATTAAGGACGTCGCTGCAGCTAAACCTCCTCAAAACTTGCCTTCCATGCTGGACATGCTCCTTGTACGAGGTACTATTTTGAATCAATCATGCTTATTCCATGTAGATTGTGACAATGAGGAGGACGTTCCAGGATTATAGGGTGAAGACGACGTGATGGAGACAATTGGTGGAACAGAGATTGAATCTAGCACATCCAAAGGACCGGGGTGTGGCATAATTTTTTTTATGGAGGGGTGGGGCGGGGAGTGCGGGGCTACAAGGTTGGAAGTAGTTGAAATATACTTATTGATGTGCCAGGGCACCCAGGCGGTAAGCTTGGGTGCCTAGGTAGCACCTAGGCGTCAATAAAGTACAGGGAATTCGAAGTATATCGTTTTTTCATTCAAAAATCATCATCTATCTTTAGTTTCATTTTCTTTCATTAAAAATGTCATTTTCATCCTTAATGCACTTTACTTGCCTCAATTCAAAAATTATATTTTCCCTTTATTTTTATCCAATTTTTTGTAAAAATAATTTTAAGTTGTATAACTAGATCCATTCATTATTTTCTTGATATCTCTCTTTTGTTAGTTAGCTATTTTTCAAGATTCTTATCATTCCTACGATTTTGATAAGTTTTTAACTTCTTGTTTCTTTTATTAATTTTCAACACTTTCATTCCACTACTAATTTTCGTTACTTACTGGAACCATTCATTTTGAATTCACCTATGATTTCTTTATCTACCATTTTTGTAGAATTCCTAACTCAAAACCAATTGGTAGTGAGCAGAAAAGTTCATTATATATTAAGTCTAATCCTGTTCCTATTCTCGTCTAACATGACTTTTCTAACAGTCCCATTCATTTATGGTTTATTTATATATCTACAAGTGTTCACAGATGGATGCATATGAACTGACACTAATACCATATTGAAATTCTAACGTAAAACTAATTGATAGTGAGTAAAATAGTTCATCATGTATTAAACCCAATCTTGTCTCTGTTCCAGTCGGTATAAGACTTTTTTAACTCTTAAGTGGCTATCATATTATTCTTAATGGGAAATTTAGTAATTGGTAGGAATACGTGAAGGGAAAAAATTCATGTTGCCCACTCCACATGATCAGATTGAGGCATTATTTTTATGCATAGCTTGAACATCCTGTCATCATACTTCATCATAAAAGTAAGAGAAAAGTCCCTGTAGAATATCTTCCACCATAATGTTTGTTTTTAGGCAAAATTTCTGGTTATCTGCCATTATTATCGTACCTAAAACATACCATATGCAATACATTTTTGAAATTTCGTTTATTTTAGTGTGTGAAGTTATGTTGATTCTTACTTTAGAAAATATTAGAATGCCTTACTTTTGTGCAGGTGACAATATTATATCCCCTGGATCTAGGAACGGTCTGATACCCCTAGTTATTCCTCTGACCGAAAGTCCATCAGGTTTACATAATAACTTTTATTTCAAAAAATGTTCCGTTTTTTGCAAAACAACATGCTTGATGTTCTCTTCTAACCTCTTGAATTATTTTCCTTATTCATCACCTGGTAATAGGCATTTTGACAGCCTTACTTAGATGGCCAACTGCTCCTCCTGGGTAGTTCTCTAATGATGAACTATTATTTTTGCCATCCATATTTTTGTAAGATACTTGGTCCTACAGTCCGTTTCCTCATGATTTAGGATGGAGATGCCCGTTGTGGAAGTCCATAGGCATGGAGTATGGCTTCTGGCAAAGAATGTAAGATAGGCTATTTTTTTCCTGAAAAGATTTTGTGCTTGTTTAAAATTAGGCATACTATATCTTCTAGTTGACTGACATGCTGCTAATTATGCTTCTAAAGGTGTTTTTTGAAAATGAAAATGGGTGGATTCTCTGAAGATATTAAGAAACATCCAGAGATAAAAGCCTTGCCCAAAGATAAGGATACAAGAAAAATGCTTAATTGAATATCAGAGTTTTTACCCACAACAAGAATAATAAAGTCCTGATCCTAATTAATAGATCCCCTGCACAATCCCTAGCTCCTTTGAAGATGGTCTGGTTCCAGTGCAGCCATACCAACCATCGAATGGCATGACATCGCAGTAGCACTTGTTCTTACCATTGGACAATTTTCCTTCACTACAGGAAGGATGGCAGACTTGAATTCCTCAAGGTCTCAAAGTGTAGTCTTCCTTTCATGAGTTCCGGTAACATGTGAGTTAGCAGGTTGGTGAACGAGCACATAAAAGTAGAAGAGACACATCTTCCTCCCCATCCCTTTAAAGGATGCATTTTAAATTAGCATTGTGCCTTCACTTGCTATGATACTTCTGGATCAGAATTCTTTTGTGACAAGGAAGTCCAGAGAAAGCTCTAATCTTTAATGGAGAGTGTTTCCAAACTAGATGATAATCCACCCACCTATCTGTAGAGTTGGGCATCACTGGAGCAGCAGCTGGGTGTTGTAAAGTGTCTGAGCTGCTATATGGCCATTTGGTCAGTCCGGACCCTGACCAAGAGCCCACGCCATCCAAAGCATGAATTCAGCATTGCTAAACACTTTTTCATCCTGACGAAGATGTCTCAAAGGAAAATTCCAGGACCGGCCACATCAACCCAAATGTCCATTGCCCAAGCTATCAGAACTTGAGAAATAAAGAATTGAATGAAATTTCCTAGATAGAGCCTCTTTTAAAAGCCACCTATCAGACCAGAATAGTATGTTATGACCATTTAGCATATCAAAACAAAAATGGTCATTGAAAATTTCTTTCAACAAAGTGATGCCTCTCCAGAAATGAGACTTGTTGCTTCAGCTGCTATTGCTATGCCATTGCATACCCAATCTGCCGTATTTATGTGGTAACATAGAAGTCCAAAACGTATACATTTTAAGATGCCAAAGCAGTGAGGCTAGATGTCTTGGATGCCTTAACACCTAAGTGGTTTGTGATTGTGTGTATGTCTATATATGTATATATATATATATATAGTCATAATTCACAAAGACAATTAAATGAATAACTAAGGAAAAAAGAATTTATCAGTTTCAAAAATAAAAATTATCCAAAATTTCAACAAGTGATAATAACATCAATCCAATAAAAGTGACAATTAATTCATAACAACTATCCGATAAGTAACTAAGCAAATGTTTGATGACAAAAAAAATAACTTTTATTCATTCATCGTCATCCTCAAATTGCCCTTTAAATTTGAGATTTTCATCTCCATTTTCAAATGATTTTTCACCACCATCTTCCTTATCTTGGATTTCTTCCTCTACATTGATGGCCACATAATTGTGTATGCTTATGACTATGTGTACGCCTATGTGTGCTTATGTGTGCCATGTGCATGTGTTATGTGAGTTGGAAAATAAATCTAAAAAAAATATTTGTTCATAAAATATCCTAATTCCTACCCAAGTCTGAATATTAATCAGTATAATGTGTAATAGATTATCTTTAAATAGTGGTTGTTTTATTTCACGTGCATGTAACATATGTTGAAAATCTAATCATTTAAAGTATATCATACAATATTCACGTTCAATTATATTTAGATTATTTGATATATTTTAGGATTTGTACAGAGTAGCAGATCTACTTTGTATCTACTCTGTTTAGACCCCACTCATTTTAGGACATTGGTGTGAAATACTGAAATGGTTGTAGAACACTTGTATTTTGGGTACCAAATCCATTTGAACTATGAGTTGAAATAGTACGAGAGATGCCATTAATAGTTGGTCTAATCTAATTGGAACTTGGAAGTTTATGATTTTCACTCTAAAATAAATTTTACCGTGACTGTTACACAATCTATATGGGAGGGTTTTGTCCAAACAACAAACATTTGGTTTGTGGATGTGCCTCCTTTTTTTTTGAAACTCATCTCCCTACTCCTTAGTACAGCTGGGCTTCAGATCTTATCACACACTTCGTTGAAGTTTTGCTCTAGTATTGGAGCATGCCTGCTGCTGTTATTGACTTGTCAATCCCTGCTGATAAGAGATCTTGTGCTATCATGATTGGCAGTTCCATTGTACTATCGTTAGTTCTTCAAGTGGCTAGGGATCTTTAACAAAATTCCATTACATGGAAAGTACAAAGTTGGTGGGTGGCTACATTAAAATCATTCAACTTCATCATGTGCCAGTCAATTTCTGTGGACTTGCGTGTTTTTTTCTGAACTTCCAACAATATTTCTCTATGGTAGCTCCTGACACACTTTCTTTTTCATTGGACGGAAGTCCAATGCAAAATTAAAGAATTCCGTAGCTAAATCTAGTTAGGCCGCCGACAATACTAGGTTACATGCTTCAATCCTCCACTTTAACTCATGTTGAAGATAATTGAAAAAATTTCGAGGAATGGGGAGAGTCATGTATTGTTTTGAGTTACCACTATTGGATGGCATTATTAGGAATGTACAAGTATGTATTGATTTTGTAATAAAAATAGAATTATCACCGCAAGAAGATATTATCAGCTAATGGAAACTTATAGAAAATGATTCTGGATTTTTAGAGAGACATTTTAATATTAAAAAAGAAAATTATGATAAAATAAAATCTAGGTTTTCCAAACATTTGTGTAAATGTAATACATTCTCTTTCTTTTATCAGACTTAAAAATTGAGTTTAGTGATTTTGTATTTTAACAAGCATGGTCTATCAAGAAATAGGGATGCAGAACTCAAATCGAAACAATGATGTCCTAATTCAAGGATCATACATTGGTCTTGATGCCTCTTCTCTATGGATAAACTAAAAAAGAGTCATTTTTAACCTATCAAAATTTATTGATTACAAGTAGTCAATGAAATATATAACTAGTTTAGACATTCATGTAGATAAAATTCTTGCACAAAAACTCAGATTATACACATGGATGGCCCCGACTTTTTTCTAAGCATATTATTATTATATTTCTATTGATATTTCGTCAAATATTCAATATAATTTCTATTTTGTTGGACAAAAGTTTGCACGAAATTGTCTTTTTAAACTACGGCTGTTATTAAGCAGACCTCTCTGAATAGATTTACATGATAATAGCAAAACCTGTGCTTCTGCAGCACCGGGTGTCCTGAAGTGGATGTTCTTTCTCATAAAGATTGTCAACAATGCCATATTTTGCAGGTTGATGATTACATACACAGAATCCTTGTCGAGGAAGATTCCAGTGGATCCTTGAAGAGCAATGAAAAGTTACTTGATGCTTCATCAGATGCTGGCAGAGAGCTTTACAAACTTGGTGACTTCACAGAGTCAAAGATTAGAGATCTTGATACATATCTTTTGAAGAAGGTATCTAAGGACAAATATCAATCTTCTACCACATTTAGGGATTTACCATCTATGATTTTCAACAAATACCATTTTCTACCGTTCAGGTTGGCCTATTTCCTGATGTCATAGAGCGCAAAGCAACACAATATTTGGAGAAAGGGGACCATGTCAGTTTGTATAATCTTATCAATAGTCTGGTCCCCAATATTAACGTATAGGGTTCCTCATGGTTATTGGATATTTAGTAGGTTTCGGCACTTGTGACTGGAGAGTTCTATACAAAAAATCATTTTCCAGGATTTGGGCGGCCTTTCGTATTCAACGCAGAAGTTTTGCTAAAGTTCGTGAATGTTCTACTTTCCTATATTCAAGAAATTAATTGTTTATGCTCCATTGTACTTGTAAGTTGAGATCAAATGATCCTGTTGATTTGTTATATTTTTAAAATACGTATTGATCATGTCAGAGTTGGGCGTAAGTTAGAAGCAAAAGATGCTGCTAGGGGGGCTTTGAAATCACCTTGGTGGACACTGGGTTGCAGTTATCAGGTACTAGGCTCTTATTGTTAGTCTTATGAAGTTCGCGTTATTTCAATGTGAAGAGGCTTTTTTCTGAAACCTAGTACAAAGAATTGTTACTGAATTTCAGACATTTTGTTTGAATAAAAAGCAATATTTTTGTGTGTTTTGCAACAGGAAGTTGCTGCCATTGCAGAATGGGATGATGAGCAAATAGAATATATAAAGGATAAACTTACCGAAGAGGGAAAGCAAGAAGATTTAAAGAAGGGAAAGGCTCCTGCACAAGTATCTGTTTATTTCTTCATTTCTCTCATCCGAAAACAAAATAATAATTTATCATGAGGGCAAATTTTCTGTAGGCACCTTTAATAAAACGTCTTATAAATATATGGGAGGTTAGAAATAACGTATGCTTAAGCATTGATCATCAATCTAAAGGTAATAAAATCGGTCAATTTTTGTTAAGTTTCAACTATTGATTTTTAAATTTAAAAATATGAACAAATAGGTTCCAAAATAGGTTTAACTTTTAGTACTTAAGATATTATAATATAAATTAATCATTTATATAATTATGTTTTTTTTTTTTTTTTAAAAAAATCAAATATATTAAGTCCCTTCAGAAAAAAATCCCATATTCATTTTCCCCATTTATCATTGTTGTGACGTCAGTTCTTAATATGTGTTTGTCATGCGGATATTCTTGCAAATAGGTGGCCCTCGATGAGGCTGCGTTTCTGCTGGATTTGGCATCCATCGAAGGAAACTGGAATGACGTTGGGTTGCGAATTTCACAATGCTACATGGAGGCTGGACTTAGTGATATTGCAAACTTCGTACTTTACAGAGATTAAGTATTGATATTAAATTTATCGGAACTTGTAACCATGAAATATATTGTAAATATAAGCCTAAGACATGGCAAGGAATGGAAGACACCTTCATTTTGTTTCAAGTCTCTGTTCGTGGTTGTCAGGAAACTGGAAGACGCCATTATGTCCAGGAGTTTGATTATCACAGTACATTAGGAGCATTCATGCTTTTCACACTACGCCCGACGAACAGGAGGAATCTATAGGAATTGAAATCAGTGCAGTGCTGACATTAATGCTGATCGCCACAAAGGGATTCGAATCTCCTCAAGGCAAGCAGTCGACAGTCAAGGCCATGTGCATCACGAGAGGAGGAGGAGATGTCAAAGCCCATGTGCCCCCTGAGACGCCTGCCTCTTTTGCTTCGTCCTCTTTGATCATGGGACGCCGGGGGCATGCCTCGGTGTTTTTGGTGGTGGTTTCCCAGCAAGCAACTTTCACTTTTTCACTTCTTCCCATGTCCATTTCGTCCCCCTGTAAATAGAAAGCAGTAACGCCATTAGAGGAAGTGTCTAAGTCATCCTGACTTTTGGGCCTTTTTGTAGTCGTGGCGGTGCAGGTGCCGCCTGTCCGCCTCGCGATCACCCGAACGATTCTGTGAGATGGTATCCGATGTCTCCCTACCGTAAACATATAAGAGCAAGATGTGGGATTAGGAAAAATCATTACCAATTTTGAAAAATGTCGGAAATTACATTACACGTATAAAATAATGATATTATTATGTAACGTGATAAGAATACACGGCATAAACATCATCGATCTTACACGACCAGTTTGGGTCGTTTGGACTTTTGATTCGCAAGAAAATAAACAAACATACAGGGCGAGGTGGGGTCTGGTGCTTGTTATTGGGTATTTACTAGTCAAAAGGTCCGAAAAGGACATCTGCGTCAAGCCCAATACAAGTATTCCATTCAAACAAATTAGAATCAGTGACAAAGGCAACGTTGGCTTTAAGGTGCTAATTAATCGGTCAATTTTTCTTTTTCTTTTTATGCCTTCACATCCTTGTTCTTTAAGCTTAACGATTTAAAAGACAGATAAGAAGATCATATCAGAGAACGAGGCCTCCCCGTCCCGTGTGGCTCCTTCGCTGCAGGTCCGTCGTCTACGTACGACGCTCCATGTTTGTTGTTTTCGCCCACCGATGCAGGTTAATCAGTGAAACACATTTTTTTGGAAATCAACAAAATACAGATCATTAAGAAAAACACTTCTCCCGAATACGTCAAATCATTGATGAATGAATTAAAAAAACAACCTCCGAGTGGTAAAAAAGTAACTAAGCGAAAACGGACGTAATCCAGCCAGAGAGCCAGAGAGCCAGAGAGCCAGACAATAATGCGGCAGATGCGACAAGGTAAAGACAGACAGAGAGGGCGTGGGGGGGTCATGAGGGGCAATTTATGCAAATGGTAAATGAAATTTACGGAAAATGTGCACCGTACGATATTTCCCGCTCGTGCGAGTCTGAATCGTCTTCAAACGAAGGCTGTGACGGTGCTACGAGTCTTCGCTTCGGTGTTGGGTCCCGCGCCAGCTCCCCTGTCGGCACCGGCGACCACTCCGCCATGGGTCCACCGTAAGCTTTCCTTCCTCCGCATCGACGTGGACTTCTCGCTCTCGGACGAGAATCTCGCAGTCGGAGATATAACGAGGGGCAAGCGAAAACCATTTATTTGTTACCACTATCAAAGCAACCGAGGCCGCCGAATCCAAAGGCAGCATGGGCTACCTCTCCTGCACTGCCGAGTCTTCCATCTCCACTTGCCGCTCGCTCTCCGCCGTGGCCATCAAGAACCACCACCCGTCGTCGCCGGTGGCTGACGACGAGGAGACGGCGTCTTCCTCCACAAGCAGATTCAGGGACCATCACCGCCGCCGCCGCCGCCGCCGCATCTACCACTTCACATACCGGCAGGTGGAGGACGCCACGTCGAGCTTCTCCGAGGACGCCCTCCTTGGTCGCGGCAGCCACGGGTCCGTCTACAAGGCCCATCTCCCCTCCGGCCGACTTGTCGCCGTCAAGCGCCCCTCACGCAATCGCAACCGCCACACGCCTGTCAAGGTCGTCGTCCCCGCGCCTCCTGCTGGTGGTGGTGGCAGCTTCTCGTCCACTAACACTACAAGTGGCAGCCGCAACGAAGTGGAGAACGAGATCAACGTCCTCTCCAAGGTTCACGGCCCACGTCTCGTGAACCTCGTCGGGTTCACCACCGAACCCGAAGACCACAAGGCACATCACCTCGTCGGTAACGCCTCCTCCTCTTCCTCGTCCTCGTCCTTTACGTTCTCCGGTTCTTTTAGGAAGGAGAGGCTTCTCGTGCTCGAGTACATGCCCAACGGAACCCTCTACGACCTCCTCCACTCCAACCCTCGGCCGCCAGGTTGGGACCGTCGCCTCCGCCTCGCACTTCAGACCGCCAAGGCCATCCACTCCCTCCACTCCCACCATCCACCTGTCATCCACCGGGACGTCAAGTCTGCCAACGTCCTCCTCGACGACCGCCACAATGCTAGACTCGGGGACTTCGGCCTGGCCGTCTTCTGCGACGAAAGTGCCAACAAAGTCCTCGGCCCCGGCACCACGCCGACGTCTTCACCGTTTCTCCCGTCTACGCCACCCGCTGGCACACTCGGGTACCTCGACCCGGGCTACGTGACCCCAGAGAATCTCAGTACCAAGACGGACGTCTTCAGCTTCGGAATTCTTCTTCTGGAGATCCTAAGTGGGAGGAAGGCCATCGACGTTTCGCACTCCCCGCCTTCCATTGTGGAGTGGGCCATGCCACTGATAAGGAAAGGCAAGGTTCTTGCGCTCTACGACCAGAGGATTGGACCGCCGAGGGACCCGAATGCCCGGCGGCAGTTTGCTGCACTTGCCGCCTGCTGCGTGAGGTCGTCGAGGGACCGGAGGCCTTCCATGGACGAGGTGATCGATAGGCTCAAGGTGCTCCGTAAGACCGTTCCTCTAAAGCTATGGAACGGGCTTACCATCGGCAATCCGTGTTCGGTCGTCGAGAAGGAGAGTACCCGCACCACCAAGCATTCTTCTCCCACCAATACCGATGATCGCACGAGCATCCCCAGGGGATCGACGGAGTTCACGACTGAGACGACGGCAGGTTTGAGAAGTGCGACGCCGCACGATGCTAGGGGCCAAAGAAGTGGGAGTAGGGTTTTCTCTGATTCGGGTTCCGGAGTTCAGAGCCTCGTGGAACTCTTGAAGGCACCCAATGAGGCTACCGTCCGATACATTTGCGGCAGCGCCGTCGGTGGGAGACGACGGCGAAGGTCCCACATCGGAGGGAGAACATAAGGAAGGTTTCTCTAGATCGATCGAGTGATCCAACAAGCTTGTCAGTCTCTACCTGGTCATCGGTATTGTTTTGGTGCTCTACTCGGTGAACTTTTATAACACAAGGCAAATAAATTAGCTTCGTCGGCGCTTTTTTTATTCTGGTTCCAATTTTCAGAAATGAGTAACGTCAATTTGACGCGCATGATGGTGAAATTTCTCGGAAATCAGAATTCAAAATACGTAAAGAATTTTTAACTTTTTTAAAAAACTTTTGATGCCTGTCAGATAAATACCTAAAATTTAGCTTTATATATATAAATAAAGGTTTACAGTTTTTGCATTTAAAATATCTTACATCAAAACTCAAGCTGTAAGATGGAACAGAAGCTGAAAAGCTACTCTGGCGGTTTAATTCTTACATCAATTTACCATTTATCAGTTGAGGTTTGTAGGATTATGAATTGGCCGATACATGCAAAAGTTACCGTACCTTTACTCTTCACTGCACAGTATGCTTCATCATCTTTGTAATGTAAACAAATATGGTTTCCACTAACCATGCTATTAAATTTTAATTTTCCATTTTTTGAATATCGAGCTAGCTTTGCGGCATCCATTTATGAAGTAATGTCCAACTTTAATGATGTTGCCATTGTCATAAACACAAATACTAATCAAAATGTATTTTTTTACGAAATCATTGGTATTTCAAATTTCACGGGAACCTCATTTTTATTATTATTATACTATACTACGTTTGTATGTAATACTACACCACGGCAAGCTTCAAGCGTAACAAGGGCGAAACCAATGTTTTAATTTTATATTAAAATCGTTTTTTTTAATTTTTACAAAATTAATAGGTAAACGATAACGTGAACTTGTATGACGTGGGGCTAAACAAATATGGCAAATTTTTAAAAATAATCTAAAAAATTGTGTACCGTATGATTTTGTCCATCCTTGTCTGTTATCAACCTTCGGCCACGCCATCCCATCCGAGGTGGGACAAAGGTTGTTTGTGGATAGCAGATTGCCTCCGTTACCGATCATCTGCAGCCAAGCCCAACCAGAGTACCGCCGGAGTCATGGCGTCTGCTGCAATCCCCAACGCGGCGCCGTCCTCCCCTTCCCTACCCCGCTCCTCCACCTCCACTACCCTCGTCTTTCCCGTCCGCAGGCTTCTACTCTTCTCCTTCTTCCCCCGCCGTGACCCTACCTCCTTCCCGGTACTCACTGCCGCCGCCGCAACCCCAATCCATGCCCCCACGGTCACCTCCGGAACGTGCGGTCTCGGCTCGATGAGGAGCAGAATCGGTGGGGGAGAAGGACTGCTCTGTGCCGCAACCACGGAGGTCGATGTGAAGGTAGCCGCCGACGAAGAGAGTGAGGCGAAGCCGGAGTCCGTCTCGGAGGTCCCAGCTACCCCCGCGAAGCTTAAGAAAGGGAAGGCGGCTCTGCTTCTCAAGAGGGACAGGGTGTGTCTTTGTGTGTACGCGGCTCCATTTTTGTAGACAATTTTCCCTTCTTCATTTGGTATTTGTGTGTTTTCTTGGTGGTGGTCGTTGTTGCATTGCTTGATTTTCATGGTGGTTGTGCTGCTGCTGCCGCAATTTCAGAAACGTTCCAAGAGGTTTCTGGAGATTCAGAAGCTTAGGGAGACCAAAAAGGAGTACGACATTCCCACTGCTATTTCGCTTCTCAAGGAGATGTCCAACGCTAGGTTCGCTGAGTCTGCCGAAGCTCATTTCCGTCTCAACATCGATCCCAAGTACAATGACCAGCAGCTCAGAGCAACGGTCTGCATTTCCTTGGATTTCTGTGTCGTTATCACCAGTACCTGTTTTCTATATTTTTCTGTAATACAATTGTATGTGCGTCTGATGCAACTATCTTATTTTGCAGGTGAGTTTGCCCAAGGGAACTGGACAAGATGTAAAAATAGCCGTTCTTACTCAAGGTTGGGTTATGGAATGGCCGATTCGCGTCAAGATATTTTAAATTGTATTTGTTCATGAACTTACGATAACTCGCCTCTTGCTTAGTGATTTGTCCTTGCCAATGCTGCTTCAATAATGCAAAAATTTATGAATCTTCTTGCATCCAGATTCTAGAGTTTGCTTTTGTGGTAGCTTACGTGCATCAATATTTACCTTTGGCTCATTATTCTTCTTGCCATGATATCATTATTGATAATATTTTGTGACTTTCAAACTTATTTGAAAAGGAAACAATGCACGACAATGACAAATAGTAACATCATCATGACATTTCTATTGCTTTATTGCCTGTTTAGCTTATATTTCACATGTTTCTCTATTTCATCCATTTTTATTTTTAGACGCTAGAAGGTAACTTCTAAGCTCATCACAATACATGCTTTGGTATTTTGCTCATTACTTCTACTTATCATGTTTTCCCGGTAAGTACTGCCTGTTGGGTTTATTTGCGGTACATTTCTGTTCTTGCTTCTTTATTTGGCAACTTGACTATATATCACCTTTGTTTAGGCCACATTTTACTAGGAAGGTACAGGAATAATATCATAGGACATATCTCTAGATCAGTTTCATTGTGTCAGTATGTGATAAATTTATTTGTATGTATATTTTATTCCATTCTATTCTTTTTGGAGCACCTATTCTATATTAAATGCTGACTATGGTTTTGTATGCATTAACAAAAGTAAAAATTTGCTTATTCAATGCCTACTAAGCTCTTATTTGAGTGATTTGAAGAACATTGTATTGCCAATTTGTCATTTCTCTTGGATTTCACCCGTTGTAAGAGATCTATCCTGCAAATAATATTTGATTCCTGTTAGTCAATAGTTTCTGGTTATATTTATGAGTTAGCTATTATGTGCTTGACCATGTTCTAAAAGAACTTTAGGTCACTATTTATGATGCCAATATTGATGAGATTTTTTATTTTAGTCACAAGCTAGTTTTTATTTCTTTTTACTGGATTTAAGGAAAATTGCCTTCTTCCATCAACAGGGGAAAAGATTGATGAAGCCAAAAATGCTGGTGCAGACATTGTAGGAGGAGATGATTTACTAGATGAGATAAAAGGTGGATTTATGGAATTTGACAAACTGATTGCTTCCCCTGATATGATGCCTAAGGTATGGTCAGATGCTTTTACATTTGTTGTGTAAACCTAATAATGACATATTACTTTTTGGCCAAGCTTTTTAAACACTTATACATGTAGTATTTGTGTTCATGGGATAAATGCAACTTTATTTAAAAGAAACTCCAAGAAGGTCTAGAAAGTAGAAACTTACTAGAACTTAATGAATGAACATATTGAATTGGATCTTTGAATGGTCTCAGATTAAAAGTTGGCAAACACTAGCCAAGATGTACCTACCTTGTCCCACTACCACCATTCTGATCGATTTTGCTCCAACTCTTGGTTCGATGCTTGAATGGTTGAGCCTTCCATGACTTTGTCTAAACAAAGTTCTAAGCTCTAACCTTAACAAAATTTTTGGATATAGATTAAAAATAGTTCACTTTTTGGTATGATAACCTTTTTCCCTTACTTTTGATATTTGCCTTCTGAATGCTTTTGATGGATTCCTCCTAAAGTTTCTTTACTTCTCAAAATAACTTTTTATTTGGTCATTTTAATGGTGCAAACGTGATGATTAAATTATGGCCAATTATTGTGTTTATATTATCTTTTATATTGGTCATTTTAATGGTGTAAAATGGTGATTACAATATGGCCAATAATTGTATTATTCTGTGAAAGTATTTCATAGTAGTAAACACCAAGGTTTTAGTATCCTGTGAAATTCATAAGAAGGTTATGTCTTTCATCAACTTCTTGCCTTCTTGTTTAAATGTGGCCATAAACCACACTATGAGCATTCCCATGCAGTGCCTTTGTTCAATTCAATCAAAAAATATACGTAATCCATGTAAAAGGCTTTGGGTGATGATCAAAATTTAACTATTAGTCCTAGATATCCTGTTCTACTCGTTACTTTTCTACTTTCTTGTCTTCATTGGTTGCACTAGTGAATTAGGCATTTCAAATTGTGTTGTACGTAGTATTTCCTTCTATATTATGTATTTCTCTTTAGTAGAAATTTTTTTATGGTTGGTGTTCCAGAGTATCCATGTTGTTGTAGATATATGTGCTAAATTAGTGACTAATATTGAACTTATAAGACAGACAATCTTATAAATTTATGTTTATGTTCTCAACTTTAAGTCTTACCTTTTTGTCTTGATTATGAATGAAATAACTAAAAATTTGAAATACCTTAGTGCATGTTATTTGCTGATGACAATCTTAGATGATATAACTAACATAGAAATTTGTTATAATTTAGATTCATGGAGAGATATATTTGAGTTCAAAGAATTTAGGCAATGCTTTTTGACATAGCTTATTTTAAAAGAAGTGCTTCTTGGAAAAGTATTTCCAAATGCAAACAAAATAAGCATTTATTGTAAAATGCAAAAAAAAAGTGCTTATCTAGGCACGCTTATGCACATACACATAATTATAACCACATTATGTATCATACCCCATGTATTGCACTCATACTTATATGTTTTGCAAACTCCACTCCTTCATACCTATATGTCACATATCTGTACCTCATCTACTCATACATACATGCTCACGTATACTCATGCATATATACATGACACATATACTTAGCAAAAAAAGTATTTTACCTCTTACTAAATGAGTTATTCTCAGACTGTTTAGTTTGTAAGTTATGTTCAATATGCATTTGCAAATAGGACCTTAGACTAAATAATACCAGTAGATCAAAGAATTCAACTTTGATTTCTTATCAAACTTTAGTAATTCAGAAAATTAACATGTTGGAGCCATGTCAATCGAAACATTGAAATGAAATCAACATTTGTTAAAAGAATTATCACATTGACAGTGTTTTGGTGTCATGTCGACATGCTCAATATCCAACGTGTATCAACAAAATTCCATCAACACATTTATTCATGATTGCATTAGTATGCCTAAGACTGAATACATAGTGTAATTTTAGCAATGCTAAGGTTGAAATGATGGCATAAAGTTAGTTGGCTTTGAGATTCCTAAAAGTGAGAATGTTTGGTGCTTGGAATTTATAATAAGAAATATCGGAGAAATTATAAAAAAAAGTTATCCACAGAATCTAGTAGGCTGGATAAAGTGAAGTTGAAGAAATACATCTTGAATATACTGTGAAGAAACCATCTAAAATGAGAATTTTAAAATGGATGAACAGTAATATTTAAGAGATAAGAAATATTGCAACAGAAATAAAGTAGAAGTTGTATCCATTGAGGGTAAAATGTGAGAATCATTTTAGATGGTTTTGTCATGTTCATAGACGACCTATATCTTTGATAAATTTTGGTGAGGTTAAAAGAGAGAAAATGATCAAGAATTAAATGGTTAGAAATATCGATAAAATTTAAATTTACATAATCTAATGGAATATTTAGTAGTGTTCCCAAATTACTCTTCCAGAAATTTTGATTTGGTTGGGAAATTTTGGATCAAATGGGAAGAGATACAAACTGCAAACACAAGGGGAATAAAAATTCATTTGGTAGATCCTCCTATGATCTGATGGTTCAAGTGGCTGGATAGAAACAAACGTTCTTTCAGGGGTGAACTTTGGGAAGATGTTTTCTCTCTACTGCTGCTTGGCTCCTCCAAAGACGTCTCTAACTCTAATTCCACTAGTGATTTCTCATTAAAACATTGGCTGGAGCTGCTGTTTTTAGAATGAGCTTGATTAATGTAAATTGTGTAAGGCTGTGTTCATTCCTGTAACCTCCTGTATTTGTCGTTGGTTCTAGCTTCTTGCTAGACTGTCTCATGATGTTTCTCGATTGGTGTTCCTGTTTTCCTTCTCTTTCTGGTCTGTACCTTCCCTCCTGTACTCTCTCTGTTTTAATGAAATTTCTTTATCAATGCAAAGAAAAGATGGAGAGAAAGGATTTATGTTGTCTACTCACATGGTAGGATTGAGGCATTTGCTTGTTGATATCCCTCCCTGAGTTTATCGATATTTGTTTTACCAATTTTCCATTGTTCTCACGAAGATTGACATTGCTCTTTAAAATCATCTCCATTTCAACCTATTTTAGTAAGTACATACTGCAAAAATATATCATCTTGTTTGCTTGTTAAAGAATGTTTAGATGTGGAATGTGTGCAGCTTCTTCTGTGGAGAAGTCTGACGTGTAAATCATCATGAGATAATGGTCCTTGCCAACCAAGAGAACTTCATGTGTGCTTCTTCTAGTTGACTATGGAGATTGTGTTGGTGGCTTTCATCATAGGTTTCTTATTTCTTTTTAATGGTGGCTTTCATCATAGGTTTTTTATTTCTTTTCTATGGTACATTTGCCTTTCACCGGTAGACTTGGTGTTACCTTATGTGCATTTTGTTCATGTAATTGTTTTAGTTGACCAATTCACATGATATTTCCTTCTTGTATGCAAAGTCCTTCAACGTGTGATAAAATTTTAAGAATAAGAACTGTATTTTCAAACATCTCCACCCATTAAGACAATAGACAAAATGTGATTGTGTATAACCTTTATGAATATTGTTTAAGTATTTTTTGAACATACTTCAGGTTGCTAGTTTGGGAAAGCTTTTGGGACCACGTGGATTGATGCCAAATCCTAAAGCTGGAACAGTTGCTTCTGATATACCACAGGTATTGCAAATACAATGCTGAGCCTCGACTTGCAATAGGCTTGGGAATTGTTTTATGCATTCCATGTCGTCCTCTCTTTCTCAGAAGTAATCTTCCCTTTTCTATATTTGCATGCATGAGCCATGCATTAGTTTCAAGTTCGAGATCCACAGAAATCAAATTTGGATGTAATATAATGAGGATCAGTCCAACTTATCATTATAATAAAAAAAAAAATCTGAAAAAGTAACTTGCTTAGCATTCTGTATCAGAAATTTTTTATGGTCATGTACTGTTCAAAAAGGTGTTATCCAGCTGTTCTTGTGGACATCTTGCTTTACGGCCTTTACTTCATTGATTTTGATCTTTCTGCCACGAGTTTCGCATTTGAATGACTACTTTTGCGCGATAATATCTGAAGTGTGTAAATTCTGGAATTTTTTTATTTAAATTAAATTTTAACTTGGTATCTGTACGAATCGAATGTTTGAGAATGAATATCGATCCATTTTCCAATCGTCTGCTCTTTTAATATAGAAAGCTAAACCATTTTATCCTTTCAGGCCATTCAGGAGTTTAAGAAGGGAAAAGTTGAATATAGAGTGGACAAAACTGGAATAGTTCATGTCCCCTTCGGGAAGGCAACATTTCCAGACGAAGATCTTCTTACGAACTTGGTTGCTGCTGTGGTATTCCTCTCGTACTCATTCTACAGTGATTCCGTAAAAGCAACAGACCTCTCATTGTATACATGCTTTACTGATATACAATCTCTTTGTATTTCTGTGTGCTGCAGAAATCCATAGAAGCTAATAAGCCCTCTGGCGCCAAAGGTGTATACTGGAAGAGTGCCCATATATGCTCATCCATGGGCCCTTCTCTTCGGCTGAACATCAGGGAAATGCTTGACTTCAAGCCCCTCCCCGTTCGTGAAGCAGTGTAGATACATGTTTATCTCTTCTTGGGGTCTACTCATCGATTTGCAGCACAATTAGATTCCCCACGTTTTCTGAGAAGAAAAGCAGATGGTATTGTTGATACACTTACTTGTATCTCTTGTTAGTTACCGAGTGATACCTGTATTAGCTAGATGAACCTGATAGTTGTAAAGACCTTTTTGCTCTTTAGCTCGTATTTATTTAAAAAAAAAAAATCAAGTTAAAATTACAACTCATACCATTCATTATTATTGTTCTCAACAACACAATAATCGAAAGTAACATTAAACAAACACCACCCACTGAAGAGCCAAAAACCCCTCGGAAGAGTTGTGACTTCTCTCTTGGCAAAAGTTTGTTACCAGACACAAGAATAATTACAAGTGCCTTGCCTTTTTTGGTACTTTTAGAATTTCAACCAAAGAGGAACAAAAGAGAACTCTATTTGTTGTCATTGTCATCTTTTCTTCTTTTTCTTTCGCATCGTGTCTTGTTATCAATGCTCTGAAAACGGCAAACCTCGAAGCGGGAAGTTTTGGATTGAACATTTGCTTCTACCAAATAATGTACTTATACTTTCAAATAACAGGGAGCCAGCCCATTGGTGTTGAATCAACCAATCATTATCGTGGATTGAGTTTCAACTTCTATCGGAAATATTTATTGCATTTGTCACGGTTCTCTGAGCATTTTTACTTGAATATTGTTTCTGATTTATGCTATAATCTAATAATACTATAATTTGACAAAAATAAATCAAACTAGCATCTTAGTACGATGACGTAACGGTACGTAACGGTACATGCCTCCGTCAGCTTAGCCCAACGGTACGCCGGTAATGTTTTAAGCTCGAATGGTGTTGTCATTACGAAATTGTAAAAGAGGAAAAAAAGAGTGAAAGAAGAAAGAACAACCTCAAAAATAAAGTACGGTAAAGAAAAATATAAAAAAAATCCAAAATATTTTTAAAAAACAGCACATACGCCGCCACGGTGCCCATCGCTCCACCCGACGACATTCCGACGAAAGGAAGAAGAACGCTGTGGGAGAGAGAGAGGGATGGAAGCGGTGGTGAGTACGGTAGACAGTAACCGAGAAATTGCCGAGTTCGCGAGAGAAATGGAAGTGGAGGCGTATCGCCGCCTCTTCCCCCTCCCCTACTACGAGCGCCACTTCATGGAGTCCGTCCGTCCCGATGCCCGTCCCCTTTCCCAGGCACGAGATACCACCATCGCTCTCGGACCCGTCGCTACCGCTGACGGCTCAGCCCTCGTCAAGATCGGAGACACGGTAGTTCCATCGGAAACTCGGTCCAGACCTTTGCTTATTTCCATGCCACTTGCTCTCAATCTGTTTGTTGAAATGCTGCTTCGATTGTGGATTTCACAGACGATGCTGGCAGCGATAAAGCTTGAAGTGATGACTCCTCCTTCCGACTCGCCCGACGAGGGCTCCCTTGGTACTGTGCCGTACTATTGCTTTTATTCACACTTCCCTCTAGATGCTTATGTGTGCCTTCTGAATGTATCATTGTGCTTTGTTGCTTTGCAGCTATTGATTTTACAATGCCCCCAATTTGTTCTCCCGTTGTTAGACCTGGGAGGCCGGCAGAGGCTTCTCCTGTTATATCAAAGCAGCTATCTGACGCAATTGTAAGGTAATTTTATTTTATCATCCATTTCTTTTATTCCATTTCATTTGGAATGAAGTGATAGCTGTAACAACCTAGATTTAGTTTCACATTACTTACAAATTCAAGAATTAAAGCAATCCATATAATGACTATGAACAATTACCATATTAACTTAAGCTTAAACATTTAGGTAGGATAATTGTGCTTGAGGTTGTTGACGTTGCAAATGGTATCATTAGCTTGGATTAACCTGGTATGTAGGAACTAGATACTACATTCTATGTAGTGGTAATTGCCTTTAGAAATTTATATCTCTTGTGAATTCTAACAAAGATGCTAAATATTCAAATGGTAGATTGTAACACAGATTTAGTTTCACTAACTATGATCTTGATCTAAACCTGGTTTTTGGTTGTGGATGTTATGAGTTAGTTATCCATGGGTTCGTGGCTATTTATTTGCATAAATCTCTTTGCTACTTTTCATTTGGATTGGAAAATAAAATTTTCTAGCAACATAGGTCTGCTATTATAGTTTTTCCTCACATCAGTGTTTTATTAATCAATAAAATGGTAGACAGGTTTCACATATGTCATGCATTTAGGTAGGTTTTGGTAATGCTTATGAGAAAGTAGGTGATCTATATAATTTGGCATTCTTGAATTATAGAGGATCCTATTCGCAAGATTAAAGTAAGGTGGATAATATTTCTAGAGTGTTATATGATAGAAGGGTATCCTTAAAATTAAAGGAAAATTCTATAAATTTGCTATTTGCTTGACTATACTTTATGACTTAGAATGTTGAGTTTTGAAGTAGAGATGTGAATGTTTAGATGGATGAGTGATTGTATTATAGGGGATAAGCTAAAAATTGACTTGCTTGGAATAAAGTAGGAGTTATATCAGTTGAAGATAATATAAGAGAAAGTTAGCTTAGGTAGCTTGGCCATATCCTTGGGAGGTTAAAGGATGCAACTAGTAGTGGAGAATTAATTAATACAGAATAAATCAAAAGAAGTAGAAGACTTAAAACTACTTGGTTAGAAATTCTGAGAAAATTTACATTTTTGTAATTTAATTGAAGATTTGACCATAGACGGAAATACATAGATGAAAAAGACTCATGTGGCTTATCTCACCTAGTGGGATTATGGTGTGAATTGTTATTAATGTTGTTAAATATAATACATGATTAATTAATTTAAATATTTGCTTCATATAAAATATTTCTTAAAATATTGACATTTAAATTTAATTTTCATTAATTATGATATATTTAGAATCAGGTATAGGTTCCTATTTTCTTTTTCACTTTTTAATTGGTTATAAATAATTTTTAAATTCAAATATTTTTTGGATTCAGATAATCCATGTTTGGATGTGCATGGGTTTTGGATGTATAAATTAACATTCCTTTGGATTTGGATTTGAATTCATATGAGGTTAAAGATTTTCGGATTTAGATTTGGATATTGACAAATTTGCATTATATCCGCTCCATTTACACCCCTACATAAGTTAGTCATTTATTGTGTGTTCACGTGATTCTCATTTTGAGTGACTGCAGTTCTGGTATGCTTAACATGAAGGATCTTTGTTTGGTCAGTGGGAAGGCTGCCTGGATGGCCTATCTGGTAATTAATATTCTTCTTTGCTTCTTTTATTGTAACTTGTTTACATTAAAAATGCATATCACATTCCTAAGTTCTAATTTCTTTATAATGAATTTCTTATCTGTTCTCTGCAGGACATTTACTGTCTGAATGCTGATGGCTCTCTTTTTGATGCTGCATTGCTGGCAGCAGTGGCTGCATTTTTTCACTGTAGGTATCTGCTTTAATATGCTTTATTCTTTTGTGTTTATGCTTTATAAAACTTTCATATGTTTGCATTAACCTCACATGATGTCTCTTATTTTAATTCTACATTTTGCATCAGTTTGATCCGGCCCTTCTGGTTTCATTGAAATAAATTTGTGAATGTTAATTTCCCTAGCTTTTGCTTTGTAGAGAGAATTAGTGACTAGTGAATTGGTATATCATAACCTTCTTAACATAGCGTCAAGAAATATTCCTCCATCTCTCACAATGATTCAAAATAAAGGAATCAGATATAGTAAAAGAATTTGATGGTACTAAACTTAGGAAGTGTTGCTTACCTAATCAAGAAGATTGGATGATCATGCTTTTAGCTTCACCTTGCTGCTCTTCCATTCCTTGGGGTTGGAAATGATAATGGTTTAGTTGGGTTGCAAGTGATGGCACTTGGGTGGAAATGGATGAAAAGGGTGGTGGATGGACTTTCAATTGTGCTAGGTTGCTGTTGGAGGGGAAGTTTGGAATGCAGAAATTCAAGGGTGTCAAAAGGTTCCTTCCTCATGCATTGGGGAGGCATTTTATAATATTTGGTGTGGTTTATTAGCCATTGGATATCATGGAGTTAATTTAGTGGTTGGGGTGTGATTAGGGGGATTAAGATGGGAAACTTGGTTCAAAGAATGATATTGGATTGGTCTCCTCCAATGGTGGCCTTGGGTGATAATCACTTGGTAAGGGGAGACTAAATTGTCCTTAAGTTAATCTACATTAAACTTTTATTTGTTATGCTTGAAAAATTCTCGTCTTACATGCCCTAGGTAACTCCTCTGGGCCATATGCCTAAAGTTTCATAGGTATAAGTTAGTTGGTCGAGGTGTGTAGGGTAGGTAGAGGACTAAACAACAGTTGGATTGGGATGTTGTTGGGTTTTCAAATTTGGGCCATTTACAAGCCATTGACCAATTATGTTGATTTCAACTTCTCAATGGATAGTCAGCCATTTAAAAATTTACATTTTTAAATTGCATTTTTGATATTTGTGGTCATCTATTCCAGTTTTCTTTGTAAATAAAGATGGTTGCACTATTATGTAACAATTGTTCTGGCTTCATGGATTTTTGTATTTAGTTTATTTTATGTATGTGGTTTTCAAGCAAATAGAAGTTCATCTTATTTTAAACTTTTATTTTGTAGTGCAAATTCCTCTGGTTTCAGTTAATGATGATGGAAGAGTAGTTGACGTTTCCGATGAGAAACAGCAAGATAAATTCAAAAGGGAGATAGTGAACAAAGATAAAAGGAAGCTGAACCTTGGCACAATTCCTTTTTCGTTAACCTGCATACTTTACAAGAAGTACATTTTGGCCGATCCCACTGCAGAAGAGGAATCCATTATGGATACTTCCATTACCTTAGTTCTAAATTCATTAGGCCAACTGGTTTCCGTATACAAACCAGGAGGTTCAGTTCTTGCATACACATCAACCATCCAGGTTCGTAGAAATCATACTATGATGATATGTACTGTTGATTTGGCTACTGCCTAGTAAGCAATCAATTCTTATGATCTAGAACCTTGAACCTCCAAAGTCTGTAACTCGTAGGTAATTTTGTCTCCAAATTAAAGAATCAGATCTGGCAATCTTCTATTTTACTTTATATGCCAAATTGTTGTATGGCCTGTATTCTGTTTGGCTAATGAATTGGTTAATTCAGGCATCATGCTAACAGAAAATGCACATGACTTTAGGACTGCGTGATGCTGGTAAAACATAGATCAAAGGAGCTGATGAGTATTCTAGAAGAGGCTGTCTCTTCGATGGAAATTGATTGACCATATAAATATGAGTTGTTTATGCTTGGTACGTCCCTAAATCCTCTTAGGTCCATAATGTTGGAACATTCTAATGGAGGCTGGTGTTTAGCAGGTCCGTTTGCGATGAAATTTTGTTCACCGAAAGTTGAAGATGGTGTAAGACAAACAAGAGCCGGCGTGTACCAGATATACAGGAGGTTACGTAGGACAAACTGCTCTTAAATTTAACTAGTTGTGATATTCACTAGGATGACCCTGAATAGTTTTTCTTTCACTGAGTAAACTTATTCCGTTACAGTGTTTCTCGTGTTATGTATTTTCACGTTTCTCTTTTCAAAAATAATACAATTTGAGGTAGGGTTCTCATGTTTGTGTGGTTATGGTAGTAGAACGAGCTTATTTTTATCCTTGCAATCGAAAACTGTTATTTCTTCTCCCAAAAATACTCTACCTTTGGCTTCGGGATGAGCGCATCCTGCATTCTAACCTTGACCACCTCTCATGCTGCTTAATTTTTGGTAGGCTCTGACCATTAAAGGATTTTTATTGTTTTTGGTAAATTTTTATAGCACTGTTTTAAAGAGCATCTGTAACTTTGTAATATTTATCAGTTTTTCATCTTAAAACATTATTGTCGCACTCTCGTCTTTACAAACGTAGTGGGTCTTTGCGGGCGGTTGGTTATGAATGGAAAAAGTTCTTCAAATATCACGCCTCCGACATGTTTGATCTCTTGCTTTGATAAACTTAAGAAGAATCAAACGGTGACATTTTGTCAATCACTTTATGTTAGTCATCTAAAGATTGGCGGAGAAATTACGTAGCAATGTTGAATGCTGCGACACTACATTCACGTAGACTCTGTTGGTGCCGTTGGAGCATACCTGTATTATCTTGGATGCCAATGGCGAACTTGAAAACAGATGGATGAGCTGTTGCATAATAAGGTGAGGTGGGAGGTATTAATTACCAAGGGTTTTTAGGATAGAATAAAACCAAATGGTTGTAATAAATTTGTGTAAAGAAATAGTGCCTACAAATTTACCTACTATAGAAAAAAGTAGATTGATCATATTTTTGGTTATGTAAGCATTTTGGAGAAAAAACACATGATTAAACACATAATTGGGCAAAAGTTGAATTATGTTATAGGCATCCTCTCGCATGACCACTATGCAAGTTAGATTATAACTTTAATAACATATATCCAAATCATTTGTTTTAGATTACGATTATGATCTCGTAGTTTGTTAACATGTGAGGTAAATGAATGTTGCCTAAGACTCATTTGATACCAAATTTAGGTTCTTTAGATTTTTTGTAATCATGATTTTGGGAAAATCATTCCCAAATGCCGTTACTATGATAAATTTTGAGGAAAATCAAGAACGGTGCTTTGTAGTTTATCTTTAGAGAAATATAGAATCAAGAGAAAAGTCGATTTTGCCTGATTGTCCTTCTTCTCCCTCTTGATATAAATATAATTTCAAATTTAATACAGAATCAATAAAATTTCCAACCAATTCTGTACATTAAACCAAAATTTTAGAAATTTCGTTACCTTGAAATTGACGTAGATTTTTTATTTTTTATTTGTAAATTTAAGCTTCTAAAATTGGTCACAAACTCCGTTAAGATTTGTTTAGCTTACTTTAGTAACGTATCAAAAAAAACAGATTACCAATAATGAGATAGCACAATTGATTTTTTTTCCAATTATAAAAATGAGGTCTTACTTTAAAATTCAAGCGAAAACACAAGCATTCTAAAAAAAGAAATGAACTATAAGCAAAAGGAAACAATTTGGAAATAAATTGTGTCGCACATAAAGTTATGGTTTTTAGTTTTTTTCTTATAAAGAAATAAAAAAACATAAATTTTAATAAAGGACAGATTCAAACTTTTAAGGAAAGTGGCTTTTTAAAATAATTTAAACATTATTAATTTTTTTTTTATATTTTTTTAACGCATGTATGCGTACGTTTCGCCTACGATGTTGGGTGCCAAGGTTTTCTCAACACTCGGTTACATCGGTTGTGTATTTAAACATTATTAAGTTAATCAAGGGAGAATGTGTGATGTGGTTAGCTGCGAGATTATTTTACTGTCATCAAATGTAAACAAAAGCCCTTCGGCTTGGTCCCTCGACCGAAGGTGACGAGAGCGAATACGAGAGTAGGGGGGAAGCCGATGGAGGAAGAAGACGAGTGGAGCGACGCCCTCGGCCAAACTCTCTCGTCTCCTCCTTCTCCAGATCCCCAACCCATGAACGATAATCAAGTTCCTTCAACCGCTGCTCCTCCCACCATCGAACAATGCGAACCCAAATCCACTTGCCCGGACCCCAACCCTCCTCCTCCGGCACAATCCTTCCCTGCAACCACCACCACCACCACCACTACCACCACCACTACCACCACCACCACCGACCTCCCCGACACCGACGATTCCGACGACCCGTCCGTCCACAAGAAGCAGAAGACCCTCTCCTCCCTGACACCCGACCCCCCGGCCCCCGCCCCCTCCTCAACCCCAACCACCGCTCCATTGGCGCCACCACCGCCATTACCAGGGTCGAAGAAGTCCAGCAAGAAGAAGAACAACAGCAACGTCTGGGCCAAGTCCACGTCTCGGAAGGGAAAGAAGAAGTCCAAGTCGACCACCACTCGAAACGCCCCCACGGCCCCCGAGGACACCGTGCACATAACCCCCGTCCCCCGCTTCCCTGACAGGTCTGATGACTCCCCTGACGCCACTATCTGCCTCTCCCGCGTCTACAAGGCCGAGAAGGTCGACCTCAGTGAGGACCGCCTCTCCGCAGGCAGCACCAAGGGGTACAGGATGGTTAGGGCGACGAGGGGTGTCAATGAGGGAGCCTGGTACTTCGAGATAAAGGTAGTGAAGCTCGGCGAGACGGGGCATACTCGGTTAGGGTGGACGACGGATAAGGGAGATCTGCAGGCACCCGTTGGATACGACATGAATAGCTACGGGTACCGGGACATGGATGGGTCAAAGGTGCACAAATCATCGAGGGAGAAGTATGGAGAGGTGGGGTATTTACAGGGGGACGTCATAGGGTTCTACATTAATCTCCCCGATGGGAGCTTGTATGCTCCCAAACCCCCTCATTTCGTCTGGTACAAGGGGCAGAAGTACATGTACCCCGCGGATGGCAAGGACGAACCCCTCAAAATCGTACCTGGTAAGCTATTGCTACTTCTTTTGTTTAAATACATAAATATTGCAAGTAGAGACTTGACTATCTTATTGCTATTAAACAACTTAAAAGCCCCATGCATCAAGGGGGAATACAAAACCAAACTAAATGGAGCAGTAAATATATCTAAATCAGTTAAACATGGAGAGAATATTTTATAAAAAAATTAACTGAAATCTTGAAAATTTTAAACCAAATCAAATTGAATAAAGGAAAATGTACGAAAGAGGAAAGAAAAATGTAGGTCTGTTCAAATGTGACTTGAAGGATCAATAACATGTTCTCTCCGAGGTTCCAAAACAGTTAGTATGTACGGATGCTTGTCTTCTTATTGGAGTACATCACTGTCATCAATTTTTAATAGTTTGACAATAAAAGGATGGCCTTATTTGCATATTATTTCTGTACTTGAATAGTTATTAAGGCATCAAGGCACGTAGACGATAAGTTAGGGTGCCTGGGCGTCTAAATAAATAGATATTTTTAATTTTTTATGCATATGTTATATATTTCTGCAAATGTTTAATAGTACTTATGTACACTTAGCTCTATTATTCTGTAAATAGGCAGATATCCTAGGCATGACCAAATCACGCCTAGGCACTCACCTCAATAAATATGCCAGCTTTGTTCTTTCACATCTAAAAAATAAGCGGTTTATGTCATTATTTTCCCCATCACAGGAGCATGTAGTACTTTCCAGCCCTGCTCATTTGCTTAAATCTCTTAACGTAAGTTGTATGCTACCATTTGCTTTTGGTGGGTAATCTATTATGTGTCAGCTTCTACATGAATTTCTTAACCTTCAACATAAGTTGTATTGCTGCAATATCCTGAAAGGATGCCACCATTTTCTTGAATGCTCAACATCCAGCAGCACCTTATACTTGGAACTTGGTGAGAAGGTGCCTAATCATCTAGATGCCAGATCATACAGTCATATTTAACTGGGGTCTTGAACCTTTAAATTAGGCCTGATGGCTTCACTGCCTCGTCAATCTCTGTCTTTCAGATTACAGCGGGGATTCAAGACCCAAACCCAGTTTTGACCATCCCAGACTGGGGCTCTGATTCACCTTATTTGTAGTGCTGCAAGCAATATTGAAAGAATCTGGGAATAGATCCCTGATAGAGGCATCAAGTACCCATTTTCAGTCCTGAAAGAGACAACATGCTTATTTCCCACTTGGTGGCCTACATGCTTATCCAGGATTCTTCATAACTTTGAGATCTTCTAAAAGTATGACATCTTCTGCAGTTGCTGTCCACAGGGAATCTTTGAAGGGCCATATTTGCTGTTTGCTCTGTCATACTGGTCTTTTATCTCCTTTGAACCTTCTCCACCATTTATATAGCGAAAGCAAAGTTATAATGGGATGGCAGAGAAATACCTAGGCCTTCCTTGTTGAGAGACATGTAGAAAACTGAAGTGCTGGTTAGAATGTCTTTAAGTAGGATAAACTCTCCCTCCAAGGCTGAGAAAATGAGCCTTCCCCCCATGAAGCTTCTTGTCTACCTTGTCAACTAACATACAGCAACTGGATCCACTGACCATGAAAGAGGTCGTCCAAGATAGGTGATAGGAAGCTTCTCCAGCCCACATCTAAAGTAATCAGTTTACCTCTGTAGATCCTCATTTTTGACATTAATTCCAATAATAGAGCTGTTTTGAAAATTAACAGGGTGGCCAGAAATCATTTCAAAATTTTCAAGTAGAAACTGCATCCTCCACACCTATTCTATGGAAGTAGCATCACAGATTTTAGTGTGTCATCAGCATACTAAATAATAGGAAGGTGAACACCACCTTTCCCCAGCAACCAGTCGTCAAACCAACCATCGTTGTGACTTGTGACACATAGGCCAGAACATTTATTGCAAGGTTGCGAGGACTGGCTATCCCCATGCCTCACTCTTCTAGCAAAAGGGAATTATTCTCTGGCTTTACCATTAATGAACACTGAATGTTTGGCTGATATTAGAATGTCTTTGGTCAAGTTAATCCATTTATCGGCACAATCTTGCTCCTCAAGAACAAAAAATTTCCAATTTACATTATCAAGAGCTTTCTTAAAAAATCAATCTTGCATGACAAGCTTTGCTCTCTCCTAGCCTTGTCCTAATTAGCTTCCTGTGCTGCAATAAATCCACCTGCAAGACTCCCGCTCTTAATGAAGTCTGTTTAGGTGGGATGCACCTGTTTTCCAATAAATTTCAGCAATCTGTTGATGAGGTCGTTGGTAATTATCTTCATACTTGTGTTCATCAAGTTGATATGCCTGAAGTTCCCAATGTCTGGAGACCCTTCTTTTTTAGGAACTAGCGTGTGGACCTGTGCCTTGCACAGGCAGGCATTGGTAGTAATGTCGTGTATTTAATGATATCTAAACATGAATATATGTATTGATATAACAACTACCATTATCAAAAAAAATCATATATATTGCTATATACGGATACCATTATCCATTTATCAAAAATAAAGACAGTTTTATATATATTTTTGCATTACATCAAATATCACATATATAATGTCACATATGTGTACGTCGTACACTGATTTATAGCATTATATATTGTTGGACAGATTCTTTTGCTATTAGATTACTATCATAACTTGCAAAGAAGAATTAAATGAATATCAAATATTTATGAATAAATAATTTTATTCATAAGTTTTTGCTATTAGATTACTATCATAACTTGGAAAGAAGAATTAAATGAATATCAAATATTTATGAATAAATAATTTTATTCATAAGTTGTCTTATGGATTGTTGTACGTAAAATGAAAATGTGGTAAATGTAAAGTACTTTTACTTAGCTAGTGAGTTGGTCTGAATACTGTATGGATTGATTTTCTATAATGGTTTTTTTTGGGGTTTTGTTGATCTTCTTGACCAACTCTTTGTACTTGGTGATCCTTATTCAATATCCTTATTCATAAGACAGATAATGATCACATTGATATCTATGAATAAAATTATGAACATGATGATAAAAAGGAGTCAGTCCTTGTTGCAACTCTTTGCATGTTTATGATAAAAATGTTCAAGATATCTTGAACTTTTCTTAATTATCTCTTTCATACATTGAACATTAAAGTACATCATTGTGACACCTTAAACTATTTTTGTCAATTACTCTGATTTTTTGTTGCCAATGACAGTTTTGGTTGACAAAAAGTAAGGTAGGAATTAGTTTTAAATTAAAATTATGGAGAAAAACCTTAAAGTTGAAAGGATTTAAATCGAGTAGGTTAAAAGTTGAATACATGGGGTGTAGATTTTGTAAAAATAGAAACAATGATAAGAGTACATTATGAAATGACTATGAGATTCATAAAAGTAAGATATTGAAATACTTATGATTTATAATAAGTAGCAATAAGAAAATTATATTCATAGAATTAAATTAGGATAGATGAAGTGGATAGTGCTTCTAGAGTGTTTTGTGATAGGAGTATATCTTTAAAATTAAAAGGAAAATTTTACAAAATTTCTAGTTGTTTGACTATACTTTATAGTTGAGAATGCTAAGCTGTAAAGTATGATCATGTAGAAAAAATTAGTATTGTAGATATGTGAATAATTAGATGGATGAATGGTAATATTATAAGAGATAAGTTAAGAAATGATTTTATTAGAAATAAAGTAGGAATTGCACTAATTGAGGATAAAATAAAAGAAAATTGACTTAGGTGGCTTGGTCATATTTTTAGGAGGTTAATAAATGCATTAGTTAGTAAAGGAGATTTAATTAAGATAGAAGAAACTAAAAGAAGTAAAGGAAGACTTAAAACTACTTGATTAGAATTGTGAGAAAAGATTTAAATTTATATAATTTAATCAAAAATTTGATAATAAATAGAAATATATGGAAGAAAAGAATTCATGTGCTTGATGTCATGTAGTGGGATTATGATATAGGCCGTTGTTGTACTTTGGTGGTTTTGTCAAATATTTCATTTTATTATAATGTTTTAGAAGAAAATGCCCTATAAGTCTTTTTCTTTCTCTGCAACTGCCACCACAACAGTTGGGGTATTATTGGTAGAGTCATGCCTGGGCCTGAGGAAGATGAAGGGGAACAATTGAGAAAGTGGAAGGTCTTCTCGAAGGAGAAGGTAGTCATTGGGTTGGGTGTTGTGGTTGTCATCGTTGGTGTAGGAGGTGAACATGGAGGAGTCAAGAACAGGCATGGGATTCTGCCCATTGCTGCACCTTCTCGAAGAAGTGGTGGTGGATGTTGAATCAGAAGGTGGTGTCATTGGTGATGTTATTGCTCCTTACGAAAAAGATGGTGAGGAAACTTGAGAGGAGGGAGGGTGGCGTAGTGTAGCTGTTGGGTTGAGATCTCGGCATCATTGGAGATTTGCCGCAGATGATGAATTTTGAGTTCTTCTACTGTTGTGATCTAATTTGATGGATTTGTGACCTAATTGGAAGAAAATGTGACCTGAATTGAAGGAATTGTTACCTATGTGACAAGGGTATAATGGAAAATATACAAGTCATTAAAATTGTTATACCTTGAAAAGTAAAGTGACTCATAATGAAAGTACAGGGTTCTACAATAATGCACTTTAATGTTTATGATACTAAAGTGATATACTTAAGTTCATGATATCATCATGTAGATAACTTGATAAACTAATAATTGTTGATTCTCAAACTTATAATGATATGGAAACATTCACTCTATGCAAGTGAATTATGCAACTAATTAGTCCTTCACATCCATGTAACGAATATTCTGGCACTTATTAGGGCAAGTTAGCTTACCAGGGAATGCAGGCAGACAGCAATTCTGAGTCTTGGTAGCTTTCAGCAGCTGGGCTGTCATTTTTGTTATGTACGATAGCATTGATATGTTTTACCAAATGCAAAAGCCCCAAAGTAATGGGTTAATATTCTATAGTACGATTAATGATTATCATGAAACATGATTGTATTTTTAAGCTGATGCATTTTTTATCCTGCATGTAAAGTTATTTTATATTTTTCCTGGAGATATCTTTTGGGCATTTCATTTTCACATGAGATTATTTGTTCACAAGTTTCATAACAATCAATATACGTGCAGGAAGTGAGGTATCCTTTTTCAAGAACGGAATATGTCAAGGTGTTGCTTTCACGGAACTTCTCGGTGGTCGATACTATCCTGCTGCTTCCATGTACACACTTCCTAACCAGCCTAACTGTGAGGTGAGATTCAACTTTGGCCCAGATTTTGATTTATTTCCCCAAGATTTCGGCGGTCGTCCACCACCCAGACCCATGATTGAGGTTCCTTATCATGGGTATGATGGTCGAGTTGAAGGTGCTGTCGACAATGGTGTAGCTGAGAAAACGAATTAATTGTATCTTCTCCATTTTTTAAAATGGATTGGAGTTCTAATTTCATATAAAATTAAGATTTTGTAATGGCTAACTAAGAACGTTTTACAATTCAACTTCTCATCTAATTGATTCTAGTGCCTCTCTGCATATTTTGGTTAGATTAAACGACTGGGGATTAAGTTTCTTTTGCTTTATTAAATTGGCGATGCAACATGTTTAACATTCTCCGGATATTCCTCTTGTTCAACATGTTTCTTATGCCATTTAGTTATTTGGCGATGCAATCGTCTCTCTTCTATCATGTAAGATCAGAAAGAAACTTTTCCAAATGGAAAACAAAAATGCTTGCATGATTCACCATTCAGAACATTCGAGACATTTTTATAGGCTTCAGAACTGGTGGCTGATTTTCTTTTTAATTTCAAAACAGAGATATAATGGTGTTTTATTATAAATGTCTTATGTTATTTTGAATTAACTTGTGCTTTCTTTGGTCTTTTCTTTGTCCAATATTTATTTAATCATTTCATACTTAAGGTGCCTGTCTAGAAACTGCTTAGGCAAGGTGCATCTCAGGAGGCTAGGCGTTCCAAAGCCTAGCCATCATATGTTAAATGTCACCCCATGTTTACATATTTATGAAATGTTGTTGTATTTGATTTTATTTTTTATTTTCTATATTACAAATTTTTAATTTTAATTTTAATTTGAATAGACAACCATATATCCAATGATAAGAACATATTAAGATGTAAGTGAGCAGTTAAAGCATATTATTTTAAGTTTTTGTTGATCAAGTTATGCGTCCAAGGTACTGGAGGTACAAGTAGATTACTGAGTTGCCGGCACTTTGATAACCATGACTTGTGTTTAGATGCTTCTCTTTTAGATTTTGTCGTAGATGTAGTTTGGCAGCCACATTCATAATCCCCCCCCCACAAAAAGAAGAATAAAAAAGATCTCCTCTAAAAGAACTTTGTGTGATGCCCAACCATTAACTGAGAACAAAAGGTCCTCATCGTCCCCACCAACATGAGTTTATTATAAAAAATTTTCATCGTTATTTACAACAATGCCACTGCGGAAATGAAGCATTGTTTCTGTTAAGGTAGGCATTTGGATAAAATTTTGCTTTAGGGAGTATAGATCATGTAAAATATTGATTTTAGAAATATGCTTTGCATGAAACATCTCATGGCTTTTATCTAACGTTTAGCTTGGTTTTGTGTTTTAAAACTGAAGAAACATGATTAAGTGTTTGTACATGAAAGAAGTCAATGATTAGTAGATAAAACATGAGGATTTAATTGCCAAAACTAGAGATTTCTTGTAACTAATATTCTTAACGTTTCATATAGATTTTCTTGCATATTTCAAATGATATTTGAAAGGAAACATGTATGATAATCTTCCTTAAGAACTTCGTGGGTTGGAACTACTTGCATCAAATGTGGTTGAGAGATCAAAGAGAAATGGTGATTTGTTTGGACTATCGGCTGTACTGGTCAACCGTTGGGTCGATCGATATGAGGTCAAATTTAAATGAATTATTTTGTGATGGTCGTGTAGTTGTCCTATGGAGTTAAGGAAGTATGGCACCCATCATTGATTGCTGGCTTATCACTGCTTTAGACCATAATCGATTGTTTACTGACTCATTCAAGAGTGAAAATCCTTATCCTCCCCATTTTTGATAATAGGGCAATGGGGACTATTGAATAAAATGAGATTAAGAAATTGACCAACAGTCTAGACGTCTGTCATAAGTGAACAGACGATCGTCTGGTTGATCGTTTTAGAGAATACCCCCTGGTGTCCATTATTGTTTCTGTTAGCGTATGATTAATATGATAAATGACAAATGCTTATATGCCATGAAAATGAACTTGCTAAGGTAGGTTATTAAGATTCTGAGTTATGATTCAAAAAAGAATTAATGGATATATGGCACATGAAACAAGGCTCACCTAAGGAAACAAAAATGGTGTCCAAGTGTGCAAAAGAATAACAAAGCAAGAGTTTAGACACTAAGGCCTTGACTAGATGAGGTTTAGGGGAGGGTCGAAAATCACCCCGGTGAAGAGTCCACCAAGTAAAGGAATCATCTAACAAGGCGATGTGTTCAATATCTAACAAATAAGACTACTATTAATACGGACAGCTTTCATGGCAAACCTGAAGAGTCGAGGGTTGAACTAGTTCTGTGTTTTATTGGTTTTCTTAAAGACATATGCTAACCATATGTTGCATGTATGATGGTAGGTAGTTAGAAGGGTAATCACCAAAAAGGTTAAGATTAAGACATTAAAGTGACAATCAAGAACCACAAAAATTTAGGAAGAAGATCAAGGACGAGAATGAAGAATAAGAAATAAGAAATAAGAAAATGATTAAAAGATGTAATTGATGAAGATGCCATTTATTTAAGGTTTCCATTTTGGTTTACGTTAGTGGTTTTGAGTAGTAGTTTATTTGTATATGTTTAGAATTGCATGCATAACTAAGATTTATTATTACTATTATTATTGGTATTATTGATGACTAGATCGGCAAGACATACCCAGTAGATGTTTTTTATTTATTGTAGGTATTGAAGATGAAGTTTCTTGGAGATGTAGTTTATTGAAGGTATTGACGACTGCCATCTTGTGCCTACAAAACCCGCTTACAGATGGAAATTGTAGCATTTTGAGTCATGGTTTCTGCTGTGGTACGAAAATCCTAGATGATGATACAGTAAGAGATCAAAAAAGCATAACAAAGTAATCTAAAATAAAGAAAGAACCACCAAGCAAGGTTGAAATTTCTGAAATAAAGGAAAAATCTGACTCACCGAGGCAGAAGTTTGCAAGAGGTTCAGATCAGTTTTCCCTTGATTTCGGATTCTCAGCTGTAAATGGAGAGCAAAGCTGGAATGCAGAGTCAGCAGCCATAGGATTTGATACATGGTACAGGTCCCGAGGCAGTTGATTAAGCAGAGAGGTGGATGAGAGCCACTGAAGCCACATTCGTAGGATGTTGCAGTACCTGAAAGATCAAGTTGATGACTACCAGGCAAGTCCGAATGACAATAAAAAAGGTATGTGAATTATGCTGTGAGAATTCCATTTGGACCGATCTAATGTATGGACTGACATTGGAATGCAACGCTCTTGTCACCATAATAAGAGGTCAAATCAACCCTTTACTCAAAGAGCTTCAGAGTTCAGTGGCTAGTCAAGAGACCTTAATGGAGCAAATTACTATAGTTCCTGTAAGGTTTGACGGGCTCTTCACTGGTAAAAACAAGGTGGAGCACAACAGTTGCATGCCAACATAACGTGAAGTATCACAATCGTAGCAAGAAAGGTCCCCCCTTTACATGGGAACGTTGGTAAAAGAAGTCTAGCGAAGGAGATCTGGCGGTTCAAGGTTGCCATCAACAAGACGGTAATGAAGAATGGTATGTTGACGACTGTAGATAAGAAGTTGATTAGTCTGAGTAGAGAGTAGTAGGTCAAGTTAGCATAACAGAAACAATTAGATGTTGGCAATTAGTCGTGCTGTTAAGACCAGACTCATATCCTGCAACAATCCACGCAAATAGAGAAAAGGTTCATCATGCGTTGCGTTGTCAATGTGTATAAAAATAGGAGTTTGTGTCATCTGAAAAGTTTAGAATGGAACATTCAAAGTCATTTTCAAATTTTCCTTAAATATTAAAAGGTTTACCAAACTTTTCCTCTTCCTTTCGAAAAGTCCTAGGAAAAGTCTTTTAGTAAATTAAAATAAAATTTAATATTAATACTTCATATACTTGCATTTAATTTATGCATTTCTATTAATATTTAATATTAAATTTTATTGATATTAATATATAATATTTTAATTTAAAAAGAACATTTATAATTTATTTTTATTTTAAATTCTTAACTTTCCATGACGTGTATAGATCCTTTCTTTTTTCGATTTTCTATACTTTTCATTTTTTTAACTTTCTTAACATCTTTCTTCCATCCTGACTTTTAATTGTATACAAACAAACCCAAAAATCTGGAAGTACGATAAGGCTTGAGAGAATGAGACATAATATTTTCCAATCTGTTTATTAATTATAATATATTTGAGATGAGGTGCAATTGATTATTGCATGAATAAGGGGTACAAATAGATTGAATATGTATTAGATGTATCCTTTACCATATTTATATTTGTTTTCATTTCTAAATATGAATACGGATATATATGTTCGATATGAAAAGTTAAAATCATATTTGAAAAATCTAGAGACATTTTTTTGAGTATTTGTCAGATATCAAATATAATTGAAAACATATATGAATAACCTAAATAAAGTATACACGTATGAATATTTATCAAGTAAATTTTAAATCAAGAATGTTGAACCCCAGGTGCCTCAACCTAATGCAGATTATTGAAAATGTGCAATGCACAAATGCTTAGCAACGTTTTAAAAACAAACCAAGCCATTGCTCAAATCACTTATGAATAAAAAAATGACTCACAGGTGGTTCAACCAATCGACCCAATGATTAAACCACTGATTACACCATGGTGATGGCACCTCCTAAAAAACCCAAACCACTATGACTTTTTGTAATTGAACCACCGATCAACAACTTCAATTAATTTGTTTTCATATAAAAAGTGTTGATTTGTTAAAATAATGGGTTCGGTTCGGTTAAGATATTTTCTGAAGTTATAGATATGGTTCCATTTGTAGGTCCTGTACACCCTTAGACCCATTTGATTAACCACAATCTTAATATAATATAATTAAATTACATTACATAATGAAAATACAATATATAGTAATTAAATATAAATTAAGGACAAGATTATGTGAATAATTAACTTTACCATTTAAGTTTATGCTTAGTTGAGTGATATTTCAAAAAACTTAATTTCTTATAATCAAATTCTAAAATTTATAATCATAAAAACTCAAATATTATAATCTAATTAAGAAATATAATTCAATTACATTATATTACATGTGAATTACAATAAACCAAACATATCCTTAAAGTAACTTTGGTTGCCCGTAATCTACATGTAATACAATATAATGTAATTGAATTACATTTCTTGATTATATCATAATAGTTGAGTTTTTATGATTACAATCTTTGAAATTTGATTACAAGAAATTTAATTCTTTAAGATATCACTAAACAAACTAAATATAAGCTTAAAAGATAAAATTGATTATATATATTTGATTATCAAAATTTTGCAATTTGATTTTATAATATAATTTAATTACATTACCTTAAAATTATGATCAATAAATACAAACCCACATGAAGAGAACGCTGTGATCTTTCATACTACCAGCTAACACCTCCGAAAATCAATATACCGATTAGGAAAATGCTTGGAAAGCTTCTTGTGCACCTTAAAAGTTTGGACAACTCTGCTCAACCAGGTTTCTAGCTAAGGTTCCCTGAAGATGACCTTTGAGCTGAACTGCAGATTTAAGTCAAAATTAGTGCCACCATCTGCATCATTAAAATTTAAAACTTCCTGACAATCAAATGAACTTGGCTACAGCAGAAAACATCAGCTAATATATGTTTCAACTTAAGACAAGATAAATGATAAGATCTAGAGCCATTAAAAGTAGGTACTACGTTTAGTCTATCAAATCCGCAACGGACATGATCCAATTATTTGTGGTTCCTTCTCAAGCTTTAGCTTGGTGCTCCATTGAACTCCAGTGGCTCTGCCATGGAAGTCTTTCCACTTAGAGGTGGATATGCCAACATGCACCATCCACAATTTTTATGAACAAGATCTTTACAATGCCCTAGGATAACTCATCAACAACCAGAAAGCACCCTTGTGTACTATGAAGGACATGAACAAGCATGACAATTTCTGATGACAACTTTTATTTAGTTTCATATCATGTGAAAAGAATGATGCAATGACAATAGCACTATATTCAGGTAAAAAGCAGCCTGTTGGATGATCTAATTGACATTATAATAAAACGAAGGTCAACTGCTCATCTGCATAAAAAAAAAATGAAGTGCAACGTACAGGCAGATACTTGTCTGCTCAACAACCACCATCTTATAATAACACAAGAAGCAAATCCACCCTGATGGATGATCTAATTGACATTATAATAAAACGAAGGACAACTGCTCATGTGCATAAAAAAAAAATGTAGTGCAACGTACAGGCAGATACTTGTCTGCCACAGGGACCTAACATTGACAATATGGCAGTGACTTGGACAATTTATATCAATGATAACAAGAAGAGGATGAGGATAAATCCACCAAATCAAAAAATAATTAAATAATGGTGAAAATTTTCTCGAAACTTTTCACTCATAAATAGCCAAACTATCTGCAAGCACATGCCATTGAACCATACCATGGTTTCTTCTGAAGGGTTCGTAGACTGGAAAGGCAATCCCATCAACAAGGAGAGGCATGGCGGCATCAGAGCTGCATTGTTTGTTTACTGTAAGAAAATAATACAAACTTGTTCTCACAGATGTCTTATCCATTTTCGTCATTCTATTCACACTAATACCAAGCCCATATATGCAGTCTTGTGATTTTGCAAGATTTTCACTAGTATACTTGTTAGTGATGGCAAACGTATTTTCCTTCCCCAATTTTCACAAGACCTCTTTCCTTTCATGTGTAGAAATTATATGACGAAACATGATAATCATCAAATCCTTTAGCATCTACAATAATACAAAAAATACCATATTTCCTTATTTTCTCATATATTTTATGAGGTATTTTTGATGGGACCAATTTTTCCTTAAAAAGGCTACATATTATTTTGATAAAGCGTGAGCATTAACACAATGGTAAGGTTACTTTATTGTGATCATGAATTCAAATATTAGGAACAACCACTTCCTTCACAGACTGTTGAGGAACCCGTTGAGGGACTCGAGAGATGACGGGCTAAGGAACCTGAAGGACTTGGAGGGTGAAGAGAGAAGGCTTTAGGGACTTATGAGAGAAAGGGGTTAATCCTAATGGTTCCTCCTACAAACTCGGACTTGTGAGAGCTTCTGGACTTACTTAAAAAGATTGGTAACGTCTTTGCTATCAGTTCGAGCTTTTGACATAATGATAGCTCGATCCTAACAAGTGGTATCAGAACCTACTCACAGACGTAGGTTCGAATCCCTGAGAATGCAGTATGGGATGCATTTTTGAGGAGGGGGGGGTTTGTTGAGGAACTCGTTGAGAGACTCGAGAGGTGACAGGCTGAGGGACCTGAAGAACTTGAAAGGTGAAGGGAGAAGGCTTTAGGGACCTATGAGAGAAGGGGGTTAATCCTAATGGTTCCTCCCACAAACTCGGACTTATGAGAGTTTCTGAACTTACTTAAAAGAATTGGTAACGCCTTTGTTATTAGCTCGAGCTTTTAGCATAATGGTAGCCCGGTCCTAACACAGACTTGTGTAATTTAACACTCCATGGACACTACACATTGGTAGGAACCTTATGCATCGCGTTTGTCCTTTTTATCAATTTTTAATAATCCTTTACCAACTATATAATATGAAACAGTACCACATATTTCCTGTTTTCTCGTATAATTGACAAGGTGATTTTCATAGGACAAATTTTTTAACAACCAACGTGACACATCAAGCTAGTGCTGTTAGTAACAACATTTTCGTATTCCAATTGGGATTGTTCTATTTAGTTCCTCACGCTAAATTGGAGATTCTTATCTCACTGGAGGAAACTGTAATAAACATAACTGTTATATTACACGTTATTATCTATCATCTCATTTCTATGACAATTACACCTTATTTCACTTCTGTACTCCAAAATATATTTCCTTTATGGTGAACATCATGGAACAACTATAATAAACTGATCCAATATCTTTGCACTATAAATATTCTTGGTACTTGCTGAATAGTGGCTTGATTTCCTGGTTGGCAGTTATGGTAGTGACGACAAATATAGCATATGTGCCGAACATGTTGAATTTGGTGACATATCTCCGGAATAAAATGCATACGAGTGTTGCAGATTCTTCAACTATAGTTAACAACTTCACTGGTGTAACATGTGCATTTTCTCTTCTTGGAGCCTTTATATCAGACTCGTATATTAATAGATTCAAAACCATACTCATATTTGGTCCCTTTGAATTCCTGGTAATTATCTATCCATATTATCCCTTTACTCAGTCCACAAAAGTCATGACTAATAATATATAATATACCCATGCTGCATGAATGCTCTACCAGAGTACCATATGTGTAACTATTTATACAGATATTTCTTCTAAGCTAATTGCTGTAAGAATTAGTTGGATCAAATTCATTTTGTACCTTATATATCTTCTGTTTAACAGATAATATAGGAAAAACTTGCCATGTTATAATGATATTTTCATAAGAAAAGTATTGTTCTGGTTGACAGTTATTCAATAGGCTTTTATAACTTTGACCTGACAAATATTACATTAATGATTTATAATATTACATAGTAATAATTTTCATTGTTATAGAATGTATCAGCAGTTTTGTACTTAATTACAGTTAAATATATGAAAAGTAAAGATGCAATGTCATGCTTATACAGTCAGGCTCCAATGCAGGAAGAAAGCTCAGAAGCCATATAAAGTTCTCATTTTAAGAAGTTTGAAGATTTAACTCATTTTCTAATATGATGATTTTGCTTCTGAAGCTTCTCTGTATATTTATATTTTTTTGAAGAATGAAAAGGATGATTTTCACAAGAAACACCAAAAAGTACAACCTTATCAAAAGGTAAGGTAATGATAGAGGTAACTAATATTTAAAGTAACCACCCATACACATATGAAGTCCTAGTCCTGCCCCATAGTCTCTTCCGAACACATTTAGCCTTTAATAACCTTCCTACTGACTTTGCATCCAAAGATACAGGTGAGACACATTCTCTTTCTCTTTAGTACTTAGGACATAAGACACATCATCACCATTTATTGACCTGCTTCTATATTTCTCAGTAAAGTAGCTAGGAAAAAATTGACACTTTCAATGGTGACTTAGGAGGTGTTTGTGTACCTAGAAAATAGACAAAAAATGTCAAATTTTTTGAGTGTTTGTGCACCAAATGATTTTTCATCATTTTCCCTCAGTATATAAGAAAAAATTTCTTTCATTTTTCAACATTCTGATCTCTGAAACTAATGGAAAATAAAAGAAAAGAAAATACGAATTATCACAAAATATATTAACAACATGTAATTTTGATATAGAAATTATTTGTCTTTAATAGATGAAAATTGATATTATAAGAGATATGTGGAATAATAAAGATATATGAAATGTATTTTATGTTATAACAATTATCACAAATGACTTTATCTTATATTATTTATAACAAATTTTGTTATTCTCTATCTTGTAGATAAAAACAAAAAATATTTAATTTATTAATTTCAACATTTTTATTTTGTGAATAAACATATATATTTTATGATTTTTTGTCATTTTTTGTTTTATGCATAAACGTATGTATTTCAAATTTCATCATTTTTTGTTTTGTGTACAAACACCTTAATTTTCTATTAACTTTCTGTTATTTTCTGTCATTTTCCTTTTTATCATTTTCTATGATATTCTGTCATTTTATTTCCACCATTTTTCAGTACACAAACACCTTCTTAGCATTTCAGAAAATCTTATAATCAAACCCATTTTTTAGTCAGTCATGTAGTTAATGAGTTCCATAACTGCTTACTATGAATTTCCCTAGTCCCTACCAGATTGAAGCAAAACAACATCCAAAGCCTGCAACAACACAGCCATCTCCAAAACCTCCACTTAAAGGTTTTTTCTTAGGTTCAAATTCAAAGCCCAAAAACCATTTGAGAAGTTCTCACCAACACCATTATCCTCAAACTCGTAAGCCATTTGTTGTTCGAAAAAAATATTTGACTTCCATTCCCAATCTCAAACTCAAATAGCTGGTAGATGAGTTCCAATCAGAAAGGACCACCCCATATTTACTGATCATTATCAAAGCCTAGAGGGCTCCTTCCTCCAACTTGTTTAATGATCACTCTTCTAAGCATGCTCATACTAAATTTGGAATATGTATTTCCTTCAAATTTTAATATACCCACAGCTATCTATCAAAGTAAATTACAATATATTCCATAGTTTTAAGGCACTCTGTGAGTTAGGACCTTGGGTGCCTAGGCAGCACCTATGCACCCATACAAATATTAATTTTTTTATTAATTTTAAGTATATATCATGTATATTTATACATATTCAATAACAATTACATATAGTTCTAGTTCTATTATCTCCTAAATAACATTCAAATACATAAATAAGTCTAAGATAACATCAAACATGATATGTAATAGTGCTAATATATATTTCATCCATATATATAACTATATATTTCAATAGTTATGCATATTTTAGTACTCCAAAAAATTTATACTTGTTTTTGCAAAGAAAAACATTTAAGATCTTTAAAAAATATGTTTAATTAAACAGATTAGATAAAAAATCTGCTCAGTTAAGACAAGGCAAGATAAGCAGCCAAGGCTTGACCAATTCATGCCTTGGCACCTAGGTACACACAAAAAGTATGCTACACTCTGTCTTTCCATTGATTTCATTTCTCCTTAAAGCTAATTACAATGATAAATACTGTGAGATTATTTAGTATTACCCTGTTGGTTTACACAAGAAGCAGTTCCTTTAAATTCTTGTCTATGCTAGTTTTACATGTTTTGTGACGGATAACGAAATTGTTCCCAGTCATAATGTAACAATAGGTAGTTCATGGCATCATGCAAATTGAAGGGTAAGCTCTTCTTGCACCTTATAAATAGATATGGAAGGTGCAAGAAGAGCTACCATTTCTGAGGCTTGCTGAGACATATAGATAAGAAAGACAAGAAAAGTTTCCTCAACACTCTCATACAATGCAAATATAACTTTCTATATTACAACAAGACAGCTTTTTCAATAAAAAAATGACAGTTGAAAACAAAGTTTGTCCTTTCTTTTATGGAAAAGATATTTGATTTTACTTTTGTATTTTAGGGGTTCACATTGCTAGCATTGCAAGCACATTTTCCTTCACTTCAACCTTCATAGTGTGATATTTCCGAAAAATGGAATGATTGTGTGAAAGTTCGTGGACAAAAGGCAGCCCTCCTTTACACAGGCATGCACACAGTTGCTCTGGGTGAAGGATGCATGCGTGCTATTCTTGCATCATTTGGAGGGGACCGGTTTGAAGATGAGGATCCAATGGAAAAGCAACAGAAGTCCAGTTTCTTCAACTGGTTCACTTTTGGAATCTCATTTGGAGCTTTTGCAGGTGTCATTCTTGTTGTGTGGATTGAGAATAACGTGGGATGGTACAAAGGCTTTACCCTATGTTCTCTGGTTATTCTTCTAGGCTTATCAGTCATTGCAAGTGGTTTCTCTTTCTATCGAAATCTTAAACCAAGAGGAAGTCCTCTCACTCGAATTTCACAGGTAACCTTCTACTTCTTTAATCCTTCTTGAGATGGTTGACTAAAATGAGCTCATCACAAAATTTCCATGATCTACTTGTACGTGGAAGGGAAAAGCACTGTACTAATAGAAGAAATATTTATATCCAATCTAATTTTGGGCATAAGCATGGATTCTATTCTATGTTAGACCTATTACTGATGTATATTGTATGTCCTAAAGGAGTACATATTAATTGTCTACCACTAGACTCCTTCCATTAGAGATCTCTTTGTCTTGATATCTTAGAACGCCCCTGGACCCACCACCTTTGGATGGTGATCATAAGTTCCAAACTGAGGGTTCATGCACTCCCCTGCCAGATTTCCCTAAATCCACGGCTGTATCTGTTCCTCAAGATTTCAACAAGACACTTTATCATTGAACCATCCTGCCAAGCATGCCATAAGAGATTATTCTTATAACATATTAATTACCATTTACGGAAATAATTAAATATAATGGTGACAAAAAATTCCTGGTAACACCTCTGGACAAACTTTCAGTTGGCTTTTTTGTTTACCACAAACATCTATTGGTCCAGATACAAAAGGTGATATCAACAAAGAAGCCCTTGATACTCTCAACCCCTGCAATCTTGTTAACTTAAGAAAGTAAATCCACCAGATGGGACTCTTAGTTTTCCTCATGGCCACAATCCTCTGATGAATCATGTGATATCTGATGAACTATAGGCTAGAAGTTCCAAGTAAACTTTCCCCACAAGAGTAATGATCCGTCACTTGGTAACAACAATCAATGTATTGAGCGATCAACTCTTTTAGTTTCACTTACATTAATTAGTTTCCTTATAGACACATCTATAGGCATTCTTTGAATATGACCAAATCATCTCAAATGATTTTCCCTTATTCCAGATTAAAACATTTTTTAAATTATCTCTTATTGCATTTCCATTTACAACTCGTCCAACCTCTTGGCTACAATAACCTTTTGCACATATTGGCATTTAACAGTCCAACCTTCTATGTTATAAAATATAGACAGATAGATAAATGTTCTATAGAATTTTCTTTAAATTTTAGTGTTATTCTTTTTATATAAGATTCTAAATGCATTTCTATACTACTTTAATTCTATAAATAATTCATTCAATAATTTTTCTGTTGCCACATATATAGATCTTAAATATCTAAAATTTTTACTTATAGAGATCTCCTGACCATTCAATTTTATACTTTCATTGTTATTTATATCATTACTTAAAACTTACACTGCATGTATTTGGTGTTTTACCTTCTTTCTAAATCATTCGGATTCCAAGCTATCTCCCTATAATTTATTTTACAACTAATTTATATCTTAAATTCATCAAATAAAACTGTCACAAGAAAATAGTGTACACCCAAGTATTTTTCCTTGAATTTCTTTAATGTTGTCATCCATGATCATAGCAAATAGAATGAATTTAAGATAATTTTTATTGAGCGATATGATAAATTATTGAATAGTGTAACTACCTAAATTTATCTCTCTACAATGACTCAAATATTTCTCCAATCTTAACCATCTTTACCAAAAAAGTCAAACCAAGTGAGTGAGGCCTGTTGTGACTGTGGAAACACTTACAAGACAGTAACATTGCTATCCACTCACACTAACTATGCAGAAATTGGGAAAAAAACGATGAAAAAATACTTACACACGTAGGAACACAAGGGATTTACATGATTTAACAACTTGCCCATGTCTATGGGTATTCAATGTTGGGGTTTCACTATACAACCGTCAAACATACAGACTACATATGTGCAACTTATATATATATGATATTAATTACAGCAACAAATCTTAAATACAATTACACAAATATCTTTTTTCATATTAAGCCGTTATATAAGTTAATATACACATTGAACTCTATGTGTTGAATAAACACTGTCAGATCTTTCAACCTCCTCAGGTGCATCTTTAAGTTACTATGCGACTTGAGAAATGTCAAGTGCCTCACTTGACAAAACTTCTTAACATTGGTGACATGTGACTATATTAACCAGTCATGTACTTTCAAAATGTCGGATATCCTCATTTGAAAAATCTAAAAATGTTGGATGTTATTGAATCATCACATGGATAACTTAAGTTCTCATGTAGCTCTACAGTGTTGGATGCTCTTACTCAATAACGTTAAATTGTTAGGTGCCTCCACTCAACAAAAGTTTTGGACTTAACTAAATCTACATTGCATTCATTTCTTTGACACATTAATTTCACCAACTAATTTGTCTAGTTAGAAGGATTTGTGGCAATCTCCACACTTTATTAACCAAGTTCAACAATCTCTCACTTGAAGATTGATGTTCAGACTTGTACTTATATTATCTTATCTTTTTATTAGATGTCATAGCTCTATTTTTAGATACCTTGGAGGTCAACTAAGGTCATATACAGTCTTAATTTTTAAGTGTTTAATACTTTTATTAGCATGTCTTCTACACTCTCTAATTTCACAACTTTTTGCAAATTCAAAATACCTTCCTCAATCTACTCTCAGATAAAATGATAATTCATCTTGATGTGTTTGGATGTTAAATGAAATACTAGATTCTTAGCTAGATAAATAATACTCTAACTGTCACAAAATAATATACTACTATCCTTCCTGTGACTCAACTTACTCAGAAAATTTTCCAATCAGATTCACTCCTTGGTTGCTTCTAATATTATCATACATTCAACTTTTATGGTTGAAAGTAATATACTACCTTGCAATTTGGACATTTAGCTCACTACAATACTCCTTATGTTGAAAATATATCTTGAAGTACTCCTACTATTGTTTAAATCTCTTTCAAAATCAGAATCACAAAACCCTTCCAACTCAATTGATGCTTTTTTGTAGTACAATCCTACACTTGAGAAATTCCTTAGATAATGTAGGATTTTGTTAGACATATTACCTTCAGGTACTCGGATCCTTAGGATCCATATATGTACTTTGTATAGGTGCTGATTCTTGTATATATTAAACAATGTCTTCATTAAGTCTGTTATTATTTTCTCCTTGATGGTGTTAAATACAATATTCTTGCCAATGTCAACCAGATAACTCTCAAGACTTGTTTATCCAGCAATTCCATGCACTCTAATTCATGCCATCTGATTTTTTTCTTAGAAGTGATTCATGCAACTTTCTCTGATATAGATAATCTTCAATTTGCATTTTCTAAAAACCAAAATTCTTGCCATCAAACTTATTAATCTTGAGTTTGCCATCATTGATCATTTCTCTCATTGTTTCATTGCATCAGAAGTTTTTGTTCCTGAAACCTCAGCCTTGGACTTTGATATTAGTTGTTCTAATCATGGAAGCACTCATAAGATAGTAACTTTGTCATTCATTCATGCTCATTGTGTAAAAACTAAAGAAAAAATGATGAAGAAACACTCACACATCTAGGAATACTAAGAGATTTACGTGGTTTGACAACTTGCCTATGTTCATGGGTGTTTGGTAGTGAGGTTTCACTATATAGCCATCAAGCATATAGGCTATATGTTTACAATTTATAGATATAGGACATTCATTAGGGTAATAAACCTTAAATACAATTACACAAGTATCTTCTTTCATGTCAAGTCCTTATACAAGTCAATATGCACAATAAACTCTACATGTTGAACAAAGACCATTAGATATCTCAACCATCTCACAGGCATATATAAGTTATTATGTGACCTGAGAAATGTTAGGTGTCTCACCTAACAAAACCTCTTAACATCATGTGTTGTTGGTGTCACATGACTATATTAATTAATCACATGCCTTTAAAATGTCTGAATGCCCTCACCTGACAAATTCAAAAATGTCGGATGTCATTGGCTCCTCACATGGATAACTTAAATTCTCATGTGTCTCCATAATGTTAGATGCTAAATCAAATTATCAGGTGCCTCCACTCGACAAAAGCTCTGGATTTAGTCAATTCTGCACTGTCCATCTCTTCGACACTTTAATTTTACCATTTAATTTATCCATGATCTATTTGGTTGGAAAGATTTATGATAGTCTCCGCACCTTATTAATTAAACTCAACATGACTTCCACTAATGTAAGATTATATGTAGGATCATATGTACACACAACCTAGATGCAGGCTTCTAAAGTTCCAAGGCAAAATGGATCAGTTGACACATTATTTTGCCCAGGTCCAATGTAAAATAAACAAAGTTTTCTTTTCATCTCTATATTTCTGTTAAAAGTCAGCCTCATGTGAACCCCATATTAAGAGTTTGCCTAGCTAGATCTGTGTCTATCACAATTGAGTGAAGTATCACCTAAATGTTATCGAAATTGATGAAGTTGCTTTATCAACGAAACCAGAAATTTTCCCATATGCAAATGAAGAATCAAATAGCAAATCTGGAACTTAACAATAGATGACTTACTTGATGAAGACAACCATTAGGATGAATCTTACATCCGCGCCACAACGCTTCAGGTTTTCGTGGTCGCTTTCAGAAAAAGAAAACTTACTTTGCCCAAAAACGAAGATGAATATTGAGGAGATCAATTGGACGAAGCCGCAGAAGTTCTCCCACACACTAATGATTTCAAGTAGGTCCAAATCCTGACACAATAAGAAGATATATTACATAATGTCGATAAAATATTTTTTCGGCGAATGATGTGAGCATTTGAACTTAGGTTTCTCGACAAAGCAACGATACTCAACGGAAGAACAGGAAGTTGGTGGCATTGCACGGTTACACAAGTGGAGGAGACAAAGATCATCATAAGGATGCTACCGGTCTTCCTCAGCGCTGTGCTGTGCCACATACCAATCCCTCTGCTGATGTCGTTTAGCATCCAGCAAGGCAAACACCATGGACACCAGTCTAGGGTCGCTCCACATATCTCCCGCCTCCTTGTTCGTGATCCCCGTCGTGTTCCAGATGTCAATCCTGGTGGTCTATGACCGCCTATTCGTGCCATTCGCCCGAAGAGTCACGAAGCACGTGGGTGGCAACACCAACCTACAGAGGGCAGGGGTGGGGTTCCTTTTCACAATACTCGCAACCTCCGTGGCGGCGGTGATAGAGAAAAAGCGGAGGAGCATCACAGAAGTTCAAGACGGGTCGCAGCAGATGTCAGTGCCTCTGGCTGGGGCTGCAGTTCTTCTTCATGTTGGGGGTCGTGGACGTGACAGCGTTCGTCGGGCTATTGGAATTCTTCAACAGCGAGGTGTCGAAGGGGATGAAGTCGATCGGGGAGGCGATCTTCTGGTGCGTGTTGGGTATAGCGTCCTTGCTGGGCACGGTGGCGGTGGACGTGGTGAATGGCGCGACCCGCAGTGGAAGTGGTGGCACTCGTGTGGGGTGGTTGGACGGGCAAGGCCTGAACCAGAAGAGCCGGCTCGACCGCTTCTATTGGTTCCTATCTGTGGTTGGGTCCGTCGGCTTCTTGAATTATCTGTATTGGTCCAGGACATTTTACGTCTATCGATGTGATCCCCGCATTGCTACTTGAATTATTTGTACTCCGTGATATTTCTTTTTCTTTTTCTTATACGATGATGCCTTTCGTGATAGAAGGCAGACTTCTTACTTATGATATCACATTATTCTTTCTGGTAACATTACTATCTTAGTAATAAATATACGAAGAGATAAAAGTATTTATTTAAAGAGATTGTATTATTAGATAATTATAAACATATGATAGATTTTTTAGATAAATTAAATAAATACGCTGATCGTCAGTTAAAGATTTTAGCCAATTTTTGCTAAATTTTACCGATTGATTTTAAAATTTAAAAATAACAACGAATGTTACTTAAACTGAGTTGAAATTTTCAGTTTTCACACATACTAGATTAGATTATACCATAGATTAGATAATCATATAAGTAGATTCTAAATTAAAAAAAAAAAAAAAAAGATTTTGGAAAAAGAAGTGCTATCGTAAGAATTCTACGATGGTAGCATCAAAAACTCTCTCTGTTTCACAGGATGTCTTCCCCAATATTCCACGACCATCCATTACAATTTCAATACACATGTAAAATAATCACATGCATCACACTCAAAAAAAAACTAACATTCCACTCTTTCAGATAAAGCAAAAATACACGCTGAAACAACAACCAAGACGTAATCAGATAATCAATCGCTGCCAAGAGAAAAATAACTACATTTAAAATAACATGATGGGCGACAACCATCCCACGAGAAAAATAACTACAGAAGAGGGACTCATGCCAACGGATGCAGATGTTAGAGTACCAATGATGGGAATTCCAGTGCAATTCAGGCCTTCTTTGGTATCACCACACATACTTGAAAATAGTGCCATAGGGTACCCACCCGCTGCGTTCAGGTAACTAAACATTACATCTGCGCAATCGGATTTCAAATCGTCGATATAGTCCCTATATGGGCAAACAAGTTCCTTGAAGGCCGAACAGCATATGTCCCTGGGGTACTTAGGGGCTTTGCACTTGCTTGTGACAATGCTATAATTTGCAGACTCGAAATTTGCCTTGCACTCTGACAAAAAGGAAGATTAGTCGTGCATGATTTGATTTTCCATGGAGAATTATATTCACAGGAGATTTGAGGCACAGAACTATGAAGTTTAGACTTCCTATGTGAACTACGGAAAGCAGAAGAGGTCAATTGCAACAAATACTTTCACCACTTTCCACAAAGTACGCGGCGGAACCACTTGCAAGTTTCAGATACAGCAGAAACAATAGAACATCTTAATTCCAAATGCATGTCATTAAAATGTTATGCAAGCCAATAAGTTAGTAATTGTAAATAAATCAACATTGGTAGATCCAGGTCAAACATCAAAGTAATAAGCTGAATGTAAAGAATTAAGTATCCTGTGACAATATCAATCTCAAATAATGCCAACTTCATCTTTGCTAATCATGCCCATCACCATCCGTAGCAACTAGCAAGTAGGAACGTAATCCCATGTTTATTATCAAAATCTTGGAATATAACTATACATAGAGTTGCAATATTGCTACCTTAATAATAACAATTAAATGAGTTACGGAGCTACGAAGAATCTTCCGTGAATAAAACTTCAATAAATGGAAAAACATAAATCCAATACTCTCTCTCAAATTGAATTGTGTGTAAATATCAATCATATTCAACTTGTTACAAAATTTTTCATATACTCCAATATCCAACCCTTTGGTGAGGACATCGGCAAATTAATCTTTAGATTGAGTATAAGGAGTTAATATAATGTTCCTTAAAATATTATTTTTTAATGAAATAACAATAGACTTTCACATGTTTGGTTCGCCTATGAAAGGTTGGTTTGTTGGCGATATATATTGTAACTTGATTATCATAATGCATGAGCATAAAATCACTAATATCAACCCCCAAATCTTATAGTAGAGTTTTTAACCATATTAACTTGGAAGTAGCATTGAACATAGTATGATATTCAACTTCGACATTAGATTTCAATACTACATTTTGTTTCTTGCTCTACCATGTAATTAGATTACCCCTAAAGAAGGTTAAGTTAGCCAGACGTGGATTTTCTGTCACTTTTATTACTATCATAACTAGCATTTGAAAAACCTTCAATCTAAAGATGCCCATGATTTTTATATAAGAAATCTCTCCCTAGTGTTTTCTTGATATATGACAATACTCAAATAGCACTCATTTAATGGACTACTTTAGGTGCATACATGAATTGACTTAGTAAATTGACAGCATAGTAAATATCAAGACTAGTAACTATCAAGTATATAAGTTTTTTGATCAATCTCCTATATTGTCCAGGATTTTCATACACAAGAGATTGTTCATCCCAAAAAGAGTGAGCTTGTTCAATAGGAGTGTTTTTAACCTTTCAAACTTGTTTCTTTTAACAAGTCCAATGCATATTTTCTTTAAGAGAGAGATAGACATCCCTTGGAATATGCAATCTCAATTCCTAAAAAGTATCTTAGGGTTCTCGTATCCTTGGTGGCAAAATGTTGACAGAGAAACCATTTGGTTTCTTCAATGCCTTAAGTGCCACTACTTGTCAATAACATATCATTGACATAAACAACAAGAATAATCATGCATTGAGGAGTATGCTTAATAAAGAGGGAATGATCTACTCTACAATTGTTGAAGCCCCCACACCACATAACACTGTTGAATTTCTCATACTATACCTTTGAACTTTGTTTTAAACCATAAATTACCTTGTTCAATAGACACATTATGGACTTCCTTTGAATAACATAACCTAGAAGTTCCCTCCATAAACACCTATTCCTCAAAATCACCATAAAGAAAAACATTTTTCACATTGAGCTGGGTTAATGGCCAACATTGATTGACTATCATAGCAAGAATAATATGAATAGAGTCAAGGCAAGCAATAAGAGAAAATGTCTCAAAATAATCAACTTCATATTATTGAGAGAATTCATGAGCAACAAGGCAAGTTTTGTAGCGATCAATAGTGCCATCAGTATGTCTCTTAATGGTGCAGACCCATCTGCAAGAGATGACATTCGCATCACTAGGATAAGAAATCAAATCCCAAGTACCATAAGATAAGAGAGGATCCATCTCCTTATCTATAGCAGCCTTCCAGTGAAGGCTGCAAAATGCTTCATGATGATCCCTAGGTAAAGTTTCACTAGAGATAGCAACAACAAAATCACGGAAAGTAGAACTAAAATGGTTATATAACACAAATTGGGACATGGAATGTTGAGTGCAAGGGCTAGGGATTTTGCGTAAGGCAATAAGAAACTCTTTAGTGGAAGACTCGCCTTCCAAGATAGGAGTTGGTTGAGGCAATGCAAGTGGAGATTAATGGCTGATAACTATATACCTATGGATGTGGCTGATCTAGAGACTCGTGCACAGGAGTCGCAATAGTTATGATAGCAAAAGGAGTGGTAGGAGGATAAATGTCAATAGAACTAGAAGTGGGGGTAGAAAGAGAATCCCCAACATGGTGGCTAGAATCCTACATACCATTAAAGAAGTATTAAGATTCAAGAAATATAATATCCATGGAAGTATAATAACCAACAAAGACACGCTTAAGGACATGAGGAGACAATTTATCAAGATCAAGAGATAGATTTTGGACAAAGGCAATACATCTAAAGACTTTAGAAGATATGAGGAAATGTTCATCATCAGGATAGAGGCGATGAAAGGGAATGACCCCTCCCAAGGAAGCAGATGACATTCTATTTATCAAGAAGACAACAGTGAGAATAACATCAGACCAAAGGAACTTGAGAATATAGGTATGAATCGTAAGTGTACGAGCAACATCAAGAATGTGACGATGTTTACGCTTGGCAATATTATTTTATTGAGATGTATAAGAGCAAGTGGTCTAATGCAAAATGCTAAAAGAAGAACAAACATTTTAAAACTCAGGTTGCATGAACTCAAGAGCATTATCAGTATGCCCAATTTTGGGGCACAAGGAAATTCGATTTTTTATTTTAGCTAGAAAATTTTTAAAGATATCAAGTACATTGTGACAATCTTTAAGCAAATAGACCTAAGACACTTTGAAATAATCATCAACAAAGACAACATAGTACTTATAACTAGTAACAAAAGTGACATGACTTGGTCCCTATATATTACAATAAACAAGATCAAACAAACCAACAGAGATAGTGAGACTTTGTTGCTTGAAAGAAGTACAAGTATGCTTCCCAAGTTGACACAACTTACAATCAAAAGTGAAAATAGATGCCCACAGAACTTGACAAAGTTTAGTACTAGATGGGTGACTTAAATGACAATGCTAAAGGAAGAAAGTGTCAACACTAGACATACATACGATCAAACCACGAGGAACATAGTCACAGACTAAGATATATGCTTCGAATGAGTTTTGCCTATACTCCAAACCAATCTTTTGTTCTGTCTATAAGTCTTGAAAGGTACAATAAAAATGGTAAAAAGTAACTAAGTATTGCAGTTGAATGGTAATAACACTAATGGATGGTAAATTAAAAAAAATTCAAGGACATAAAGAGTATTGTTCAATTGTATTTGGGATAAGACTTAAATCTCATCTTGATTAGATACAATATATGAATGACCATCAACAATAGTAACAAAAGTCTTATCATTGAGGTTATGTAAGCACTTAAACAAAGTTAGATTACCTAAAATGTATGAAGAGACTCCAAAGCCCATTATCCATGGATCATCACTAGAAGTAATTAAGACATTATTAGTGGTTGTACTTAGATCAGGAGATGTAATATGGGCACTCATGGTAGTGGAATTTGCTCCTTAAGATTGGAGAGGGTGATCATATTCTATTTGAAAAATGATGATAGTCTGTCTAGTGAGAGATATATTTGGCATACTAGAAGTTTCAGTGTTGACATTAGCTAGGTGAGGCTTTAAATGTAAAAACTTATCCCAACACTTCTTTGATTTGTGACCAAGTTTACTATATTATTGGCATTTAGGATGTTGTCTATTACTGCGACTTTCTCCACTTTGTCTTTGTCCACAACCACTAATGACAACAAGGGCGGATTGATTAACATGCTAGATTGTAAATTGCATTGAGATACTCCAAGTGAGCATGCAAGAGATAATTGTTACATTATCTACATACCAATCTCTATAGTTCTCATTTTTCATATCAAGAGGAGGCAAATATAAGTGACATTCTTGACAGTGAGCTATTACAATATTCTCAAAACTTAAAGCCCATAGTACATAATTTGGTCCATTTGCTTTAAACTTTAACCAAAAGGTCTCCTTTATGTGAATTTGACAAGGATGTCATGGACTATAAACATCTATACAACACACAACAGCATAGGGTTCACAGTTCACACAACATACAATGTTCATAGGGTTCACAGTTCACACAATGGAGCAAGAAATAGTAGGCAAAGATATCAGAGCCATCAAAGACTTGGATTGGACTATCCTGGAGAAGCTTGGATTGGATTGTTCGGTTGATGGTTGACTACACAAACGAGAGTCAAACGAAACTGTCCAACGGAGGAGCCAGGCAGGATTGCCTAGACTTTAAGAAACGACTTAGAATGTCACAAGTAGTTGTACGGGATGGTCGACATTTGTGACTACCTTAGATGCCAACCCAAAAAATGGTGAAGATCCCAACGAGTTGTCCTTCTGGAGGTAGAGTCACCAACAACGTGAAAGGGAGGTAGAAGGGATGAAGATGGTGCATGGTGGAAGGAAGGGATCATCGCTTTGATACCAAGTTCGGAGCTACGAAGAACCTTCCACGAATAAAACTTCAATATTAGAGTAGAAAAATTACAAAGGGTATACATATACCCTTGAGATACTAAATGGATCTTAGATGGAAAAACATAAATCCAACAAAATGTTATTACCATCATTGTATGGCCATGAGATACCAAACTAGAAAAACCATATATGATCATATAAAATCAAAGTAATTGTATATACATTATATACAAGTAAAATTACATAGCTTAAATAGGAACGTATACTAAGTATGTAAAATTCAGTCATTTCCCCATTTAGTAGAGCTATAGCATGACTGTGGTTCCATGCTTTCAAAATGTTTTGTACATGAGTGTACATGACGACCTCCATGCTCTTTGTCATAGAATAGAAGGTTATATGGATAATAGCAATAGTTAAATATTTAGTGGAAGCCAAGGAGGAATAGATATAAATACAACAATAAGGGAATGGACAAAGACAAGGGACAAGATAACTAAAATAAATATGGATTGACATGGGGATTAGATCCATGTATAGATTAAATGTAAATGTTGCAAAAAATACTACAAACAAAATTTGCAAGTGTTTAAATTATAAATTATCCTTATACAACAATTATATGTAAAAGATCACAATATATGTTGCTCACTGATTTAAGGGGAGAGAAAAAGGGCAAGAGAAGCCATTTATATCACTGTCTTTTACAATATACTTTAATTGGATGCTAATGGTATGGGATGAATCAAAAAAACTGCACAAAATATTATAGAGAAGGGGGCATTGTGTACTTTGATAAAGCATATATTAAGTTTCATAAAAATTTATCCACGAAAATGGTAGATGGATGAATAAACATGGCCAATCATTCCTTCTTCCCAGTAGTGCTCTTAGACAACCGTCAAAGAATTAGGAAGCCCCTTCTCCAGAAAGCAACAAGTAGTTAAGAATAGTAACCCAGCAGAGACAAGTTAAGGCAATATCTATATATCAGATAGATTTAACACTGACGAATGTTACAGTTTTAAAGCATAGATTGCATATAAGATGGTGTAGCTTAGGGCTTTACTGTCTAAGCTCTGCTTTGTCTTAGGAGCTTTTATGATTAGGCACTGTGACAACAAATTTGTGATATTCATTGTTAATAATCCAACTTTTTATGAGTATGCTAAGCATACTGAGGTTAGTTGTTATTATAGTAATGATCTAGTGATGAGAGGAGCCATATCTCCTCTCAACACCTACTCTTAAGAGCAATTGATATATACTTCTATTAAAGACCTTAGTATTTCTATATTTAAGTCACTATATAACAGGGTATGTATAATTGATATCAACGTCACAGTTTGGAAGTTCTTATTTGTGTGTTGTGGTTATACGGGTTATTGAATATTCATGTAATGGAATAGTCTTCTCTCTTATAAATACATAATATTCTTCAAAAGAATAATATAGCTCTTCAATTTCCTCTGAACAATAAACATGTCAGTTAAATTAAATTTCGTTTGAGATGAAAAGATGAAAATATGTCTGTTTTGGAGTTTCTTCTTGTTGTTAATTTTCTACAATTTTGAACTCTATCTTGACTCATAATTAAATGTGTAACTTTTACATAGCTTTCCTGGCTAATGGTCACCACCTCATTTTTCTTAGGATCAAAAGGGATCCTGAGATCTAGCTCATATAAATAACCAAAGTAAGAGAGAAGCTCCAATCTAATAAGACTACTTCAACAGGATTCTTGACCATGTACCTTCAATTTAACAGCTCAAAAACTCGACAAAAAACGTCTCCAGATTGGAAAACATGATTAAATTTGTAAAATTTGTGATTTCAGTTCGCAAACAAGCCCCCAACAGACGAAAGAAAAGTATCCCCAAAAGAGAATAACGTGAATCAAGTTTTTTCTCCCTCGTTTAACAAGGGAAATAGATAAAACTTACAAGTATTTAAGTAATCGTGGCTAGCAACAAAATACGAGCCGGCATAACACACACGATAAACAATCAAACAAGAACCGTTCAAAAGAAAAATCAGTTTTTCATAAAATAAACACATCAAAAATCGAATCTGATGAAGAATAGGAGGACGGTCGCGGCCTTACGTGTTTTCTGCTGAAGCAAGCGCCTCGCAGTGCTTCCGTCCGAGTTGAAAACATCAACTGCGGCAACAACATTGCAGATACATCAGAACACTTAAAAAACCCAAATACCTGATGGGCATCATGGGCTTAGAGGCGTAAAAAAGGCAAAGAAAATTGGTGATCTTAATGTTTATAATTACCAAAGATGGAACCAGCAATGGCAGCAGAAGCGGCGAAGCACCCAAGCAAGGAGAGATACAGCATAACTACATAACTTTCTCCAGGCCTCGGCATCTCTCACTCTCTCTCTCTTTCTCTGCTTAGTTTTGTATACCAGTGATCCTCGTCTGAGGGAGGAACTCTCGAAAGTTGGAAGCGTTAGAACTTTTGAAAATGGCTTATTAAATAACTGAATAGTTGTCTAGTTGATCGAGAATCGTTAAACTTTTCAAATTAAAGTATTAAAAAAATGTAAAAATGTTATAATTATAAAAAAAAAGGCCTAACTTCTTGTAGGGACTTTACGAAAATATTTATAAATTTGATAACTACAAATATAATAAAATTTATATTTAGACTGAATAAATTTGATCCTTGATCTAAATGTATAATATTTTTAAATCTAAAAATCTTAATAGATAGATTACCATTTATATAATTAATTTTTAAAGAATAGTTAAATATAATAAGCGATTACAAGAAAAAAAAAAAAATCTTTTAAATGTATTCACTTGCGTACAGCATTTTTTTTACGTATGGTGATTGTTAAACTGTGTTCCTTCATTTTTGAAGCATATACCAAGAAATCAGTTAATTTTGCACGTTCCAAATATTTTTTATCGAAGGGAAGTACTGGTTTTATGTGAAAATTGGATTATTACGGTTAAACCATAATAAAGTTGAAGAAAGTGATAACCAAAGTTAAGGCTGCGTTTCCCGAATTGAAGAATGTCCAGATCATCTGTGCAATGTCCAAAAAAGAAAAATGCTGTCTTTAGTTGTAAATATTTAGATAAATGCGTGGTTAAATAAAACGTAAGGTTTTTTACGTAAATTAAAAAAATGCTGCAAATATGCGGGAGACGTGTGACTCTGGGATCCGCGTGCGGTAGGTAGACGAGGACGACGGGCGGAAATTTTCTTTTTCCAAAGTTCAGATTCTCTGCATTTTGATTTTCAAAAATTTTAAATTTATGATAAAAAAAAGAGTGATAAGAGTTTTTTTTAAAATTATTTTGATATACAATATCGTGGTGTTGTACGATGGACACAATTTGAAAAGAAAAAAAGAAAAAAGAAGAAGGAGAAATGGGCCGAAGTACATGACACGAGGAAACGACAAAAGAGAGAGAGAGAGAGAGAGGAGGGCGGGCAACGGGCAAGCCGGAAAGGGAGAGGAGGAAAGAAGAAGACAGGAAGAAGAAGCCCAGTGGTGTGATAATTTAGCAAATTCATTAGAAAATAATTTTTGATGTATCATTTTAAGTATATATTTTAACTATTTTGATTATTAAGTATATTTTATGGGATTAATCTTGCGATGAATGTTCAATTTAATTTTAGAATTTTGTAATTCATCTCATTCCTCACAATCACGCATGATCAATTTCATATGTTTTAGGTGGATATTTAAGATTTAGAAAATTTACATATGATTATTATTATCTTGTTCTGATGATATTTTGGAATAATTTCTTTGTAATAGTTATAATTACCATTATGCTATTTTATAATAAATTTATACACTTTCCACAATCTCTTTCCGAATTCATCTAAAGATAAACATATTGTAACAAGTATATGATAAGACTCGTACAAATATTTATTGTACTTTATTTCTGACTATAATATTATATCATTTGTTGCATTATATAAGTAGTTTACATTTTTAACATATATAATTATATTTAGCTCATTCATTTTCTTACGATTATTTTAAACTTACATAAAGTAACATGTGATTGATTGTAGGGCAAATGCAAAAACGAGTTTAGATGATGAACATAATTTTGTTATTGTATGATTAAAAATAAAGGTAGAATTATGTACATAAGTGAAAGAAAGTTGACAACAATTATCAACCACTTAACATGCCTAAATGTGAGAGAGGGAATGGGCTAATTGAGAACTACATCGTGAAGATACGCTTCTATGCATTGCACGAGGACTCATCGACGTGCAATCTTCAATGCTCCATTTGGATGATTGGCCCTAATATCCTATTGAGCTTTGCTACAGAATCGATTAGCAATTGCACATTGAATTGATGGTGTTTCATAATCCCTCGGCTTGATTGGGCACTTTAGGAGTCAACTAGACGTCTCTGGTTTTTGAAGCATTTAGAGGAATGGCTGGTCAATCCTGATGATGACCAGCTGGGCTTGCAAGTACGATCAAGGCCTTCGTGTGATCGTCAAATGATAAGGCTGAGCTTTTAGGTGGCAATCCATAGAAGGCCTTGCAGATGCAGCGTGGAAGGCATTGGCAACAGTCTTTTTGACGAGTATGCCACTAAAAAGTGCTGGATTGACGACAGTCAGGTAGAGTAGAAGCTCCTCTCTTGAGTTTGACCAAGCGAACGCTAAGAGGCTAGGCAGGTACTTCAAGTCGTTGAAAGCCTGCTACCAATCCTACGTCCATTCGATCTTGTCGTTCCTTCCCCTCGAGGACAACAAAGGCGCAGGTAGTCTAGAAACTTCATCGATCACATCTTAAAGATGCAGCACTTCCCTAGGTTTAGCATCATTCGATATTTCCAAAGCTAACCAATCACCGGCCTCACCCAAGTCACTCTCAAAGTTGGTCGTGCGTCTAACTTTTGATGGTCATGACGTCGACGTGCGCCTGTATGTATGTATGTTGAAGGGCTCGACTGTTTCTTAAAGATTATAACGACTAGCTGTGGTTAGGTTACAACGGTGTTCTTGAGTTCAAATGACATTACGCAATAGGAAGTGCTAACACTGATGATGAACACAACCAGAAAACTTTTATCAAACAGAAATAAATTATGAATAGAAATGATATTTAAATAAGGATACAACCAACTTTCTTACATCATTCTACTACAAATTGTATATACAAATGAAATAATTCTTTCATAAGACCCACTCCGAAAAGTGGAATCCCTTCAAGTTAAGTGCAAGACAGCCCAGGAGTAATAAGAATCAATCTCCAAGATAGAACCTTCACCTTTGGTTCTTGAAGATTCTAACCTTATAAACTAAATTATCACGCCTTAGGATTAATGCAGTCAGTCAATCTGCTTGACCACTAGTGTCCATGTCTCCTGATCAATCGTCTTATTTTTAGACTTTGCTTAATTGCTTGGTGTGAGCTATACAATGCGTTATACAACTTCGTTCTAAAGAAAAACTCCATCGGTGCATTTTTATTTACATTTGTTAGTATCTTTCAGATCATAGATATACACTTCAAAGAATGGATGCTTAATTTTTTTTTGTAAGACATGATGGCTGTCTAATTGTTCAGAATTTCTGCAGCACTTATATGGATAAAGAAGAAAACTGTTAGGCAGATATGGGACATCTATACCCTTCAATGTAAAGAGCCTACTGGAATGGCTTACGGCTGCAATCAACATGAAAGTGAAAATCCCCTTCACTTCAGAATTACTCTTTGTTGAGACTGCAACTTTGTTCAACACATACTGGGCAAGATCAATACTTTTGTGGTTCTACGGAGATATTCTATTAACTTGTATCCCAATGTTAAACAGATTGCATCATCCGTCTGGTTGTTATTCTCTCAAACTCCGCACATGCTTCTGGACTGTCCTCTTCACTTGGAGGCACAAGTTGCCAAAACAGAGGCAAATACGCTTCCCATTCTTTTAAAATGGCAGAGCCTCTTTCACTCCCAGTTTTCTCCTGCAAAAGCAAATTATGATGTCAAATTTATGTACCAAAACAACAGAATAATAATTAGACAAGATGGGAATAACAGTATTCTTACAACATGTGCTTCTATCATGCTCTTAAGCTGCATTTGACCAGCAGGAGCATTTACTCTCTGAATCTTTACAATCTCTTTATTTACCTTTTAGAAGAGAAATGCACAGGAGATGAAATAGAATTAAAAGTAATTTTCTGAAGGCTGAAGGACCAAATAAATTAGAAGTTCCTTTATAATATACAAAATGAGCATAAGGAAGATCCTCCCATAAGCTAAGTGATCTAGATCACATAAATTTGTATACCAAAGTGATCACAGACAAAATTTCATCAGGACCTCATAAATATTGTAGCACACTTACACAATTGAATAATTCACTGAACTCCATTATAAGCACAAATGCTGTTCCATAATATACTTATTCTACCATCAAAGTTCAATAATGCAGACATGAATATCTCATTTGATACTAAAAATAATGAAATTCTCAAGTATTAGCCTAATTGACTGCATTTATCTTTATCCATGGAATCATTAATCCTTGCAAAAAGTCAATCATGGAATAATAACTATAAAATTCAAGTGTCCTATTGACTTACAACAATGCATACAATAATTATAGCTAAAAATTACTTATGTAATATTAAAGTTATTTAAGGTGCCAAGACAACAGAGCTGGGTGCCTTGAGCATCCAAAATTAATTAAATAATTTTCAGAGATGTATATATCTTTCTTAGATAAAAATTACTTACGTGATTTTTAATTATTGATATACATAAAACTATATAAATAACTATACACACCTATATTTTAAAATAAAAATTATATGTTAATATGGGTGCCTAGGTGTGAGCACTCAAGTGTCCAAGGCTACTGCTGCCTGGGCACCTTGATAACCTTGATGCTAATTATGTGTTGGATGGACAAATATGACAAGGAAATAAATTAACTACATGGTTTATCGAGAAAGTCATACCATTTTCTTAAAGTTTGTTGATAACTACAGGAAAAATGGGCTAATATTATGTATGCAAATTAATGCTGTACATTGTTAAGGAAAGTGGAGTGACAAATTAATGGGAACTTGGAGATTAGTTTTGATATCTCTGCGGAGAATTTGTTGCATAGGCCAGCATCGCTGCAATGGATCAGATGGACATCTCCTTGTCTGGGCTTTCTTAAACTTAATACAGATGGTGCATGAAATTCAAACAATGAGATTGTGGGTGGAGGTTGCATTCGGGACAATAGTGGTAACCTAATTGATGCCTTCTGTAATTATTATGGTGCAGGAAGCTCTCTCCTTGTTGAATGTTTGGCTCTTTGTGATGGTCTTCAGCTGTATGTGGAGCGGAAGCTCAGATTGGATCATATTGTGGTGGAGGTGGACTCCAGGGCTCTTGTTATTGCCATTGAAGAAGGAACTTTGCCTTGTTATGATGGTGTTACCTGAAGACAGGAACTCTTTTCAAAGTTGGCCGAAATTTCTAGTATTAATCACATCCTTAGGGAGGGGAATGGTTGTGCAGATTCTCTTGCTAGGTGGGGTTTCAACCAACGAAGCTTCACCACTTTTTCTGAGTGTGAAAACTTACCCTTGGCTGTGAAGGCTAGGTTTTGGTTAGGCAAATGGAAGATCCCAGGTTATTGGCAGAATCTTATTTAGATGTATGTCTTTTTCTTTTTTGGTGTTTTGATGTACCCCTTTCTGTTCGAGGTTCTGGCCTGGCCCCTCAACTTATACTTTTTGTTTTTGGGACGCCTGCCCCATAAATAGATCAGGGAATTAAAAATTTAAAAAAAATGGAGTGACAAGTCATCTAGATTGTCACAAATAATGTCTCCAAATTTAAGAAAGTATCCTTTACACCATGTGCTACACATTTTATTGATATAATTTTAACAAATTTTTAGAAGAAAATGTTAGAATTGAAGATAATAAGGGATACAAGAATTGTAACTATCTTTACAATCATTCATCCTTGTCGATGTACATGAGGCCACTATAATATTAGGGTGACTTGCTTTGTCCTGAAGTAATTAGATTTGTCAAAAACTACATTATGTTTCAATCAATGATAGCTGAAAAAGGTTGTAAGAAGATACCAAAAATAACCAGCAATCACTCTTTTTTTGAGGATGTTGCGAGGAGTGGTGAATATAATGAAAGCTCATTACAGTGGTACTTTATTTGATGGTTAGTGATAAGAGACTTACCATGGATTTCTTTCAAGTATGATACTAAATCAAATTTTATGGTTAAAGCAACATACTTTTTGAACCCCAAGCTTCAATACAACCATGATCTTGGACAATGCAAATCACATCTAATTGTTTTTTGAACCTTAATGCAGCATACTAAATCATATCTATTAGCATCTCTAAATAGGGCAATCAAGAAGTTGGTTTTGATGTTGGCACTCAAGTATAAGCTTTAAGAAAAATTAAATCACAACTGAATAGCATGGGTATAGAGACTTTGAAATGATTCAAGGCAAAAACTCTCAGAATCAAAATATGCAGTCCTTATCTTTATTTATTGCATTTCATTTCTTTCATATTTTAAGATAGCATTAATTTATAATGGAAATCAATATTAAAACTTGTAAGACTAAATAACGTATTAGGGTTATATTAGTGCTGTGAATTTAGTCTCATATTACTTAAATTGTATCTGTCCTTTCTATGTAACTTTTATATATACCTTATGTTTGTTAATAAAATTGTTCTACTTCCATGTATTCATTTGTTCTTGTATAGTATTAGAGAATAGATTTTGAAAGTCCAAAAAGTATATGTGATTTAGATATATACCTTAGTTATTAACCTCCTCCCAACCACCATTGTTGTTAGCCTCTGTCCAGTTGCCACCACCAACATTGTTAGTAATCTGGTATGTCTTTTGCCCATTCTAGTTGTTGTCGATGCCCTTCCTCCAGTATCTAGCTCCTTTCCTACTATTTACCCAAATTTTCTATCACTGCCAACTATCGCTGCCCTTCCCTTGGGTTGACCACCTAGATTTATTGCCGTCATAAGGGCTTCTAGGCCTCTCTCCCATTGCCAGCTCCACTCTTGTCTTCCCCTTGCTCAATTGTTGGCCACTCTCATATAGTTCTTATCACCATTGATCCCAAAGGAGGTTGTCTAATCAGTCTTGAAATGTCATCATAGGTTGGAGAGAGGATGCCATGCTTGGACCACCATGGGAATCGATGGTCAAAAGATGGAAAAAGTTAGACTCGTGCTACATACCCGCACCATTAGAGTTGTGGGTTGAGAGATAGAGGGGTGTTCATCATTGCTTGCACCCATTAAGGTTGCAAAGAGGAAGATAGATGAGTTGTAGAAAAAAAGCACACGGTCCAACAAAAATGAGATGAGTAATTTGAGTAAGCAAGTCATTCTACACATTGTTTAATCTAATGAAGATAATATCATTTTATTCCTATTTTTCAAATATTATTTTCCTATTTGAGAAATTATTGAATTATGGAAATTAGTTTTGAATGCTTGTTGTGTTTCAAATGTAATAAATGCCAAATTATATGTAATTAGTCCCATCTGTGTAATTTCTTACTTTAGTTTGTCCAAATTTTTATGTCAAAATTGGTAATTTTGATCCTTTGTGAACTTCCATTTTTATAAACTTCTACAAATATTTCCATTGAAGATACATGTCATTTTTTCATTGGAACTAAGACAAAAATGATGTTGAATTCTATGTCTTTCCTCGATAGTGTAATCCCAATGTGGAATTCAACATTAGAAATGGGGCCGGTTGACACCAAATCTGCATTTTTGTCAACTGTTGCACTGTTTTGGTCGGTATATTGGTGAAACATTGATAGCATATTGAGTGTAGGCCAACAAAGTGCAAAACCTGTGCATCTTTTGACTATGTTGACTGACATGTGATGACGCAATGAAAGGGTGGCGGGGTAGAGAAGGATAACGGACAGATGCCCTATCCTTCCCCTCATTTCTTTCCATCTCTTCAATTTCTCTACTTCTTCCTCTCTTCTCTCCTGCAAGCAACCTCAAAGCCTATTTTTTCATTGGAAAAAGCTTGAAAGCTCACCGAAGGTGTGGAAACTCACTGGAGTTGTCTATAGAAACCACCTTTGTTTTCCACTAACTTTTTCAGGTAGAATTATCAATTACTCTGGTAGTGGCAGTGATTCATTAAAAAGAACAGTATCTCCATATGATCCACCTCCAAGCCAAGGAAGTGAACAAGACTAACATGAATGGGGCATGGCTTCTATTTTTAATTTTACTCAGCCTCGTTATCAACCTTCTTACGCTTCCATCATCCTATCAGCCAACCCATGAAGAAGAGGATGTCTAAGTGTTAGTTGTTCTCACTCGATATCTAGCTATAGATTTCCTACTCAATTTGCCACCAAGCTAAAATCATAGACATATTATTAAGTATTAAAACTATTATAACCATAAGTCATGGGAAGATTGTGTATTAGATAAAGCATATGATGGAAGTAGCGGCACATTCTGCCTGGTGTTAAGGTAAAGGTTACTGTTTTTTCTAGAAATGCAGAACATTTTCAGTGTCTTTTAATTAGTTTATTGTACTTTGATACACTAGTTTTTTATCATAGTGAAATTTTAATTCCATAAAAATGTAGAAAAATGTTTTAATCATTCCTAGATGTGTATTTTTTATTACTTTACCTTGTCTTAAAATTTACAGCGAGATTCATAGTTTTTGTAAGTTTTTGTGGGTTTTTGTGACTTGACCTAACTTTCACTGATATTTCCACAGAGGTTTGACATGTTTTTCTGTTCTGTCAGACTGAAGTCCAATATGAAACCAACATTAGATTCCTTGATCCCAAAGAAACACCTAGTTCACATTCCAAATGCCATCATTTTTATTTTGACTGAAGCAAATACCTTTTGATCTTTTCAACTCAGATCTGACATGTTCAAACTTTAAAGAAAAAAAATCTTTTTATCAATATTTCTCACATTTTTACAAGGTCATGAACACAAGGGCTCAGTTCCTTGGATCTGTTTTGTTATGCTAGAATCACCCCATAAAATGACAACCTTTTGAAGAATAATGAAACAATAATAGCAAACAATAAGTATATAATGAGCAGAGGAAGCATTGATGCTGTTTGTAGCAGGGAATGAATCCACGATACATGTTTGGAATAGATGTCTATTTTGTGGTTGTTATAATCTTATAGAAGTGCATTTAAAACATATAAGCATTGTATAGTACAAACCTTAGGGATCAGTGTGTTATCTTCATCAAGTATGTATGCCAAACCACCAGTCATTCCAGCAGCAACATTTCTCCCCACCCTACGGAAAAAATATTTAATGTTAAGAAAAGTGACAGTGTAGATTTTTTTGCCACCGTTGGGAGGATACATACTTTCCAAGTACAACAACACAACCACCAGTCATGTATTCACAACAATGGTCTCCAGTTCCTTCAACAACTGCTTCAGCAAGGGAATTTCTAACAGCGAAACGCTCCCCTGCTTTGCCTCTAACAAAGACTTGGCCTCCAGTTGAGCCATATAAGCAGGTGTTCCCAACAATAGTGGCTTCTTCAGGGCAAAAGCCTGTATTTTCTACGGGAGTTACAACCAACTCTCCACCAGCCATACCCTAGATCGAAAGGTATAATTAGTTACAAATTACAAATATAGAGTCAAGAGGTTAAGTATGATGTGTCGTAAAGCACCTTTCCCACATAATCATTGGCTTCTCCGACAAGTCGGATATTCATGCCAGGTGTCAGAAAACATCCAAATGACTGCCCAGCACTACCGGTGAATCTGGAGAAGAAAAGACAAAACAATCATAACTGAACTTGTCACATTTTTTGTAAAATCAAGTGACGATATGCAAGTCTTATTATCAAATCAACTATGTAACTTCCATTTCAATATGTGAACTTACGTTATATTCAACTGCCCTGCAAACCCTGTATCCCCATATTTCTTTGCAATCACACCAGCTATGCGACCACAAACAGCACGATCAACGTTATAAATTTTGACTGTCTTATGGATCTCTTTTTCAAGATCAATTGCCTCTTTTATCTGCATGAAAAAATATTACGGACAACAAAAATGATTAGTGACAACAAATTGGTTAATATTGATTAATAAGACACATGATCATACAACCAAATTATCCCATGGAAATGAGGTGTCAAATTAGTTGACTTATGTCACTGATTTCACACAAGGCACATCAAATATATTACCTGGAATGTATATGAGTTTCAAAAATTTGCCAAAATATAGTAAGTGATAGAAGTGGGGCACAATTTACAATATATACCAAATGCTTTGACTTTCAGGAAACTGCAAAACCCAAGGACAGAAAAGGCTACATCTACAACCTAAGGTAATACAGAAATTGAAAGAATATAGTACTACTAAAATATACATAATTATCGAAATATAAATTATATATATATATTAATGAAACATACATATTAGTGTTATTAAAACTCATGATGATGTTATCAAAGGCTTATTTATGTATTTGAATGTTATTTAGGAAATAATAAATCTAAAAACTATATCAACAAATAACAACAATATAAACTATAAGCCCACTAAGTGTGGTTAGCCACATGAATTCTTTTTTTTTCCATCCATGATCAAATCTTTAATTAAACTACATAAATTTAAATATTTTCTTACAATTCCTAAACAAGTAGTTTTAAGTCTCTTTACTTCTTTTAATTTCTTCTAAATTAATTAATTCTTCTCTCTTAATGGGTGCATTTCTTACTCAGGTGGTTGCAACACATAAACAACCTCATCTAATTCTCTACAAAAAAAAAATTCTTCACATCAAGTTGAACCAAGTTCCAAGATTGATTTATAATCATAAAGAGCAACACATGAATGGAGTCAAGATGAACAATAAGAGAGAAAGTCTTAGAATAATCTACTTCATATTCCTGTGAGAAGTCATAAGTCACTAAATGAGCTTTGTGTTTGACAACACTACCATCAGGGTTGTGTTTGATAGTGTAGACTCACTTGTAAAAAACTATATTCACTCCTTCAAGACAAGGAGCAAGATTCCAAGTGCCACAAGATAAACATTTATTTCCTCATCCATAGTTGCCTTCCAAGATAGAGAGTGAATTGCTTTCTGATAATCCTCCAAAGAAATAGCTAAGGCAAAATCATGGAAAATGGGGTCAAGACCGGTATAGGAAATAACATAAAACAATGGGTGCTAGATGCATGAGCAAGTGTCATTCCTTAATATAATAGGAAGGTCATCTTAAGTGGGTTGTTTAACGGAAGTGGATGAGGAATCAAGCTCGTTATCAGAAACGAAAGATTGCATAGGAGTAGTAGTTAGAGCATGTGGCTGACAATGATATACTTGTCATGGTCGCTAACTAGTGTTGTCTTACATGGTAATTTCTTTAAGAGGTGTGGTAGAGGAACACTAATCACACACAACCTCAACCAATGTAGAAAGAGGTGGAGAGCTTTGCTCCTTTAGAGAAATAAAAGAAGATCTCTCATCATTGACAAAAGAGGATTGTAATTCAAAAAATGTGATCCATAGAGTAAAAATGAGAATAATAGAGACAATATTCGTTCTAAATACAAGATATCTCCCAAAAACACATTTAATTGCACGAAGAGATAACTTATTAATATTAGGAAAAAGATCTTGAACAAAAACAATACAGCCAAACAACTTAAAGGCAATGGGAAACAAATTCTCTTCATGATATAGGTGATGAAGTGGGATTACTCCTTATAAAGGTGTAAATGACATATAGTTGATCAAATAGATAGTAGTGAGAATAACATTAGACCAAAAAAAACTTAGGAACTTGCATCTGCAACATAAGAATACAAACAACATCAAAAATATGATGATGTTTATATTCACAATCTCATTTTGTTGTAAAGTATAAAAACATGTTGTCTGATGGATAATACCAAAGAAAGAGTAAATGGATTGAAAATCTATTTACATAAATTTAAATGCATTATCAGTATGTAATATTTTTGGACAAACAAAAAACTAATTTTGTATTTCAATAAGAAAATGTTTAAACACATCAAGAGCACTATGACGATCCTTCAACAAATACACCTAAGATACACAAGAATAATCATCAACAAACATAATGTAATATTTATGACCAAAAATAGAAATATTCTACTAGGACTCCATATGTCATAATGAACAATATCAAAATGTGAATAGATAATGCGAGATACAATTGCTTAAAAGATACATAAGTATGCTTCCCAAGCTAACAAAACTCACACTCAAAAGAAGAGATAAAAGCCTAAGGAAGAACTTGACGAAGCTTCTCATGCAATGAATGACCAAGATGATAATGCCACAAAATTGAAGAGTTTGTGCTTAACATACACACAATTAGACCACGAGGTACATTGTTATGAATAAACAGATATACTATAGAAAATTGTAGTCTATGCCTCAAATCAATCCTCTACCTCGTTTGCAAATCCTAAAACATACAATGGAAAGAGAAAAGATGACTGAGCACTACAATTAAATAGTGATAGCACTAATGAATAATAGGTTGAACGAAAATTTAGATACATAAAGGACATTATTCAATTTTATCTGGGAGAAGACTTGAATTTCCGTTTGACTAGATATAGACTATAAATGACTATCAGTTATGGTAATAGAGACTTTTTCAATGATGATAGATAAATCATCAAATAAAGTAGATGTACCCAAAATGTGTGAAGAGACATTAGAATCTATTATTCAAGGATCATCACCTGAAACACTTAAGGCAATATTAGTACTTGAAATTGATGAGGGTGCTTGAGCACTTATAATAATAAGATTTGATCCTTGTGATTGAAGAAAACATTCATAATCTACCTATGAGATGGTGACAATAGGTCTAGATAGCACATAGGAAGTCTCCAAACTAACATTAACTTGTTGAAAATGTTTCAAATGAGAAAATTTGTCCTAACATTTTTTTGATGTGTCTAAATTTTCCACATCATTGGTATTTTAGGCGTTGACGATCACTACACCCCTTCCACCTCATCTACGTCCACAACCACCAAATGCAACCAAGGTTGACTGATCTATAATTACTAAAAATGATGTCGAAGATGTTGAAATGGAAGCATGCATCACCTTAGCAAAAGTCTCTAAATTAGGTATCGTATCAACTCTTAAAATATGCCCACGAATCTAAGAAACAACCTCTAGATTGATACTAGCAAGATAAAAGACAACCACAAGTTCTTCACGATAACACTAAAATATGGTAATACTTCTGGAGGTTGATAAATATTCAACTCATTTATCAATCCTTTGAACATGCTATAGTGCTTTTGATGTGTTTTGTCTCCCTGCTTGATTTGAAACAAGTCTTTATAAACCTAAAAAATATTGGAAATATTCTTGTCACGACTATAAGTCTAGTGTAAACTATCCCATATCACTTTGACAATTTTCATCATGAAGACCCCATGAGTAACATGAGGTTCCATACTAGTCAGCATTCATGAGCTGATAGCAGTATTATCAACATATCAATCCTTATATTTAGCATCTTTAACATCAAGTAGAGGGAGAGTAAGATGACACTTCTAATAGTGAGCAATAACAATCCAAGCTTTGAGCCCAAAGTAAGTAATTAGGTCCAGTGAGATTCTCAAAAATGCTAAGAAAACTTCAAATCAGAAGATCACTCCCACAATTAGAACTTCCAAAGGAAGCCATTGGACAAACTTAAGAACTTTGGCAAACGACAACCAGCAAACGAACACCTTAGCTTCTATTGGACAAACGAACACTTTCCCATAGTTTGAATCCAATAGAGAGAGAGGACGATAGATAGATGAACAACTTCCTCTTGATTTAAATCCAATAGGAAGGAAGAACGAGATTGGTAGTAGATTTCGACCAACCGTATACCTTTAGGCCAAGGTTTAGCAAAAACTATTGGTCGACATAGGTAGCTCGACATCGACTACAATGAGAGAAGGGAAATAGAGGACAATCATTGACCAAGTGAAAAAAGAAAGAAAAAAAGGAAGACACCAACCACAATTGTCTCAGTCGAGAAAGATGGGGAAGAATAAACACGATAGAGAAATCTTAGTTTGATTAACCTAGACTCTGATACCAATTTAAGGGAGAATGATCACTCTCATTAGATTAGGACTATCATAATTACAAGAAGGTATTTAAATACCTAATAACATAAATAGATATCCATTTAAACACTAAATGGACCCAAGAAACATAACACCAACATTAACAGTGATACCACTCATCTATTTAAGCATACACATCTCACTAATACTAACTTTTTGCATATGATTAAACTTTATAGTTTATTCTGAGCTATAAAATATAACTGGGTATAAACTCTAAATGGACCCAAAAAACATAACACCAACATTAACAGTGGTACCACTCATGTATTTAAGCATACACATCTCACTAATACTAACTTTTTGCATATGATTAAACTTTATAATTTATTCTGAGCTATAAAATATAACTGGGTAAGTAGTAATTTTATAGAAGTTTTCTTTTAATTTTAAAGGTATTCTCCTATCATATAATACTCTAGAAGTATTTTTTTCACTTCATTTATTCTATTTTAATCTTATAAATAATATCTTCAATAATTTCACCATTACTATTTATTACAGATCCTAGGTATATAGATGTCTTACTTTTATAAATCTCATGATCATCAGGTCTATACTATCATCATTAAATCTACATTCCATATTATCTCATAGCCATAAAGCTAAAAAAATACATAATTATTAATAAATATATGAAATATATACTTAAAAAATAAAACAATTTAATATTGAGTGCTAGGTGTTGCCTAAGTGCCCAAGGCACCTTGACTCACCAACACCACCAAAGTGCCTTAAAAAGTATGCCACTACTATCAATTAGTCACTTTGTTGGAAAATGTCATTGGCAGAGAAGTGTATCGTAAGTGAGGCATAGTACATTTCTTCCACCAAAAAACACAAACGAAAGACAAGGACCAACACATGCTATAAATGAGTAATATGATTCATCTCCATTATTGGAAGATAAAAGTTGTTATCGTGCTCAGGAGGCACAACAGCACCTTAGATGAATGGATATCATACATCTGAGAATTTTGGCAAATTTACCTGTCTTGGACTTTTTCACTATTATAAAATAAATTGCAAAATTCTATATCATTTAATATACATTATCAACATAGAAAAAAGGTCTTAAATGTATATTAAAAATTCCAACATATTTAGCACTGCTCTGCAGTCAATACAAATGGTAACACATACAAACAAATAACTGTAATCACAATAAATTCCCAAATAAAACAGAAGTCCACCCATGCAATGATATTGCTGAGATAGGAATTTCCAATTGTCCTGAGGAACTGCTTTTCCATAATCTGCTGTATGAATTCATTAAAAATGAATGCCATTTCCTCCATTATACAATAGCAACATTTTTCCAATATATAAAAACAGATCTTTGTGCAGAAGCAGGTTCCTTGCATTTGGTTCTTCCCTTTCTTCTTATATTTTTGCAAAACATAATTATCTTCTCTAATTAAAGCTTATTTTAGATGTTAGCATAACTTACTGATATAAAGGAATATAAATCTTTCAGTTAAAATAGAAGTACGGCAAAATAATCAAGTACAGAACTTTTCAGTTAAAATTTTGTCCACTTGTTTGAATTTTAAAACCAAAAGGGGTACCAATGCTTGAAAATTTCATACCTGAGGATCAGAAAGAAGTATATCATCTAGAACAGGACCATTAGAATGAACATCTTGATTCCTTATTTCAGTGCTGCTCCATTTTGGTAGATCAACTTTCTATACGGAGACCCCAATAAAAATAATTATATGCAACATATGGAAAATATTGAAACATGGAAAATTAGAGACTTACGGATAATATATAACTCAGATCAAGTTGTTGAGTCTTTAACAAAGGTATGGACCTGGGTTTCAGTAGATCCCTTCTACCAATTACGTCATCCAGTTTCTCATATCCTAGTTGAGCTAGAACACCTCTAACCTGAACAAAAATGTACCATGCTGTTATAACCATCTTTCTTTAATATTTAGAAATACTATCCATTGTCAGAATCAAAGCACCATCTGGTAAGCTATGGGAAAGAAAGATCCCTGACATTCTTATGCATAAATCAAAAAAGTAATCTGCATAGTCACATGGAAAAATATGAGTAACGAAATTATGTTGCTGGGAACAGAAGATCCCAGATCCTTTCAAGGCACCAAGCATGATATTTGTACAAAAGAGAAAAAGATGGCCATAATGCTGTAGATGAAAACAAAAACAACTTCGTCAATGTAAATTGGAGGATTATCACTGCACAATCCACTCCAAACTCAAATGACAATGTTGGCATTAAACTGAGCCATGGGAATTCATCAAACTGTTACGAATCACAAAATTCTCAAGGAGAATATGACGTTTTGGATAAAAAAGTTGGCAATATCTACTTTAGTGCTGCAAATGGATGATACTTAATACAATGGAATTTTTGAAAAAACCATGAAACTACTTGTTTGCAATTGAAACTTTAATTAAGGAGCAAAAGATGACACAGAAAATCAATTATTGTCTCACCTCCTCAGCAACGTACACAAAGAAATTGACAAGATCACCAGGAACACCAGGAAAACGAGCACGAAGCTCTTCTCTCTACAGGTATGAAGACAATGATTCAGAAATGCTAAAGATGTAGAGTAACTAAAAGGAACATGGAAATTTTCCAGGACCTGACTAGCAACTCCAACAGGGCAGTTGTTTGTATGACAAATACGGGCCATGATGCATCCTGTAGCAATCATAGCCACAGAACCAAATCCAAACTCGTCAGCACCCATTATTGCAGCCATGAGAACATCAAATCCACTCTTAAATCCACCGTCAACTCTGAGAATAACCCTCTCCCTCAGCCCATTTTCAGTGAGGATCTTGGATGTTTGCAAATGTCAATGGAAAAGTCAATCATTTAGTAGATAAATTGCCAAATTAAAAAACATCATGATAGATGGAACTCGGAAATAACCTGGTGTGTTTCTGTTAGTCCAAGTTCCCATGGCCCACCAGCATGTTTAATTGAACTTATTGGGCTGGCTCCTGTTCCTCCGTCATGACCTGATATCTTTAATATAAATTAAATATATTAGAAAATAATTACCGACATTTCATTTGCTATTAAGAATTTAAGTAAAAAGTATAAGACTAGATTTTTTAAATGCTGTTACACAGCATATAACTGTGGTTTGACATTGACGTAGCTTCAAATGTAGGGGATAAAGATATGGACTTTCCTTTGTTAGTGACACAAATTAGATTGATTCAATCAAGAAGATTTTTGAGTATTGTTGTTCATGACTGAGAGACCGATATTTGTCTTCTGGATTAGATGACACCCATTTCTGTTGTCATCTCAAACCTAGAAAACCACTACTCATTCGTAGAGGTACAGAGGTTGCACCTTTTAAGAACGACTAATGGAGAATGTGGGTGAAGCCAAAAAGAAGATATCAAGCCCCTTTCAAACCTGACAGCTAAGTATGGCCTCATGACAAATACAGGGGTTCAAAAATAAGGAATATCCTTCTATGTAGCTTTTGGGAAAGGGTAGCTAACCCTTATTAAATTAAAAGAGAGATGATAGGGCATTCCTCTCAATAATGCCTCTCCACTCATGGCCAATTAGTTGAGTTAAATGTTTCACATTTCTAAATTACCTTTTTGATGATTGTAAACATTTTAAGTTCTTTTTTGTTTTCCCAAAAGAGGGAAAAAGTACCACATCTTTTTTGAAGTACGTGATGACTTGGTTGGATAGATAACAAACTTGTCAATTACACTATTAGGGGATGCAACAACACTTTGGGGGTTCTGGTTCTCCTTCAAAAGTAATGATGTAGGAGGATTGGTAGGGCTTAGCATTTTATTGTTTGGATTAAGTTGGAAAAGGAAAAGATGGTGATTATTGTTAAATGAAGCAACATGTGAAGCCACCATCTATGGCTGTAGTTTATGTTGTAAATAAGAACAGAGACATCAACAATTTCATGTACCAAAACTTCTTTAGAGTAATCTTATTTAATTTAGGCTCAAATCAATATTTGGTATTTATAGCTTCATATTCTACTCTGTTAATTCCATGTAACTATAATACACTGGACCACCAGACTGTGGCCATATAATACCCAAAAATGCTTAATTTGTGCACATACTACACTCACCAGATTAGAGATCATAGAAAAGTGAGACATCCAATTTAAAGCCAATTGGCAGTAAGTAATGAGGTCCATCTATATATTAACCGCCAGACTGTGGACATATAATACCCAAAAATGCTTAATTTGTGCACATACTACACTCACCAGATTAGAGATCATAGAAAAGTGAGACATCCAATTTAAAGCCAATTGGCAGTAAGTAATGAGGTCCATCTATATATTAATTTATATTTTATTTTAAACTTCATCAATGTAGGACTATTCTATTAAAGAAAAAAAATGTAACTGCATTTTAATGCATATAAGAGAAACTGAGAAATATTGAGAAATACCTGTATTATATCAGCATTACCCTTGGCTACTCCAGAAGCAACAGTCCCTATCCCTGCCTCTGCTACAAGCTTTACAGATACTTTAGCCTTTGGGTTAACCTGTTGACATGTTAAGCTAGCAAACATCACTTCTAGATTAAAAACAAGGATAATGGCCCAAATTTTCAAAATAATTATTTGATGAAACAATTTAATTTTTATATAAAGAAGAATATCCACTGCATATAATTAGCAACAATGAGAATGCAAATTGATACCTGATGCAGGTCAAAAATTAGTTGTGCCAGATCCTCAATGGAATATATGTCATGATGTGGAGGTGGAGAGATTAATGGAACACCTGGCTTTGAATTCCTCAATCTTGCAATATAAGCACTAACTTTCTTTCCTGGAAGTTGCCCCCCTTCCCCAGGCTTAGCACCTTGGGCAATTTTGATCTCCAGCTGGTCAGCATTAACTAAAAACGTTGGTGTAACACCAAAACGCCCTGAAGCAACCTATGGCGAAAGAAGAAAAACTCAAAATAAGACTGATAATGTCAATCAATAGAAAGGTGGACAAAGAATGTCACGAATTTCATGTGTACACGTGATCAAAGACAGTAGTACAGTACCCAATGCTGGTCAATTAGGAAAATAGATCTAGTAAATAATTTGTAAACGAGAAACTTGAAATTGATGAGGGAAATCACATTTCTTAGGTTATATGCTCACCCGTGTAGCAGTCTTCTATTTGGATAATGAAATATCCATATACCTGTTTATCTAAAGTATGCTTTCTTAAACATAAGTTATTCTTTCTTTGTAAACATTCATTTCCTTTTCCTGTTGACATGGTAGCATGATAAATGAAAGAAACAACAGAACAACCACCGCTGTTATCAAACGTATGCTTCATAATTATCAAATGTAATCTACCGTTGTTGCAGGCCCCTACTTCATTTCTCATTGGTCGTACCAAAGATGAAGTAGCAAGTTACTAGGAGATTTTCCAAGCAACCATAAGGGTTAGCAACGTACCACTTGACTTGCCACTTCAATGCTACAACAAGTTAGGCACACTAAACAACAATAATTCAAGTTGTAATCCCACTCCGTGAGGTTGAATGCATGAAACCTTTTTTTCCATATATTTCTATATATTGTTGAATTTTTAGTTAAATTACATAAATTTAAATATTTTCTTACAATTACTAACCAAGTGGTTTTAGAACTTCCTCTACTTTTTTTAGTTTTTTATTAATTAATTCTCCTATATTAACTGGTACATCCTTTGGAATTCTAAAGATATGATCAAACCACTAAAACTGATTTTCTCTTATATTATCTTCAATTGGTACAACCGCTACTTTATTTCTAATAAAATTATTTTTAGCTTATCTCTTATAGTGTTAGCCATACCAAACTTTACAAAAATCTTCTAGAACATCATCTTAGACAAGGACTACGTTTTTCTAGGAGAGTATTTCTTTTTTTCTTTTTATATGCCATAGGATTGTTCAACCCTTAGAATTTTATGCATCGCATGCCACTATTACTCCATTAAAAGATTGAATACTGACAGAATAATAGACTTTAAATGCAAAAGCAAATTGTCATCTAGGAAAAGCAATGTCATGTCAACTAATTTCAATGTCAACATGGTGTATTTTTGCACTGAGCTAGTGTTTGTTGAACAACATCGTTTAAATTTCAGTTGAAACACGTGCACATAAATTAACTTACTCCTTTGCTTTTCATCTCTTTACTTCCTATTGCTCTCATATCTTGATTTATCAGGTTAGATCTAATTTTTTTGTGTATTTTCCTGATTTCAAAATTTTTTGTATTGATAAATAAATTTTATGATTTTCATAGAATTTCTTATGTCAAAAGACTTATAATTGAAACTGCATGTGTATTGTCTAAATTGATTTATACGCATTCTAAAAACAAAATAAAATAAATCAATGATGTATTTAAGATATTACAACTGATAGACCATTTTTAGGATTTATGAATATTAGCATTCAAGTTTTTTACATGCATGTGACTGTCAATACTTATTATTTGTAGTATGTTGACTTTCAAAAATGCCTAAAAGTTAAATTAGTTGGTTTTGCAAGTGTAATATATCTAATTTTCTTTAGGACTGATATTTTATACATTGTTGGGGAAGATGACTTAAGCTATCCAATTTTGGTACAAATGTTGCAAATATGAACCACCTATTTTTCTTAGGCAATTGGCAAAGGTGTTTGGGACAGACTAACCCAGTTGTCCAAGGAGGTCTTCAATTGCAGTCTCAAGAGGAACTTGTGGTGTCTATAAATCCATGTGGAATGAAAAGACGATAAAAGCTAAGCATATATTACTTCCTCTATTCACATGAGCTGTTGAATGGATTGTATTGCTTTCTAACTATTTACCTTTTGGGCCAATTAGAGGAGAAAATCAAAATAAGTTTAACTATTAATGAAAAGTTATATATATATATATATATCGAGAGAGAGAGAGAGAGAGAGAGATAACTCACTTAGAACACCTTTTAAAAGATTGTGTAGCACGATTGAATTAAATAAAACATTTCAATCTTACTTATCTTTATACTTCTACCTGTTCAAATCAGCTTTGTACAAAAACAAAATTGACGTTGTATAGTGAATAACTTGTACTTACTCATCAAATTCTTCTAGTTCCCCGTAAACTAATCAAATTACGAGAAACCTCATGGAGTGCTTCTTTTAGCATTATTTATGATATATATATATATATAGACAAATAGAGAGAGAGAAGTGCATATGTAGGTGCCACAACACACACTACTAGCACCCAACACATGGCAAGCTCCCATTCATCCACTTTATTGAATTCGCATTGCCATTGTCCACCTTCTTCTTCTTGTTTGAAATCACTGAAGAATTGCTCATGCACTCACTGACAAACTCCTCATTGTCAATCTCACCTTCCTCTAGCTTCCCCTCCTACTTCGCTTCCCCATAAATCTCACCTTCACTATAAGTCTTGGCGTCCATGAACAATCTATACATGACCATCTTATCAAGGAACTTGAAGACCACATCAATCTGACCATGGTAGCAATGCAACACAAACATGTCTTTGTATAGAGGTAGATTAGGATGGTCGTCTTCTTCCAAGCCATCATGTCTCAAATGATGGTTGCTCCATGGGCATCCCTATGCTTGAGATGCTCCTCAATTGTGATTTGGAAGAATTTCATACTAGGTAAGCAACCCTTGTCTCTAATTACTGCAAGGTGTTTCACCACTTTGTTGATGCCACTAGGGCTACAAGCGACAGTGGTGAGGAAAGAGTTGTAGACTAGTATGTTCCATTGTTGCCAATCAACAACACTGACCATTTCTGTGAACATCTCGATTGCATTCTTTGCATCCCCCTCATTCTCCCATCCCTCCAAAAGTATTGCATGCAAATCAGGATCAAGACGGATCATCTTCCTCACCTGACAAAGAAAATCGCACATGATCTTAGTCTTCCTATGTCAACAAACTGCAGAAAGTAGAGAATTTACCATCGCCACATTGGGACAGAGTGCCTACAGCTACAAAGTTGCAGGCACAACCAAAAAACTGTCCTCATATATATATATGTATGTATATATATATATATTGCTTTAAATAAATGAATATCCAATAACCCTATAATACAATAACAACTAAAAATAGAAAGTCTCTATAACTATAACACTCCCTCAAATTGAAGTATATATATCAATCATACTTAACTTGTTACAAAGAGCCTCAAATGCTCTTAACACCTAAGTGCTTGGTGAAAATGTCAGCTAACTACTCTAAAGACTGAGTGTATAATATGAAAATAAGACCACACATCACTATATCCCAAATGTAGTAATAGTCAACCTTAATATGTTTCATCCTCTAGTGAAATGTCAAATTATTAACAATGAATATAGATATCTAACAGTCACAATGCATCACCATCGATATCTCCACAGTAAGGCCAAGCTCAATCAAGAAAAATCTGATCCACATCAGCCTGCAAATAGTCTGCACTAGACTTCAAGAGAATATTCTGCTTCTCCACGTCACTAGATTACCTCCAATAAATGTACAAAAGTCTAAAGTAGACTTTTTATTGCCTTTGTCCCCTACATATCCTAAATTTAAGATGGCCATAACTTTCAAGTGGTCATTTTTCTTGTAGATAAGATCTTTACCAAGGGAGCTTTTGATATAGGCAAGCACTTAGAAAGCTCCTCCCAATGTATTTTGTCTAAGCTTATGCACAAACTGAGAGGGCAAATTGATTGAATATGAAAAATTTGGTTGGGTAATTGTAGGTCAATCAATTTTCCTATCAATATTGCAAATATGTACTATCATCCCAAAACTGTGAACTCTACTCCATAGGCATGTTCCAAGGCTTATAGCCTAAGAGACTGGTCCCTTATAGCAAATCTAAAGTACACTTCTTCTGGGACAATGATGTGTTCTTTCTGGAATAGGTAAACTCAATGTCCAAAAAATAATATGATCAACCCATATTCATAACAACAAAATGTATCCTAAGGTATTCTTTGGTCTCTATAATACCTGTTGAAGCATTACTTAACCAAAATATAATCAATATAAATAGCAATAATGACGCAACCTACTCCAAACCTTTCATAGAACACAAAATGATCTTGCACATCTCTGAAATCCCTTGTATAACAATTCTACTTAACTTTTCAAGCCAACCTTTGAAATTTGCAAATGTCATAAATGACCTTCTTCAGTTTGTATACTTGATCTCCTCCCAAAACAACATACCTAGAAGGTTATTTCATCAAATCACTATATAAAAAAAAACATTTTTCATATCAAACTGAAATATTTCCTAAATTTGATTTATTGAAATGGATGAAATAATCCTTATAAAATTCAATCTAGAAATGAGGTAAAAAGTCTCAGCATAATTAACATCATCTTTGATTGAAACCATGGGCAATCGCTGATTTTTGTACTTGTCCACTAGACCATCTAGCTTACACTTTATAATAAATACCTCATTTCTAAGTGATTACACTAACTCCTATGAGTCAGACTACCATGTCCCACCAACCACAAGATATCAATGTTGACGTTTTTCCATTTATTGCTGTCTTCTAACATGGTGGTGTTAATACTTCAAGTACTTTGCTAGTTTCCAAAAATAGACTTTCATGAAATGGAAAGTACAAAGGAATAAATGGTGTAAGGTGATCATAGGAAACAAAATGAGAAATAGGATATATAGTATAAGTATATTTTTCTCTTTAAAGTTCTCTTAGAAGCTTAGACAGCTTTGATCTAAAAGATGGTGGTGGTCCAAGTGGATTTGCATCCATAATTGAGGATGATTCAAACAGTGGGGTTGTGCTATTTGGTGTCTATGCTATAGTGTAGTGGACATTGATACTTTTGATTTGCATTCATTAAGTTGTATCTACCTCTCTCTAGCAACACAATTGAACATGACACAGATTTTCTCTCAACAAGACCAACAACAGATTGATAATATAATTTTGATTCAAAGAAAGTAGCAGATATAAAATATGTCTATTAGGGGATGAAAATACCATGTACGAGAATATATGACAAAGAAACTTCATATATGGAGCTATTTTGTCAAGACTAAAAGTTAGATTTTGTATAAAAGCTACACATCCAAAAACTTTCAAATGAAAAAAGAATAAATTTGTGATAGGATGAAGATGCCCAAGGGAATTGCACCACTTAAAGCAGTGGAAGGCATCTTATTAATCATATATGTAGAAAAAAAGTATCAAACCATCAATATTTTGAGAGTTTCATCTATAGTATAATGATGCTACATCAGGGATGTGGCCATGTTTTCACTCATTTATACCATTTTTTTGAGATGTGTAAGCACAATTAGTCTAATGTATTACTCCTAAAAAAGCATAACAAGATTAAATACTTTGTTAGACCAACTCTAATGTATTATTTGTGTGAAGATACTTTGAAGTAATAGAAAAATGAGTTATAATTTCATTAAAGAAATTTTTGAATACATCTAAATTGTGAACAATCTTTCAACATATATACTCCACATGTGTGACAATAGTCAAATGAATACAATATAACATTTGTGACCAAACAGCAACTCAACTCTAGCAGGATTCCAAACATCATCATAAATTAATTCAAATAAACTTTGACTCAAAGTTAAATATTAATGATGAAAGATAATACAAGGGTACTTAACTAAGTGTTTTGCACCACCTATGTGTCACCTAGGTGCCCTGGCTCAATGCCTGAGCACCTTTTTTTTTGTTTAAGACCCCTGATCTATTAATGAGGTAGGGACCTAGAAAACTTAAGAGGTTACATCAAAAGGCCAATACTATACATGAGAAAGAAGAGCAGAATTGATTACACGAACCAAAGAGAGGATTTTAAATAGTCCCAATACAAGGCATATCCCATTTATCAAGCAAGATTTCACTTTTGGTGTTCTTTGGAAGGTTTTCAGTATGTTTAAAAGTGAGCTTACAACATTGTGTTAAATCCTCCCCGACAAGGTTGTCTGCAGCACAATTAACTTCTCCATACACATGAGAAATTGACCCAATCAGTGATAGCATGTATAATAGGTCAAACCAGAAGTTCACAGGCCGGAAGATAGGGCATTCCCGGTTCAAAACAGCATTATGAATAAGGTAGTAGTCAATCTCAACTTCAACTAGTTGGAGCTGGATTTGAAATACTAGGCAAAGGCATAAACCATCATAAAAGGCTCTCAGTTCAACCAAAGTGCTATTGTAGTGCCCTTAGAAGTCTACAAGTCATAATCATCTCCCCAATCACATTCCAAAGAATCATGCCTCTTGCTCCAGTATGATTATAGATGCAGGCACCGTCGCAGCTCAATTTCAACTTTCCAAGACTTGTCTTCCTCCATCTAATCCAGCTAATCTACTTCCTAAACGTGGGGATCTCCAACAGCCCATGGGCAAGTTTAAATTCATGAAGGCTATTCAGAACATTCCTCTTTATATCCTCAAACGGGGCTGATTCCCATCATAGATTATTCTGCATCTTTCCTTCCAAAATTCCTATAGCAAACTAGCTACCACAAATTTTTGGAATTTGTACACCTGGGAACTTCTCTGCTTTTCTAATATCTTCAATACCCAATTTTGCCGATCCTTTTAGTTGTATAGGCTTAGGTGGAATAATCTACAGAACCAACTTCTGCTCAAATGGGCCCAAAAGAAGTATGATCAAATGAGTCTATATCCTTGACAGTTTTACAGCAAATACATCTTGAGACAATGGAGTATCCCCACCTTTTTGCATGTTTGTCTGTAGGAAGGGCCTTGTGGAACCACCTCCATAGGAAGAAAGAGATTTCGGTAGGCAGAAAAGGCTTTCAAATTCCTAGGTTCCAGTTCACGACATCATTCTTGGCCCTTGTAGTTTCCAAGGCTGATTTTACTGATAAAATACCTTCTTTATCTCATATCCATTTAAAAGAGTCATCAGCATCACTAATGCTTCTAAGCATCTTAAAAAGTATGGTAATGCCATAGAATCAACAACTCCAATGAAGATATTAGAAAAGATAGACTTTGAGGTATCTCATTACGAACCAGAAGGTATACACTTAACCTCTGCCTATGGCTCAAACCAATCTTCCTCTCTGTTTACAAATTTTAAAAAATAGTGTAAAGGAAAAATGTCATGTAACAAAGTAATTACTCAATGGTAATACCAATGGATAACAGGTTTCTTATAAAATTAGATACATAAAAAACTTTATTGAGGGTTATCTAGGAAGAGATCTATACAACCCTTTCTCAAAACATTAGCCAAGAATGACCATTGATAATGAAAACAAATTGAATGTTAGAAAATTGAGATAATCAAATGAAAAGGTCACAAGTACATGACATGTCCACACACAAACAAGAGTGATCTAGGATTTTGGTAGTCTAAAACATAGGGAAGAACAGTAACACAGCCACCTATACTGCTTTTCACACAAAAAAGGCAGGAAGGCCTCCCCTCCCAGGGTAAAATGGCTTGCTAGGCTTAGAGAAGGGATACAGAGTGGATTGAAGGGATGGGGCGGGAAGTGGCACCTGTATAGAGGCTGGATGGTTTGGTTCAGTGGCTAAAATGTCATTGGGTGGGTTAGCTGTGTTCAATGGAGGCTGAGAAGGTGGAGTTGGCCTGAAGATGGTCAAGGAGAGAAAAAAGGTGGAAGGGGAAACTTTTGGTGACCAAGAATGGCCTAGACCTAGCAGAGAGAGAGGGCCACAGTGGATGGGTGGATGATAGGGTGGGCTGGTGGTGGGAAAAAGAGGGGTAGACAGTGGGTTTCTGCACTGATGAAGGGCTGTCAGTGGCTGTTTTTGTAGTAGAAGATGGCAGAAGGGTAGGGTTTGGATAACCTGGGCTCTGATGGCTAGTTACAGGAGAAAATTAACTACCAATGAAGGTTTACAAGGAAATATATATGGGGGTTTTAGATAAATGGATATACAATAACCATATAATACATAATAACAACCAAATATAGAAAGCCTCCAATAACTTAGCAGGACATTCTGTTTGCTTGAGTTGTAATTTCTTTTTTCCTTTTTTGGAACCTCTAGGTTCCTCTATTGTATATATTCTTTTGCTCACCATCCTAAATGAAGCATATCTCTAATAAGATATATCCTTATCCTCTTCAAAACAAAGGTATCTAAATTCAAAATTCCAACTCCAACAAATATGTTACTACTTTGCAAAAGGAAATTCACAGAAGAAAAACACAATGCTAAGAGGAAAGCTATCAGAAGCACCCACAGATGTTAAGTTTGAAAATAACTAGAAAAAAATTGATAAAAGCTCTATGATTAAACAAGTAGAACACTGATATTTTCAAGGAAAAAATTCTTTTTTCACGAGGGAATAAAAATTTGCTGACTTTGAAGTTGCAGATATTTGAATTGATTCCAGTGCTCGTGATATTGAAATTGCAGATACAAATACAACAAAAGGTTTTGAAATGGATCGATATTTTATCCATGCCTGCTTTATTGCACTGGTAGCAGTGTCTCCATTTTGAAGTCCTTTGAGATGTGGAAGTGTAGGAGAATATCCATCAACAACATCTTTAAGTGGGCTCCAACGAATAGGATCCTGGAGAGGAAACATTCACTGCCATATAGCACATGGATAGCATTTCTTTGGATCACTAAACTACAACAAAAGGTACCTCTCCACCTTCCCCAGAGTTCGACTTTCCACCTAATCTGTTCATTGCTACAGCAATTGCTTCATGTGTTTCCCTTGATATTGCCCCTAGTGACATCCCACCTGTACAAAAGCGTTGTACAATAGAAGACACAGGCTCCACCCTCCCAACAGGAATTGAAGGTCGGTTGCTTCCAAACTCAAGAAGGTCTCTAAGAACCTAAGTGATAATTCCAATAAGATTAACATTTTGAGAACATTTATAAACACATTATTAGAAATACAAATATAGATGAGTAACAATAAGATCTTACATTGACTGGCCGATTAGAAAGATGTTGCTGGTAAACTGTATATGCACTTTCACTCTTCTGGCGAACAGCTTTGTGAAGAAGTTTTGACATCTCAGGATTATTTCCATGATATTCACCTTTTTTAACACAACAGCACATAATTTTCATTAGCAAACCTGTTTAGCAATTACTTAAAATAGAAATATGTTTGTCATCAAGTACACAACAGCAAGTTTTATGGCTTAAAACAGACGTAAATTGTATATATCACACTAAATAAACTTGATTGAATTAGAGAATAATGGAAATAAAAATCCTAAATATTGGCGAGCAGTAATTAGGAAGGCTAGACAAAATGTACTATTACACCTTCCTACCCATAGATTGGAATCAACCGTCAATCCTACACAAGTCTTCACTCAAACTTTTACAAAATTTCTACCATCTTACAAACTAGGAATCACCAATATGATACAACACAATCTGGACATGAGGATTTGATAATTTTCTAAAATTCAGGATATGATTCAGCTAGGATACAACATAAAATAAATAATATATTCAACACAAATATTTAAAAATTTTAATAACACATTTAAATGACGTAAAATACAAATAAAGTCAAGCATGACAATACTATTACAATAAAGCAAGCATTAAAATAGACTTGTCCCATATTATATTAGTAATGTGCAACTAAAAAATATATCCTGTCAAATCCCTATTGTGTTTCCAACAAATCAATATTGTATACAAAGTCAAACTAAAAATTCTTATAGTTGTAAGAACAAAGGAATAGGTGGAAATAAAATAATCTCATTAGCAAACATAAGCATCTATATATAGAAGTTACATAAAGAGGAAAAATATATCTTTAGCAATGCAAGACTAAATCTACTACATCCATAAAATCCTAATACATTATTACTCTAGTGCTTTCCCTCAAATTGGAGCATACAACTTACAATAGACTTGATAACAACTAAACCAACTTAAACATAATATGAAATAATATATACACAGAGGAATAAAAAAAACCAATTACTATAGCAGAAGGAACAACAAAAGACAATAATGGTTAGTATAGCATAATTAACAGTAATAGATAGTAATAGTTGTTGTAGTAGTAGTAACAACCAAACAGTAATAATTGCTATAGTAGAAGTAGTAGCAATAGGAATAATCTAATATAAGTCCAAAAGAACTATATCTTAGACACTAGTAAATTAACTATGGAATGACACAATTTGAGGCAATAGAACAATTAGACAAATATGGCCTATCACTAAAAAGTAGGTAGATGATGTGATCTATTTTAAATACACTTCCACTATTTTTTGACCTTTTTTATACAATTTTTTTTCCTTTTGCACTCTCTTTCTCCATTCTTTCTCGTTTTTTTCCTTTATCTTCTTTTTTGTCTTTCTCTTTCTCCTTTCTTTTCTTTTTCTTCTCTTCCCCCTCTCTTGTCCTTCTTCCCTTTCATCCTCCTTCGCCTGTAAAGGAGCAAGATAGTAGAGTAATGGTGCCAGCATCAACAAAGAGCAGTGAATGGTGATGAGGAGAATAGATGACAATGAGTGGTGACATTATCTCAATGAACCCATCACTGAAGCAGTGAGAGGGGCTGGCAGCATTGGCAAAATTATTGGAGATGGTAGTGGTGGTAAGTAATGGTGCTATCAATGCACACAATGATGACATTAGTTGCAGATGTGAGAGGTGACAACATCTAGAGGCTTTGATGGCTTTGAGAAGAGGGTAAGAGGGATTTGAGAGAGGAGATCATGGAGGGTGGATGTACAATGGAAAATGCTAAGAGTCAGCAATGGGGGTGGAGCCAACAACAGACAAAATGAGGAAGATAGGAGTGCAGCTGATGATGAGAAAGGGGTTTGAAGGCCTTGGTGGTAGAAAACTGAGTAGATTGATAGGAGAAAAACATGGGAGGAGGAACGTTGATGATGGGAAGGAAGAGTTATCCATATATTTCTCTCCATTAGTATATGTATAAAATGGAAGCTTAAATATGAAGATGTGAAATTGTTGAAGTAAATAATATATTAAGATTATGTGTATAATGAGTTCAGTTTCGCATTACTAGAATTGCATTAATATTGTCCTTGTAGTCTCTTAGTCTTTATAAATAGAGACATTGTCTTTGTTAATGTGAATTAACTTCTACCTGTTTATTAAGTTTCCACAAAATTGAAATACACACTATTAAGGAAGAAGAAAAGTATTCTCATATAGTGAAAACTATTGCTATGTAACATGATATATCATCTAGTCAGTGTGCCTGATTTAGGTGCAAATAACAATGAAAAATGCTTAGAATATGTTATTATCCATTCGTAAATATAGTTTAGTGTTATACATTTGTATGTATTATATCAAAAAATCATTTATATAATACTTCACACACGTCAACACCATATATTGATCTCTATTATTATTATATATGCCTAACTACTTGTTTTCTACTAGTTGCTAATATGACAAGAAAAAAAATTAAAACAATATCAGATATTTATGAATAAAGAGTTTTATTTATAGGATGTGCTATTTGATTTAGAAAATGTTTTTAATAATATCTAGATTATTCAAGATTATTGATTATCTCGTCTTTCTTCCATTGAATTATTCCTATATTTTGCCAAGAAATATGAGGAAATAAAAAAAGAAGTTTGTTATGCATAACTGTTCATGTCAATCAGTTGATAAATACATCAATAGTCATTTACTACTACACACAAACACTCGTGCACACATACTAATGTTATTTTGTACATATTACAACTATCAAAACATGTTTGAACTAAATGTTGGCAAGAGTCAATTTGGGTCACCTTCTCTATCTCCACCATGTAGCTCAAACTAGCATCCACTCCGCCACCATCATTCATTGCACAACCAGCCTAAGGACACACTGTTTTGAATTTGGTTTTTGAGCTGTATCTGATTTGCTCCAATGCCTGTTCATTTTTTGAAGACTTATCTTTCAATTCTCTAGAATTGTGGATTTGGCTATTGTGAGTATCAATGGATCTTGTTGTATTAGATCCATTTATGGGTCCATTTAGGATCCATTTATGGTTCATATATATTTCCTTGTATTCTCCTTTTTGAAGGTGAAGGGACTTTAGTTTGCACATGGTATTAGAGTCTAATCATCCTTCCTAATCCTAATCCTAATTCTTGCTGCCATCGTTGCCCTAATCTACCACTATCGCTGCTATTGTTGTGCTCCATCTCTAGTGGGTTCGTCGTTGCATGCTTTCTTCTTCCAAGCATGCAATCACGTGACCACCAATCTTTGCAGGTCCATCGATCACATGCTAATCCCTCTCTCATGCAAGCAATGCTACAATTGTATTGCACTACCCAACTCATGGTTTAGGCTACATCTATGACATGGGTGTGTGGCTTGCCACTTCCATACCTTTAGTAGTTGAGTCGAAAGGTTGTGCTGACCACAATCGTGGGTTCAGTTGAGGGCATAGGTGTTCAAGAGCCTTGTTCTTTGCTATAATGGGAAGTAGAGACCCCCTGATCAAGTGCTTCACTCCTATTTCAGAAAAACTAAATGGAGCTAATTACATGTTGTGGACTTAGAGTTTTCAAACAATCATTATAGCTCATAAGAAGTTGCCTCATTTGACTGATGATCCACTAGATGACAAGACCGCCACCTACATGGACTAGTTGACTGATGATTCTGCTATTGTTTCATAGATGTTAGCCAACATGAAATCATCTGTTGCTAGAGGCATCTCCATGTTGTGTTTCACTTGTCAAATGTGACTATCTTCACAATGAACATATGATTACGAGAAAAATATTGTCAAAACATTTCATGCTTATGAGAACCTATTCACCCTCAAGCAAGGTGATAATACCCTGCAAGACTATTGCAATGCTCTTCATGGTATTATTCAAGAGTTCAATCTGTATCAACCTCCAACCACTGATATCTCCATCTTCAATTGGTATCGAGAGGAGTTAGCTGTAACGACATTGTTGACAGGGTTGAACCTTGAGGTATTCTCATAGATCCAAGGGTTAATCAGATGTCGGACTTGGAGGAGACCTTTGCTAAGGTTTTGCACATGTCCACCCCTATTCAGTTGGCAACTACAAATGATGCAACTTTGGCTACCTCCTCTCAAGGTCACGGTAAAACCAATGGTGGTCATCCACAACCAAAGTATCATCATTGTTGCAAGGTTAACCACAAGCAAGGTTAGTGTTGAGACAAAGTTGGTAAGTCGACATGGGCAAAGGCAGCAACAAAATCTTCTAATCCAATTAATTCCACTTCTACTTTAGGATCCTCAAATGTGACCATTTCGCAAGTTGACTATGAGTAATTTATGCAACTACATGCCTCTAACCCTTCTATCACTACGACCTTGGCGTCCAACTTAGGTATGAGAATGGTTATGGTAGCTAGGAGTGATAGTCCTTGAATTATAGACTTAGAAGCATTATAACGCATGACATGTAGTTCTAGCCTTTTCACCAACTTACAACAATTACCTAACCTATATGGTATTACTATTGTTGATGGTTGTTCTTATTAGATTTCTGGAAGAAGGCTTATTTAGGTCACCTCCAATATCTAACTAGAAAATACCTCATATGTCCCTAAGTTTCTTCTAAATTTATTATCCATAAGTGTCATTATCACTCAATTATCTTGTTATGTAACTTTTTTTTCCCTTTCACTATACTTTTCAAAACCTGCAGATAGGGAAGAGAATTGATTTAGGGCATAAAAGAAGTGTTGGAGTGTATATTTTGGTTCATGATACACCCTCTCATGGTCTTGTTGCTTTACTATCTTCCATTGAGTCCTCTCTCCTATGGCATTATCAACTTGGTCATCCTTTTCTTCAAAAACTTCGACAGACCTTACCATAGATATCTGTTTTTAAATTTGAGTGTAAGTCATATCAATTAGGCAAGCATAATCATTCATCCTATCCTCATGTTAAACTTACCACTAGTCGTTCTATGTTTGATCTTATGCATTGTGATGTATAGGGGTCATGCCGCATGGTTTCTACTAGTGGCTATCGTTATTACATCATGTTAGTTGATTATTCACAAGTCTATTGGGTGTATCTCTTGAAGGATCGTTAAAATATTGTATCCACTGTTTAAAAGTTCTTTAATGAAATAAAAACTCAATTTTCTGTTACACCCAAGTGTTTGTAAATTGATAATGCTTTGGAGATGTCTTTTGAAAATTTTTGTGCTACTTAGGAAACCATCCATCATACTACGTGTACCTACACTTTTCAACAAAATAGGATTGTTAAGTGCAAACACTATCATCTTTTAGATATCACTCATACTCTTCTACTCCAAATGAGTGTTCCAAAAAATCTCTGATTTGATGCAATTTTCACTGTAGACTTTCTTGTGAACCAGATGTCTTCCAACCCTTTAAGGGGTGAAATCCCTATTCATTGTCTCTATCCAAATCGTAAACTTTTGGGGTTTTCCCTTTGTGTGTTTGAATGCACTTCAAAACCTTACTCCAGACCTCGGCAAACTTGATGCTCAAGCCATTAAGTGTGTATTTATAAGTTACTCTCAGACTCAAAAAGGATATTAATGTTATCATTTCCTAACCAATCGTTATTATACCTCTCCCGATGTCACCTTCTTTGAAGATCAACCCTACTTCTTTGAGAGTTCTTCTTCTTCCACTAAGTTAATCTTGGTTCCCTCTCCTATTACTATAAGGGATAACCATGATAAGGATATTTACGTTGCAACCCCTCCTCCTTAGTGTCACAACTCTAATGAAGATAGCAGAGTTTCTAAGCGCCTGTTAAAAGTGTATCATCATCATCAATGCCCTTTAGTGGCTTCTTAGGTTCCACCTTCTACAACCTCTCTTGCAGGTCCATCTACCCAAGTTGAGCCTCCTACACCTTTCACCCATGATCTTCCTATTGCTTTTCGTAAAGGTACATGTACCTACACACATCTCATTGTCAATTTTATTTCCTATAACTATTTGAGTCTCTCCTATTATGCCTTTACTATAGCAATCTTGTTTGAGTCTATTCTAAAGACACATCAGGAGGCATTACAACTACCATACTAGAAAAATGATATGAATGACGAGTTGGTTGCATTACAGTCTCGTGATACGTGGAAGATAGTTTCTTATCTTGTAGACACTAACATAATTTCTTGTAAGTGAGTCTTCACTATAAAATATAAGTCAGATGGTTTTGTAGATAGATACAATATTCAATTGGTTGCTCAGAGTTTTACATAGGAGTATGGAATTGATTATGTTAAGACGTTCTCTCCAGTTGTTTGTTTCAATTCTATACGGGTATTACTTTCACTTGTAGTGAATCAATAGTAGATACTACACCAACTTGATGTCAAGAATGTCTTTTTGTATGAGAATCTCACTAAGGAAGTGTAAATAGAGCAACTGTCAGGCTATATTGCTCAAGTGAAGCACTAGGCTTGCAGGTTAAAGAAAGTTATTGATGGCTTGAAGCAAAGCTCACGAGTGTGGTTTAACAAGTTAAGTCAAGTCATGTTTAGCAGAAGTTTCTGTCTTTGCATCATGGACCATTCTGTCTTTATTAAACAGACTACTCGAGGGTCTGTTATACTTGCAGTTTATGTAGATGGCATTCTTCTTACAAGTAGTGACATTAAAGGTATTAATAGAACAAAAGAACATCTTGACAAAGTATTCTAAACAAAGGATATGGGGCAACCTGGATATTTCCTTGGTATTGAATTTACATATTCAAAAGGGAAGATGGTGCTATCCCAATGTAAGTATGCACTGAATCTCTTGATGGAGACAAGGTGTCTTGGTTGCAAACCGAAAAGTACACCTATTGAACAAAGACCACAATTTTAGAATACTACAACTAAGGAACTAAATAGTCCCAAGTAGTATTGGAGGTTGGTAGGAAAACTTATTTATTACATTGTTATTAGACCAGATATTGCATACATTGTGGGCTTGCTAAGCCAATTCATGCATAAGCTAAAATAGGTCTATTGGACAAGGGTCCAATGGCTACTAGCTTACATCAATGGCACACCTAGGAAAGACCTTCTATATCAAGTCAATGGACACTTTAGGATTGAAGTTTTCTCAGATGCAAGTTACAAAGGAGATAAGATAGTCAAGAAGTCAATTTTAAGGTACCTTACATATGTAAGAGAAATGTTAGGATTGATAAACTCACCAGAGGAGGGGTGAATGGTGAACGTGTGTAATTTTTTATATTCTTTTGATTGTTGAATCAAATGATTGAACAGAAATGAAATGAGATGAAATAGAACGAAAGTAAAGCAACAAAGAAAGATAACACACAGTAAGTTTTTAGGTGGTTTACCAACTTGGCTAGTCCACCCCCAAGATTCACTTGGGCTTCATTAAGTGTTTCAACACTTACACACTTGCTTTCAGGTCAAAGCAAGAACCAATAACACAGAAGTTTTTAGGTATAAACTTCAATAAACCAACCTCTATAGTTTTCAGGTCGAAACTCAAACCAATTACTGAATGTAGTTTTCAGGTTGAAACTACGAACCAATAATTTGAATCTTTCAATCAGAGTTTTGGCGCACAGAGCTTTTTCTGCAGTAGATCTTTTGAGTAAGCTTGACTATTTGCAGACTTGAGTGTAATTTGAGTTGGAGTGTAGCTCACTGTATATGGTATATCCGTTATCTCTATCTTTTCCTTTCTTAAACTCCTCATATTTATATTAAAGGTATAACGATCATATTTCTCTGTCAACAGATGTATTTTGCTGTACTTGAGTAGACATCAGTCAAATACGGTAAGTTACCGTTCAGAAAGTTATTTCAAGATGTCTTACCGATTTTCCTAACCTTTCGGATAGTTAGCTGTGTAACTCTCCAAAGAAAATCTATAACTCACTGAAAGATCACTTAAACCTTTCTGTCAGGTAAGATTCCAGAATATTTACTGCGAGCTGTCATTCAATCGGATACTTATAACTGTAACTTATCGAACAATTATATAACTGTCGGATAGTTAGCTACAATAACCTTCTGTTAACTTTCTGATTGTTTTAATTCAACACGTGCATAAATGGTTGACTTAAGTTTCGGATGGTTATCCCTGTAACTCATCGAAACGCTTCAGGATTTCGGATAGTTATCTTTCTAACTCTCTGAAAACTTATTTGAACTTCTCTCTGGAATTCTGTACGTGGGAAATTCAATGACTTAAGTTTCGGATGGTTAAACTATAACTCACCGAAACTCTTTTGAAATTTCGGATAATTATCTTTCTAACTCTCTGAAAACTTAAATGATCTTCTTTCTAGAATTCTACACGTGGAAAATTCAATGACTTAAGTCTCGGATGGTTAAACTGTAACTCACTGAAACTCTTTTGAAATTTTGGATAGTTATCTTTCTAACTCTCCGAAAACTTAAATGATCTTCTTTTTGGAATTCTGCACGTGGTAATTTCGATAACTTAAGTTTCGGATAGTTAAACTATAACTTACTGAAACTCTCTTTGAAATTTCGGATAGTTATCTAACTCTTCGATTTTCCCTTTTAAGCTTTCAACTGCCGGCTTCTCCATTTTGCACGTGCGTAATGAGATGACTTAAGTTCCAGAAAATTATACCTGTAACTTACCGAAAAACTCGAATAGTTATCTAACTCTCCGAAAAGAAAACTCAGATAGTTATCTAACTCTCCGACAAGTCTTTTAAGCTTCCATTCTGTATTTCTGCACGTGATTTATTGAATGACTTAAGTTTCGGATAGTTAGCCTTTCTAACTTTTCGATTTTCCTTTTTCTTTCGGATAGTTAACTCCTTAACTCTCCGATCATTCAACCAACTTAACTGTCCGATTATTTAACTCTCCGAAGACTTTGAAAAATTCGGATAGTTATCATTCTAACTGTCTGATAGTCTTGCTGCTGTTTTACTCTTCAGATACTTAGACCTGTAACTGTTCGATTTTCCTGTAGCTTTAAGGCAGTATCTTCTAGAACTTCCTCCATATGTTCGTCTGTTTAGAATTTGTTCTATCTACTTTCTGATCTAATGTTGCTTTGACTTAACTGTGAAATACAATATGTTTCCTCACATAGGTTTTGCATTATAAAAATACTCAAGTTCTAACAAGAAAATCTTGTGACTTGAAGAAGTAAGAAAAAAAATGTCATCTCTTGCTCTAGTTGTGAGTTAGAGTACAGATCGATGAAAGAGACCAGTTGTAAGATGATATGGCTCTAGTCTCTTCTTCAAGAATGTGGTGTCGTTGTGTTGGAACTCATGCTTATTATTGTGACAATCAAGTGACAATTCACATAACTCAAAATGAAACATTTTATAAGCACACAAAACACATCGAGATTAACTGTCATTATATCTAGAACTTGGTCACTAAAAGGGTTATTTGTACTCCATACACTCCATCTTCAGAAAAGTTTGCTAACATTCTTATCAAGAGTTTAAGTCAGGTCTCATTTGATTATATTTGTAACAAGCTGGGTATGAAAAATATATATCTTCTAGCTTGAGGGAGAGTGTGAGTATTAGTGGATCTTGTTGTATTAGATCTATTTATGGGTCCATTTAGGATTCATTTATGGTTCATATATATTTCCTTATATTCCCCTTTTTGAAGGTAAAGGGACTTTAGTTTGCACAACTATGATGATATTGTTATTTGTTTCTTTTTGCTTTTGGATATTTTTGCATTATTTGATTGGCTTGCTATGTTTTTTGGATTTTGCTAGTCATACCATGCAAAGATTCCTTACTTGTTTTGGCATGGGATCTCAATTAAAAGACTTCAAAATACAAAATCAAACTATTTTTTTCCCTCCAATGATCAAGTTTTTATTGTACCAAAGATTGACAAACTTTGGGAGGAGCTACCATACAAATTTCACAACTCTAACTAAGCAAGTCACCCTCACTTAGATAGGAACAAGGCATTGTTAAGTTTAAGATACTACTAGCCAAAGAATGGAGTACTACATTCACACTTGTCTAATGTGCCAATCACATAAAATAGAGACAACAAAAGACCATTAACAATACCAAAAAGATAGCATTTTCAAGGACTTTACCACAACCCTTAACAATACCAAAAAGACCATGAGATAGCATTTTCAAGGACTTTATATGTGGATTGTCAAAGGTGTTTGGATGCACATTGATTATGGTGGTAGTCACTCAATTCTCCAAGTGCACTACCTTTGTTGTAGCATCAAAGGAGTGTGTAGCCAAGACAATAGTAAAATTAATCATGTAGAAATTTGTCAAACTATGGGGTCTACTAAAGTACAATGCAAGCAATAGAAATGTTCATTTTACAAGGAAATTCTGAAGAGCACTATTCAAATTGTTAAGAACTGAGTTCAACCTTTCAATAGCAAATCATTCATAGTCTAATCGGTTAGATTGAATGGATCAATGCTCTCTTGAAAGATTACTTATAACTTCCAATCAACAAAATTATAGCTCAAACTCCTCAACCTTGCCTAATTTTGTTACAACCTTCACACAAGTTTGTCAATAGGAAAGAGTCCTTTTGAGTTAGCAATCAAGTGACAACTAATAACTCTCCACGAGTTTGCAAAGCAAGCACAAGATTAATGTCCAACAACCCATTGATTTACTTGAAAAAGACACAAGACTATCTATGGATGACCTATAAGTGAATGAAGAAATGTGCATATTAGAATCATAGGTCGTTAGAGTTCAATGTGGGAGAAAAAGTGTTGCTTCATCAAACATTGCAGATCTTGTCAATATCAATAGTATTTTTTCTTTTCTTTTATTATCTTCTATACACCTTCATTTCACTATCAACTTTCTTTAGCTAGTGAACTTATCACAAAAGACTCCTAAAATTGTCTCTAAATATCATTTTTCACTGTTTACATTCAAACACCTAATTGCTGGATTCTTATGTACTTCAATTTTTCTTTTTCTAATCTTGATATTAACATCTATTACTAACAACTTACGTTATGTAGCTTTCTCCTAGAATAACTTCATAATCTTCACACTTTCTTTGATCTATTTTCTAATAAGTAAATAATCTATTTTAATAGCATTTGAACTACTTCTAAATATAATCAACTGCTCCTACAACCTAATTTAATAGACATTACAAAATTTTTCTTTTTTATTTTAGTTCACATTGCACACCATATGTACTTATCTACTTCATCCAACCAAATTCAATTCTGCAGATAAAACATCTCCATTGCTTCTTATTATAGTTCCTATCCGAAACTAATATTTTTATGAATATAATGTGAACTTTAGTTTATTTCATTGTAAATATATTGCCATATTCTAGTCCAAGACTTCATAAGATGCTCAAGCAAACATGATTTTATGATGCTTGAGAACTAAATGGCACAATTGCAAACATGGCTTGCTTATTGAAATATACAAATACGTATTTGCAAAAATATGTAATTTATTGAGAAAAAGAAGTTACCTCCGGGTCTGAATTGTATGAATCCAAAGTTTTGCAGCCTTTTTGCTGTATCCTCTGAAAAGGCTTTCACCCAGAAAGTCAAGGTTTCTCTCCCCAACTACACAAGAAATATAAAAATTAGCTGGTCATTTTCTGAACAAAGAAGAGAACATAATATTTCAAATTAGTCCTAACAACATGTAAGCATCAATTTTTCCACAATGATCATTCCACATTTGCCTTTCTCACTTACAATGAAAAGGCCAGAGCTAGAGATTCTACACAATTTTTCTTATTTGAATGTACTTTTACTTCAAGTCTTTTAGTACATTATTTTCAAAATGCTTATGAGGAAAAACATTGTGAAAAGTTGTGGTACAAGGATTTCCATCTTATCATTGTTTAATTGATGACTACTATAAAATTAAGATGACATAAAAATGACAAAATTACATGATTACATAAGAAAAAACAACAATAATCTAAGTCATAATCCCACAACATAGGGTCAACCATATGAATCATTTTCTACCAAGTACTTTTATCTATTGTCAAATCTTCAAGTAATTACATAAATTTAATTTTTTTCTAACAATTCTTAACTAGGTAGTTTTAAGTCTGTCTCTATTTCTTTTAATTTCTTCTACACTAATTAATTCTCCTATCCTAACTAATATGATCACCTAAGGATAAGACCAATCCATCTAAGCTAATTTTCTCTTATCTGATCTTCAACGATACAACTTCTACTTTATTTTCAATAAAATCATTTTTAACTTATCCTATATAGTAGTACCACTCATCTATCTAAGTATATGCATCTCAGCAATATTAATTTTTTATATATAATCATACTTTACAGCTCAACATTCTAAACAATAAAATATAACAAGGTGAATAGTAATTTTATATAATTTTCCCTTTAATTTTAAAAGCATTCTACCATCACACAACACTCCAAATAACATTTCACTATTTCATTTATCCTACTTTAATTCTACTTTATAATTTCACCATTGCTACTTATTATAGATTCTAAGTTAAAAGTCTTGCTTTTCTCATGACTATCTAAGCATATACCTTCATTATTATTCCTATTTTTATTGAATTTACATCTCATACATTTAGTTTTCGACCTATTCAATTTAAATCCTTTGAACTATAAAATATGTCAGTATAATTCTAATTTAGAACTAATTCTTCACTTATTTTCACCAACTAAAACTATATCATTAGTGAATAATATACACCAAAGTATTTCTCTTTGAATTTTCTTAGTTAAAGAATACTTAAATTCATAGGAAAAAATGTTTCTCAAATTTCAACTTTGACCAGAAACATTATTTTACTTTAGCAGGTAAATTAATTTGTGGGATAAACCAATGTGACAAAATGTTGAGCTAGGACAGTCAATAATAACTTTGATTTAAAAAAAAACCTTTCATAAGGGGAGTTGCGAACCAGATGTAGCCAGATAAAATTCAGAAATTATAAGTGATAAATCCAGGAAAATTTTAGGCTGTATAGCAACCAAGGCATAATTCAATAGTTCTAGGCGCTTTTAAAAAAACTACTAACATTCAAAAAAAATATTTCCAGGAAAGCTGATTATATACAGTAGATAGTTTAACTTTTAAGAAATTATTTTCAGGTGACAAGTTAAAAACTGTAAACTAACATGTGGAAGAAATAGAATTATATTGAAAGCCTGATAAAAATCTAGTAGCACTGTTACAATATGTTGATAACTTCTTGTGCATAATTGTTGTCCTATGGCTAACGATATTTGTGCAGCACATTCAAATCAAGCTGCATTTATGCTTCTACGTACAAAAACATTATCCAATGACATAGATCTCATCCTTATTATGTTTCCCTTCAGTTTTAATTTTTATTCTCTGATAATGTCCCTACAATAAATTTTGCGTGAACAGGATAAGACCCTGAATCCATGTATACTACCATGGTAAAAAGGAATTAGAAAATACTGGATGAAGAATATTAGATTGTACTTAGTGTTGGAATTATTAGAGAATAGGGAATAAAAAATATGGGTTGTCGCACACCAGGATTTGTAAACCATTTTTAAAGGAGCTAACAGAATAGAAGGCATCTCCCATTTTTCTCACTAATTCATAGAACAAGAGCCCAGGGTTTAGGCAAACAGGAAAAAGAAGAGAGAGAATAGCCACTGCCAACCCTCCACCCAGTTCTTCAATCGTCACTGCTGACAATATAACCCAGGCTTTCTTACCACTGTCAATGTTTCATTTTCTCTTCCAACCACTGCTCCCATTCCTCCTCCCTATAGGTTCCTTTGCCAAAGGATGGGGTGCAGAACCATTCTTCTCTTCTGCCCCTCAGGGAGGTGACCAGTCCTCTGTTTCTGGCACTTCTGGTGGCTTCGAGAAAACCAACCATTGCTACCATTTTGAACAGACTTGACCCCAAATTGGCTTCATAGATCAGAAGATGGATTCATGTGGATGAGAAAATTCCATCATTACAATGTACAAACTATGTTCTCTAGAATTTCACAAGCCTATACTACTACTCTAGGTTCTACCATAAATCAATCTGCCATGGTGGTAGTTGAGGATGTGGTAGTCACAAATCAGAAGGACAGACTCATTACAAACATTGTAGTTAGACTAATCACAAGTTTGATTGGCACTAGTATGGGTATGGATGACCATAGTAGGCTCAAGTGACTATAGAGTCACCTTCCAATCCAATCCACCAACAAGCATAATTATCAAGGCAAAAGGCAATGACAAGGTAACACCCCAACAAAAATGCATAAGGTGAGGCAACCATTTGATTAAAGCAAGGCAATGATTTATGAAATTAAAATAAATAATAAAACTAAACATCTAATCATATAATGCATCAATAATTGCATCAAATATGAATACAATAAAGAAATTTATAAGCATAAGACTAGTCAATGAAATAAAGACAACAAGTTATGTATCATATTGGAATTATACACATCTATTAGAGTCCATCATTATCTTATGTTAGCAGGTTAGTGGATATCTGTATATCCAAGGGTTCCTTAATGCACTATATATATAATAAACCTCTCGTTAGCAAATAGCAATATATTTTTCTCATCTACTAATTCTACGTGGTATCAAAGCACCAAGATTAGCCCTAACTCTTGGAAAAGGACAACCATTGACATTCTCTAGGGACATCAAGTTTGCTTATTACTGTGAATAGTGTTGTCACAAAACAAGTATGCCTTAGATTTGTTTTAGAAGATAGGTCTCTTGTAATGCAAACTCTAGAGCACTATCATTGAGTAGACTTCAACATTCAAGGATAGCTCATCTAATTTGCACAAGGGTCCAGACCAATTTAGTACATTGATTGAAACATTGATCTACCAAATAGTTATACACTACATATATCTTTTTCCATTATTCTTCCTATCTAGTTTATGCATGCACCCAAAATGATTCATTAGTAAGAAGCTTTTCATTTGTTGGTCTATGAGAAAAGAGCTCTTTAAAAGTACATCTATCAAAAGAACAATCATTTATAGACCGAGGCCTATTCAAGTACTAGCTAGAGGCCATAGGAAATCCATCTCAGGTTTTTACACATATTTAAAGGTAATCTACTTACACAAAGGAGCAAGAAGCAAAATGCCATGCCAAAATCTAGTGTTTAAGCTAAGTATCACTCTATGCCCTAAACAACATGTGAGATGATGTGCCACAAATTCTTCTTGGTCAAGCTTGAGTTTAGAATGGAGACTAGGGATGCAATATGGATATGAATATCAAGGTTGAATTCAGATTCAAATCTAGATTTTTCTGCTACACATATATGGTATACATATTTGATCAAATATGAATCTAGATGTAGATATTATTTTCTTAAATTTTCTAGATTTGAATACAAATATTATTAATATTTTCATATATTGGATGACAAAACAATAGGACAAGGTATGCAAAACCCCTACTAATAGTGGAGGTGGCTTTTCTTGTGTTGGAAGGAGGGGCTTGAAGCTGGTGGCTAGTGGTGGTGTTTTGCCCTAAGATATCAACTTAGGCATGGTAACATATGAAAAGGAAAGAAGAGAATTGCTAACTACCATTAACAGTGATTAACACACATTATATATCATGTCTGATGGAACCCTAGATTAAATAAATATCCATTTATACAAGGACTTAACACAAATAGCACTACAACTACCGTATAACTTTAACATGCACATGTGCACACACACGCACGCATATGATGAATTTCTATTACATTTTAACTCAAAATGCTAAAACTAAAGTGAATAAAATTGTGAAACATAAAATACAGTAAAAGAAAAGTTAATTAAGAAAAAAGCTCTTTACTTCAAAATATTATTTAAGGCCATTAGATTGTTGTTATCTTAATCAAGATAAAAATAAAACATATGAAACCAAATAAACCATAAAAATACAACTAAAGCATATAAAATTGTGAAACAAAAATTATAAAACTATAATGCATACATGTCTGGATGGTGGGTACCTGGGTGGTATAGGTTCACTTGGGTCCATAAGATAATGTCTCCAGCATCTCAAAAGAGTCTTTGACAATTTGAATTTTTCATTCAATAGGAATGGCTTCTCATTTATTATATCCATGAAGTTTAATCAGACAACATTTGGGATTCTATAGTTTGAATACCTAGGAGAGATTTTCCTACTTTAATCAGACAACATTTTTTCTTGAGGGGGAGTGTTAGATTTAGTAAACTATGTAGTATAGTAAGGACCGATGGATTCATATATGAGTTCATATACATTTGGTATTGTGCACCCCTATATGAAGATGAAACAAAACCAATACTGGTATTAAAATCACTACATTGCAACAACAACAAATATAAATATAAAATCAGACAACATTTTTTCTTGAGGGGGAGTGTTAGATTTAGTAAACTATGTAGTATAGTAAGGACTGACGGATTCATATATGAGTTCATATACATTTGGTATTGTGCAACCCTCTATGAAGATGACAACAAAACCAATACTAATATTAAAATCACTAAATTGCAACAACAACAAATATAAATATAAAATAAGAAAGTCATTATGAATCATCTACCTCATCAAATGTGAGACCGCCAATTTTTGAAATGCTTCCACAAAATGCAAGATCAACAATATCGCTTCCTAGACCATAAACCTCAAATATTTGCGCTCCACAATAGCTGGTACCAAAGCAAGAGCAACAAATGATATAAATATTGTATGAAATTGATTGAAGAACCAATTCATTAATAAAAGAAAAGAAGCCTGCATTCATGATAATAAAGAGGATTCTTGTACACAAGCAAACCGTGCAGAAATTACTGAAAATGTATGTTATATGTCCAGAAGAAACATTGATTTATCTAATTATTTTGGACTGTATTTCTTCTTGGGAAAAACACTGAAGGTCATTCCATATTAAAAATCAGCAGTTCTGGTCAATGTGTACTTATTCTTGTTACTGTTTTCATGATTTCAGATTTTCGTAAGGTTTTCTTTTAAAATAAAATTTGCATGATGAGAAAAAGCATTGGTCACAAAAGTACAAATTTGAAATTTACCTTATTTACTAAGCTGATAAAATTGATCTTTTCAAAGAAACTAAAAAATAAAAATAAAGGCTTGTCTCTTTATCTGACCTCTGTCTCTTGGAGGTAGATCTGTTTTCCCTCTAGTAGTTTAGTGTTTTCACTTTTTTTTTGCGTCCTTGTTGCTTTTGTTGGTGCATTTTCTTGGTAGTGTTTGATGACCTCCTCATCTTCTCAAGGTGTCAATGATATCTGTCTTTATGGGAGGGCAAATTATGTCTTATTAGTCAACTCAATTTAGAGCAAGTTGATAATAATTTAGACACAATGTCCTCATCTTCTCTTAGAGCAAGTTATCAGTCATTGTTGTAGTGCAAATTGGGTGGGAGCTTTATAAGCTAACTTAGAGCTAAGCTCTACTAAGGATGTGCTGCATAAAGGGAAGGAGTTTTTTAGTAAGTTGCTCACCTTTGAAGGATCTCGGACTGTCAATTATCTTGTCTAGAGCATCCCTACAGCCATTGATACAGAGGATAATGAAAATTTATGTTGTATACCAGATTATGAAGAGGTAAAAGATTCAGTGTTTGCTTTTGACAAAGATCATGCTCCTGGGCCAGACAGATTTACAACTGAATTTTTTAGAGGTTGCTGGGATATTATGGATAATGACGTTGTAGGAGTGATTCAGAGTTTCTTTCAAGAAGGAAGGCTTGATGTGTCTTGGAAGGCCACTTTCCTTTCCTTAATCCCTAAAGTCGATAGTCTCATGAACTTTAAAGTCCTATCAACCTATGCAACGTGAAATATAAGATAATCTCTAAGATTCTAAACAAGAGATTGGCCAAGTTTATACATAAAATGATTTCTCTATCCTAGGGAGCCTTTGTTGAGGATAGGAGTAATTTTGACAATGTCTCTTTAGCCTTTAAGATGGCACAACACATAGATAAGAGTCATCGAGAGAGTAATATCATTCTTAATTTGGATATGAAAAAAGCCTATGATAGGCTTGAATGGCCAGCAATTCAACAAATACTTGCGAAATTTGGCTTCACTAAGAGGAACTTGAAGCTGATAAAGGAGTGTATTGAAGATGTCTGCTTTTTTGTGATAATCAATGGAAGATCCATAGGTTTCTTTAAGGCTTCCAAGGACTCAAACAAAGGGACCCACTCTCACTTTACCTATTTATTATCACAGAAGAGCTTCTTAGCTAGGGGCTATACAACTTGGTCACAAACAAATGGGTTAGCCCTTTCAATTGTGATAGTGAGCTCCCTTTTGTGTCCCACCTACTTTATGCTAATGATGTGGTCTTCTTCTTCAATGGAAAGAAAAAAAGGTTGGAAGAGGTCATGCACCTGAGGCAAGACTATCAGTGCTTCATGGGGCAAAAGGTGAATGAGTCTAAAAGCTTCTTTGTAGCTCCTAGATGCATGTCCCTTATGAGAGAGTGGATGAACAAGAATGTCATTGGCTTCTAGCGGCTTGGTTTTTCCTTTCGCTATTTGGGGTGTCCAATTTTCAAAAGAAGAGCCAAATCCATGTTCTTTGAAGATTTAGTGCAGAAAGACCACAATAAACTAGCTGGTTGGAAGAGTAGACTACTTTCTCTAGGAGCCCAAATCACTTTGTTGGAGCATGCCCTCTCAAGCATACCAATCCATCTTATGAGTGTCTTTGACATTCTGCTGGGTGTTTTAGACAAATTGCAATCCATCTTTGTCAACATCCTCTAGAGAGAAGGAAAAGCTCATTGGTTGAAATGGTCCTATGTCATTAAACACATGGAGGAAGGTAGACTAGGAATTCACAATTTATAGAAGGTCATGTTAGCCTTAAGAATGAAGATGACTCAACGACTGATGCAATGCAAGATTCTTTGGCCTGAAATGATTGTAAGGAAATATGGGCTTCCCTATGATAATGTGTGTTAGTGTTTATGTTCTTTGTAATATGGAAGATCCATTTAAGTTAAATGAATCCTTCCCTTGTATAGAGTATATATACCTTTGTTATCTCTTCTTTTCATTTTTAATGAAAAACTAGTTTGTACATGGTATCAGAAGCTTAGGTTACCCTCCTCCCACCACCTCACCTGTCACCCCACCCTTTTCCTTCTCCGGCCACCGTCTGCTGCCGCCACCTGCTACCGCCGTCTGTCCCTTCTTCTTTTCATGCGGCTGGCGTTGTCCACCATTGGTCCAATCGTGATCATCCTCATGCCATGATCAATCAGTCGTCCTCTGATCACGGCGAGTTTCTTCCGCCGTGCTCTTCCACCCAGTCCTCACAAGTTCTTCCATGGTGCCCAGTCCAATCGCGAGTTTCTTTTGCCAATCCGCCCCTTCAGTTCCGCAACCTATTGTTTGCGACTTCCTCCTGTCTCGTTAGCCTTCGCGAGTTCGCCTAGCTAGTTGCAGTTTCAGTCCACTGGCCTGGCTAGTTGATGTCACGCCCTCCATCGCAGTCTCGACCCTGTTCCACCACGTCGTCTGTCCTAGCCGTCTGCCAGCCTAGCTAGTTGAAATGCGGTGTGTGTCCTAGTCGCCACAACTATTTCAGTCCATCGGTTCCCTTGCTTGCATTTTTTTTTTTCTGTCTATCGGTTCCCTTACACCGTCTATGGCGACGCAATATCTCCTCCTTACCAAGTTCACCGACATTTCTGAAAGACTCAATGACAGCAACTATGTGCATTGGGCTCAAAGCTTTGAGACTATGGTGATGACACACCGCAAGCGTCGTCATCTCCTTTTCCTGCCTCCTAATGACAAGGATATTGTTTATGAGAATTGGTGGCAGATGACTCTGTCATTGTGTCCTAGATGTTGTCTAGCATAAAATCCTTTGTTACTCGAGAAGTTTTCATGTTACGTTCTACCAAGCGTATGTGGGATAATCTACGTTGTATCTATGGTCATCAAAATAACATCTCCAAGGTTTTTCAGATCTATGCGCAACTGTTTCAAGTCAAACAGGGTGATCGGACTTGCCAGGAGCACTACACTTATATTCATGGGCTCATTAATGAGTTCAATCTTTATCAACCTCCTTCTGCTAACCTAGTTACCATCGTTCGTCATCATGAGGAGTTAGTTGTTACTGTCTATTTGACCAGTCTCGACCCTACTATTGTCTCCCAAATCCGCGACTTCATTTTAGGTGGTGACAATCTATCAGATTTGGATGAGACTTTTTCTCATGCTCTTCGGGTCTCCACTCCGTCCACGTTGTCTACTCCTGTTTCTGATCAATCCGCTCTTGCTACTGGGGGGGTTGTGACTTCAGCTCCAGTCAAGGGGCAGGTGGACGATCCACTACTCGACAACGTCTCAAGTGCCAATGGTGCGGCAAACTAGGACATAGGTCTAAGAAGTGTTGGGACAAATTCGGCAAGCCACCTATCGCTCATCTCACTACTAAGACCTCTAACAGTGTGCCCTACCTATATTTAGCCTTACTGTCACTATCTCGTAGGATGACTATAATCGTCTCACTCAGGCTCATGACATCGAATCTATTGCTCTGCAGGCTCAGGCCTCCACTTCTTCAGGTATCTCCTCTACTGCCCTTGCTACCACTTGTGATGATAGCTAAGTTATCAACTTTGGCACCTCCTCCCATATATTAGGTATCCAATCCTTATTTAAGCGTCTTTCTACCATTCATGACAAATCCATTGTCACTATTGCTGATGGCTGTTCAAGCCATGTATCTGGTCATGGGGAGATTCAAGTCTCCTCTCAGATACGGTTGAACAATGTCCTTTATATTCCTGAGTTATCTTTCAACCTATTGTTCATTAGTGCCATAACTGTCTAATTATCTTGCTTAGTTTATTTTTTTCCTTTTCATTGTACCTTTCAAGACTTGCAGATGGAGAAGAGGATTGGTTTGAGGTGTAAGCAGTATGCATCTAGGGTATACTATCTAATTCGTGATAATGTTCCTCAAAGATTAATAGCTTGCACGACATCCATAAACTCATCTCATCTCTAGCACTCGTGTCTTGGTCATCCTTCTTTGTAGAAGCTACGTCAAACTCTTCCTTGGATCAGTGTTTCGTCCTTCCAATGTGAGTCCTGTCAACTTGGAAAACATACACGCGCATCCTTTAAACATGTACGTCTTACTTCCTTGGCCTCTCCATTTAATCTCATTCACTATGATGTGTGGGATCCCAGTCGGGTTGTTTCTGTAGTGGTCATTGCTATTATGTTATTTTCATTGATGACCATACTCGTGTATCTTGGGTCTATCTTCTAAAGGCTCGTCGTGATGTACTGTCGGTTTTTAAAAACTTTATTACTGAAATTAGGAATCAATTTTCTACTTGTCCCAAGATCTTACGTACTGATAATGCTTTTGAATTTCTCCAACATGATTTTCAAGACGTGTGTTCTTCTCTTGGGATTGTTCACCAAACCTCATGTTCTCATACCTCCTCCCAAAATAGGATTGTTGAACGCAAGCATCGTCATGTACTTGATGTTTTTCATCCTCCCTCTCACCGATATGGATGTTACCTTTTTTGAGGGCAAGTCTTACTTCTCTTCTAGTACTTTAGATCCCCCTCTTCTGGAGCAGCCTCCTCTTCCTCTTTCTGCACTTGTTGAGTTTGATCATCTTTCTTTTTTTGATGAGTTGTTCGTGCTAGATGTCCCTGTGCCACCTCTCTTGCAGGTTTATCATCATCGGACACCCCAGCTCCCAGCTACTCCTAACCTCTCCTCGACCTCCACTAGTAAGTCCTCATCCCCATCTCTAGCGACTTACCCTTTGCCCTAAAAAATGGTACTCACTCTTGTACTTTACACCCCCTTTCTAATGTTTCTTCTTATGCTCGCCTTAATGACACTTTTCGCAGTCTTGCCTTGTCCATTGCCACTAAGTCTTTACCTAGGGATCATCATGAGGCACTCTAGTTCCCTCACTGGAAGGCCACTATAGATGAAGAGATGGAGGCATTACTCTCTTGAGGCACATGAGATATTGTTTCGTATCCTAGTAGGGCTAACATTGTTTCCTACCGATAGGTCTATACTATCAAGCGACATCCTGATGGTAGCGTGGCACGTTATAAGGCTCGCCTCGTTGCTTGTGGCTTCTCCCAGGAGTTTGGCCTCGATTACATCGAGACGTTTTCCCTAATGACACGTCTCGATTCTATTCGTGTTCTCATGTCCTTGGCCATCAATCAGTCTCGGACCGTCTCCCGGTTGGATGTCAAAAATGTCTTTCTGTATGGTGATCTTGAGAAGCAGGTCTTTATGGAGTAACCTCCTGGATATGTTGCTCAAGGGGAGTCCAATGTGTGCTTATTCAACAAAGCTATCTATGGTTTGAAACAAAGTCCCAATATATGGTTTGACCAGTTCAACAGTGTGATGTGGAGTGGTGGGTTTGACAATTGTAAAGTTGACCCATCACTTTTCATCAAGAAAACCACACAGGACATGATTATTTTGACAGTATATGTTGATAATATACTTCTCATAAGGGATGACATATAATGCACCAAAGACACAAAGCATTTCCTATTGTCTCACTTTGCTACCAAAGATATGGGCAAACCTCGATACTTTCTAGGTATAAAGTTTGCTTACTCCAAGGGTTCTCTCTCTCTATCCCAAAGAAATATGTGCTAGACTTGCTCAAAGAGACAGGACTTGAAGGGTATAAACCTGAGAGCACTCCCATTGAACAAGATCATCTGTTCTGGTTGGATGACTCTCTATCTTACGAAGACCCAGCGAGATATAAAAGACTTGTGAGAAAACTAATCTATTTTACCAATACTAGGTTAAATATCACCTTTGTTGTCAATCTCCTCAGTCAGTTCATACATAATCCTAAAGTCATTCATTAGCAAGGTGTGATATGAGTTCTTACCTATCTTAAGAAGGCACTAGGAAAGGGACTTTTGTATAAGAAGCATGGTCACCTTCAGGTTGAAGGTTATTCAGATGCTGGATATGCAGGCAACAAGGCAACCACGAAGTCAACCTCTAGTTTTTGCACCTATGTTGGAGGAAATCTGATTATGTGAAGAAGCAAAAAGCAAATGTAGTTTCTAAGTCTAATGCAAAAGCCGAATATAGGGTCATGTTCTAAACTACCTCTGAGTTGATTTGGCGCAAGACTTTACTCAGAGAGTTGGGTGTTGAAGTTCACTCTCCAATGCCTATGTTTTGTGACAACCAAGTTGCTATCCACATTGTCAACAACCGCACTTTTCATGAGAAAATTAAACATGTTAAAGTGGATTACCATTTCATTAGAGATAGTGTGTTCAAACGAGTTATTTCTACACCTTTTACCCGCTCTAAAGATCAAGTGGCTAACATTTTCACTAAAGAAGTTAGAGTTAGGTTATTTGATAAACTATGTAACAAGTTGAGCATGTTTAATGTGTATGCTCTAACTTGAGGGGGAGTGTTAGTGTTTATGTTCTTTGTAAGATGAAAGATCCATTTAAGTTAAATGGATCCTCCCCTTGTCTAGGGTATATATACCTTTGTTATCTCTTCTTTTCATTTTTAATGAAAAACTAGTTTGTACAATGTGAATCACACAGCCCCTACTAGATGGTGAAATATGCAATTGGCATGGACTCTCACATCACTTGTTATGCCAAATAGATGGGTGGCAAAGGAGACATTAGCTTTTGGAGGGACTAGTGGGTTCCCTTACTATCACTGATGTTGCTACTGATAAGCGAATTTTGGAGACTTTACAACTATTAGACAATGTGTTACAAGAAATCTTGGGTAGTCTTAACTTGATATCTAACAAAGAGAATGTTTTTAGGTGGATCTAGACCTCCTCAAGAGACCCCATGGTCATGACTCATAAGAGACAACATTTGATTGGATGGGGGGGGGGGGGGGGTCTATGGAATAAGTTCTTGCCATCTAAAATTTCCTTCTTTCTATGGAAGCTTTACAAATCCACTTTACCAACTAAAATGCTCAAAGGAGAGGCATTCATCTGACTTCACATTGAAATGTTGCCAGCTATCACCTCAAACTGACTCCTCCCACCATCTTTGCTTCAAAGAAGAGTGGGCCTTCCTTTGTAGAATCTAGATCAATAGAAAACTTTGGCTACACATCAAGGATCAAGGATAGTGGTTGCAGTTTGTCAATGAGATGCTCTTCAGAAGTAGTAAGAAACTCCCCACAAATACCATGAAATACCTAATAAGTGTGATCTTTGTGAGATTTTGAACCATGTGCACTCATTCAATCATATACTTCGTGAATGCAACCATGTGGTGGACATGCTAACCAAGAGGGGCCTCTACAAGTCTAAATGTGTATATGGAGCAATTAGAAGACCTACCTCTAGGGATCTGAAGACAGATCATGTTGGAAAAATGGGAAATCCCCAACTGTTGTTGCTATTAATGTCCTCTATTTTTTCATTTTCTGGCTTGCTTTTTTTTTTTCTGGGGTTGGCTCTTTTTGTGAGCTTCATCTTACCATGTAATTGTCCCTTTTGTCAGGCCCCCACCCTGAAAATAGATTGGGGATTTACTTAAAAATAAAAATAAAATAAAATTGGAATGATTCTTCTAAGGTTTTAGAAGATGTGAGATGATCAAAAGGTTCATGAAAACTTACATACTTAATAATCACTTAATTAGATATTTCTTTTACATTTAGTATGCTTAACTAATTTATGAATGAGTTAAAAGTGATTCATTGGGATGAAGCTACTAGGGTACTATCATATAGGGAATCCAAGAAAAGGCTTGCATCACTAAAGGAATGGACACCTTAAAATTCAAGCATTCTCTAATTCTACTTATTCAAGAGATAAAGGAGATAGAAAAACTACATCTAAAGTATTGTACTAATGTTGGAGATAATTCAAACATTTGGAAGAGAAAGAAGTAGAATATTGCATCTAAATCTAGCACTAGTGCTATGTACAAGCTCATGATACAAACAATTTACAAGATGATATGGTTAAAGTCATTATTGAGCTTTGTTTTCATGTACAATTTCTAATATTCATGCAATATGAAAATCAGATTGCTATCTTCATTGTCCATAAATTTACATTCCATGAAAACAAAGTATATTAAAATTGACTGTCACTACATAAGGAATTTAGTAGTGAAAGTAGTTGTATCCGCTCTTTAATTTTTTACTCCCTTTGAGAAGATTTCTTATATTTTCATTAAGGGATTGTTTGACGATCTATTTGAGTCATTATGTAACAAATTAGGCATGATATACATATATGCTCCAACTTAAGAGAGGGTATTAAACAAGTTAATGGATAAATACATATCCATATACCCTAAGCTTTTAGAGACCTGTGTATATTTGTAATCCCTTGTATTAGTAATTCATAGTCTCTTTTTTCTACTTAAAACAGATGTAAAAATAAAACAGATATGACTTTAGAACTGAAATAGCATAATGAAATTCGTACAGTTTTTTACTAGTAACCTATCATTTTATCAATATACTTGTTAATTTATAATTTGGCTATATTAAATGAATAGATAAATTTGATATACATTTGACTATTAATATGATAATTTCTTATGACATTTTTTAAAAAGGCTAAATGGTTAAAAAATGCACTACCTGAAAACTTAGAAAGAAACATTGAGGAAAACCTGCACTTCAAACTATAATTCCCTCAAGCAATAAGCACTGTTCTTAATTTATATGACACGTTCTAGGCTAATAATACAAAAATAAAAGCAATAGAGATTTCCCAAGACTAACCTAGAAAGCAGGGAGATACCCATTTTGGATAAAATTTTGAGAAGGCCAGCCTTAACAGCCTGAATAGAATTGAATGGTTAGTAAATGACATACATATTTAGCATTTGAGAAAAATTCAAATTATAAAAGCAACAAGAAAATCCACAAAAATCAAGGTACACGTATATAAGATTATATGCTATTTAAACTCAAGGATAGTCTTTATCATAATTTGTAATATAAAATACATGTTTCCAGAAAGAAAAGTTAAATAGTTAATATTAAAAAAGCCTAGGATGAATCAAGTAAAATTTCACAATTGATAAGTTAAAATAACAAGAAATAAACATATGAATAAAGATAAGGCAAATCTGTCTGGGATGAGACATAAATATAAAAGCACCTGAAAAAAAAGACATTTTGGCAGAATATTGGCATCATATTGGTGGAAACAAAGCAAAGAAATCTACCTCAATTAACAAAACTTCATATAACTTGGCACCACGTTTCTGGACACTAGAGTTACAGAATCATGAATATATTGCCAAGGTTTTTTATAGCATTTGCCTGTTTAAAAAAGATAATGACCGAAACTATTGGAAATATTGCACAACAATTGTCATTTGTCCACTCCCTTATTCATACAAAACATATATCCCATTTCCTCGGTCAAAGTTGAACTACATGGCTCCCACTCGGCTCAGATTGATACAACAAAACCTTTCAATGAAATGACAAATACAACTGAAATAAGTGAAATAATTTTGCCAGCAATTGCTAGGCACGATCACATAAATCACTGTCTGTCCCCTTTCCAAGAAACAGAAACAATTTCATCACTGAAAGTGTCTAAATTAGGGATGCAACATGGATCTAGATATCCAGACCCAACAAAGATTCGAATATAGATTTTTACAAATTCAGATAATTTTATACACATTCAATCAAATACAAATCCAGATGCTCATATTTTCATGAATTTCCGAATTCAAAAATCAAAGCAGGTACTATTAATATTTTCAAATACATATATGGATATATGGATTTTTGTATTCTATCAAAATAATTACTAGTCAAATGGTTGTAACCCAGAATTCACTGCATAACAACATTATATAAGAAACTTGTTCTAAACAATTATCACCTAATAGTTTACACATTCAAATTTTGTGATCAAACAAAACAATAGATCCAAAATAACATCTAAAGAATAACTGCAATTTACTTATTTTGCAGCATAGGGGCATGAAAGGAACACATCAAAAGCAACCAAAAATGATACAAAAATTTCAAATAAACTGTGAAGAACACGAGATAGGTGAAAGTGAAATATCATTTCCTAAGCAAACATAAGACCTCTATATATGGAAGTTACATAAAAGGGAAACATAAGAGTGAAAATAGAGAAATATTGACTAAGAGTGAAAACAGTTAAGATTTGTAGGTTTGTCGTCACCACCATGGTAAGGTAGCAATATTGACTAAGGTTTTATCTTCTTTCTTACTTTCTATGAAATCTAAGCTCTACCATCATGTGAAAACAAAAAATGGTCAAAGAGGAGATTGATTTCATCAACTAATAAGATACTTCTATAAATAGAAGTTACATGATAATAAGAAATACATGATAAGCAATGTGAGATTAAACCCACAAAAAACTTTAACTTAATCTAACCTTAAAATCTATACAAGAATCCATTTAATACATTCTAACAGTAAAGGATATGTTATTGAGCAAACTTCATCACAACAAGCTCCCCACTATCTCCTTCATATCAACCACCATAGAGCCACAACAATGTACGCATTGCTTACTTTAATTCATCAAATATTGACCCAATAACTTTAATGTCCAACTTTTAAGTTTTATTTTATGTTTTTGTTGTCATAATGTCTAAAAATTAAATTTAATTATTTCTAGATATGTATTATTCATACATTAGCTTGTCTTAAAATACCACATTAAAATTTGATGCTTCTGTGTTTTGCCATTTTTGTGAACTTTCATGTTTTCACTGGACTTCCACCAAATTCTGACGTGTTTGGCTTTTTATCAGACTGAAGTCTAACATAAAACCAATGTTGAACAATATGTTAATGACTAATCAAGGAATTAACATAAACAAAGCATCACTAAATGGAAACAAACAAAACGCAAGAAACAAAGTTCACTGCTGTAAGAAATAACTAGTAATCAGAAATTAAAGAGAAACACAAATTTGAAGGCATACAACTAAATTAAGTGGAAATGTAGCACAGACCTTGCAGAAGTTCCTTTGAGCCTGCTCGATGCTAACTGTAGGCATTTTTCCATTTTGCATCAATTTCACAGCTTTTGAACTGAGTCTCCACTGTCGACAGGTTTCAAATGCCAAATATGGGCACACCGCACTGCAGGAAATTACAGCATTGGAGATACAAATTAAAGATTTATCATTTCAAAAAAATCAGAAAAAAACTAGCAGAACATATGATAATAAAATCCATGTGAATTTTTACATGTTATCAATAATAGTCTAACCTTTAATCAAGAAAAGAAAAAAAATTTAGCAACATAATACTCATTTGAAAAACAGTTCCAATTTATACATGCATGCTACCTATTTAATCAAGTGAATGAGGCAGAATAATAAAAATCACGATTTCTTGATGATCCTATATGTAGAAGACATTATCTTTCCAAAAATACTCTATACGAAACAATAAATTAAATATTTAAAATATAAATAATCAAATTTGTTAGAATGAAAAAATACTTTGTTTGACCATAGATAAGGCTAAAACTATTTGGTAAGGAATTGTAAGAAAAAATTTAAATATATGCAATTTAAATAAAAAGTTGACCATAAATAAAAATGCATGGAAAAAAAAAGATTCACCAACCTACATAGTAAGATTATGACTTGGATTGTAGTTGATATAAATACGGATGTATGTCAAATATGAAATATTAAAAAGATATTCAAAAAGATTTAGATATGGTTATTTTTCAAATATCAAATATGATGCAAATGAATATCAATAACTTAAATAAATTATAAAAATATAAGTATTATAAATAAGTTATAAATCATGATTGTTTTAAAGTAAACTAATATCCAGGGTTATAGTATTTTACATTTTTTTTTAACTTTTAAATATTTATAAGATAAATATATTCTACAATGTAAATAATTTTTTTTTGAATAACATATTTAACTACAAATGTGATAATATAAAAAATTTATGCCATTAATTATTATATTATTTAAATGATTATTGAATTCAATTAAATTTATTCAAATGGCATGATTATATTATTTATAAGTATATTAATATCTTCTTCTTTTTTGACTTAAATGTGTTGCTGGTACAGTTGTCAAGGTTTTTGTACGGTTAAAAGGATCAATGCTTCAAATGCTATAAAGCATACTTTTTTACAATTTATATAGAATAAAAAAATTTGAATATCTGTATTCATATTCAAAAATATTAAAATTATTCATATTCATATTTGAAATTATCGAAAAGGGTAATTGAATAAAAACTAATGTATGCAACTAAAATCAAAAAAATTAATTTAGGTTTATGTCAACTAGGATAATAATAATAATAATTCATTTACTTAAGTAATTAATAATAAATTTTAAAGTTAAGAAAAAATGCCTCCAAATATTTTTCATTAATTTAGAAAAAGCTTATGATAAAGTACCTAAAAATTTATTGAGGTAAGTATTGAAAAGAAAGGAATACCTATATAATATATTGATATAATAAAAAACATATATGAAAGAGTACATACTAAAGTTAAAACTATAAGAGAAAAAACTAAGAAATTACCAATAAACATAGGATTAAACCAACGGTTCTCATTAAATCATACCTATTTGTTTTAATTATGAATAAAATAACTAAGGGAAATTTAAGGAGAAATATTTTGTGTATGTTATTTGCTAATGATATAGATCTAGACTACAAAAATGAAGCAGAAATTAGTTCTAAATTAAAACTATGAATAGATAGATGCTTTAGAATCCAAAATATTTAGATTGAATGGGTCAAAAACTAAATAAAATTAGATAGTCAAGTGATTCATAAAAGTAAGACTTTTAAATATTAAGGATTTATAATAAGTAACAATAGCAAAATTACAAAGGATGTTATTCATGGGATTAAACTAAGATAGATGAAATGGAGAATAGAGTAGGAGTTGCGCCAATTGAAGATAAGAAAAAAATAGTTTAGGTAGTATAGTTTTATTTTTAGAAGGTCAAAAGATACACAAATTAGGAGAGGAGAATTAATTAATATAGAAGAAACTAAAAAAAATAAAGGAAGGCCTAAAACTATTTGATCAAGAATTGTGAGAAAGAATTTAAATTTATATAATTTAACCAAAATTAAACTATAGATAGAAAAATACGAAAGAAAAAAATTCAAATAGCAGACCCTAAATAATGGGATTATGACACTATCTGGTGTTATTGTTGTTGCATTTGAATGTAGAAAATTCAAGAAAACAATATTCATATCTAGATTCACATTTGACTAAATCCATATTCCAAAAAATCCAGATTTCAATTTGAATTCAATCTAAATATTTGGATATGTATCACGTAAAAAGGAAATCAATGGTTACAAGGAGTGGAAGAATGAAAGAAAAATTATGATTGTATATTAAGTTATTAGAAATATGTACATTGTATGTTTGTAATGACAAGATTAGAGACAGAAAAGCTCTCCCAACAGTGGAACAAAGAGCAAGCCTTCCAAAGTGTTTCATCAAAGGTAGGATTCCTAAGGTTGAAGATTTCTGCTCAAGCCAAATAGACCGGCAGCAAGTATGAAAGAACAACATGAACATATGCTTGGGTGTAGTGAGCTTCCCCTTTATGATCTTGATTACTCTGACCTGAACTCCGGTACAGTTTGAAATTGCAAATTATCTGAGGCAACCAGTGGTAGGAGAGAAGACCAAATTTTCCTCCTAAAAGGATAGCCAAAAAAAGATGACTGCAGTCCTCCCTGTATGTGGCAAAAGGAATAAAGAATGTCAGCATCCCACAACTATGTGATTTGGTAAACTTTTATGTCAGCCTCTCTTGCAGTAATGGCCACAAGAATAGTTTCACCAAGAAGGGAGTGCATAATAGCAGTGGTGAGGGAGCATAATAGAAGCTTCTGACCATAAAAATTCTGATTTTGATAGGAATCCAAATTTTGTCCCTTCCTGTACTAGGTTGGTCTGCATTGTACAGAATCAATAGAAGATCGGACAGCATCCTGAACTCATTATCCTTGACAACATTCCAATTCAAGTGAGGATTCCACAATGTTGAATCATCTACAAAGCTACCATTTTTTTTTACTTTGAAGAACTGTTTAGAGGTAAATTTGAAAATTGAAGGGAACGTATCTGCAAATGGCTGATAAGAGATTGAGAGCACCATTTATCACTCCAAAAGTAAATGAACATGATGTTGTTCTTAAAAAAAGATCCCAGAGTCCAAATCTGATTCCAAAAATGAAAGATGCAGACCGGTAGCTTTAAATAAACAAAATGTGGTTAATAGCCATTGCGCAAAGAGCTTTACCATCTAGGTGCCACCTCCAAAGCCACTTGCATAGAAGAGCTTGACTGAAAATCATCAGTGAACCTAGGCCTCCATATTCCTTTGGCTGACAAATCTTTTCCCAGCTGATCAAGTGAGCCATTCTGAGATTGAAGTTACCACTCTATAGCCATCTACTGAACTTCACATCCAAAACCTTAATGATTCCATCCGGAAGAGAGAAGGTGGGCATGGAAGGCTACCCAAAACACTCTTTAAAAGCACTAGATGACCCTTCTGCCTTTCCAACCATCAAGTTTACTATCAATTCTGTCAAACAAAATTTAAGGGAATACCAGGATACCTCAGAATAGTAATCTCTTTCTTGCAATTCAACACTTCAATACAAGACAGATCTATGCCCTGCACATGAGCCTCCCTGCCTTTCCAAATCTGCACCTAAACACCCCTATTGGATCCATGAAAACTAATTTATTGTCTGGTATTTACCATCAAGGCATACAAAACATCAACATATAGTAAAGAGGGATAGAGAGATATCTACAAAACTGCATTGATCAGGATCACTTTTCAACCAAGAGACATTTTTAAATCCATCCTAAATTTGTCAATGAATTTATTCAGATCATATACTTTGGAACTTTCCCAGATATATATGAGTAGTCGAAAGGAGTGCAAATTTGGAATTCCACTTTCAACTCATCCCAGAATAAGCATCATGGCTCAAATCCATGGTCAATCCAATTGGAGCAACTGACAACAGAATCCCATTTTGTCCATTATCTGAATATCCATAATAGTACAAAAATGGGTGGCAGCATTAGATACAAAGAAAATCTGTATAATCACGCCACCATCTTACCCCAGATATGGTTCAAAGTGCATGGCCTATTCGTAATTGATCGTAATATGGGAAAATCTAGCTTCAAGAAATAGTGAATAATTTTATCAATACATAAATATATGACTCTGTAGGAATTTTAATTGCACTTATATCCATTATTGTGGGAATGGGATCCAAGCTTTCCCTAACTATTTTTCATCAATAGACTCTTGACATATACAAAGTAGTGTGGTCCACTCAACAAATTCATCTACTGCTTTACTCCATACAAACAAAAACCATACTTGGATTTATGAAGATTCAACTGCAACCAGTAATCACTCCAAAAGGATCAGAAAAAAAGTCAATTACACCATTTGTTGACGTGAATCTCCACAAAACAAGGAGTACATCTCACATCTCTAAAAGCAAAAAAAAACATGCAGTTGCTAACAAGCTTCAGCAAAACACATTACTGATGATAACAAGGAAATATTTACAATCGCTGGGAAGCACTGAATATCTTAGAAAGCAGAGTAAACAATTAATTAATAAGGTAATTGAAGGAAAAATTGAGCTGAATAAGCAAAAAGAACAAGTAAACTGCATGGCACAGACAATGGAATTGCATTAATCACAAAAGGTAATCATCTTGTCACCATCACACATTTCCATTTCAAAATAATGTTTTTTTCTTAATGAAAATTTTCATCAAATGTGAAAAAAAAACATTAGGACTTAAACCAGCAATACAAGCAGCAAGTAAGTGGAGATCATCAAGTAATTTTTTAAGACATTAAACATAATTAACTGAAGTTTCAAAGGGAAAGACAAACAAATACAAAATAATCAACAAAAATAGAATGAGAATGAAAGGACCTGGCACCATATCCAAGTAAGCATGCAAATTGATGAGTGCTAAAACACTGAGCAGTCTCAGCAACAATAGAGGCAGACATTCTCAAGCCATTTTGAATTAAGTGCTGGTGAACTGCACCAACTGCTACAAGGATAGGCATTGCAGGGCGTGTTGCTTCCTGGAAAAGATAACTACTTAGCAACCCACTTGCAGAATTTCTTGAGCTATTGCTGTCATTATAACCACTGACCAATATAACAATCATGAAATTTTCAAGAGAATAAAACCATTAAAAATTTTAAAAAAAAGAATTACAATTTTTCCTTAGAAAAAAGAATAAAAAATAACATAGATAACATAAATGCAAACAGAAAATGCAAGAACAAAACACCCACAAGAAGAAGGAAAAGAAGACCACATACGTCCCATTTGCATTAGAAAATATGAATATGTATGAACAGCATTATTATGATCCATATGTACTTTTTTAAGTGCAAAGGCAGAATATAGATGACAGAAAAATGTGGAACTGGTGTACTTGTATTAACTTATACCTATAAATCTTAGATCTCTTATTAGATACCTTTTGTTTTGTGGATCATTGGATATCCGTATATTAGAACATTCTTGGGACTCCTTATTTATGTAATACTTCCCACGGTAATGCAATAATCCTAAATTTCTCCTCTAATTCCTATATGCTAAAAGAGACTAAGCATCTAACCCCTCCAATTCACCCAATCTAAAGTCACCAACCACCATCTCTTACTTAGATAGGTGGTAGGCCTCTATCAAGTCCACCATATACATCCAAAGAAACCACTTCTACTAACTACCACAAAGATTCCCACTATTGTGACAATATCTCAAGTCAACTATGAGAAGTTTTGCAGTTACAAGCTATCTATTGCCTTGTCACTACCTCACTTGCCATCAAATCAAGCACACATGCATTTGTAGAATCTTAGGATAGTTTCTAGATTATAGATTATTTACAAGTCTATCTTTTGATTAACCTTATATCTATTAATTTCATTATAAAGAACTTAGCCCATTAGACATATCTTAAGTTATTCTTATATGGGTATGATGGGTCATCAGATACCATTTAATCCTAACCCTAATCAACCCTATATATATGTAATCATCAACTAAGTTCTCTCTCTTCTGACATGATATCAAAGAACAAGAGAAACTTAACTGCCACCAGTCCCATCATGATAGCCAACCACTCCATATACCTTTCCTATTCATCTAAGGCATGTTTAGCCCTTCACGCTCATCCAACCACCGACCAGAGACATACAGCCCCTCTCAGCCATTGCCCAATGTCGATCATTCTTGCTACTAAAAAGCCTGTGACACCTATGTAACTCCTAGATAGAAACTTCTAAGGGTGGATCACCATTGTCCACTTACCCTACTACCTCTGGGAAGATTCTACTCATCACTATAAAAGGCCAACCGACCTACATATCAGACTTTTCTTTGCTCAAATCAAACTGGTTTGTAATTGATATACAATGGCTAGCAAGGAATCTCATGTGAAAATTTTGAGTAACACCTCCAAGAAGTTGAATAGCAAAAACTATCTGATGTGAGCATAGAGTTTTTAGACCTTCATAGCCATGCATCAGAAAATTAAACAATTCACTCAACCATTACCTGATGTGAAAAGCACAGTTCAAAAGATAATTGGTATGCATATGACTCAACCATAATTTCCTAGGTGGTAACCAGCATAGAACCAAATATCGCTTGAAGCCTAATGATGCTTTGAGCTTTAAAGAAAATTTGAGACACCTTGAAGCACATGTATGATCATGAAAAGAGCATTCCTCATGTGTTTGAGATTTATGAGCAGCTTCTTATACCATGCATGGGAGATCAATTAGTTCAAGATCATTTTACTACATTTCATATACTTTTGAAGGAGCTTGACATGTATCAGCCACTAATATCTAATGCCACTACTGTGTATCATTATTGAGAGGAAGTTGCAGTTGTGTATATCTTCAGTTTGAAACAAAGCTCTCTTCTACATTGTGAGACTCCCTGCTCAAAGGTCTTTCTACATTAAAGCTCCAACACACACTTCAATCAGTCAGTCATGGCTGCTACTCGAGGACATGGTTGTGGCACAACTATGGAAGAGGTTGTAGAGGACGTCAATTATGTAAGCATTGTAGATTGTACCAACCACAAATTACATAGTTGCTAGGAAAAGCTTGCAAAACCAGTACAATCACAAAAACCTACAATAAGGTACTCTGCCAACTAGTTCCTTCACTGATTCAGCTCCTTCAATTCCTTCTGCTATTACCACAATGATACTATCTCAAGATGAGTATGCACACTTTCTCTAGTTTTGAGAGTGCCAAACTTCTACCACAACATCGCATGTCATTACTTCTACTTGGAGTACCACTACCTTACTCACCTCTAGGGATGGTTATTGGATCATTGAGTTTAAAGCTATGCCACATATGTCAGGTAGTATGACCAATTTACCTAATTATCCCAGTTATCTAATATTCATTCTATTACTATTGACGATGACTGAACTTGCCATGTTTATGAATAAGGCACTATTTGTGATACATCACAAACTACATTAGATAGAGTTCTTTATGTACCCAATTTTCTAGTTAACATTTTTTTCTATTAATTACATTACTAAACAATACTATGTTCATAATGTTCTTCCCTATTAATTGCACCTTTCAAAATTGGTAGATAGAAAAAAGGATTATTTGGAGCATGAGCAAGGCAAATGAGTTTACTTGATGGTTCACAATGTGATACCTTGAGGACGTGTGTCACTTTTACCCACAGTAGAGCCATATTTTCTGTGACATCTTCAACTAAGTCATCTATCTCATCAAAAACTTCATGAGGATCTACTATGGATCATAATCACATCTTTTAAGTGTCTGTCTTGTCAATTGGATAAACATCAACGTACTATCATAGTCTTGTAGTGACAAGAGTCAAAGTCTTTTTCATTTTGTTTACTAAATGTTCAGGGTCCCATAAGCACCCCATTAGTATCAAGTCACAACTATTATAACATGTTTATTAATGATTTCCCTCACATCTCATAATATTTATTTCTTAGTGATCGTACTTGTATTCAAATTCATTGAATCTTGTTAAAACATTTCTTGTAAAGATAACAAATCAAATTTCTCTTACTCTCAAAAAAACCCAAGAGGTGCACCCGAATTTCTGTTACACCGAGTGAATACAATACAACAGAGGCCATTCTTTGCTAGTAGATCTGCCATCAGGTTGGATTCATGAGGGATGTGTGTCAGGTTGCAACTCTGACTGATGAGTTGTTGGAAGGTAGACCAATCGAGCATTGCTTGACAAGGGAGGTTGTGTGCATGATGGAGACAGTTCAGGAGATCCAATGAGTCTGTTTCAATCTCCAGGTGATGATAATTAATGCCCAGCTACAATTAGTTAGTCCTCTTTGTAAGGCATTGAACTCTACTATTAGAACACTTGTGTTGCCATTAGGTTCAGAGAAAGCAGCTAGAATGTTATCATTGGCATCCCAAATTACTCCACCACTGGCAGCCCTTCCTTTCATCATGGTTGAAACCAAGTTTTCTAAGGATAGGAAGTTCTGCAAATTTGTACTTCCTTTTACAACTAGATTTAGAGAAATACTCAAGTGAGGCTTCCACCCTATTTGAGATGCTATGAAAGGATCCTCTTTGATTATCACAGAGAACTGAATAACGTTCTTTCCAACATTCCTGAACTGTGTTAGTTATTATGAATTTTTGAATCCTAGAGAAGAGGGACTTGCTTTTTCTGAACAGGACATCTTGAACAAGGAGCTTCCATTCTATTTGGTTTTGAAGATTGTGTCCCATCTTTTGATTGAACCAAAATCTAGATAGTGTGGCCCACTCCTCTTCAAAACAAAGATGGTGGCTCAAGTCTTCTTGATGGTAGTGTCTGTAACACTTGCATTTGGATGCTAGGTGAACACCTTTTGTTTGTGCATTGGTCTCTGTCGGGAGAGTTGAGTGGAATGATCTCCAAAGGAAGAAGGATATCTTGATAAGGAGTATGTTGCTCCATAAGCCACCATTTCACCTGTGTTTCCTACCTTTATGTTAAACTGCTTCCCAAGTGGATTTGATGCTAAAATCACCAGATAAAGTGCCAGTCCAACTGAAGTCTATCTTTTGTTTGGCTGACCTTTCTTAAAGTGGCTTGAATATTGTCTACAATATAGTTTGGGAGATTGAGATCATTTAGAATCCCTTGATTAGTGTTGACCTCCCCATAGTGAGATGTTCAAGGCCAGCTGGTATTTCGGAGAAATTTGAGATAATGCCAGTTGGAATCCATTGATTTGTCAAAAAATTAATTTTACCTTTTTTGCCTAGCCATCTAGAGTGGTGTGATATTTGATTCCAAGTTGCACAGATAATTTTCCATTTGGCCGAATCACACCTGTAAGGAGTATGAAAAGAAGATCATACTTAGTGGATAGGGCTTCAACCCACAAGATCCATTTCTTTATGAGTCACCATGCCATCTTCATCCTTATAGTGATCATAAGCTCTTTGAAGTCTCTAATGCTCAGGCCCCCTTCTTTTATAGGCTTGGTGGCATTGTTCTAGTTAGTCCAATGCACTTTGTTAAAGGCACCTACTTGGTTTATTGGATTCTCTAAAATAATGGTGATATTTTTTATTACTTTGCTTTTCTTATTCTTCTTTACACTTTCCCTTTGCAGTTCATATTTTCCTTTCTAAGGCTTAGTTTGGTTCAATTTGTGGTATGCTAGACTATGAGATTGAAAGATCACAGTTATGATTTAAATCAAACATCTTTGGCATGCCAAATTATGCTTAAAATTTATGTGATTTCGACATAACAGAAATTCGGGTGCACCTCTTGTATTCACTCTTGGTATCCTTCACTGCGTATGTCCATGATCTTAGCCCAGGTCTAAATAAACTTGATGTTTGTGCTTTCAAGTGTATGTTTGTGAGATACTCTAAAACCTAGAAATATTATAGGTCTTATTATCCTCCCACAAAACATTATTACACATCTGCTAATGTTACTTTCTTTGAGGATCAGCCTTATTTTTTAGGAGATATTAGTCATACTGACCTTCCTCTGCCTAGTTTGACACCTATCAGTCATGATGATAGTCTTTTGGTTGAGGATTCCCAAGGAGATAGTGGTGTTGAGTCTTCTGGAATTGCTAGTGATAACAACTTGGTTGAGGAAAGGCCACTACAAGTGTATCACAGAAGGCAGCATCCCCAAGTTACTTCTTTGGCCCCTCCAAAGGACCTCAGATGGAGATCCTCATACTGACCACTTTCACCAGTCTCCTATAGATTTTGATGAACTTCCTAGCTCTCTAGAAAGGTACTTGCACATGCACCCAACATCCTATTGCTAGCTTTATTTCCTATGACCACTTAAGTTCATCCTATCGTACTTTTACTTTATGTTTAAGAATGTACCAGGAACATATCAGGAAGCCTTACAAAGTTCAAAATGGAAGCATGTCATGGATCAAGAGATGAAAGTCTTATAGTCACGTGATACGTGTGAGCCAGTTTCTTACCCTGGTGATGCAAATCTTGTTTCTTGTAAGTGGATCTTTACAGTGAAATACAAACCAGATGGTTCCGTGGAAAGACACAAGACTCGATTGGTTGTAAGGGGGTTCACACAGGAATATGAAGTTAATTATGTAGAAACCTTCTCACCAGTTGCTCGCTTTAATTCCATCAAAGTCCTATTGTCTATAGTAGTCAACCAACATTAGGAACTTCATCAACTTAATATAAAGAATGCTTTTCTCTAGGGTGATCTGGCAGAAGAGGTCTACATGGCACAATCTCCTGGATATGTCACCTAAGAAGGGAAATTGGTATGCCGATTAAAGAAAGCTATCTATGAGCTAAAACAGAATCTCCAGGCATGGTTTGATAGACTGAGTGGTGTTCTGTTTGTTGAAGGTTTTAGGCGATGCGTTGTTGATCACTCTATGTTCATTTGTCACTCTAATAGAAGCTATACGATTCTTGCTATATATGTTGATGATATTTTGCTTACAAGTAATGATAGTAAAGGCATTACTAAGGCCAAGGAACACTTTGTCAAGATTTTTGAAACAAAGGATCTTGAAAGGCCTGGATATTTTCTTGGTATTGAGTTTGCTTATTCCAAGAGAAAAATGTTATCCTAATGGAAATATGCCCTTGATTTACTTGTAGAGATAAGAAGTTTGGGTTGCAAACCTGAAGCTACGCCTATCAAGCAGAATCCCCCTTTTTGGGACTTATCTTCAAAAGAATTGGCAAATCCAGGTAGCTATCAAAAGTTAGTTGGGAAGTTGATTTACCTTATTGTCATTAAGCCCGATATCTCTTATATTGTAGGACTGTTGAGTCAATTCATGCACAAACCTAAACTAGTACATTAAGTAGGAGCCCAAAGAGTGTTAGCTTACATCAAGGAAACACTGAGGAAGGGTCTTTTATATCAATCAAATAGGCACTTGAAGATCAAAGCATTTTTTGATGTTGATTTTGCAGGAGACAGGAAATCTACCTCCGGATACCTTACCTACGTAGGAGGGAATTTGGTTACATGACAGAGCAAGAAACAAAATATGGTGTCTTGTTCAAGTGTTGAAGGCGAATATAGATCTATGCGGCTCACTAGTTGTGAGTTGTTATAGATCTATTCCCTTCTAGTGGAACTTAAGATAATTGTGGAATAACTTATTGTTATGCACTATGACAATCAAGCCGCTATCTATATCGCACAACATGAGACCTTTCGTGAATGTACTAAATACATAGAGATAGATTGCCACTATATCTGAGATTTGGTAGCAAAGGGTATTATTTGCACTCCTTATATCTCATCTTCTGAAGAACATGCTGACATTCTCACCAAGGCGTTATGTAGTAAGTCGTTTGAATATCTTTGTAACAAGCTGGGAATGATAGATATATATTCTCCAGCTTAAGGGAGAGTATTGTATTGTATTTGGGTGCATCTCTTGGTATACAGATCTTATATCCTATAAATATGTAATGCAACTTAGATATTAATGATATAGATTTACGTTTCACAACAACCTCAATTGCAAAGGCTAGAGATGTTTTATCAATTCAGGAAGCACCTACAAATAACTAGACAACAATGGCACCCTGACATGTTGGGCATACATGAGAGGACCTTAGCTCTTTTAGTTTTTCTCTTTTATCACTACTCTCCTTCTTCTATGTACCTTTGCTTTTTAGGGGCCCCACCCCTTAATAGAACAAGGATTTATGAAAAAAAAAAAGTAGCTGCCTTTAAGAACACAATCATTACAAAATGCTTAGAAATCATCTTCTAGTCGTCAAAGGCATAAGAGTTTGAACATTATCGAAAAGATGAAAATGATTTCTTTCAGTACAAGCATGAGATGACTTAAGAAACAGGAAACATTTTTGATATGGCTTTCAGAACAAACACTAAATATAATATAGTAATTGATGAAATGAAAAAACTGGTATGAACCAAGACAATATGAATAACAAGCTTGAACAACACCTCCCTCAAAGAAAGCTAAGGACTAGTTAGCAACAGCAAGTCGACAACATTAAAAATTCAAATAAGATGACTAATACATGTAGTATAAGATATGTAAAATAGCACTAGAAGATCTTGTATAGAGAAGCAAAAAATAGGACTTATGCCTCACTATGGGACATAACGGAGAATAAGTAGAAGTGCAACTGAAAGATGAGCAGCAACAAGACACCAGCAAGCAAGATGGAGCCGTTTAGGCCAATATCATCCTTCTAAACAGCTTGAAACAATATAAAAATTATAGCTTATCTTAGATTCAATATGTTTGCATTGAATCTAAACTTCAATATTTTCTAGCTTAATGTGTTTGTCATTTTTGAATTAGAAAAACAAATTGATCAATATTGAATGACAAATGTTAGTCCTGATTTCATTGTATGCATCTTATACAATTATTTCTAGTTTTTTTTTCAAATTTTTACTAATCTTTGATGAATGCCTATTTGAAACCTCAATGTAACATCTACATAAGTATAATAAAATCCATGAAGTCTATTTTACCTTTTAAAACCTTGACCAAAAATGATGGGAGAATATCTATAGGACTTCATTATGTAAATAAAAAAAATGCATTTGAATAACCAACAGAATGGACGTGAATGTGAACATTCAATATTATGCTGTACTGATTCTTACCAGTTCATCAGAGCGATCAGAAAGAACAAGCAATTGTGCACCATTACGAACAGCATCATCAGCTTCTTCACAAAGCTTCTCCAAAGCAATTTTCAGGGAACCAGACAAACCTTTCCTGATATCGAAGAAAGTGTGCAGCACTTGAGCCTTTAACTTGGGATCATTTATTAGGGATTCAAGCTCACCTTCATTCAGCACGGGATTTGATACAATAACCTTATAGACATGAAACACAGAAAAACTAAGCAACAATTGATAGGATAATAATGTGAAAGAAAAGTGTCACAAACAAACCTGAGAAGCCTTCTCAGGACCAGGTTCCAAAATATTTCCACGTTTTCCAATATTAACTTCAAGAGACATTACCAAACCTTCTCGTAGAGGATCGATAGCAGGATTTGTCACCTGCAGTAATATACTTAAAAGCATTTGAAACATATCACCCTGCCCTATGTAAAATATAGCAACTAAAAGCAGAAAGAAATTACACCAACAACAAAGAAATCTAAGAATGTACTCTAAGAGATCAATGAGTCAAAGGAAAGCATTAGAATATTAGGATATTATGTATGTTGTCAGTGCAGGTTTAGTCCCACATTACGAATCATGTTTGGGTTGTGTGACCTATATCTATAGAGGATTGATATTAGTCAATGAAATCAATCTACTCTTCCACCATGTCTTTATTTCCACATGTTACTAAAGCATAGGCTTTCTAAAGGGCAAGAGAGAGAGGAGAACAACCCTAACTGCTATCTCAACTTATCAAGGTGGTGATAGCAAATCCAAAACCCTAGGCACCATTTTCTTTGTTCTCTATTTTTGTTTAATCTTCTCTTCATCCTCATTCTCCTCTTAAACCTAGTTGCCTTCCTACCAAACCCTAGCACCCACCACTAGCAATCACACTCGTCACCCTGACTACCAATAGCACCTCCACTTATCATTGCTACCATCTCCAGCAACCTCCGTCAATAGTGTCAACCCTCCCTCCAATCACAGCTGCTCACCATCTCATTGTAATCAGCACAATTGAAGAGCAACAAAGCTGCAGTGGATCCAACCAAAGGCAAGCAGAACACATTCCTCTGCCACCAGAGAAGAACGTCACCAACAAATCCACCACATACCTCACAGGTTTGATCACACAAGTGCTGATGAGAATTGTGGCCTCCTTTCCATTGTGCTAAATGTTCAAAAAAGGACAACAAACTGCTTTCCAGTCTGGTAAAAAACTGATCCAACTGATTTGAATGATTCATATTACTGTCTAATTCAAAGTACAGCACAAATTAGGTCTAGGACCATAGATGTACAATCAAGATTTGGATAACTGTGTCTAACTGGTTTCTTGAATTTGGATCTTTTATTTTTGGAAATCAGGATCAGTTGGATGAGCCTAGTGGTTCAACCATAAGAGCATAGGACCAAGAAAACATCTAACTCAAAATTCAACGAACTTGATTAGTTTGTCCAAACTGATTTTCACAACATGATTTAAACTATAAAAGTTCTGTACTTCTCAAAACAATTATACAATATGATATATGATATTGACAATGTGTTACTATCAATGCAACCACCTGAAGCACGGAAACATTTTGGTATTATGATAATATACAACATGGATTCTGGTATTCAATAATTTACAAAAAATTATGATAAATTCACTGATTCAGAATTGATACCTCAATAGATATCAAATAAACAATAAATAAATATAAATATAAATATATGGAGAACAAGGAGATGGAGGCAATAATTATGGTGGTGTACAAGTGGAGGCCATATCTCTTCTGTCAGCCATTTATCTAAGAACAGATCAAAGGAGCCTAGAATTTTTGGAGGAAGAAAAGGTGCACAGTCCTGCCCAACAGCAGTGGCTATTGAAGCTTTTGAGATTTAATTTCAAGATTGAACCCAAGCAAAGCATGACTAACAGAGCTGCAACTGCATTGTCATATCTACCTGAATATACAATACTAATGCAGCCATGATTTGATGGAGTGTACTGATCTATTGACATCATCAAAGACTTACATGCAAGTTGGAACCTGATGTCAAAATTCAGGTAGAAGCCTTCAATGAAATCAAATGGTTTCAAGATCAACTGGGAGAGTTTGCTACTCCTGATACAATAAGAGGGATATTGATGTTGCCACCAAGTAAGGTTATATTCTAAACATAAAATTCTATATCTAGACTTTATAAAATGTAACCGAATATAGATTTATTTATTGTAACTGAATGGTGACATCCAACGTTAAGGAGGACTTTGATGACAGTGTTATGTCATACCCCCACAACATCAAGATGTGAGTAGAGGAATTGAGACATGTTCACTCTCATTCATTCCAGGAGGAAAAACAGAGTGGATGTTTAGAAATAAAATAACTCAATATTGCACACTACAACATGAGACTCAGAATGAAACACATATAGGAAAGAAAATAAAGAAAGATATCCAATTAATGTAGCATTTATATATAAAAATTCAAGTGATGAGGACCCAATGACAGAATAGTTTAAAGAGAATGGTGAGCTAGTTTTGATGAAATAGGTACTAATCACCCAAGTGAAAGAATTGATAAAGCAATAGGCATAAATGTAGAGCATTACATGAGCTCCTCAGAGCATTCTCATGGGAGAACACCAAGATTAGGTAGCAATAGCGACGATGATACTACCATACCACCAGATAATGAGGACGAGAATAATGATAGTAGTGATGGAGGAGATAAAGGTAGACAATAATCAGAAAGACAAGATAATGTAGAACAGAGAACAAATAAGTCCCTTCACCAAAGAACAATATTTTACATACACCACACAAGATGATGATTACAAAGGTAAGAGCACAAACTAGACATCAATTATTTCCTTACTATTACAGAATTAAAGGAAAAGAACCACAAGCAGATGTGAAAGACATGAACCTAACATAGTCAACGAGGAGAATGAGAATATGTGATCCTTATGACCACACATTGTTTGAGGGTGACCTTTATAATCAGTCTGATTATTATTCAAAAACCGTATGGAGTAATATTGGATCTACTTATGTTTCAAGTCATAAAAGTCACCACAATTATCAAAGTTAAGAAAATCATGAAAGTCACGACCATCAAAGAAAAGGGATAAAAATATATGAGGAAATGATGAAAGGGCTTTTTACGATATGAACAGCATTATCCATGTCTGAGTTATCTCTAGAATGTGCATGATATAAATATTATGAGATAGTTATTATCAGAGATACTATGCTACTACCATTACATAGTGAAATGGAGTATGTGCAACTTGTGTAGGTGCAATGACAGCATCTAAAAGATGATGGTAATAACTATGGCTCATTGACCTCCCCACAGTATTGAATTGTATTTTTTCAATGTTAGTAAGTCATATCTTATTTTTTATAATTTTTTGTTTAGTTTTGTGGTTATCTACAAACATATAAACCTTACAATTTATTGTATGTGGTATTTTTTGATAAATTTGTCTAAAATTGAATCTAATTGATTTCAAATATCTATTACAATTTTTTTTTTTTTAATCTTGGAGTTTCAAGTCGACATTCAATGTTTCTATGACTTTGTCCAACCTCCATCAAATTTTCCACTAATATTTGGCACATCTCCCTTTTCTACATCGATACTCAAAACAAGACTTATATTGAATACCTTGCTGTCTTATATTTGTGCTCCTTGTGTAGTCTCTATAACTCCACATATAAATCAAGGGAGAATTCCTTGATTTATATGTAGAGACAATATCTTGGTTAAGTGGTTATTCCACTTCCTCCGTATCTTGTCCACACAATTTTAAATATTTATATTTAGATATATTATTTATTTAGCATCATATCCAAGTCAGATTTCTAACCTAACTTTTTGAAAACTGTCAATTCTCTGAATCTTGTTGAATCATGTCATATCCAAATCCTTGAATCATATTGATGCTTCCTAGTCAATCATAATCAATGACTTCAATGCCAACTTCCTTTTAAAGTGGTAGAATAAAAATATTATTAAACCAATGGATTATAAAAAATTATGGATTTAAACTACAAACAGCACCAAAACAGAAAAAAAAAAAAAAGTCATTCAAATAGCAAAAAACAAAAGGATAAAAGCAGAAATAAAAAGAATTCTTTGAACTTGTAATTAGGATTTATGTCAAAATAAATCCATATAGATTCTAAATGAATCATTTTTATGAGACAACAGAACACAGTAATCACCTGAGCAAATCGTTGCTTGAAATAGTCATAAATCATATGTGGCTTCTGTGATAGCACAGCTAGTGGAATATCATCCCCCATGCAAAACGTTGGCTCTTTTCCTTGCGAAGCCATTGTTTCAATTACCATCTGAACATCCTCACTTGAGTACCCAAATGCTCTGAAAAGTAAAAAATATATAAGAATAAAATATCAACAAAGATTGATATGAGATTGTCTCATATTAATATAATTTATAGAATATTAATATTCGAATACATACATGGAATGAGGTTGAGATAGTAATCAACTGAAAAAAAGTGAGGAAAGAGAATATTTTGAAGGGCAACTAGTGGGAAGTTGCAGCAGAACATGCTAAATTTGCAGAAGCACATAGTAAAACAAACAAAAGATATGACACACAACCGAAGAACCAATGTTAATCCAGCTGTATGAGATCATTTCTGTGTAAATTACTGTAAAGTAGATTACTTCAAATTTAACTTCATATAAAAAAAAAATTTTAGTGCTGAAGCATGGTTAATTTTATTGACAGGCTCAAATCTTTGTATCAAAATTGAAAAAAAGATATTTACTTCAACGGCAGCAAGATAGATTTTGATGGCAACGAATAAAATAAGCAATCTCGTAAAACTTACTGTTGTTGTCTTAAGATTGTTTCACTGTCCATCAATGTTGTGGAAAGGAAATTCACAGGTTTCAAAGTCTGCATGCCCTCAGTCAGCCACTTCCCATATGGATTTAACTGAGCAACTTTCTTTTTAATATCTGTATTTTCAAGGACCTATAAACAAGAAATTTTAGAAATGAACCATGTAACCAAATAGAGTTAGATTTTTTATGTGGTAACTAAATGAGCAGTTAAACAAAACAAAAGACAATGTGAACTAAGTTTTCTTCTAATGAGTCAAAAAGGATTGATAAACAAACCACCTGATGACAAACTCACATGCATAAGAAATAAAATGAAAACAATGTAAGAAAAAATTTGTGAAGTAAAGAGAAACCACAAAAATATACCACAATCTAAAAAGGAAGAAAAATAAGATTAATCAAACAGATAGGAAGTCATGCAAGAACAAATGCAACAAAGGAGTTGGTAGAAAAATGTTGTCCTTACATAATTTAAGTGATCATGCAATCAAGGGCTCAAGCAAATCTTGAAGACCACTCACCCCCACTCACTCTGATGTCCTTGAATTGAGGATTTGGACCACCCAATATCTTTTATTTGGTCTCTTTTTATAATTCCAAAAGTACATTTTAAAGCAACTAAGCAATCTGAGGACATCCAGTACTGGGCAATCGACTAGTCAATAAATTTCTTCTTTAATCTATTACATTCTCTCTTTTGTGTTAAGACTTTTTGAGCAGTATCAAGTGAAATATATTATAATATCAAGAAAATTACAAAAGGATGCCTATCAGCAAAATAGAACAAAAGAGGAGAAAAAAAAGGGGAAACTAATAGAAACATACAAAATGAAACTAGACAGGAAGAAACAGCCACCATTTCTTGGCAATTGGTCCTAAACAGCTACTTAAACAATGATTAGCTTAATACAATACTTCATAATTGTCATAAAAAATTATTGGCTATAAATACTTTCACTACAAACAATTTATCAACAAAAATTAGTCAACAATATAATCATTCTTCTCATTTTTTAATTGTATTGCTTGAACTGTTGCATCTCTCATATTTTTCCATTTGATTAAGAACTAAGATTATTACAATGAAGCCTGCATCAGGTAAGTACACTGAATATTTTCTCAGGAAGCACCACATTTCAATGCATTCCAAAGTTTCCATCATTTTCTGCCATCTTTCCCCTTGAATAATTTGTATCAAGCACTATAGCAGATTGACATCAACTATACAAATCATAGCATAAATCATAAAGTCCCAAAAAAAACAAAATCTTCAAAATATTGAACTTTAGGGATACCCCCATTTTATTAGACAGGAATCCTAATAAAGTGCATAAATCAGAATGCCATAATGTTGGATGCAGTATTCCTCATCAACAACAATCTTTATCTGCATATTCATCTCTAAAAAGCCATGTGCTACAGAGATTCATTTGGAATATTATTGTAGAGAGTTGAGTTATATGAGCAAAACTTATGTACTAAAAAATGAAAGTGAAGTATATCGAACTTGTCCATTTTGTAGATCAACTGTTATCATCATCCCTGGGCCTAGACGACCTTTCATTACAACCTTTGATTCATCCATTGGTAGAATACCAACCTGAAAATGTATAATAAAAATACCATAAGAAAAAAAAATCAACTAACACAGACCTGAAGCAGATGATTGATGTTCACATCAGAAAACTAAGAAACTTATGGTTAGTTTTCATCACTAGTCTAAACATGGATTAACTGATCAGGAACAATCAAAGTTTCGAGTATGTTCTTACAATGCCTTCATTAACCATTGCCATATTCTGATAACGCCTATGATAGCAGATGTGTTTATTTCCTAATCCTAATTAATAAAAATCTGTCCTCTATACGGTACTACATTGATTTAATAAAAAAATTTGTTAGTTGTAGTATGTAATTGTTACTATTCCTAATCCTAATTGATCAAAATAAATATAAGAAATTTCATCATATGTCATAATAAAATAACAAAAACTGCATTCAATATGAACTGTATTTATTTTAAAAAACTCTCACGAACATATATTTATCAAGAATCATCTCACAAAGCTATGGTCATTTCCAATTAAGGTCAAAGCTATGGTGTCCATGGGCATATGCCAGCAAAATATCACTGATAAAAGATAGTTTTTCATTTGATCAACATGACATTTATAGGATGATTTTTTTTTACAAAGGCCAGAATCAATGTTCGTGAAATGTCAGCATACCATACCATGCCATGTCAACAGACATTGGGAAAATCACATGGCATCAGGAACACGAGAGAAATGTCAGATTTGCCTACCAAAAGGGGTTCTAAGGCAACAGCACACCACTGCTGCTGTTGCTTTTTTTGAGTAGTAATCAAACAAATTCCATAAATAAGTAAAAATGGGAGGCCTACACAAGCTATAGGCAGAGTGAAAACTCTACTGCTGTTATTGCCACATGCACTGTTCGGTTTCTCCCACTATTTTCTCCATTTCTTTTATTTTCTTCCAGACTTTAAACTATCTTTTGAAATTTTGTGGAAGGGGGCATAGGGGTGGTTTTGTAGTAGAAGGTTGTGTTGGCAAAGTGATAAGGGGTGATTGGGTTATGGAAATTTATGTATGGCAAGGAGTGTTAAAAGGATTTGGAAGCGGGTTTTGGAGGCAGCAGAAGTTCTTCAATTGGGATGTTCTCAGAGGGTTGGTAATGGGAAGTGGACAGATTTTTAGGATGATTATAGGTTGGGTATTTCCCCTTTAAAGGTATCCTTTCCCAACGTTTTCAAAATTGCAATTGTGCCAAGTGATAAGATTCATGAGTGTTTTGTGTATCATGAGGCAGGGAAGCCTATGATATCCCCTTTTGACAAGATGACAGTGGTAATGAGTTTTTGGATTACACCTATTTTCTCTCTTTGTTGTATTCTACAGGTCCAATGGAGCTACTCTCTAAGTGAAACTATTTCGGGAGGCAGTGGAGCCATGATGGGCTATTTTCGGTCAACTCACTTTGTGGCATCTTACACTTTAGAGGGATACAAAGGGAGTTTGTCAAATTCATGTGGAATAAGCTTACCCCCACAAAGGTGTAGGTTTTTGGTTGGTTGGTCATGCAGCAGGCGGTTTTGATGCAGGTGACTTTGCAGCAAAGGGATTGGCAGTTGGCAAGTAAGTGCTCCTTTTGAAAAGGGAAAGTAGAGTCACTGAGATGCATGTCTTTGAGTGTAGGAGATGGTATTCTAGTTGACTAACTTAACAGGCCTGACATGGGAACCTATTGATAGGGTCAAGTCCTTTTAGGAGGTGTGGTTTCATGGTCCTCTCAAGGGACACAAAAGATGGGTGTGGGCCACTAGTATGCAAGTGATACAGGTCATGAAAGCAGTCTTCATGATGACAGGGTACAAATCATTGGACCAGATGGCTTTCATGTGTTAATTTACCAACATAGTTGGGATCTTCTGAAAGAGGATTTGATGGAGATTATCAGAGACCTCCATACTGATGGCGGTGATATTGGAGCTGCTAATGCTGCTTTCATATGTCCCATCCTCAAAAAAAGCCAGGGCTACAGATTTTAGAGATTATCACCCTATTAGCTTAATAGGTTGTACAAAATTACGGGCAAGTGCCTGACAGAACAATTGAAGCCTCTAATGTTGCCCTTGATTGAGGACTGTCAAACTACCTTTGTCAAAGGCAAGAAAATCCATAATTGCTTCTTGCTGATTTTGGACTGCATCAAATCTAGATTTCCACAAGAAGTCCCTAACTTGGTTCGGAAATCAAATACAAAGAATGAATACAATAGTATCCATTTGCCCTATCTCAAAGAAGTGATGACGTGCATGGATTTCGGAAAAAAGTAGCACATTTGGCTTGGTTCTTGTGTTAATTCAGGCCAATTTGTTGTCCTAGTAAATTATTGCCCACAATATTTTTACACCTGCAATCAAAGGCTTCATCATGGTGATCCCCTCTTTCCCCTGTTGTTTAACCTTGTAACAGAAATCTTTAGCCAAATGCCTTGCATTGCTATGGATAATGGAAAGCCACCTAATTTCTGACCAAAAAGTGGGATGGATGGTATCTCCTGTTCACAATAAATGACAAAATTGTTTTCTCTGATGTGCAAGCTTGGTTTTTTCAGAGTGATGACAAAACTAAATGTGAATTTCCACAAAGTGTGGATGTTTAGATGGTTGCCAATGCATGAGGCAATGCTGAGGTGACACTTTAACAGAAAGGTTGGAAGCTAGCAGGCAGGTGCAGTGACAGAATCTATCCAACAATATTGATTGCTCAAAGATTGTTTCCTGGTGGGATGTGCTAGTTAATCCTTCATAGAGATGCATCAGACATATGCCTGACATTCGGGAGGCTTCATAGGCAGGGTCCCAAGACTAAGAACACAAGATATGGGCACTTCTTCCATCATGTTGGTGACCCAGGTGGTTGGAGAGGAACAGAAGAATATTTTTTGGACAGGTTCATCCATTCTATAGGTGGCTTGATTAGCTTTCACAAGTTCTACTTCGATCTCAAGGAAGGGCAGAGGCCAATAGGTCAAAGGAGTCTTTGAGAGCATGGCTGCAGATCTCTTGTAGGAAATAGGATTGTTTATTAACTAGTGCTGGCAGGGTAGTCTTAGTCAGTCTTCATCTATTACAGTTTTGCTTTGTTGTACATTTCTTCCCATCTTTTTGATGAACAAAAAGAGTTTTTATCTTTTTTTATGGAAGTTCCCCAATCTACTTATGGGATGGGGGCCCAAAAGAAAATATTACAAGGGGAGGATTAGGCTTGAGCCCCATCAAATACAATGTAACAAATAGATAACACCCAGGAAAAGGACAGCCACAACTGCTCATAATCAACCACATATGAGAAGACCGCATCACTACCCCCACATTTTACAAGTAGATGGTGTTTCCCATTTATCAAGCTTCCATGTGCCCCCAGCCTTTGCAGGAAGTTCCTCAACCTTACAGTAAATATTGTTTCTCCTAGGTCAAGCTCCTTCAACCAGTATGTCCAACACTTTCTTGCCTACCCTATAAATGTGGGAAATAGAATGAACCTATTGTACCAAATGCATAAGCTGATCCCAATAAGGATAAGCCCGCCATCTACCACATCTTTTCTCTTCAAGCATGTCCACCTTCACTTTGGAGTCACTCTCAACCATCAACCTACCCAGTGCCATTCTAAGATGCCAACATATCTTCAGCCCCTCATACATCACAAACAGTTCAAACATAACCACCAAGGGCCCATTTGTACACAATAGAATATCAAAAAGACAGAAAATAAAAAGTCTAAAATAGTCAAAAATGGAAAATCCGAAAAATTAGAAGAAAAGGGGTATTTGTGCATGTGACAAAAAGTCAAAAAAGTTAGAGTTGAGAAAAGGAATATGTAGAGTCACTTCTTCTTTTTTTATCCTCTCATTTTTTCCATCTCTTTTTCTTTTTTTTATTCTTTCATTTTCTCTTCATTTTTCATCCCTTTTTCCTCCTTCCTTTCTTATTTTTCTTCTCTTTTTTTCCATTATTTTTCGTCAAAGTTTTGCACAAAGGGTCAAAAGATTCCCAGTGTGTGTGTGTCTTATGTAACATATGAATTAGATTTCATAAAAGATTTTACAAAAAGACCTAGGAAAATAAAGAATGGATTAGATCATGGAAAAGAAATTGAACCAAATATTATTGAAATATAAACTATTCATAAAATTATTGCATAACCACAGAAACATTAAGAAAATGCAAATAAGCCTAAAAGATGCACCAACAAAATATCTAAGTACCTCTGATGCCACATAGACAATATTGTCTATTGTACGCCAATATCGGGCAGGACGAAGCCCATTGCGGTCAAGACAAGCACCAACAGTTTTTCCATCACTATATGCAGGTAGACATTACTTGGTTAGAAATTATAAGAAAAGAGGTAAATTTATGTAATTTAACCATAAATAAAAATACATACAAGAAAAGATTCATTTGACCAATCCCACATGGTGCGATTATGACTCAAACTATCATTGTTGTTATATTGCAGGTATACAAAATGAAGACAGACAGTGAAACACTGTTGAGTTGTAGCCACCACAACAGTAAAAGTGTCAAACAATGAGAATAGAAGTCCTGTTTTTGTTCTAGAATCAGAAAACATATTGATGAACAACTACACAATAATGCCCTGATCCTAGTATGTGATTCCATCTTTTCCCATCCATCATTAAATCTTTCAATAAATTATGTATTTTGAATCTTTTGCACTATTTCTAAGTAATTTTTCATCTTTCACTACCTCTTTCCATCTTACCTAGATTAATTAATTCTCTTTTCTTTATGAATACATGTGCAGGTCTTTTATGGACATGACTAAATAACGTAAGACAATTTTCTCTTATTTTATCTTCAAGTAGAATACCAACTCTATTTTGGATCAAATTGTATCTCATCCATATTACCATCTCCATCCTCATCACACTAATTTTTTGCACATATTCATGTCTGACAACCCAAAACTCTACGCAACACAATAAAATTGGACAAATTGCTATCAAGTAGAATTTCTATTTTTAATTTTATGGATGCTCTTTAATAATATGATTCCACATACACATTCCTCAACTTCATCTATCCTACTTTAATTTGATGAATAATCCTTTATAATTTCTTCTTCTTCCTTTTTTGAGCAGCAGCAAAAGTAAAACTTATAAAATCAATGAGCCTACACAAGTCATAGGCAAGCTAAAAGCAAAACCAAATCTGCCCTACAAACTTCTGAGCGACAAACCCACCAGAAGAAATAAAAGAAACATAATCAAGTATGAAGCAAAACCAAAAAAGAAGCTATAACAAAAAGAAGCTGCAACAACCACCACAAGTTCCCTTATAGAGTGACAAGGGACAGAAGCCAAGGAACTTCTGCAATGTCCAAAGTCACCCTGAATTTCCAAGATCTCATTCACTCTACAACCAAAGTCACCCCGATCCTCCAAGATCACATTCACTCTACAACCAGCAACTTTGGTGAGGAAATAATCCTAATTATGGTATACATCTTGGAACACCCTACCGTTCGTTTCTAGCCATCTCCTCCACCACATCACATGTGGAATGGTGAATCACATGTTCATCTAACTGCAACTCACTTTTACCTGCCTATTCCTTCCAAAACTATGTCATGTCCATGCAATAGCATTCCAACCCAACCTTCAGCACCAAAGCCACCTCACTAAGGAGCACTCAAAGAGGAGGTGTCACTAATCTTCCTTCTGATCACTGCAAAACCTGCATTTGCTAGCCAAGTAAGCAACCCTATTCTTCAAAAAAGCATTCAGTTGGAACTGCCTCATGCCACACCTGCCAGACAAAGAACTAGACCTTTTTAAGTATCCAATTCACCCAAATGAACTTCATCTTCTACATCCTAGCTCCTGCAATGTTCAACATCCAATACAGAGATTTGACTGATAATCTCACACCTATACTCCACCATGCCTGCTGCGAGTTCTCTGTTGAGAATAAAGGAGAGCCATAAGAATGAAGATAGAAAAGCAAGCTAGCAAGGTTAGAGGACTTTGAATCACTTGAGTTCCTGCCAAAATGAACATCTCACACCATCCATACCATTGAGCACTCAAAAGTCTCTACAACGCTCACATGGCTCAAAAAGAATGCCCATGAATTTCAGTCATGCATCCCACTGATTTCCATACAAGAGGAGTCTGAGCATATGGCTAAAATGCCAACGTTCCATGAATCCACATCTTGGACCAAAATTATTGCATTCTCTAGTTTATAAATAAGGAAAATAGCAAGTAAAACTTGGCAATACACAATATATTACCTGAATAAAAGTAGAGCAGGACCATCCCAGGCCTCCATCTGCCCTTTGTAATAGTCATAGAAGTTAACAACCTGTGTAATATAAAAAGTAGAGGAAATCACTATCCATGAAATTGTTAAGGCAATAAGAGCTAGTACTTGATGCATTTGGCATGCATGATGAAATAGTTGATACCTCAGGATACTTTATTGACAATGTCGGATGATTCTTATATGCCTCAGGTACAAGAATCATAAGTGCTTCTGCTGGGCTGCGACCACTTCTCAATAATAACTGCTTGCAATCAACAATGATTAATTCATAGGCAGAGAATTATGATGTACGTAAACAATTAACAGGGAACATTTTTCTTTTTTTCTATGAAAAAGATATCCTCTGTAGGGTCAAACATTAAGATGCATAAGGGAGATGAAGGTGACAAAAATAAACTAGCAATATTTCCACCCTTAAAGATGTGAAAGTAGAATGGCAGGAAAATAATTGCAACAGCATCAGGATGAATTATGCAAAAAAAGTAGGATGGAATAAAATGATACTTATTGATCTTCTTTGACCTTAATTTTACTCATGAATAAGGATGACAAACTGTCAATTGTTCATACAAATAGGTTTTGTTGTTCTAGAATGTGCAAGATGATGTGCTTTAATGTTTCACATTTCGTCATATCATACTTGCAGAGCACAAAGAATTTTATCTTGCTAGTTGTTTTCTTCAAAGGTGGCAACTTTCATTCTACATGTGACATTTGGATGAACTCAATATTTAACAAATGATCCTGATATACTTAATATTATTAAGGCAGTCCCAGGCCAAATGGACAATGCAATTTGACAACATTATCACATAAGCAATGCCATCTCTGTGTTGTGTTCATCTTGCTCTCTTTGCTTTAACAATTAGTAATATAATGTAGTCTCATAAATGAATGAGACATCAGTCCACGGCTACAGACATTACATCATGGCATTACTTCCACCAATGCACACCTAATATCACACGCAACTCTTATCTCATTGCCAAAATGGAAAAGTAGATGTCCATATCTACCTCCTACTTCACTACAACAAGGCATTCTAAGAACTTCAAATTTAGGTGTATATAACCAAATGAAAACAGCCATCTCTCTTTCTTTTATATGTCAGAGTTTGCAAATCCATAAAGATCAAGTGAATATCCTAGTGTAGTTTTTTTCCCACTAAAGAAAACTTCCAGCATTAGATGCCACAACATTCCAGTATTATTATCATATGCTACCATTTTATTAGTATTTTTATGCATTAGTATATTCTACATCCATACGAATGGCTAAGAATACAAATGAAAAAAATTAAACAAGTCCACAAAATCAACATGAAGCATCACTGCATGAAATTATACAACCATCGCCTTAATGTAATTATGAGGGAAAGCTTGGCAGTTGGCACAATAACGAGATTGTTTGATTGTGCCCTAGAAATCTTCAGTTCAAATCCTAAAAAGCAGTCTCTCCACTTACAAAGGAAATTGTATATGATTGAAACCTTTGAAAGAAACATTAGATACAATCAAAGTACCACATAAGTATGACAAATGTGTTACCATTTATTAAGGTGCCCAAGTGTCAAGTGATGCCTTCTGTGCCTAGGCAACATCAAGGTTTCACTAGACCAACCGTTTTAAAAAATTAATACTTTATAGTCTTTTATTATTTATATTATATATTATCAAATGACACACATACATACATAAAAGTCTTTACAGTTGTGTTAATTGTTTGTGTTCAAAGTAAAGGGGTACTGACAAATTTTAGATAAAACAGCAAGACAATTTCTGACTTCCTAGACTTTGAAAATATGAAGATTTAAAAGTAGAGATTAGTAATCTGACTACAATATCATGTATCAAGTTCATAGAATCCTCAAAAGTTATAAGGTTAGTAATCCACATGGCTCAAAATATGTGCACAACTGGTACCAAAACAACAGTAGGATAGTTATCCTAAAAAATAAAATAATTTTCTACTAAATGGTAAGCTAGCCATACTTCTGCAGCACTGTCAAGATTGGCAGAATCCGATGCTCTGGGATTGCCATAAGGACGAATTTCATTTTCACGGCCACGCCATACAGGAGATTTCATTGTTGTTTCCCGAGATTGCATCCAGTTCAAATTTCCCTGTATGCGAATATGTGAAAAAGAGTCAGATAATATTGTAAGCATTAAATAAATTTTACAGATGAAAGCCAAGCAAAACTGCAAGACAGCAAAATTAATCAAGAATCTCCAAGACCTGTATTGTATTGATCTCTCCATTATGACCAAGCAACCTCATTGGCTGTGCAAGAGGCCACCTGGGACTAGTATTGGTGCTGTATCTTCTGTGATATATGGCAAAAGGGGATTTGTAGAGTTCACTCTGGAGATCAAGATAAAATAGGCCCAGAGCTTCTGATCGAAGCATACCCTTGTAGACTATAGTCTGACTAGACAGCGAGCAGAAGTACAGATCATCACCCCATTGTTCTAATCTTGCTGCCTTTTCAATCAATTTTCTGCAGATATATAACTCTCTTTCTATATCGTCAACATTTTCCTCTTTTACAACCTTAACAAATACTTGTTGTATTATAGGCACAGTTTCTTTAGCCAAAAAGCCAACTACGTCCATGTTTACTGGAACAGGTCTCCAACCAATGACCTCAAGACCTTCTTGTAGAAATGTATTTGTAATAACTGCAGTAAACAGTTTACGTTAGTTTTTAAGGAGGAATGAAATATATTCATGTTAGAAGTCGCAAACCACATTGCATACATAATGGAAAGGGTATCATGAAAAAAAACTCAAAAAATCAAGAGTCCCAGCACATCTTTAATTTTAAAGAATATAATAGGTGGCATCCCATGAAGAAACAAGCATATTAAGTGGTCAATAAGCCACTTAAGAAACAATTTCTCTATGGATAACAAACAGCCAGAGATGATGAATCTAAGATACAAGGTATTTGGAACTAGACGATGTCATGTTTTGACCAAATTGCTTACATGATGGAAAGGGCATCATGAAAGGAAATTCAAATATGAAGATTCCCAGCCCACCTTTAATTTCAAAGAATATGGTAGGCAGCATCCCTCAAAGGAACAAGCAACACGACAACAACAAAACACATCAATAAAGAACCCCTCCATTAGTACAAAATCTTTGTCCCCACTGTCAACCTACCCATCCTCCTCAAGAACACTTGAGCTTGTTTTCCCAACAACTCAAATCATTTCATAGATGACCTCAGGGAGGGAGAGATAGTGTTCTTTCATGATGCCTCTAGATGTTCCATATTAAGGGCATAGTTGTTAATGCATCTACCTGGACACCCAAGCATTTTCAAGGCTACGCCTAAGGGTGCCCAGCCCCTTTTTTTTAATTATTCAAATCTTTTAGTCTTTTACTAGATCCAATTAGGGGTCCAACAAAGATCCAACACTACATAAGGAGTTTTGTAGGGTTTTCAAACCCTAAACCACCAAAAATATGTGCAGGGAAACATTTTTACAAGTTAATTCATAAATTTATGTTGTTGTTATGGAAAATTTTGCTATATATTTTTTAAACGTTTTATAAGTTAATTTCCATATTATTTTGTTTAATATATTAAAAATTCTTATTGATGCAGAAAATTATATATATATACACGCACATTCTGGAAAAAGCCCTTATTGATATGGACACCTAGGCACCCTACTCTCGGTTGCCCAAGGCTAACACTTGAGTACCTTGGCCATTAATAACATTGGTTAAAGGTGAGGTCTAAGGTGGATTTGTTGATGAAAAAATTTGCCCATGTTCAAGATTAAGATCATTAGGAGAAATGATTCCAATGACTTTTGGAGTAGAAATGAAGAACAGAAAAAGAAATGGATGCAAGGATAGAGACCAAAGAAGAGGTTGAAGGAGTGTATACATGGATCATGTGACTTCTCTCTTGGTATGATCTTGCCTTTTTATTGTTTAGTTAAGTTATAAAAAAAAAGGAAGAAGGTGGAACAACAATCAATCAATACCTTTATCCCACTATGTGGGGTTAGCCATGTAAATTTTTTCCTTCCATATATTTCTATCCATAGCTAGATTTATTGTTGAATAATATAATATTAAATCTTTGTTCACTATAACTAGGTAAATTTTGGTCTACCTCTTTTAATTTCACTTATATTATTAATAAATCCTCTTTTACTTAAAAGTACATTTATAGGCCTTCTATAGATGTCTAAATCATCTATGACAATTTTCTCTTATTTTATCCTTAGTGTGACTCCCACCCTATTTCAAATGAAATCATTTTAGCTGATCTATTCTAATATTTGCATTTCTAAAATATTAATTTTATGCACGTGCTCATATTAAAAAGTCCAACATTCAGTTCCATAAAGTATAATTTGGTGAATAGACGTTCTAGGGAATTTTTCTTTTAATTTTAAGGGTATTATTTTTTCACATAACACTTCAAACACCTTTCTCCACTTCATCTAACCTACATTAATTCTGTGAATAGAATCTTATATAATTTTTCCACTATTATTTATTATAAAGCCTAAATATATAAAATTCTTACTCTTAGGGTTTCTTGGCCACTCAAATTTATACTTTCATTGTTATTTCTATATTGCTAAACTTATATTTCATCTATTCAATTTTCAACTTAGTTTAAGTACTTTAGATTCTAAGGTATCTATTCGTAATTCTAATTTAGAATTGATTGCTTCCTTGTTTTTATCATTGAAAACTGTTATTAACAAATAACATATATTAAGGTATTTCTTCTTGAATTTATTTAGTTATTTTATTTATAAGTAAGACAAATAGATAAAGACCAAAAGAGGATCCCAAGTGTAAATCTATGTTAATTGCAAATTCTTTTGTCTCCCCCTCCTAAAATTTTAACACTAGTTGCCAATGTATCTCTCATAATATCATTATAGTCAATAGGTAATCATTTGCTTTCTAATACCCACCATAATAATTGTCTAGGAATTTTATTATAAACTTTTTCTACATCAACAAATACCATGTAAAGGTCGTTTTTGCATTACATCTCTAATACACTAACTTTTTGTACATATTCACATTAACAGTCCAACACTACATGTCATACACCATAGCTAGGTGAATAAATATTCCATACAATTTTTCTTTTAATTTTAAAGGCATCCTTTTATAACATGATACACTGGATGCATTCTTTGCTTTGTCCAACATAATTTTATTTTTTTTGAATGTAAATATGGTGATTATCATTAAGAAATAAGCATCATCCATATAAAGAACAGATCAAGATGATCATGAAGCAAAAAGAAAAGTAAAACAGGAAAAGAAAAAAAAAATTGAAGGTCATCATAAAAACCAGATGTCCAAGAGTTGCAAAAATCACCTAACCTACTTTAGTTCTGTAATTTCTCCATTGTTACTTGTTATAGATCATATATATCAAAATTCTTTCTTTTAAGGATCTCATGACCAACCAATTTTATGTTAAGATGTATGTTTACATAAGGACAACTTCAAAAATACGAAGATACAAACAACTATTCCCTCAAATCACTGTAACAAAGGCATATGATCCATTACTACATTCGCTACTCTACCCATATAATTTTGAACCTTTAGAGACAAGCTTCCACATTATAGTTGAGGTAAATGTTATCTATTAAGTACGGTTCTTCTTAGGTGTGCCAACCAGTCTCATAGCATTCATTTGCCTCTTCACAATGATAAAACCCATATTTATATTTGAATCCAACCTCAGTCCAAAGAATAAAAGTTGTTTGTAAGGGAGAAAGCACACAAAATAAGATTCTCCAAATGTCATCACCTACTATATTTCAAAGATAAAATATGGAAAAAGATGGGAAGAATGCAGGAAGCCTGCATCACTTTTGATACAGATTTTTTTGCTAACATACTTGCATATTTGCATTAGCTTGTTTGTCAAAGGCTTTGTCTCAAAAGTATCATACAAAATCTCATCAATTAAATCATTTTGTCAAGAAATTTGCAACCCACTTTCAAGAAAGAAGCCCTTTTCTATCCATCAAAAGAAGTCACTTCTGGTGCCCTAGCAAAAAAGCTATTCAAGATGACTTTATGGGGGGGTTTGTGCACTCGGAATCTGACGGAATTGAAAATTTTTTCCATCAGATTCTGAGTCATGAGGTGTTTGTGCCGTTTTGAATTCAAATTTCTTGAGAATTTGAATTTCAATCATGTATAAAGGTTGAGAAAATGAATTCTCAACCTAAAAGGTCGGAATTCATTTTTCGACAGATTGCTCGATCGCCTCCTCGCGCTCGGCCTCGCCCCTTGCGCCCTCGACACTCGTCCTCGCCTACGCCACATGCTCACCCTCACACTCACTCGCGCCCTCTCGCTTGCCTACACCCTCGACGCTCACCCTCGAGCTCGCCCGCGCCCTCGCACTAGCCAACACCCTCACGATCGCCTACATCATCGCGCTCGCCAGCACCCTCATGGTCGACTGCACCATCGCGGTCGACGCTCGCCCTCACGCTTGTTGGCACCCTTGTAGTCGACTCTCGCCCTCGCGCTCATCAGTGGAAGATACAAACCTTCCGCTCGCCTTCTCGCTCGACCTCACCCTCGTGCTCGCCTGCACCCTCACGCGAGACACTCATCCTCACCCTCATTGGTGGAAGGTAATGCTACTATTCACATGATTGAAAGCCATTAATATCTGATATAAGTAAAATGACACAATACAAAGATGAGTTAGATGTTTGCATATATCTTTCTAACATCAATCTTGGTCTTTCTTGACAAATTTGTGTACATTCTTGGTGGAGACTCAATTCTAAACTTATAATGAATTGGGAACAACACGCAAGAGCAAAGAAAAGAAATTGCTAATAAATTTTGTGAAAATATTATGTATGCAATGTGGGATAGTCGTGAATAAGAATATTACAAACATCATAATGAGTAGACTTTTTGTAATATACCTTTTTTGATCATTATGAGGAATATAGAATTTATAATTAACCTTTTGTTGTTTTAAATATGTAATATAACTAAAAAGTTATCAATTTCTGTAATTTTTGATTTATTTTATATAATGATATATTTAATTAATTGATAAATGATATATAAACATTTAATTTAATAATATGTTCATTTATTAATGTAAATAATTCATTAATAAATTAATTACATTTTCACTAATTACTTTAATTTGTTAATTTTATTAAAAATCAATTCTATTCAATTTCCTATAATTCTGTCATGTGCACAAACACCTAAGTTTCAATTTCTGTCAAATTCCTGAACATGTACAAATACCTAGATTTTGAATTCTTTTCATCAAATTCTGTAGAATTCAAATTCTGCAGAATTCAAATTTTAGGTATACAAACAGGCACTATAGTAAAATGATGGGGTAATCAATGTTTGATGCTCAAATTATTGTTTCCAATATTCCTTTGTGCACATGGATCAAGCCCTACTCTGATATGCATGAAATCAGGAGTCTTAAAAGGCCCCTACACACTTTATATGAAAGTGGAGTAACATTTTGGGCAAAGTGATTGGTATTTCTTTTCCTGATTTTAGTCCATGCCAAATATTATAACTTGTTATGTGAAAACATGATATGTATATAATCTATTAATATAGTGCAATAGTTCAATCTTTTACCATTGTCACATAATAAAATGATAATAGAAATTATTTCCAAAATAGTCAAGACAAAAGGCATCATCAAGATGACACCTCTTGAAAATGCATGAAGTGAGAGGTAGCCAATAGCCTAATTGAAGCAAGGAAACAATTGTTGTTTACTGGAGTAAAACTATAATATAATGGTGATTATGTAATTTAAAGAATAAGATAGACTTCATGCATTTCATTTAAGTGCCAACAAAATGTATTGACAAAGTTTTTGCATTCATCTCTTTTGCATACAACAATCAATCCATTCAACTCTTTTGTATGCCTAGGTAAAGGAAAGAGTAGCCAACAATAAAAATAAAGCAAGATTCAATAAAAGAAAAATAGAAGTTGAAAGGATTATATTCCTGATGTTCAGTAGATACGACAAAAACTTCTTAAGAGAATCAAAAAGGGTGAAGTTATATGTAAGGAAATTTGTTAAGGAATAACCTGCTTTTGCTTCTTTTAAATGCTTGTCATCTTTAGGAAGAAAAACCATTCCAACACCAGTGTTACATTTATCTAATAGTGCAATTCCTTGTGTATCAGCCCAGTTGTTGTAAAGATCCCATGGGACTGAGGTCATCAATCCTGCTCCATCACCAGAGTCATTGTCTGCACCACATGCTCCCCGATGTTCCATACATCCAAGAGCAACAAGAGCATCTTTTATAATCTTATGTGAAGCTTCATTTTGCAAGTTTGCAATAAATCCAACCCCACACGCTCCTCTCTCAGAAATTATATCATTCAAATCTGCAATCTAATGACCCAGTAAAGTTAGGAAAAGGAGTAACAGAAAAACAATCCAGTTCACAAGCAAACACTTTTTTAACATAAGTATGTATTGAAGTTATACAAGGATAAAACACACAATAGTCAAGTACAAAGCATAAGAAATATAATAAAGGCACAAATATTGGATGATCCTCAACAATTGTAAAAAATGTTGTTTCATCGTTAAATACTGTTTCTGATCCTAATAAAATCTCTGTATCACATAGGCATCTCTCTACATGGTTGAGTAGGAACACCTCTTGGCTAAGTTTGTGTTGTGAAAAAAATATCCAAAATTTAGCACCACCAATTATGAGCTTTGCAGTAAAACCTAGTAAATGATCCCTCCTTTGCAAGTTCAACAAAAAATCACTAAAAATAATCCTAACAGATAACCATTAACAACTTAGTTTGCTAAGTCATGCTATGTTCTCTTACCATCATTTGTTCTTACACCTTGTGCAGAATTTGGAGTGTCTATACAACTCTCAAGTCTCAACATCTTAGAAGATAAACATTACCTAGCATCACAGCATCAAAAGTGACTAGCATTTCCTGTTTACAAGACACAACCACCAGCAATATGGGGTCAGTGACATAAATCATTTCTTTTGATTTATTCCTAACGCTTACTAAATCTTCTGTTAAATTATGCAATTTTAAATGTTTTGGTATTTTTAACAAAGGAATTTTTATCTTCCTCAATCTCTCTCTGTTTCACCTAAATTTATTAATTCTACTTTCTTCACATGTGCATCTATAAGCCTTCTATGAATATTATTAAACCATGTAAGATGAGTTTTATTTTATCCTCAATAGGTGCAACTCCTACCTTATTTTAAACGAAACCATTTCTTAAGTTATCTTTTATACTAATACCACTCATCCATTAACATTCTCATTTTTGTTACAATAATCTTTTGCACATGTTCATGTTAGATAGTCTGACACTGTATATCACACAGTATAGCTAGGTGAATATATACCCTACAAAATTTTCCCTTTAACTTTAAAGTTATTCTTTATCACATATTAATTCTGATGCATTTTTCCACTGTCCGTCCTACCTTAATTCTATGAGCAACATCCTTTGTGACTTCTCCATTATTACCTATTACTGAAGCTTAGTATTTACAAATTTCCTTATTCTAACATCCTCTATGTCAAGATATTTAATTGAGCAGTTGCTATAAGTTTGAGATCTACTATGTCCAAAAATTCACCCACATGTGTCAAAAGTCAATTTTGTGCATGCAATACATGTTTATTAGTGATCAAGTTGAAAAATAAATATAAATATAAATATCTCCAAAGGGTTTAATTAACATAGGAATTTTATTGTTTTGGAAAAATAAATAGATGGCATGACGGTTCTTATTGATGACTGATAATCTAAGGTGAGAAAACATTTCATTGACCATATGCAATACAAGCCTTCAGACCTCAGGTACAATTGCAACAATAAATGTCAAAATCCTATTTCATACGATTAACAACATGAATGTTCTCTCCATATATTTCTTGTTACCATTATATTTTGTGTTATATTATGTAAAATTCAGATTTTTTTCACATTAATATAACTACAGAAATTTCATTCTTCATTTAACTCATTTAGTTTCATGCAAATTTATAAATTTTTCATTCCTTAAAAATGAATTTATAGGTTTTATCTAACCATGATAACATAATTTAAGGAGATTTCCTCCAAATTTATTCTTGCTTAGTGCAATTTTCTCTCCATTTTGAATGAATTCATTTCTTGACTAATCTTAAGATATCAGTACTCGTCCAGAATCCATCTTAACATCCCCATTTCATGCATACTTACATTTGGACATGTTCTTGTGAAATAAACTATTGACAAAGTTTTCAAATCTCTAGTATTGACACAAATTTGCTCTTGCAATGGTATACTACGATGAATCAAAGAGTTTTCAATTCATCTACAAAACTCCTGTGCATATGTTGTCCTCTTAGAACTTTAGCACTTGTGACATAGCTGATATGTAATTTTGAATCCATAGTTTAGTAAACATTTTAGAGAACTATTCAAGTCGATATATAGATAAGCAGGCACAACACATTATAAAGGATCGAATGGCATTATTATCTCTACTACATCACCATAGGAAGAAAGGAAACAGAAGCTTCTGTTCAACAAATAGATGCCCATCATTGACAAGGGTTGTATAAATTTACAAAAGGAGGAAGAACCACGGTGATCCCTTCAGACTACCTCAATCCTAAAGTGAATGGAAAGACCAACAGTGAGACAGTACAGTTGGTCTTCTACTACATTATGAAGGAAGAGATATGGGATTCAAAAACAAGTAAAAACAATACTATTATAAAGAAAACATGTGAATAGAAAGCATCATCTCCAAAAATTATCTTTCATGTATAATTTTGCATGTCTGTCACAGTACGTAAGTATACTGGAAGTCAGCGTAGTCGCTTCATCCATCCTCCCAAAGGGAAGCCATGCAGTCTGCAATGGATGCCATGCAGTCTTCACACAGATATTATTTTTCCAACTGTCGTTATCCTGGAATTTTGATTTTGTTTCCTTTCTCTTTTTTATTCAATCTATGAACTGGGAGGAATAATTTTTCGACAATCAGGATTATGATAGTTATGTAGAAAGTGCAGACTCGAATTGAATGGAGTCGAAGTGCCATTGAAATGACCGGATTATAGATACTCCTATTTATAATTATTCAGGAGGAAATTAGAACCTCTTATTGGCTTACATATTCACTACGTTATTTTCTTAATAATATTCAGGTGAAAGCATTGTCAAAAGCATATTCAGATGAAAGCAACGAGATGTTCGTATGAGCACCGGACGACAAGAATTTGGATAAACGATCATCATAGAGAGTGAGAATCCGCAGTTACCAAGAAGCAAACTCAACACGGAACCTGATGGAGCGAGCAAACACAACATAAGAAGAGAAGGTAGTAGGTGTACCTTGGACTCCTGAGAAACAGGTCCTTTCGTGGCGGAGACCGAACCAGAGGAGTCGGAACGGATCTGGAGCACGGCGCTAATCGACGACGAGGATGAGCGCCACCGCCTTCCACTTCCGAAGAGACGGCGATGTGAAACGCTCGCATGCCTCGATCTCCTGCCCCACCTGTTCTTCTTCTGCAGACAGAGATCTCCGAGGAGAAGGCTCTGGTTCCAGGAGAGGAACGCGGCGGTCGAGCGTGAGGAGGAGGGGGGAACGAGAGCTCTCTGGACGTTGGGAAGCGAGATAGGCGTCCCCACTCCTCCCATTTCCTACGAGCAGAGAGTGCGTGGAAGAGGAAAGCACGGGCACACGAATGGACGAAGTGGAACAACAAGACTCTGGCAAACACGAAGGGAAAGGACGATGGGGATGACAAAGAGGAAGTAGTGTGTGGAGAGAAGACAAGGTTGTTGTGGATCAGAGGATAATAATCACAAACCGCAGACGACACTTCTTCGAAACTAGTGATGGATGTGAGCTGTGGCTTCCCTTTGCCAACGACCCCTTGGACGGAGGGAGAGAGAGATAGAGAGGGACACCGTGGAGATACGACGGCGGTGACGACCGAGCGAGATCGAGACGTGAGAGGTAACAGGTTTTCCCAGGAAACAGATAGCATAGACTAACATGGCTCGTTTGAATTTAATCTTTCATGCGCGTAAAGTGCTCCAACTTATTGGGTTCCAGTATTTTCTATTCGTGGAGCAGAGTATGGATTCCAGTTGGATTGGCCCAGTCATCCTCGTGAAACCACCAAGATTCTTTTTGTCGTTTTCCTTCGATAAATCACCGGCTGCAATCCTGCACTTCATAAAGGGTACAAAATAAATTTATAGTGCATGCTGGAAATTATAAAAATCCATTTTTATTTTTGATAATGATTGTATCTTTACTTAATTTTGTACCTGTGATATCCCATCTTCCTCAAAAAAAAATTTATCTTTTATTTCTAATATGATAATACATCTAATCTTTCTTCTTCTTTTTTTAAAATTATTAATTTAAATCAATTTTATAGTATATATTTGCATGAATAAGGATGCTGGAGAAATCAAGGTTGCCTATGGAACTTGCAGATTCTCGTGATTTTGCTTTGTTGCAAATTAGATTCTCCTTTTCAAAACAAAATATTGGAATTTGCCTTTTGAAAATAGTTGGAGAGAGAAATGTACAGGAGAATCAAGAATTTAAGAATCAGAATAATGTTGCTTTTGATGACAATCGAGTTGTTCCATTTGTTAAATATCTATGTTTTTCATAGATCGCTTGATAATGTTATATGCTTCTTTTACTGTCTTTTTAATTGACACTTAAGGTACCTTCTGTTAGTGGTTTGTCAAGTGAAGGATTTTTTAGTCATTTGATATGTGAAGCAAATATGTAGAATTTAGGGAACTAAACAACCTTCCCCCTCATCCAAAGTCTAATTTAGGTTTTGTTTGGGATTAATTTTAAAAAATCTGAATTTTATGCAATCACGATTTAAAGATAACTATTTTTTAGACATTGTTGCAATGACGGTTTTTGAGGAAAATAAAGAAAATTTTGATAATGACAATGTCAAGTTCCTCAAGAACTTCATTGTTTCCTTTTGTTAAGACGACGTGACCTTCTCGTGATTGGAAATGACAAAAATAAGATTAATAAACGCAAACAATCTTTACAGAGGAAATTCCATATTTAAACCCAAGAAAACTTAAATACTTCTTAGGAAAAGAGATCCTAAAATCCAAGAGTGGGATTAATGTCTCAAAAAATATATACTTTAGACTTAATCAAAGAAGTAGCCTTATCAGGTGCCACGCCAACAAGTGTGCCAGTCAAAACACATCTCCAGCTGGAATATAACGAAGAAAACAAACTCAACGACTCACGTAAATTTATAAAACTTACAAGAAAATTAATGTACTTACAATCACAATACTTGACATTTGAACAAACCTTAGAAGAAGCATTGTGATGTTGCCTTAAATATTTAAAAAGATCTCCAAGTCAAGGAATTTTACTTAATGAAATTGACCAATTTGATTTGAAATGCTATGTTGATGTTGATCATGACTGTTGCCCTATTACTAAGAGATTGATCATTGCCTATCTCATTCCTTAAGAAGATTTAGTGATCTCTTGGAAGACCAGGGAACAACATATAATTTTAAGATGTTTGATTGAAGTTGATTATATAGATCAATAGTTATGGTTGCTTGTGAGATTTTATGGTTAACATATTTGCTGAAGGACTCAAATTTTATCCTCATTCTCTTGTTAAGTTTTTTTGTGAAAGTAGTGTAGCAATTCAATTTTTCATAAGTGGATTAAACATGTCAAGCTAGATTATCACATAATCAAGGAAAATATTCAAATTGGACTCAGCAAATCAAATGTAACAAATAGCATATATTTTAAGCAGAGCCGATGGACAAAAAAATTATTTTCGAAATATCAAATTTCAAGTAAGGAGCACATGATATTTATCAAAAAATTGTCCTCGTTTAAATTTACTCAGATCACAAGGTTTTTTATATAAATTTAACAAAACATTTTCATATAAATAAGATGGAGTGACAGTACTCCGTTCGACTCGATCTTTCCCTTCCTTCTCGACTCTTCTTCTTCCGTGCACGCAAGAATTCGAAGAATCTCACCCAACATTCTAAACAATGGCGATGAGGAAGAACAACATGAATCTTCTCCTCCTCCTCCTCCTAATTCACCACCATCTTTTGCTGCTGCCGCTTCAGTGCATGTGCGACTCGTCGTCGACGACGCCGATTAAGACGGTGGTGGTGGTGGTGATGGAGAACCGCTCCTTCGACCACATGCTGGGCTGGATGAAGCTTCTGAACCCGGAGATCGATGGTGTGGACGGATCCGAGTACAACCGACTCTCCGCCACCGACCCCGACTCTGAGAAGATCTTCTTCGGCGACGGCTCCCACTTCGTCTGCCACTCGGACCCGGGCCACTCGTTCCAGGCCATGCGGGAACAGATATTCGGATCCGACCACGTCTCGGATGCAACGCCCCCGATGAACGGGTTCGCCCAGCAGGCGCACCGCATGGACCCATCGGGGAGCATGACAAGGACTGTCATGAACGGGTTCAAGCCGGAGAAGGTGGCAGTGTACGCCGAGCTGGTCAGGGAGTTCGCCGTGTTCGACCGGTGGTTCGCTGCCGTCCCGGCGTCGACGCAACCGAACAGGCTCTACGTCCACTCCGCCACTTCCCAGGGTGCCACCTCCAACAACGCCAGGCATGCTCCTCAGTTCCATTATTTATTTCTGGAATACTTTATTTTCTGTTTGGTGTATTGTTGACTACACCATATTTGAATTGATTAAAAAATATTTAGTTAATGAGGTGATGATAGCGACGTTCTTAATTTCCGTGTTTTTTATAATATTCCTGATTTCTACGTGGGAAGTGGGTTTTTCGTGGATCGCAAGTGATTTTTCCGAATCGGAATGACAAACCGGAAGATCAGCCACCGACAAGCAAATATGCTTTTTCTATTTCGTATGTTTCACTTTTATCACCGTGCCCTCGTTCACAGCGTACGTGTTTTTTATTTGTTCCACTATCAATGATGACGTATGTTTTACCCTTTCGCCGTTTTGATTGTTTTCATACTTGGGCATCAAGATTCGTGTATCCGCCGTCGCTTTGACCACGGTCCATTTTCGTGGAAGTTGATTTGACCTAGGTCAATTTTCTGTTAATTTAAACTTTAATTTTACAATAAGTCGTATCTTATAAAATCAATCCTTGAAATAAGAAACAACATGCTTATTCAAATCCACGCATTATCGAACAAAAATGATGATGATTACAGGTTGTTGATTGCGGGGTACCCACAGAGAACGATATTCGATAACATACACGACGCGGGACTGTCATTTGGCGTCTACTACCAAAACGTGCCGGCCGTGCTCTTCTACCGAAACCTGCGGAAGCTCAAGTATCTGTTCAATTTCCATTCCTACGATGGCGCGTTCAGGGACCACGCCAGAAAGGGATCCCTCCCCAACTACGTCGTCATCGAGCAGCGCTACATGGACTCGAGCTCCCACCCAGCCTCCGACGACCACCCGACCCACGACGTGTACAACGGCCAGATGTTCGTCAAGGAGGTGTACGAGACGCTGCGGTCGAGTCCGCAGTGGAACGAGACGCTGCTCGTCATCACCTACGACGAGCACGGTGGGTTCTTCGACCACGTGCCCACGCCCAACAAGGGCGTGCCCAGCCCTGACGGCATCGTTGGGCAATCCCCCTTCTTCTTCCGCTTCGATCGCCTCGGCGTCCGGGTGCCCACCATAATGGTCTCTCCGTGGATCCAGAAGGGTACAGGTATGCGCGCGTACATGAGTTGCTTATACTGTTTTCTTTGCTCATATTAGTTTGCATATATTTTTAAAATTCTAACAATAAATATTTAAGAGGTCAATTTACATATTAGTCCATGATTTTTTAAACTTTACAAATCTACGCTATTCCTATTCCTATTCCTATTCCATCATAGATTAAGCATTTATCAATCTCTGATGTATACATGCACTGCTATTTCTTTCAGTGGTTCACGGGCCTAAAGGTGTTCCATTTGCTACTTCTGAGTTTGAGCATTCGTCCATACCGGCCACCGTGAAGAAGATTTTTAATCTTCCGTCGCCATATTTGACCAAGAGGGATGAGTGGGCTGGCTCCTTCGAGGGAATCCTGCAGAGCAGAAGCGAACCCAGAACAGATTGCCCAGGTCAGCTCTAGCTATAGCTGGCTGTTCTATCACATGACATATACAAGCATTTTGACGTACATCGTTTTGCGCATACGCGGTATGATAATAATAATATGCGCTGTCGTTGCCTTCTTTGGACACGCTTGCTAAAAGTGTCGGCGACCATCACGAGGAGCAGTGTTGTCACCGTCAGGCGTTTCCTTCGCATTTATACAGTACAGAGGGCGGAGATGTTAATCGATTAAAATAATTTATTTAATTAAAAAAATGATATTGATAATTTTTAAAAAAGTATCATTATCTCTTCTTTAAAATAATAAAATAAAAGAAAGACATTTCGTGAAGATGGATCACCGACTCATCCTCGTTTAACTAATGGGATCTTCCTGTTTCCTGCAGCTAAGCTTCCCACGCCTCGCAGGATCGGAAGGAGCGAAGCGAAGGAGGATGCGAAGCTGAGCGAGTTCCAGGAGGAGCTCGTGCAATTGGCTTCGGTGCTGAACGGCGACGTGCAGCTGAAGGATTTCCAGGAAAGGGTGGTGAAGCAAATGAACGTCAGACGAGGGACACAATACATGGAGGGTGCGGTGAAGCGTTTCTTCGAAGCTGGGTGTGCTGCGAAGAGGATGGGCGTCGGCGGCGAGGAGATCGTGAAGATGAGACCCTCCCTCACCACCAGATCTTCACCCTAGCTTCCACTCCCTCACGTGCATGTCACACCACAAGTGGGCTGCGCAGCAATGCCTACTGTCCTAGCCTGCAATACTGATAACTGTCGAGTGTTTACAAGTAAACCTACCCGAAAAATACCCTGCCTAGGGTTGTGAGAAACTTTCATTTGAATCGAATAAATTAGTTTACGACTTTTTAAGATGTCGAGTATGCTGCCACTAATGCAGTCCCACTCTGCCTACCTATTTCTTGTCGGTCCGACATGTTCTCTGTTCAATCGATTCACCATTTCACAAAAGAACGGCAAAGTGAACAATGGTTTTTGTTTAGCCAAATGGAACGCCGTCACCTGACAAAAGCCTTACTTATTAAAAGCATTTGATCGGTTTTGACTGAATCCAAACTCTCTGTGGAAAAGAATTGTCCATGCCCATTAACTCGAGAGGTGTGGGAATCAAGAGCCTTTTCAATGTTTCGTCGGGAGGATCTCTGTTTGTGAGCTTATTCTGTTTCTTTATAAGTTTGTCGCTAAAACAAATGATTTGACGTGTCAGCACCAGAGAGATTTTTCCAGTATTTTTCTTTTTCAAAGCAAAAGAGATGGCATAGATAAAGCTCCACCGTGAAGCCACAGACAGAGCTTAAAGAGTACGTACGCATGAAGGAAATAACTGTAAGTCCGACCAAAAGGAACAACCAAAACACAAAAAAAAAGCTACAACGACAGTCGACAAACACAACGGGTCACCACAAACAGACTAGACTTGCCTTAAATCAAGTTCAACCAATCTTCTGGGTGTCTCTTCCGCTGGAATCTGACCAAGTGAATATTCACGAAATTGAACATGTGTCAGGACTTAAGCGAGGAGTTTTCTAGTCAAATCACAGATAGAGAAGAATATTAAATTAAGTCAAGCATTCTACCACCCTTAAAAGCCGAAAACCAAAATGGGCTGCAATTCACAAAAATATGATCGGTGGATTTCGTGCGAAGAATAGAAAAGATTTCCTTACCAACCTCTCTTATAAAGGTTATTCTTCAAAAGAATTTTATTATTGATCATCTCCTAGGAAACAATAACATCATACCTTCGTTCTTTCAAATCCAATTGATTTTCAAATAAAATTTAACATAATATCAAAATCTAATTTAATTTATGTATATTGCTCATGAAATGCTTGTAAAATAAGATAGGTCGCAAATGCAGAGGAATATTAGATAACATAATTCTATATTAAAAGTGATGTACTTAGACGTAAGCCTGATAATATTATGTTTTCGTTTTCTCACAACCAAATTATTTTAAGATGAACTTTAACGCTTTTCTAGATCTTTCTTTCTATTCCTCCGTCTCTTGAGGTAGATCAGATCAACTAGGCGTTAACTACCTCCAACAACATCTTGGTTAAAAGTGCATATAGAGTGCTTTTGGATGGTGGCATTCGTAGTTATGATGTTGGTAATATTTGGAACATATTTGCCCTTCCCAAGGTTAAACATTTTTTAGTTCAGTGACTGTAAACCAGACTCCAACCCAACACTTGGTTCATTTCTTGTCAATTTGCTCCTAGGCATCTGGATTATTTTTATTAATCTAGACTCAGATTTCTATGGTCGTTGTACCTCCCGCCTCTTTATTTGAACTGAAGAATAGATATAAAATTTTGCTTGCTCCTTGGAACCATCTTGTTCTACGTACTTTTTGGGTTATATGGTTATCTAGAAATAATCACATTTTCTGGAATAAATTGACTTCTATTTGCGAAGCAATGTATTGTATCCTGAACTTTCTAATTTTTTCCGCTGGGGTACTATTCTGCAGGATCTCATTCGATCGAACGTCACTGAGAGCACCATCAATCTCAAATCTTTTTGGGCCTCGGAGCCGATCCAGCAGCAATTGTCCCTGAACCCAAGCGGTGGTGTTGCCGGCCACACCTCCCATTTTGCTGATGGTTGCCAAGATGGACCAGAGGATGATGCAAATGGCCCGGACACTCGTAGAGAATAGGGCCTCAAGGAGGATAACGCAAGCAAGTCACTGATGCATTTTTTGAAGGTTGTGCAGATCTGAGGATGGGCTGAAGCATTTTTTTTGTGTAGCATGTCAGTCTACCGGTGATTCTTTTTACTTGGCAGTGCATCTGAAGCAGGGTGGTCTCATTGCCGAGATATTATTAATATCATTGACTTCTCAGAAGAAAAAAAATAAAAATTCAAAGGGTCCATTTGATTTTGGTTTTTAAGTATTTTTTTAACTTTATGACATAGCATGAAAAAAGCTAGTTATTTCGAGGATTTGTGATTAATTTTTTTTGGCAGCAGATCCTATTTACATAGAACCAATAAACCCTAAAGTCAAGCATTTGATACCACGACGCTCGACGTTTCAAAAAATAAAAAGAGTAGATTATAGTCTACTAGTTTGACCTTTGGTCAAAGTTTAAATTACCACATTTTGAAAATCCTTTCCTTCTAATTATGGGCTATAACAGCAGAATCCTTACCAATAGCTAGCTGCATTGAGGACGTTAAGCGTACCTTCATCAATCCTAGAGGTTGACAATGAAGATAGTCGAATCTGGCCAGATGCCAAACATGGTGAATTAATTTTTAAAAATTACAGCAAGTGCCTATCTCCTTTTTTTTTTTCTTTTTCAAAGTTAAACAATAGGTTCGTAAAATACTACAGAGTTCCACAATAAAGTAGATAGGAGATTAGAAGAAAGAAACGTCTACAAAAGATGTAAATACAGATACAAGAACTAAGTAATAATAAGATAATTCAAAGGGCACTTAATTCTTGTCGTTATGCTTCTGCTCGACAATGTTTACTCGGCTTCTATAAGCCACATCGATATTATCAACAGGAGCGATAACAATAGAATTATCAATCCTAGTAGTAGATGCAGGAGGGTTTAGAGACACTATGCCAGACAACTTAAGCAGAATGTACTTCAGATAATTTTTCTTTTCCTGTACTCATGGAAAGATTATCTAATTAGAAAGAAGCTAAATCAATGATTCTATTGGATATCAAAGTGATATTCAAAGAGAAACCTCTAAAAGTAGCATTGTTTCTAAACGTCTAGATAATCCAAAAAAGAGCAAAAAGTAAACAAAGTTAAGCAACGAGGTGAGAGAGAAGATGAGAATATGAGAAAACGTAAGCAATAAAATCATTTAGAAGAAAAAGTTTGGCATCCCTTATTAAGAAAAGTTAATTTTCATTAGTTACGAAATGAGATGTTTAACATTTTTCAGCGAGTACATTTACTAGCATGCAAACTAGCACTACTCAGCCATTATTTTGCAGCACCATGCGAACTAACATGCTTACAAAAGGATGTACATTTACTGCGGACATGTAGCATGTTCTCGTCACTAGCACGATAGCGGTAGTACTTCAGCGATAGCTGAAGGATAAGCACAATCCTACGACTTCATCTCCCAAACTTTGTCGAACTTTGTGTCGTTTTGGAAAATTCGAAAAATGGATAAGGTCGAGTTCTACAAGGGATTTTTCCTCCAGCAAACAAAGTGGAGAGTCGAACCCCCCGCGACTTTTTTTATGGACAAGGGTGCGCCTCTGGTCGATCTCTAGGGATGAACTGTTGGGTGCGCCTCTGGTCGATCTCTAGGGAAGAACAGTTGTGCTCTCGTCCATCTGCCTCTTTCCTTCACCTTCGAAAACGCACCTGTTACTCCGTCGACCGCCCTGTCGTCCTCCTCCTTCCAATCAGTCTCGTTGATTCCTCTTCCTTCTGCTGTGTCTTTGTCGTCTCCCAGATCTACATGTGCCTCTGGTGGCACCGCTGCTCCAGCCATTGATGCTCATGCCATCGCCAAGTTGCACCTCCAGCCATTAAGCTGTAGCTCCTTGGCCTAAGCCCCTTCATGACCATGTTAATTATTTATTTTTCAGAAATGTGCAGGGACATAATATAATATGGTTATATATATATATATGTTACTTGCACATGAGAAGTTTACAATGTGATTCTGTACTGTTAGACGATGATAATGCATCATGAAATGACTATTATTGATGCTACTGTAACGATAAGATAGTAGGATTTAGTTTACCGATATTTTTCGTTGTAACTAATTATAATGCTTGTTGTTGTTTTATGATATTACTGTAATGGTATTTGAAACAATCTCATTTTTATTGCCTGAAATATTTGTTATTGATTTCTATAGACATGTATTTATTACTAATTAGAGGTTTATCTATGTTAGAAAAACAACTGTCGCCATCCCTATGACTATTATGAATATGGCTTAAAACTCTGTGATTTTAATCATTGCGATTAAATATTTAATTGTGTGATTAAAGCATGCTATATACGTGATTATAATATATGTGAGATCATAAATTTGATCAAAATGCTCGATCACGTTAAAAATGTTGAACGCTTTACTAGATGTTGTTATTGTTTTTTAGAATTCTCTCGTGTTGCATATTACGATGAAAATATTAAACTTGTTAAAATGTACTGAAATGCACATTGTTAAACAATCTCGAATGTATATGATATTGTTTGATATAATTAAGTAATTTTAATTTAGAAGAAATAATAATGGATTTCATTATTTGAAGAGAATTCTTTATTTAAATAACATTTACCATGCATTAAATATCAGTGCCCGCCAGCACTATCACAGAAGGAGTTTCTCTTATGAGAAACACTAATCAGGAGATGATGTTGGAGACAGATGAGAAGATGATAATATATGTGAAGAGAAGATTCCTTTTACTTGGTTTCACAAGGAAAATAAAGGAAGGGTGCTTGCTGCAGCAGGGATACTTGACGCAATTATCAACTTAACTGACGAAAGGTCTCCTGTACTCAGATAAATATTAAAATAAAAAATATTTAAAAACGTCAAAGATATTCGATTTAAAATTCCAAAGAAAAAAAAAGTATGCAGGCGTGCATGACTGGTGGCGTGCGTCCGGACCGGGAAACAAAGGGAAAAGAAGATCAGTGGTCCATCGCCTGGTCTCCTTCCTCCCCTTCGCGTTGGGCTCGAGGAGCCTCGACCAATCTATAGATTAATCCATCTATAATCTAATAATGTATCTACCTAATCACAGTAACTTCAGAAAGTTGACTTTGACCATGTGATTTCACTTGCTTTCTTTACGATAATATGTTGTGCTACCAATTTTTATAAAAAATCTGATCATCTTGGCAAAGATTGCCTCGTCCAATGAGGACCCAATTAAACCTCCTGTTTGAGGATGTGATAATCTTCCATGTTATATGTATGGCTAGAGGGCTCTAACCAAATTGACGAGGACCTTATAATCCTCCTGGAGATGGGAAATAGAGGGTGGATGGGGCTGCATGGAAGGAAGATAGCTTGGGTGGCTGCGAAGGCGTTGACCTTCTGTCCTGTGCATGCTTTCGGCCTACATGCTTAAAGTCACCCATCCCTCTGAGATGGCGATGGTCTATTAATTACCGAATGGGTTGCCCGCAGTGTTCGTTGGCTTTGGGAGTAGGTCTAGGCAGGCATCTTGGTGGAAAGGGGAGCCGCAAGTTCCCACGGTCATACCCGACTGGTTGGAGTGCTATTCTCCTTCCATCCAACAATGCGTGTATCCAGCCTCCTTGTTTGTTTCCGTGTGCGTGCAGCCACACACTTGGAACATCCATGTATCAAACACAACTCTCCATCATATGTAGACCTAGATTCAAAATTTTTAAAATATTCTTAAATAAAAGAAGAATCGATCGACCTTTATCAGTATAACCCCTTGAATCCATTGAATTTTCACGCACTGCCCTTACTTCATAGCTTCTTCAATCAACCTCATCAAGAAGAAGAATTAGTTGACCTCGCCAATAAAACTCTCCACCCCACTGGATTCAACTCCTTCAGTCGACCTTGTTGACTTTGCTAATAAAACCCCCGAATTTATCAGATTTTCATACATCGCCCTTACTTCACGGTTCCTTCAATTAACTTTCACCATTTCTCTTTCTCTAGAGTGGTGATGCAACGCATGAAGGTAAACATATTAAATGGAATACTTAGAGCGGCGTAAACATAGCAATTTATTAGACACTTTGTAAAACAACATGAGTGAATAGTATTGACGTGGGAGCTCTACACCAGCTATCCATAAGGTGTAAGTTTGTTTGAGGAAAAAAACACTTTACCGTCGTATAATATTGAGCATTGAAATGGGTGCCAAATAAAGTGTTATTGATGCTGGCTCTGTCGTGGAGATTGTGGCCCTACAAGAGGAAGAGCAGACGCCTGAGAAGCTGCACAATCTCCGTTACTTGAAAAATTTAGGAGGTGGAGAATGGCAAGGGATCGATCATATCTGAGGATTTTATAGAATATAGAATATTCTACCGTTGTGTCTTAACAACCTTCCAACTTACAAGGTAAGGCTCGAAACCCTAAGGATGGTTTCTTGGGAATCGCCCTGCGGTGACATCCTTCCTTTTATATACTGTAGCTTTCCATTTATCAACAATTTACAAGCTAGGTTGATTGACAACTTCCGTGTGGACATCATCGGCTTGATGGGTTGGCAAGATGGTGTGGATTTTGATACGAGTGGTGGGCGGAAGCTTTCAACAACATGTGCGTGTTGCTTTTTCTTTTTTTTTCTTTTTTTAAAATATAAACTATAAATCTAAATATTCGAACTCGTGATTAAAGAAGATAATAATTTTTTTTTCCATCATAAGATACACATTCTTGTGTAAAGCTTTCAACGTGATCCCATAATGACTATGTTTTCCGGTGCCAATTGTTCATAGCCTATAGTTTGGATTTGCATTGTAGCTTAGAGTGAAAGTCTATGAAAGCTTGTGTGACGTAGAGCATATCTTCCGGACAATGATAATGGTTGATTAAATAAATATCCATGGTTTTTGAACACCAGAGTCGAATTTAAATTAAAGTTATTATATATAACTCGACCCTAAATAACCTTCCAACCGGCCCATAGCTAAGAAGGGCCATTCTCCTTCTCACTCGTCAATCCAAATTGTGTTACAACGCTTGCGGTAGCGATAACAAAAAAAACTATTATTGTATTATTAGCGTAGATTTAAATTTTTTACGTCAATACGAGAAAAACCCCACACTGTGCTAGAAACTCTTGTAAGTTAGCGTAACCCTTGTAATTTGATTACTTCGACATCGATGACGGGGGTTGAGACGGGTGAAGGTGATCGAAGATGATAGCCGGCGGCCGGCCCCATGACTTGGAGAAACTACGAAGGAAGTACACATGCACGCGGGCTGCGCTTGGATGGGCGTGTGGAAGAAGCTCCTTCACGTCATCTTACTCGTGTTTGGGATAAGAATCTAGACGAAGAGAAGGCCAGGCCGGTGTTAGTTCAGAGTAGTCTTTGGTGGTGGGTGGATGGAAAAAATTTTTAAGCGTCGTTTTTATTCAGACTTTTGAGAAAAGGAAGAGTGGGGGCGGGAATTGACGATGATATGATCGAAGGTTGGCATTTGTTCCTTAGGGCAAGCAGTGGTGGGCATATGTTCACCACCCATCACGTCTAATCATACCAAACGCTTTTAGCCTTATGTTCCTCCAATCATATGCTCCTTCGATTTGAACATGTTTTTTCTTTTCTTTTTTTCGCAATAAAAGTATGTGATAAAATTACAAATATCTTTAACTACCAAATCTCGATTAAAGAAAAAAAAAATATACAAAAGAGTTTATAAATTAAACAGAGCAAAAGAAAGCAGAAAAGGATTACTCTCAAAAGAGAGAACAAAAAGAAAGCAGAAAAAGCTAATTTGTAGCCTCACTTCAACCTTATCTACCAATCTCTTTGGAAACTTCAATAGACAATATATAATTGAGTGGTCAAAGAATTGTTTTGCCGCATCTAAAGAAGGAAGGATACAAGAAGTATGTTGATTTTGAATTAAACGAACTTCATTAATTATCTGTTACATTGGCATCAACTCCTGTTGGGAACATAACCATCTTCTTCTATTTCTATTCCTCTTGTTTGACCATTCACTTCTAATTAATGCAAGCTTTGGTTATAGAATTGGGTGCATAACTTTGCATACTTTTTAGTATCATAGAAAAAAGAAGAACAACAACAAAAACTATCGATTGTAGGATACATTGGTTTTAAATTTTTTAATCACTTTTGGGTGTTGTTTGATCAGGATCTTGGGAAACGTTAAATACTAACCAAGGTATACATACATACATATATATATATATATATATGTATATATGGTCCCACTTGTTGAGGTTGTGAGAATGACATATATAAAACAAAAGGTTAAAATAATGTTATACATGATAATTTGAAAAATCGAACAAAAATTTTGAAATTTCATAAATTTTAGATGCTATACATGAAATTCCACCGTTAAAATGTATCTGGCGTGTGTACTTTGAAAGAATAAAATATCGTGATGTGAGAGAGGTATAAGAGACGAACTCCGAAAATTCTATCACCTATTTTAGATAATTATATTAATATTATCTATGTGACACCAAGTTCACCTACCAATATTCATCCACGATAATATGAGGTTTGTTCAAATTATATTAATTTTTTAACCACGTAAGAATGTTTGTTGTTGTTTCAAAGATTTATTCGATGGAATTCAACCCACATAGCAGATGATATAAATTAGGTTAATATGGTGGAATATTTTATTTTAAAATCAATTGTTAATGAGTGGAGAATCTAAGTTTTATCCTTACATTCCACAACCATCGCGTATGGATATAGAATGACGATTACCATAATCCTTGCCCATGAACTTACTTACTTCTTAATTTTCCCTAGCGTTCTATCATTGGTTATCACCATATCCACATCTATTAATTTCCTACACACGAAAACAAACAAATGATGAATGAATACAAACTTTCATAAAGGTCATAATTGAGCATTACTTGCAAAAACTAAAAAGTTTCTAAATAAATAATATTAAAAATAAAGCGTGATTAAGAACGTTCGAATAAAACAAATGCATTATACCTATAATATTTAACAACAACCGTATAAACTATATATTATAAGCCCCAAGTACCATTCATGGGTCATAATCAGAGAGCTTCGTTTCTCCAATTCGATCTTTTTAATCGTACCTTCATCATTTACATAATTGATGATTTTTCCTTAGTCATATCCTGATCTGAAATAAGATGGATAACAAATAGAACAGATATCTTTCATTAATCTTCTTAAAAACCAACTTAAATTTATGATCAATGCCCTCAAAATAATGATTTTAGCTATGTTTCATTTTTCATCCTAAACATCGATCTCTCTTTCCCTAATTATTTTCTTACTAAAGATCAACGACGACCGGAGCTTGAGGAGGAGGGTGAACTGACATGGCGTGACCGTTGGTGAATACTTTTATACAGAATTGTAAGATTAAATCCAAGATTACTATGTGAAAAATCATTTCACCAAAAGTTAATTAGACATTGATTTCAAATTAGAATTTCAGGTGATATCTAAAATAAATGATATTTGCAAGCGTAAAATAATACACAGGGAAGAAGATTTCACGTGTGTTGATTCTATTTGCCGAACAAAAATCAACTTCATTCGTGAGAATCACTGTACAGCAAAAGATTGTGAAGATGATTCTCCTGCATGTGAAGATGGAACATGACATGATATTCCCAAACGCGGCCCAAATATTTCAGTGACTTTTTATAAAACATATTTAAAAGTGAAATGGATAAGGTATGCTTGTTATTATAAGCTTAATGCAAAACTATAAGCGTAATTTTAACCTATCATGGTAAGCTTTATATACGGCACACAACAAAAGAATGTAGATCTTCGTAGAAGTTTTAATCTTATAACTTTCTTGCCAAAAATTGTTCCATACAATTTGAAACCGTAAATAATAATGAAGCACATGGAATTGTGATTTCTTATTTTAGTGTAATTTTTTTGGTCGAGTTTAAGTTTCTTTCAACACATTCGTTTCAATTGGCCTACAACACTATTGGATAAAAAATCTTATAGCCGAGGAATTTTTTTTTTTTGTTTAAAGTCAGAAGTGCCTCATAAATAAAAAAAAGACAAGGCAACAATAAAGGAAATATATATATATATATATATATATATATATATATATATTTTGCATTTTGATGATGTTTATATACTTTGAAAATGCTAAAAGGAAAAATGTTAAAATTCTTTTCTAGTATTTTTAGATGTTGTACATCTTACAGATAACAAATTTGAATTCAAACATTCTTTTGAGTAAAAAAAGAAGAAGGAAATTTTTGTCGATTTTCTAACTCACGTAATTTCGCCACTGCTGACCTTTCAAGTCTCACTTCCAATTATCAATTCAACAACTCTTAAATGTGGCAAATATCTGCAACAGTGTAGCAGATCATCACCATGGTTTCTCCGTTGATCATCACACCAGCATTTTGAGTTGCTTCTAATTGTCGTCTCTTAAGATATGAAATCTGTACCCATTGAATATTTTACCTCTCTGGAAGGCTAGCTAGCTCTCAAGCAAAATCACGTATATGTCCACTTACATGCAAATGACTCCACATGTTACATTGTTGCATCATGCAAGAGTAATATAAAGACGGAAATGAAATAATAGAGTTTCCAATCATTCAAGATTACACTATTGTGCCTTAAAAGATCTTATAGATTCATATGGTTAGACATTCTGACCAAGTACGGTATTTAGTCTCTTCTAAGGATGAGACACAAAAACCCCATCGTTATCGAAAAAATATGGTCAATTCTTCCTCCAATCCAGAATGATGGACTAGATATACTGTATTCTATTGAATTCATATGTTTGTTATCTATTCTATTTTAACTACTACTATTGGAACAATATGATCAGTGAATGCATTTTGTGGATTAAAAAGACTTGATAAATACTAATATTTGGGTGAAGAAAATAAAGCAGTTTATAGACATTGTTAAGCCTTCTTAAGAACAAAATTATTGAATAAGACTGACATGATTAGGCATAAGTTCCAATATCGATCATGTCGAACGATAATATAAGGGGAACAGGACAATACCTTAGCTATGTAAAATAATTTGTAGATAGCAATGCAACGGCATGCATGATTCTACAGATGAAATTAAGTTATCAGGGTGCCAGCTGCTTCTTGCATTTGCCGTTATAGAATTCTTTGAGAAAAATTAAATTCTAAATGTAATGTAGGGTTTGGTATTAGCAACCGTTTATTTTAGAATGATAGAAGAATAAACAATGCAGTAGAAATAGAATTTGTATTTGAGAAAAAAAAACTAGAAGAGAGGAACCACAATGATAGACCGACGGCCTAACACATTGTCACGGTAAGGTATTTCTGAAAAATTTTACATTTATTCAGAATTGAAAATTTCATGAAAAAGTTAATTAAACTACGTTAATTGGTTTCGAAAATAAGAAGATATTAGATAAATAAATTTAGGACCGACCGCAACAAATGAATAAGGTATTGAACGCAAAATTCTGTGCAGAATCGTATACCTCCAACCCAAGCGCTGATGATCACGGCAACAGAGGGAACATAAATAATAAACAAATGAGGGCGGTGTGGATTGAAAAGGTAAAGATCGAAGGGACCTATCATTATCATTCACACAGAGAAAATCCACGGAAACGGCAGCAGCAGACCAAGAGGGTGGCGTAAGAGACGCTAGCGGCAGTTGCAACAACGGCAGGAGTGGCAGCAGCAGCAGCAGCAGCAGCTAGTTGGTGCCTTTTTCTTGCAGAAAGAAGGAAGGAAGGAAAGAACGAGAAGGGGGAAGGAAGAAGGCAGCGGCAGCGGCAGCGATCTCCAAACAAACAAGGCTTGTGAACAACATCTCACTCACTCAGAAGGAATTTTGCAAGATTCTTTTTCCCTTGTTGTTGCTATCTCCTCCCTGTCATAAGTGACATCGACGCACTTAAGCAGGCAAGCAAAATCTCACATCCCAAAAAGGCTTTGATAAAAAGGAACAAATAGAGATCTCTTTCTGTGTTACGGTAAAGAGATTGGTGGATAAGGACGAAGCTTGAAGCCGCACACACAAGTAACAACTAATTGGTAATTACGAGACCTTTAATTTCTCTCTAACAGACAGAACATGACATAGGTGTTGGTTTGCAACTACAAAAGGACGAGACCAATTTCGGAAGAGAGGACTTGCGTTCGTCATAGAAAATCGGTGATCCGAAGGAGAAGATTAGGGACCTCGTATTGGATATGCGCATTCGGTTGGGTAATTTTAATTATTATTATTAGCATATAAAAGCAACGCTACTGCTGCTACTACAATCATATCACCGTTGCTAATTGTAATTATCTTCTTGCTGTATTAATTAGTAGAGGCGGGAGGGAGATCAGATCTAGGAAAAGCAGCTGGAACAACACTAGCTCACTAGGTAGCTGCAGTGGTGGCTTCCGGAAGGGGTGGTAGGTTTCCATCGGACACCGGAGCCTTCGCAGATTGGGTGTCATCTTCCTCCTCCACCGGCCGTGGCGACGACCTTTGCCTCGGGTTCAATGCCGGGGGCGGCAGCGGCGGAGGCGGAGGCGGAAGCTCCGCCGGAGCCGCTGGTGCTGGCTTCCTGTACCAGCCAATCAATTACGGTCTGACCGACCTCAGCATGGTGGGTCCCGTCATCCCTCTCGTGGCGGCACCAGCACCACCGAACACCGTCTCGACTGGAATCGGCAGCGGCAGCGGCGGCAGCAGTATCCAGTATCTCAGCTGGCAGCCCACCTCAAACCCTAACCCTAACCTTATTAGAAAGCAGCAGCCCCTTCTTCCCATGCTCGACTCCCCCCCTATCACCACCACCAGCACCTCAATTTTCCCTAACAACCCAAGTCACCACCATCACCACCACCACATGGTGGTCGTCCCTTCCTCCACCGCTACCGTCTCCACCTCCGGGACCACATGCCAGGACTGCGGAAACCAGGCCAAGAAGGACTGCGCCTATCGCCGGTGCCGGACCTGCTGCAAGAGCCGCCAGTTCGTCTGCCACACTCACGTGAAGAGCACCTGGGTTCCTGCCTCGCGACGCCGCGAGAGGCAGCAGCTCGCCGCCGCCCTCGCTGCGACAACTTCTGGGTCCAAGAAGCCGAGGCTCGTCACCTCCAACTCCAACTCCCACACCTCCACTTCAAACACCCCTCGTAGCTTCGACACGAGCTCCAGCCATCAAGGTGTCGTTTGATTGGCCTTTTGGCCACCACATTACCTTAGCCAATAGTAGTGCAACAATTGCATTACCAATTATTAATCATATATATATATACATGTATGCGTGTATGCGTTTGTGTGTGGGGGGGGAGGTGTAGTTGACTTTCCTGTTTTTGTTTCCTTTGTGTTTGTTCAGATGGTGGGAGCCTACCGTGGCATGTACGAGCTCCGGCGGAGTTCAGGTGCGTGAGAGTGACGTCGATCGACGACGGAGAAGACGAGTACGCATACCAGACGATGGTGAGGATCGGAGGTCACGTCTTCAAGGGTTTCCTGTACGATCAAGGAGTGGAAGATGCAGAAGATAACAGTAGCGTTGGTGGGGAGGACAAACTCAAGGCCAACGTCAACAACTACACGGCCGTGCCAAACCTCTCGGAGTTGCACCTTGGCGGCGGTGGTAGTGGTGGGGGGAGGGGGGACATGGGCGGCTCTTCATCCGGCTTGCTCGTCGGTGTGCCTCCCGATGTATTCGGCAGCGGTAGCGGTGGTAGCATGGTAGGTGTAGGTACGGCCTACGGTAACACCATGAATTGATTGGTAGCGGTAATTAAGTATACATGTGGGTTGATTAATTATCGTTAACGCACCTCTCGATCGATCATTGATTTCTCATCTTCTTCTTAATTAATTTATTTTCTTGTTTGTCTCAAAGCCATTTGCGTTCCTGTTCTGCATTTCTCCAACATTCTGATCGCAGAAGAGGTAGAGGATCGATGACCTTGCTTTGATGGTTTATCGCCGAAACTTTAATGAGAAAAACGACATCGTATGCTATGGTGTATTTACATGAAAAAATATATATATATATATTGGATCATCTGACCTGTTTATTTATTATATGCTTATAAATTTAATTTGGTAATTAGCACGTATAAATCGAGCAGAGCTTGGTTGTGATCGAAATAGAAAGAAACCATGTTAATTTCATGGAATGGACGCGTAGCTGTTCATCATCTTATGCTGCCGCTGTTGGTGCTTCGTAACGGGATTAAAACGATAAACCACATCTTATCACATTACGGTTGCTTGTTTCGAAGGTTGAGTAGCCCACAGTTCAGTTCACGAGGTCCTTTAACCTTATCTCTCTTTCTCTCACATCTTGTTTGCTTTTATTTTTTATGTGTATGTGTTCCATCTTCCACATATTATTATAGGAGTTAGGCCACTGTGCGCTAGTGCCTGGTCTACTTTGTAGGGCGTTCAGCCCCTATTCTTGACTGTAAGCCCAACACACTTTTCTTTCTTCGTGACAGCTTGCAACTTGACTACCTGCTTCCCGCCCCTCCTCCTCCCATCCTGGGAGCAAGATCAGCCGTGGAAAATGTCACCAACGCTTGTTATCTTTTAACAATGATGCATCATCCACACATAACATTTACGCTGCCAGTGCTAATTATACTAGTTTTATCGGGTGTCTCTGTCCCCGTCGGTAATACCCACGAGTCCTTTATAGTTTGCCAAAAAATACCAACATCGTAGTCTAATTTCCCGTTGTCTGGGGTGTAGCGAGGCAACCGCCCATGCGAAGAAGTTTTTCCTTTTATTTATAATGTACAAAGTAGGAGCCGCTGTATTCTTGCGAAAATATTTTATTTTTTCAAGTCAATAACTTCTTCTTCGTTTTTCAACAAACAAAAAAAAGAGTGGCTGTGCTTTTACTTGAACTCGAACGATAGAAAACTTTATTCATTGTAAATGATGATCAACCACATCATCTTATCATTCGTCGGTTGAACAGACCTTCTCTCTTCTTTCCCTGTGGTCTTCTTACATGAATGAATACAAAGCAAAGAAAAGAAAGATCAGATCAGATCAGTATCGTGTACAAATATTGTTGATCCTGAGATTATTAATTTGCATTTTGCACGTAATGCTTGAGAATCGGTCGGTTTCTTTTGCTGATCTTGCATGCCTGATAACTACTACCATTTCCGAGATTCACTTTCACATGCCTCCTCATTTCTTTCCTTCCCAACACAGAACAGGCTTGACGTTCACACGCCCGTGATTATACCTTGCATGTTCTTTGTGAATTTAATGTGCTGATCGCAGAGTCCAAGTGGTTTTCACTCCCGACCTCCAAAAACATTGAGTGGATTTTACGTCTCTCCTCCTGTTCATTTTTGTCAGGTTCATTATTAGTGTAAATTATAAGAAACCACTGCCATTTCTACTTGTTCATTGGCCAAGCCGTTACACTTAATTTGGGTTCGTGCTTTCACTTTTTTTTTTTTTTTTTGGATAAGTGTGAGTTCGTGATGATGATCGGGTGAGCAAGGCAACTTGTTTCTTTCCTCTCCTTCACTCCAACACCTTAGGGTTTTATTCTCCCATTCTTCTCCTCTCATTGATTAATCGGCCTACAGATTGAACACTTCAGATAGGCCACTAACCACTGCTACTCTTAATGATTAATCGCACCGAAACAAGTAGTTGTCGGCTTGATTAGAGCGCATAATCACCCATTTAGGACTTACGGATTCGCACCTGCACCTTCGTACACGTAGATCCCCAGATTAACTAGCTGGAGGTGGTAAGTAACTCTACTGTACGAGAGCGTCAAACCAACATCAATGTTTGGTTCACTTTGCTTATCTTTAGTTCGGTCAAATCATCGATCTTGTCCACTCGGCGATTTAGTCAAGTCACACACGTGTACTTTCATGTCTCCACATGCATTCTTTTGATTTTTTTCCAAATTTTTACCTTCAAGGTGGCAACTCTATCCTTATCTCTTCCTCTTTTTACCGAATCACTGGCTTATACGCTACGACGCTCCATCATAAGGTACGTTTATAATTAGGTGAACAAAAGTCTCGCAGAATTTTTTATTACATGGCACTTCATACGCATTTCTCCATTTGTTTCTGATCTACTTTAAATTTGTGGATAAGATCATTCGTGATTTATCCAATTTTCTTGTTATAGATTCAAAACATCTTAATAATTTCCTGTTCTTAAAGATTTTATGGCTATCTAATTTTATGCTTCTATCAATTTTTCTAACATTCCTAAACTTATATTTAGTCTTTCCCCATTTTATTTTGATTCCTTTGGATTCAAACCAATTACCTCTTCATAATTTTAATTTAAAATCGACTACCACTTTTCTTTCATCAACTAAAATTGTCGTAAGCATATAAATTATACCATAGTACTTCTCCCTGAGTTTTTTTAGTTATTTCGTCTATTATCGTGACAGAAGTTTCTGGGCAAGTTTTGGAGTTGGAATTGATAGTTGGTGCAAGCCTACATTTCCTGAAAATTCTTTTATTCTTCTTTCTCTTGCATTAGCACTAGGTAATACTTTTTCATATAAATCCTTGAAATAATAGTTTAGTTAATAGGTACACTTTTTCTTTCTAATATGTTGTAGGTAATGGTACCATAAGCTTTTCAAAATAAATGAACAACACCTGAAGGTCCTTTTTTTAGCTCTATAAATGTTTCAATTAGTTGTTAGGAACATGAATTGCTTCCGTTTCGATCTACTAGAATAAATTCAAATTGATTTTGTGTGATTGTGGTTGAATTCAACTACCCCTGACTAAAAATATATCATGGCTACAACTCTTCTAGATTATGGTATAGATGCTTTTGTCCTTTCCCACTATGCCCTTTTGCAATTATTCCTTTGGTTTTCCATCGATGAAAGTATTTCATGGATCAGATTTCGTTTGACTGACTTTTTATGGCTCTATAGCATCAGCTAAGCTCAAGGTAGAAGTCCTGATTGATCAAGTTTGAGTTTTTGTGTAGTCCTTTTTGAATCTGATAAATTCACTTAAATATTTAGTTAATAATTGGTTGTAATTAAAAATTTGACAAATACTAGTGATTTAATTTTTTTTTTTCCCAGGTATCATTTTCATGTAAATATTACGGTGAAACATGTCAAACAAGCATGTACGTATGGTAGTGCATTGTAAGAAATAGGATAAACATTACTAAAATCTTCTTTCTTTGGAAAGCGCATTGTATTTGATCCCCTTTTAACCTTTTCTTATAAGCAAGCTGAGATTAAGCCACACTCATATGTATCAGGTTCGTATTTAGTTTTTCAACTCATTCATTAACAAGTCATGCTTAACCTGATCTATTACAGAACGGGAAAGGCAAAAAAAGTGTTTGTTAGTTTCCATGATCCATTTGACAATCTGAGTTTACATTGATGTGGAACATGGAAAGAATCTATAATTGTGTTTGATCTTATCTTTATGGATGAAGGGATCGGTAACTTTCTAGAATTCTGAATATGTGACATCTAGGTCAAAACGTACTAACGAAATTTGTCTAATGAAGGTTGACCACAACTGTCCCTCCTCACAACCATAGATCACCATCAGACATTGATCAATGTGGAGATCAATTCAAATGGTTGTTCTTAAATCAACCTGTTTTTATTTCAGTTACCAATAAGGTGAACCATATATGTTGAAGCAGCATGAGGAGACCCTCCCTGGATGTGGAGTGAGTGACTTGTGGTAAACGATAAATTGCTTGAATTATTTCACGCAATAGATAAAGAAAATAGGAACATAAGGTCTTGTAGAATGCCTATATTTTTTCATAGGTAGATGTTAACACAATGGCATGCATACATACCTGTGTTATTTAATTATTGTTTGCTGTGTGATAATCATGGGGACATTTTCTAAGGAAATTCTGATAATGGAGAATCACTTTGGGGATTTGCATGAAGCCCCGGGAAGGTCAGTTACCATAACCATGAGAGAAAGAAATCTGAACTGCGAACGGGAGGTTGCGTGTGGATTAGATTATGTAAGGCAGTCGAAGAAAAATTAAACCTGAAATAAACTAAGGGGAAATCTGAAAAATAATTAATCCAATGGTATCACCACATTGTCAATTCCATCCTTGGTTTTGCTTGATGTAAAATCCTAAAAGAAATATCGATTACCCAGTTTCATCTAATTTTGCATTGTTTTCATCAAACTCTTTATATCATTTTTCCCTTATTGTTTTAAATATAATGTCATATACATATATAAATTTGAATCATTAAAGTTTTATCTCTTGATTTCTTAATAAATTGTCTTATGTTCAATATCCATTGTCAATAAAGGATTTTCTCATCCTTTGGTTTCTCTCCATGAGAACAACAATCAATTGATTTTAGATCTTTCGATCGATTTTCATCCAGAGCTTATATTGATTTGATTTTTTCAATGATTTTTCTAATCTAAGCTCCTGCATGATGTCAGCCTATTCTATATATATGTCTTTTTGGGTATTCAAATTTATTAAGAACTCACAAAAATAAAATTTATAACCCATACAATTTTGATATGAATAACTTCCCACATTAATTTGAGCCACGTTAGTGATTGAAGATAAGTGCGGAATCCACTTTCCTTGCTTGATCTTCACACTTGATAATCTTTTAGTCTTCTTCTTTTTTACTTCTTTTGCATTGTCACTCAAATTATCAAGCTAGACATGAATAAAAATGAAGCATGTATATCAATAAAATCATTTGAAAATCCATTCCAATGTTTACGATCATTTCAAATCATTCAAGGAGTAGGAAATAATGCATAAGGGAAACTTGAATTTTGGTCTTCATTTCACAAAGTATTTTCCATTGAATTTTGTCAAGTAAAATTATAAACTTCATAATGATTTGATAATCATTAAATGTTTTTTTAATCATCAAAGTAACTATAATGAGATTGTAAATAGTTGATGTCTTTATCATTGTTGTTCATATTCCATTGTTTCTTCCCTAATCTTAAATTGTCATAGACTCAAGTTGTTTTCTACCATAGGTTCGGTGTTATTTGGTTGATGGCCGAGGAGGTGACTTATGCTTGCTCACAAACACTTATGGACTAACTACGACCCTATCGTCCGCATGTTTAGCTATTATCTTGTTTTATTAGTTTGGTTTGAGTTATTAATGAAACTATGTATCTGTATGCACTGAATGTTGTAATCAATAATTTGTTATTTGTGGAGTTTCATGTTGAATGTACTTCCACTTTGTTTTTAATTTGGATAACCTTTTAGAGCATTATTAAATGTCATTTTGATGGGGTTGTTACAAAATCTAATTCATCTTAGAGCAGTGGTTAGGACTCTTTAAGTAGGACAACTCCACATTGATTGAAGATTTAGCAAAGTTCTCATATCATCTTGCACTTAACCCAAAATGATCCACATCCATATTCCTTTCCCCATTCTTGTATGGATGTGACCAATAGTCCTTCTCTAATCACCATGGGAAATCTTCTAATTTGATAATGGAAGTGGCCGTCAGTTGGAAGTCTAGAAGGGAAAGAAGAGATACAAGGAAGTTTAGAAAGAAGCAAGATGCATAACATCATATACAAATGGAGTCTAAAGGGTAGTAGTGGGAAGTCCCCTTTTGTTGAAGGGGAGCCACTTTGCATGCTAGAACCTTTCCCAGGTACAACAGAAAAGTCCCCTAATAGAGTAATAATTCCCTTGAGGAAAAAAGAAAAAGGCAGACAGACCAAGAATTCTATAATTTTACCTCCATTAAAATCAATAATTCATTGGGAACCATAAAGTTGTTTGTGACTAAGTTTTCAATGCTTTTGTAGGCCATTGGTTATTGTTTATGTCCAGGTTTCTTTACTTGCATTGTTTCTCTTGTGTGCTCATCGTTAACCTTGGTTTGTCATGTCATTAAATATCATTAACTTATCATTACTCCCTAACAAGAAGTTGCCAAGGAACTGCTACGAAGTGGAAGAAATTCAAAGATTCTCCACATCAAAAAGTATTACCTTGCCCAACACATATATTAACATATTAAGTATAGATTACGATTCAGCAATATTCTTGAAATGTTGTTTCCCCCAGTGGCATGCATTCAGAACGTAAAAAAAACCATTATAAAAAAAGAGAGCACTATTGAAAATTGGAAGACACGAATCTTACAAAGAGCTACAAATGGATGATCTGGGAGGAAAAGGAAAACCATCCCTGATATTTGACTTCCCCAAAAATTCCTAAAAGAAACGGAAAATGCCAATAGTAAATAATGTGGTTGATATTCCATTTATTATGAGGAAAGAAATGCGTGCTTCAACCGAGTAAAAATATTAATATTATTCATAAAAAGGAGAAAAGCATGAGATGCATTAACGGTTTGTCTCACCTATGATACCTATAGCTCTTCCTCCACTTATCTCACCTGTTATACTAAAAGGAACAGGGCCTTCTCTTTAAATTCAAACAAAAGCACTAAAAATATAAAAAAATATTTTCTTATCCCATATGAGAAGCAAGTGATGTGCTGCCATGTATTGCCAGCTACATCGAGCTATACAGTAGGTGTGGACAATTTTTGGGTTGATCGATGGATTTTTAAGGCAAATGCTTTCCAAATTGCATTCTAAAGAAAGTTTTGAATTCGGTCAGACTTACGCTTTCCTTCCGGGTACTTAAAGAACAAGGAGAGAAAGCGCCACCAGTGTGTTTATAGGAAAATACATGAAATGGCTTTTGTTCACTTTAATGGTATGATAAAAAATATGGAGTTCTAAACACAGTAAGAACATACATGTTCCATCTCTCAAATTGATGATTTAGCTGCAAGAAACTCTTGCTGAACTCAACCACAAGACACACCTTTCGAGAAAAAGAAACCACAGACCACACTGACTCAACTCGAGGAGCAATACACCACAATCTCCTCACATATTAGAACCGATAAACAAATTATAACTCTAGGATTTGGTATTATTGAACAGTCAAATATCAGAAAACAATCTACTGAAGTGAAATGGCATCGAAAATCAGTAACCCTTGCCAGAGATTTTACTGGTTCATTCACCTATAGAAAACAAGAGAAAATAAGCTACAATATCGAATGATGCATATAAATGAATATAATGCCGACCTCCCATGTATTGTCTCCAGCTCGATGCTAATTTGGATTATAGAAATGCTCGAAGGGCATCAACAACCTTCTCCGGCCTGATAGAGAAAATAAATTCAGAAAGCAGCATAATCAACTAATTAACTACTATGAGGGGGCGAGATTGTGAGCGTAAGTGAAGGAGATGAAGGAGAAGACGAAACCCATCTAACATCTACAAAATCTAAATGATAAATCTTCTTACCAATCCTCCTGTGGCATGTGGCCAGCACCCTCAATCAAACTGAGCTTGGCGCAACAAGGATTTGCCTTCTGAAATTCATCAGCTTCTGATTGGCTCAAATATTTGTCTGCTATTCCCCACGCTACAAGTATTGGTTTCTCCCATCTGAAAATCATCATTTAGAGGTGTAGCACAACATAGATTAAAACAAAGATCAAGAAATAGGTAAGAATAAAATGGTTGTCCCTTTGCCTTATCCTTTTCCCCTTTTACCATTCATCATTGACTCAATTTATGTGATTATTATATACCTACGATAATAAAACAACAGATTAAATTTCCACAAGATAATGGTAGGAATACAGAGTACTTTGTGATAACTACGTCATAGCACTTTAGCAAGCTAAATAATTATATCATTATTCTATCAATGAAAGAAATTGTCAACTTTAGATATAGAACAGCATAAAGCATGCCCCTTTTGCCTTTCCCCAACCTCTAATTACTGATTTATTTTACATTATTGTATACTTGCAAATAGTAAAGAAATAAATTAAATTTTGTTGGGAATATTGCAAGAACACTATGTAGTCCATGGTATTGGTAAGCATGGTAGCCCCTTAAAAGCTAACTATTTACATTCATTATACTATTCATTAGACCCAAAGGTCAATAATCCAATCAATTGTGATAAGAAAACAATATAATGCATTGAAACCACTCAAATTTATTTAAACACACCTATAAATAAAATTGCTTGACTTTTCTTGTTAATCACATTTTTTGTTGCCATTAATGAGACAAAAAAGGCCAGCATATAGATGCCACTATAAAATATAACTTTAATTTATTTTTAAAAATGAATTACATAATATATCTGGCTCTTTGTGTGTGTATATTAAGGAGTGCATATTATCAAACTTTGTATTCCGATGTGATATTTAGAATATTTATATTTTTCAATGTCATTTACAAAATAATAGAGTTAAAAATATACATAATTACTATTAAATATTTATAGAAATATAATATATATATATATATATAAACTAAAAATATATTTATTTGGGTGCCTAGGCTCAAGTCAATTTAGTTTTACCATCTAGAAACCTTGATAAGTATGGCAATAAATGTCTTAAAACTTTGCAATCAAAGGAGGTAATTTTCCTATTGAACTTCTTTGATGCCTCACTAAGATTTTTCATCAGTATCTCATGAGTGGCAATGAAAACTACTGAAAGACATCACATATGAGGTCTGATCTGCACTGAAAAAAGTGAATGGATCACCTAGGGCAAGTGGACTGTTACACCAATACGTGGACTTGACAGGTCCATATGCCAATGATAATTGACAAATCTAAGGCAATCTAGGGAATAGGCTTGAACAACAATATAACTGCCAATATTGTTATTCAATCAGAGATAAAAGGGAAACCTGAAAAGCTCAACAGCCAGCAATTTCAAAGCAATAGGAACACTTGCCAATGACTTCTGGAAGGAGAGGAGGGCTGGGAAGGAAGGCTAGTGGTGGCTGGAGGAGCGGATGGCACTAGCAAGTGTTGTCAGTACTGTTGGTGGTATGGGAAGGAGCTGCTAGAGCTGTAGAGATGTCAATGGGTCGAGCCAGGCTGGGTCGGCCCGACCCAAAAAGTGGCAGCCTGTCCAGGCTATGGGTTGAGCTGAAATTTTTTTAATTTTTTTTTGATAGCCTGGTTCGAAATTATTTCAGGGTAACTTGGCCCAGCCTGAAATTTTTTCAGGCTAACCTGGCCTGACCTGTAGCCTACTCCTTTTATAACTTTTTATTTTTTTCTTCGGTTTAACCAAATGTCAACTTCAATTTGATCGAATTTTTTTAATTTTTAATTTTTTTAATAGTATGACTGTAACTTTACTTTGGTCCAATCGAACTTTTATTTTTTTATTTTCCTTCGATCTAACCAACGCTTAACTTCGGTCAGATCGAAGTTTCTTATTTTTTTATTATTTTTCTTCGGTCTAACCGATATATTTTAATTTTTTAATTTTTTTTTCGGTTAGACTTATGATAAACTTTGGTCCAACCAAAACTTTTTAAATTTATTATTTTTCCCTTCGGTCTGATCGAAAATAAGTTTCGATTCAACTGAAGATTTTTAAGTTATTATTTTTTTCCTTCGATTGAAAGCTTCAGTCTAACTGAAATTTTTTATTTTGCTTATTTTTCATTTGGTTTGATCAAATCTTAACTTCAAACTAACCGAAATTTTTGCTTTTTTATATTTAATTTTTTGATTTTAAATTAAAATAAAAATAAAATTTTTTACAACATTTCCGATAATCAATTCATCATTCAAACACATTATTTTATTTATAAATACATGAACTTCAAATATAAGTCATTGTTTATAAATCATTATTCATCACATTAACATCAATATCAAGATATCATCAATGGACTATTCATAATTTATTATCCATTAACACATTCAAACATAAGTTATAAAGTTAAAATAATTATTTTATTTCTAAATTAAAATTAAAATTACATTATTTTTGTAATTACATCAACTATTTTTACATTTAATGTACAAAATTATATTTAAACATTTATTACATCAAAATTATATTAATGATAAAATAAGAAATGTGCATTTTTACGTTTTCCTTCAATTTAGTATATCAAAATTTAGAAAATCAGGATTATCTCTTATTAAATAGCTATAATTAAAATTATTTAATTCTTTCTCATTTGTTACGATAAATCTCTTATTTAATTCTTTCCCATATGTTATAATAAATCTCTTATTTAATTCTTTTCATATTTTGTAACATACATATCAAACATTATTTAAACTTTATTCTACATTTTCAATTGTTACATTAAGTTCTACGTTTAAACAAGTTTGTATTACATTTATTAATTTTTTAACAACTTTTACTTTAACATTTATTAATTTTGTATACATCAACTTTTACGTTTACATTTATTAATTGTATTGCATTTATTAATATATATAAGAAAGATATCATATTCTATTTTTTATTTTCTATTGATTTCAACCTGACCTGAATTGGCTCGCAAGACAACCCAAGCCCGACCCAAATTGGCCTACAGGCCAGCCTAGCCTAACATGCGAGCCAATTTTCTAATTTATTGTAGCCTAGTTCGGCCCAATTTAAAAAATCAGGCTGGGCCGAGCTGGCCCACAATGGCCTGACCCAATTGACACCTCTATAAAGCTGTTGGTGATGGATGGCCTAGGTGAGGTGAGTGGTAGCGAGAGAAGAGGTGGATGGAGCCATTAGGACTGCTGATGGCAGAAAATGACCTTGGTGGAGTGGGTGGTGGTGGAAGAAGAGGTGGACGGAGCTTTCAATAGCAATAGCTGAGTGTTTCCAAATTGCTGGTGGTGGTGATTAGGTTGAGAGGATTGGGGGCAGCAATGTTGGAGATGGTGACTAATGTTTGGATTTGTAATAGGCCCTGGGATTTCCCCCAATGCTTTGGTATCATGAGAAGACATACATAGACGATTGATGATATTACCAATGAATAAACCTCTATAATAGAGGTTATGTGGTGAAGCATAACAAATTCCAATTGATGATATTGGCAATGACTAAACCAGGTTATTTGGTGAAACATAAATTCCAATTTGAAACTATTGCTCCACTTTTACATAATATCTCTAGCAGTTAATAAACAGAAACGTAGTCAAATCAAACAGAAAGGTGAGACACGAGAACTGAGAAGAAAGGAATAGCAAGAAACCAAGGCTCATGCAAAGGAAAGAAATACTGTTCCAAAAAGAGTACAATTGTACAATATTATCAAAAAAGAAAGTGAACCCAAAAATGGAAATATGTAGCCCATTTTATTTTGATGTCCTGCTGAAAATGGTTATTTATGTCTTATTAGAAATATTCAAGGAAGATGTCCAAATTCATTCAGAATTTTTATCAAAAAATAAATACCACAACAACTACACACATCTCCTATATAATTGCTGAGAAAATTTTCATTCTCTATATGCAGTTATTTTGGTGCACATAACTTTAAACGATGTCATCAGTTAAAGTCCACATGGAAATTGTCAACTATAAGAGCATAAGCAATATGTATCTTCAGGTGTCTATAAAACTAATTTCATCATTTAACAGACCAAAGAAGAACTAATGGCATCTTCAAGTAAAGAATGACTGAATCATCACCTGTCCTCTGAAAATCCAGTAGCAATTCGACTGCAGATATCTTTGAAGTTTGCCTTTTTTGTTGCTTCCAACAATGCTACCATTGAACAGTATAATCATGCCGATTATATCATAAATAGGGTGGCAGTATGAATAATGAAAACATATATATTTCCCAATCATAACATTTCATAAGATACTTATGCAATGGACAATACCGATTAAATTGTTGAAAGAATTTGAGGGAATGGAAAGAGTGGCAACATTTGGTGGACTTGAAAGAGGCAACAACAATCACCATTGTGAAGGAAAGAAAGAATTAATGGCACAGCCACAGAACCATCAGACAAAACGCCTATTAAAACCATCTAAATTCACAAAAGTATTGGAATGTATATAAATTCACAAAAGTTAGAGACATAACTAGCCATAACCATATTGGAGAATTTATCAAACTTTCTCAAGGGATAAGTGAATAGGGAGCCAATCTTTCACTAGCACGTCACTCTTCCATGTTAATGGCATGATATCTATCTATAATCAGATATAGCTTTTGCTATATGATTGTCAAATGAATTATTAATTACTAGAAATCCATATATTAAAATACCCTTAAGAGTTCCTGTACATGTATCTCTCTTTGAGGAATGACTCCTAATCTCTAAATGGATCCAGCACTCTACATTATATATTTATGAAAATCAGACTATGTGACCATTCTTGTGCAGATCTGTGAAAAAATGGCATTTTCCTTGATGTCCCATGGCCTATTAGGTAGGAAGTACCTCATTGAAACACAATGTATTAAATGATGATCTTCTTTGGTGTCTTAAATGATCTTCTTTGGTGTCAATATTTTGAGTTGTTCGCAAATTGTTGTTCACTGCAATATCCAGCATCTCAACACAACTCCCTTGATATGAAGGATGCAACATATCAAGACAGGTTTGTTGATGATTGTGCAATCATTTCTTGACTCATAAATAGTATGGAGGAAAATATTGTTTGAGTCATGATGCTCAAGCTTGCCACACATATTTGGGACACAATGAAGAGAGCACTTTTGAATATGAAAAGAATATTACTTGCATTAGAAACGTTTATGAGCAACTTTTCACGTTGTGTCAAGCAAGTCACCCAATTCAAAACCTATATTCCTCTCATGTGCTCTTCTAAATGAGTTGAAGGTTTAACATTTGTTCACCACTAATGTTGCCAACATGAAAGAATACTGCTAAGAGCTTAATGTGGCTATCTTCTTTACTACCTTAATCATGAGATCTTGTTCCAAATCTAAGAACATTCATTGAAATGACAATGTTCCATCTCTTTTGTTCACATTTTCTATGTTCTTTGAGGATTTATAATGGGAAACCTTTTGATTAGTTTGCTATGGTTAGTACCAGTTGTCAAGGAAGTGGAGTGGACGTACCTACTCTAAAGGAGACAAACATCATACTAATTGATGTGATCGCTATGGTTAGTCCAACCATATTCTAATAAGTATTGGAACAAGTTTGGTCAATCCTAATGGGCTTCATAAGTAGTTAGACTTCTACAACTAGTAAGATGTCTTCCATAAAGGCTTTCCTTTAGAGTAATCATCTCTAGACTATGAGAGGCTTTTAAAGTTAGAAGTAACTTATTCCTTTACCACTACCTAATATTTTATCATTGTAGGTACACATATTATTGTAAGTTCTCAAGAAAGTTCCTAGATTATAGATTTTGAGTCACAAGAGATTTTAGATTATGGAGTTGACTAAGTGGGGTTTTTTTTCCTAATTTCTAGGTTGAACTTCAACAAGGTGCTTCTTTCCATGGTCATAAATCAGGCTTATGAGATACATTAAATAAATTTGAGGAATGCCATTTTTGTGGTGACTTGACTTGACAAAACATGTGTGATAGAACAACCTTCAGGATATTTCATTCAAGAAGAAGACAGACTATACCATCTAAAGAACATCAGCCACAGTTTGAAGCAAAAACTGCAACCCTGGTTTGAGAAGTTCAGCAAAGTCATTGAGCATGGAGGTTTCCAAAGATGTGCAATGGATCATTCTGTATTATCAGGATGCTTTCAACTAGCAATGCCATTCTTATGGTTTATGTTGATATCTTGGAAACAAATGATGATTCAACAGAGATCACAGAGACAAAATAGTGCCTTGGGACTCACTTTGTCAATAAGGATATAAATGGGTCATGTTACTTTTTAGGAATTAAATTTTCCTATTCTAGAGGAGGATGCCACAGAATTTACCTATTCCAAAAAAGGATGCCACTTTCTTAGAAGTATATTTGTAGGTATCTGTCTTTATTTGTGCTTGTCCACTATGTGGTTAAAGAAATTAACTGTTGCTCAAACTTACATATCAATGCTACCTCCTGGATGCTACTAATTCTACTACAGTAGCTATTACAGTGTCTATTATAGTTGTCTATGTTTATTTTATTGTTTATTGTTACATTTGAATCAATTGCAAATTGAATATCTTAGATGCTCTAGCTTAATGGAGAGTGTTCGAGCATGTGAATAAATGAATTCTTATATAGAACATAGGGTTAGGTGAAGTTATGGATTTAGTCTCACATCACTTGTCATGCTTGTATTGTTATTGTGTAACCCCTCTATATAGAAGTCTCTTGTTAGTCAATAATATCAATCTACTCTTCCACCATTTCTTGTCTTCATAGTAAAAATAGCTTTATTTATGCGTTACCCTGGAAGACATTAAATTGCTGACTCCCTATTTTATTTGTTAATCCATGACTAGGACTGTACACACAAGTGGGTTGCATCAGAATAGTCATAAACTAGCCCAACCTAACTCTTAATAAAATAATAGAATTCATTTCATAAACTGACTTAACACCCAAAAGGTTAATCGTTAACTGACCCAACTTGTATTAGTTTGGCCACCTTTAGCAAAATCAATCGTAGTTAATAATTATATAAATTATTCAGTAAAACCCAATCACACTTAAATCTATAGTATTATTATTAAAGTAATAGATATAAGAATAAAACGTTTTCTAGGTTATGCATTAGTTAATCAGACGGATGGGATCACTTAACCAAAATATCAACTAAGTAATTCTGTTAAGCAAATATCAACATGTAATCATTAACTGATCCAACTTGTGATTCTCAACGAAATTCAAGTCACATAATAGTTAACCATAAGGTAATGGTTAATGTGCACTCTTATCTATGACATCAAGATAAGCAAAAAAGCCATTATGAAAAATCCTATAACTTGAAATAGAATCTCTTAAGAGTGCCTATATCTGGAGTTTAAATCCAAAAATGACATAATCTATTATTGACAACTGGTGCAGTTCAGAGCATCTATGACAGAATCAGGAAATAGCTAGTGTGATAATATGCCATGCAAGTGTGTTGGGAAAATCTCAGTAGAAAATGATAAATGCCTCAGAAGACTAAAGTATCATGCTTGTCCAACACTTTTTGCAAATAGACACCATTTATGGTAAATTGCAACTAATCACTACTAAATTTTCTTGTAGTTCATACCGATGCAAATAAAATTAAGATAGCAAAAAAGAATGTTTACCAAATCCAGGTCCACCACTTGATAAATATGGTAACCGATACACATCAGCCTTCTCCACCTTTAGTACATATCTGTTGTAGACAAAGAAGACATTATTGAGACAGGCCATGCTCCAAGTAATATGGTAAAATTGGAATTTGTGATAAAACTGTTTTAAAAAACCATCAAAAATGAAATTATTTTTTTTATAATTTATTTTTTAGTACAATAATGTAATTATTGAATTAAAAGTAGAGTAGATTCCATGTGTGTATGGTACAGAGTAACGTGCCTATTATGCAGATAAATTTATGATGAAATTCCCATGACATTTATTTCGCTCTCCTCTCAAGCCTAGCATGAAAAAAGAACTCAAAGGTAGACATGTGCTTTCCAAATAATTAATGATATGATGGAGAATACATACGCGCTACCTGCTTCTATAAACCGTTCAGCTATAACAGCATTTTGGCAGGTGAATTCTCCCAAGAGAGGGATTCTGAAAAGAAATAATTTATATAGACCATTAGTACACTAACTAAATTCTGCATAAATATATGAGTACCTTTTTAGGAAACAAATGGAAAATCCAACAGAGAGATCTTATGCAACCAAAACAAAAACCATTTAGATCATTACACAGATCTATGCAAACCTCAGTTGTTGAAATAGGCCTGGGAGTGGGGAGCCAATAGATAATGGACTGTTGAGAATTACAAGGTTTGCAATCCTGCTTGAATTTTTTAATGCCCATGTCAATCCGTATGAACCAACAAGAAAGCCCTACATGACCAGAAAGAAAATTACTAGAACAAATACCAATAAAAATATTTCTAGACGTTAGAACAATTGAACACAAAAGTGACTTGTTACATGAAATTAAAATTTTGATTATCTATAACATTTATAGATTCTCATGCTCCTCAAACTAGAGGGATTTTTCTGAAATAAATTCCTTTATACAATGAAGTTTAAAAATACCTAAAAGAATCTATATCTTGATATTCATGGGACATGTGCATTCGTGATAAAAAAGCCAGAGCAAACGTACAATACCTGTACAACAAGTGAAAATGGGGAAGTGATATTCAGTGTGGTAAGAAGCTTGTCAAATTCTTCATGGAACTCCTTTTCTGCATTCAGAATATATAACTAAGAGACACGGAAGAATAGCTCAAGATGTAGGAATATAACTATGTAATAACATTACCTGTGTAATTGAATCCATAACCTGGCTGTGGCTTATCACTGAAACCAAATCCTATCCAGTCAGGTGCGAAGCAGTGAAATCCAGAATCTGCCATCTATACAGCAAAGCACATGATTAAGGGGAGGCTATGACTAAAGTGTAAAAAATAGAACATCCTTATAATGGATAAATTCGTCCTTGATTGTTTTCAACTCATATTTGGACAAATTAGTGGAATTTATCATGTTTTATACACATTTACAGTTTTATTAAATATTATCTATCACCATTCATCAAATATAAAATATATGTAACAATGAGCCTAGAAGATAATAATGCATGTGTAGTGATGAACAGGTTTTCCAAATTTGGATAGCATATTCATAGTCAAATTTGAGAAAACTAACTTGGTCGTCATAGATCTGTTTGCTATTTGCAGAGTACAAATAGTGGATATGTAAACCAAGCTCCACAAAATGGAATTTGCAGGAAGAATTTTGTGATTTCATTCTCACACTTGAAGGAGACATGAAATGTGTTGAAATAGCTATATGCATTTATATAGAGGCATTTTGATGCGGTGAAACTTAAAGTTGACAATGAAGTCTATGGTACCTTACAAAGCATAGATACAAACAAATGCTTCAAAACATGATATGCTATGGATATAAAATGCACCAATTTACAATGCTGTAAACTATAACATATCTGAATATGTCAGACTAAGCTCCACAAAATGGAATTTTGTGATTCACTCTAGTTCTTGTAGAGGACAAAATGTCTCAAATAGACTGTATGCTTTTTATGTCATCAAATTATGTCTCAAGACATCAACAAAATTTCACCAAAACATCTTGGTTTCTAGGTTTACCGATCTGATAAACCTATTTTTATCAATATCAGGCACATTTTGATGAAAATAACTTAATGTATCAGGTCAGATATCAAAATCCAGCAATTCTCCATTCAAAAACCATCTCATCCGATACAGTCAAAAGTTCAACTGGTAAGTGGACAAAACACCCTTGCTACCCTCTTTTATCTTAGAAGATGCAAGTCCCCTCTTTTCTCCTCTCTCCAAACCTTCATTAGATACATACTTTTTCGTAATCCTCAATGCTTTTGAGAATTTTATCACTGATTTTTTGAAAATATTGCATTTCTAGATAAAATTGAATATATATGACCTTATTTAGTTTCATGACATAGATTTAACATGAATTTTTAAAAATAATTATTTTGGTAATTTCTCTCTAGTCTTTGAATTTTCTTCCTGGTTTTAGGTTACTTTTCTGTTTTTCCTTTAATTTACAGATTTTCAAATTGTTGCCTATTCAAGAATGTTCGATTTAATTCTACATGTACACTTGGTTCCTATTTTGTAAATGATAACACAAGTAATGTCATTTACTTAATATCTTTTAGGCTAAAAATTGGCAAGTTCACCTTAATTCATATCTTGAAAAATGGTAGTGGCAGTGATGATCAAGGTGGAACAGAAGATGATCCAGGTTGACTACATTGATATCCCATGAACAAAAACAGAAGGAAAAAATTGCAAATAAAATGGAAAAAATTGCAAATAATGGGAGGTAGTGGCGTTACTACAATTGAAGCAACATCTTGTAGGTAGATATAGCAATGTAACAAAATGTCCATCATGCCCTCACATTATTAGTGATCAATTGCAAGAATTGTTGAAAGGAAAAAAAGCAAAGAAAAGAAAAGGCTAGAAGAGATGCAAGATTCAAAAATATATTATTTTGTCAGTGAAAAGATAGGAACAAATAATAGGCATACAAAGCCTATTTTAGTAGACACAACAAACTTGGATGATGGGGATACCTACCCTCTAAATAACATAGAACAAGAAGAGAGATCACTTTACACAGAAGCAATTAATCTAAACTAGAAGAATGAGAGAGGGAGCAAATAAAGATCATAAAATCTAAGAATTTGGAGGTTGGCAGTGGCAATAGCCGAGGTACTCGTACATCATTTTCTACATAAAAGGAAAAACATTTATATGAATTGTTGGAATAAAATATCATACATCAAAAAACAATGTGGCTGAACTTAACTTTATAATGTGGTGTCTCATTCTTTCACTACCAATTGATTTCAAGATGAACTTTTAACATGATATCAAAAAAAATTCATGTATGTCACTTGTAGGCTAAAATAAGGTGACACTAGTACAAAGAAGTGTTAGAATAAAATATCCCACATCAGAAAATGATGTGGAAAAACCTAATTTTATAACGTAGTATTCCATTCTCTCACTACCAATTAATTTTAAGATAAATTTTCAACAACATATATATAGAAATTGGACTAAATGGACATCTAATAACCCTATAACAACCAAACCAATATAACATACTAACCCTAATAGTTGTATTTCTTTGAAAATAAATATAAATACATGTTTGAAAAAGTTAATTTATTAATTTTTGGTGGGTAGGGTACAATTCTATCAACTTCATGCCATGGCACCTTAAAACTTTGGATTATATTATGTGAATCAAAAAGTGTAACTAAGATCAATTTTCTTGTCCATGTCATTTGAAATGAAGTAAATTACTAATTCCAAAAGAAAGATTCAGAAAGAATGAGCCAACTGGCCACAAAGTAACTCAATAAGAACTACATTATCAAGTTAGTTTCTATGGTTTAAAAAATGCAAGCTAAAATAAATCACTCTATTCGTTTCATTTGGAAAATGCACAGACACATTTATATCATTCAAGGTGATTATCAACCTGTAACCATCATATTGGTAAATAAACTGTCATGATTAAGGACAATATTGTAATGAACCTGGGACATGACAACCCGGTAACTATAAGATTGTGTGGGAGCTCCATGAATAAAGACAATTGTGCCATGTCGACTTTCAGATGATCCTAAAGAAGACAGTTACACATAAGTGATACAATGAAAAGACAAAGATGGATATATAACATACGGTTTCTCTTTTTTAAAGAAACACACTGTTCTTGTTATTCTATGACATGATAGAGAAAAAATATCATGATATTCCGAATCTTTATGTTAATGACTCTCTCATGCTACACTAGTTTGCAAACTGTTTCATAGTCAAAATCAATTATGCACATATGTAATTAGAGATTATTTACTAGATTGAATTCAAACACATGATGCTTTAAATAGGTAAGTCCCATATTTAGCATGCAAACAAAAATTTGGTAGTGCAGAGCTACTACTAGTTGCAAAAGTATGTGCCTATTTTTTTAAGAGATTATTGATTGTGTCTCTTTATTCTTAATAGTTATATTCTTTAGCAAAACAAATATTGATTGTGCTTCTCTTTTCTTAATAGCCATAATCTTTAGCAGTTAAACAAATCCAAACATTATAATAAGCAATGACTATCACCTGTTTCTCTCACAAACCACCTAAACTTCCCTGACTTGACATAAGAACCAAATTCCTTCCCTTTGTCTTCTATTCTCTGTCAGAAAATGAGAGAAATAAATCAAAAAATATGAAATGCCAGTGAAATATCAATATTCTGATTGATTATTCAAAGGAAAGGATCAAAATTTTTAGCATGATGATTAAACCTAAAAGCAAGGAAACATCCAGATAAATCTATAAGCTGACATAAAGCACCAGATGGATGTTCAGTAACTGAATGAAAATTTATTGATTGTTCACGTACCTAAAGGTACCTTATTTTATAGATATTGATATGGTTACAGTTGTGTAGTTGAAAGTAAGAATTCAAGACAGAATATGAATCTATTTAAGTTATCAATTTCTTGTCCAAAACAAGGAAAAGGCAACTTCAGACACAAGAATTTAATTCCATGGCATATCCTACTTCCAATCATCAGCATTCAAAAACACAGACGCACATATGCTAGACTTGTCAAGAGAACGTTTTCATTGTTTTACTAAAACCATTTCTCAATAAACAAATTGGCGCTCCCCGAGCACAGCGACAAAGATCCTTCTGTATCCTTACTCAATGCAAGATGTGATGTCCTTCGCCAATACTAGAAGATGCTAGCTTTGCATAACAGTTTCCGCACGGAGGAAAAGAAAAGGCATTCCTCAACAAAATGACTAGAGGAAATTCATACGTATAGCATTTGGCCGACATTGCCGTCCTCGGCCGGCGATTCAGGGAGCTGGATAGCGCTCTTGCTGGACGGATTGTCCGTGACAAAGCCGAAAGGGTTGAAGGAGGGCGGCTCGTCGCCGACACCGACGCCTTCATTGTCAGGAGCAGAGGCGCCTATAGGAAACCGCCGGGGGGGTTGCTTCTTACTCCACCACACTCTAGCAGGAGCCCCCGACGGCCGTGCGTTTGCCAATGGCAGTGATAATGGCGGGAGGTGGCAGGACAGGAGAGCAGAAGAAGAAGAAGACGAAGAAGCCATGTGTTGGCCGAATAGCACAGCCAAGAGCACCAGTGGTTTGAGGAGGAAAATTGGATTTCATATTTCGAATGGATAGAACGGGGAAGATCATCGGATTCAGGGGCGTCGGTGTTCCCGGACTTCTCCGCCACACACGCTTCCATCCAGAAGCACCGACTGTGACCCTTCGCTGGTGGTGACGGCGAACATCCCAGAAGGCTGGTCCCACGGACTCCGTGACAACGAACATTTCTGATTTTGTCTTAATTTTATATTTAAATATGATTTACCCAAAAAAAATCTATTCAAAACACAAATTTACAATACAGTGTAGACCATTTAAGTTATTCGAAAATACCCATAATCAAGTTATCGATCGTTCGTAATCTTGGCTTTATTTTCGGTTCTCACACGGTCATGTCATTTAAAAAATTGTCACGCGCTTCAACGTTGCATGCAGTTGACGATCAATTAATTACCGAAGATGAACCCCCACCCCTTTAGCCTTCGAATATGTTGTGTTGTCCTTGCGATCATATATATATTGTTTTCACGTTAGCAAATGAATAATTCCATATAAATTTTTTGAGCATGCCACAGATCACTGCCCTTGTTATCTCTTTCACAATTATCATCACCTTAGACGCTCTGGTATGTTCAAATTATTCAGCTTCTCCGCTCAATTTAATCAAACTAAGGTGTGTGCTTGTTACTCAAGTAAATCTAGTTACCTGATGCCAATACTAATAGTGGCTGAAATGATCAAATGGTTTGTGCCCATGCATGAATGGAAAGGATAGGAAAAGTGATTACCACTTCTTACTTAAATCATGGTCGTTGGAGACCACAAGGAAGAATGAACTGTGGTTGGTAGGCTCCTTCTCTTCGTGACATGCACACACATATATCCAGTATGTCCAATAACCAAGTAGTTATAAAAAGAAAGAAAGAATTGTATTTTAATTAATGATCTTAATAAATTAATACTGGAAAATATATGTTAATATCTTCGATGATAACAAACTTCAAAATTTATACTAGGCCAGGCATGACATTATAATTGACGACCTGGTATTGAAAGAAGGAAACCTCTTCTCAGTTCCTGTAGAAAGAAGTGTTTTGATCTGCAGATTGTTAGAAACATAGAAAGAGAACAATATAACTAGCAGATGTGATTCAGGTTACGAACCAACAATGTGGTATTGGAAAAAGGTAGGGAAAAACAAAAAATTACTCGTCCAACTATAGAGCAAGGATCAAATAGCTTTTATGCAGAGATCCATGCCTGTGCTGTTTTATTTAAAAGGACTAGAAAAATGCACGGCTGCCATGGAAAACTCTGCATCCATCCTTTTTCTTCCCCTCCCGACCCAGTTTGTCTGTTTGGGTATTTGGAATCTCTACAGAATTTTCAGATTCTGGTTTGCCCGAATCGATTTGGAAGCTTCATTTTTGGAAAAGATCCTGCGAACTGCTGCATACCTCTCATGTACATGTCGACTGTCTCTTTCTGCATTATACCGTGCTCTGATTCCAAGTGGACGACCCCCACCGGAGGCTTGACCTCCCTCGAACACGATTCCGGCGAATTTCCTAGTTCTGTGTCCATCACCATCCTTGCCATCTTTGCTCGCGTTGGTGATGGTTGGAGAAGCCTCGGGGTTATACATGCTTTCAGCAACAACGACACAGGAATTGTCCTGACCTTTCTTCTTCTCTGGTGAATCGACGCTGATGGTGGTGGAATCGAAGGGATTTGATGGATGTAGGAACGGCAGGTACTCGGAGACCATCCTCCGGTTTTCTATCGCAGCGATGATATCGGGGAATTCGATTCCCTCGTACCCTGGAGGATCCAACGTCACCACCTTGGAAGGCATGGCCACCGACGGCTCGTCAGAAGCTGCAGAGAAAGAAAACATGAGCTTTTTTACCATTCCGGCAGGGGAATGGAAGAGGTCAGTGGAGGAGAGCGTAAACTCCCGCGTGACTCGCGATGTAATTCCTCCAGAAGCGACGACACATGACAGGGGAATCAAAGCGAAACACAAAAGCTGGTCATCCAAGAAATTTCTTATCCCTGCTCACCATCCACACCTCACATTTCAACACGGCATTAGGGCCGGCGACCTCCATCTGCAGGCTCTCGTTGAACTGGGGGTTCTAGCCGCCATTTTTCACGGTGCGTGTGGGGAGGAGGACGTAAGCGAGAACTTGGCGCACACATCTTGGTCGTCGTAGATGCAGATGTTGTGGATGTCGCGTGCGTGGTGGACGTAGATGTCCAACACACCTGTCGACGACGGTTGTTCTTCCTCACCGACGTCATCGATGAAGGCATCCATGTTCCTGCTTCTGGAAGCAAAGCTACCGGCTTCTACTGCTGCTCACGGAATCGAAGCGAGGGAGAGACGATGGTCTGACGATGGGACCGTGGATGATCATTGCGCGGCTGGTGATTGGTTTCTTTTTTCTGTATTTTTGGGTTGTTATATATTTTTTTAAAAAATCATATGTTTAAATCGTAGATGTAAAAATTTGAATATGTAATTTAATTGACGAAAGAATAATCATCAATTGTCAAGGTAAATTTATCTTGAGGCACCAACATAAAAAAAATCAATGCGCTCATGATAAAAGAATATTTTAAATATTCATCTTATAATCTAAATGCGTTATCTTAACTTTTATTAACAAATGTCGTCTTTTATTTTAAATACAATCTTAATCCTTTTAATAGTCTATTAATACATGTGATCTCAGACAAAAGTAGAAAACTTTATTCAAATCACCTTTCGCTTTGTTCTCGAGTGATCTAGCCGGAGTTAAAAACCTTCTCCGCATAGAGAATTCACAAGATAAAAGTAGATTAGCATGACTTGTAGTGCATAGAATAATTAAATGAAGACTTATGCATGATTCGGTGTAATTATTTGCCCATAAGTGTGTAAAAAATGTTACAGAGATATTTTATTTGATGATATATCTAACAATATATATATACTCAAAAACAAATAAAAGTGCAATACACAATTTACATGTGTACGTATAAGGTTTGTTAATATTTTTATAATAACTAAATAATTATCGTGTGCAGTTTATTCAGTGGTGGAAATTATCAAAAATAAGAGATATGTTCTCTTACAGTCAACTAAACTAATATTTTGCAGTCTAACTCAATGGTATGATTGAGAAAAGCTTCAAGGGAAGTAGGGGCTTATCCCAAGGCTATCCACCATTGTCCTTTTTTCTATTCATTCTTCATTTGGTATGGATCTCCGTTCTAAACTTTTTGATTGGGTAGTCTACAACTAGAGGATATATAAGTGGTTTTAAATTTAATAGGGAGGGGGGTCTGGTAATTATTTATTCTCTTATAGGGAGATGACCTGCTAATCTTTGTAGAAGCTTCTACATGGATGACCCAGAATGTGCAAAAGTTGATTCAAAACTTTTTAATGGTACATACATATATATATATATATATATGTCTGTCCAGACAAGTTATAAATGCCTCAGAGTCCTCGTTATTTTTCAGCTCTAGGGTTCTAAAACTGAAGATCTGGGCTTGGAAAGCAAAAAATCTCACTTGTGAAGAAGTCACGCTGAAATCTATAATCTAGCCTAGATTGTATTAAAGATTATCTATGGAATGAAATTTAGTAATTGCCTAAGCCCCAGCTGGAAATTCACAGCTATGGTGTAAAATTCTTGCATGGATGCTTGATGTTGGAGTTATCCTTTTTTTGGGTTATTCTACACATTTTAAATGTATAAATATTTAGACTATTCTAACCACATTTCTATCTATCTATACACTTTTACTTTATATGACAGAGAGAAAGAAGAGAGATGAATAAGATAGATGTGTAAATTTAACAAGTAAAATTTTAACATTAAAAAAGTAGGAAGGTAAGAAGAAAAAAATAGGGAACGATTGAGGGTGGAAATAACATATGAGAGAGAGAGAGAAAAAAAGTCAAGAAAAATAAAGGGATTTATTATATGTTAACATTAATAATTCAATCTCTACACTAATACCATTTCGATAATTTACTCGCTAACCGACAGTAGGGTTTGGGTAATTTTATTTGTTTTGATTTTTACGTCATTTCTGCGGTGATCACGGCGAAGATGCCCCCGCCTTTCGAGGCATTGTGGCGGTCCTGTCAACATTCGTCCAAGAGGGCATTTAAAAATTTGTAGCAGAAATATCAGGTTCATCGATTATTCCACCCGCGGTACAAAGTTCTACGTCGATCAGAAGAAATCACGGTAGCGATGGCAGCTAGCACTCGCTGGCTCGCTACTACGGTCACATTCACATTCACAACAGCAGCACATCATCTATATCTAGCTAGTCGATAAATCTTCGATGGACGAACGGAAAACAGATGCGACAGACCCAACAACAGCAGATCGACGACACTGCTCACCGACAGAGAGGGAAAGATCAAAATTCAAATCCAAATCCAAATCCAAATCCTTCTCGCCTTATTCCCTTTCTCGCACGAGGCCAAGAGACATTAACGCCGATCAGAGGACGGTGCAGGACTCACGGGCGACGCCCAGCCGGGATCTCGGCACGTCTATCACGACCCGGTAGTTCTGTTGCTGCATGTTGGCGATCACGTTGACGACGCTGTTCACGTTGTTCGGCGCCGCAGCCATGGCCAGGCACGAGATGCTTCCGGAGGAGCTGTGGATCATGTAGTTCTCCGGCGGCAGCACCATCACCATCTTCTTGAACTTGAACTTGATGCCCGGCACCTTCACGGGACCGCTGTAGCACGTGTCGAACCCGCCGAGGGAGGTCACGGGCGCACCCACCTGCCTCCGGAACTCATCGCGCACTGCGTTGTACAGCGGCTCCACCAGTCTCGTGAACATCGTACCCGAGTCGAAGAAGGTTCCAGCCCCGGTGGAGGGGTTGAACTCCAGCGCACTCGAGGGGACGTGAACGCGCCTGTGGCCGACGACTACCCCGATGAGGTGGACGTAGTAGAGGGAGGAGCGATGGCGGTTGGAGAGGAGTGGGGTGTGCTTGCGGACGTGGGGCTGCCCGTGGCGCCCGAGGCGGAGCGAACCGGAGAAGTTGAGGGACTGGAAGCTGGGGAGGCAGTAGGAGAAGGTGGAGGAGTAGGTGGAGCGGGTTTGCGAGGTGAAGGACGACGGGCCACGACCGAGGCCGAGGAGCCCCTGGGGAGGCAGAGAGTTGCGGCCCGAAACCTTGCGTACGCAGCCGAACGCGTAGGACGGGACTTCGTCGCCGGCGATGTGCACCGTGTCCTGGGATAGCGCTGCGGAGAAGGTGGACGACCCGTACGACATGGTGAAGCCGCAGGTACCTCTCCTGCTGCACATGGAGTTTGGGACCTGCATCATCCAAAAGGCCGAGAAGCACAATGTACGTTCATTAATGGATTATTCGTAACATTTCAGCTAGCACAGTTAATGGAAAAAGTGGTAGAGGAAGAAGAAGAAGGAACCTGCTTGCAGCGTGGATCATTGCAGGGGACGGAGCTAAAGGTGGGGGAGACCTCGTACTTGAAGGGCACGGAGTTGGAGGGGCAGCCAACGCAGCGGGAGCAGGGGATCCAAGCGGCGTCGTTGCTGATGTCGAAGGCGAGGAGAAGGGGCTGGGCCGGAGTGCCGAAGTCCACCCGGACGACGTAGTTGTTGGACTGAACGGTCCGTTTGCCGGAGGCGATGGGCGCCTCGGTCTTCACGTCGTCGGTGGCGCCCAGGAGCATGCTCAGGCGGGAGACGTCCCTGGTGTTGAGCTCCGCCAGCGTCTCCTCCCACGTCATGCCCTCGGCAGCCTGGCCGTTGAAGTGAAGGATGCCTAGGCCGGACTCGGTGCGGTGGTCGGCCGAAACGAGGGAGAAGGCATGGAGGGAGGAGAGCATGAGGATCAGAAGCAGTGGGTTTGCCATAATGATCGCACTGGAGTAGTATGGTTGTGGGTCGATACCACCAGCCTCTATATATAGTGGAGACACGATGCCATTGGACTGGAGGGCATGCTTTTTCTGTAATCAATCCATTAGGGCTGGTAGGCACGCTTGAGTGGGAGAAGGGAAAGGTGACGCTTTTTCTGACATACGCCTATTTTATTACCCGTAAGTATGATCATTATTTGATAGAAGTAATGAAATTTAATTATCTACGAATTTTATATATGATGTAAAATCATCATCATTACGAAAATAATATTCTGCGACCCATTATTTACTGCGGGGGACGGTCGTGCACTTCACAAGGTTTTGCCCGATGGATCTCACACCTATATGCTGTGACCTTTTTGCAAAGCATCCGAAGGGATTTATTATTTTAATTCTGGGAAAAATTCTTACTGGTAATACCGAGAAGATTGAACTGAAATTATTAAGCTACGATGAGAATTGAAGGTCAAACACCTGCTCGAAAAATATATATACCTAATTTTTTTCTAATTATTTATACTTGTATATAATCAAAAAAATTTACTAACTAAACTCATAGAAGATAGTTTAAGAATGAAAATAGAAGAAGAGAAAGGGAACATAAGACTAACATGAAGACGTTATCATTAACAAGACAAGGGAAACATAAGAAGAATAAAGAGTGCATAGAACGAACAAGAGCACGGATCCAGGCAAAAATGCTGTCAACCATCAAAACTGAAAAATTTCTTCGTTGCAGCTGAGTTTTTAAATTATTTTATTTTTAAAATTAATATCTATTTACATTTAGTTAATCTACAGTATGATCTATTACATATTAAAATTTCAACGTATTCTGGATTATATTTGTTACTTTATTCCATTTAAAAATCAATGATTGAAATTAGTACACTTAATATCATTACGTAAATACAAAAACTTATAAAATTTATGAGATTGCATTTACATATTCACTTGTAAAACTTCCAATAGCAAATTTAACTCTTTATTCAGAATCTCAATGCTTATCTTAGTAAATAATAATTATTTCTTCAATAATTAGATCGCGTTCGAATTCTAACATACGATTTTTTTAAATAACGTTACTTGTATGTTACTTCGCCCGTTGCGCTTCGTGATTTCTCGCGGACACCGGTTTCTCCGGTGAATTTTGACACGATCAATCACTGCAACGACAGTGGCGGCATCGGTCGGTCGCTTCTCGCCTCTCCGCAACGACGACAAAAAACAAAAAAAAAATCCCTAACAATGTACAATGTCGGTGCGATGGAATCTGCTGCAACCAATCTTTTGATCTTTCCGCCAACTGCATCCGCTTGTATCTTTTCTTTCGTCAGGTATCCGACGAGAGGCATGTTTGATTATTTGGTAAGTACCCCGTGACTTTTAGATCCGGTTAACCCGATCATAACCACTTGGTCAATCGAAAATTTAAATCTTCGAGAAATTAAAAGCCCCTGCTAAACAAGCAGACCGAGACCTCCGTCGTTCAAGCTTCTGAAGGAAATGTGATTTATTACGGCCTCCTCACGTGACGAGACGTGTTGCAAAGAAGGAAGCTTTATTTTGGTTAAGCCTAAAAATGTTACATTTACAGTAAATTTAACTGTAGTATCTATCTTATGGTATGGTATATAATTTAATAACATCAAATGGAGACTCCCGTTAATGGGAGGTCTTGGTATTTATAGTTTGTTTGATGTTTAAGATAGAGAGGTGAAATTAGATTTTAGGGGTGCAGAATACAAGTTGCCTGCTACTAACTTTTACATAGGATGATATACTTAAGAGGGGAGATTTTTTTAATTGTTTACTTGAATAATAAAACTTTTCATAAATCATAAGACATTAGTATAACAAGAAAATTAATTAATTAAAAAAGGAAAAAAATTTAATCAAGTGATGGTTGAAGAAGGCTGCATTTGTTTGTGGAGTACCAACTCTGCTTGCACAACTCCACAACGCAAGTACGATTGATGGCCTAGTGCCCTGCAACTTACGCCCAGAAGCTGCAACCATGTTTAACAAATGTACTCGATTCCAATGGATGAAAAATGAAAATTTCAAAACTACCTTGAATGAAAGAGATCTTTTTACCAAAGAGATTGAAATTAGTTAATTATGGGTAAATTTTATCATCGACTTCAAACACATATCTAGACAAATATGACTCTTATTAGATATAAAATTTAATTCTAGATAGATCAATGATCTCTATAATTATTTTTATTTGAAAATACTAAAATTAAGCATGATCTGGTAATAAACTTTTCAATTTAAAACATTAAACAAAATAAGCTAGTATTTTTTAAACAAAATAAACAATTATAGCTAGCTCCAAATATAAATTAGTGTTAATTTTTTTTTCATTAATTAAAATAGAATTAGTTATATTATCCATATTAGTAATTTTAATATTATCGACTATCATTAATTATATAATTATATTTAAATTTAAAAACGAAATATTCAAAAAGTTGCACCATGGAAGAAAGTCATGCCGCCCGGCTCGGTAGATCCGAAAGGCAAGTTACCGTTTTTGTCTTTTTCAAATGGTCCGGTCAATTTCATTTGTTGTCGAAAACGCAAAATTACCGTCAACACTCTTTTGAAAAAAGTTACCGACGGAACACTTGCACATACTTGGTGAAATTTCCAGCACGTATCCTGTTAACATGACGTTGGACGTTCAAGTACATATTTGTAAATTCAAATATTTTGGTGTGAATCTCTTTAATAAATACTGTTCAGCTTATGACTAGTTAAAATTGAAGAATTAGCATGTTGTCATTTTTTTAAATTAATTCATATGAAACTACAGTTTCCTACACTGTACGCCTTCATTGGGTTTGTAAGAATTGTTTTTTGAAATTGTTAGGATTTTCCTTCTGTGATGATAAAATATGAACATCTGGTTTAAATTAAATGATATTTTTGTTGAGGTGTGAAAGTGCATAAATGAAGTAAAGATTAATAATTAACAAAGCTTTTTAATATAATTTTCATTCATTTATAAAAAGTTTATGATAGAGTATTTATAAACCTACTGTGGTGAGTTTTAGAGAGAAAAAAATGTAAAAATAGACTATTTTGATATTACAAAAAAAGATATGAAAGAACAGTTATTAATGTTAAAGTATAAGAAAACAAACTAAGGAATTTCATATAAACATAGGTTTATATTGAAGATCCTCCTTAAGTCTATATTTATTTATCTTGTTTATAGATAAAATAACTAAAGAAATTCAAGGAAAAATATTTTAGTGTAAGCATGATGACATAATTTTAGTTGATGAAAGAAAGTTAAGAATTAGTTATAAATTAGAATTATGGAAAGATATATTGAAGTCAAAACGAAATATATGAAATGTGAGTTCAATAAAAATAAGAATAATGATAAAACTATAAACTTAGCTATAAGCTTTATAAAAGTAAAATTTTTAAATAATTAATATCTATAGTAAGTGATAATGGTGAAATTATAAAAAATGTTATTCATAAGATGAGGTAGTGAAATATTTTGCAGTGTTATGTGATACGAGAATACCTTTAAAATTAAAAGAAAAAATTTATAAAATTGCTATCCACTTAGTTACACTTTATGGATTATAATGTTTGACTACAAAGCATAATCCTATGTAAAAAGATAATATTATCGAGATGCAAGATGCATATACTCTGATAGATGAGCGATAATACCATATACAAAAGATAAGTTAAAAAATCAATTTTATTAAGGACAGAGTAGGAGTTGCATTAATTAAAAATAAGGTAAGAAAAAATCTACTTAAATGCTTTAGTTATATTCCTAGGAGATCAAAAAATGTATTAACTAGGAGAGAAGAATTAATTAGCATAAAAGAAATAAAAAAAAGAAATCTTAAAATTACTTAGTTAGAAATTGTGAGAAAACATTTATTAGATTTAAATTTATATAATTTAATTGAATATTTAACTAAAATAGAAATACATGAAAAGAAATTATGCGATCAATCTTATGTAAGGTTATGAATTATTCGGACTAACGAAAAACTACGGTAACGATGAGTACATTGTTCACAAACCTTTTTTATCTTTATTTTTAACATTAATAATAATATTATTATAAATATAATACTACTATGATCTTTTTCATCATCATCTAGATAGTTCTAGTATCTTCAAATTGGCATTTTTAAAATAAAAAAAGATTGTATGATGATAAAGGCACAAGTGCAAAATTGAAGACAGCTAAGGATGCCTTTTCATAAGCATAGATATGTATCTTCCAAAAAAAAGCATTCTTTTGAATTGCCAAGCTAGAAAGGTACCTTTTCGATAAATCAAATAGACTAGACGTGTCTGAAATGGCTTATTTGGAAACAGCTATCTTATGTAAATAATTACGAAACAAGAGTTTTAAACAAACTCTTAAATTAATTCATTGAAAAAGAAGATGTACGTATTAATTCAGTATTATTAAATTATGTAAAATAAGCTCAGTTGTAAGTACAAAAAACTAATATTAGCAAACCAATTTTAAAAACCAAGAAATATCATTAATGGAAATATGCAATGAGGTCGCTCTCTTTTCTCCAATGAAAATAAGTTGTATTTAAAACTAAAGGCTGTCACATGCAATAAAATTGAAACATTACAGAAAAAATTAACATGATATCTATGCGAAGATGACACTGATAAATATGGAAAAATAAAGGCCGTCACATGCGCTAGAGGCACTCAGAATCTCGCGTGCGCTAGAGACGTGTGCTTATTTTTCTAAAAAGTTATGTTGGGATGCCAACACGAATCTACGATGTAGACAACAATACAACTGTCAATCCAATAAGTCGTACGTAAGCATATATTAAATTTATTATTTTTTTAAGATCTATCATGCAAAGCACCTTAAACAAAAATACTTTCAACTCACGTTAAAACTATAGTATCTTATATTTTATTTTTAATCTTTTAAATTATATATTGTGTAAATATTTAAGCATGTGCATAAATACTCCAACAGATAGAATAAAGTTGAAAGATTTTCATTATTTAATAACAATTTAAAGTCACTTTTGGTCTTACAATTTACTCCGTAAACTTTCATCATACTTTATATCATAAAATTTACATGCTAAGAAATGCATCCTAACTTAAAATAAATTGTAATTATCCTGCAACTAAAATCAAACCGAAAAATAGTTTTATCATTTTTTCAATCTATTATTTAATAATGTAAATAATTTTCACGTGCATTTAACTTGTGATAATGAATCAAACTAAAAAGTTCAACGCCATCATAACGAGAGAGAAATATTCCAATTGGTAACTTCCCATGATTCTCTCTTCGTATGGATGGAAACAAACCAAATTTAAAATCAATAATTGCCACTGATGAGAGAGGAACGTATTGGTCAATAACCCACCCATGCTTCTTCTCCTCTCCACATTAAGGAAACAAAATCAAATTTAAAATAAAAAAAAGAAAACAAAATATCACATAAAGCCACGAACAATGAACAAAAGGAAACCATAACAAAGCTAGCAGACAGACAGAATGAAGAACTCGTTTAAAGAAAACCAATATTCAATCTGAACAATATTATCTCCATCAGAGTGACTTTAATTGGCTCATTAAGGCACTGCTTTATTGCTATCAATAGAATCATGCTAGCAAGCACACTTCTTTGTGTCCAACCACAAGATCAATAGCAAAGAGCTTTTTTATATGTATTCATCTTAAATAAAAATAAGATGTCAAAATTAAACTTGTTTTGCACAGTAGATGTCGAAATTAAATTCACCGGTGGTAGAGCTCAAATTATCATATCGAAACAAAAGAGTTCATTGTTCCGGCCATTCAGAAGATTTTCCATTATGCTACACATTATTATTTTTCTTTCATTTATCTATTTACATTTCTTTTGCAATTCTCTTTTTATTCATTTTTCACTTCAATAGAGAGTTTTTTATTTTTTTCCATTGCAGTATTTCTTTCATTTAATAATGATAGTAACATAGTATTTTCAAATTCTCCAATATCCGAATCGGACACCTAGTCCATTGTAGCATTTCTACTTGTTCTTTGTTTAAAGAGAGGGTAGATGATGTCAAGAAGACAATAACCCCAATGCACTGTTTATGTGCCTGGAGGACTGGACTAAAATGAACTGATAGAAAATTTACTTGTTCTGCTTCACTTTTTGTTTCTTTTCTATTCATAACGCCAAAATGAAAAATTAAAATTCAAAAACCAGATTCATTACATCCTTATGGAAAAGTGATTGTTGCTACCATTGGTTCTAGGCATGCACTATCTAAATAGTTAAAAAATCATCACCTTTTGTAATAAATATAAGAATAAAAATTAATATGAAATACAAAATTGTATATCCTCAGATGCATGCCCATATACTAAATTTCTCGAAATGATACCACCAACATCTTCAAAATATATATTATCCATACTCATGATTAAAATAAGAGTTCGGTTTACTTTTCGTTTCCAAATGTACATCAATAAGTTTGTGAAACTTATCATGACATCCCAAAAAATAAAATGATGATTAAGTGATTTTTCTTAAATCTATATCAAATATATACATCACAAGGTAAAGTACTAGTACAATTTCCATAATCACAATAAAAGTTTAAATTTTTTTTTTTCATTTTCATTTACAAAAATATAATTATAAAATTACGAAAATCCAAAATAAAAAGGTGATTAATTGATTTTTCACAATTCTACATAAATATATACATCAAAATTAAAATATTCATTAAATTTTTAATCCGTAAAAATCAAGTATAATTTCATACAAATTGAAATTTATTATGAAAAAAGGAGAAATTTTCAAACTAGAAAATAAAATTCGTAAACAATTTATTATTGGAAAAGAAAAGGAGAAATAATCCTATATCAAATAATAGACATACCAAAAGGTACGCGATTCAGTTTTGAGAACTGTGTTATCTAGAGGTTAATAAGGTATTGGAAGCTAATGTCCACTTGTATTGGCATGATTAACAACAAGAAATATAATTCAGGAAAACACGGTGATAGAAAAAGGTAAAGGCGGAGAAGAAAGGAAGAAGAGATGTCACCTGACGTCAGGGTTGATGCAGATGTTGCGGACAAGCGAAAATCTGCATATCCAGTCCCCACCGCTAGAAACAATGGGTATACCTACCAATACAGAGAAACAATTTCTCAACAACAACGATGATATAATTTTTTTATTTGTTAAACCCTACAATTCATTCGTTCGTGCGAAAAACGATAAAATAAAGATCCATGAGGCAGAAAAAAGAGGAGTCATTTTAGATTGGGGGGAACATCTAGATTTAGAGAGAGACCTATAGCCATCAAAACAATGATCAACAGTGACAGCAAAGCAAAACTAGAATAAACTAGAAGGGAGACGTCAACAAAACAATTGTGCTTGGCAACAATGAAAGAGAGACACAAGTATATTACGAAATCAAAGAAAAAAAACACAGACAAACAGAAAAGGAAGGAAGTAAGGAAGTAATACCTCTGGCCTCAACCAACGCTGGGTGGTGGAAGCCATTGCCGGTAATGGGAGATGGAGATGAAGGAAAGAGACTGACAACGGAGAATTCGAAGACGGAAAAGGTAGAGGGAAGGTGATGGTATTTGTAACAGAAGGAAGTGGCCGGAGAATTCGAGTCCGGAACTCTCTCACCATTTACCAACCCCACTACCGGATCTAAGTAGGATCCGCACACCCCGGTCCGGTATTTGGGTCAAGATCGGGTATAAAGAAATGGGTGTGTATTTGCGGGGAAAAAATATTAGACGTCGAGAAATGACAACGTTTATTTTTTTAATACACTAAAATCTCTCTATTTTTCTCAAAAACATTTATTACTTTTAATGTAAAATTACAAACAAAAAACAAAAGGAAGAGCTAGTCAATCAATTTTTACTGACAAAATTATCGAATTGATTGTTATTCTTTCATTTTCATTATCGACAACGTGCTTGGCTTATATTCTTATTTGAGTAATTAATAACATAATTTTATTCATAAATGGAATTTGCAAGAACAGATCATCTTCGAATTTTTCTTCCAAAAATACTGGAAGCTATTATTTATATCACAACCTGCTTCAGTGACTCAAAAATACTAAGTTGTTATTGTATTCAAATGATGAATATTTTTTTATAATTTGTAACATCGTAAATTTAAATTTATATAAATACAAATTTGAAATATACCTGGAAGAAATAGTTATATACAGTCAAAAGTCCTCTTTCGCCATCTTCGTGAGGACCGTATCGACAGAGGCATCCACGGACTCCTGGAAGGAGGGAAACCATTCTGTGATCGCAAACACCATGTTGACTGCAAGTACTCATGCCGCCTTCGCGGTGCTACCAAATCTCTCCTCCTCTTCCTTACCTCTTCCTCGAATCCCCAAACACTATTCCTTTCCTCCCCAGAGACCCATCGACCTTGCTGCGAGGAGATGGGCGGCGGTGCCACCGATCCCAGCCGCCTCATCGACCCAACCCCAATCGGGTTCCGTTCCCTCTCCGTCCCCGGGGTTATATTCCGCAAACGTCTTCCATCTCACGCCGGAGAACGTCGACCTGGTCCTCGAGGACGTCCGCCCCTACCTAATCTCTGATGGTGGCAACGTCGACGTCGTTGGCGTGGACGACGGCGTCGTCTTGCTCAAACTCCAAGGTTTCCTTTTTTTCCCTTTTCTTCTTTTTCATAGTCGGAAGCTCGGCTGTTTTATGTTTCAGTTTGTCGAATTGGTGTATTCGGATCGTTGTTGGTTCCGTAGCTGTTAAGGATTTTAGACTTGTACAGGGCATGGGCATGCAAAATGGAGTTCATAGAGAGAGCTTCCAAATGTTGAAACTGTTGGTTAACATGATTTGGAGGTTTCGATGTTGGAATAATTTTAGATGATCTTGTATATATTTTGTGTGTATTTACAAACTTCTAATCAATTCTATTTATAACATTTAGAGGATTAGCTATCTTTACCATCTTTGCCTCCAACCTCTTCTTTAATTTTCGGTAACCATCGGAAATTGAATTTCAAATTAAATTCCTTAGAATTTGGAACTTGGTCTTTTTGACCAATTCCAACATCTTCCACATAATTCTTTTTAATTCTGCTCTCACTACTCGTAGGTAGCACAATTTCAATCTTCCACTCCTATTATTCGTGAGAATGTTCTCTGTTTCCATTATCCATATAAATGTTCATTAATTCCATTAAGTTTACAAACTTAATGTACTTTTCTGCTGGTATTTCTTTTGTCAAAGGATCAACAATCATATTTTCTGTAGGGATATAACTCAATTTTATTTCCCTATTTCCTACAATATCACAAATATAGTGATAATGTATGTTTATATGTTGTCCTTTTGTTGTATTTGCACCACTATATACAAGATTTATTGTCGTTTGGTTATAACAATACATTTCTATTGGACCATTTATTAAGTTTAGATTCAAATCATTTATAAATCTTCTGATCCAAACTGCATGTGACGCAACTGCACTACAGGCAACATATTCAGCTTCTTGTGTGTATTTTGCTATACACCCTTGTTTCTTACTTCTCCAAGATACAGTTGCACCTTCAAAGATGAATACATGTCTTGAAGTGGACTTCCCATCATCTTTGTCACCACCTAAATCTGCATCTATATAACCAAGCACTTCAAGTTCATCTGCTTGATAAGTTAATTTATGGTGCAAAGTTCCTTTTATATATTTCAAAATTCTTTTGACAGCTTCCCAATGTTTTGTTTCAGGATTACTTTGATACCTACTTACAATACTTATAGCATATGCTAAGTCTGGTCTAGTACACAACATAGCATACATCAAACTTCCAACCACTTGGGCATAAGGTGCTCTTAAAAGTTACTTTCCTTTCCTAAGACATTGGTCATTACTTAACTTTTTCCCTAAAATATAAGGTGTGGGAGCTGAGGAACAATTGTCTATTCCAAACCTTTTTAACACCATTTGCAGGTATCTTTCCTGATTTATACTCAATGTTCTTGATTTTCGATTTCTTAAGATCTGAATTCCAAGAACATAGGATGCTTCCCCCATGTCCTTTATTTCAAATTTTCTACTAAGTTCTTCCTTTGTTTTATTCAACATGTCAGCATTATTTCCAACAATTAAAATGTCATCCACATACAAGGATAATATAATGAACTTACTCCCACTATTCCTGACATATACACAGTAATCTAACATATTTGAAACAAATCCTATTTTGACATTTATATCATGAAACTTATGATACCATTGTCTAGATGCTTGTTTTAAATCATATATCGACTTTTTCAATTTGCACACTTTTTCCTCATGTCCTTCCATCTAAAATCCCTCAGGTTGTGATATGTAGATTTCTTCCTGTAGGTCTCCATTTAGAAATGCAGTTTTTACATCTATTTGATGTAATTCCAAATTTAAATGTGCAACTATAACCAATATAATTCTTATTGATGCGAACTTAGCAATTGGAGAATATGTTTCATGAAAGTCAATTCTCGATTTCTGTGTATAACCTTTAGCAACTAAACGGGTCTTATATTTTTCAATAGACCCATCAACCTTTAACTTTTTTTAGAATATCCACTTGCACCTTATAGCTTTTCTTTCTTTAGGTAGATCATATAATTCCCACACATGATTCCATTTCATGGAATCAATCTCATCATTCATGGCATCTAACCATAAATCTTTTTCATAAGATTCGACGACATCCTTATATGTCACGGGTTCCATGTGATTTTCCTCATGTCTGTCATTAAACAAGAAAACTCACAAGAATACAAATGGTAGTCATCTATCCATGTTGGTTGATGTCTCATCCTTTTGTTGCTAATAGGTAAATTCGTTTCTCTATCTTCTCTATTCCTATTGTTCTCTTTAATTCCATTTATAAGCTCATTTTGGATTTCTCTCATGATTTCCATGGGTTCACGATTGTTTCCATCAGTAATTTCCATAGGTTCATCTATATTTTCAATGTTTTCTTCTTCTTCAACTCTAGGGTTATTTTCCAGGATATTATTGAAATAGTCATCATTCACCACAAATGGTGGCTCATGTTCCTTTCCTATTTCTTCCTTTTCATTTAGATTTTCTAGTAAAGTGGCATCCCTATATTCAATAATTCCCTTTTCTTTACTATAGAACCTATAACCGAAAGAATTTTCACAATAGCCTATAAACCTGCATTTAAGAGTCTTTGAATTTAACTTATCCCTTAATTGTCCAGGAATAAGTACATGAGCTACAGATCCCCATTTTCTTAAATGACATAAGTTGGGCTTAGTTTCGGTCTATAATTCATAAGGTATGCTAGGTACAGACTTGGAGGGTATTCTATTTAATACATAATTTGCTGTGATCAATGCTTCTCCCCAAAAAACTTTAGAGAGACCTGAATGTAAAAGCATGCATCTAATAGAATTCATAAGTGTTCTGTTTTTTCTTTTCGCCACACCATTTTGTTGTGGTGTATAAGGCATTGTAGTTTGTCTTTTAATTCCATGCATTTCACAAAATAATTTAAATTCCTTAGAATTATATTCCCCTCCCCTATCTGACCTTAATATCTTAATACTTCTTCCAAGTTGTTTTTCTAATTCCAACTTGTATTTCTTAAAACAAGTTAATACTTGACTTTTATGACTTATTAGATAAATATAAGCATATCTTGAAAAATCATCTATAAAAGTTACAAAATATTTTTGTCATCATGAATTTTAATACTTAATGGACCACATACATTAGAATGAATCAATCCCAATAATTCATCTGATCTATATCCCTTATCAAAAGATTTCTTAATCATTTTCCCAACCAAGCAATGTTGACATTTATTTAATTCTATGTCTTTAATCTCAGGCAACATGTTCAATTTTATCAATTATTGTAATTTAGATTTATTAATATGTACTAACCTTAAATGTCACAAATCAATTTCAGATAAACAACACTCAATATAATCAGAAACTATTTCATTTATTTCATTAGCAACGACAAAAAGTTTAAACAAATCATGTTCTGGTACAAAAATTTCTATAATAAAAATCTTTTTGTCTTTTCCTATGGATACATGTTTATTGTAAAATCGAACTTTCAAATCATTCTTCAAAAGAGTGCTTACAGATATTAAATTCCAACTCATGCTAGGTGCATAGAAGATGTCTTTCAAGATCATAATGTTGTTTCCTAAGTCCAAACGATATGTGCCAATACCTTCCACACCTAAATAAGTATTGTTGCCTATATAGATATGTTGTTATCCAGGACTCAACTCTTTAAAGGAGTCAAGTCCCTTTTTTGTTTTGGCAATGTGCTTTGTGGCATCAAAATCAACCCACCATTCGTTTGAATTAGGGACCACAACATTATTGCATTCCACAACTCCCACAAATGTTCTTTTGTTCTTTAGGTTCGATTCCGAGGTTCCACCTTTATTTCCATCCCTGTTGGGACAATGTGCCCTAAAATGACCAAATTGGCCACAAACATGGCAAAATCCTCGTGCTTTCTTTCCACGTGCTTGATTTTGCTTGAAGTTGTTCTTGTTTGGTCCATTTCTTCTTTTGTTGCTTTTTTCAGATCTCTGCTTTTGAAATATGGCATTGGCTTCTTCTAGATGCGATTCATGTTGCCTCCGACTGACTATTATTTCTTGTTCAGTACCCAACCTAGCTGACAATTCAGATAATTGAAGTGGGGTGGACCTAAGAGATGTGGTAACTATATCATAACTGTGTGGCAAACTATTCAATATGGTTGCTATTTGCAATTTTTCTGGTATAGGAGTTCTTGCAGTAACTAAGTCTTTAGTCATTGTCATCATATTATTTACATGTTCCACTACGTTTTGTTCCTCTAACATCTTGCAAGAGTTATATTTTTGAAGGAGCAATTGTGTGTTCATTTTAGTTGCTTTATTATATTTTTCTTTCAAAACATTCTATAGTGTATAAACATTAGTATATGTTTCATAGTATTTTACAAGATAATCTTCCATGAACATGAACATTAAATTTTTCGCCTTTTTATCATCTTTCTTCCATTGATTTACTCTTTTTATTTCTACTTAAGAAACGTTTTCATTTATTTCCGGAGGATGCGAATTTATTACATGTTCAATATCTTCGTATTCTAATGCTTGATATATTTTTCGATACCACATCTCATAATTTACCTCATTTAATTTATCCATCCTTGTTAACTCAGTTGTAAACATCTTTGAAGTCATACTTATATCTACAATTGAAATTACTTTCCAATTTCAATAAGCAATTACCTTATAAACAAAAATGCAAATATCAAATTTAAATTTTCAAAATTCAAAAAACTATTTGAATTCAAATTTCAAAATTCTAAAATCAAATTTAAATTTCAAATTTTCAATTTTCAAATTTTCAAAAATATTTAAATTTCCAAATTCAAATTCAAATTACAAATATTTCTATTGTTTAATTAAAGCATGCAATTTCTAAACATGTAATTTATAATGACTTGCAAAAAATTAAAAAAAAAAATGAAATTGCATGAAATTATTTATTTATTTATTTATAATATACTATATTATATTATTGTATATTACTGAAGGGATGTCGAAAAAATAAGAAATCCCTAACCAGTCGCTCGATGGCGGAAGACCGGAGATCCGGGTGCGGTGCGATGGTTGGGCGGACCAGCGTGCTTGAGCGAGTGCGGGCAGCATGGCAGGGGTGTGCGCGCGGGCTGCGGAGGTGCGCATGAGCGGTGAGGTCGTGCGTGTGAGTAGGGAGGTTGTGCGCAAGCGGCGAGGGGCGTGCGCGAGGACGACAACCACTCACGAAAGGACAGAGATGCGTGGGCGGAGGTGTGCACGGGCGGAGGAACCTGGCTCTGATACCACTATTGGTTAGCGTGATTTGGGGGCTCTGATGGTGGAATAATTCTAGGTGATTTTGTATATATTTTGTGTATTTACAAGTTTCTAATCACCTCTATTTATAGCATTTGGAGGATTAACTACCTTCACCATCTCCGCCCCCAATCTCCTCCTTAATTTCCGGTAGTTACTGGAAATTGAATTTCAAATTCAATTCCTTAGAATTTGGAACTTGGTCTTTTTGACCAATTCCAACAGAAACCGTGACAACAATCACAAAAGTACATGAAGTACTTGGTAAGTCAAGACACCACTATTAGTCATGAAGGGCTTCAATAAGAGCATGATAGGTATGCTCTTGGAGAAGGTGGTGTCTATATTTTCAGCCACATGTGATGGCTAAATTATACATGGATCCAGATTTATTTATGATAGACGAGGTGCTTTTGGGCTGTCATCGAGAAGATAGGAAAAAACTTATTTTACCATTTCATCGACATTAAATCCTGTAGAATGATTATCTCAAGTAAACGATCCTGGCTTCATACACACATCAACTTTGTACAATCGCAAAATCAAATTCTATGCTATGTTTATGAAGATGCAATTGCAAGAGTTTCCTTGTTTTATCATGTCTAAATATGGTTTATTTATGCATGAACTTCCTAAAGTCATGAAGACGTAATGGTTCTATGAGAATTAATAATATTTTGCATAGAGGGGATTCTAGAGGGCTAATAAGATCGTAGACTATGGACTAAGTCTTTCTTTAGTTGTAAACCTATGATCGACTTTCTAATAAAAGTTAGTTATCCCTATTAACATCACAAAACATTTTAAGGCAAAAAAATCATATCTTTCAAGCAAAATACCCTAACTTGGATTACTTTTCAAGTATCTAATCACTCACCATGCGACATTATAATGTTCTTGGTAAGGTTTAGACGTAAATTGACGTAAATGATTGACAAACAAAGCATATATTAGGTCTAATGATATTCAAATATATAAGTTTTTCTATTTAGGTGGATTTTCAAGAATATTTTTAGGACCATATTCAAGATATAAATGTTTGTCCATAGGCACACTAGCAGGCTTGGCACCAGTTAGCTCAGTTTCTGTGAGCAAATTTGAAGTATATTTTCTTTGAGAGATGTTGATTCCCTATTTAGAAATAGCCATTTCTAGGCCTAGAAAATAGCTAAGTCTACCCAAATCCTTGTTGGTGAATTGACTTTCTCAATTCATTGATAGCTTGTAGATCATTCATTGTGATGAGTAAATCATCCATGTAAACAACAACTATTTGAGTTTGTCCTTTGTTAACAGTAAAGAGGGAATACTTTGATTTTGATTGTTTGCAGCCAACTTGAACAAGAGAGTTGGATAGCTTGAAGAATCAATTTCTAGAGACTTGTTTAAGTTTACAAAGAGACTTATTTAAATAACATGCTTTATTGAAATACTCTCCTTGTTTGTCTAATCTAGGTGGAATTTGCATGAAACCTCTTCATGAAGATTATCATGCAAAAAGGCATTGGTGATATCCATTTATTGCAAGCACCAACCTAATATGGCAACAATAGTTAGGGTAACTCTAAGGGTGGTTATCATAGTAATAGGGGTAAATGTTTCTCCATAATCTACCTTTGCTTTCGAATATAACTGTTGGCAACTTACTTAGCTTTATGGACCCATTCTCTTTATGTTTAATTTTGAAGACTCATTTATAGCCAATGGGTTTCTTGCCCTTGGATAAATGAACAATATCCCAAATTTGATTTTTAGTTAATGCCTCAAGTTTGGTATTCATGGCCTCCCACCACTTGTCATCATACTTTGCCTCTTCATAAGGAATGGTAATAGGATTAGGGTCACTTTGATTGTTTTTGAAAGGAAAAGTATTCTCACAAAAAGTCATCTCTACTAATCAGAAATTTTTTGTTGTCTAAATCATAGAGCCTATAAATTTTCACCCCAGGGGGTATCTTAACAACACACATTTATGAACTTTATTGTCAAATTTGTGATTAGATAGAGGTTAGTAGTATCACCAAACAATTAAAAAATTTCAAAGAATCATAGTTAGGATTTTTGTTTAAGAGGAGAGCATTGGGGATTTCATGTCGGAGAATGACAGTAGGCATGCGATTTATTAAAAAAACTATAGTCTTATTGCATTCTTCCTAAAACCTAAGTGATAAGTTAGCTTGGAACCTAGGGGATCAAGATGACAATATCATTCCAAACGTCTATGATAGTATCAAGATGACAATATCATGTTCAATAGAGTTAATGATCCAAGATAAAACCGTGTCATTGCAACAAACCTATTGGTTGTGTTCAATGGGGTTTTTAACACTATCAAGTTTTTTGAGGGATGTATTGATGAATCTCATTTTGTTCTTGGCCCTTAGAGTGATTTTCATGGATTTGCTCTAGGACTCAGTTGGCATTATTCAAATGCTTTGATACAAGAGGGATACCCAGTTTTCAGTATGATGTAAATAGTAGGGGCTATTTGACTTCACCTTAGTTGTTCCAGATATTGAAGAGCTATTATTGGTGCTCAAAACTGCAGCCATGGATCTATGTGATTATTCTGATACTTCTGATACTTTCAGATCTTAGTCATGCATGCGATTATTCCTCCAAACAACAAAGAAAAAATCAAAATAGAAAGAATGAGGCCAGAAAACCACAAAAGAGTTGTCATATTCGTAGCCAACACTTTAATGTTTTTGAACTCGGTTGGGATGAAAAGATCTTGAAGAATGGCACCAAATGAACAACTTCAGAGAGAAGAGAGATGCAGAATGGCTGAAAGAAGGTGGAAATGGAAGAATACGTGCAGATCAATAGTCAACCAAACCCAAAAAGTCACACCCTCTTTGATACCATCTTGAAAACTACAGCAAATCTAGGAAAAAGAGGAAGAAAAACCTGCAGCAAAACACAGCAAAGAGAAGAAGAGAGCTCCTCAGTAGAGGAAAGGAAAAATCTCTATTACTTAGGGTTACAGCTGTTTTTATATATATACAAATGAAATGATTTCAGCTGTTAGGATGGAAAACAATTAGACCATTAACCACCTAATCTATATAAGTAATGAAATGAAGTGGATCATAAAAATGTCTTCAACCTAAGAAGCCTATGATTGCATTAATTTTTACAACTATTCAAGTCTTAAAGGTAATTAATAGAAATTTTTTTGATCTTGTTACACGAATAATTTTTAAAATTATTTACCATAGTCAATGTACGACATTCTATCTAGGGGCCTGTTTGATTTAGATTATAAACCTTTCAATTATAGCATTATATTGTATGGACAGAATCTAAAACAAATGGTCTTCATATGTAGATTTTGACATAATCAAATTGATTTTGTTTAATTTCTTCTGTTTATAATTTTCATAGTCCCAAAATTCATTTTTTGTTAATTATAAGATTATGGGATGAATTTTAAAAGTGAACATTGATAATCTTGGAATCCTTATCTCTCATAATCTGAGCCAAACACATCTCATATTACATCATCAGAACTACAATCTAACCCATCATATATGTATGATTATATATGTCAATAATTATATAATTTCAGTGATATATTTCGTTTGTATTCCATTAAAAAAATATATCTAAGTTCTTGTTCTTGCAATCAGACTTTTTCGATGAATTCTTGATTGTTTTGGAATGATTAACTATACATGTACTTCTCATTTAAATGAAATATATTCAAGAATAAACCTAAAGAGCCACGAAATTTTGTGCCATATCTGTTTCCATGACAGAGACGTATATGTGAGCATGGGTCTTCTGTGACCTGTTTAATAGTGCTGTTGCTATATGAAGTTGACTTTCTGCGATTCAAAACTTTATTTTGATCCCATGAATTTATCAAGTTTTATTCTGCGTTTATAGGAGCATGTGGAAGTTGTCCCAGTTCAACTACAACAATGAAAATGGGTATAGAACGAGTATTGAAAGAGAAATTTGGTGAAGCGATCAAAGATATACGTCAAGTTTTTGATGAGGAAACTGCAACCGTTGAGGTATTTGATTACAGATTGATTTTCCTTTTCATTACCAATAAAGGTTACGCTGCTAACCATGCTTAGAACGGTCATTACAGACTGTAAATAATCATCTGGATATACTGAGGCCTGCCATCAAAAATTATGGTGGAAGCGTGGAAGTGGTGTCTGTGAGTGGTGGAGATTGCCATGTCAAGTATGTAGGACCCGAATCCATTGGGAGTGGAATTAAAGCTACCATCAAAGAGAAATTCCCAGAGATATCAAACGTAACATTTGTTGATTAGTTACAATTGGAAGAAGGAACGTTACGAAAGAAACAATTAGAAGAAGAAACCAGTGTCGCATTCAAAATTTGGAGTTCACTTGCGGTGTGCTCTAATCTGCCAGGGCAATGGTATTGCCGTGTGATGCCAGCTCAATGCTCGGCTCAATATGTAGAGCTGATCAGTTTTATGGTTCCCTGTAAGTTGAACCCTTGAATGGTACTATTTAATTTATGTTTAGATATTCTAGCTGGTCTTGCCTTGTAAGGTGTACAAGAGGGAAAGGAATTTTTGTTCAAAGAAAAAAAGTTGCTATTTTATACTTGAAAAATAAATATTTCACAGAATTTGTACTTTAAGAAATTTGATTTACGAACGTCTGTGTCGACGTTATAGACTTTATTTTCGGAAGAGATACGGCATATCCTCTAGATCTACGACCTATTATGTGGCGAACACGCTGATGAATATATTTGTATGGCATCGATCTGTGGTAAGGTCAAGGACGCTGCACGTGACGTGTTCGACGAGAGTGAGCTACTTGTCTACGACGGAATACTTTTTTACCGAAAAAATTTAAAAAAATTCTGACTAGAGTAGAATATTTACGTGCTTGACGAAATCACATCTACAGATGAAATGTATACGATCACGGACGTGGCGTAACGTGATAATTATGCAAATAATCATCTACATGATCGAACATCCGGGAAACCGGAAAACACACCGTCGGATTTCGTCAAGAATGAATGAACAAAATGTGGATTAATTTGACCGTGTTACGTGCGTGGTTCATCGACGCAACAAGCCTCTTCTTTCCACTAATACCCTCTCAAACTCCGAATCCCGCCCGGTCTTTTCCATACAAATTGCGGGAGTTTCTGGTAATTTAGTCTACAAGTAATAAGGATATTGTTTGTTGGTCGTTACTTAAGAAGCTACATGCCCTGAAACTCCTTTCTCCTCCTCCCTCCTTTTTCTGACCTTTCAAGAAAAAAAACGAAGACCATTCTCTGATTTCCCCTGCAAATCCCCCGCATTGCGTGCGCTCCTCGGATGCCATGAGCAGCGCCACCACCTGCTCTACTTCGTCGGCGATGATGACCTTGGCCGTCATGCGATCCTCCTCCTCCCGCCGTCTCCTTGCGATCCTGGCCTTCCCGTCTCGGAGGTCGACCGAGCGTCGCCACCATGTCGCTGCCTACATCCGTGTTCTCTCCCGTCTTCCCGATCGTTCCATTGCCGACCCGCTCTGGCGGCGGGACTGGCTCTCCACGGCGGGGGTCCCCGTTTCGAATGCCGTTTCTGGTGCAAGGAGGCAGTCGACGGCGGCAGACACGACTGGGGCGGGGGAGAAGGCGTTCGAGAGTATCTACATGCAGGGAATCGTGAAGCCGCTGGGGATAGCGGAGGAGGAGCAGCAGAATCTGGTGACCGAGGTCGGGGTGGCAGGGGGGGATGCGGTGCTACAGGAGGAGGAGGAGGCGGAGAAGGAGAAAGTAGTCGAGAAGGAGGTGCCGGAGGTGGAGAAGGAGGCGTGGAGGCTACTGAATAAGGCGATCGTTACTTACTGCGGATCGCCGGTGGGGACGGTTGGAGCCAACGATCTGGCCACCGGGAGCCCGTTGAATTATGATCAGGTGTTCATAAGGGATTTCGTGCCGTCTGCCCTGGCGTTTCTTTTCAAGGGAGAGACCGAGATTGTGCGCAATTTCCTTCTGCATACCTTGCAGTTGCAGGTGAGCTTTGTTTCCTTCATGTTGTTCACCTGCAATTTAATGATCAATAATTATGTCCAGGCGTCTTCACTCTTTGTTATTCTTTTCTAACTGGTGGTATCTAATCACTAACGGGTATGCCGATTGGAGAACGACCTTGAGAACATGAATTGCTTTTCATTTTGGGGCAAAATCAAATTACATTGGTGGGAGCTTTTTGGATCATTAATCTTCAAGGTCACGACATGTGGGTCTATTCGACATCTCACGCATGGTTAAGAAGCTAAAAACGCGTCACCATGAATAACACATTTATAAAGGAGAGAAATTCCAGAACCACGAGTCTGTTCTTTCTCTCTTTTGTATTTTTACTCTTTTAAAAACACATGTTTTCTGTCGTCCACACTGAACTAGGTATTTTCCATATTATATTACCATATGCAATATCAATTAATATATCAATCCTTAACTAACACTAAGAGAGGTTAACAATGAAAACATTGTAATATACAAAACCATAGAAAAATATAATGAGATTCTTTCTGATATGGAAAAGAAAGAAGATTTGCGTATGGTAGGGTGTTCCATAATGACTTGGAGGCAAGCCACCTAGGCGCGTGTGCTTTTTTTTTTAAGCAGCAGGCATCCAATTCCATTGAAGAAAATAAAATACAAGCTTATCTATAAGATAAGGAAGGGTGAAACAAAGAACAAACACAAAAGAAGAAAATCACGGCTACCAAGACAAAACATAATAAATCAACGAAAGACAATGCATAATAAGTCAAAGATGAAACAGGACACAACCCCTACTCTTGGGGGAATCAGGCTAGTGTTGACGATAGACACATCCATGCCCTCACGATGTCATTACTCACATACTGACTGATTAAATCATCAGTCCATGAAATTCGTTAATGAACAACAAGATCTCTCCAAGCCACAAAAGAGCGCCCCTTCCCCCTAAAACTTGCCCTATTCCACTCCATTCATTTGAACCACCACTTCACCAAAGGATAGGTAGGGTGCCGAAGTGTTATGTCATACCACAGAATTAGATGACGCCACGAGAGCCAAGTCCTCACGATAGCAAAGATCCCATGATGCATCGAAACTTGTTTTCTTTCAGGTGTTTGGAGAAATTCATTTAGTCTTTATTTGGTTTCCATAATCTTACATAATGAAATGGGATTACATAACTAAATTATAATAATTGGCAACATAATATAAATTAATTATGAGATTATATAAAGAATCAATTTCCCTTTTAATTTCATGTGTGGTTCTTTAGTGATATTCTGTCACTCAAAAAAATTTAGTTATATTCTAAGAACTTGATTTGTCGTAATCAAATTCCAAAGGTTTTGATTATGAAAACTAAAATATTTAATATAATTAAAAAACATAATTTGATTACATTACATATGTATGAATACTGCCAACCAAACATGGCCTTCAATGCAACTACAAACCATTCAAAAAATCATGCATGCAAAATGATGAGAATGACAATTAAAAGCTATTTATCAATAGCTATTTGTTAATTAATATCAAGGTTATCAGGGGCTAAGGTGCAGCACAGACTATGTAAATTAAAGATTTATAATTAATATTTGTACTATGGTGGATTATAAATGCACTGCGCATGGTGTGACATAATCTTGTTCTGGTTAAAGTAGATAAGGTATATCAGCATTGAACAAAAAAACCACTCCATAATCCTATGATCAATGAAAAAATGATTTCTAGGATTGAGTATCATGTGTAAGATCCAACTTATATGAACCAAAATTTAAATTTAAATTATTACAAATGAAGGGTCTATGTGATGCTAAAAATTTAAGATGCAAATGTATTTTGCTTGGTGTAATAAACAAATGATAGATGGAGAAGGACAGAGATTACATAATCACCATCAAAATCGTTTGGATAGTTGATCTCTCCCCATGTCTCCAACCAACAACCCATTTCTCCACATCACTGCCTTAAGATCCAACCCATTTCTCTTTGTGTTTTATGTAATTAGTCACCGCAAATGCTACTCAAGTGTATAAAAACCTCACCAGCAGCAACCATTAGATCCATACATCATGAAGAGAAAGTCAAATGAGGAGCCAAATGGAGAAAAGGAAGAACAACAACAAAGGGCAATTCAAAGGATATAGTTTTGAAATTAATTCCTTAAGATTTAAAATAGGTTGCAAGTAATGTGAATAATATTCAGTTTGATTTAAATATGTTAATTAAGTAATTTTATACTTATATTTCTCAAGTTTGTATGTATAATTTACCTAATGATTAATGAGAATTTATAAGAAATTTAAACATAGACCACTGATTATATTCTTTTTATCGAATATTACTGGTTAATCATAGGTTATGTTAATCCCTTTAAAATTGAGTTATTAGATGAGTGAGACTCTCTTTCTTAGTTCTTCCTATACTATTTTATGGAATTTGAAAACCAATTGAATATTAGTCCTTACAATGATTTTATATCCATTGATATGAAAATAGTGAGGTATATTCTGAGTGGATCAAGTTGAATGTTATGGTTATAACAGATACGAATTTTATGTTTTAATATTATCTCACAATTACGTTCTTGACCAAGCTAAGAAGATTGATACTGTAGCATCATGTGCATGATTGGAAGTGAGTAGACTTAGAAATATTTTCTAACCTGAGATAAAAAGTGAAAATGTAGTCTATGGGTCCTTGTCATATGACTGATATGTAACCATAACCAATGATAAGCCACAATACAGAAAGATGTGTTTTAAGACTATCTTGAGAATTAAAATAGCCTAGTAAACTTTTTTACTAGATTTACACTTATATAAAATCAAGTACATGGCCGATGATATTTCAGAAATGTATTTCTCAACAAGTATTGACTGATATGTTTGAAAACAATTACTGGATATTTAACTCATTTAGTTTGTTTTATTTTAGGTCCTAGTAAAATTATTTGTACTCTCTTTTTAGGAGTATGAGTTAGCAAGAACACTTGTAAATAGTAGTGGTTGGCGCTAATAACTTTTGGTTCAGTAAGAAGTTTTGTAAACCATTTAGGTTCTATCATAATACGAAACTATAATTCTTGTAAAATTGCATGAATTTGAACATAGTTAATTTTACTTCATAAATTTAAAAATGAGGTCTGGAATATTTATTGCTAATGAGCTTATTTTAGCCTTGTAATATTCCTGAAGGTTACACTTCATCAGTGTTGCAGTCATTGTTTATTTCTAAGATTTTGATGTGACATGTAGATTGAAAATATTATTTATAATTGGGTTGATTATGCTGATAGTCTATCATGTTTGATATTTTTGGTTTAGATTATTGCTATAATCCCACAGCCAAAATCTCTACAAATGCACATTTTATTGTAGATCACCTACATTCTGAAGGTATTGTTGTTCCAAATTAGAGTAATATATCACTAATTTACTTTTACTTGCCACTGATATGAATCTGTCAGTTTGAAAAGTTATTGTTTATTATTGTGTTGTCCAGTCTATCAAAATGGTAACTTAGTAACATCCATTTCAATTGTAATTTATTACTTATTTTCATACCAGAGCTGGGAGAAGACAGTGGATTGCTACAGCCCAGGACAAGGACTGATGCCTGCAAGTTTTAAAGTTAGAACTATACCTTTGGACGGGAGCAATGAAGCATTTGAGGAAGTTTTAGATCCAGATTTTGGAGAAGCAGCCATTGGTCGTGTGGCTCCAGTTGATTCTGGTAAATAAATTTGATTGTTTCATTTATTCTCCTTTTGCTTCTTATAATGTTCTTGAAGAAGTATTTAATAGTTATCCATTTTATTTTGCATGAAGTCCTTTTCCACCATTCACTTGTGGTTTAATCTAGTTTTCAGTCCATAAGTGTTTGTTTCCTGGGAGGATATGAGAGCTCTCTATTTAGCTGGAATCATCTTGGTTGCAGGGTTATGGTGGATTATATTGTTGAGAGCATATGGAAGGATTACTGGTGATTATGCATTGCAGGAAAGAGTGGATGTCCAAACAGGCATTAAGTTGATCCTCAATTTATGTCTAACAGATGGCTTTGACATGTTCCCCTCTCTCCTTGTCACCGATGGTTCTTGCATGATAGATCGCCGGATGGGTATACATGGGCATCCTCTTGAAATTCAAGTGAGTCAATTTTTCTAATCCTTGGTACCTAGTTGAAGAGACTGCTCTGCTCAAAAAGAGGTTGAACAGCTTGCAGTTTTCTGCCTTTTGCAACTATGCCATTATATGGTCTGAATTGTGATTTTATTGCTTGTTTGCAGTATATATTTTGGACCATAATTTTTTAGGAGAATGGACAAGTTCATCAATGCTATATGAAGAGGAAAAAGCAAAACGAAGTCTGCTTTGAACTTTAAAAGTCATATGAAGGGATATTCATATAGTTTCTTCTCTAAAATAAGGGGAATCTAAAATTAAAATAAAGTAACATAGTTTGAATGATGGAAATTCATTCCATTTTTCCTAAAAATGTGACTCAAGGAATCTTGAGATTTTTTCAGTTATCTGGAGAGATCATCGACCTTGCTTGATTCACTCAAAAATGTATTATACGTGGTTATGTGTATGCTTTTTTGTGGCTAATGACAAAGATAACTGTTATAAACATGCTTATTAAGGTGAGCACCTATGTAGTGCCCAGGCACCTAGGCGTGAAATGCCCTGGGCATTTCACACCTTGTTGCTGACAGGGTAATGGATCCAGCCAGAATCAATGTTTGAGTTAGGTTTTTAACAATTTTCCTTTCAAAAGAACTTAAATATTATTTTTATGACCAAAATTATTGAAATATATGTAAGTATTGATTTATAAATAATTAATATGCATGATTTTTTTTAAAAAAAAGAGCATTTAAATGGTCAGCTTAATAACTACGTGGTCCACAGAGATGAAAACGATAATTTTTAATAATTTGATATATTGAATTTAATATAATAAATTATCATTTATACCTTGACCTAATTCTTCTTTTAGCTGCATCATAACAAATTGTTTGTGTAAAACATATCATGAGTAAATCTTCTTGTACTCTTGGGAAAAGATGAGACTGTCAGGTGTATAAAGCCATTAATTTACTATTCTCTCCACCAATGATGTTGCTGATTTTCTTATTCTTGAAGTAACCTTTACATAGCTAATATCATGAAAGATTGCATATGACTGAAATGTTCAGATATTTGTAAATTTGAAATTGAGACGATATCAAGATTTTTTAAAATATTTTTAAGGCCTTGATCTAACACATTTATTTGAGTTCTGACCAATTTGTATAAACTCATAACAACTATTTTAGCCTTTAATAATCTTACTGTCCAAAATATGTATTCTCCCTGGTTTGTTCTTATATTTAGTTCGGTTGCTTTTCTTCTACAGGCTTTATTCTATTCTGCTCTTCGTTGCTCTCGTGAAATAATCACTGTTAATGATGGATCCAAAAGTCTTCTTCGTGCCATTAATAATAGACTCAGTGCACTATCTTTTCACATACGGGAGTATTATTGGGTGGATATGAAGAAGATCAATGAGATATACCGTTATAAAACTGAAGAATATTCCCATGATGCTATCAATAAGTTCAACATTTATCCTGATCAAATTCCTCCCTGGCTACCAGATTGGATTCCCGATAGTGGTGGTTATCTAATTGGCAACCTACAACCTGCTCATATGGATTTCAGGTTCTTCGCACTTGGCAATTTGTGGGCCATTGTTTCATCATTGACTACCCCCAAACAGGCTGAAGGAATTCTTAACCTGATTGAAGAGAAGTGGGATGATCTTGTGGCGCATATGCCTTTAAAGATTTGTTTCCCATCTCTGGAATATGAAGAGTGGCGTATCATTACTGGCAATGATCCAAAGAACACGTGGGTTCTCTCAAAACTTACTGCTCAGTTTTCTTGCAGCCGAGAACTTTGCAAGTCCTTTTTGTCCGAATCTCTTAATCATTTTTAGCACTAACATGCGATAAAATTTGCAGGTCCTGGTCGTATCATAATGGTGGGTCATGGCCAGTGCTACTTTGGCAGGTAGTTATCTTTGAAAGAAAACAACTACATCTCTTCACCAATTTTTTTTTGGTCTATCATAACTTTTCTTTGTTTCTTCAGTTCACATTGGCTTGTATAAAAATGGGAAGGCCAGAATTAGCTCGCAAAGCAGTTGCCGTAGCTGAGAAACGTCTCTCAAATGACAAGTGGCCCGAATATTACGATACCCAGAAAGGGAAGTTCGTAGGCAAGCAATCTCGACTGTACCAGACTTGGACAATTGCTGGATTTCTGACATCTAAAGTTCTTTTGGAAAACCCTGAGATGGCGTCCATCCTGACATGTGACGAGGACATGGAGCTTCTTGAGGGCTGTGCTTGCAGACTCAACAAGAGTCGAAGGACAAAATGCTCCCGTCACGCAGCAAAATCTCATATACTCCGCTAACTGGATTCTGTAATTTCTAACGGTGTGTTATATGTGTCTATTTTGTACAGGAAAGAAAATCAAAGATTTCTGCTATCGATAAGAGTAATTATGATTACTCTGCTTAATCGGAGAATATTATTTACGGGCCCTTTTCCAGTAGTGGAGCTCGATTTTTTTTGAGCCGTTGCTGGTGGACGGAATAGCGTCATTCTCGATTGTATTTAAACAAGGCCGATCTAAAATTTTTCTGTACATTAAATAGGAAAGCAGCTATTCATATGGGGATTCATATGTATGTATCATGTTAGTAATGGAAACACTGACAACGCGTCAATAGCATCTGGTACGTTATTTTATTGTTTATTGCTTTCTGCTTATAAGAAGAAAATTAGTATTATTGCTTCGAAAGTGGTTTTTTTTTGTTGTTGCAAGAATACAGGATTAACGTGGTTTTCTGTTTGCTTTTTCAAAAGATGCCTGTGATACTCTGCTACCAGTGCAATAGGTTCGTATTGAAATCTGAACTTGCATCTGGAGTTTATATGTAGCAAACAATGTTGGGATTGTCCTAACCTAAAGCTTGTAATTTTCTACCTCGCAATTGAATCAGTTGTGAAGGCTCAAGGTCATATACGTGATTCTTGTTTCTCTTCAAATACATTTTTCTTGCTCCATTGATTGTAGTTAATAATAAAGTGATCTGCTTTATTCTAACGTTTATGAATTACTTCTCATCTAAGAATGTGGTAAATATATCTGCTAATTTCTCATTTGTGGGTAAAATTTTCACCGATAGATCTCCTTTGAAGCGTGATCCGTCAAGAGCAATATCTAATGAACCAATTGAAAGGTGCTAGTTTATTCTCTGAAGTTGAGATATCACTGGTTAAGTATTAAACAAGATATTCACAAGACATCCATCAGGCACTAGAAATTTATGATTATGCCGTTCCTTATTCGGCAGGTCGTAGCCCAGTGACTACAAATTTATGATTTGTCCCCTTGCGAAAGGAAAGTGCAAAGTGCAAGGAAGTGTCGAACCTATGACCTAAATTCGGAGATAATCCCCTAGCCACCTGAGATTGGTGGTAGCGCTCTGGTATTTGGATCAATTTATGATTTTTTTGTTGATTATATTTTTGAGATGAAGAGTAACATTAACATCTGAGAACAGTTGGAAACTCTTTGGCATAACCAACGGTATCCCAAATTCTTTAATTATGAATTTTGGCTATGTCACGTAATGTTTATTAGCCACATAATCTCTTAATGCGGCATATCCATTGACTTAATAAAGGACGGTAGTTTTATAGTGGGAAACAGCAGAGACAGTAATTGAATTACGCTGTTTCTTGGGCCCCACCAATTATTACAGATAGTTCATTCAAGAAATCTTATGAATAGCTTTTCCATTGATAAAGTTGACTCAAAGGAGGTTAAATTTGAATGAACCCAAATGTTTGAGTGAATCTTTCAATTGTCGAAGAACAGACTAGCGACGACGCCAATTTTCACACCCTTTTATTTGGCTGTGAATGGTTTGTGCTCCATGGTGATGCATCATGCAACCACCGGATAAGGTTGTGCTCTAATGCAACATGACAAAGTGATTGCTTGTGTATCATGACAGTTGAAGAACCATGAGAGAAATTATATACCCAACACATGACCTAATTAAAGATGATAGCCATAATTTTTGTATTGGAAGACATAGAGACATGCACCACCAATTGATGTGAGGTAAATTTTGATGCATGTATGTAGTACACTATAGTCCATGATCCCTCGTATATCATCAACCATGAACTCACCGAAATAAAGGAGAATCGCCCGTACGTTGAGAGTGACCGATGTTGCTTGTGGATTTGAGATGGGCAAGAATCGTACAATTGTTATTCGTGTTGTCATATCAAAGTCATTTGACAACATATATATCACGGGATGCAACGAAATGTAGCAGAAAGCTCCCACCTTTTTTGATGTACGTACAAGTGCTGTAACTTAGAAGTTGGAATTGTAAAAATTTTAGAGGAAGAAGTTTCGTTTAATGTGTAGAATGCTAAACCTTGCATTTTTCTACTTAAATAACCAGGAGGAGATAACAAAATTATGTACTTAATTGAAGAGAGTTACAGACGACACTGATGTTGTAATTAAGATTAAAGAGATGTCAGGGAAGTCATTAGCGAAGAGAAATGAGAGAAAATAAGTTCGTGATGGACGATCGACTATATATATGTCTACAAGGATGCATTAATATACAGCACGGTGAACAAATTAAATATATAGCACCTGATTAATTAATTGTTTTACATTTGGAATATTAATATCGTTGGGTCGTCAGATTAATTCTCAGGTCACGTCGATTTGGTGGAATTAACGGTATGTGGTGGGTGTTCATGTTGAGGGTCGGCGGGCGTCTTCGCCATTGAGCCGGAGAAAGTTGCATCGATCGTGGCCGAGGGTGAGGGAGTACAAGGCCTTCTTGTACTCGCCCCAGGTGAAGGACCGGAACCGGCGGGGCCTGGAGGGCGTGACCATCTCCGGCAGCGGGGCGATCCGTGCGGAGAGGGGCGGCGCGCAGAAGTAGACGACCGACAGTCTGGAGCCGCAGGGGCTCGTCATCGCCCTGTGCCTTACGCTTGCGAACCTCCCGTTGGTCAGCACCTGCACACGTACGTCCGCCAGCCACAACACATGTCAATCATCTTCCTTTTTTTTGTTTTTTGTTTTTGAAAAAACCATATAAATTAGACCACGATCATGCCGTTGGGCTTTATTATTACATATTGTACGGTGTATAAAAAACAAAAAACGGCCTACGTGATGGCGCTGCCACGTTGCACGGGTCGGTGGTCTGGTGTGCCCGGCAAATGGGTACCGACCATGGCCTTGGCGTGCCATTAATGGCGTAGACAGCAAAACAAGTCAAGCATTGTCGGCTTCGACTCGGGACTCCATTTCCACACCTGGCCTGGGCCACCCACCTCACTCACCCACCCCTGTGCGCTCGCATGTGTGTGTATATATATATATATAACGTGCGAACATACCAATCAATGCTACGTACATGATTAATATATATCACGATTTACGAATGCAATCACGCATCATCAAATTAAATTAAAGATAAAAGGCGTCCGTCCGTCATCATACCTGAAGGGTGTCGCCGACGATGACGAAGAAGGCATCTGGATCTGGGGGCACGGCCACCCACACGGGACGGTGGCCGGCCGACGTGACGTCGACGCGTGAGGCGGAGGACAGTAGTATCTGAAGGCCGGGGACGTCGGTGGACCGCAGAAGGCTCAAGACCTGGGGATCGGTGTGCTCCCCAAACCCTACCTTGACCTTGTGGCAGCAGTGCTTGTCCTTCCCACCGGCACCGGCAGGAGGAGGAGAAGTAGTAGTAGTAGTAGTAGTAGTAGTAGTAGTACTACTACTACTACTACTAGTGGTGGCGTTGGTGCGGTCTGCGGCTGCAGGATAATGGTTGAGCCTTAACAAGCAGTCGCTCTCCCCGTCCCCCACCAGCCTGCTGAACACCTTCCTGTCCTCCACCCCCAGCCCTTCTCCCAGCATCTCAAGTATCGCACACCCCAACCTCTTCACCGCGTCCACGTACTCCGTCACCGCATGGCTGCAAATTAATTGATACATAAAAGAGAGTGATCGACACTTCTCGTTACTTAATCGGAAAGGAAAAGGAATACAGAATGGGTGCGTGCCGCATGCATATCTGATCGATCGATTGGTGAAGGGTGGGCAGGAATGACTGGCCCGTCACATTAATGGCAGGGTGGCTGCCGCCGCCGTCCCAATCACTGATTTCCGATTGCTTTATTTTTTTTGATAATGCGGTAGAATTTCCGATTTCCACTCCCGTGCCACCACCATTAATTTCAATAGGGATCGGATTTCACATTTCCAGTGGCAACCAGTCAAAGGACCCAAGGCCACGTTAGTCATGACCACTTTCTCGATCAGCACAGCACATACTGTTGCTGTTAACGTTGCTTTTCTCTGAATGCTCAGATTCCAAGAAGAAGATTTTTTTTTTTTTTTTTTCCGTTTAATTTCCGTCGCTCTTATGTCCATGGATTTATGCTACGGTACCGACGTCTGGTGGTCTCCAGCTCCTAATTAAGTGTCTACCGATCGATCGAGACAGTCCCATATATGCTTGGGAGAGGAAACGTCGCTTTCATGAGTAACAGACAACGGTTTAATTTTATCAACTAATTAATTGGGCTTCAATTATTTGAACCAATATACCAGTGGAAAGAAGATCCCCCACTTCAAATTAACAGGTTCCGGGGATAATTCATGATGTGTGCTTTCAAGTCACGTCGGTAGGTTGCCCCTATCATGGACGCACCGGTTGCCGATCGGACTGGACCAAATGATTGATGGGGTGCCACCCTTTATTCTATATTCTTACTTTTACATGTGAAAATTTCTGGATTTCCACTGAGCTAGCAAAGCATGACAAGTGCTTGTAAAAAGTCCTGTTAGTTACTAAAAGCACCCATTTAATTTAATTTAATTTGCAAGTTAATGAATTGCAGGCTGGAAACTTTCATTTACAAAATTTCTTGACAACGACAATAGCCTAAAGATATATATTAAAAGTGGAACCAGGGATTTGAATTAAATGAAAAAAAAAATGTTTCTTTTTGGCATGTACATATATCATTAACTATTCTATATCAAATTAAGTTGAGAATTCCTTCCATGATCAATTAAAGCAACGTCGTGCAAAGTGAAAGAAAATGTGGCCAAAGCGCATGCATACATACCTAATAAAGGAATATGTTGAGGCAAACACAGGTACATGCGTGGTAATTAATTAAGGATCAACCATGCTCCACACTTTTAATTTGCTGGTTATATATGATTAAGCCAGCCACTACTGACTGCGCGCATTGACTGATTAAGTAGATCATTAATTTGTCAAGTGCAACCAACCAAAATGCATGTTCATCATAAAAATATATGTAGATGTAATAATTTGGAACATATTAAAGGTACCTGAAATTTTGTGTGTCTTTGCTGCATATGCTCTTTGCACTCTGCTGTATAGAGTTGGGATTGGCATGCAAAAGGAGGTACTCCACCTCGCCGGTGTCGCCATTGAAGCCGATGTTCCGGCAACCGTAGCCGAGCGGGTTGGGTGGTCCGGATTTCTGCTTCTCGCAGGGAGGGAGGGAGAAGAAGTCAAGGCCCACGGCTTCCATCTTCTGGACCACACCGACGGGGACGCCATGGCCGACCACCTTGAAGAACCCGAATTCCTCGCACGCCCTCACCATGTCCCTGGTCACATGACCTCTCTTGCCGGAGAGGTCGATGACTGGGATGCCCATCTCCTCCACCACCACCGGCACCATTGAAGTCACCACCATGTCTTCCTTTTCTTTAACGATCGATGACTGACTGACTAACTACTACTACTACTACTACTACTACTACTACTACTACTACTTCCTCTTCTTCTTGATGTAAAGATCAAAAAAACCCAAAAAAAAGAAGAAAAAATGGAGGCCGGATGACGACAGACGAGGAAATTAATTTGGAACGAGTACTGTTAGCTAGCCAGATCGAAGTGGATGTGAGGGGATGCATCGGCGGTGAGGGTATTTATAATAAAGGCGAGGGGTGAGAGAGGGGATCGGTCGAGAATGATGTTAATGGGCACTAATGCTTATTGTCATCGCCATTCCAATGTTCATACTGTAAAGTTCTGGTGAGGAAGCACACAGACTTCGTGGACGCCTCCTGTGCGTTGACATGAAAGGCTTGCATATACATCAACAAACGCCGACCAGAGCAAATCTAGTGAGTATTCATACTCCGCCTCTCATCCTCGACATCTTCTTTAATTAATTAATATTCACTAATGTGGTTCCTCCCCCATACTTTAAGCAAAATGCCGCACGTCACAAAAATATCACACACTCATCATATATATATATATATACATTTATTATAAAAAAATTCTAACGTGGGGACACGCGCCGACACGAAGCTAGGTGTAGGTCTGCCCCTGCATACATGGATAGCAGGTGACTACGACTCGAGCGTATATAAAGAGAGAAGCGTGGTGTTTGGCGACTAACGTGTTAAAATCCTCCCCCACGAGCGATCGATCACCACCACATGCAATACTTGTATCATTTCTTTTTGTATAATCTTTTCTCGTCTATGTCTAGTTGACCGACCTACTTTTGTCCTATAAAGTCGTTCCATGGTTCGCTCCCATGCCGCTTACCTATAACCATTTGACTCCATCATCACCCTTTTCTTATTCGGCTAATGTGGCACTTTGTTGGTCACAGGCTGGTGATTTTATGTTCATGTAGTTAATTCTTTACTTTACATTTTTCAAAGAATAATGTCTTATTTATGTCATGTCAATCGCATTAAATATGTATGAAATAAAAATATATTTTGTTATTACTTTTATAGAAGAGAATATCCGATAGCCTTTTATATTTTAAAATTATAATTAAAATTATACATGACATAGCAGAAGATTCATACTTATTCCTGAGAATATTTTATAATTTTAGATACTTTATGTTCGTATCCAAGAACATTTTTATATTTTAAATAGCTTAACTTCATATCTATAAGTATTTTATCATTTTAAATAATTCAAACTTATATTTAGGAACACTTTATGATTTTAGATACTTGAGACTTATATCTAAAAGTATTCCATAACTTAAACTTATATTTAGGAGCATTTTGTTATTTCAAATAGTTTAGGTTTATATCTAGAAGTAATTTATATTTTAGACTTATATCTAAGAGCACTTTATATCTTAAATAATCTAGACTACTATATAAGAGTATTTTATATTTTTAGATGTATGTAAAGGCATTTTGGTCATCTGAGATGCATAGAGATACTTTCGTAAATTTGGGTGTTCATAGGGTGATTTTGGTAATTTAAGGTGCACAAAAGGCATTTTGGTAAATTGAGAGAGTGCAAGGGCATTTTGGCAATTTGAGGTATATGAGGGGGTATTTCGATAATTTGAGGAGTATAAAAGGGCATTTTGGTAAATTGAAGTTCATAGGAGTATTTTGGTAATTTAAGAGTTTACAAGGACATTTTGATAATATGGGAGTTCACAAGGGTGTTGTGATAATTTGAGAAGTGTACAAGGATATTTTCATCTTATTTCATGCTTATATATACTTTAATGTCGTGCATATCTATATGCCTACTTAAACTCCATATATGTTGCTCCTCGTATATTTGTGTATGGATCATTCCCCTTTAAGCCCAGTTTAAGGTTTTATTTCTTTTTAAGAAAAAAGCTAGAATGGGCCGTTGATCCACAAGAATTGCTACATGGGCCCAATTGACGTTCCATAACGTATCATCATCAACTCAATTTTCATCTCTTTATTTCCAGTATATGGGTCCTTTTATTCAAGCCCAATCGAGTGTCACATTCCCGTTGAAGAAACTCGAGGGGTTTGGAGCGAACGACCGACGCCGGAGCATTGATATCATGTTTCTTTTTTCTGTCTGTGTTCTTTCCTTTCGGTTTCCGACCGAAAGACAAGTAAAACGACGCTCGCCGGAGTGAAAGAAGGCGGAATGTCGACCCACCTCCTCCTCCCTTCGTCCGTTGTTCTTCTCTTCTCCATGTAGAGAGCTCCAGCGGGTGCTTCCTCTTCTACGTGTAAAAGGGGGTTTGAGGTCTGTGCGTTGGGTTTCGTCGCCGCAGTGGAAAGCATGCCGGAGATCTGGAAACGTGATTGTGAGCGTCGAGAGCTTGGGTGCGTGAGCCGAAGGGTGATTCCAGAGAGCTTGTGCAAGCGGGCAAGCATTCTCAGTCTATCGTCCGCCTCTTATAGCTGTGATTGAGAGGTGCGGATGTGGGAAGAACGTAAAGATGGGAACTTGGGTAACGGCTTGAAGATCGCGGCGGAGATCGGAGTGACCGCGCAATTTGGGGTGGTAGTCGCGGTCGGTGAAATTCATATTTGAGTCATAGGTGAAGGATAATTGATTTACATGTGGTTGCTAATTATATATAAAATTAGGATATATTTAACAATTAATATGTTTTCTTTCGTTTATCTTCTAATTGGCAATTCATTACATATGTAAATCAATATTTTACTTGATAATTAATTAGCATTATTATTAATTTAGTGATTACGAAATTAATGTATTTCATTAAGTTTTTTTTTCGAAATTAATGATTATGAAATTGCATGTCGCAACCGTAGATGCATATGCATATGGGCAAAAATCGAAGTGTTAAAATAGATCAATTTAGTAATTAAACAATATATTCAACATCATTGAGTATATATATAGATACTCTTAAAATTTAAAAAAAAAAATCCGTTCATATGATCAAGAGGAGATGTCAATGCATAAGTAAATTGAAAATTCCATTGAAACTGAATAACTAATCAAGATGGAATTTGTATATATGATCCATGTAACATGATTGATAGAAATCTATGATTAGAACAATAAAATAAAGTATTTAAAATTAGAATGCACGTAAAAAGAAAAATTGTAGAAAACGAAAAGTTCAAAATGATTAAAAATGAAAAGTCTAGAATATTAGAAAAAAATTTGTTATCTGTGCATGTGACACGAAGTCAAAATAGTTAGATTCTCACGAAACATTTGTGTCCAATGGAATATTAGGAATTAAAATAATTTAGACATCATAATAAATCAAAGTACTTCAATAACTATTATTTATTTAATTTTTACTTGCTTTCATTTTCTTTTTTATAATATTTTTTAGATACATTCTATTTATTTTCTTTTATTCATTTCATTTATTTATTTATCAATAATGATATAAATCTAATTGTATAATATAAAAAGAAGTTCTTAACATAAACAACAATTCCCAATATGAAAAGGTTAAATATTTCATTTAACAAAATATAACACAAATCATTACAATAAACATAGTAGTCATAGAAGCCCATAATACTTTCATACAATCCATTTCAAATAATTTAAAACTAATAACGTTCATTCAATGTAACTGTTATAATGTTGTCACACATTTTATTTGACATTTTTTTCTTCTTTTTATGTCATTTTAAAATACTATTTTTTTTAATGTTCTTTTTTAGCAATTTCAATATCTTCATTTTCAAAATCAAATTCAACCTAACTCATTTTCAAGATCTTTTAGTAAATTTATTTTATCAACTCTACATATAAACTTATATAATAAAAAACAAGTAATGACAATCTTAACTTATATTTCAAAAGGATATGGTTTGTGTTCTCATAAAATAGCAAAATGATGTTTTATAATGTCAAAAGTATGTTCAATCACTATTCTTAATTAAGAATATTTATAATTGAAATTCTCTACTACATTTGTTAAAAACTAATTATTCTCTTATTTAATATTTCATATATTGATAATAAATTCAAGTTGATTTAGATAATTAGTATCAATCAAGTAAAATTTACTTGTATATAATTATAAATTAGTGTAAACCAAAGAATGAGTTAAATAATTTCACTTAAATTATGTACCTCGGGAAACCTTAAAGTCATTATATTTAGTAATTGCATCTTCAAAGACGTAAGCATCAACCATTGATTCTTTTCAATTACTAAAAATATAAGTTTTCTGTTATTCTCTCCTTTTTTATTTTTGAACTTTATTATTTATTATTCATAGATAGTGGTTTTAATATGTGTCTTATCAATAGTACCAATACAAACTTGTTTACAAAATCATAGTAATATTTGCAAAACAAATTTCATGTCAAAATTTACTACATTAATATAATTTTATCTTGAAATAGGGATACATATTTAGATCATTTAGAATTTTACTTAAAGTTAATGAAGTTGATGCAATAAGTAGATCGTTCAACTTCAAAATTGCATCCTAACACATTATTAAAATAAATACTAAATTTCCAAGTTAAATAAGTAAATCATTCTCTTGTTACTCCATATTATTAGTTTTGACCAACAATAACAAGAAACATTATAAACTTTTCTTTGATACTAATGTTGTTAGTATTTAATATTTGACATTTTGTTTGTAACAAATTACAAAATTGAAGAAAAATATGTTGACTCATTTTATATATCTTTTGATGATTATATGCTTAATATGGTAGTAAAGAATCTAGTAATTTTCTAATATAGTATTCTTTATTATAATCTAATGTGTAGTAACAGACATTGTACTTGAAATACATACAACTTCTATAAGGATGTTTCATAATAAAAGTAGTAGTTATCACTATCTTTGTGTTTCTTTTTCTTCTTCTTCAAGTAAATACTTTAACAAATCTATACTCATCGGATCCATTAATTCCTAAAGGGGAAGAGCAACATAACTAACCATTCAAATATAATGTACTCATATGCATAGAGTAGTTGTTGTGTAAAAAAATTCCATGAAAGTCCTGTATGTACACATTTCTTATCATGAAATGAAATGATAAGAAATGATGGAAATAGTGAGAAATGAAGATGAAAAAATATGACAAAAAATATAGTATTATTTATGTACTAGAGAAAATAATGAGGTGTTTATGTAGTTATAGAAAATTAAAAAGTTAATAATTTTTAACAAATTCATTGATAAATTAGGAAAATAAATTTAAAAATTATTATTATTGAAAATTAATATTTTATATATTATAGTATGTATTAACATTTCATTAAATAAAGATTTAATATGTGAAATAACATGTTTGTAATTAACATAAACAACATTGTTCATTATAATTTAAATTTTTTCAGAAATAGACAACATACTACATGAAAATGTTATATTATATAATACATATTATCTTTTACTACATAGAAAACATAATTTGTTCATACATTTGGTCAATTATTCTCTTTCTTTATTCAATACTCATTTCACTAGTATAATGTATTTGTTCTTCTTTAATAATGGTAAGAGTTTTATTAGAATCATTAGCAATTATTTCAATTAATTCATTTACAAGATATTTAAGTAAATATTTTTACTCAATGTTATTTATTTAATGAATTATTTATATTGTGTTGAAATATGTTAACGTATTATTTAATGTTATCAAGTTGTACTAGAATTATTTATATTGTGCTGGAATTAATGTTACATAATTAACATATTATTAAGTTGAGTTGAATATGTTAATATATTATTTATTCTTATAACTTCAATGTTATTATACTTTAATGTATTATAATCTAGTATCATTATTTAACGTTATTTTTATTTTAATATATTATAATTATAATACATTATTATTTATTTATTATTATAATCATATTTCTTGATATTACGTTAACATTATTATTTATTTTAATATATTATAACTAGAATATGTTATTTATTATTATAATTATAATTACTATATTTTAATTTATTATAATTATGTTGATAATTATATATTATCTATTGTATTACAAGTCAATGTCAATTCTCATTGTTTCTAAAAGAGGTAAGAAACGATAGCAAATATTTTCTTTAATATAGAAGGAGACGATAAGAAATCATCTCTTCTTTATTAACACAAATACAAAAATTGAAGGAAATTTTTTTCCCACCATTTTCTTTCCCCCTATTTCCTAATCGAGCAAACTCCCACAAAGTAGCAAACATAAAATCACCACACCATGTTCCAACAACAAACAAATTTTCATAACATAAATTAAAGCAGCAAACATAATATGATATGTTGAATATAACGTTTCCAATTGAAAAGAAGACATTGTTCAAAACACAAAACATAAAGCATTATCATCACCATTATTTCTAAAATAAACCATAAAACATTATTCACAACTTTAATTGATGTTTACAACATGGATTGTGAAAGTACATTTATGACAAATTAAAGTGTAACCATTTGACTCTCATTTATTCTAAGAAATTTATAAATTGTTTCATTACATCTATATTTTGTAATACTCATGACCTTAAATTTTTCTACATTAGTAAGACATAGAATTTGTAGTAAAGCTTGCATAGCATTAGATGACCGACTTCTTTGTTTTAATAATAACTTCAATATTTTATCTTGTACTTGAAGTTGTTGCTCTTGTATATTAGTCATTCCATCTTAAATATCAAGTTGGCGCAGTTGTAGCCTCCTTAAATAAAGAGATTATAATTTGTGTCGACTCCACATGCAATCATAAACACTTTCCCTTTTTACTCATCTCATTAAATTTCCTTAATGCAGAACTCGATATTGTGAATATGTTAGCATCTATCTTCATTTGACTTTTCTAGAAATCATTCTCCTTTTATACACGAGAAAGTTAACTTTCTCAAGCACAAACACACCATGAACTTTCTTAACTTGCTTAAAATTCCATTTCTTGAAATTCCCCCAGGTACAAACCTCTCCTTGGAATTTGATCGACTAATTCACATACGGGAAGAAACCTTTACACAATTATACAAATGAAGAAACCTTTATGTACATCAAGCTTTACGCAATTAGAGCTAGGCTTGAGATTGTAGAGAGCTTTGCACAGCCTTCACGAGAATAATAGGAAATAACAACCTTAAATAACAAGACTATTATCACTAAGATTGTGTTTGCTTGCATCTACTCCTATCTTTAACTTGTGCTGGGAATTAAGAGCAAGACAGTGTTAAAAAAATGCATGTCTTCTTAATTTAAAGATCTGCTCTAAGTTGCTCCAAATTCTAATATTTTGTTCTTTACTAATCTCATTTCTAAGAACACTTTTGAATGAACTACTCATATTTAGAATGACTTCAATGATCGCAATATTAAAATAACCCTTTGAACTCTATCAAGTCAGGTTATTATTATCATTATTATTATATTATTTATTACTATTATTATTATGCATACACTATTGTTCTAACAAACAAACAGTACTCCTGAATTTCTACTATTTTTTACTAGATTTGTTAAAAATAAGACATAGTTACAATATCACTCTTGACTAGAGTTATCATATTTTGAAACTGAAACAAACGCAACGTAAAATCTGTTGATTAAGTGTGTCCTTTCAAAAATCACTAGAAGATGTTTAATCCAGCATTGTATCACATTAATCAAATTAAATATTTTGTTACTAACATTGTATATTTTTTGGCATCTAATTTTATTATCGCATTAGTTCAATTATTTTGTAACCATTATTAGACCTTTTGTGATAGTCTATTTTTATCCTTACGTTATATTTCTAACGATAGGATAATTATATATATTGTCATGATTTCTCAATATATTGACCGGCAAATTATGAAAACCGAGACATTTAGCGACACATATCATAAATTACGTACTTTGGTAATACGAAAGATGTTGTATATGTGCTTAACTACTAATTAATTGTCAATGATTTGATCGAGAAAATTTGTGTTTGGAATATTAGAAAGTAACGATAATTACTTTCATCAATTATCTTTAACATTCTTTATCATACATATTCTAAGTATTGGAATTAGTCAAAAAGACTAAATTCCAAATCAAATTCAAACTTTGAATTTGAATTGAAAATTCCAATGGTTATTGGAAAATTCAGAAGTGATCTAAGGTAGAGATGGTGGAGTTAGTTTATCCTTCAAATGGTTATAAATAGAAGTGATTCGAGGGATTAAAGGAGTCACCTAGAAAGAATCACCATCGGAACCTCAAATCATCATAAAAAATCTAACAATGGTATCAGAGCCAAGTTCTTTGCCTACATGAGTGGTTGTCATTGCTATCTCATATGACGTTATAGTTATACATGCATACATAGACTATGTCTATCACAAATGCAAACTCTACCCACCGTGCATCGATGCTCATGCATTTTTGCCAAACAACGCACAACTCTTCTTGCATGCGACCACTCGTCCTTGTCGTCCCCTGCTCGCACTCCTACATCTCTACGCATGATTTCGTGCATTGTTACCTGCTTAGAATGAAAAAGTGTATAATATTAATGATTAAATGATGGTTAATTACATAATATTTAGCTTATCATATGAGAATTAAGTCATTATGTTATAATTGCACTATTATATACTTTAATGAAAGACTATGCATAATTTCTTGAAATTATGCTTAATTAAGTACATTTCTAGACTGTCGGTGAATTACAGGCTTTTTAATTCTTAAGTATCTGAATTTTCTGTTATTTTGGAAAGTTATATTGCATATATTGGACATTTATGTTTTAAATGATTAAAGAATATTTTATTATTTCCTAGAGTACATGTGTTGAAACCTTAATGTATGACTTAAGTGAATGTTCGGTAAGTTATCTGATAACTATTCGAAATGCATCTAAGCATCGGATAGTTAGGTTTGTGTTCGCTTGTCCAGCATGACACCAGAAAACTTGTTTGGATCTCCAGCAATGCACTAGAAAAATTTGGATTTGTTAACTTCTGTTTTTACTTAGTTAATTTATCTTTATGTCTATTCCTTTTTTTTTTGAAGTAAACAAACAACCTTTCACACAAATTAGATATTAATTCAAATTTGTATTTTAATTGCAGTGCATAGTGTCTATTGTATTAGTGTGCAAGTACAGGTCGATCCCACAAGGAATTACTTTAGAATTGAGAACTGTTCCGTTTTTAACAATCAAATTTATATATTCAATAAGATCTCTGTTGAGTTACAGTTAACTCAATGGACAAAGTTTGTTGAATTATGGCTAACTTAACAGACTAACATTGTGGACTTAAGTTAAACTCCACGAGCCTGCATTTCCTATTTAATACTGCTATTTACAGAGGAATTCGGCCAACCATTGGGCGGTTCCACAGATTGTAAATAACATCAATTAAGCTCTTTAATATTAGTAAATACTGGATTTATCATTAAGCAATACTAACATTCAGATAATTCAAACAGTAACCATTAAAATCTTTTAGTCTTTTGAACGAACCAATTTCAGTAAACTGTAAAATTAAAACAAACATAAAACAATCACAACACTAACAAAGATAACATTAATCACGATACAACACAAACAATACAACACTCAAATACAAAATACAAACACAGATAAGTTGCTTTTGATATTTTTGTTTTAATATGAACATGGAAATGGGCGAAAGGTAAAATGTAAAGTAATCTCAGTCGACAGTAAATACTTCTGTCACTACATACGACGCGATTACACCACTAAAAATTAAACCACTTACAATTCTGTCTCCTCTCCCTATAGAATCGTGAGTCTAGAATTGTAAAATAATCTCCTCTTCAGCATACAGGCATCAACTCGAAGCCAAGGCTAGAAGATTTACGATCTCCTGAGATATGAGTCGGTGCTTGGTGAAAATGGCTTCCCTTCTCGCGACGTGATCACTCCTCACAATGGTTGTTAAGCACTGTGTTTGGCTCGAAATCGACCCAACATCAGGAAAGTATTCTCACAGACCTCCGATGGTTGGTGATTATGGTGGTGGTGATGACGGTTGGTGTGGTACTTCAGAGAATTGCCGATGCTGCCTATAGAAAGATCGGTGCTACTCCTCTGTATACATTGGCCACACCCATCAATCACACCTTCTTCTTTTTTCTTTTTTTCTTTTATATTTCTTCAGTAGTAACTGCTTCTGCTTGAATGGTCGGTTGGAATTCCTTCATTCATATCAACAAAGATGATTTCTTCTCCCTACGCGATACGTGCAATCATGGTTTTTCCTTCCAACTGTCTTGTTTCTACAACCACTACAATGGCATATTAGAAAATAAATAGTCCGTGGAGTTACAGATAACTCAACGGACTTACCTCGTTGATTTAACTATAAAACACATGTATAAATTTAACTATCTGATGCTTAGGTGCATTTCAGATACTTACAAACTTAACTATCCGATGCTTAGGTGCATTTCGGATACTTACAAACTTAACTATCCGATGCTCAGATGCATTTCGGATAGTTACAAACTTAACTATCCGATGCCCAGATGCATTTCAGATAGTTATAGATAACTCACTGATATATAACTTAAGTCAATCTTCCAAATCACGACACGTGTCATCAACAGTTTAATAATAAAAGAAACATTTCGGATAGTTATAGGTCTAATTATCTGATGCTCAGATGCATTTCGGATAGTTATAGATAACTCACCGAAAATTCAGTCACTTTCCCAGAACATGACATGTGTCCACAGCTATTTTATAAATAAAAGGAGATTTCGGAGAGTTACACATATAACTATCTGATGCTCAGTTGCAATTTCGGATAGTTATAGATAACTCACTAAAAGTTCACTTAAGTCATGCATTATGGTTTCGACAAGTGTATTTCAGGAAATAATAAAATATTCTTTTAAAACATAACTGTTCAATATGTTAAACATAACTATCCAATACATGCTCGATATGTTAAACATAACTATCCGATATATGTTCGATATGTTAAACATAACTATCCGAAATATTAGAAAATTCGGATACTTAAGGATTTCACAGCCTGCAACTTACCGACAGTTCAGAAATGTACTAAATTAACATTAATCTCCCAAAATTAAGCAGATTCTTTAATTAAAGCATATAATAGTGCAATTATGATATAATGGCTTAATTCTCATATGATAAACTAAATATTATGCAATTAACCATCATTTAACTGTTAATAATATGCACTTTTTCATTCTAAACAGTTTGTAAGTATCCGAAATATCTAAAGTTGTTAAGTTAGAATTATGCACGTGTTGAATTTAAATGCTTTATTATATCACGTGAGTTGTACATGTTTAACTCATTAAGTTATCATAACTATACGCATTGAGTTACTTGAATATATACTCACCACAGACCATTTATTTTCTAATATGCCACTGTAGTAGTTACAGAAACAGAAAATTCAAATGAAAACCACGATTGCACATATCACGTAAGAATTCACTCGTGGAATGAAGAAGAAATCACCATCGTTAATATGAATGAAGAAAATCCAACAGAGTATTGATTAAAGGAGGATTAGAGAAGTATTGAGTTAATTATAACTCAACGGAGTACTGTAGTTAAGGAGGTAATTAGATTAAAAGCCAAATAATTTTGTTAAATAGAGGAATTGGGATTGTGTTGCAAATTTCTATGGAAACTAAATTTTTTTTTTATGAATTTGCTGTAACTAACTGAAATTTCCTATAACTATCTGATAATTGAAATTGTAAAATTTTTAAAAACTGTAACTATTTGAATGATATAATCTTATATAAGATGCTACAAATTTTACTATTAATACAAATCTAGATATAGTATCTTATGTTTTTGCTGAATTTTATGAGTTTAATAGAAATCAAAATGCTTAACTGAAATTCAGTAAATTATCTGAAATCCTGAAAGAGCTGAAATGCTGATTTTTGGATTAAATGAAATACATATGATCAAGGATACATTTAATTTGATTGATTAAACTTGTAGAATGATTTATGTGTAAATCTTATTAAACTATAGAAAAAGTACGAGCTTATTGATATAGATTCATTTTTTTAGTAAATTATAGAAGCAGAATTATATGAGATTTGTGTTTTACTTCATATGTATGAATGAAATATGTATATATACTATGTTAAAAAGAAAAAAAAGAGGAAAAAAAAGAGAGAAAAACTTTGAGAGTTTATCGATTTCTTTGATCACAAGCCTTTTATATTTGAGTAGATATGTATGTAAGGATTGTTGACCTGAAAAAGGACTCTTTAAATCTGGCAACCTAAGATCCTGATCAGATTTGGGATTGTTGACTGAAAGCTTGATACATGGGTACACTAGAAAGCTCTTGTATGATTCAAGCTTTTAAATTAATTTTTAAAGTACAAATATGCATATACTGTTCTAAAAAGATAAAAGTGTTTTATGAAATACAAATATCTTTTGAATTGAGTATATTTTATGTTATCTAAGATTATTGAAGTATGAATCTAGATTAGACTTTTGAATTTGTTTATTTGAGATACAATTCATTATTCTTCTTTCTTTAATCATATTGAGTTGGATTGTGTTTTGATTTGTATGTAGTTGAAATTTATTCTGGAAATTATATTGAAAAATTCAGGATAACAGATGTTTGAAAAGAAAAAAATTGATAATATAATTACCACTTATATGATGCTAATATATTTTGTATGTAATTTACATATGTTTAAATATATTTATAGGTTGAAGAGGAGAAAACAATGTTAAAATAGATTACTAAAAAATACAGAATATCTTTATAGTAATCTGATCTATGTATTCTGAAGAAAAAATGAAGAATTAATTCTAGCACTTTAGAAAGACCAACTAATTAAATCTTAGTAGTTTGCTAAGGACTAGCAAAAGTTAAATATGGGGAAAGTGTTTAGAATGAAAAAGTGCATAATATTAACAGTTAAATGATGGTTAATTGCATAATATTTAGTTTATTATATGAGAATTAAGTCATTGTGTTATAATTGCACTATTATATGCTTTAATCAAAGAATCTGCATAATTTCCAATTTGTTGGTATCTGTTGGTATCTGTTCTGGGAAACCAACTAGCTTACTTGTGAGCCACCAAAGGCATAGGAGCCTATGTTCCACACAAGATATTGAATTATCAATATCTATTAAATGTTATTTTGTTATATATTCTATGTTTATCTGGGAATGAAAAGTTTTTCAGAATCAAAAATCAGATTATGCAGAAGGAGATACAAATGGAACAAGGTATGTAACCAATTACTTATCCTAAATTTTAAATCAAACAAAACTATATTCATGCCTGCTACAATTACTGTATTTATTGTCAAATCTTTTACATTGAGGACAATGCAAAATGTAGGTATGGGGGGGAGGTAATTAAAGTAACAGCCATGTAAGTTTGTTAATTAAAGGAATTAAAATGGTACTGCAAAGTTTTGAGGAAATTGAAAATGAACTTATTGTAACTATCTGATAATTGAGACTGTAAAATTTTTATAAACTGCTTGAATGTTATATTTAGAAGGCTATAGAAGATGCTATAGAATTTATTATTTATGTAAATCTAGATATAATATCTTATGTTTTTTCTGAAGTTCATGAGTTTAATAGTTTCACGATTTTAAAATGAAATCAGAATAATTAATGCTTAATCAGAAAATTATCTGAAGTCCTGAAGGAGCTGAGATGTGAATTCTAGATTAAATGAAACACATATGATGAAAGATACATTTACTTTGACTGATTGAAATTGTAGAATGATTTTTGTGTAGATCTTATTAAACTACAGATAAAGTATGAACTTATTGTTATGGATTCATATCTTTAGTAAATGATAGAAGCAGGATTATATGAGATTGGTGTTTTATTGCATCTGTATTAATGAAATACATGCATATACAGTATGTGATTAATGCTTTGTTTTGTGTGTGCATTTATCTTTAGAAAAAAAAAAAAAAAACCTTGAGAGTTTATTGACTTGTTTGATCACGAGCCTTTTGTACTTGAGCAGATAGGTATGTAAGGATTGTTGACCTGAAAAAGGACTCTGAAAATCTGGCAACCTAAGATCTTGATTAGATCTGGGATTATTGACTGAAAGCTCGTTACATGGGTACATTAGAAAGCTCTTGCATGATTCAAGCTTGTCAAATTAACTTTTAAAGTACATAAATAAAAAAAAACATATACTGTTCTGAAAAGATACAAGTGTTTTGTGAAATACAGATATCTTATGAATCGAGTATATTTTCTATTATCTAGAATTGCTGAAATATGAATCTGGAATTGACTTTTGAAGGTGTTTAATGGAAATACAATTTTTTATTCTACTTGTCTTAATCAGATTGAATTGGATTGTACTTTGATTCGTATGTTGTTGAAATTTCTTTTAGAAAACTTATTGGAAAATTCAAGATTACAGATGATGAAAAGAATAACAAACGATAATATAATTAACACCTATATGAAGATGATATACTTTGTATGTAATTTACATATATTCTAAATATCTTCGTAGGATGATTACTGAAACATACAGAATATATGTTTATGCTGTACAAAAAAAAAAAGGGGGGGGAGAATTAATTCTAGCACTTTTTGAAAGACCAATTAATTAAATCTTAGTTTGCTAAGGGACTAGCAAAATTTAGGTATGGGGGAAGTGTTTAGAATGAAAAAGTGCATATTATTAACGGTTAAATGATAGTTAATTGCATAATATTTAGCTTATCATATGAGAATTAAGCTATTATGCTATAATTGCACTGTTATATGCTTTAATTGAAGAATCTGCTTAATTTAGGGGAATTAATGTTAATTTAGTACATTTATGAACTGTCGGTAAATTGTAGGCTATGAAATTCTTAAGTATCCGAAAATGCATCTGAGCATCGGATAGTTATACCTGTAACCCTCCGGAATGTTATTTTATGTTTAAACTGCTGCTGACACGTGTTGAGAGCTGATAGATTTACTTACGTTATAACTTGTTAAGTTAGTATAACTGCACGCGTTGAGTTACATGAAAATACACTAAGGCAACATGTTAGGTTAGCGTTATAAACTTAAGTTGTTATTTTTGCACGTGTTTTATAGTTAAATCAACGAAGGAAGTTCGTTGAGTTATCTGTAACTCCATGGACTATATATTTTCTAATATGCCACTATAGCGGTTGTAGGAATAGACAGTTGGAAGGAAAAACCACGTTTGCACGTATCACGCAAGAATTCAATCACGCAAGGAGAAAGAAATCATCGCCGTTGATATGAAGGAAGGAAATCCAACCGACCATTCAAGCAGAAGCATTTATCACTGAAGAAATATAAAAGAAAAGAAGAAAAAAAAGAAAGGGTGTGATCGATGGACGGCTTGTGTATACAGAGGAGGAGCAACGAGCTTTCTACAGACAATATCGACGATTCTCCGAAGTATCACACCAACCATCGTATCACCACCATAATCACCAATCATCGGAGGTCTGTGAGGATACTTGCCTGATGTCGGGTCGATTCCGAGCCAAACACAGTACCTGACAATCACTGTGAGGAGTGATCGCGTCGCGGGAAGGGAAGACATTTTCACCAAGCGCCGACTCATATTTCAAGAGATCGTAAAGCTTTTAGCTTTGGCTTTGGGTTGATGCCTGTATGCTGAAGAGGAGATCATCTTGCAATTCTAGACTCACGATTCTATAGGAAGAGGAGACAGAATTGTAAGTGGTTCAATTTTCAGTGGTGTAATCGCGTTGCAAGTAGTGTCAGAAGTATTTACTATCAAGTGAAATTACTTTACATTTCACCTTTCACCCATCACATCAAAACAAAAATACCAAAAACAATTTATCTTTGTTTGTATGTTGTATTTGAGTGTTGTATTGTTGGTGTTATATCGTGATTAATGTTATCTGTATCAATTTTATGATTGTTTTATGTTAGTTTTAATTTTACAGTTTACTGAAATTGGTTCGTACAAAACAACTTAAAGATTTTAATGGTTACTGTTTGAATCATCTGAATGTTAGTATTGCATAATGATAAATCCAATGTTAACTAGCATTAAAAAAAAAGCTTAATTGATGTTATTTACAATTTGTGGAATCGCCCAATGGTTGGCCGAATTCCTCTGTAATTAGCAGTATTATAAAGAAGAGATAGGCTCGTGGAGTTAACTTAAGTACACGAGGATAGTCCGTTGAGTTATCCATAACTCAACGAACTTAGTCCGTTGAGTTAACTGTAACTCAACGGAGTGCTTATTGAATATAAATTTGAATTGTTCACAATCAAACATTTCTTAAATTCGTCAGCAATTCCCTATGGGATCGACCTGTACTTGCACACTGATACAATAGACACTATGCACTTGCAATTAAAGTACAAATTGGAATTAATATCTAAATTGTATTAAATGTTGTTTGTTTACTTCTAAAAGAAAGAATAGGCATAAAGATAAATTAACTAAGTAAAAATAGAAGTAACAAATCTAAGTTTTTCTAGTGTAGTGCTGGGAAAACGCGAACAAGTGATTTTTGGTTATATTATGTGTTATTTATCTGAGATTGATTTGTAGCATTTTAGATTGTGCATGTTAATAAATCTAGAATATAACAATTAATAAAATTAAATATGTTGCCTAAAATTAAAGACATGAACTTAAATAAGTGTCAACATTGCTTAGTTGGAAAAATGACTAAGAAATCCTTTAGTAAGAGATATAGATCAAATGAATTATTAGCCTTAATTCATTTTGATGTGTATGGTCCATTAAATGTTAAAGCTTATGATAACAAGAAATATTTTGTGACTTTTATAGATGATTTGTCTAGATATACTTACATTTATCTTTTAAGTCACAAAAGTCAAGTATTGACTTATTTTAAGAAATACAAGTCGGAAGTAGAAAAATAACTTGAAAGAAATATTAAGGTGTTAAGGTCAGATAGGGGAGGGAATACAATTCTAAGGAATTTAAATCGTTTTGTAAAATGTATGGAATTAAAAGGTAAACTACAATGCCTTATATATTACAACAAAATGATGTGACAAAAAGAAAGAATAGAACACTTATGAATTTTGTTAAATACATGCTTTCACATTCAGGTCTCTCCAAAGGTTTTTGGGGAGAAGCATTAAATACAATAAATTATGTATTAAATAGAATACCCTCTAAGTCTATACCTAGCATATTTTATGAATTATGGACTAGAACTAAGCCCAACTTACATCATTTAAGGAATAATCATGTACTTATTCCTAGATAATTAAGGGATAAGTTAGACTCAAAAACTCTAAAGTACATTGTTCATGTTTTCCCAGCACTACACTAGAAAAACTTGGATTTGTTACTTCTATTTTTAATTAGTTAATTTATCTTTATGCCTATTCTTTCTTTTAGAAGTAAACAAACAACCTTTAATACAATTTAGATATTAATTCCAATTTGTACTTTAACTGCAAGTGCACAGTGTCTATTGTATTAGTGTGCAAGTACAGGTCGATCCCATAGGGAATTATTGACGAATTTAAGAAATGTTTGATTGTGAACAATTCAAATTTATATTCAATAAGCACTCCGTTGAGTTACAGTTAACTCAACGGACTAAGTTCGTTGAGTTATGGCTAACTCAACGGACTATCCTCGTGGACTTAAGTTAACTCCACGAGCCTGTCTCTTCTTTATAATACTACTATTTACAGAGGAATTCGGCCAACCATTGGGCGATTCCATAGATTGTAAATAACATCAATTAAGCTTTTTAATGCTAGTTAACATTGGATTTATCATTATGCAATACTAACATTCAGATGATTCAAACAGTAACCATTAAAATCTTTAAGTTGTTTTGTACAAACCAATTTCAGTAAACTGTAAAATTGAAACTAACATAAAACAATCATAAAACTGATACAGATAACATTAATCACGATACAACACTTAAATACAACATACAAACAAAGATAAATTATTTTTGGTATTTTTGTTTTTCTGTGATGGGCGAAAGGTGAAATGTAAAGTAATTTCACTTGACAGTAAAGACTTCCGACACTACTTGCAACGCGATTACACCACTGAAAATTGAACCACTTACAATTCTGTCTCCTCTCCCTATAGAATCGCAAGTCCAAAATTGCAAGATGATCTCCTCTTCAGCATACAGGCATCAACCCGAAGCCAAGGCTAAAAGCTTTACGATCTCTTGAAATATGAGTCGACGCTTGGTGAAAATGTCTTCCCTTCCCGCAATGTGATCACTCCTCACAGTGGTTGTCAGGCATTGTATTTGGCTCGGAATCGACCCGACATCAGGCAAGTATCCTCACAAACCTACGATGGTTGGTGATTATGGTGGTGATACGATGGTTGGTGTAATACTTCGGAGAATCGCCGATATTGTCTGCAGAAAGCTCGATGCTCCTCCTCTGTATACACTAGCCATCCATCGATCACCCCTTTTCTTTTTTTCTTATTTTCTTTTATATTTCTTCAGTGGTAACTGCTTCTGCTTAAATGATCGGTTGGATTTCCTTCCTTCAGATCAACAGCGATGATTTCTTTCTCCCTACGCGATTGAATTCCTGCGTGATAAGTGCGAACGTAGTTTTTCCTTCCAACTGTCTGTTCCTACAACCGCTACAGTGGCTTATTAGAAAATATATAGTCCGTGGAGTTACAAATAACTCAACGGACTTCCTTCGTTGATTTAACTATAAAACATGTGCAAAAATAACAACTTAAGTTTATAATGCTATCCTAACGCGTTGCCTTAGTGTATTTTCATGTAACTCAACGCGTGCAATTATACTAACTTAACGAGTTATAACGTAAGTAAATCTATCAGCTTTCAACATGTGTCAGCAGCAGTTTAAACATAAAATAATATTTTGGAGAGTTACAGGTATAACTATCTGATACTTAGATGCATTTTCGGATACTTAAGAATTTCACAGCCTGCAATTTATCGACAATTCATAAATGTACTAAATTAACATTAATTCCCCAAAATTAAGCAGATTCTTCAATTAAAGCATATAACAGTGCAATTATAACATAATAGCTTAATTCTCATATGATAAGCTAAATATTATGCAATTAACCATCATTTAACCGTTAATAATATGTACTTTTTCATTCTAAACATACATGTTTATAGACTATTGTGAAAATTCTCTTTTAGTTATAGGTTCTATAATAAAGAAAATGGAATTATTGAATATAGGGATGCCACATTCCTAGAAAATCTAAATGAAAAGGAAGAAATAAGAAAGGAAAAGGAACATGAATCATTATTTGTGGTGAATGATGATTATTTCAATAATGTCCTGGAAAATGACCTTGGAGTTGAAGGAGAACAAAACATTGAAAATATAAATGAACTTATGAAAATTGTTGATGGAAACAACCATGAATCCACAGAAATCATGGGAGGAATCCAAAATGAGCATATAAATGGAATTGATAATATTAATAGAAATGGAGAAGATAAAGAATCAGATGTACCTATTAGCAATAAAAGGATGAGATATCAACTGACATGGATGGATTACTACCATTTGTATTCTTATGAGCTTTCTTGTTTATTAATAGATATGGAGGAAAATCACATGGAATCCATGACATACAATGATGTTGTTGAATCTCATGAGAAACATTTATGGTTGGATACCATGAATGATGAGATTGATTCCATGAAAAGGAATCAAGTATGAGAATTATGTGATTTACTTGAAAGAAGGAAAGCTATAAGGTGTAAATGGATATTTTAGAAAAAGTTAAAGGTTGATTAGTCTATTGATAAATATAAGACCCATTTAGTTGCTAAATGTTATACACAAAAACCAGGAATTAACTTTTATGAGACATATTCTCTAGTAGCTAAATTCACATCTATAATAATTATATTGGCTATAGTTGCACATTTAGATTTAGAATTACATCAAATAAATGTAAAAATTATATTTTTAAATGGAGACTTGTAGGAAGAAATCTATATGTCACAACTTAAGGGATTTTAGATGGAAGGACATGAAGAAAAAGTTTGCAAATTAAAAAGGTCAATAGTATCACAAGTGCACAAACCCCCCCTATATGGTTTAAATCAAGCATCTAGACAATAATATCACAAGTTTCATGATATAATTGTCAAAATGGGATTTGTTTCAAACATGTTAGATTATTGTGTATATGTCAAGATTAGTGGGAGTAAATTCATTGTATTATCCTTGTATGTGAATGATATTTTACTTACTGGAAATAACACTGACATGTTAAATAAAACAAAAGAACTTGGTAGAAGATTTGAGATGAAGGACATGAGGGAAACATCCTATGTTTTTGGAATTCAGATCTTAAGAGATAAAAAATCTAGCACATTGAGTATAAATTAGGAAAGATACCTGCAAATGGTACTAAAAAAGTTTGGAATGGATAATTGTTCTTTAGCCGCCACACCTTATATTTTAGAGAAAAGATTAAGTAGAAACCAATGTTTTGGAAAAGGGAAGGAACATTTGAGAGCACTTTATGCCCAAGTAATTGGAAGTTTGATGTATGTTATGTTGTGCACAAGACTAGACTTAGCACATGCTGTAAGTATTGTTAGTAGATATCAAAGTAATTCCGAAACAAAACATTGGAAAGCTGTCAAGAGAATATTGAAATATATAAAAGGAACTTTGTACCATAAATTGACTTATCAAGCAAATGAGCTTGGAGTGCTTAGTTATATAGATGCAGATCTAGGTGATAACAAAGATGATGAGAAGTCCACTTCAAGATATGTTTTCATCTTTGGAGGTGTAGTCATATCTTGGGAAAGTAAGAAGCAAAGATGTGTATCAAAATACACACAAGAAGCTGAATATGTTACTTGTAGTGTAGCTACGTCACATGTAGTTTTGATTAGGAGATTCATAAATGATTTGAATCTCAACTTGTTAAATGGTCCAATAGGAATGTATTGTGATAACCAAATAACAATAAGTCTTATCTATAGTAGTGCAAATATAATAAATGGATAATATATAAATATACATTATTACTATATTCATAATGTTGTAGGAAAGGGGAAATAAGATTAAGTTATATCCCTATGGAAGATATGATTGCTGATTCTTTGATAAAAAAAATTCTAGTGGAAAAATATATTAAGTTTGTGAACTTAATAGGATTAAAAAGCATTTCTATGGATAATAGAAATAAAAAACATTCTCATGAATAGTAGTAGTGAAATATTGAAATTGTGCTATCTACGAATAGTAGGAGCAGAATGAAAATAAGATGTACCTTATTGGATTTGACGTATGAATGAATATAGTTAGTCTTTGTGACTAAGTGAGAGAGGTTAGAATTGGTCAAAAAAATTAAATTCCAAATCAAATTTGAATTTGAATTGCAAATTCCATTGATTATCAGAAATTTAGGAGGAGATAGTGGAGGTAGTTAATCCTCCAGATAGCTATAAATAGAAGTGATTCAAGAGATTGAAGGAGTTAACTAAAAAGATCTACTATCGAAACTTTAAATCATTGGGAAAAATACAACACTAAGAACAAGAAAGAATATATATATCCTGGCTACGCTTGTTTCAATAAAAATTGAATCGGACGGCCACAAGATTTGGTTCAAAATCGACAAATCAAAATGAGAAAGTACAGAAGATTTATATGGTTCAAACCTTCGTATCTCATATATATATTGTCATGTGATTAGTAGGTATTAAAAATTAAGTAACAAAGATTAAGATTTCACCTCTAACAACTGCTAAAAGGCAGACATTAATGAATATACGCAGGAAACTTGATTTAACATAAGATAAATTTATTTATTTATTATTAAATGATTCTAAAATAAAATATTTTACATTGTACAAGAGTTATTATTTCACGTACATTTTACTTGTAGACTTAAGTAAATCATAAGTGAAAGAGTTAATGTATAAAAGGTCTTATATCGATAGAATGTAAAAATAGAATTTGATCTAATACATCATAAATTCTTTTACCTATTATCTGCTTGTTAATTTACCAAAGTCGCCATCTGCGTACATTTCAAGACAACAACAATTAAAAAAAAAAAAAAAACAGAGGGCGTTCGATCAAGTGGTCCGTGATGATGACTCAGCGCCAGCGAATTCTCGTGAGTAAGGACGGATTGGAAGTCCCTCCCTCAGTTTCTCACGCAGCCGGGCAGCGACTTGCGCGTTGGTGGCTGCCGTGAAACCTCGGCTACAAAGGAATTCTCTCTTCCACGGCACCGCTTCCGCTTGGCCGTTGTTTAATAATAATCAGCTCTGGAATGCTGACCTCAATCACGAGGAACCCAGCAGCAGCCCTCTTGCTTCTGCGGTCAAGGGCTTGAAAGAGAGAGGTATTTAATATTGCCACGTTATTGACCTACACACGCGTGTATGGGTTGAGCACGTACGAGGATGGATGCCGCGAATTGCTTTTGGGGTTTGGCAGCAATCCTGCTGCTGCTGCTGCTGCTGCTGCTGCTGCTTATGCTTCTTTTTCTCGCTCAATGTGAAAAGAGATGCACGCTTAGAGGCGTCGTTCGTTTTCTTCATTTCTTGGCATGGGTTTGCTAGTTCTAGAAAAAGGCAAGCGTTCGATGCATCGGCCCACTTCATCGATCTGCTCGATCGCCACATATGCCTTAGAAATTAATTAATCAAGTAACCTGTGCCGTCGCAGGCAAGTGGGTCGTTCACTTACAATTCACCAACGTGGCGCAACGACCAACGCGACGATTGATTTGTCCTCCTCAATTGATTTACGCTCATCAACTGATTTACCCAGTTGTTTGTTTGTCTGCGAAGCGGATATATAATCATGCGTGCCCTCGTCATGCATCATCATTGAAGTGAAGGGTCATTAATTATTAGACGCACTTGCATGCTTATCATTGAACTGTAGGCGCCTGACCAACTAGAGGTGGCGGCATGATTTCCCACATACGATCCGATAGGTCAGACAACACCCATACAGCAGTCAACGACTAGTCCACTGTCGTCGATCGTCACACACACACACATACGGATATCTCGTATCCGGCAGGACGTTTGCACGTCAACCAGATGATAAACATGAACACATGTATGTACGTACGTAGTTGATTTTCTAGCTTCTGAGGAACGTTTAAGAGATGTTCTCCATCTCGATCGCATGCATAAAGCTGAATCATCGATCATCAACAAGCGTATAGGACGAAGACGATGGAGGACGCTCAGGCAGAAGATACATCCAAATCCAATTAATCCCCTTACATGAGAATTGATACTTTGAATTTGTATGAGAATTTTGACTATGTATTCGATCTGGTCACTTGTGATTATTTCTTCGTATTCGTACACGTACATTCCGCATGTTCTCTGTTACGTACATACGTTGGATTTAATATACGATTACAGTTGAATGCTATTTACGGCTGGTAATATGAATATAGATTGGTATAAATCTTATATTTTTGAATGTTGTTGTAAGTAGTGAGTTTATGTTTTGCTGAACCTGTAAATAAATGTGAATTTATATTGTGAGCGTGCGATTGCAATCAATGTGAATGCTATAAAGGCATCAGTGAATTGCAGGGATATTGGAGGGTAAGGAGTTATTTCTCGTCCAATATTTATTTGGTTATACAAAATTAAGAAATGACAGAGGTGCGTGAAAGACCAATGAAGGAATATACAAACAACAAAGATGTTCCCATTTTTTAAATCATGAAGGAATATGTCCTTCGCAAATTTCTCGACCTTTGTAAAGACAAAGCACATGGTCCCTTTTTCATGGTGCCTCGTCTCTTTCCACCGTAAAACAAAGGAATTATTCTTTTGTGTCTTCCCCTTCTTTGTCCTTCACAGTTCCTTCGTTGCTGGCATACGGTGACAAGACTTTTAAGGCGACAGATCTCATCCTTCGTGTGTCCATTGCCTCTCACTTTAAAAAAAGGATCCAATATTCATTTGATTTAAATAGTTTTTTCATTTATTTACGGCCATCCAATAATAGTAAAATTTATGTAGTTACTAGAACACTTTAAGAATATTTGTGTATCTAAAAAGTAACAGGAAAAAAGAGAGAGGCAGAAAAGTGAAAGAATTCGTGAGAAATGGAAAGTAAAGAAAAATACTTTTCTTTCTTTTACTTTTTTGTCTTTTATATTTCGTTAGAAAGTAAAAAAAATCTAAAATTTTCAACATATCGATCTTTTTGACGGATTGATATATTGTGTTATTTCTAAAATTAGTATATCGTTCACTAAATTAATTAGCTGTAAAATTACAACTATTTTTAAAATTATTACATCAAATTTATTTATATATCTTAAATTAGTATATCGTTTCTATAAATAATACGTTGAAATTTACGCAAAAACTCTCTCGCTTTACCATTAATTTCTATTACTTTTTTTCCCATCAATTTCAAGTGTACGTACAGATACGTCTTTTATGCATTTATAGGTAGAAATGAAGGTAAAAAAAAAAAAAATCAGCTATTAGTATACCAGAATGCATTATTTCTAGTAGGACGTAAGTGTACCAGCTGAATGAAAGCTCAAACGGAAATGCAAATTAATTTAAGGTGGCCAATTAATTAAGGAATGCCGCGGTTTGCGGTTCATAATCAAACAGATGTACGTACCGAAAACACAACTTTCACCGTATAAATAGCCCGAATAAACCGGCCACAAAGTGTCAAATAATTGCATGTGGAAATCAACAACTGATTCTTCAAATTGATAACGAGCACGCAATCCTCGTGTCCCTCGAGTCAAAACAGTCCATCGTGCGGGTAGAAAGCGAAGAGCAATACCAAGTACTTACGCCAATATAAGGATTGGTCAACGGCAATTTATACGAGGATGTATAAGACCGTAAAGCAGATGCGCTACCACTTTACGCATCTACGTTCATACGCGCGGCGCTGGAGGTTCATGGAGTGCCATCTGAGCACGTCGTCGGAGCCGATCGCCGTGCCAGCGGAGAAGCACCGAGGGAAATAAAAATGACGAGACGGCCGCCCGGTTACGTGCTGCGGGGAAACTGAGAGGAAGGGAGAGGGGAGGAATGTGAGAGAAAAGTCAAAGTTGAGAGCGCGACCACGCTACTTACTCCCGAGTGAGGGGCCAGTCGATGCTATTATTTTATTATAGCATATTGCGGCGAGCTTACTTCCATCACATGTCTCTTTTCTTTCCTTTCCCAACGTGATGATGATGACCACCATCATCGTCATCATGCTCACCATTCCTGCGCGTATCCCACCTCTATAAAGCCCGTCCACCCATCTTCCTCCTCTTTCCATCTCATCACATTCCAATCCAATCCGCTACAGCACCTACCTGGCCCTTGTACTCACCCATCACGATTTTAATCCTGCAGCGTTGAGATCGTTGGTTAATTGACCGGGACAAGGTAGTGACCGGTTGAGCGTTCGTCGATCGATGGAGTTTGTGTATGACGGCAGCAGCAGCAGCAGCAGCAGCAACAGCCGCTTCTTGGCGGTCCAAGGGGAGGAGGCCGACATGGGCGACCTCCGGCGAGGACCGTGGACGGTGGAGGAGGATCTCAAGCTAGTCAACTATATAAGCAACCACGGCGAAGGACGCTGGAACTCCCTTGCTCGCTGTGCTGGTACGAGCTAGCTAGTTTGATGATTAATTAGTTGTTATTATTGGTAGAGCATACATGCGCGCTCCATCATCCACCTGAACCTGTCAATCTTCCTTAATTCCATCATCGGTTTCCGACCATGTATGTAGAATGGAGGAAGAAAGAATGGATGCTGTCATAGCATTTGGAGGAGGATGTCACGGTTCCATTGTCGCAAGTTGCCATTGATCTCTTTCTTTCACACTCACTCATGCTTCTCTCTCTCTCTCACGAGTACACAAAGAAAGTGGTCACTCCATTAATTTTTCTGCAGTGGCCTGTTATCTTCTTCCTCACGACAAGTTAGGTTTTTTTTTTTTCCATTGTACAAAAAAAAACGAGTTTAGGATATTTTTAAAGGAAAGCAAGAAGACGAAGACTCATGTGCAGTGAACTCCAATAATTCTTTACTGTAACGCCCAAAATTGACGAAAGATCGACGATAATCCCCAATCATATTTGTTCCTTCTGCATAAATATACATAATCAATCACATCAACTATAAATCTTTAATCTTTGGAAATCGTACAGCTTTTCTTTTGCTTATTCCCTATTAATTGTGGTCGATCCTGCAGGTCTGAAACGGACCGGCAAAAGCTGCCGTCTACGCTGGCTGAACTACCTCCGACCCGACGTCCGGCGGGGCAACATCACGCCGGAGGAGCAGCTTCTCATCCTCCAACTTCATTCCCGTTGGGGAAACAGGTGAATATATATATATACACACACTTGTATCTTTTTGGGTTTCGTTAATTCCTAATATGTTAATTTATACATACTACCTTTACCAATTATTGTTCGCACTATCGAATTTGGTGATAGTCATATCATAAGACTAAAGAAATTATATATTCTTATCATCATCGCTCGTATATGATCAGGTGGTCGAAAATCGCGCAGCATTTACCGGGAAGAACGGACAACGAAATAAAGAACTACTGGCGGACGAGAGTGCAGAAGCACGCGAAGCAACTCAAGTGCGACGTCAACAGCCAGCGATTCAAGGACGTCATGCGGTACCGCTGGATTCCCCGCCTCGTCGAGAGAATTCATGCCAACTCCGGAAGAGCGGCCGCCACCGTCCCCACCACCACCACGACCGCCGTAACTCTGTATGATGACGTGACGACAGTCCCAACGGCGGCCGCTCCCGGTGATGGGCAAGCGAACGAGTTCATGCAGACGACGAAGTTTACAAGCCCGGAGAGCAGCAGCGTGGACACGATGGGTACGACGGCGTCACTGCCGTCGGCGTCGCCACCGATGTCCGACTTCGCCGATCACGTGGTGCACTGGGGTGACGACATCCCCGCGGCCCTCGGGTTCAACGGCGAATTGAGCCAGGAGGGATTACCAGACTTGGACAACGGGTGGGGATTTGGTGATCATGTCGACATCTCAGACAGCTTTTGGAGCGGCATGGATGACATCTGGTCCTTGCAGCAATAATTAACCGCATGCATGACTCAAGCTAATTAATCAATCTTACAATTTAAACCACATATAATTGCCAAATCCTAAGTAATTTGTCTACCTGATCGATTAATTTATATTATTATGCATCTAGCTAGGGATCGAGCTGAGAGGAAGAGATGGAAGTTTGAGTGTAGGATGGATTAATTAATGATTTCGGCACTCACTCTTCCTGTTCTCCCGTGAAAATTATTTATTTTGAGATTAGTTCTTTAATCTCATTCTTTGGATTGAATTAACTGTATCTTTTACTGCAAGCATTGGATTTTGTGCTATGCATAAATATATATATATATTAACTTTTAGTAATAGATTATAATGTGGACCATATATGGTCGTTCTTCCGCTTCCATCACATGCCATCAAAATTAACGTGACAGGAACGTTCCTCCAGTATTTAACCACTATATAATATTGAGTTTCTTTTAATAAAAGTACATTGTCCATGTATCACTTATAATCAAACTTTTTAGAAGTGTTTTTTTTTTTCGAAAAAAATAGATGCTTGCCTGACGTACAGCGTGGGTACTTCAACAAAAAAAAAATGGCACTCAAATGGTCACTGGATTATCAAAAAAACTCATCCTATTTTGTATTTCTTAAAATAGTAATTAATAATCAATCCAAGTACGAATATATCATCTTCCATCACGTACCTACATATGCTATGGATTGTTTGGAAATGATATTGAGATTTTCGCGATACTTGCAATGCCCTCCATATATCTTTTCTTGTTTAACCATGAATTTATATGCTAAATTGATATGTGCTTCTCTTAAAGGAAACCGATATGCTAAATTAGAACATGCAATTTTTAAAATCTCATCTACGTGAACGAGCTTGATTGCAAAAGCGGAATAATCTTCATCATGCATGGGAACGCAGGGACCGCGCGCGTTGCTTTTAATTAGGCGATCATTATTATATTATATGTGCATAATTAAGTCGATGGATCCACAAGCAAATTAAGAAGCAACGTTGTACGAGTTCCCGTCACTCGTTCAAACAAACTATACAAAGCTATCATGCATACATATATATATGAAATCACCGCAAACGTGACGATCTATCTGTCTTTTTAATAATTATCGATCTATCCATACATATATATATACAATACACACCACTACGTTCGTTTGTGGCGCCCTACGTGGATTCCTCCGTTAGTCAGTGGACGTCCCCATCGACGGCACTTTGGAAACCATCGATCCCTCGGTCACCGTAGCTTTGAACCCATGGACGCTGAAGTTTACGCTTTCCATCTTCTTCCGAGCAACCACCGTGAAAATCTGCTTACCGAAAGTCATGTCACAGCTTATTCCGATCGTCGGTCTATTCACACCCGGTGACATGGTTAATTAAATCTTTTGATCGGTAATTAATATCCAACGGAAACTTTTTTAAAAGAAACCATGCCGTAGTTATGCTAAGCCTAAGACTTTTTGCAGTTCGATCTCAGACCTGCCGCTAAATGTTAAGCGAACATATGAATATATATATATATATAGATGGTGTCACGCTTCCATGGAAAGTTGATTTTTCCTTCTTTTTTTTTTTAAAAAAGAAATTTGGTTTCCAAGGAAAGTTAGATAAGTTATGAAACATTCTTGGGTGGTCCGGTCACGAACAATCTCCTGATCATGGACCACCTTTTTTGTTTATTTTATCTTTAAAATTAAATTTTATTTATATGATTAGCTAATTAATCTAGTGTGTAATCTACCATATATGTATGAAAGTTTCGATTTTATTCGTGTCGTAGTATTTTTTTCATTTAAAGATCGGTAATTGATCAGATTTGACCTTTAATCAATGATCGATATTTGTTTAATTTAAGTAGAAATTTTATCAACTATTAAGTTGTAGTCATTTAATAATAATAAAACGTGTATAATCACTTTTTCCTCTCTCTCTCTATATATTAACAAGGATTGTTGGTCCCAAGTTTAATATATATATATATATGTGTGTGTGTGTGTGTGTGTGTGTGTCACGTGCGTGTGTGCAGGGTCCATGTGAACATGGAGTTAAAGAGAAGGGCACTATAAATTATGTAAAAAGATGGCACTTATTAAGGATAGTTGGATCAATCATCCATCCATACAATTAATGATCACTATAGTTGCTACAGTGATCTATCTAGAACGATGGCGATTGCTATCATCTTTCGTAAACACCATTAATGGGCAAACTATTGTGGGATTTGCCATTCCAATATTTACGTAAGAGGTATGTAAGCTGTTATTTCGTTCACGCACAGACATATGTGGGGCCGAGTGAGGACTTTGCCTTGCCTCGTTAGATTGAAGTACCCTCTTATAATATGTTGCCTCGTCCGTAATAATTGATGTCCATCTCCATTAATCAATGTGTCGATCTTACAAATGGCGTAGAGGATCGATGTAGGGATTGGATTACTGATACATGCTTGCCACGTACGTATCCCTCCATTTCTAGGATCTGTATATATTGTCAAATTAACAGCTAGTTGTAATCATATGTGATGGATTTTTTCCGGCCCACTGTGTTCAAGAATGATGAATCTAGGTTTTTTATAATCGTACGTGTTCCATGGCTGAAGGTCAAGGATTTCAGTGATTTAATCAGATTGCAGGCATGTTTGTTTTTACTTACCAGTTGACTTCCCTTTAAAAGATCAAAAAGCAGCACTACAGTGCAAGCAAATCTTCTCCCTTCCACACGTACCCCCCATGACTCCCTCCACACCAAAGGCTCATTAATGGGACCAGCCAACCCTGGTGGTTGGCCTGATACCGCCATCAAATTAAAGAAACTAAAGGTCTTGTGCGCTTGACGAAGTCTTCTGGAATGGCTGCTAATAATTTCTTTAAACCCTGGTCTGCGAAATGCCTCTGGAGATTATCGAGAGAGACAAAACGGCACACGTAGCTAGGTTACAAGATGGAACATAGGGAAATGTGTATTTGTCAAATTCCTGGACCGGTGGTTTGTCGATTCCAGCTACACATGCAACGACAGTAACGTCCAAATTGATGACCGGAGAGGAACGCGTCTAAATTTCAAACTTCACCATGCATGCCGTATGGACTTGAAAGAACGCACCGTTTCTTTGTGTGGAGAGCAAAGACTAACTTGGTCTCAAAGTCATTGCAGATACTCCATCACTAACGATCGGTGTGTGGAAAACAAGCCGGTAAAAGCAGAAATTTCTAAAGTGGTAAGCCTTGTCAAAAGGGAATAATGACTGGAGAAGACCGGCATGCACAAGCAAGATGCGAGTTGCTCACTTCATGCAAGCGCACCCTCAATCCACACCTGCATCGATCATTTCCGACATCACCATCACACATCGTCCCCTTCTCTTGTTATTATTATTATTATTATGAACCAGCAGCATCCATGTTTAGCATTGACCTTGGTAATATTACAGCTTTGGAGTACCATGCACTAAAATTGTAAATGGGATGCAAAACATTGGCATGGGTACTAAGAGACAACCATGGCGTTATTTATTTCTTTATTATTAGTTTTTTTTCTTCCAAAAGAATCATCGTCAACCACGCAGGTGCATCTCGTATTACTACAATCCATATCTGCAACGCATCCGCAGCACCCAAGGATGTCCCACCTTCTTCTTCTTCTTCTTCTTCTTCTTCTTCTTTTTCTTCTTCTTTTTCTTAACGGGCCGTCAACCACACCTCACCACATGGGCCTCCCTCTCTTCTTCTCTCTTGTTCTCTGAAAAAGAAAAAAGTGGTTTTAACTTTAATCTCCTAAACTGTAAAGTCATTAATCATAAGATATTAATTCCTATAAATATATATATATACATATGTAAGAGTTCACTTGGAAGTTATAGTTCTGCATCAATTATTTAGTATTCACATAGTTTACACACATACACTACCTTAAATATTAAAGTCATCTTTCATAAAGATCCTTGTTATCGATCTTTTTAAGTTCAACAATTTTTATTTTTGCACCTTAACCCTCATTTTCACTTACATCCTTTGTTTCTTTATCATTTACTAATGAGTTGAAACCACTTCTTCCATCAATATTGGACTTCTCAATGTTTTTTTATTTTATTTTATTTCTCACCTTGTTTGGGTCCTTTTACCTGAATACTATGTTGTATATAATATACTCCTTTAGGAAATGAAAAAATGATATATAGCCCTAATCCTCCTCTCCATCTCTCGTTTGTCTTCCTCAAGCACTGGTCGCGACTGCATTGATTTCTACGTAGTATCAAAGCCATAACCCATCGATTCCAAGTTCACGATCGTCATTCACTATCGTCTCCTTCCATCTCGTCTCTTCTAGATTTGCTCTCTTAGCGCTCATTGAGTCATCGTCATCTTTTTAGGTACTCTTTTTTAATTGATATTTATCTCGTTACTTCTATGCTCATGCCTGGTCCACCTTCCATGGTTTGGGTTCTTTACCCATTACGTTTGTTACATACTTACCACTTAATCTAATGACGACCACTCTGATGGGCTCGTCCTATTCACAGTGCATTTAACATATTTTACACTTTTTCCTTTTGGAGCCCATGGAACTTCAAATCTACCATTTCTACACCTTGTCTAGCTTTAGCTTTTGCTTTTTCATTTTCAGTTTGGCTTCATATACAGTCAACTAGAAATGGAGACAAATAGTGGCAATACAAATCCATCTAGGCTAGGTGGTGAAATAGTTGATTATGCCAGCCCCTACTATTTGAATAACACGGAAAGCCCCAACAACTTACCTGTTCCCCAACGTCTGAATTAACACAATCATCCCACTTGAAGCCATGCTATGAGAAAAGCGCTAAACATCAAAGACAAGCTTCTCTTTATAGAAGGAACATTGCCACAACCTAGCTACAGTTTCGATCCAAAATTGTATGTCTAATGGTAAGATGTAATGACATGATTTACGCTTGGCTAATCAGCGCCATTGAACCTCAAATTGCCGACAGTGTATCTTACATGGACATGGTGTTTGTACTTGTGTATTTGATTTTTAATATACTGTAGTTGCACAATTTCTTATTGAAGATAATGTCAAATATAGCTCAATTCCATAGAGAGTAATGACTAGTAATAATATATTTCAGTAAGTACTTTTAATTAATTAATAGTTGTCAGACTATAATTTAACTAAGATTTTTAAATAATTATAATTTTACTGACCTAAAGAGGGCATTCACTAGGTTTGTTCAAACTATACGAAGTACCTCGTAATGTTTGCACAAACTTTACGAACAGATGCAATGAAATCCAGTCAAGTCTTAAGACTACATGAATAGAATTCAAACTGTTATACTTAAATCAAAACTTTTGAGGATATAAAAAGTAAAGTGATTAAACTTCTAAATTTACTTTTCTTAGTTAAACACAAATAAACTTCATTTACACTATAAACATAGAAGAAAATACAAACATGGACTTGTTGGAAGAAAATTTACCACCTGAGGTTAAGACTTAAGGGGGAGAATAACGTCTTTCGGTTGGAGAAATCCATTTATGGATTGAAACAGTCCTCGAGGAATTGGTTTTTCAAGCTAAGCTAAGCTAAGCTAAGCCCTTGTTGACATGGACTTTATTCACTCTCAAGTTGATTATAGTCCCTTTACTTGTAAAAAGATTGATTTGTTCATGGCCATATTAGTCTATGTTGACGATATCCTCGTTGCAGGAGTTAATTTGAAAGAAATTCAAGCCCTTAAGGATATGCTTAATCATCAATTTCGATTTAAAGATCTTGGAGACATCAAGTATTTTTTAGGGATTGGATTGAAGTGGCACGAACTAAATCTGGTGTTATACTCTCCCAACAGAAATATATACTTGATCTTCTAGATGAGATAGGACTTCTTGGATGCAACACTTGAAGCACCCCCATGGATGACAACTTTTAAGGTTGATTTTAATAGTCCTCTGCTGGAAAATCCCAATCGCTATTAACAATTAATTGGAAAGCTGATCTATGCTACCATCACTTTTCTGGATATTGCATATTGTGTCCATTTCCTCAGCCAAATTACGCAAAAGCCAACTAAATCTCATATGCAAGGATTGATGTAGATTTTGCATTACCTCAAGGGATCACTAGGCAAAGGAATTTTCCTTAGGTCAGATGATGATCTACAATTGCAAACTTTTACTGATGCTAACTGGGCACACAACCCACTTAGTAAAAAATCAGTCTCTAGATTTTATATATTCCTTAGAAATTCCTTGATCTCATAGCGCTCTAAAAAACAAAGTACCATAGCGAAGTCTATTGTAGAGATTGAGTTTAGGGCCTTTGACACAAATAGTTGATGAAATTATTTGGTTATGTAGGCTCTTGCTCGATTTACATGTTACACAAGATGCTTCTGCCAATGTATTTTGTGACAATCAGGCCACACTCCATATTGTCAAAAATCCCGTTTTCCAAGAATGAATGACACACATAGAAATAGACTACCAATTTATGAGGGAAAATTTTCTTGTTGGAATAGTATGCCTCAAATATATTTATTCTCAACACTAATAAGCAGCAAACATCATGACAAAGCCTTTATCTAGAAAACTCCATAGTTGGTTTTTGGGTAAATTGGGAATGGCTAACATCTATTCCCTAGTTTAAGGGGGAATGTCAATAAAATGTTTTTTTTTTTTTAAAAAAAAAAAATATTCTTACCCTATATGGGTCCTTTTAACTGATTAGTATGCTGTATATAATGTACCCCTTTAGTAAATGAAAAAATGATATAGCCCTAATCCTCTTCTCTATTTCTCGCCCATCTTCCTCAAACGTTAGTTGTGGCTACATTGATTTCTACATCTCCAACATTTACAACTCTAACCATGCTTGCTATTTGCTCTTCTGGATATTATAATTTACTCCAAAATTTTTAGATGTTTGTAATTAAGGATATATATTCTCAAAATTCCCAATTATAACATAAAACTTAGGGCCTCTTAACTTTGGTGAACACAATGGAGAGATTAGAGGGAAGGGTAATTTTGAGATCAAATACGTTCAAACAAAAATGTTCCATGATAGTAAGATGTTAAAGTAAAGAAATTTGTCCATTTGAACATAAAGTATGTTGGTCAAAATTAAGGTTCTATTTTTTTTTTTTCGAATATATATATTTTTTTACCATAATGTTTTTCAAACTATTTAACAGTTCCTATGAATTTCATAATGTTTTCTTTATGTTAGTTTAAATCTCACTCTTTTCATGGTCTACATGAGAATAGACACCACAGCGGTAAAATTACCTTATTCTCTCTCTAATATAAACTTTAAAAATAAAAAATGTTTCATGGCCTGTCACGTGCAAATCACGTGCTCTTTATCTAACGCAAGCAACCGGGGATGGCACAGCCTGCAATTTCTGTTCTGCAGGTGTTCATGTCCCATCTTCCGTCGAAGCAGAAGCTCCGGAATCATCCAGATAATGGCCTCCGTCTCCTTCTCCTTCCGCACTCCCCCCTTCATCACCGGACAGTCTCCACCACCTCTGCTCCCATCTCTCCACCCTTCGCCACTTCTCCTGAGCTCTCGCCACCGACGCTCCCGCCGTACTGGCCTCCTCCACGCCTCCACCAAACACACCAGTCGACCCCTTGCAAAAGGTTATGTATCCTCTCTCTGCCTCACTCCCTCTCCCCGCTTCCTTCGAGGTCGTAGCTGCTGATTGTAGGTATTTCTTTTATTGATTGCAAGCGCTTCCTCCATAATTCTGATCAGCCATATTGTTTCGATCAAATTTTGCCAGTCGTTTGTTTATGTGAAACATGAGTTGTTTGCTACTTGTAATAATCACTTCAGTTTATCCAATGGCTCGTAACTTTTAAACATAAAAACATTCGCACTTTTATGATGGACTGACAAGTAAAGAATGGCGGATCTAGAAGTTTTTATAAGATGAGGCATTGCTAAACTGTAAGTTTTAAAAACCAATGTAAAAGAAAAAATACAAATTCAGTAAACCATATACCTATATATATGATAAATTTTCTGCAACATAATAAAAATTAGATTATGGTAAAATTACAATAATTAATTAAAGAATAAGTCATATAGTATGCATGCCTTGATGTTAATTTATGATGTTTTGATCATCGACATCCTTGGCAAAATAATAATCAAATAAGAACCCAACTTTACTTGTCATTTAGGCCTTAGTGGTGGCAATGGGATGTTTCCCATATGCATATCTTGTGGGATCTGAGACATGACCAAAATATCCATAAGGTTTATGTAATTTTCCTTTAGAGATATATTCATTTGTTAAATGAATATGCAAATCAGAACGAGGTTGTCGCCTGTCCGATATGAAAGTTGCTTTCAATAAAAAATATATGGGTCTACTTTGGCTTTAATTACTTGGTTAATAGGATGATAAAATCGATGTATTAATAGACTACTATATGTATGTGTCGACCTTAAGTCTAATTTGCTAATAACTTTAAGGTATGATAATGCACTAACTTCATCATGAAGCTGTCTTGAATCGTTTGTTTTAGTTTTGAAGGCTTTGATTGTCCTTTCCCTTTGTTATCAATTTTTCTTGATTTTTTTCATTTAACTTTAAAGATTCCTTTTGACAGAAGTGGGTGAGATTCCTCATTCCCTTTTAGTATAATCTAGAGTTTCAATGATATAGATTAGCAAGCATTTTACTCTATCTCTACACTATGACGTTCCCTTACCAGTATGTAAATATATAAATATCATGTTTGGATTATTTCCTTTGTAGTCTCTTATGGTTTCAACATACTTTACAATATGGACTATAGATTTTGCGGTGCCTAGAAGAAATTTAATGGCTCTCATGATGTCAAGCCTAATATTCTCTCAAACGGGTCTCCATGAAATTTCCAGAGCAGAAACTTCTATTGAATTCAGGGAGCAGTTAGATACTTTCGATGGTTACACATTTGTCTATCCTAAAAATTGGATCCAAGTTCGGGGTGCAGGTGCAGACATATTTTTCAGAGATCCCTATATTTTGGATGAGAATATCTCTGTGGAGATCTCCTCTCCCTCATCTTCAAGATACATAAGTGTTGAGGATCTTGGGCCACCAGAAAAGGCTGGAGAAAAAGTTCTCAGACAATATTTAACTGAATTCATGTCAACAAGATTGGGTGTTCGTCGTGAATCAAACATACTTTCTTCATCATCAAGAGTTGCTGATGATGGAAAACTATATTACCAAGTTGAGGTATTATTTCAATATCATAATATCTAAACTTATCTCCAGCATATACGCAACCAAATTGCCAAGAATCATGGAATTCAATATTCACTGAGGATTAATTATAACAACAATGGTAGAATCAGCTGACATCTCATTATTCATTACTTTAATATCAGTTGTCAATACCATTAAGGTATCAATTGTTGTTATCGTTTACTCTATTATTGCTTTTTAAAATGTGATTCCTGATCTAAATGTTCGAAAAACCTAGCAAAAAGAAAAGATCAGAATCTGCAAGTAAACCTTTTAACTACTTGTGAGCTTTTATTCTTTAGATGTACAGAATATATATGTATCAGACTATCACTACCGTCTCTCCTGGAAAGATGCAATCTTCTTCTTGTCAAGAGTTAAAATTTCACTGTTTGTTTTGTTTTGCAATGGTGTTGATTTATAATATTAATCATTTTTATTCGTTTATTATATTCTTTCATGCTCTATAATGAGTCTTTCCTAGTTTTTTCAAGCCTTCATTATTTACGTGAAGTAGGTATAAGATTTACATTTTTGAAACTGATTTGGATATAAAGCTTAATTCCATGTGCCCTTTTGTCCAGGTGAATATCAAGTCTTATGCAAACAATAACGAGTTGGCTGTTATGCCTCAAGACAGACTAGCTCGTTTAGAATGGGACAGGAGATATCTTTCTGTTCTTGGAGTTGAAAATAACCAACTGTATGAGCTAAGACTGCAGGCACCTGAAAATGTGTTCTTGGAGGAGGAAAGTGATCTGCGGCGAGTTATGGATTCCTTCAGAGTGCTCAAGACGGCAAGCTGAGAAGAGGCTTGGAGCGAATCCCCACCTCATTCACTTCTTTTTTCAGTTTTTGGTAGTTATAATTGAGATCTTAAAGTGGCGTACAAAACAAGATAATCATAAAACTAGTTCCAAGTTCTATTATATGTGACTGTAAAATTGAAAACGTTCCTAAACGATGGTTCATAGCAAAAAGAGATCAATCTTCGATCACCCTTATCATTTGTACACTGTCATACAATATAGGTTATATTAATATACACATACATAAATTGTCTTATGCGACACTACCATATTTAGATAGAAAATTAAGATTAACAGTGATAAAACAACAAATACACAAAGTTAAAATATTTATATTGATTGAATTTACTCAATTGTTATTTATTTTTTTAAGAATTAATAGGCTTAATCATTAGATGAACCAAGTCAAACTGATTTTGAATGATTCAACTTAGTTTAGTATAATACGATATAATAGTTTGATTCGACTTAATAATATCTTAATGATTCGGTTAATGATTTTACACTAGAGTTGAAGGAAATCCAAGCACGCCGACTCCACTCAAGGAGCACGATCTCGAAATTCCCATAACGTGAAATTACCATTAAAATTTTATTATTATTCATGTAAATCAAGTACGTAATACTCGTTTTGTATTATTATACACCGATAGTGTAACACACGTGTAGGTTCAGCATGTCACTGTAGACGACGGGCGATTTTTCGGACCCGGATTCTTCTGTACCCGCGGTACCCGACAAACCAAACCCACGACGCGAATCGGGAGATGGGCTTCCGGCCATTATAAGAAGATGCCGACGACCACACACCGCCGCCGAAGCTGTCGCACCTCCTCTTCCTCGTCCGATGAAGGAGTATCGTCGTCGCCACTTGTGAACTTCTCCGGAAATTCATTCTAATTGTAGAAGAAGAAGGGATCACTAACAGCAAAAGCAGACTTACGAACATGAATCGTGACCAGGTGTTCCTGAATCTTCTCCTCCGATCCTACGCGTTTTGCATCCATTTCAGATTTTAGTCTAGGGTTTTTTCTCCGAGGTCTTGTCAGCGATCAATCGATTTACGTTCACACGGGTTTCAGATCTGAGTATTTCTGTCTCGGATCTGTCGAATTTATATTCCCGATTCATTTATTCTTAGATGCCCTCCGTATCTGATTTCGTTATTTGGGGCAGGGGGCGGTGGTGGAGAACTACGCCAATCCAAAGACATGCTTCTTTCATGTCCTCTTCAAGGTTATAGTTTTCGGTTTTTGGTTCTCCTTTCTCTTTGGTTCGCACCTCATTTGCTGTATTCCTTGGGGTTGACAGGCAGCGGCTCTGGTGTTCTACGTGCTATCAGCGCTTTTTTTTGATAGCTTTGTCATCATCTTTGTTGTCACTGTTCTTCTAGCCGCACTGGACTTCTGGGTGGTGAAGAATGTTAGTGGAAGGATTTTGGTTGGGCTCAGGTGGTGGAATGAGATCAATGAGCAAGGGGAGAGCATTTGGAGATTTGAGTGTCTTGATCAAGAGGTCTGTGCTGAATTTCTATTTATAAATTACTTGTGGCACAGTGTTTTCGTAGGGATTTGTGCATTTGAAAATGGAAGGAAGGAAATTAAGGAAATTTCCTTTAACCAAAGATAGGCATAAAATAATTTTTTTTTTGCCTTAATCTAAAAGCAAATTCATTTAGTTTCCATCAAAAGCTCAATATATGTATTTTTTATTTTTATTCATTGAGGTAGAATTTGAAACTAAAAGATTTTCCCTTCTTCCAGACAAGCACAGAAACATTGTTGAAGCCAAATTAAATCTTGTAGCTTTTGTTTTCACTCAGTTCGATTTCATTTCCATTTTTTTCTGGTTTCCTTTGTTTTCCCTTTCTTTTAATTTGCTTGGCATCAAATGTCGATATTATTGATATGTTGTGTTTCTTCATTAACAGTCTCTTTCCCGGATGAACAAAAAAGATTCATGGCTATTCTGGTGGACTCTGTATCTCTCGGTAAAGCAAAGAATTGGTTTTTATTCAAGTTTTTGGTTTCGCATAGGCTTGCATTTTATTTCTTGGAATTTGGAATCTTAACATACTGGCTGACGATAACATTTGGAAGTTCTGTTGCTACTTCTGCCATAAGGCATATAACGGGGCAAATTTGTCAAAATCCCATGATGTAATTTTTGGGGAAGTTATTATTGCTCCTTCATTAAAATCCCATGGAACTAGTATGACATTTTGATATTTTTATTTGGTGCACATTGTTGAGAACTACAATAGACATGGAAAAGGCTTTGCAGCTTCAATAATGTGAAATATTATTTTGAAAATGGGAATACTTCATTTGGTTTTATTTATTACATATGTGATTCATACTTTTGTGATAGGTATTGGAAAGAAAAAGAATACCTAAAAAATATGTTGATATCATAAAGGTTTTATACGAAAGAGTAGTTACTAGTGCTCGAAATATAGGAAGTATAGGAAGAAAAATGAAGAAATTTCTAATGGACATAGGCTTACACCAAGGGTCTTCTATAAGGTTACACCTATTTGTCATAGTAATGGATGAAATAACTAAGGAAACTCAAGAAAAAAATACCTTGATGTATGCCACTTATCTATAACTGTTTTGGTTGACAAAAGTAAGAACTAGTTGTAAATTAAAATTATAGAAAGATATTTTAGAGTTCTAAAGATTTAGGTCAAGTAGGTCAAAATTGAATATATGATATATTAGTTCAACAAAAATAGGAATAATGATGAAAATATACAATTAGATAGTTATGGAATCCATAAAGACATATATGAAAGAGCAGTAATTAGTGTTAAAACTATACAATGAGAAATTAGAAAGTTTTTAATAGACATAGATTTATACTAAGAGTCTTCTCTAAGTCCATGTTCATTCATCTTGGTTATGGATGAAATAATTAAGAAAATTCAAATAGAAATACTTTGGTATATGTTATTTGTGGATGACATAGTTTTAGTTGATGAGATAAAGCCAATAATTATTCTAAATTAGGATTGTGGAAAGATATTTTAAAGTCCAAAAGGTTTAAATTAAGTAGGTCAAAAACTGAATATCTGAACTGTAGCTTCAATGAAAATAGGAATAATGACGAAAATATTTATTTAGATGGTCATGATATTTATAAAAGTAAGACTTGTAAATAGTCAAGATCTATAATAAGTAGCAATAGTGAAATTATAGAAGATGTTATTTATAAAATTAAAGTAGGATGGATGAAGTGGAAAAATACTTTTAGAGTGTTATGTGATAAAAGAGTAGCCTTAAAATTAAAAGAAAAATTTTATAAAATTGCTATCCACTTAGTTATATTGTAACTCAGAATGTTGGACAATAAAGCATGACCATACACAAAGAGTTATTGTTGTTGAGGCATATATGTTTAGATGAATGAGTGATAATGTTATAAAAGATAAGCTAAAACACAATTTTATTAGAAATAGAGTAGTTGTTCCAATTGAAGATAAGATAAGGGAATATCAGGTTAAGTAGTTTAGTCATATCATTGGAAGACCAAGGAATGCACCATTTATGAGAGAAAAATTAATTAGTGTAGAAGAAATTAAAAGAAGTAGAGGTAGACTTAAAATTGACTTAGTTAGAAATTGTAAGCAAAAATTTGAAGTTATGTAATTTAATCAAAGATCTGATTATAGGTAAAAATATTTGGAACAAAAAAGGATTCATTTGGCCAACTCCACATAATGGAATTATAACTGGGGTTGTTGTAATCTATAAAAGTAAGATTTTTAAATATTTAAGATCTTTATTAAGTAGCAATGGAAAAATTATAAAGGATTGTTATTCATGGATTTAAAGTAGGGTGGATGAAGTGGAGAAATACGTTTGGATTGTTTTGTAATAAAAGGGTACTCTTAAAATTAAAATGGAAATTCTATAAAATTGCTATTCACCTAGATATACTTTATGATTCAAAATGTTGGGTTATAAAACATTATCATATGTAAAAAGTTAGTGCTGTAGTGATAAGAATGCTTAGATGAGTGTGTGGTAATATTATAAAGGATAGGTTAAAAAATGATTTCATTAGGAATAGAGTTAAAGTTCAACTAATTAAAGATAAGAGAAAATTGCCTTAGGTGGTTTGGTTATATCCTTAAGAGGCCAAAAAATGCATTAGTTAGGAGAGGAGACTTAATTAATGTGGGAGAAACTAAAAGAACTACTGGAAAACTTAAAACAACATAGGAATTGTGAGGAAAAAAATAAATTTATATAATTTAACCAAAGATTTGATCATAGATAGAAATATATGAAAAAAAAGAATTCATGTGGTCAACCCCTCATAATGTGATTATGGCATGTATTGTTATTGTTGTATGGGATTCATGCTTTTATTCATCAATAATGTAAACAAGAGAGGAATGCTTTATAGTCTTTTTTCTATCATGTGCTATTCATGCTTGTATTTATTAGTAACAGTAATTTGTGCCAGGCCGTTGCATGGATACTCCTAGGGATATTTTCGCTCATTAGGTTTCAAGCTGACTATCTTCTAGTCATTGGAGTTTGTTTGAGTCTTGGCATTGCCAATATAGTTGGCTTCACTAAATGTCGAAAAGGTATGAATTAATTTTTGTTTCCCATCAACGTGAGTATTCATTACCCTGATTTCCTTTGTGTATTACATTGCTTTGACCTTCATAGATTTGATTGGTCTTGTCACAACCTAGGAATTTTTTACATTTTGTTTGAGTTGGAAGTTTTTGCTACATATTTTAGATTATGCAAGCAATGTCAGGTATAAATTACCAGCCATTTGATTTATTGGCCATTGTTTGCTACTTTGATTTATCAAAGTCATAAAATCATACTTGCGGGCACCTAGGCATCACCTATGCACCACCTAGGTACCATGGTGGAACATGCCCTTGCTTTGGCCATTAGGTTTCCATACTTTTTGTTTAATAGAAGGATTGTATGTCCAGTTTTTTCTGTATACCGTAGTTAGCCAAATGGTAGACTGTTGTCTAATTGGCAAATGAGGGCTGAGATGCTAAGGACATGGACATTTTTTTCTCATCTGATGAATCTCTCTTTTATTGTTCTTTTTTTTTTTGTTATCATTTGCTAGTGTAGTAACATCTGAACTCCACATTCTTGCTTTACATGGTAAATATCTTGCAATATGTACATATTAAGCTGTAGAAAGAAGTCATATTGGATGTCTCATGTGTATTTGCATTTGAGGAACCATTTATAAATTATAAATTTGTATTTGGTTGGACAGAACAGTTATGTTTTCCTGCTGTAGAGTTTGTTGTCCTAGTGGTAGAGTCTGTTACATGACTGGCATATAAAGAATTAGAAGTGAAGCAGGTGCACGTGTTTTTTGCCCATCAGATAGATGTCTCTTTCAATATCCATGGTTTCCTTTTTTTTTTTTTGGGTGGTTTCTTCCTTTTTTTTCTTGTGGGGGCTACATCAGGACACCACATTCATGAATTACTCTGAACCCTAGTTGTATCATCCAAATTTTGTTGATGTCATAAATCTCACGGTTGTGACATTACTAAGTTTAAAACACCGGGGCACAAATAATGATAAATTCAGTTGATGGGCATGCCATTCACAGGTTCCCTCCTCCAATGGATTTCCTTTTCAGTGTCCATTTTCTTGTTACATTCGATTGTAGTATGGGCGCAGCATATACCTGATGTTGGCTTTTATGAAATAATTACACATAAGAATCTTCCCTAATATTTACCATGGTTACACATTTTAAACCATATACCTGAATGCTGTCACTCCAAGTTGACAAGATCCTGCCAGTCAGCATGACTTGTCAATTTGATTTTTCCCTGTTAATACAAAGTCAAGAGCCATTGACTTTACCCGTTCACCTGCTGAAATGAATTGGTTAGCCAGCCCTTTAAATAACAAAACACATCTTGTTTGATAGACCAGTCATATGTCAGGTTTCTGCTGTAGACTTTGTTGTCCTAATGGTAGAGGCCGTTACATGACTGGCACATAAAGAATGAGAACTGAAGCTGATGGATGCTTTTGCTCATCTGCTTGATTTCTTTTTCAGTGTCCATCGTTTCCTTGTTATCTTCTTTGATAACATGGGCTACATCTGGATTCAACATTCTGGAATTGTATGATTGACCTATATTGGTTACTAAATACCTTGTTTTTGTGAGAATCTCCATTTGCACATACCATTCTAAAACCAGAATGTTGAATCTACATTTGTGTTTTGTGAGAATCTCCTTTATTGGTTACTAAATACCATGCTTTTGTGAGAATCTCCATTTGTACATACCATTCTTGTCCATCCAAATTGACAAGATCCTGTCAGTCAGCATGCGAAATGCATGTGATGGTTATGTTACAGATATATTTCGCCATTTTTGTCAATTTGATTTTTCCTTGTTAGTACAAAGTCAAGAGCCATTGACTTTACCCGTTCATCTGCTGAAATGAATTGGTTAACCAGCCCTTTAAATAACAAAACACATCTTGTTTGATAGACCAGTCATATGTCAGGTTTCTGCTGTAGATTTGGTTGTCCTAATGGTAGAGGCTGTTACATGACTGGCACATAAAGAATGAGAACTGAAGCTGATGGATGTTTTTTGCTTATCTGCTTGATTTCTCTTTTGGTGTCCATCGTTTCCTTGTTATCTTCTTTGATAACATGGGCTACATCTGGATTCAACATTCTAGAATTGCATGATTGACCTTTATTGGTTGCTAAATACCATGCTTTTGTGAGAATCTCCAATTTTATATACCATTCTATTAAACTGAAGTATAATCCTCTAATTAACAATTTAATCATGAAATTTACATACTAATTATTACTTATGAGAAGTAAACAGTCAGTTATGTTCATGTTGTGTTTACTTTTTTTGTCAAAAATGGCATTGGCCGTAATAATAGTGGAATATAAAGTCTAATAATTGGAGTTGATAAGGACTTCCATTTACTAATTTGGTAAATCTCTTTCAATGTTTGTTATTTTCCTGTTGTTTGATACAGGCCATGTAGCCCAGTAGTGGCACTAGGTTTTCTTTCCAGTGCACTTTGATCTTTTTTCTCATAAATACATGATATGGTGAAAGTTACCATATAGATTTTGTTGTTAGATGACCATTACTATGTGATTAATTTTTTCCTTAAATTAAATAAGCTTAAAGGTCTTAAAATTCAACAAATTTCTCTTAAATTTCAGTAATTGATTTTGAACGAAATAATAATAATGGACATAACTATGATTAATTTGAAATTTTATTATATCGTAGATTATGTTGTACAATAATTAATTATATGGTTATATTTTATTTATTATTATGATAGTCATAAGGTAGCAGCATTAGAAATTTTTCTTGGTGATACTGCTGGGAAATTTTTCCATAATGTTTTCTATCTGGTATATGTTGTATATGAGGATCTGCTCTTTGTGGGTGCGTTTATTTTCAAGAACCTCTTACCACTATTCATCCATGAGCTGCTATTCTAGCACCTTTACAAGGAGCGGCCATATTAATGGCTCACAAAACACTTATAATGTTAGGAGCCACTAATTGACTACTGAGAAATACTTTCCCTTTACAGTGCTAGCAGCAAAAAAGACTCCCAAGTGCTAAAGTTCCAAAATCATTTGTTTATGGAAACTCTTTGAAAATCATGGGCCTTTCCAAAGAGCTAGTGTCAACTACAAGTGCCATAAACTAATGCAGCTTAAAATTAAGCTATATTCTGTCTTCTTCCAGTTCCACTGTTCTTGTTTCTCAACAGTCTCATTCACTTCTCTGAGGTGTGAGGTAACCCAGAAAGAACTTAGAACTGGTGATTGATCATTGACGGGTAATTTCTGTTTGGACGGTATGCTTGACCGATCACTTTTTTCTGCCAATCTCTTGCTACTAATCACATCTTTTGGTTTTAGACAATCTCAACCGGTGATTCCTCAAAACAGTTGGGTCATTCCAATACTCCAGCTAATACTAGCTTCTCACCTTATTCTAGTGAAAGGGTTGTTTTACTGGGTTGAGATCAGGTTTGCTGCACTGAGTTTGGTCTGCCTGATTTCCCCAACCAGATGTACGATTTGAAAATTCTAACTCTTATCATCTCATGTTAAATAATTGAGAGGCTACCAAAGTCTAGAAAGTACTTTAGGATCCATTTGTGTACTTGAAACGTTGAGGAAAGGAAGGTTAGGACTCAAAGGGAATTCACAAGAAATAAAAAGTAAGTACTTTTTTGTTGACTATTTTTCTAATATTTGTGTTTGTTCTAGAATTTAAAGAAATTTGAAATGTGAGTATTTTTACATGTCTAGGAATTTGAAGAAAAATAAATAAATTTATCATACATCATTTATTGAGCATAATTAAGTACAAACACTGAAATAAAACTTAACAAGTACCAATACAAGTGCATAAAGTTCAAATAGAAGTTGTGAGTTGCCCTCCTCTCTTGTGAGTTGTTGTTCAGTTGCCGCCTTTGTAAGCTTTATTGGAGAGAATAGTAAATTAATTAACTCATCATATGAACCATCGTGTGGTACTATAGAATTAAGCAGTTGTTGCCATTGCAATACTCATCTCCATGAAAATGGAGGCAAGCCTCTCCAAATCCATGCCCTTCTTCTCTGACGAGCAATTGTGCTTTGCCACCATCTCTCGTTGAGGCTTCTGATGCTGGTAGTGGCTATAGTGATCTTGTTGAAAGCTAGAACCACAGGGGACAGAGTTGTCCAACCTTATCTGGACCTAGGGATGCGTGTGACCTTGCAATCTTTACGGTGTCCTTGGACCTAGGGTGTGAGAGTGTAGGGTTGCCAACAATGCCTAGGTGGGTATAGGAGAAACTTTTTGAATGCCGAGGATGGCTCCACTCCCTAGACATCATACATGAAGGAAGGGAAGGAATGGTGGTGTTGTGCCCGACGGGAAGAGGGGTGGCTCCTGGCAGACTTAAGTACTTTCCTAGTAGGAAAAGAGGAAGGGTGGAAGAATTTCATCTTTTATACATTGGAAAATGGAGGAATTTACTTTCCAACTACACAAACACTAGAAAATGAGGTAGTCAAAGGGAATTTACTTTTTCTCATTTTTTTTTCCTTTACTTCTTGCTGTACGAACTCCACCTAAGTGTTTATGATTGTATACCATATGATATATTACCTTTTTCTGAGGTTTCTTTCTGAATTTTCATTTCTGAACCAGCTTTTAATTATAAAATTTTTTGTTTGATGGAGCAGTCATGTCAGTTTTCTGCTGTAGACATTATTACCCTAACGTTACCGTCACATGACTGACTTGTAATGTCTGAGAGTTGAACGTATCTATTGCTTGTCTGGTGGATATATCCATGTCCGTCGTTCCTTTGCTTGTTATCTACTTTGAATAACATAAACTAAATCTTGACTCCACATCCCTGACGCCAATTTTTACCCTTAGAAGTGGCATTGTCCAGCCTTGAGATTAGATAAATCACTGCATTTTCATCGGCAGTGTCTCTGCATTTTCATCGGCAGTGTCTGTCGATCCTCATATATGTTAATTTTTTAGGGCCATTGATTGATCTGCATTTGAATGCCACTTATTTTAATCTGCATTTGAATTCATTTTAGCAGTTGTGTATGGAACTAGTGTTACAGAAATCATTCCTTATCATCTAGTCAAAAATAGGAGCTGTTGAGTTTCTCTTCACCTTCATATTGTGTGTACACTATTCGGTTAGAATTGATTAACTGAATCAATTTTGATGGTTTGGTTCTTTATTAAATTTCTCTCTTAAATCTCCACATTTCATATTAATACTAACATTAAATTTTAACTAAAGAAAAGCAAAACTATGCTAATGATACTGAATTAAGTTGAACCAAACCATGTATGCCCCTATTCCCTTAGTGTTTAATTATTCTGCTCTATTGTTTGTCTTAATATGACCTAGAAATCATGCACATTGGTCAAATGATTGAACTCAAGTTTTTAGTCTTGTTCTTGCAAGGATACTCTTGAATATTGTTTTAAATCAGATTTATGACATCGATCATACTGCTGACTTACCTGAGCATGGCATCCTGTTTCTCTAACGAATTGACCTCTTTGTTTCCCAGATGCGAAAAAACAGATCCAGCAATTTGCTTCACAAACCATAGCTTCACGTTTTACTTCAACTGTGCAGTCAGCTTTCAGCGTTGTTTGATCTTGATGCAGATGCAAGTCAGTTTATGTCAAGAGTGGACAGAAAAGAATTGAACTCGTGTATACTAGCAAAAGGTCATATTTTTGCTCCATCTTACAGGTCTTCCATGCTTGTTTTCCAGTTGTCTGTTGGCTTATACCTTTTTCGGTTTCACTTAAGATCTGTGAATGAACGGAACTGCGGGACCACGTTGACATGCTTAAGTTGTTAAAATTTTCTCAGTATTCTTTTACCGGATTTCTTAAAAAGACACTCTGCACAACGCTTCGATGTCTTCCTTCACCATCTGTGACAATCCAACCACCAAAAGCTGGGATGCAAAGCTTATACATCATTACTACAAAGATGATAAATCGGAAAGCAAGATCTTTTAGAACTACTACGTCCTATATCGATCTTTTATCCTTATCGCCCTGTTGGTTCACTATTTTGATCGTGATGTAGATCTCTTCTCGAGATGCCCCACGTGGGAGGGTTGTCTAATCTATTTACTAAGTTTTATACATTAGCATGTGTTAGGATGGGAGAAAGGCTCAAGCAAAAATAACGTTTGGTTGTGTAGGCTTCGTATAAATCTATACAAGGGTAGGTTAATAACGTTGACGTTTTTTTGTTAGCTGGAGTGACTGTGAGGAGAAACTAATAAAGTACGATGCGGCAATTGTCCGTATTGGTGTTTTAGCCATTTAAAATTACAGAAAGAGAGATTAATGTGTGTTTGAAGGGTACGACGAGAAGGACCTTTTTGTTTGAAAGGCCTCGAAGTTGGTTATGGAGATGACAGGAATTGTATCTCAATCTACGACACAAGTGATCGACGCATCGTGCTTGTAGAACGGACATGGTCTGGACATAACACTTGTGCCATGATTTCTTCTTCGTTCACTACCTGACGATCCAGCCTTACGAGCTTGTAGAATTGATTCAATATCTCTAGTTAGTGCGAGCCAGAGGTGCGCTATTAAAAGTGAACTGAAAAGGTTTACTCGCCCGACTTAAATCCATCATATACGGGCAATAGCTTTCCGATCATGTTGCCAGAGACACGCCGAGGTATTATCACACGTTAATGGAGGAATAAATTCATGGTGTAGTTCTTCCCCAACAAATTTCAGCAGCCATGCGTGCAAGTTCTCTTTACTTATAGCTTCTGCGGGCGAGCGACTCAGCACTGTTTGTTTTCAGAAACTCCCAAGATATTAGTGTTAAACGAGGATAGGTGCAAAATTTTAATAAAAGTAACTAATATTACTTATATTATGTTAAAATTCTTATACAAACTATATTATATCGTATATTAAATAAATTATATAAATAGGTGTCATCAAAATATTATTATTATTTTATTATTTCTCGTGACGACAGGCAACCGACATGTTTTTGGTTGGCTGGTAAACGATTACTGCCATTATATTATAATTATTATTACGCGAAAGAGATGGTGACCGGCACTGCCATCGGTGGCCGGGATCGGTCTACGGCCGCAGCCAACGACGAGGACGGTCTCCTCATTCACTCTTGACTACGGAACTCGTTTTGATTTCATCGTAACAAGATCTCGTTCCACAGCCACAGTCTGAGCAGAACCCAAATCGCAAAATCGCGCCGAGAACCAAGATGGCTGATATTGACGGTGATGTCCCGATGGTGGAGATCAACAACCTCAGCTTCACCTACCCGGGCATCGACGGGAAGCCGCCGCCAGGGTCCAAGCCACTCATACAGGACTTCTCCCTGTCCCTCCGCGCTGGGAACCGCTACCTCCTCGTGGGATCCAATGGGGCTGGTCGGTTGGGTTGTTGGTTCCTTTTTGTTCTTGAAAACATAGAAAAATGAAAATTTTCTCCGGTTGTTCTTGGCGGTGATCGTGGTCGCCGTTTTTATTGTTGTCGCAGGGAAGACGACGATTTTGAAGATACTGGGAGGTAAGCACATGGTGGAGCCGAAGATGGTAAGGGTCATGGGGAGGTCCGCCTTCCACGACACCTTCCTCACTTCCTCCGGCCAACTCTCTTATCTCGGTGGCGAGGTATTCCACTTTTTGTCATGTTGTTCACATGAACATTCAGATTCTTCTGCGGCGTTTGTGGCTTTTGAAAAGGAAGGATTTTTTGCATTGCTTCGACAACGGAAATTAAGTAATTTGTCATTTCTTCTGTTAAAGATAAGGTGCTGTTGGCACTTGTGCCAACGAGTAGGAACATCGATATCTATTTTTCAGAAAAAGAACTGTTGCTCTTCCAGGATTCTTTTCTGTTGGTTGTTTACTCGTGGTATGCACCTGGAGATTTTGGTCAGTTTACCGTGTTGTGATACGTGAATTATATATTGTGATCGTTAATTGGATGCCAACTGAGATAGAATCAGAGACATGTGTGTCTCCCACAGTTGAACTTGTATATGAAGATATCGTTGTGCTGAGTGTGGGTTTGAATGTAGAAAATGTAATCTGGAAATTGTTCTTCAACATCTGCAGTGGAGAAGAGATGTGGCTTTTGCGGGTTTCCAAGTATCAATACAGATGGATATATCTGCTGAGAAGATGATATTTGGAGTGGCAGGCATCGATCCTAAGAGGAGGGAGGAGTTGATAAAGGTTAGGCATTTTGTATTCTCATTTCGATTACAATTTTATGTTATTATTTATCATTATTTTATTGCATGGCATAAGCGAACTATCATCATGGCAGTGTGGATGCTCCACAATTGTTTTAATTTTTAATATATTATTTGTTACTTTATGTTTTTGAATTTTAACGAAGTGCTAGAAAATATTTAATTATATGAAAAAGAATTGAGAAGATAGAAATTTTCCATAGTACTGCTACTTGAAGTTGTTCTGGAATGAACATTGTCCAAATTCTGCCAAAGTTTCGATTTTGGAAATTTAATGCAGACCATCGAACAGCATTTGTAATTCATTTACCTGGATGGTTTGTTGGTCCCTCTTGTTATTCAGGTTTTGGGGATAGACCTTTCGTGGAGAATACATAATTGTTCAGATGGACAGAGGAGAAGAGTTCAGATATGCATGGGCCTCTTGAGACCATTTAAGGTATTCCATCAAATTAAATTAATTAAGAGGACTAAACTACCTTTCTTATTTCTACAAAACACAAATGAGAGTATTCATGTAATGTTTTTTGGTCAACAGGTTCTTCTTCTTGATGAGATTACCGTCGATCTTGATGTTTTGGCAAGAGCCAATCTTTTGAAGTTTCTAAAGAAGGAATGTGTAGAGAGAGGGGCAACGATTATATATGCAACACATATTTTTGATGGTCTCGAAGACTGGCCTTCCCATATAGTACGCTTGCATCTTTAAGTGAATTTCTGCCTTGCATTTGTCTGTCTTTTTTTTTGCATAAGGTAACTTCTACCTTATTTTTAGATCCGGCGGATGCGCAATGACCTGAGTTACAAAATCATTTTTTAGCTTTGATATTATATAGAAATGTGAGACATCTAATTTAAAATTGATAAATAGAACTTGCAAGTATATATAATGAACATAACTCGCTATTCATAACTAATTGGTTTTAAATTAAATGTCTCACATTTATACTTGATATCAAATACAAATACGATCTTTTGACCAAAGTCCTACACATACACCCAACTAAAAATGCAGACACCTGTAAGACCTAAACAAAGGCCAAAAATTAGAAGTGTTAAAATAATCCTGCATGAAAAAGTAGAAATAGAACTTGCAAGTTTATACAAAGAATAGATTTTTCAACTTATAGAATATTGGTTTCAAGGTGTATGCCTTACGTTCCCATAAAAGTGATCTCACGATGATTTGAAGTTAGAGTCCACATTCTCTTGCCACTACTGCTTGAATTTGTTTTATATTTGTACTTCTCGTTGATGCCACTCTTCCCCCTTCTTATCACATGTATGCCAAAATGCCAGGTCTATGTCGCTCATGGCAAGTTGCAGTTAGCACTGCCCTTGGAGAAGGTGATGGAGACGAGTAATTTGTCTCTTATGGTTAGTTTATGACATTTATGCTATTGTTTTATGTTTCAGCAGTAAAAATTTTGGAAAACATGGATTTCAATCATTTTAAACTTTTCTTGGTATGATTAAATACAACAAACTTGCACATGGCTTCTACTTTTAGTTTGTCTGCAAGAATAGGACTTTTAGACCATGCAATATGGCATTTCTGAGAATCTTTTCGTATCTTATGTGTAAATCTTCTTGAAGTTCATCAAGGGGTAAATCTGAGTTCCACTGAAATATCGAATGGTAAAACCCTGAGATATTTCCTGTGCTTGATCATCACAAGAACAATCAACATTCTCATTTTGATGTATATAGGTACTAGATGTCAAACATGTACTGATGATTCTTGAAGGTGGGTGTAGAAGCACATGTCCCTCAATTGTCATTTCGGTGCATATGCATTTTTTGCCTTGGGCAAATTTACTTGTTTGTAACTATTTATCCTTGTTGTTATGGAATGTTCATGCATTTATTCTTTTGTCTGTGTTGCTTGAGTTGAAAAAATTATCCATCTTAAAGACTGCATAAATTATTGAATGATATTGCCTTATTGTATTGATGTTATTTGTAAAATCATATATTGCTATCTATATTAGTGTAAATTTTTGTCCTCAATGTTTGCAGTGTAATACTGTCACGACACTTCCTCACTTGCAGCATATTTTAATGTTTGAAATATTTCACTAGGTATCACTTTAACTATAATATCGTAATTTGTTTCTATCCACGAACTGAAATTTGAAAAGGGAACCGCATACTCCTTGACGTTACAATATGATCAATTTTCGAAGGTATGCAGCAAGATTCTGCTGTAAACCATGATTCAGTAATGAAGTTATGGCTTGGGATATTGGCACCTTGGTTGGGTGTTAGCCATGTCCACACCATTAGCTTACGTCACTCTTGACATTTCTTATGCATGCTTGGATGTATGCTGATTGGAAACATAATTGAACAGACCATACTCATCTACATTTTGTACGTGTTGTTGGATTACAGAGAACAGTTGAGTGTTGGCTAAGAAAAGAGAGAGATGAGGAAAGGAAGAGGAGGAAGGAGAGGAGAGTACAAGGCCTCCCAGATTATGAAACGTCAGTTGAAGGCAGCAGGGCGACAGGAGACCCTGCTCGCAATGTTGCACAGGTTATGAACAATGGTTGGGCTGCTGGAAGGCTTCATTCCACCGTTGCCGGTGAAGAAAATTTCTTCTTCAGCTCTAATAGCGTTCTAAGGCAGTAGCGTACGTAGAGGAGTCGTTCATGCCTGCTCTAATGGCGTTCTACGGCTTCATTTCTATTTTTTAACACGCAATTATAAGGATGCGTGTGTGCGTGCAAGCAAAATGCCGCTGCTACGAACCACAGCATCCAGCGGGTCGTGGTGCATTCGCAGTTCAATAAAGCGGAGAAGTTACTCGGCTTGGTGATTTTTGAAGAACATTCATTTCTTGTACTTTGGAAAAAATGTTGTAAGTGGACGACATATGTGATTATGCGATCAGCCTCGGTATATTCCTTTTTATTGGAGGTGTTCTTGTATTGAATCAATATTACCACCGGTCCCCGTCTTCTCCTCTGACCATCCGATGGTACGAGAGATCCTTGTTTATCCATGGAGGAAGTCGACGAACCGCTTTGCTATTTATGTTGTTTCAGTTCCATTTATCGGTTTTTGCGTGTTCTCCATGCTGCGGAAGACCCCCTCCATTACGACAGATCTCCGTTACGTTTAATAACAGTAGTAATCATCCGGTTAATAATCAGGTTATGGGTGTAACGTGATTAACAAGTATAAATACTGGTGGTGGTGGTGGTGGTGGTGGTGTGTGTGTGTGTTGGAAGGTAACAAGAAAAGAATCTATTTAAACTCTTTCATTTTAAACCGATAAAGGCTGCCAACGTTAAAAGTATGGAAAATAAATCCTATGAATATCCGTATTAAATTTAAGAATCTTTTCCTTAATCTCGTAATATACAAAAGTGAATTCTAAGATTATATGAAATATAAACAAAAGTAAAATCCATCATGTAATGATTATTTGCTTTAAATTATATCCACAATCCTATAATCAAGAAGTTTATAATCTGAGGCAAAAGATACGAATCATATTCACACAATCCGGACTCTAATTTAGCTTTAGTTCAGTTCGAAACTCAATCTCAATATTTTCCAAGCTCTATCGACTGCCAGATCTTTTAGACAGTTTCCTGGCTTGCGTTTGCCCCGTGGCTTCATAAAACATACAAAATTCAAAGTCAAAATTAAGGTCACTTGAATTATCGCAATAAAATTCATATAGTTCATAGATCAAAGGCAATGCGGCATGGTAGCACCTTCTGACCCCTTATAGTTCATTGGATCAAATTAATGGTAAAATATCAATCAGCAGCTTAATCAATTGTAAGCTGAAGAACCATATTTTAAATTACAATTAGATTAAGCTACTGATTGTTGTGACCTACTAAATCCCACGACTATTTGATGATACAATGGATATTCATGGGTTATTACGAACCAGAAAACTTCCGACCTGTCATCTTCTCAACTTCAAATAATATGTGGTTGATAAGACCCCTTGCAGCACTGCATATTATCATACAGCATAAGAAATCAAAAACTGAATGTATCACGCCATGGACAACGAAAATCGAACTTACTCATCTTTCAGTTTTTGTATCTTTTCGGGATCCTCCTCATGCATGTGTTTTCTGAACTGCTGCCTGACCATACCAACAACAAGTTCTGTGTTGTGTTGCTGTGAGAGAGAACATACATCCATCATGAAAGTTTTGAAAGCAGTTTCACTAGCCAAGTGTAGAATAAATTACCAAGAAAGTAACCAAAATATGCGAGTATGTGGCAAACAGAATTTTTTTGGTAACCAAAACAAGGAAGTTGGTGATAGTACGATGCCATTTCCAGATATAATGTTTTTGCTCAAAATAAAGAAAGAAAGAAAAGAGCCCAATTGTAAGGAAAAAGGAAACTGCTTTGCTTAATGAATGAATCCATGCTCAAAATGTCCATCCAATTAAAGAGAAATTGCCTTTTTTTAATAGTAGTAATTGATGTTTTTGCGTTCTACAAAATTCGAATGTTGAAAGAGACTACAAATATCGCCACTTGTGGTTAACTAAACTATTACGTTTGGTATGTTAAAGATAAATCATTTGTCACAAAAAGCATCCATCCTGTCATTTGTATATCTCCTTTATTAGTAGGTCAACTCATGTCTATCCACTACTGATAAAAGCAGATCATCCAAGAGAAGAGATCATATATGAATAGGATCTATGAAAATGGAATGAAAGATGATGCTTGGCGTATTTATTACAGCAACATGTACTTATACAACTTAATCTGCAGCAATAATTGTTGAAATAAACAATATTGGAAAATACTAAAGATTTCAACAATAAGGTATTGTTATATTACTTATTATAACTGAGATTTTAACTCACATTTACTTTGACAAAAATATTTTGTAAACAAATTTCTCCACCATGGTGAAAGTAGTCCATAAACAGTAAATGGGCTATCATCATTTCACATTTCTGGTTTCCATTATTATAAAAGGAGATGATTTTAACATGCCTATGATTTATCAACAAAAAAGGAAGAATTTCAATAGCATACAGCCATGGTTTGCCAATGTACCAAACTCTCCTAGCTAGACATGTTGACAACAAACTTAGTTGCTCATGAATTCCCCCTGACATGGCCAAAAGAAAAAAAAATTTTGAGCAGTATGCATGTCCAAAAGAAGCTCCCCCTCGTGAAACTGCTGTTATGGTGTTTGTAACTTGCTTTTCACCTCTAATTCTCCATCAATAAGGATCAATATATTTTCAACCCCAAGGAAATGTTCCTGCATTCTGGCAAGTACGAGGCCCTTTTCCCACAAACGATGTTCTTTTACTTTCCAAGCTTATGATATCTACTGGAGTATTAACATAGCATGATATCTATATATCAACGACTGATTATATTAGTGACGATGTTGGCATGGAAAGACCAACTACAATGAGTGCACTGCCTATGATGCAAAAATGGACCAAATTTGTATAACCCTTCAATTTCAAACATGAAGGAATAAACTCTATATTGTTAGCCTAATTTTTATGTATTGAACTAACTTCTTTACTTATACTCCTTCATTAAAGTGTGAGAATCTAGCTTATTTCCAATTGCATACAGGCGCCTATGTAGTACTCTTAGTTTAAAAAATTATAAGCAATGCGTGAAATGCTTCCCTCTTGTCCCTTTGTTCATTACACCTAAGGTCTAATGCAATATATCGCTAAGAGAATGATATACTAATAGTTTCTCTAATATTCATATTCATTTTGGATTCACAAGTTTGTTTTCAACCTAAAATCAGCCTTCTTCCTTACATGGGATGGGGACAGACTATAAAGGGGCACCCTCCACAGGTAGACTTAAAGAAACTATTGCAATACATGGATAAAATTTGATATTTAAGGGAAATGCTTCAATAAGAAATGAAAAAACCCACAATGACCATTCTTAAATGTATTCAAAAAAGGACAAGTATGCTATAGAACACAGCCCCATTTTTCCAATACATTTATTTCAAGACAGGTTAGCATGTTACAGCCAAGGAATTAAACTTCAAAGAAAATTTCAGTAAAATTTTGATTAAATCAAAAATGTCCACAAAAAATGATCAAAAACCATGAACTTCAGTATGAGATTTTAGAAAAACTAAAGTAACCAATATTATACATCTAGGAATAATTAAACATAATCTTTAGACATTTATGGCTTTAGAAATTTATTTAAAATATGTAAAACATACCTCAAAACTAAGCAAAATTATGCTAAAATATAATAAATCCATACAAGAAATTTAAAGTCTTAAATCTAAGAAATAAAATTTTAAATCTACACAAAAACATCAATTATCAAGAAAACATAACTTAGATCTAAGCAAAAAGATGTTGAAACATAAGAAATCAATAAGAAAAGTTGAAAGCCTTAATCTAAGAATTCAAATATGAAACATACAGAAAAATATAAATTACACTAAGTAAACATCGTTTACATCTTGAAGAATGATGGCACATATTGCTTGTAACAGCAAGGAAATGCTTTTCTAGGTATGTTGCTAGAATCCATTAGATGGATGGAGACTACTGACAAGGCAGTAGCAATTATTGCAAGAAAAATGGGCTCCAACGAGGTTTTAGGCCACCAGCAGAACTGAAGTTGGAGAAGAAGAGAGGAAGTTGGGTGGGAGAAATGAATAGAAGAAAGCAAAGAGATATTCTACAGTTCTGCCAGATGTCACATGCAAATGTTGAACAATATGAGATCTTACAAGTCAGAAAATAAACTTCTATCAACACAAAGTTTGGTACAAAATATCAACATTTTTGGACCAAAACAACCAAGTGCCTAAAATACAAGACAACGTTGTTTCAACCTTTGCAATTTCTAAAAAACGTCAGCAAAATTTTACCTTCATATATTGAAGTCTAACTTCTTGGTTGCAACTAATATAAAAACATGCCACCAAGAACATGTAACAAGAAATTCTAAAACATTTTCTATCAAGTAATTGAACAAGTAAAACATGTAGGTAGAATTTTGCTGAATTAGTCCCACATGTGAAATGTAGGACAAGTAATTTATATGCCATTTACCATAATATGTAAACAATCTCAATAAGGTGCATGTTATATTGTTTGTTTTTAATAAATACAATTTCTATATTTCTGCTTTATAATCAATCAAAAATCACAAAGACCCCAAACTTATAGAACGAGTTTCAAAACCCAACTCATCTTGTTTGTTTTGAATGATGATGACCAGTAACACCACTAGAATGAGAAGATGAACTAGATCTATTATTGATATGTTGGATAATGGCCCTTTTCTTCGTTTAAGTAATCCATGGGACATTGAATCCAACTGATCAATCCTAGAAAGAATAGAGGAAAACAAATGATGGGAAGAAGAGGGAGGCGGACTAGCATCCTTCTCTTCCTACAGAGGTGGTACCCTACCCACTAGGTTACAAGTTGGTTTAGGTGTCTAAAATCCTAGAGAAAGAAGCCATCTAGAACACATTCTTAGAGCTAATTAGTGAATGCTCCTGTTCCCAAAATCTAAAACATTCTTTTTTGTGACTATAATTGAAATAAAAAATGCATATCCAAACCAAAACAAAAGAGCACAAACAACAAACCAAGAAATATACAGAATTACAATGTATACCTGACTGCCTACGTATCGTGCTCTTCTAAGACATTCACGATACAACTGTGTTAGGAACCACCAAAGCCTTTAGTAACCAAAACCCAAAAATAATCCATGTATCAAAAGGATAGCATAGAATAAGGGAAGAAATACTCACTCGGATGACATTGTTGGCAAGTTCAGGAGGCAATGCAGTCTGAACGGAAGGCATGCTTTATGGATCCTCTGAACAAGAGCAATGTTACGGATAAAGATAAAAGATTAACAATCAGTTATCAATTATGATGAGTGTTAATTGGAAAAGAGTATGTCTTGTTTTATAATGGATTGCTAGATTCTTTGTAAAGCTTTAGTTGTTAAAATTTAGTTAATATAATATAGAGCAATGAGAAGATCAATAGTTATGAAACAAATGCCTCTCCCTCTAATAGAGATGTAACCTCCACTACAACATTCTATGATGAAGAAAAGAGATGATTTGAAGTCACAACCTAATTTAATTAAAGACAACTAGAAAAAACTTATGTGTAAGTACAAGTGACCCCTATGATGTATAACACTATGGTCTATGAACCTAAAATCGGGATACGTATAGAAAAAGTGTTACACATACCACATGCTCAAATTACTTGATCTTTCAATTATTCCAAGTAGGTTGACAAATGCTATGTATTTATGATGTCAATATCCTAAGGCTAAGTGCATGTGCTTAGTGTGAACCTAAGTATAACAGTTGAGAAAATATGAAATAAATGGATTAAAGGGATCTATGTGAGATGAATTAAAGGAGAAAGAAGAAAAAAGATAATGAAAAAGGACCTCTGGATGTTAGAAGAAGGGAGAGACAAGTCGTGTAATAATTTTTCATTGAAGTGTAGGTTTGATGAAAAATTTTCTAAGTGCAACTAACGTGTCCTAGTCATGATATGTGTGTGATTTAGTTAGTCTACACAAGTAAATAAGGTAACACAAGAAAAAAAGTAGTAAAATGCAAATTAAATGCATGATCAGATATGCATAATGTATGGATGTCAGTGGGCCAACCAATTAACCAAGGTTGGTGAGGGCATGTTTTAATTTTAACTTGGGGAGAATAGTCATATTGGGCTTCCATGAAATCCACAAGTGACCCAAGAAGTTGGTATATTTTAAGACTGAGTGCTTTACGTTCTCACTTAGTACAAGTCTAAATAAGAAGAGGGGTGGCAAGTAGATATGCAAGAAAGAGGAGATGAGAGATGAGACCATAAGACTTGGAGTAAGGAAGAGAAGAAAATGCAAGCTCCTACCCTATATGCTGTAAGAGTCCAAAATAATGCATCCTTACATGGAAGAAAAGGGGAGAGGATTTTCATAGAAATCTTCAAAGGAAGAAAAGAGATAAAGATGAGATAAAGAAGATAGGAGAGATAAGAATGAATGTAGATGAAAAGAAGAGATAGGTAAGAGTCTATATGTATCTAAATCCCATTTAAGATGGGAGTGTGGAGTGTGATTGACTAAGTGTATTATAACATGTTATGAGAATGTCCCACAAACAAAATAATTATGAAGATGCTCATAAGTGTGATTGAATAAGTGCATTATGAATGTTGTCACGTGAAGATGCGAGAAAGTATAAACATGAAGCATGATATCTATGAATATGGTGTAGGATGCATGAGTGTAGGACATATGTATGCAACTATGCGAGTGTGCACTTGTGTGTGAGCTTAAGGCATATGTATGAGCTACATGGGTGTGCCTGTGTGAACATGTAATGTGCAGTGACATGGAGATGAATGTAAGATGAAGCATGTATGAACATGGAAAAGAACTAGTGAGTAGGGTATGACTTATGGATGGTGATGTATGAACGAGTGTGCAAAGGAATTATAAATGTCTGTGAAATGGCGTGAAAAGAAGAATGCTAGTGCGCATGAAGGAGCATCACATATCTTGGAAAAGAACAAATGAGCATAAAATTGCAAGCATGAGATGCATGACAACATTTATGTATGAATATGCAAATAAAATACTATAACACGTATGAATATACAAATAAAGTGCGACATAGCATGGGATTATCTATGTATGATTATGAAGAACTTTATACGTACGTGGAATTACATGGTGATAATGATGCACGGACTTGCGAATACATTTGAATTAAACCATGCGATTGATACGGATAAAAAAATTATGATGCATCAGCGTAATCCCAACATAAGGAAATGGTAAAAAGGGAACTCACGGAGCTCCGTTGTCTAGACGCTGGAAGAGTATAAGAAATCCAAAATTCGGACGTCAGGAGCGCTGGAGCTGTGGTCGGTCACGGATGAATGACTGCGGATTCCGAAATACATTTATTTCTTAAAGGAGGATCCATAAAAGAATAACGGTTATGAGATTTATCCTTTTTTTTCCTTACTCGCAACAAGACCAAAATTCTCCTCCCGTTCGCCCGTCCGAGGAGACCTAGGCAAGGGTTCCGTCGCCGCCCCTTCTGCGCGTGGAGAGCAGGTAGGCGCGCTGCTTTGGTGATCGACGGAATGCGCGTGCGTAGGTGAGTCCGTTCGGGCGAGAAAGCCGTCCGCGTGGGTTGGTTTCGACCGCTGACCCCCTGTTCCGTCTCGTGCAGGATCGCCGGAGGATGTGCGTGTGGGCGTCTGCGCACCGGTCGGAGTAAACGCGCGTGGAGGAGTCCCGGCCGATTTCTGTGAGGAGGAAGAAGGGGTGGCCGGGGCCCGTAGAAAAATTGTATTTTAGTCCTTGTAGTATGTTTTTTTACTATTAATCTAGAATAACATATTTATTCATTATTAAATATTTATTGATGATATTATGTAACATTGATGATTATTGTATCTCATTATTGACATTTACACATCATGATTGATTCATGCATTGGTTGTTTAGTGTGAACGTAACATTGTTCATTTTTAACATATGTTATGTTTAGCAATGCATTGTTGTGTGTGAACTTGACATTATACGTATGTCATGTACATTATACTTTTATAAGAGATTTAATATATTTATGTGTAAACGACCAAGGAGTTGGAAAGACTTCTTTTTGTACCTATGACTATGTATTTATTTGGAGGAAAATCTATTTATTAGAGACAATGTATTTATTTGTGACCTGTAGCATGCAGCCATTGTTATAGAAAAGAAAGGAACATTATATAAGTAAACTATTATATGCATGCCTGAGATTAGCTAACTTCAAACCTCATCTTAAGGTTAGAGTAACTTTCAAATCTCATCACAAGGTTAAATGTGACTTAAAGATTTTGTTATAATAATTAAATACAATCGTAGCTAAATAGATTATTGAGATGTATAAAATAATTGTTATCTTTGATTGTCATTTGATACACATAATTCATATTGTGGATGTATTTCTCTTCACTTTTAAGCATGTACATCGACTTGTTAGTGTTCTTATATCATGCGTTGCATATTTATATTACTTATGAATTGTTAGTGAATTTACTTACTAAATTATAATTCATCTAGTGTGATTTACCCATTTTTTAGGTGATGAGGTGAATTTTTGGATTGTATAAAAGTAAAAGAAGACAAGTCAGTTAATTGTTGTTTGGTTGTACTGACAACTTTTTTGTGTTTTGGGGTCAATATAAACTTTTAAGGATAGACATGAATATATGACTTGGACTTTTTAAAAAATTATAAATTGATGGTTATTAGTTAAGGGTAGATGACTCTGTCTTAATTTAGTTATTATTATTTTATTTATTAGTTGTTAAATATTTTTTAGCAGTAATATTTAAACATAAATATTCTTTTTAATATTATAATGATTGTCATTTTTTTGAATCTTTGAAGTGGCTCTTTCTTTAACAATCAATGCTAGTGAAATGATCAATGACAATAAAAAAAAAGTTTCCAACCATATTCAAGTAGAAAAGTCGTATGTACTGCTACTCTTCATGCAATACAGAACCTCTTTCGAGTGTATGAAGGCCCAATGTAAATAGGTGAAAGTAGGAGGGAATTTTAATCATTTGGTATGTAAGGTTTTGAAAAGGGGGATATAATTTGATTTTTTTTCATCTTCACCTTCAATTCCTTTCCTCATTAGCCTCTCAATTGAATCTTATTTGTGCATATTGAAAAATGATAAGAAATGAAATGTTGTTTGTGCATGTCAAGAAATAATAAAAATTTTGACATTATGTTTATATACTTGTAGGAAATGATTAGGAATATATTAATTAAGAATTTTTAAATAATTAAATATTACAAATTAAATATGAAATATTTAAATTTGAAAAGAAAAATTATGAACAATATATTATATATTAACAATTTATATTACTATTAAGAAAATTTTAATTGTTAATATAGAAGATGCAAGTTATGAAATAACTTTTTCATCAAAAATTATAATTCATTACAAGTAATTTTCAAATAAAAAAATTCACATATTATAATTCATTCTTTCTTTCCCACATTAAAAGTCTCTACAGATTCTTCAAGTTCCACATCCTATGTTTATTGTAAATCTTCAAGAACTATACTATTTCATCTAGTAGCCATATTCTCTTCAAATATTCTATATAGATTATCATAAATTGTACATAGTTTCTCTGCACATACTGTACATTCTAGATGTTGCTGCAAGAAATAAATATATATAAAGTTTAAAAAATTTGAAAGTTTACTTGTAATTGAATAATACAAAAAAAAGTATAATTACCTTTACAAACTCCTCCTAAACATTACCTTAAACTCATTTACCTATAATATATATGCTCAACACATAGTCAAATAAATTATTTAAACTATTTTGTATAAGCACAATTAAGAAAAATTCATTTAAAACAATTACAATAAAGGAAAAAAAAGACAATATTTGTTCAAAAAGTTCACATATATCCATTTGTTCTTGTGGTAACTAAACAAAGAATTTGGAGAAAAAAATCTTATAGCTTTATCCCATCATCACAAATACAAATGCTTTTCATAATTCTCATATACATCTATTATATTATATATGCAATTCCGTGAGATCACATTCATGGGTGATATAATACTTCAACTTCAACTTCAAAGAAAAGAAAAGAAAAAGAATGATACCAAATACAAAGTGCTTGAAGAACCAAATTAACATATTGACATTGTGTACCATCATAATAATCCAAACATCTCACTACAAAGGAAATGTAACATGTGCTGTATGTTCTCACTACAAAGGAAATGATTATTCATGAACCATCATAGCTGGATTAGTTGATTTTGTAGGATTCTTAAACATGTAAAGCTAACTTAGTTTGCCAAATGGGAACAAACATACGCATATGAAGGCATTGAAGCAATGTTTCACAGAAGGCTCATAGTTTAATGTAAAAATTAAACATGAAGAAAGCATATGATAGTGTGCACTGGCTGTCCTTAAAATGGGGTATATAAAATTGTATCCAAATATTTAGTAGAATGACTCAAAGCTACTGATGCTTTACTGTTTAGGGACTTCCAAACGACTTTTGTATGCCTTTACTGTTTAGGAACTTCCAAACGACTTTTGTATGCCTTTACTGTTTAAGTTAAGATGGCTTTCTAATAGTGTAAAAAAAATTAAAAAAATAAAACGACGGAAGGAGGAGGATTCAAGGAGAGAAAAAGATTAGTTAACATCTTCATTAAATTTCATTCCACACTTCAACACATAAGTGGAGATACCGACGACGTTGTCCTCGTCTTCTTGTTCTTCTTCCCTGGAAGAGCATGAGTGGAAAACCCACCAATCTGCAGGCCACCCTTTGAGATAACACGATTGATCTTTAAATATTTTGCTCATGATCGATCATTCATATGTGTTTTTATTTATTTAAACACTGCTCGATCTCTTTGGAAATGTCTGTAAACTTTTCCCTTGATTGTGGGTTCACAACTGGTACAGTGGTCTTGCTTGGAACAGCAACCCACATCAAATTAAGATATTTCAGCATCATCGACAAGGAATCAAAAAAAAATTCCCTTCGATAACGATTAGAGCATTTTGTAAACCATCAATGGCGACAGAGAAAAAAAACCATACCCTTACCTGCAACAAGGTCAGGAGAGGTAGAGCGACGACAGGAAGTGGCCATCAGGGAGATTCGCAGCGGAGGGGGCAGACTTCGAGCGAAGTTCAAGCGGGAGGTGAGAGGATGCCAGGCGTTGCCGAGGAAAGGTCGGGTTCGAGCGAGAGATGAGGAAGGGAGGGAGAGCGGTGGCGGCGGAGGTTGCACCTGGATTGATGGCAGAGGTGCGGTTCGAAGGCGAAGTTCGAGCAAGAGCCGAGAGGGGATGTCGGGCGTTGCCGAGGGGGGGAAGCAGAAATGAAAAACTTCTTTCATTTTATGTATGAAGAAGAAGGTAACGGTGGGAAACCAATTCCTAAGATTTCCCACCTGCACAAACACATACAACAATGAATAATGAAGGAAAAATATGTTATTTCTCCGTTACCCATGTGCACAAACCTCCCAGACGAGTGATAGGTGAGTTCGTCCGATGGTGCATGAGCAGCAGGAGCTTCTAGTGGTCTTAGCACGTGCGTTTGAGTGAGTGACTCCATGAGTGCAAGCAGCGGTCGTTTCCAGGCGCAAGCAACAATGGCTGAATGTTGTTGAAAGCGGGTGCGTTCCTACACGTGTGGCATCTCCGGCGAGTGCGTGAGTCAGCGGTGTGTGTCTCCCTCAGAGATCGACGGCGGAATCAGTGAGAAAAAGAGGAAGAAGAAGAAGAAGAAGAAAAGCAGAGAAGGGAAGATGAGTAATTTAGGGATTTTCATCGCTATCACTGTAAGTGATTCTTCCTATGCATAATTAAATTAAATAACTTATTAATGCTTCTTTGTTAGTAGGGAAAATCTTGATTTTCCTTCCTTGGTCCGCTGTGGATGCATATTTTAGAAATACTTGCATAATAGCTATGAATGTTTTATATTTATGTTGATTATGGTATACTTATTGTTGGCCCTTAGTTGTAGGAGATCACAGTGTAGAAACTAATGCATGCTCCTAGTAGTTATGGCATAAATACTATAAATAACCTTTGGTGTGAGTTAATGGATAGTGATTGCATAAATCCCCTATTAGATTACTAATGTACGTTGGTTGGTGAGTATGACATATTATTGATATTTGACATATGGTGATGTTGATTATTGTAAATCATCTTGATTTTGTTGTTAATGCATTATGTAGTTGATTTATGCACTATATGCTATGTTGACTTCTATATATTGTTGTTGAAGTCTATGAATGGAGATTATTGTGAAATAGTGTTGATTGAGAAGTTGCTTGACTAATGACCAACTTGTTATATATGTTTAAATTAGTTTAATTATAAGTTAAATCAATTGGATTAGCTGCAAAACTCAATCATGAAGGTATGATATTATGGTATTATGTATATGATTTGAAATAGGATATATTTAGCCCATCTTAAGGTAATTCGAGGTATCTGAAATCTAGTCATAAAATGGTACGTGACTACTTTGACCTTACTACAAGAGGAAATATGCAATCATATCATATTTGACCTTATTGTAAAGTAAATATGCAATTATAGCTAATTAAATGACAAGGGGAAAAAAAAAAAAATGTATTTGGTTGACCTAATTCCCTTGGTTTATTTTATAAATCGAAGAATTACTAATTTCTACTTATGTAATTTGATTGGTTGAAGGATGAATTACTTATTAGGCATTAGTTCACTTTTTTTTGGTCGTTCTTTTTAGACTTTCTAGTTGAGTAGTAGGTAAAGTGTAAATTAGAGAAGTCAAGCTAGTATTTTATTGATAGGTTATGAAAATGTGTGTGTGTGCATGTGAAAGTGAGACAATATTTGTGATATGGATGGTTTTGTGAATTTTCGTTAAAGTCAAGATTTAAAAAAGAAAAAGTGATCTGTTAGTCTTTCTTTTGTTTTGAATTTTTGTTTATTTTATTCATTTTTTTTGTTGATGAATTAAGTTTATTTGTTGTTAATTGACTCTTTTAGTAGATATCACATTGTAAAATTAAAGAAGAAGAAGAAGAAGAAGAAGAAGTTTTTCTGTTCTTTTAATTTTACGACATTTATCGTGGAAAGCGTGACAGAGTGCTCCGGAAAATCAATAAAAGTCCACGAGAGAGCAGCATTTACGTTAATGTTTGCCATTCACGTACATCATATGCCCTCTATATTTACCATTCAAATCATCTTCAACTCATGTCTTAAATAAACATCAACATGTGTTTTTTAAGATGCCTTGCACCAGGGATGAGCAAAAACATAAACATATGACAAGTTGCATGAAAGACCATTGAAACAACAACAACAACTACTACCGTGGAAGCACCAAATGTGTGTGTGAAGAGGACGGGGGTTTTTCACATTAATACCAGCTCAAAAAGTTTACTCTCATTTATTCCTTCATTTACTCCATTCAACTGTGAGAAGAGGGTGAGAGTTTTTGATCATTTCTTCCCTTAAATTTTGTGAACCGTTGGAGAAAATCAGGACATGTGCTACGCGGTAATTTCCATTAATAACGGAAATTACTGTACACCATTACTTCACTTAGATATCATTTTTTAGTATTCCAACAGTTTATGATGATTTCTGCTGAAATCCAAAATAGAACCTAAATTGTGTAATCTTTAGTTGACCACTATGAATGTTTCTTACTTCAATCATGTGAATTGAAACAACAAAACTACAAAATGCGTTCTATAGCAAATAATTTATTCAATGTTCTCCAACATTTTGTGTCAGAAGCATATTACAGAAAACCAACGAAGGAAATATGGTTTGAGTGAATATTGCAGAGCACATATATGTATGTGGTCATAATGTTAAAATTCACAAGAAAGGTTCTCGTTCGTTCACAAGTTAAGCTGACACGAGAACATCTTTGAAAATATTTCTTGGCCGTGTCTTTAGAAAAAATGGCATTTACGAAGAAAACGATGGGAATCAGTTCCCATTCTATGGATCATTGGCACGCAAGTTCTTCTTTCCTCTCGATTGAACAATACGGGTGCTCTTTTTTTGCGCCAGCGACCCACCCACACGCCTTTGCGATCGTCGTCTTCCTCTTCTCTCCCACCCACCTTTTGGTCTTCTTCCAGCTGCCTCTCATGCGGTGCACTTCCGTGTCCACGATCCACTTATCATACCCCTGCGTTATAATATATCTTATAATATATGCCTGTTTATTCAATCCTTTTCTGATGGAAATGACATCATATTCCTTCCTTCCCACAACCATGGTATCATTCTCGTCTCTCTCACAGCTTCTCCATCTTCTCGCCTCTCACTGCCCCCACAGCCTTGCTTATTCGGTTTCGAAGACCCCCAGGTGAGAAGCATCCTCGTTGCCTTCCCTTCCTCTTTCTCTCGGCCCGCTTCAGTTTCTCTCCTGCTGCTTCTGCTTTTCTCCTTTTGTTGGTCTTTTTTTTTTCCCATATACTTCGTTCGGATTTGCAAAAGAAAGTTTTTTTTTTTTTTTTTTTTTCTTCTCCACCTTTCCTGTTGCAAAAACGATCGGCGTTATTTTTCCTTGCATCGGATTGTCATTCACAAGTTCACACTGTATTTATATTTCAATAATTGGATGTCCTCTTCAGTTGGGTCTCCGTCTTTTCTTCGAGTGGGTAAGGATAGATGTGTTTCTGTTTGATGGGTGTTCTTCGAATCTCCCGGTCTTTCTTGTATCTCCACTCTCTATTTTATGTTTATTAGTTCAGGTCTCTTGGATTGTTCCTCATGGAAATGTTCTTCTTCTTTTTTTCATATTCTTCTAAGTAATCGTAGTTTGATTTATACTCAGCTAAGTGACTAGAAACATGGCTGGATGATCAATATTATCTTATTTTGCTTCTTAACACTTCATATTAGTGCTGGTTTTTTTTTCAATTTGCTATTTGTTTTTTCCACTGATCATGTGGGGTGGCAAGTTTAGTTGAATTTTGGTATAAATTTTCAGGAAACAGAATGAATTTTGATGATGTAAATGAGATGCTAAGAGTGTAGATTGTCACATGTTCGGTGTGCAGGTGAAACCGTGTTTTGACGTGTGGTTAGATTCCCACATAAACCATCAGGGAACAGGAATAAGAAACTTCTTTGTACATTTAAAACACAAATAAAACAGTAAATGGGTTCAGAAGGACCATCATCAGTGTCTTGTTATGTGACTGGATTTAAGAAATTTCATGGAGTTGCAGAGAATCCAACAGAAACGATTGTTAGCAATTTGCAAGGATACATGAAGCAAAATGGTTTACCAAAAGGGCTTGCTCTTGGGAGCTGCAATGTCCTAGAGACTGCCGGCCAAGGTGCAATTGCTCCACTTTATAAATTTTTTGAAAGTGCTGCAATGGAGCAATCTGACCCTTCAAACATGAGGCAAGCCATTCTGGTTAGCTTCTCACTCGATTGTCTCCATTCAATAAGAGATGTTGCAACTTATCACACTCTAGAGAATTACTATCATGCAATTGGCTAGTTATGTTGTTAAATAAATGATGCTGTTTAATTTATCTCCATAACTACAGAACTATGAGGTTGTGAGTGTTTATTGTGATGAGAATCTTGGATATTTACTTTTCATAATAAAAAGAGAATATTGGGTGTTCGTTACAGTCCATCTTACATCTTGCATCATTATTCGATCAGATTTAGATATTTAGTTGGTGCCAAGTTCTTATTCAGGGTTAAGAAAGTATATTCAAATTCAAAGATCATCATCACCATCGTTGCTGCTATTCTACCATCATTGTAATCACTCCACCATTTTCATCACCACTCCACTGTTGCCATAATTACTCCATTGCCATTGTCATCCCTTTCTTGTCATTGCCATTTTGCTGCTGCCATTGCTACCATGCCATTGTTGCTTCACTTCTATCCTTGTTTCTCTGCTGATGTCACCACTACTCCAACATCATTGCCCCACCACCACATTGTTACCTCATCACAAACATCTATAAACCATACACTTAGAAAGCTACCCACTTTACAAAGCATCCATAAAACTATAGATTGATTTTTTTCATTTCACTTGGTAAATTGCAAGGTAAGTTTGCCAAGACGGTGAGGTCAACACTGAACTTGCCAATCCTTGTGCCAACTTCACTAATTAAGATAGTAACTATTTTTCCATAAAATTGTTTACAAACCGATGGTGAACTGCAAATTATCTATGTTATTTGACTTGGTAAATTGCAAGGTGATCTTATCATACCTTGATTCTGAACATTGGCAAGTTGATTTTTGAGTTGATCATATACTAAAGTAGCTTATGTAACATGATGGTAGTGAAAAAGGATGGAAAAATATGGGATGTATATTGTGAATAAAAGAGAGGTAAAAGATAAAATCGTAAAAATAGTATATAAAAGGAATTGAAGATAAAAAGGCAAAAAATGATAAAATGTATTACTGTTAATGTCTGTCAGAGAAAAGTAAAATTGTCCTTAAAAAGTAAAAACTTTAAACGTTAAAAACTTAGGGGGAATCAAAATTATCCCTTTTGCATATCTTTCTTTATGATCTTCAAGATAATGGTCTAAAAACAAACCAGTTGTTTATTAGACATGATAAATTAGGAGTTGTTTAGTCCAAGCTGCTTCTTGGTTTATGCCACCCTCCTCGACCCAAACACATGAAGATAATCATTGCTCTGAACAGTTCTGCAGTAATACAGATAGAAAAGATTACTGCAGTCATTCTAATCGTAAAATTTTAATGTTAAATTATCTTTTGGTCTTGCCAATTGCAAAATTCTATGAATATGATCTTTGTTGGCTTGTAGGCATAAGATTTCTAGAGGAATATGTGGAACAGATATAACACACATCTTCTGTAACACTTACTTTCAGATCCACCTTGGAGTCAACAGTGGTTCAACAATGTTTGCCATTGAAAGTCAGGCAATCAACGAAGCTACTTTTCGCTGCCCTGATGAGTTAGGGTGGAAGCCTCAGGTAAGTGGCATTGTTGTGCTGCTGTTCTCTTTGAAAATATGTTATATGCTGTTGCTGTGTGATTATATTAGTTTTGATTGCAGAAAGCCCCTATTATACAAGAGGACGGGGGAATAACAAGAATAAGACAGGTAACAATTTTTATTTATATTTTTTTATGTTATTTGTTTCATCATAAGTGTGAAGCCTTGATGCAACGGTAAGATTGCTCGTGATCTAGAGGTCACGGGCTCAAATCGTTGGGAACTCTCTCAATCCATGGAGTTAAAAACTGTACAATTGGGTCATCCACATTGGTGAGAGCCATGCGCTTTGAGTTTCCCTTTTACTTATTTCACCATGGCCTGTGCAAACTGCCAGTTGTACAAGTATTTCTGGCAACCTGCTTTTTCAGTCATATATGCCTTCCTATTTTATATTCACATAGATGGCATGAATTTAAGTAAATATACCGGCCACACATGCTTCTTATTATAGGAAACAAATTTGAAAGATTTTTTGATCAACTATTTATTTGTGGATTGCTTCCTTTATGCTATTTGTAACTCCTAGAAGCATAATTGGAAATCCATTAGCTTGATGGAGGATCAAACATTCATGGCTATGTGAAGCAATGCAAATCCTTTCATTTAAGGTATTAAAACATAATGGAAAATATCCAAGATTTCGTGAGCCTTGAACTTCAAGCACAGATACATTGAAGCCAATGGGTAGTAGTCGTCAAAACTCATTGGAGTCATTTATGATCGTCATTTACTTTAAAATTTTGCCGTCAAGGCATGAGCAATCTTACCTCCACTGGCTTTGTTGATCTTTCTGCATACTTTGTTAGCAATGAAAATAATCCGAATGACTATTGTCATTTTATTCACTAACATCTAAATCTCATCTCCTGTGCAGACCTCTCTCCCTGTAAATGAGATCACAAACAACTTGGCAAAACAGGGGTATCCTGTGATATTATCTGATGATGCTGGTAGATTTGTATGCAACTATGTTTACTACCATTCTCTACGGTTTGCAGAAGACCATGGAATCAAGTCTTTGTTTGTTCATGTTCCTCTTTTTATGACAATTGATGAGGAAATACAAATGAAGTTTGTTGCTTCACTTCTTGAGGTCCTTGCCTCCCTGGTTTGCTGATTGGCCTTCTCTCTGACTTGGTTTCCTTCCAGAAACCATCATTCTTGGGATACCTGTTGCGAAAAATTGTGATAACTATTTGGAAGCATGTCCATCCATTCCTATTATCCTTTTCTTTTCCACTCAAAGTGCATGGCATCTTGTGCTGAATGGAAAGAAAACATGTGCATCTAGACGAGGTAAATCTTTAGCTATGTTGTCTGTGTATAACTACTGAAGGATGGTAAAGTCTATGCCTGGCTTATAAATGTATGATGAGAAATATCTATTCCTACTTGTATGTTTCATTGCTTGGTTATGTACTTCATCCTGCGTAATTTACAGGTCATTTGCTGTGTTCAATGAATCGTAGACTTTTGCCTTAAATTAATTCTTACCGCTCGAAAAAGCTTATCTTTTCTTGCGCTATCAATAGCAGGATTGATCTTCTCTCACCTTATAAAACTTCTTTATAAGTATATACGTATATATTCCTTTAGTGAGAGAAAGAAAAGTGGAATGATTAAATGAAATGTACTTGTGTATTTAAGATAAGTATTTTATTCTTGTCATTTTTCCACTTAATGGATAATATTTTCTTATAAATCATGCATGGTCTGTTTTTGCGATTTCTCCGTGTATTTGAATTCAATTGAATTCGAACTCTTGTTTATAAGTTCAGCCGAAAGATCTCTCACAATTAAATTATACAGTCTTGTATGATCATGCATGATCTGTTGTTAACGCTGGACTACAATACAGCAAATTGGTTTTTGTGTATTTCAGTGGGCTGACGTGCGATTGGAAGCTTGACGTCGGCTCATGGAAAGACCGATCCCTTGGAAGGGATGATCGATTGCCCTGGTATTTCATAAAAAGGACCAGTCGTTGGAGGAAATCAATTAGAATGTCTAGTTTTTCATAGGGTATTTCTATTTGAATTCACATAATATGTTTTATATTTGTGTTTTGATTTTACCTATATGAACTAATTTAATTTAATTTAATTTAAAATCACTAAAATGTACAAGTTTCTCTCGAAATAGCCTAGCCTTGCATTTTAGGCTTGGCATTCATTTGAAGCCGTCTGAGACTAGGAAGTTCTGATCAGAAGTAAAAGAAGAAAAAGTTAAATTCATTGAACGATTTCCCTGTATAAGAAGCAAGTTGAACAACGTTCTTGCATCTCAACAAACAGCAAACAGATTCGACCATTTGAACTATTGCAAGATTAAGATAAGATAAAGTCAACATTTTCCAAATATAGCTCTCTTAGAAAATTTCTAAAAATACAGCTGCTGTTTGTGGAAGGTTCACCTAAGTACAATTCTAACAGCTCTAAACGGATGCCGTATTGTCTTAGCCGGTGGGGGAAGGAAAGGTTCCCCTTTTTCTCAATGAATTTCATTTCCTTACCATTCCAATCCAAGTGCCAATTGATGATTGCAGTAAAATGGCTTGGTGAGAAAACACAACCCATCCATCCATCCATCCGTTTATCCACATGTGTATGTGTGTGTATATATACAGAGAGAGATCTCAAAAAGAGAGATTGTGGACGATTCTGACCTTTTCTACTAGTAAGTCTAATAGAAGGGTGAACATCTAAACTAAAGTTGTCCTGCGTGAACCATGTCAATCTATTCAATTTTATAATATATAATGTGGAAATCCAAATTCAATCAGTAGACACGAGATAACATTCTTAGACGCAGAAATCTACAGGAAGTTAGTACCACAGACAGTGTAGAAGAATCTATCCTGACAGAGACAGGAGAAACAAAGGAATAAAACTATGAATCTATCTAGAAACACATGAATTGAGATAGTCATTAAAGACAAATACGAGATAAGGAAACCTAAATATGAGCAAAAGCCGAAGTACATCTAGTCCAAGATGCACCAATCATCCCCAGTCTACAAGTGGAAGTGTAGGATACCCTCCCTCCGGAGGTGGTCTCAATGATGGTGGTAAAGTACCCCATGATATTCCGGCATTATTTTTAAGCATATCTCCAGCACCTAAAAGAACAGAGTATACACTGTTGATTTTAGAGAATTTGATAAAAACATATATATTGAACTAATGCAAGATAGTAAATATATCGATCATGAGACAAATGGCAGAGTGAATATAGGGAATAAAAAAGTAAACTAAATTATATTTCTTCCCTTGGTTATGCACAATTCTTACAATCTAGAAACTGGATTGTTTTAAAAAAGTACATAGGAAAGCATAAGCACAAAGGATAAATGCTAGAAGCTTTGAAAACAAAATAATATATATCATTCCAATTTTCAAAACATAAGATTGTTTCTTCTGAAAGAGTTAAACAAGCAAGTTATTGCGCATGGAATAATTTTAAAAGTGCAAGTAACATATAAACGGCTTGATGAGGATGAAGATCTCTATATTTTTTGTAAAGTGTAGATCTCTTTCTCTTCCCTTCCAAATCTTCATTAAACGTTGGCAGAAGTTCTATTTATTCTCATCCTATTGATAATCAATACTTGAGTTTAATAATACGTACCGAGGAGAGAGCCACTTGAAGGTTGATTTCCCAGGGTCTTCGGCGCCTGAAACATCAATTTGGGGCTTGGACCTGAATGGGAGCAGGCAAAGAAAAAAATTAAGGGGGTGTGGGATTCTATCGAGCGAAAGGGAAAGGGAGCTGAATAGATCGAAGGAAACAAGAGGGGAGAGAGATCCACGGAAACATATTTCACATGCTTCCCCGTAGTCGTGACGGAGGGGAAGTATCAAGCAACAAATCTAAGAAAGAGAAATGACAGACCGGGCAAAGTCAGACTGGGGTTCATCATCGTTGATTCGTCGGACCTGGGGTGTAGATACTTGCATCCGTCGCCGTAATGGCAGAACCCCTGAAGCAAGCAGGAACGATCTCACGACTCACGAGACGAAAGGAAGAGGGAAGCGACGTGGTGACAGATATTAGGGTTGGTTACCGTGCGAAGGAAGCGGTGGCAGACGCCTGCGGGAGTGGGGTGGCTGAGGGAGTCGTAGTACAGCGCCCTGGCGCGTTGATGCTGGACGCCCTGGATGTGGCGCTTTCGGGCGGATGGGGTGTCCTGGAACTGCTTGTCGCAGTAGTCGCAGTAGTACTTCCCTAGAGGCATACTTCAGCCATCGCCCTTCGTTCGATTCCACCTCCTCCTCTTTTCTTTTTCTTTTTTTTGTCTCTCTGCGAATAGATAGAATTTAACTTTGCTGCTGATTGAATGCTCTCAATGCAAATGGAATATGCCTTTCACTACCTTTATAAATTGCAATTATCCACCTTTGTCTACCTTCTTAAGAAATTCTATCTATAGACGATACCGACGACAAGCAAAAGAAGAGATAGGGAATAGAAGGGCCAATTGTTAACTAACTTTTTATGTTAATTACAAAATCTAGTTTGGCAACAATGCACAATAAGGTTAGTCGAAGCCTCAGGTTGAGACACACACACATATCCAGTGTCTTCAACTTTAGCGTTACCATTGCTGTCACCTAAAGGAGTAAGAGATCCTTGTCCGTGTAGAAAATTCAAAAACAAAAATTTGAAAAGTAAATGAAGATGTTTGTACATTTTCGTTAATATAAATATTAAATTTTCTAAAACATTTTTCTTTTCCTTCCTTGGAAAATCTCATCGAAAGTTTAGAAAATGCTATGATTTATAATAAATAAAGAAAAATTTTGAATATTTATTTTATGCATTTTCATTAATATTAATATTTAATGAAAAGGTAAGATTTAGAATTCATTTTTATTTTAAATTTCTAACCCTTTTTTCTTAACTTTGCCTACCTTACATTTTTTATTTTTTAACTTTTCCCTGTACACAAACAAACTCCAAATCTTAACCTTTACTTCCACTCCGGAGAGTTATTGGACACATCCTCCACCGTACCAAAGAGGGGTCCGGAAGTAAGAACCGGCCCGGCGGTCCCCGTGAGACACGCCACTTACGGCGCATGCGTCTCATCCTCATCATCTTCACGGTCACGACAGATACAGAAGGAAACAGAAACACTGTTGATCAAGCAAGCGACATGGCAGCACATGACCCGTAGGGCCTTCCTGCTCGCTGTCGACGAGTTTGCCCACGCAATCCCGTGACTCTCTCAACTTTTTTAAGGTCAGCTCCATGATTATTACAAGAGAGTGTGATCATGAGAAATTCATCACGGACGCTTCCTTTGCTTACTGCCAGCTACTTTACATTACAAGAGTAGAAACCCAACAGAAGACTTAGCGCCACCATATACGTGCTTTTACAAACAGGGAGGGTCTTCTCTACCAACCACGCAACTCACGAACCAAGGAAGGCGCATTGCTTTCTTGCATGCTCCGGAATCAGCTTTGCCAAAATCTCCACGGGAACACCCTTGAGCTCTGGTCATAAAGCGGCTTGTCAGTCGTTCAAATGGTTATGAAAAGAACGAAACAAATGACAATTCAAATCAAATCACGCTTGGGATTGTGAAACTTGAATTCTAAACAAGTATCGAATATTTACCATGAGGCTTGAAGTTGAAGAGTGGTGGCAAAAATCGCCCATTCGGAAGACGGGTACTTGGATGACGAAGCTCGTCAAAAAATGGATGGATCAATGCTTCCAACTACATGTTTAGAGCCCATGTCAGTGCGTTCTTTCCGAGGTTACGGGGGAATATACCAGAGCTTAACAAATCCTTTCACGGTTACGACTCAGGAAAGCTAAAAGAAAATGTACTCACAGCAGTGGATCGAAGGTTTGGGGAGTACTGAAGAAGACGAGAGACGAGGTCTACAGCTTCAGGTGGCATTCTCTTGTGAAAGATCTATTCACAATTAAATTATTACATTTTCAACGATGTAGGATGAAAGAGATAAGCAGCAACCTTCCGTGCCTACCTTATGCCAGGGGTGAGCTTTAATTTGTGGAAACTTGAACTCTGTATAGTTAGGATTCATACATTTTATTTCCTCCCTTGTAGGTGTTCCCAAAACCTTCAAGAGCGATACAATAATATAAGAACGCAAAATAAATCAAAAAATATTTATAAACCAACCAAATCAAAGACCCAGGAAATAAATAAAAAATTATCTATAAACCAACCAAATCGACAGCCGTAATCACCTTAATAATTTCGACAAGTTGATCAATTCCACTTTCACCAGGAAAGAGAGGCTGCAGACAGATAACACAATCAAAACACGGCGAGTAATTGTTCCCTGAATGGTACTACAAAATATCTACAGGCACTAGACCATTTGCCAGTAGGATTTACCTGTCCAAGAAGAAGCTCTGCAAGTACACATCCAACAGACCAGATGTCAATAGCAGTCGTATACTCTGTCGCACCAAATATAAGCTCAGGAGCTCTATAATACCTAGAGCATATATATGATATGTTTGGTTCACCCTTTACCTGCAGCAGCCAAGTAGAGAATTAAATTTATCCAGTTTCACGAAACAATGAAACATGTGACTGGTGCAAAATTAAAGAACATACCAACACTTTCGCACTTCCAAAATCACAGAGTTTCAGTTGGTGAGTATGAGGGTTTACCTGGTAAAAGCAATTTCAGAAAAAATTACAGAATGATGATTTAAGTAATCTTATGCATCACAGAATTGCAGGTACAACATAAAAGACAGAGGAAGAATAACTTAATCCATCAAACACACCAGAAGATTTTGTGGCTTTATGTCTCTGTGACACACACCAATGCTACCGTGAATATAGGCTAGTGCCCTACAAATCTGCCAGAACTACCACCGTCAGAGACATAAATACATAATTGGTACATAGCTGAATAACCACATTACAACAGCCATTATACATGAAAACTTCAAACAACTATGTGACAAAGGTCACAATTAACCATCCTAAAGAGTAAACAAGCACCAAAAAAGAATTTCTCCTTACCTGGTAAGCATAAAGTTTCACATAAATCAGTGGCATTCGTTGGTTCATCTTGTTGTAGTGTTTGACCACACGATGAACAGTCTCGGGAACATACTCAAGTACCAAGTTAAGATACAACTCTTCTTTTTCAGTTGTTGAAAAGAAGCAATGCTTCAGGCAGACAACATTGGGATGGTCAAGTAGACGCATGGTCTGCAGCTCTCGGTTCTTGTACCTTTTGTCCTGCAGAACCTTCTTTATAGCAATAGTCTCACCTGTCTCAAGGCACTTTGCCTGTGAACAAAAAGATACAAACTCATTATTGAGTTCGGAAATATACATAACACTATGACAGGATCGAACAATAGATACACTTAAATACTCTTATGGAACAAAATCAAATAAGGCCTACACCAACTTGTGCATTAAATAATTAATTTTTTCTTAATTGCAAATTTGTGGCTCAAAAAATACCTGAAACACTAGTCCAAATGAACCATGTCCCACAACACGTTCAGCCATGTAGCTGATGGTCTGCAAACATCGTTTTTAAAGGGGATTCAAGTACAGAATGTAAGATAATATACATGATAAAAATGACTATAATTGTGTAGAAGGATATCATCTATGTTGTAATTATTTGGCCCCACCACAAAAAAAACAACACTGATCATTGTGGGAGTTAATGAATATTTCAATACTCATTGATTTGAAAGAGGAAGATTTCCTTGAGCTGTTTTACCTGTTTTGGCTGCCCATTCCTACCACCGATAGTTGTTACAATTATATGGCCAGTCTCAGTTCCATTACCATCAACCACAGTTGCTTCCATTTCCTGCAATGATGCTTAATTTTAATATACAGAGAGACCACAGATGGTAAAAAGCCACAAAAGGAACAGGATTACAGGACACAAAGAATATCACCCACCTTATCATCTCTTATTTTCATATCATTCATTTCTTCAGGCAATCTATCAACAGCAATACTACTGCCAGCTTTATTCCTTAACAGATGAGAAGGCAGCCTGTTCACCGAAGCCATCTAGCAAAAATATATAGAGAGACAAAAATCTAGCACGGTAGGAGTACGTTCAGCTCATGGCGGAGTCCAATATAATATCTGTCGAGACAAATTCTCACAAGTCAGGGAATTGCAGTCGTCAGAGGGTAAACAAAGCAAAAGGACAAAAATGACCATAATCCATGTGAAAAAGTGTAGGCAAGATCAAATCTATATAGAATCCTTTACGCACGGGCAAAAACTCTTCCATCAGATGTAGGCCTCATAAATGACATTATTTATAGTATATGATCAATAAAACTACTTCATTTAATGGAAAATCTGAACTATCCCTAGAGACACACAGCAATGGCTCACATTGCACTTATGCTTCTTTGGGAATTACAAACACAATTGGAAGTTCTAATTCCATATCTATAAGAAACTACAGGACAAATTTGGAACAAAGGACCTCTCATCAGCAATACTGCTTAAAGATCTCCAACATAGAGAAGATTATGCATCTTTGATTCACAAAAAGGAAGAAACCCATCCTTTTCTTATAAATGTTAAGCTAATCAGAAGCACTCTCTACTACTTAAGAAATGGCTTCGTCCTATGAAGTCATCAATGAAAAGTAAGATCTAGTTATTGATTGCCATCCGCATCCAAACTACAAACAAACAAAAGACGAAAAAGTTGTACAAACTGTAAAATTGCAATAGCTATTTAAAAATAAAAGTTGGAGGGAAATTTGGAACTTTTATCTCCAAACAAAGAGGGCGGATCTAAAACAATAATTTACCACTTACAAAAGGGAGATAAATAAAGAGTACCATAGAGCAACAAATATAAAGGACAAACAGATCTCGATAAGAGAAAGTATTTACAACAACTAAACACTAATCCACAATCCAATATATATCATTTGAAGAGAATGTCGAAAAAAGGATAAGAACAGGAAGAAGATTCGCTCCAGACTAAAATCCTAAATCAGGATGAAACGTACAAAGTCATCACAAAAGCTCGAAATCCACCCAAAACCCAGAAAAGATATCTTCAAATAAAACCTTAGAATCCCACCACTCACCCCATCCCAGGAAAGCGAAATCATCCTTCCCTACCGAGCACCAGAAGCATCCATCAACAACAACGAAAGTAAAATAAATCCAAAACAAGAAATGACAACATTAATAATAATAAAAAATCAGCAACAGTAGTACCAGAAGAACGGGCGAAGAACGACTAGAGAAAATAGATCACTCACGAAGCCCCGAGAAAACTGCAGCAAGTAGAAGCCCTCCACTTCCTCCTACTCCTTCTATCCTCTCTCTCTCTATCTGCTTACGGAGGTGTTGTGGTGACGGAAGAAGTAGTACACGAGAGGACGAGGGGAAGAAGACAGGGAAAGAAATAACTGGTTCGGGCAGGGCAGAGCAGAGCAAAGCAGCGAAGGGTCATCCAACACACCTCGTTTCTCTCCCCCCTCGACCTCGATTATTTTCCCCAAAAACCTTTTCACTCGACCAGGCCAGTGCTTTTAGGATTTAAATTTTAATAAAAAAATACAACTATTACAAATTGAATATTATAGTTCATTTATTTTTCCCCAGAATTCCCATTGCATACTCGTTCTCGAGAACTACACGCCACAATTACCCTCACATCTTCCCATATTTACATTTCTAAAGACCCAAGCCTGCCCTCCTCTCTGTTTTCAGCGCCCCGTGTGAACGTACGCGTATTTACATGTGGGTGTGGGATGGTAATTTCACTTCTGTATGGTGTAAGACTTTAAGACCAGAGAATATTCGCATTTTTGCTTAATGACGTAAATAAACGCAGACATCAAATGACAAGTTTTTGATCTTATATCATCTACCTTTTCCCATGATTTGGGGGATTGATCTGTAACGCCAGTATTTTCTTCATTTCTTTTGAGTATTTAAATGTTTTTTCCTGATAATTATTCTAGTTTCCTCTGTTTACTAATAATTGACGAAGGTTAACTTCCTTACCCGATCAACAAATCCATAACCTTAAAAATTTTAAAAATTAGACTCCGTAAAAAAATTGATTCTTTCTCGGTACAAAATTTGACAGTGACATTGAAAAAGATTTTAAATTAGACTCCGTATAATAATCTAAAATTTCACATTACCATTATCTTAAAATCCATGAAGAGTGATGGTTTCAGAAAATTTTTCTACTCCAAAAAGATATACAAACATATAGGACATATTTTATTCCCAAATGTATTCTATATAAATATTCGATCAAATATTTAACATTCAAAAAATTTCCACGTGTCATCGGTTCAGCACGGACAAGTTCTGTAGGTTATAAGCATTCTGGGACTGGAACAGGTTTTGGATGTTTCAGAAACAATAGCCTGAGGAGCACTGACCAGAGCAGCTACAACAAATGGTGAATTTAAGATCCGTACCAGTAACATTTTACCTACTGGGATTGAGAAAAAATAATTCAGAGTCAAGACAGATTTAGATCCCATCATATGTATGTATTCAAAGTGAGGATGCATCCAATGATGCATTATTACGGCAGCATTTTGTAGCTTCAAGATACTCTGCTCCCATGGGACTTGGCAAAGGTAGCAAACTGCTGCAGACCTTGTAACAGCAATCCTTCTACTGCAGGTTTTAGTGGCTGATGAGTGATGAGACATGGAAAAGAAATATATGTATCACGTTCAACATTTCCATAATTTCCTTTACTGCACAAGCAGTGCTAAATTAGCGCTCAGCAAAAATATACTTACAGATGCTACTGGAGCGAGTATTTGAGGAATTTCATATGAAAGTGTAAGCTGCAGAAATAGATACATTGAGAAGATAAATGATTCGGGTGTAAAACACATGAAATATGATATGCTCCTTTCTAACTCCAAATAAGTGTCTTACTACTATCTTGCATGATGATGGGCCTCTTGGATAAAACCTTACTGCTCCTCTGCATTGGGCATCGAATCAAATTTGTCAATAGTAACAGGAATTGTGAAAACTAGCATAGTGCATAATCATAAACAAAGAATGCGTTCACTGAAATATCAAGCACTTGCAATTTTGATAGAAGTGTCATTATTTGTCACTTTATAACCTACGCTTACTGTCTTATGATTTAAATGCTTCTAATTTCGACTTTCATATCCCGAATTTTGAAAATGCTTTTCCGAAAAATACCTTTCATCAAAAACTACTAGTTGCATAAGCAATTTCAAAGGCACCTCATGTACGCTAGTGTTGCAACTTGTCATCTGTAAGAACTAAGTGTATGCTATTCCATCATTTCTAAAGCAATGTCCGCCGTTGGTCTATGGAAACTAGTTTCCTCTACCTTACTTTTTTACTGCACATTCCTGCCAACATACATGACAGTTGGATCTTATTCTGTACCATCACAATGTTATTGTGACATCCATAAACTAATGATTACTTGGAGCATGATGTTCCATTTCCCTGTTGTTTACCTGTTTGGAAGGCCTTCCAGCGATCGCCAATGAATCTTCTGATTCCGAATAGGCTACAAAATAGGGAAATGATTATATTTTGTTAAAGCCCAGTATAGGTCTATTGCTTATAATTCAAATGTCAAAATGACAGTTAGACAACCAAAGAAAGTGCGTAGAACCTTAAAATTTCTAGCGAGCCATGAAAATTCAACATCACGGCCAAAAATTGTGTATTTCAGTGACCAGAGTGACAGCTCTGGTTTATCTTTCAGAACCTGGAAGTAAAAAAATTAATTCATTTGCCCAAGTAATGTGCTTATTTGACTTACAAGAAGGTGCAAAAGCAATTTAATCATCAGACTATAAGCGCAGGAGAAAATAGCTGTCATCATTTGACAATACAAGCAGCACATACAATTCAATTAGTACAGCATAAGTCAAATATATCCATACAATTCAATGCATCAAGAAATACATATCTGAATAAAAAACTTAGCACTACAGGTAATTGTGACACATTAAATCTTGCTCTACACAGAAGGTACACATTGTTCTCTTGAAAAAATCATCCTTAATGACGATATAAATACAAGTGATAACTGAATGACGAAACTGATAGGAAAAAGAAAGGGCAGAGTTTTATCAAATTTATTATATGACATTCAACTGAAAAAATATAGTCAATGCTATTTGCAAAATAAAACCAGTTAAAAAGGACAAACCCAGTATCTGAGACTCCCACCAATGTAGAGTCTAGAAAAGATCCAGTGTTACACAATCTTGCTTCCGAAAATGGAAACTTTTCCTAAGATTCAAACTCATGATCTTTAAGTTAAAATAGTAAAATATCCAATCATACCTAACATTTAATGAAATGCTCCTAGTTGCAAATAGATAATTTAATATTTTATGAGCAAGGTAAAGAAGCAATCTACTTAACTCTATAATCAATTTATATGCTAAAAATATTAATCAATATTCTTTTAGTAGTTGAATAGAATTCAAGACATTAATAAATCACTAATTACCATCAAAATCACTATTCTACAGGTTTTATCTATCTATATATATATATATCCTTGGGTTTGTATGTCTACAGGTCTAGGTAATTTGGGACCCAGACCCACATGGTACAAGCAAGTCTATATTGGTCCCAAGTTAGATTTCAAGGACTCATCGTGTCTTCAGACCTGTAAGTCTGGCGTGCATGGTTGCCATTATTGACCTTAGCTGAAAACTTGAATCATGTTTCTCAAGTGTCAATGCAGTTTGGAGTTGGTAATCGGGGAAGGATGCCTTGGTGCCTATGTGATGCTTAGAAGGCACCATTTTCTAATAACATATATTTTTAGTTTCAAAATTACTTGCATCTATATTTCTATTTTAAACTAAATTTAATCAGTTTTCAACAATAATAAGATAAATTAATACTAAAAATAAGTTAAACAACATCAAAACATTAACAATATAAACAAAACATATTTAACAACTTTTAATTTTGACAGCAAAATCAGACTAAAATCATGTAATATTATGAAACTATAATGAGAAAATAATGATTATGAATATTATTAATAAAATGCAATATGGAAACTAAAACAATAATATAATTATCCTAAATGCATGAGAGCAGAAAAAATATTAGACTGAAAATTATGCAATAGAATGAAGCCACAATAAACGAGTCATGATTCCTGGATATTTCCAATAAATGGAAAATAAAAGCAATAATGGTGTAAAAACAGATACCCAGGTTTTAAATACCAAAAATTCTTCACAAAATCATATAAACATGATAATATATATAACAATGTCTTATGTTGTTGGTAGCGATGAGAAGAGAAGTCAGAGAAGCCCCCTAGCAAAGAAAACCACAACATTGTTGCACCTATACATTCTGTCAGATTTGGATGAGCCATCGGAGTTGATTGAAAGGATCATTGGAGGTGTTGTGGTCACTGGACATTTTCTAGTCAGTAGAGAAGGCTATTGATGAGAATGGTGGTGACTACTGAACAATTATAGGGAGAGAAAAAGGATTGTGCTGCCCTCATATTTCCCTCAAAAATAGTGGACATATCCTAGATCAAGATCTGGATCCATTTAAGATCTACATTAAAATTAAAAAAAACTAGGTGTTGAAATGCTTATCATCCATATAGGACCTAGTTGCCAGCTCATAACCATGGTTGGAATGTAACTGCCAATGTTGCTGCTAAAAATATTACTCCTCAATTACGGGCCCAATTTGGCACCCCATTTTTTTTTCCTTAAGAAGAGATTGTCCACAACTATCTTCCCAGTATCTGATGCACAGCCAAAAATTCTTCTATAACAACAGATCACCCAAAAAAGGAGTCCATAATTGGAGTGATCGTCTATTCCAAAGTTATGCACAACCTCAATGTCTTACAGTCCTCATGTTTGAGTCTTCTTTCCTTGACTGTAATCTTCCTCAGATTCTCATAGAAAACTTCACGATATTAGTCAAGTATTTATTGGTACACTCCTTCACAACTCATCACATCATAAGCATCAATCACGTCAAAAGTAATAATTAAAGCACGTTATTTAATCAATATGTACATTTAATAATACAATATTATTCATGGAGTTCATGTAATCAAGAATCTAATATATTTATCACGTATTAAGCCATTACATCAGCAAGATTATCATGAAACATCATGCATGAAATAATCTCTAATCACCAATAAAGCTCACAATCATGGCATATGGAAAAATATTGGCATAACATCAGAACTTATCAATTACATTTAACATATGCATGATTCATGCATGTTTCTTTTCACATGGGTAATACACATGATAACAATCATATGGCATGTAATATATAAGCATGAAATATGCACATACCTAGCATGGAAGCAATATGAAAGTGTAAACTAAGGGTGTATACCTCAAACAATGCTACCTACCATCAAACCAGGATACAGATGCACACCAAACTAAAGGCATTTCATGAAACCTTAATTCACAATCCATTAAAATTTTGACTGTCACCTTCTCCAAGCTACTACATGACCAAGGATTCCTCTTGCTTAAACATCTCTCTTTTGGAATAATTAGGTGGATAAAACTACTGTTTTTGGATGAAAATTGCAACTCCTCTTAATTTTCCCACTCTTTTATCACCTTTCTTGGCTACAGGAGCTCTCTACTTGACCTCAACTCAAATGTATCCACTACTTATATATAGATTCTTGGTAGCCACTCATAATTGCCTAATATGAGACTAAAGTCCCTCATTCTTCTTCTACTGCCTAAGATTCTTCTCATGCTTGTTCCTCTTCACAATGGGTGCTTTATCTTCCCTTGAATATGTTATGAAATTGTCTATGTACAGGTGCATGCCTATGTTCATCTCTTGTTGAAGTTGAGTTGATTGTACAACCTTCACTCCTTTAGTAATTAGTATGCTACAAGCTGGACGTGAAAACTTCTACGGTTCATTCAACCAACCCATCTGAGTCCATCTTCTCCATAAAAAGCAGACGTTTCCAATTGTAGAAAACCATTGTAAAAAATGACCATTTAAACACCACTTAAATGTTTTTGCCTCAATTCATTTAGCTTTTTTTTGGAAATATGAGAAAAATTGTTTGGAAAAGCGGCTGTTTTTCCATTAAACAGTCATTTTTCCCATTTCTGGGGTAAAGACCATTTTTTAAATTTTTTTAGAATTCAACTTTCGATTTGTTTCATTGATATAATTTCACCATTTTGTAACTTATTTTTTATTAGATGTAATTGAATTATAATTTATTTTATTCAATTATTTTAATGATGGTGATACTTGTATATTTGTAAAAAAATTTATATACATTCTTTTTCTTAACTTTTTCAAAAAATAGCAATTTAAACCCCCCATTTTTAAAAAAAAATTTAATTTTCAATCCATATAAAGTAGTTATCATTTTCTTTTTACAACATTGGCAAAAACAAATTAAGTGCTTTTCATTTGCAATAGTTAGGGCATTTTAAGATATCACCGTAGCCACCAATAGGATCTTTTTTTTTGATAGATTGGATCAATAGATGAATGCACTTTTCATTTCAACTCTCAAAAGATGGTGGTAAAGGTGGCATAGGATTACTAATGATGTCTTTTGATGATATCCTTTAAGACAAAAGTAATTCCATTTATATTCAATTTTTCGTTCAATTCAATATAAACCTAAAAATAAGTGCATGAAATAAGTTCCGCAAGATTGGGAGACCCAAAAATCTATGAATCATTAAACCAACATTAATTTAAAACAAGAAAATATACTGAAATTCAGAACATTAGGATCAAGAGGTTAAACACAACTAAGATTCTGTCATTTAATATAAATAAAGGAAAAATTGAATATAACAAAATAAAAAATAACATGAAGTATTAAGATGCTAACTAATATTAGAAAGATTAGTAAACAACAAAACAAAAGAAAATTTGCAACAAAACAAAAAATTAATCGTAAGATGAAAAATTTAGGTTAGAGAGAGAGAGGAGATGATAACAAACACAAAATCCAAATTAAAAAATAAACTACAAAATAAATGGTAGTTAGCCTTGAAAGAAACTAATCGACAAAGTATTTGAAAGAAACTAATCGACAAAGCATTTGAAAGAAGCAAATCAGAAGTGTTTTCCACTTAAAGAAGTTGATCACCTTACCAAGTTCACTAGTAATGCAGAGAAAGGGAATGAGAGAGCACAGTTACTGTTCTTTCTCTCTTATTGCTTCATTGGGTTTTTTGTTATGGTAAAACTTTTGTATGCTAGAATTAAAAATACCCAAGATACACCTTGGACCCTTGTTTGTGTACTCAGGAAATAATAGAAAGAAAGATTCAAAAAATTATAAAAGTGATGAAAAAGAAAGTTATAAAAAGTTAATAGAAATATGAGTATTTGTATATAATAAAGAATATAACAAAAAAAATAGAAAGTAATAGAATATGAATTTAATAAAATACAATTGTTCAATACTCGTGACAAGTTTATAGATAAAATACGATTTTTACAATAAAAGATGATGAAATATGACTTTTATGATTTATGATAAGAAAATATTATTTTTATCATAAAATATGATTTTTATAATAAAATATGATTGCTATGATTTATGGTGATAAAATATGATTATTAAGATAAAAGATGATAAAATATGACTTTTATGATTTATGATGATAAAATACCATTTTTATGGTAAAAGATGATAAAATATTATTTTTATGATTTATGATTATAAAATATGATTTTTAAGATAAAAGATGCTAAAATATGGTTTATAATAATAATATATGATTCATAAAGAAATTAAATGAAAACTTTTGCTTAACATATGGTGAAAACAAGTGGTCATTTTCTAATTCTTTAACGTCTCTCAAGATTGGAAAGAAAGTATAAAAAAAAATCTTTTTCGAGAAAGTTGGAACAAAAAGTTTATCAGACTTTTCTCTACTTTTTATTATGCACAAATATTTTATATTTTGTTTTAATTTTTTGTTACTTTCTCTTTGTGTCTGAGCACCTACCTTAGAATTATGTTATAACTCTAAATTAATATAGTGCTTGTGAATGTGAAATAATTAAATCAAGTACCTTTACTGTTAACCCTTGGATCAGATGCAAAATGTTCTAGACTTCTATGATGGCCTTTGCTATAAGATGAGACATTTCATATTCACTAAATGCCAAAGGAACCTAAAACAATTCTTATAAGAACTGGAGATTCTTTCACAAATGGCCTTTCTATGAGACTAGTAATACCACTTGCAGCAAGTACAAAATGAATCTCGACAGTTCTTACAATATCAAAAGAGTTGTTCTCTAATTCATCGAATTTCACATTTTAACAATTTTATTGAATTTAAATCAGCAGTAATTTATTTATATATAATGTTTAAGCATTAAAGTAATATAAATGGAAGATATGTAGTTGACACATCATTGAATGGACTCATAAGGAAACCACAAGCACCTTTACAGAAGATATAAATGGCATCCAAGCTGGAAGGGATTCACGGTCAGAATAACATTCATAAGCAAGTGAAGCTGGAATATCAACTTCAATCTCTGCTCTGCACTTGAAAAAGAAAATGTTATAAACAAGCTTCTGCATTTTGATATGATGCTTTCTTTTATTAGCTTATTATAATATCCAAATAAAAATTATAAAAAGCATCATTAAAATACAGTGTGGCATCAACAAAAATAAGCAAGTTCCATAAATATCAAGCACAACAAAAAACATCTCAAGATGGATATCAATATTCAGATCCATAAAATCACTTGAAGGAAAAAGTATGGGATGATAAATTATTGATGGAAACTTGCAAAACAAAGATTTCAAACTTTGCACCAATATAAATCAAACATATATCAACCATGATATCTAACTACTCAACATGGAATTCAACTTTGTCTTCTTGTTTGATTTGGTCCAAAAAAAAAAGGAAATATGTTAGATGTTAATGAATATGTCAGTAGAAGCATGGTTAAATTATAAAAGTCCACGGTAAATGCTCAAAACTAAGAATTTCAGTATGAAATTTTGGCACAAGCTAAAATAATCAATAATACACATCTAAAATAATGAAATTAATTAGGAAATTATAACATTAAAACGTTATTCTGAGATTAAATAAAAATACTAAAAAAATACAAGATTTATATGATTTACAGTAAAATACATGTTTTCTAGGTATATCTAATGAAAATATAGATATGTCTAATACAAAATTCAGAAGCCTGAGTAAATCTAAATATAAAAAAGGAAGATCTTCATAAAAACTTCAGAAAAAAGACAATCTAAAAAAATTAAAAAATCACCTTAAGATCGTAAGTGGAAGAAGATTGACAATTGGAGAGATGAAAAAAATGTAGACAGCAGAAACATCTTTGGCAAGCAGCAGCAACTCCAACAAGGCTCTAATGAGATTCATTAACAAGGTAATGACGAACTCTAGTGAGAAGAAAAATAGGAAAAAGAGGGGAGAGAGAAAAATGAGACAAAGAAAAAAGAGAGGAGATATGCTGTTGGACTGTTGGATAAACCATGTCAGTCAACATCTACCATCTGTTGGATACACCTGGGAATTTTCTACTTGACATGATTACAACACAAGATAATTGAATATGGATTTACTTTAATCAAGTTTCATATACAGATCATGCATCTATGATAGTAATGGTAATAACCATTCCTAGCTTTGAAAAACAATTAGTGCACGATTGGTACATGACTAATATACTATATATTTTTATATCTTATTTTAATATATAATAGTTATAACATTATACATTGATAAGTCTTTGACAAAATATTAAACTATGTCTATAGTCTATTGTCTTAATAATATAGATGACTAAATTTAATTGCTCAGCACTTAAAATTTAAAAAGTTAATAAATGTAACTTTGTTAAAAGTTAATAAATGTAACAATATAACTTTGTTGTATCCATTTAGGACCGCATTTGTATTGGCATGTATATATGTCTTAGTTCTATTGTCGATTGTCTTACATCATCTATTATAACAATAGATAAGTTTTTTTTTTGTTTTTTAATATCTCATCATACTTTTTCAATTAAGTCATTCTAGCAAATTGTTAAAAGATGAAAAATCTCTATAATCATGTATTCATGTAGTTGTGTACAATAATGCACTCATGTTTTCATGCTATATTTCAACACATTTAGAAGAATCATATATTACAAGTGCCATATTATGCATATACAAATATTTCAATGTCATATATGGATTGAAAAATGAGACACGATTATTAATCATGTCATATTTGTGTTAAACATATGTCTTATGTATATGTTTTTTATGACACCATATGATACCCAAGTCTAACGTCCACCTACATGAGATCTCACAACACAAAAAATTTTCCATCGACATGAAGTTTGGTACCAAAATATCACCAATACACTAACCAAAATCTTTTCATTACCGAAAATATATGTAGATGGCATATCAACATCTATGAAAAGCAACATAAGTCACCTAATCTTAGCTAACATGAATTGAAGTTGATTGACATGCTTCTGAATCTTTAATAGAAAAGTGATAGATGGAAAATAATGTTATATTGACAAGATTTCATAAAAAGAAACTTACAATTAACTACCAGCATGGTGAATCCAAATTCTGAAATTTTACAAAGAAAAAATATTTTGATAGAAACATGAAAAATTAAATAGAAGTATATTTCCATTTCCCTCGAGAAACTTATTGTTATGATTAAAGCTCAAATGTTTCTAACAAGTAACAGAAAAGCAGGTTGTAACACTTTATACAGAAAAATCGTCGACTAATGGAAACTCTTCTGCAAGATAAGGTGTTTTTCAGATCCAAATATTAGATAGAGAATCTAAACCATTATCATGTCAGTGGGCTAATATGCTTAATTTTACAGAATAAAGAAATATAGAAACATATAGGCCTTAAAAGAATGAAGTGGTAATATATGTTTACAAATATTCTACTATATTTAAATAAGTTTTTAACTATTTCATTGAACTTCACTAAATTTCTACTATACAATTGAGATGCATTGAGATCTAACTAATATCAAAAAATTAGTCAGACCATTATCCACATAGATAAGCTACTTCCCTGGAATTGTTGTCATGCATTATCATTCCTTTTGTTGATATTTCTTAATCCTATGTGTTTTGCTAGTCCCTATTCCAGAAACCTACAATAGATACTAATCATTTAGGAAGCATAGCCCCTTTGTATCTGTCTGTTTAACATATTAGTATCCATTTAGGATCACATTTGTATTGGCCAGTATATATAGTTAAGACTTGCTTTTTCTTTAGTTTATCAACTTAACAAATCAAGATAATATTTTTTTTATTTAGCCCATTGAGGAAGTACATTGTTATAACTTGTAAATTGAAATTTTAAGAAAGAGGCTTGCTGCCAGATATCACAAACCTAATTCCTGAAGTGAACAATGCCTTAACATACATTGCTTTCCTAAGCCCTTTTGTGGTCTCCTAGCTCATACGGTCAAACCCATGTTCTATGCTAGTTTCTATATTGAGATGACTAAATGTTTACATGCATCTAAGTCGACCAGTAACAAAGCCACCCACTACAGTTATCCTCTGTCATCATCTTTGGTAAGAGTACAAGAGATTTTTTTTATCATGGCTAGCAACTAGAACAAATTCACATCGGTATTCAATTCATGTTGCAACATTAGATGGGTCAACCAATCATGATGAGCTACTTGGTTTGTTGTGGGCATCCAATCCTTTTAAAAACAAAATATTTTTGGCAAAATATTCTTGGTGGCACGACCAAGAAAATTTACCTAGTTAAAACCTACCTATATAATTTTTCCTAGTTAAAATCTATCTACTTGGATTTTGTAGCCATCTAATTTTTTAATTATTTTATTTATAAATTTAAAATCTATCTATATAATTAGTTAATCTATAATATAATCTACTATCTATTAAATTTTCATTTTAATCTAAACTATTCTTTTTTATTTTCACTTAAAAATTAATAGTTGAAATCTTTTAAAATTGGTGAATTTTAAGACTTTTAGATCAAGAATCAATACTTATTTTTTTAAAGAAAAATGCTTAGCATGTATTTATTAATTTATAGTCACTTAAAAATAAATCTATATGATCACATCTGCTCTCCCATGTATTTAATACTCAATGTTGCCAGTGTTGACACCGATATACTGTCCTAGTGGTGACTTAAGTTACATCTATTGTGGGCCACTAAATGAAATAGAAAGAGAGGATTACCAATTCATGCTTAACCTTCTTTGGCATCCATACTTCATCCTCAACGAGCAGTATACCCTAGTGGTGTAGGTATCAAATTCCATGGTTGTAGGATCTTCAGTAGCATCATCATATAGTGATGGAATTATCATTGTCATGCTAGTTCATCCACTGTTACCTACATCTCATACCCTTGCAGATCTTGTACCAGAATCCATGTGTTCTTGTACTGATGGAATGGAAATACTAGGAATGGAATGGTGGGGTGTTCTCCGAGCATATATCTATCAAGAAATTGGGCTGGTTGTCTTGATAACTATAGCAATGGAGCTTCCTTCTATCAAAAACAAAGTATTAGTGGATTACTGTAGAATAAACCAAGGAACCAATCGTGGTTTCATTGGAAAAAGAGGTACAATGAAATTCTTTAATCCCATTAGAATGCATGCCCCTTTAATCACCAGAGAACAAACAAGAAAACAACTCTGTCACCCAACTCCTTCCGTCTTGCTCCCTTTTATTGCATGGAATGCCACCCTGCATTCAAGATTGTGAAATATATTCGTTCCTAAGGAGCGATCAGAGGAAATGAAACCAAGTGCCAAGCGAGGATGATTGGATCATGCTTTACGTGGGGAATGCGAGCCATAAGATAGCACTACCAGCAAAAACACCCCTTGTCATCTACAGCAATACTTTCTTGATGTATTTATGATGAGAAATAAATGTAACACTGGGTCACATAGTGTCACCATTTGGAAATTTGCCTCCAAATGTTGCTTTTATATTGAATTACAGGGCGTTGCTATTAGACTTACTACATGGAAAAAAGGAGCCCCAATTCTTGGTGTTGACTTGTTGCAGATTCACTTCGAAGTTCTTAAAACTAATTACTTCCCATACCAAGCCTTCGCCACCTTCACGTTCCACCCACTTACCCTTTTTTTTTTTCTGATAATGATAATGGTTTTATATTCATCAAGATTCGGACTTTTATGAAAACCACCGAGATAGGTTCCACCTACCCTTTGATTAAAATATTCAAAATTGCAACTTCTCAATCAACGTAACATTTCGCAGAGCAACCGAGCATTGTGACCAAAAGCACAATCCCCATTATCCTATATACCAACACATTCAAAAGTGTTCCAGATCAAAATACAAAAGAACAGAAGAAAGAGGATGAGGGGAGAGAACATACTTGCAGTCCTGCCACTCCATTACGGGTAAGAGACGCCTGCTGGGCACCGAGAGCACGGTCTTCTTCCTGATCCCTGTGGAGCTCGTAAGGAAGACGGCTGTATCCGAGGAGGTGGAGTGTCTTGTGGGCGTTCCGAAGAAGAGACGGGAGTGGCGGTTGCGGAAGACGAGGCTCCTCATGCCTGGGTGGTGGTTATTCTTCTGAGACAAGGAAGAGCTCGAACACGACACCGGAACTCCTCCTGCGGCGGAAGACATCGCAGGCGTGCCGGGCGTCCGTTTCCCACCTTATTCTCCCTCTCTTCGTCTTGCCCGTGGGCATGTGCGTGTATGTGTTCTGCTCCTGCACCACAGAAATGGATATCACGAGTCTCGTAGCGACCGGTGAACTCGACCGTGAGTGGAAAAATGTTTTTTTTTTTTTCTTTTTTTTTCTGCAAGTCCATTAAAATGTACGTTGGAAAAATAAAATCGTCACCTTCTTTTTTTTTCTTGACCCACCCACCCTAATGTTCCCACGATGGAGTGGCACCATTGTTTTTATTAATATTTTTTTAGAAAAAATTGAAAATACTTATACAATTAGATACCCGAAAGGTTTGACTTCTGTCTACCAGAGCCACAGGGCACCAAGGAAACGGAACTTTGCTGACGTGGACTTGTCGAACACAGGACGACGAGACCGCCTAACGGCCAACCCTCGTCGGTGCCCCTCCCCAGCGCCAGAGACGTGAGGTAAGGTCTCCGAGTGGAGCGATGGCCGACGCTGTGGATGGAGGAGCGGCGTACTGGCTCCGCTGGCAGGTCCCCGTCTGCGCCCTGATCTTCGCAGTGCCGACCGTCGCGGCGGTGTTCGTCGTCTGCCGGACGAAGACCCCCTTCCTGAGTAACGTTGACCTATGGTTGCCCTGCTGGAACGGCGTCCACCCGCTGTGGCTCCTCGGCTACCGCGCCGTCGTGTTTTTGTCCATGCTCACTGTCCTCTTGCTGCTCCTTTTCGGCCTGGGCGTCGTCGAGCTGTACTTCTACACACAGTGAGTTGTCTCATTCGTTGCCCGTTGCGTTTGGTTTTTTTTCTTCCTTGGGGTCGTCCTTTAACTAATTACCTTCGATTAACTAGCCATAATAGCTCAATTGGTTTAGCATTTGTGGTTTCAAGTTTGAATCTCGACTTCGCAAAAAACACGGCCATCAACAAAAAAAAACACTTTATTACCATCGATTTTGTATCTGGAAAGTGGTGGCGTTTGGTTTCAGCTCACGTTTATTTGGGATAAAAGTTGTATTGGAATTTCTTTTCGAACCCCAGAAAAAAGCTCTTTCCTTTTTTTGAAAAGGAAAAAAGTTCTTTCTTGGATTAGTAGCTTTTAGCTCTACACTCGGATAAGTCATACAAAGGAAAATTGTTGATAAAATTTCTTGAAAACAGTGTTTGGTTTGCATCAACTTTGGTTTTCATGGATCTAAGGATCACTTGTGCTTGTTGCCTGGCAGGTGGACGTTTGCGTTGGTAACATTATACTTCGCGGTATGTTAAATTGTTGATCAACTCTATTCTCCTCTTCTTTGGCTGTAGATGCAAACTCATTGAAGTTATTGTCACGTCAATTGGTTCATATACTCGTATATGAATTTTTTTCGACGAATGAAAGATATGCCATCTGGTGCACTCTTTTATTTTGTATTGAAAGATAAATGTGCATTTGCATTGAAATCATTTACTTGAACAATTTGTGTGTTTATTACAGATCGGCACCTTCATATCTGCTAATGGATGCTGGAGATACTCAATCAAACCTCCTTGTGTCCCTGAGGAAAGTGACAGATTTCTAGGAGGGGATTTGATAGATGGTCAAACCGTAGATAATTCAACAGACACCCTCGTAACAATTAATCCCAATGAACCAATGGAACCCCCTGGACATCTGGAACTTGATGATGGGCAAAAGGCTGGATTTTTAGGGTATATGATGGAGATAACATATCAGGTCTGAAAATGTGTAAGCGTGCATTTCCAATCAATTTGTTATGTTGTTTATATTCTTTTCTAGTTTTACATTGTTGCAAGTTGTACATTAGCGTATGCCTTTCTTTCTTTCCATTTAATAAACTTCCAAAAGAGCTCATTTTTTAAATTCTGAAGTTGAAACCAGAAGCATCTGACCATGGTCCTTCTCAAGATAGCTAACAATCTGTGCATTCGTTCTTTACCAAAGATTTCTGCAGGTGCTTCAATACTAACTGATACTGTATTTTGGGTAATAATAGCTCCGTCTGATTCACATGGTCTCTATAACATTACCTTGGTAAGTTTGTCATTTCAATTTTTTCCCTCTTTCTGTCCTGGTATTAAATCAGTTATAATATGTTCAATTAAGCATTTGCAATTTTTATTTCTAGTTTTGAATTGTTTCCTACATATTTACTTGTATGCCATATTTTAATCTTCATTATGCCGTTGATTGAAAAATCTTTGCAACACTTCTTAATTAATGAAGGAGATATATTCAAGAAAAGGTGAAAGAAATGCATATGGTCGCACCAAAATAGTAAAGGTTAAAGGTTACGTACACTTTCCCAAAATGAGGTTACAGGCATGGTAAAAGTTAATGACTTAAGGCAAAAACAGAACCATAGTCTCTCCCCCCTGGCATGGCTACTCAAGTGGGTGTACCCTACATTCAAAGCCATAAAAAATATTGAAATGGAACTAGGAGGACAATTGACCATTGGCCCATTGCAATCTATCATATAAGAATTCTATCATGCTCCTTTATAGTTTAGACAAGGAGGGATCTGGGTAATGCTTATCTGATATTCAGAGGAAATAATCCCCCACCCTTGTTTGAGAATCTTCTTTACATTTGTCCAAACTAGGATGCTAAAGAATAGTGTAGAATGCTCTATAACTAGGCTCCATGCCTCACCCTTTTTTCCACTTTAAGAAAATTAAAGGGATTTGAAATATTTTAGTTTGGCCCACAAGTCCTATATTAGTGAGCCTTGAATGACAAGGATCATGGTTTATGGGCTCATCATGATGATACATGGTTGATCATTGGTCGAATCAGCCCTCACTTGAAGAGTTGAATATCACTAAAAGGGGAACAAGTCATGAAATCACTATATTTTGATTCTATGATTGTACTACATGCCTAAAATAAAAAAAATTTAGAAGTCTTGGTAGCAAATTGTTGAAAATCATCAAGAATTTAATTTCTTAGGGAGGGTTTGTGCAATTGGAAAATAACAAGAAATGAAGAGAAAGAAAATGATGAAAAAAGTTTTCTCTTTGTTTTCTATATTTGTACTAATAAAAACAAAGGAATATGATTTTCCACTATTTCTTTTCGTATTAAAGAAAATGTTTCCTGTCATTTTCCACTTCACCCTTTCGAAAACGATGAGAAATGATATAGACTTATAATATAATAAATAATATATAATTATAATAAATTAAAATATAATAATTATAATTATAATAATAAATAATATATTATAATTATAATATATTAAAATAAATAATAACATTAATGTGATATTAAGAAGTATGTTTATAATAATAAATAAATAATAACATATTATAATTATAATAGATTAAAATAAAAAATAATGTTGAAGAATGATACTAGATTATAATAAATTAAAATATAATAACATTAATGTTATAAGAATAAATAATACATTAACATATTCAACAACTTAATAATATGTTAAATAAGCAACATTAATTCCAACACAACTTAATAATACATTAACATATTATTTTTGAAAAAATTTAAATTATAATGAACAATGTTATTTATGTTAATTACAAAAGATATTATTTCACATGTTACATCTATATTTAATGAAATGTTAATATATACTATAATATTTAAAATATTACTTTTCAAATATAATATTTTTTAATTTATTATTTAATTTTAAAAAAATTATTAAAATTTTAATTTTCTATCATTTTTATCAAATTAGTAGTAATTTTTGTTAATTTATTATTTAATATTTTAAAAATTATTAAATAATATATTTCCTATCATTTTCTATAACTACACGAATATCTCATTTTTCATTTTTCAATCATTTCCTTTAATGCACAAATGACTTTATATTTCCTGTCATTTTTATTTTTCGTCATTTTCTATTATTTCATTTCTTGAAGGAAAATGTGCACAAACATGCTAAAATATGACTTACATATGTTTACATTCTAGGTTCAAGAGTTGTAGTTAATGCTTAAATTAATTAGGAGTTCATGAGACCGTCTGAGAACTATCCAAAATTTTTCATGGGAAAGTTGGTGATTCATAATCCAACTCCCACTTTCTCAGGGTTGATTTTTTATATTCTATAAAAGCTTGTAGTATTTGAGAAAAATTGAGGATCATAAAGCTGTTGGTTTTCCCTTGCAAATGTACACCATAAATTTGTATGCACATTTCATCTTGGAGCCAAGAAATTTTCTATTCTTCTGACATCAGGAATACTTAAAGAATAATATGATTGTTACCATACCATGTTTAATAAAAAGGAAGAGATGGTATCCTTTTGGCATGACCATTTCACACTCCAGCAAAAACCTTTGCATCCCAATTTTGAGAATAAAAGAGGAGATGAGTTGGATACATATCGATATCCATTTAATCCACTTTGTGAAAGCCATGTAGCTTGAGAACCTTAACAAAAATATGGTTCTACTGTGTCATGCATTCGTTTCTAAGTACTTTTTGCCAGAAATACTCCTCCATTGGTTCATGCAATCAATGATTAATCAACCTTTTATTGCATTGTAAGCTGGCACTTCTATGTACGAAAAGGGGAATCTGGTTCTGTACAAGATTATCAATAACTCCAGATATTCAATATTCCCAACTTGCTTTTCATGTGGAGCATCAAAATAAAATATATAACTAATTGAACTTATAAAGGTTGTTTGCACTCTCTAGAAACAAATTTTAATTATTTGATGAATTTTATTTTATGAATCAAATGCCCAAAATCTAGAATCAGACAACTTAATCAGTCTACAAGTTTTCAAATTGAGAATCAAATGGAATCACGGCAGTTGGTTTTGAAATACTTTGAGCTGCACACTTTAAATTGAGAATAACTCTTTGAAATATTCTTAAGATCCAAATTACAAACATTTTTATATTTGTTCTTAATTATTTTGAAATTTCAAGTTTAAGGATGATCTACACAGTTTTGTAGACATTGCAAATTTTAAAAATTATAAACCTATTTTCTTTTCCTTCATTTTTTAATCTATTCCAGGAATTGTTGATGAAATCAAACCTTAATTCAATGAATCAACAAACGTTTGAGTAAAAAACTTGTTTTTTATAGTGCTGAATATAAATGTAATTTAATATCAATAAACGCTTTCTTGTTTTCCTCAGGATTTTTGCTCTATCAGGAGCATCCAATGGAATAATCGATAATATAGATTGAAAATGATGGCAGTGTGTTGAAATTATCATTATAAGCTTGCCACTTTTTTAGTCTCGTTGCCTGGTGAACATTTATTCCCCCTGAGTCCATATCTTCTTTGTATGCATATCAGTTCACCCTTGTGATGCCACCTCAAAAATCAGATAGATGTTTTGAATCACAAACACCCATTTTCCCAAAATAAATCCATTTCTTGTTGTCTGTGGGTTTTGAATCCCAATCCCTCATACAAATCACAAAGACAGTTTGGCACACAAACAAATAGTTAGATGTGCAATGCAATTCAAAGATAGTTTGTTGCAAACAATATATAATGGCTATTCATGATTTCCAAATAGCTTTGTATTATACTGCCCTTTTCAATAAAATCGTCGAAGAGTTTTTTTTGGAAATATTCACTGATCACAATGTGTTATAGTTGGAATGGTGCCTGCACAGCGTTAACATCATCTTCCTTCTCCTGGATGCTTCTATAAACAGACTAGTGAGTATTGCCAAATTGTGTAACGAATGAAAAATTCTTTTATGGGTTTGTCAATCTAACAAAAACTCATTGCCAGCCATTTCCTTTCTTCCGAATGGCATATCTGCTCATTTGGACATGTGCTTATGGGCTTTTCCAATGGATCCTACATGCTTGTTGCGTTTCATGGTAAGAAGGTCCATATTTTAAGGAGCATAAATAACAAAGAAATGAACTGGTTACTGGTACGAACCAACACGAAACAGTTGCAAAGTTCCAGAACTAATTATATAAAGAACAAGTTTTAGCATTTTAATTCATATTTAGTTAATTGAATGATGTTTCAAAGAACTAAACTTCTTATAATTATAAAAATCCAAATATTAGAACTTAATTTAGCAATGTAATTACATTACATTTAGATTATGGACAATCAAATATATCTTAAAAGTATTATCAGAAAAGCTATCAGTTTAAACTAGCACCAGAAGAAACCGAAATTTGAATTACTCTTGGAATGTTTTGACCGGCCAGCTCTTCTCTGATACTGAGCATAACTTAACCGTCTCTTATTCACTTATTGTAGGTGGCCATATGGTTTTATGGAGCTTGCTTCTCCTTGGGCACCATTATGGTAAACTTCCTGCCTTTTCCTTCGTTACCTTTTCTGCTAGTCCATGGATTACCATTAAGATAACAAAATTGCAGGTACGTGGCTTTGGTTCTGGTTCATCTACCTTGTTATGGTTTGTACTTTCTCATTGTGAAAGCAAAGAATTCATGGTTCCCAAAATATTTTCCCAACGCATTCATGAAACCAAAATACTTTTGGAAACCATGAATATGGACGCCTTACATGCCTAGACTAATTTAGACATGCAGTGTCCTTTCTCTAATATCTACCTACAGATTATTATCTAGCTTGTATGCCTACATTGTTTCAGGTAAAAAAAAGAAGACTTGCGATCTAGAAAAGCATACACAACTATTTCTTTTATTTGTGAACTTTCTCATGTCTTGAATGCTTTATTCATGAGCATTACTAATAGAGAGCTTCTCCATAACTTCCACCTCTATTTTCATAATCAATTTTTTTCTTTTTTAAATAAAAAAATTCCAGATTCCTAAGAACCATACCGTGCAGTTCTTGCTTGATATCATCGAAACCTGACCATTACATTTTGGATTTTTGGGCGAATGGCATTCATTTGACAGGTTTCTTTTCTTCTTATTTCTGAAAGGAAGTTTCTTTTGTATTGTTGATGGTGAAACATTGTTGTGACCATAGTGGTAAGTCCATCTATCAACCTAAGGTAGCTTTTAGAAACGTTCTTTACACTAGTTTATTTTAAGTTAAGCACTCATCTAAATTGGTAGTTTCAAATAGGATCACTTATACAGCTTATGGAAAAAGTAAATAAATGTTTGATAGTGATTTTACCGCTTATTCAATAACTTGTTCTCAGATCACTTATTTACTAAGCTAAATTTTTAAAATGAGTTGCAAAAGACGTTCGAATTCTTTTTACCGTAATCCAATGTTGTTTTACCTTATGGTCATTCATTATCTTTTGAGAAAAAGAATATATTTTTACTTGAATAGCCTTAGAAAAGTTAAAAATAGTTTGTACACCATCTAAGCTATAATATTATCTTTGGATACATTTCAAATTGCAATTGGCGTTATTATTTTTTCAAAAAAAAAAATTGTTTATTGTAAAACAATATTGTTTTGTAGTTTTTTAGTAGTTCCTATAATAATAATAATAATAATGACTGTCTCGAAGCACAGAATAATGTTTTCACGGTTATTCTTAAGTTGCTTTCCATCAAAATTTAATCAAAAGACATTGGATTTCAAATAAAACATAAAAATTTCATTTTCAATAATGCTAAAAATGTTGCATGTGTTTGAAAACACATTTAAAAAGTGCTTTCATAGAAAAGCTATGGTGCAACCATTGTTTCAAATGTAGCCTTGGAGACATAAAATTGTAATTGTAATATACGTTGCTGTTGGAAATGAAGTGGAAGTTGTTTTGATTCAATCTATTTATACAAGCTACATAAAAAAGATTAACACATTTTAAAAAAATTGAATCCATGCCCACTTAATACAATAATATTCTCTCTAACACTCTTCTTTAAAACTTTTACATTTTTGGACCATTAAAATTTAGGCTTTAATATTATGTTTCGAACACAAGAAATGAAGTAAAAGTTGTTTTGATTCAACAACAGAAGTCCATGTAAAGAAGACCAATACATTTTAAATAATGTGAGACTAAATATACTCTCTAATGATATGTAAACCATTTCTAACTTTTTAAACTTTTTAAAGTTCATTCAAGCAAAAAGTTCAAAATTAGTACAATTTTATTTTATTGCTCCAATCCTCTTCCTGCAGTGCCTCTCACATCTGTTCTCTCCTCTTCAGTGCCATACCATCTAATATTGTTTTCTTGCATGACTTCACACCTTGTAACGGATGACAAGTTTTGCAGATGAACTTGATGGAGTGTTGTAGAGGCGTCACTGTTTTGTAAATGGTGTTTTACAAAATTCTTCGAAAGATTTCATCGAAAGTGCAAAATAGAGCCTTAAACACACGCAATTTTCTGTTGTCGTGAGCAACATGCAATGTGGTTTCAGTTGGGTTAGGCTCCCTGGAATGTCTGTTTTAACAAAATAATACGTGTAGACTACGATGAACTATTTCTTTAATTTACAAGAAACATTGGATAAGTTTTGTTTTTTATTGATCCCTTAGGGTTCATTTGTTTCACACGTCTAGGCTAGTTTCTAGAGTTGAATAACTAGAAGAAATCTTAGAAGCTCCAAATAAGGTACGTACACTAGATTACTTAGTTTTTCCGAATGCAGACAACTTCAACGGAAGCTCAATTTTGTTAGCATATTGAGAAGGAAAGAGCTAAGATTTTACGTATTTATTTGGTTCGATCCCAACAATTGAGAACGTGTGGAAAAGTTCGTTCAAGCAGGGGGAAGCTCCCAAAGTCCTCTTTTGCTTTTCCTCCTTTGGTGGCTTCAAGCTTTGCAATGCTTCCTTTGAATTTTGAATGAGTTATTGCGTTAAAAATATTCCTTTACACAAGGATATATTTTCCAGACATGGCCTCACCAAATGTAATATATATTTTCCATTTTATTTCATGATATATAAATTACCCAGGCAAAACCATAAGGAAAAAGAAAAGAAAAGGGTGAAACCATAAGAGCACAATATCCATGTGGTCGGTCAACAAGAAATTGACGACAAAAGAAAGCACCACTCAGAGCGCAACACGCACGAGATCCGGCGGCAAGAAGGCTCAGAGCTTCGTGAAGCGGAGGTACTCCTTCTTGGACGGGAGGTCGACGGTGCGGTAGCCCTGGGGGAACATCTTGCTGGCCTCGTCGTTGGACACGCTGGGGGAGATGACGACCGGCTCCCCGATCCTCCAGTTCACGGGGGTGGCCACCTTGAACATGGCCGTCTTCTGCAACGAGTCGACCACGCGCACCACTTCCTCCATGTTCCTGCCCGCGCTCGCCGGGTACAGGATGCACAGCTTTATCCTCGCGTCCGGCCCCACTACGTGCAGCGACCGCGACGGCATCTCCGCCCCCGACCAGTGCTCCCGCTCCGGGTCCACCATGTTCAGCTCCCGGATCACTCTCTGGTCCGTGTCCAGCACTATCGGATACCGCACCCTGAAACCCGGCTGCCCGGCCGCCATGAACCCCCCAAAGCGCATCAGTCGGTCAAATAATTAACGTTACGTTGAAGTAGTGATTAATGGTGTCGTCGTTAACTTTAGTTGTTTACTCACGCTGTGGTATTCCATTTGCTTAAGCCAGTCGAGGTGGGAGCTGATGCTGTCGCAGGAGACGCCGACGAGCTTCACCCCGCGCCTTTCCAGCTCGTCGGTGTAGGCGTTGGCCTTCCCGACGGGAGTGAAATCGGCTGCTCGATCGTGCAAAAAGGAAAAGTCACATGAGATGCAAGGAAACAAGCCAAACAGTGGGAGATAGATAGAGTTCAATGGTCCGTCTCGATCCACATACCAGGGTGGGAGAAGACTATGGCCCAGCTGCCCTTGATGAAGTCCTGGAGCTTGAGCCTGCCGTGGGTGGAGTCCACCTGGAGGTTTGGGATGGCGTCGCCGATGGTGAGGCCAGGCATTTTTGGGTCTGAAACGGAAGAGAGCGGTGGTGCCAAGGAGAGATCAATCGCTCTGGATTGTTTGTCGATGGTGGTGGCGGTTGATTCACTTAAATAATATATAAGAAAAATGGGGATGGATCAAGGACAACACCACACGGTCGGTGGACTTGTTGCGGCTGCGGCGGGGGATTTTTCCCAATATGGGAACCATTAATCTTAATTAAATCAATATGTACCATTATTATGATCAATTGTTTTTGCGACAACACGATGATTCCTTTCAGATTTCCACCAAGTTGAGCGTAGGATTCAATTTTTTTAGGCGTCGGAGGAAATCCAGCGGCGGCACACTGTGGGCGAATGCATGTATACATCCTGATTAGAAAACCAGCAGCGTGGAAAGAAAGACATGAAGATACCTGGACGGGGGGACCCTGGACACGCATATCCAAATCACGCCAGCAAATCCATCCGTCCATCAGATGATGAGTTCAGAAATCCATTGTTAATCAATTTCCCTGGACGGTAGAATCAGCAACTCCCAGGAGACAAGATTTTAAAGTAACCAGTACCGATATCATAATTTAAAGACTACAGTCAGCGTTAGACGTCATCGCTTACGTACCTCAAGTCAAAACAAATTTGACCGCGTTGTTTTGGGTTGGCGCCTCCCACGACCTAAACATAAAAAACATACTGGTGAGGTAGGTGGATGGATGGATGGATGGAGCCAGAAGACGTGATAATAAAGGCAGAGGTTGGAGCGGCACACACGGTTAAGTGATATCGACAAAGTAGGGTTGCAAGGATAGAAGAGAATCGAAGATGCCTGGCCTTACCATCGGCGACACACTCCCGGATCTCCTGGTCGACACCACCCATGGGAAGATCAGGCTCCACGACTTCGTCGGCGACAACTGGGTCATCATCTTCTCCCACCCTGGTGAGTTAGTTGAAACGAAAGGGCCGCGCTCTTTTTTAGTTTATCAATTTCTACGCGAGGGGAGAAGTGATTCTGGATTCGGGCAGGGGATTTCACGCCGGTGTGCACGACGGAGCTGGGGAAGATGGCGGTGTACGAGTCGGAGTTCGCCAAGCGCGGGGTGAAGCTGATGGGCGTCTCCTGCGAGGACGTGAAGTCTCACTTCGAGTGGATCAAGGACATTGAACATTTCACGGTGAGCACGTGAATTGCACAATCGAACGAACGATTGGCATCACCTTCACTTGTCTTCTCGTTTTTCTCCAAAAAAGGAAAAGGCTAAATAGGTGTACTTCTTTGAGGAAAAAGATTTTGGTCGTGTTTTTGACAGCCGGGATGCAAGGTTGGGTATCCGATCATAGCGGACCCGGACAGGGAGGTGATACGGGAGCTGAACATGGTGGAGCCGGACAAGAAGGACGCGGAGGGCTTCGAGATCCCCAACCGGGCCCTTCACGTGATCGCGCCGGACAAGAAGATCAAGCTGAGCATCGTGTACCCGGCCACCACCGGCCGCGACATGGACGAGGTCATGAGGGTCGTCGACTCCCTCCAGCTCACCGCCAAGCGCAGGGCATCCAGCCGTATCTAGACGACGACGGTGGGAATAATCTCATCCGTGTGCATCGATCGATCGATATTGGAGACGGCCAGGGAATGGGTGCCGTGCGTGTGCGTGTCAATTGGATGTTGACCCCATGCTTCTCTTAAATCCATCCTATAAATAATAACACATCAGCTGGACTGGATCTGTTGCTGCTTCATTTCATGTTCTTATTCCTTTTGAGTTATTTTACCTTTTATGTTCAAATTTTTAAGTTGGAGAGACATTTGTGTGGTGCCTTAAATTTTTGTTGATTCAGTAATCACCACGCACGGTCGATCATCCATATGTACAGATGAATCTTCCCCACCCGTACGTAGAGCGAAAATTGCTGAAAAACACAGTCTGTTGATGGAATATTTCACAGTGTTTATAGCTTCTCCGATCTAGTTCTTAGACGATGTGAGTTGAGAGGTGAAACTTTATTTCAATTTTTATTTAGAAAGTTGAAAATTGCGTTTGACATCTTAAATTAGATTTTCTTATATTATCCTTGACTATATTTGTTAACTTTATTTATTTATCAACTATAATATAAAATATTATCTTTGCTACGATGCTGTCTTTCTTATATTTGTTTTTGTATTTATTTATCAATTTTATTATAAATATCAACACTTAAAAATTAAAAGATAGATGACATTTGAGCTGGAAGAAGTATAGTTTTACCGCAGATCTTTTAAAAAACTTTTAAATTTCAGCTTCTACAAAACTCTCGAATTTAATTACAAGATCTGACGAGGATAACGTCCTCTTCACTTTCAACTCTTTAGAAATGTTCAAACAGAAAGTTTAGAAATGGAATGTCAAAGAAGTCTAAATTCCTAGTGGAGTTTTAGTGTACGTGGTGGAAAGTTTGGAAAATTTTTAAAAATTATATAAATTTAAAAATAATGATATTTAACATGTCTATTAATATGATTAAATAAATTGATAATATTTTAAATTTTATTATTATATAATAATGAAACTTGTATCATTAATATACTTTAATTATATAATACAAAAAAATTTATATAACTTGAATTTTATCTCTCATAATTGTTATTATAAAAAAGAAATATCAACATTGTAGCCAAAATAATTTCATATAAACAGACTTTTATAAATTCAAATACATCACCTTTTATAAGGTGCAATAATCTACAATATTACATAATAATTATTAATAAATATATAACAATCAATAAAAATAAACTACAATATTCCTAAAAATTCTCTCTTCCTTCTTCCCCCTTTCCTCTTCACTATGCACACTTGGCCACTTCTTTCTCTCCTTCTCCATGAATTCGTACACCAAGATCATCTTTAACTACTCTTCATGATATTTGATCAACCACACCAAGTGTTAATGTCAGATTTTCCAGAGCACCATTGTATCTTTATGTAGAACTCTGGCAAGTCCTGTCCCAATCCCTAGGATCTTCTCTTAACTACGATCACCCTACCATCTTGGAGGACACCTTCGTAGACCTTCTAGAACCTGCCTTGCTTGATCTAATGTAGGAACACCCATTTGGAACCCCCCCCCCCCCCCGAAGTGGTCATTATTGGTGTTTTCCTCCTCCTTTTCCTACGTGATCAAACCCAACACCATCGCGACCTCAATGATAACCAAGCTGCTGAGCACAACACCTACGACTACTACCCCCAAATTCCTACCTTTTTTGACGTTCTCTGTCGACACAAGCTCACCATTCATCTTCATGACCTCTAGCTCGAGGTGGTTGGCATTCGAGACTTTCTCAAGGGGGTTCGTCGATGGGTGTTCAAGCTCTTGGATTTTGTGTGAGAATGTTAAGTGGGAAAGGTGAGATTTGAATGTTTGAGGGTGGGAAAGATAGAGGTAAAAAGTGAGTCTGGGGTTTTTATATGAACGAAATTTGCCAAATTCCTTTTCATTGTTTATGTCTTGCACTAACGAGTCATTTACCTAAATTTAGTACATGTGTTGGAAAGTTTGAAAAGTCAAAATTTCTAGAAGGCTTGGTATACATTAGAAAAGTTTAGAAAATCAGAATTTAGAGGAAAGAATTGTACACTACTTAAAATAGAATGTTTGATACATTACTATTTATTTTGAAATTTCAAAATTAAAATAATATTACAAAAATAAAAAGTACAAATATCATACATGATATTTTGTTCTAAAGTCTAAAATTTGTTCAAACATACGATCATGTCTTCTAAAAAATTATTTAAAAAATTTACAACATAAATAATATCAAATAGCTCTTTCATCCTACATTACCATCATCATATCTTCACGTATATTATTTGTTAATTTTTTTTCTTTATTCTTAACTCATTTCAACTTATGTATTTACTTCCATGTATACTTATTCTATTAGTTGTATATCATTAATAATATTTAATTCTTCTAACTCATCTTATAGATCTTCAAATAAATCTTTTATATCAATCTCATAAATAAAATTGTGACAACAATCTTTACTTGTGTTTTTTATAGATATAACATGTAACTTTGTAATATTGAAAATTGATGTTTAACAACTCCAAATGTATTCTTAATCACTATTCTTAATTGTAAATGTCTATAGTTAAAGTTCTTTATAATATTACTAGGAAGTTTATCATTAATATAATTAAATAAATGATATTGCACACCTCAATATAGACAAATAAATTTTGATTTATTAAGATATCCAATATCTACTAAGTAAAATTTACCTACATATAACTTGATATTAGTGTGATAAGTCATTCTACATTTTCTTTAACATAATAGTATATTACACACCAATATATAATACAAATTCATTCCACAATTAAATAACAAACAAATAATAGAAAGTCATTCCACATTCTCTTCAACATAACATAATATTATCCTTTCATAGAAACATAGTAGCATAACATTTAAATAGTATATCCATATAAGCATATAACAACATAAAATCTGACATTTCATCTACACAAGTATTCTATCCTAAGTGAAACTTTAATCATTTATGTCGCATTTCTTTTGATAGACTTAAGAATATTTGACTCACTTTGGGCTTTGAAATAACTCTATAGCTTTATATTATTCAATTGTAGAAAGACTTTCAATTTTAAGCAACATTACAATGGCTTCATCTAAACATTGTGTAGACTTAATTTTAAATGCTAACATCTACTATTGAACATCAATCATACCCTTTTTTATGGAAATCATCTCTTTGAAATATTCATTACACATACTTATGTTGACATTATCTATTTTACATATGCATAGAAGCATTTGTTGCATCTTTAAAAGATTTTGCAATAAGTTGTTAGGATTCTACATGAGGTCATGTTCGCTTGTCCTTTTTTCTCCTCTTAATTGGAACTTGTGTACTATTTTCTAAATTATAAGGTAAGTCAGAATCTATGTTCATTATTTATTACATGTTATTAAGGCCATTGAAGTTTACATATTGAGTATTAGGTACAAACTCTGTATCATTTGCCAAACTATTAGTGTATTGTCTAGTTATATTTTCATTAGTCATATTGACTTCAAAAATTTACTGCAAATGCTTATAAATGAGATGTGATTTTCCTTTACAACTTTTACACTCTAGATGTAACTACAAAAAGAAAATTTCTAGTTAAAAATAATCTTTTAAAAAGTCTAATATATTTAAAATAAGTCATAAGAAATCTAACCTTAATGAACTTTTTTCACATCTCATCATCTACGTCAATATACCTCTATATGAAATTTCAATCTCATCCACTTTGTTTTGTAATTTTTGTATAATTGTGATATATTTATTATTAAGTTTTAATGTGACTTTCTATATTTTTCTTAGTGATACTTTTGTTTCTTCTATTGTTATATTTCTCTACTATTTTATCTCAAGTGGAGGTTTTTTTTTCCTTTATATAATATCTCTATTAATATATTTAAGAAAAATGCATCTACTTCAATATTTTAACTTATATAACTTCGTCTTCCAACACTATTTCCTCTCTTAGGAGTAGTCATATCTACATTAAGAAGAAATATTATTTAGTATAATAATTAGTATTAATAGATAATAATACAAACATATAAAATTATAGAAATCCAAATCATGAACCACATATTAATCTAATATTAATTTCTCAACCAATACATTCTCCAATATGTAATAAAATAAATTTCCATTGAATTATATGTAATACAATTTCAAGGAATATATCATGAATACAGTTACCACTCAATCACAAGTCATTCAATTGAAAAATGTAACTACATATTAAAACAACTAATGTATTAACCAAAAAAAAAGAATCTAAAAAATGATACAAATGTCAATAACAAAAAATCAGTAAGTCAAAAAAGTAATGTCTTTGAATCATTTTTCTTAACTGTCATTGGGTAAATAAGTGTCCAATTTATGATCTTTTTTTTTCCATTTTTATCCAATCCCCCCTCCCTCTTTATAGTATAAAAAGTTCTACATAATAAATAATCTTTTATCCACCCATTTTTCTCCAATTTATTTGAAAAATGTGATGTTTGACAGCCAGAAATGCTTTGACATTTTTTCCTATTTTTGAAACATTGATTTGCAATAGTATAGGTGTTACACCCATATTTTGTCATCTAAATGTGAAAATCGGTAATCATGTTATCTTAACATACATTATAAACGTAATTCTCGTAATCAAATTCATATAAAAATTTACCTATTAAATACTATCCAATGATCCTATTTAGGAATATATGCATTTTGATCTGTTGCATGTCCTGTATTCTCAGAATATCATAAGCATTCCTGTTGTCAGTTGTTTTGGGCAATCCAACTATTATGAACTCCCATTTTTAGGAATCTCCAGATTTCACTTGCTCATAAATTGAGATAATCATCGATTTTAGTACTGCAATTATCTAAATTTAGTCTATTTCCTCAATTATCACTGGATTGTTGCAGAATCCTAAAGTTTCAAGTAAAAAGAGCAAAACCATAGGGTTATAAGTCCAGAGAGAAAAACTCAATTTCAATCAGCAAACTATTTTCCTCACTAATCAATTGTATTCTCAGCGTATGTTGTCCTTCTTGAGAATCCAATCAGTATGGCCTCCTTTTTTAAGAAAGATAAGAATATTTATTTAATTATGAAAATTTTAATGTAGAAAGGAGAAATACAGGGGAAAATCCTAAATGAATAAAACTCATCACCAACCATGCAATCTGTTGGAGTTCTACCAACCACCTAATGTGATCAAATTGCATTGTATAAGAGAGGAAAAATTATAAACAAGAGGCCGAAAAAATAAATTTTCCAACCAAGCTAATCATAAACCCAAACCCCAGCTTAAAATCATAAACATTTGGAAAAAATCAGATGGACTAGCAGGCCAGTGATGAATCATACTAGGCTACTGGCATCACTTTTTCTTTTTAGTTTTCACGTATCAAGGCTCAAGCCTTATCATGCAACAACAACAAACTTAAGTCATAATCCTAGTACATTAGGTCAATCAGATGAATGTAAATGTATTTTCTGAACATAGATATCATAAGATATCAATTTCAACATGATAGGCATGGAGAGCTAAAGCCTCATTGCAGTTAATATATGCAGATATATGTGTTCTAATGAAAACACATTCCTTAAATATTTTTTATTGATCACTGATGATTTTACATGAATGAGTTGAGTTTTTCTTTTTGTTTAAGATCACTGATATATATGCAGATCACTAATGGCACTAGGAAAATATGGTGGCTTAGATATATCTCAATACAATGGGAGAACTAGATACAAAACACAAATCACACATTTTAAACTAATACAAACTGTATAGAAAATAAAAGTATACAAGAAATAAAAGAGATTACCTGCGCGAAGAACGTTTGGCCAAATCACTGTTTGTCGGAGATGGTTGAGGGTTCTCAGAAATGAATACAATTGATTACCTATGCTAATGGGGACAAGAGCGATGATCGACGGTCGGTGCACTTACAAGGTGCGAAGAAGCTTATGAACGAATGAAATCGATGATGTTTGTTAATAGTGTTTGAGAGTTCGTCAATTATTAGGTGTATCGGATGGATGAAGGATCGCAAAGAAGTTTTCGTCGACAACAAGGGTTACTTCATCTTTAATATTTTGACATAAGTCTATTTTATCTGTTTTACAAATGAAATTGTGAACTAAAAAACATGCTAACACTATATTTTTCTTTTGAATATTACCTTCTATTTCTTTATTGTAATCATCGATTACTTTCAGTCAAGTATCAACTCATACTTTTCCATCAGAAGTTTTACCATTACCCTCCTTAATAGCATCACACACCCTTTTTAATATCATCTCATCTGTTTAAATACTCCAACTAAAATAAGATCTTCCACATTCTTTCTTGTTTTCCATTTCCTAGGAATACATATATGAACATAATATAAAATGCATCATAACATAGAAATGGACATTACCATAAATATTAGATTCACTATACTTTAACAAGATAAATCACTAGCTTGCTAAAAATGTAACATTTATAAGTCTAAAATTGAGTCTCCACCAAGAATGTACGCAAATCTTTGAAGAAAGACCAAGATTGATGCTAGAAAGATATATGTAAACATCTAACTCATCTTTGTATTGTGTCATTTTGCTTATACTAGATATTAATGGCTTTCAATCATGTGAACAGTAACATTAGAATGTACCTTCCACCAACGAGGGTGAGGACGAGCATCTCATGTGAGGGTGCGAGTAAGTATGAGGGTGAGGTAGAGCGGGAGGGCAAGCAAAAGGTTCGTACCTTCCATCGATGAGTGTGAGGGTAAGCATCGACCATGAGAGTGTAAGCGAGCGCGAGGGCATAGGCGAGCACGAAGGCGTGTGTGAGTGCGAGGGTGCAGGTGAGCGTGAGGGTAAATGTTGAGAGTGTAGGTGAGTGTGAGGGCAAGTGTCGAGGGCGTAGGGGGCGAGGCCAACTGCAAGGGGGCAAGATCAAGTAGGAGGCCGAGTGTCAAGTAATCTATCGGAATTCATTTTCCCAACCTTTACACATGATTGAAATTCAAATTCTTTGAATTTAAATTCCAAACAGCACAAACACCTCATAACTCAAAATCTGACGAAAAATATTTTTAATTTCATCAGATTCTAAATGCACAAACCCCTCCCTTAAAACACTTGATCATGTACCATATGTGAATTCTAATCTCTTATTTTTTAAATGGTGATAACCGTAAAGAAGATTAAGAATTATTTAATTCAAATTTCAAATCAGTCTCCCTTAAAATCACGCACTATAATATAATATTCTCCTTCCTTCCTTAATTTTCAAATAAGAAATCTCGATATTACATCATCAGAGACAACATCCAACGTTCATTATTCATTTACACCACATAATTAAAGTCATGTAATAAAACACCACGAAAGTCATCACACATATAAACGCCAAAAGCATCAAAACGTGTCATTATATTCATCTTCATCCATTGTGTCCTAAAAGCCATGAAACATCCGATCTTCTACATTTCTTAACGAAGATCTAATCATTGAAGGCTTTAGGGGAATTGAGATGATGAAGAAGACGTCAAGCACATTGGTTCTAAGCGCGCACCTTATGATCTACCAGATGAGTTTTTTGCTGAAACTGAAGGCAAACACATGCAGTACCAAAATGCTCAAGAAATATTCTCTAAAGCAAAGTTTTGGGTGTTGCAAGGCCATTAGCGAATGTATCCGTGATGCTACGTACCATACGTATATTGTATATCTCACCATGACCTTGCAAAAAGTACCGGCTAAAATATTCTTCACCAAACATGAATATTTTTCTTCACGTACATGTTGGTGGGTTTTTTTTAATAAGTATAATACTATGTCTGTATCGATTCTAAAATATGGTAGCTTTAGTTAAAAGTAACAGAGAAAAGTAAAAATATTTGTTTATTGAATCCATGTACAATAATGATAACCTAACTTGATAGGGTTTAAATGGTTATTTCAATCTTACAATCGTTAAAGTTATTTTGAAGATGAAGAGTCCTTTTAAAAGTATTCTTAGAAATAAGACCAATGAAAAACAAAATGTTAAGAATTAGAAACACATAGAGTAGATTTTGAAATTAAAAGTAGATGCATTTTTTAACATTATCTTATTTTTAATTTTTAACATAAATTAAAACGAAGAATATGTGCAAACAAATAGAAGTTAAGATTCAAATTCAAGTCAAAAATACGGTAGTTATTATTATTATTATTGTAATAAAATATATATATATATATATAGATAGAGAGAGAGAGAGAGAGAGAGAGAGAGAAACACATGAAAAATATAAAATAAAATTTATGTGAATTATTCCCAAGTATTTTTACTTGTCTCACGAGAACAACGGCCGAAACATAATTCGAATTTGAAAGCAGGAGAGGAGACGCTTCTCTTTCAACTTCGATCTCGTGATCCTTTCGATCTCCTTCGACCTCCACTTCAACCACAGCCATGTCGTCGCAGCTGAGGCGAGGAAGCTCCCGCCACGGACCGTCGGAAGCCAGCGAGAATGGATTACTCCAAGCCTCACACTCCTCTTCCAATCATCTCACGTCCTTTCCTCCCCCGAGAAGCCCCCTCGCTTCTATCCCCGACCCTTCCCAGCAGATCCACTCCACCGTCGATGGTTCTGCAGTGGATTCACCCTCCAAACTCTCGCACACAGCATCTCCCGCGGCGGAGAGCACCCCCAGCAGGACTGTTTCTAGGGTCTCTACCTGGAGGAACGTGGATCGGGGGACGAGGGAGAGGGGGAGTACTTCCTGCAGGGCTCTAAGAGGGGGAGCGGTCGATACGGTGTTCGGGAACGTGGGGCCAGCCACCTGCTTTGAGCTCGAGGGGGATCCTTTATTCTGGCGAGACCAAAATGTTCAGGTTGCGCTTGGTTCTTATCCTTTCCAACTCGTGATAGTATATAGACGCTGTGTTTAGTGAGTGTTGCTGCTATTTTTTATGTTCGCTTGGGATTTTTTTTTTTTTTTGATTTGGAAAAAATGTCGAAGGGTTTCCCGTGTGTGTAGGTTTTGATTCGCATACGGCCCGCCAATTGTCTGGAGAGTCATGGACGGTGCGTGAGACAGGAGAGCTCGAGGACGTTGACATGGGCGGGGCATCCTGAGACTAGGTTTACGTTTGATAATATTGCTTGTGAATCTACCTCTCAGGTGAATAATGATTAATTAATATAACTATTTTAAAAATGGCTTTTTCCTAAACACTAATGCAGTTTAGATGCACTGCAATTGTTTCAACAGGAAAAGCTTTTCATGGCTGTGGGCTTGCCGATGGTGGAAAATTGCCTTTCTGGCTATAACAGCTGCATGTTTGCATATGGACAGGTAGTTGATGCTCTTGCTTCTTCTTTTTTTGGAAATTTAGTTCTTCTGTAGATGCAGGTGGGTGAGTTGGGGAGTATCGGAAGTGATGGATATTTTCTTTCAGACAGGTAGTGGGAAGACATACACCATGTTGGGTGAGATAGTTGGTGGAACTAGCTTTCTCAGCAAAGATTGTGGCATGATACCTCGTATTTTTGAATATCTTTTTACAAGGATACATGAGGTAATATGCTAGACCCATCTTCTGTATTCCCACATATTTCTGTAGGAGTGCCTTCTGCTTTAGTCTCTGTTATTCATGTTGCTCAGGAGGAGTATAACAGAAGCAATGACAAGTTGAAGTACAACTGCAAATGCTCATTTCTTGAGATATACAATGAGCAAATTACAGATCTCCTGGATCCTTCAGCCACCAATTTGCAAGTAAGATAAGTCATGGAACCTTTGAAATATACGAATTCAACTGTTGCAATCATTGTTGGTTCTCACTGACTTTGTCCTTGTTGCAGCTTAGGGAAGATTTGAAAAAGGGGGTCCATGTGGAAAACCTGAGAGAGTTTGTAGTGAATTCTGTAGTTGATGTTGCTGAACTATTATTGCAGGTGGTTTAAAATAAATATGAAATTTTTATTGTCTTATCATTGCGACAATGAGGAAATTTTCTAACTGCCTCGTTCAAAAATATCCTCATCCAGGGTATTGCAAACAGAAAGGTTGCAGCAACATGTGTAAACAGTGAGAGTAGTCGTTCCCACTGTCTTTTCACATGCACAATTGAGAGCCAGTGGGAGAGGGATGGCATGAAACACATTCGATATAGTAGGCTGAATCTAGTAGATCTTGCTGGATCAGAGAGGTAATAATGTAAACATTCCTAAATGTTTGCCAAAATGTTGCAGACTTATTCAATGATTGATGGAGCATATCTTGTAAATTAGGCAGAAAAATTCTAATGTAGAGGGAGAGCGCCTAAAAGAAGCTGCAGGCATTAACAAATCATTATCAACTCTAAGGTAGTCTAGCTTCAGAGATTGTACATCTTTTAAGATGAATTTGTTTCATATTGTATGAACTTTTATTTGGGGGTTATGGGTTTATGTCCATCCTTTGAGGCAAATGATCTTGCCATCTTGGCATGACGTGTTATGACTATAATTGATTCAAGTGTGAATGTTTTCATTTTCAATCTTAGAATCTGCTATTATTGCCAAATATGATCATTTCACATCATGAAGGCACCACATCTATAATTTGAATCAAACACAACCACCTTAGTTTAATTTTTTTTTTACCTTCGATAAGTTGTTTTTGAAATAGTTTGTGAAGATGTGCTAACCACCTGTAAAAGATGTGTAAGATTAGAGACACAAGATTTCTTTTCAGTTACATGGAAGGCAGTATTTTTTACTGTTAAATGAAGAAAACAAAAAAGGTTCACCCTTGCATGTGGGAACCATTTGTGGATCAACAAAGCAGTTACTTGGCATGAATGCTTTTTCAATTCACAGGGATAATAGGATTACCAATAATATCTGTATGATGTATGGTACATTTCTCATGTTTATTTTCTTAACTGAAGTGTATTTTTAGTCTGGTGATCATGACATTGGTGGATGTTGCAAGTGGAAAACAGCGTCATATTCCTTATAGAGATTCTAAGCTAACGTTTCTTCTTCAGGTCAGTTAAGCTTTGAAATTTCTTTCTTGTATTGTAGAAAATTATTTTAGAATCTTTTCTAGTTATTCTCTTCTTTCATATAGGATTCATTGGGTGGAAATTCCAAAACAATAATCATAGCAAATATCAATCCATCTGGCTGGTATGGCCTGGGCTCTGTTACTAATTCTTTTCCTTATTTTTGTGTTGTTCCACCATTTAATTGCTTATTTGATGTGACATATATTTGTTTTTCTCTGCAGTTCAGCAAATGAAACATTGAGTACACTGAAGTTTGCCCAGCGTGCGAAACTTATACAGAACAATGTAAACATGTTAATAAACACATATATAATCAGAAGGCTTTCACTTAACATATTATTAATTTTATATAGCAACATTTTCATTCCGTCTTTTTTTATACTTACTAGGCCAAGGTGAATGAAGATGCTTCAGGTGATGAAGTCACATTACAAAGAGAAATACAGATGTTAAAGGTATGACTTAATTCTTTATTTTAACTTGCTTTCATGGAGAAGGTGGCAAAATCCTACATTGATCTGCACTGACAGGATCGATTAACCTTCCTTGTCAAGAACCAGGATATTCCTGGAAATCTTGGTATTAACATCTCAAATGTCAATATGGTTGATGTGGGAAACTTTCAAGACAACCATGAATATTCATACATTGTCGGTCACCCAAAATTAGTCAACCTAAATTCTAAGGTACTTTCTTCTCAAAATTTGAAGTACTCAAAATATTCTATGATAGTTCAATAGTTAAATGATGACTCAATATTTGGAAGTAGATCAAAAATGCTGATGCTATATTGATTGGTGCATTGAGAAGAGAGAAGATGGCAGAGGGTACAGTAAGGAGTCTTGAAGCTGAAATTGAATACATGAGCCGCTTGGTAGTCACATTTTTGTGATGTCCTATAAGTTACAATTCCACATTTTTGAATGTGTCTATACTTGAGTTATTTGATAAATGCATGTGCATATCTCTTTTGAATACATTTGTCACCAATCTCATAGGTTTCCGAAAGGGAGGATGATGCACAACGAGCTAAAATGATAGCTAGGCTCCAGGAAGAGAAAATAAAAAGGCTCAAACTACTTGCAGATGACTTGATTTCTGCAGAAGACTATCTAACAGAGGAGAATAATTCCTTATCTAAGGAAAACCAGTTACTGAGAGAAAAAGTCAGTAGAAATCCGGAATTGACATATTTCGCCTTAGAGAATGTGAGGCTTCTTAATCAACTCAGAAAGTAAGTTTCTCGTGGAGGTGACTCCATGAAGCTTTCTTGTCTTCAAACAAAAGACCATAACACCATTTTCTAATTGGATTCAGTCATTTTATTCAAAATTAAAATGCCATTCATTTAATTCAAAGAATCATCAATGGTATTTTTCTGCATCTTTTATACTAGGTTTCAAGAATTCTATCAGAAAGGGGAACGTGAAATGTTGTTGGCAGAAATTGACAACTTGCGTAGTCAGGTTTAGGCATAATATTTAATTCTTCTCTGTTAAATTTTAAAATTTTATAAGTTTTAGTTTTAGTACTAATTGAATCTGTGTTACCCTGATGTCTTCTTTTTAGCTTTTGAATGTTTTTGAGAAGAAACAATGGCAAGCTGGCTGTTCTCTGAAAGACTTGAATGAAGTGAGTGCACCCAAGAAAGTACACACTTGCTTTATAGTGGGCCAGTGAGCTATATAGTAAATTTATGAAGAAAATTGGGTATAGTTTTTAACTTTTTTCTTTGTTGGTTTCACAGGATTCGAGAATAAATCAGGACCACCTCCATACTTCCCATAAAATGACTCAAAAAAATGAGGCAAGCCTTTTCTTTTTTTGTAAGATTCTTACTGTAGGACAAAATAAAAAACATTTGTTTATTTTATCCAATACTAATTACTTTTAAATATTCAGTACAACACTGTGGAGGAGGTGGGCAACTTCAGGAAAAGGTCAGATGCATTTGTAAAGGTCAATACAAGGTTGACTAGGTGCATAACAGATTTAACAATTTTTTTTCTGAGCCTTCTGCTGCATCCCTTAGCATTCAAATTTTTGCAGCATCCTTGATGCAAATTTTCATTTCTTCCATGTGCTTTAGTAAACGGATCATAAATGATAGACGATAAAAAGTTCATGGTGATAACTAATATCAGTTGGTAACTCAAGTGACAGATGCTAGCTACCATGGAAGAGCATTAGTGTCTACTATATTTCCTGGATTGCTATATAAGAATTTATCGTCTCCTCATATTTTTTAGTAATAAAAAAAATCAAGAATGTGACAATAAACTTTTGTCCTGTGTTAGTGTCTTAAGTCATATAATCTCAATATGACAGAATTTTGGTTGATGGGATATATGGACAGTAGGACCAATGATGACAGAGTGTGGTGGAGGTTTCCATAAGAGAGAGATCATCTATGAGGAGTGAGGGGATCAATACTAGAGAAGAAGGTGATGCAATGATAAAATACGAAATAGTTGGAGGTGGACAAGGATTTGTAGAGAGGATAAGCATCTGTGCCGAATGAGGGGGACAGATTGAAGGCTTGTTGGAATCTAAAATTGAGGGATTGGCATTGGTGCAGAATAGGATCTCTTGGGTCGGAAGAATGGATTTTGGGATATATAGCTTGGGGGGGAGTGGGGGGGGAGGGTGTGCATGTTTATTGGATTTTAGGATGGTAGGGAATTGATTTTTTTTCTGAAGGTTGTGAGACTTTTTGTGTAATCATATATTCCAATCAAGTGGTTAAGATCAAGTAAATCTAATGGTTGGAGTTCATGGAGGCATTTCAGCTCTTTTCCTCTTAGGTGTATAAGAAATGCTCCTTGTAACTGTATATATATGTTTATAAACATGTATGTAACTGTTTCTTTTAAAAAAAAACTTGTTTTTTATCACACAAATATTTGAATAGAAATGTAAAAGGAAATGTTTTAAGAACTCTCGAGAAAATATATAATTGCAGAAAATGTCCTTAAAACTGAAATGGCATCTACATGGATTGAGTTTTTAAGCATACTTCAAAAATGGGCTTTAATAGTCAAAAATAGAAAATACTAAAAACAAAACTATAAGGCTATGGCATCCATGCAAAGCAAAGACAAGTTACCTTATCATATTAAACTAATATTTAAAGAACAAGTAAATTAATTCAAAAACGTAACATGCATACATGCCACCATCATTTAACTAAGAGTTATTTGATCTAACCTCAAAAATTTGAAGTTAATTAGCAAGCATTAATATAATACAATGGTGCCAAGAAATAAACATTTACATCGCACTTAATTGGCATTTTTGGGTAACAACATATCAGCCCCTCACATTTCTTGTTCATATTTTGTTGGTAACCTAAACATCTACATAATCTGATGTCTGCCTCTTGATGTTCTTCATTGACAGGGAAGATAAGGAACTGTGTTGTCACCCAAAAGGATATAGCAGTTCAACTGAAGTTGCAGTTTGTACACTAGGCTTCACGTGTATTGTTAGTAGATATTCCTGTCCATTTTCATTTTTTAATGATGGAAATATTACATGTTGTAGGCTGCAAATTTTATTGACAAGGATGAGGACCTTGTTAAGAGTAGGGAAGAAAACTTTCCAGTATGTATCTTCTCGATCATTTGGAAACATCATGAATAAATCTTTGATCTGCCTTCTGAATCATGTTCTTTTCTCAACCATTTTCTTACTTAATCCTTTGTCTATGATATAATGTGGTATATCAATTCCAGTATGATTAACAAGAAAGGTGGATATCTTGCAGGATGAGGTAGCAATAGTTGCCAACAACCTGGAGAATGATGATGAAAAGCTAGTAAATGATCATGGAATAATTTTCATAGAAAATTCATCTTTGCATGCCAAACCGGAAAGGATGCAAAGAGAACATGAGGCCAGAATCATGAATAGATGGCAGTATCATCATGCAACCCAGACATCACTCCTGCATGAAACAGAAGAAATAAAAAATCAGGTTGGTCTTTACACTGCTAACTTGGTTCATTATTTTCAGGGAGTACCATTAAAACTAATGCTAGAAGTTTCTTAAAGGATGAAGACAATTTTTTAACAGAACAGATTTCATATCCTCACAGGCAGAAAAACAAGATCTTCAGGAGAAGTTGGAACATATCACTCAGGAAAATATCAGGCTTCTAGAGATTATCTCTGCTAAAGATGCTGAACTTAGTTCGGTTGCCATTGGATGGGAAAAGGCAATTGTTTGTTTGACAAGCTTCCTTGCAGATGGCTGTCAATCTCTTGATGATGCATCAGAACAGGTTGAGCACATTATGGTTTCATTTCCTGAACGTAAGGCTTGGGTTAGAGAGCATGTTGAAATGGCTATGGATGCCTTTCTTAACAAGGAAAGATTGATATCTAACCTGCAAACAAAGTTAGAAAGTGCACAAGAGATTGGACTTGATGTAACATCAAAAATGGAAACTTTGAGAGGAGCAACACTAGCTATAACTGGAGTTCAACGGGAAGAGTATCATGAAAGTGAAAAAGAATTACAATGCTTGAGAAGACAGCTAAGTGAAAAATCTTCCGTGATACAGAATCTAGAAAACCTTACTCAATACATGAAAAATAAAATTTCCAAATTAGAGAAACAAGCCATAGCTGCATTTATAATTATAAAAAGATTACATGAAATGGGTTCTGTACAATCGTTGTTTGGTAACATGGGATTGGCAGTGGTTGAATCTGCAAACAGAGATTTTGGATATGAATCCACCCAAATACAAAATATAAAACCATTGCTTATGGAAGTAAATAATAAACTGAATCATCTAATAGCTGGAATTGGGGAACACCATTTCATGGACCGTGCAACTGATAAAACTGGTTGCAACCATTCCCTTGCTGTCCAAATTCAGGATGAAATTGGGAATGCAGTCTATTGGCATCCTCCTAATCAACATGGTAGTGGAAAGGTACAACAGGCTTCTGACTTGCTTGTGAAGTTTAGAGAGGCTCAAGAAACCATGAAAGAGGCAGACTATGTTATGAATGCTTTGGTAGAACTAAATGGAAAAAGTAAACAGGAAAAACATAAGTGGGAGAAAACAAGTAAAGTGTTGCTAAAAGAGATGTCTGCCTTGACCATTGAAACACAAGAACTGAGGACCTCCGCATCTTTAGCTGAAGAACAAAATAATTTTTTACAACACCAGATTAGTGAAAGCTTGCTAGAAACTATGGAAATCTTATCTTCTTATGAAGCATCATTTGCTAATGTTCAGGATGAGACGGCAAAGGAACTGAAAATTATATGTACCAATGTTCTCTCTTTTGGGAAGGAACTTTTTCAGTATATTGGAAAATCAAGGCTATCAATTGAAGCAATGCTGGCCAAGATAATGGAGAAGGACTTTACACTATCTGTTGTGTACCAGTGCTATTTAGATAAGATGGAAGAGATCTGGAACAAGGTTCAGGAAAATCACAAAGGCAATGAAATCTATGATCTAAAAGTCTATGACAAGGTCGATATATCTCCAACATTTAGAGATGTGGTTGAAGAGAATTCCCTTGACTTCAAAGTGCATGATGGTTTTAAACTGAAATATATGAATGGGATTAACGTGGAAGCTGGAATGGCTCCAAACCTTGGTAAAAATGCAAAATCTTCGAGAAGTTCAATGGCAAAAAGTGCTGTAGAAACTGACAATGCATTGTTGAGGAAGGAACATTCACAAGAAGATGTCCTTCTGAAAGGATTATATTTTGATTTGAGATTGTTACAGGAATCTGCCTCATATACCAATGATGAAACTGAACAATTGTTTTCTACTCTAAGTCAGGTGCAACATGATTTATCAAACAAGTCTGATCATGTTGACAAAATGTTGGTTCGACAGGAAGAGCTTCAGTGTCTTTTGGCTGAGAGAGAAGCTGCACTCATTAATTCCAGGTCAGATCTAATGCAGGCTGAAGAGACACTATCAATTCTCTTGAATGAAAACAATGAATTAAATATTCTGGTAAAAGATTTTCATGCAAAAAATAAGGATGCTGAGCAGCTGATACAAAAGAAAGATAATATCATTGATAGTTTGGAGAGAGAAATTCTATGCATGAATACAACAATAGAGGAAAGAATCCTCTCAGCAGTAGAGGAGATGGAAGAGGAGCTGAAAGTAGTCAGCAAGGAAAGAAATCATCTTCATGAAGAGGTTGTTTATCTCAATGATAAGCTTGAAATGATGCGTGCTTTAGCTGATGAAAATGAAGCTATTGCTGTTGAGGCTCGTCAAGTATGTAATTTATCTTTGCTTATGTTGCATCCTTTATCATAGAAAAGTTAGCTGCCAAATTTTTTTAATGCTGTTTTTACTTTATCAAGGACTCTGAGGCAAGTAGAGTACATGCACAACAGAAAGAAGAGGAAGTAAGGGTCCTTGAATCCTCTATTCAGGAATTGGAAGAGACCATAGACATATTAGAGAGGAAGGTGAACTGCAATCCTTTTTCATTTGGTTGCATTCAACATTATATTTCAATGATTCTATGACTACATCCCAAACTTTCTTAACGTGTAATGTTAAATATAATTACTGGACACGATACAGTTGCAGTATGAGTATCAAATATTAGCATGGATATGGATACCTGAAATTTTCCAATAATAGGGTACTGATATAGGTACAGCTGTACAAGTACACAAGATAATTGACAATAACACAATAATATAAGTGTTCATCTGTATATAAAAAATTTGGGATTTTCAGAAAATACCCAAATTAAATAACGAAATAAAGTCAATTATTATAATTGATATATTTAATTATCATTTACAACAACAATAATCAATGCCTTAATACTATTATGTGTGTTCTGCCTCATGATAAAACAATTTTTAATTATCTTTTACATCCAGGTATTTCCTGGATACAAGCCCAACAGTATAATGTGGTTTCATGCCAACATAATAGTACTCTAGTGAGGCTATTCCATCAATGCTGTCAGTAATCAAGTCTAAAATATTGAAAACTTCAAAATGTTTAGGAATAAAACTATGATTGTGTCTTATACATATGTTAGACTCCAAGGGCATCTGAATAATAGTTAAATTTTACACTCCTATACTCAAACTCATTTCATTATCAGGATAATTGTAACTTCATTGCAATGTTTCAAATATGGTAAGGTTCATTGAATTTTTGTTGGAAAGTTTTTTTATTTGCCATATGCTTCATGTAGGCAATATTCAGTTTTTAAACCTTGTTCCTCTGTGGCATATGCTGGTCTGGAAAGTTTATAGCAAAGATATTTAACCGATAAGTGGAACTGACCAAGAGGTTAACATAAATTTGCATGTATACAACGATAAGCTGGAGTAGGTTGATAATGGATGGCATATCATCCAAGATTGCTTTGCTCATGAACTATTATTTTTTGGCATATTTATTTTTGCTTAAATCTATATACTCAAATATGAAATGTTATTATGAAAATCCAGTGCAACAAAAGCTTGGCTGTATATTTTTAGGCAGCATAGCACGGAATAATTTTCTTTATACATGAAGATGGATGATTTTTCTTTCTTGATACAGGACTCCACAGTTAAGAAGCAATGTAACCTGTCTTGTACTCTTAGCTAACATCTCTATTTTTTCCCTTATACTACATTAATGGACTAATGTATCAAATGCTGATTGTTAGACTTTACATGAAAGTAATCTGCTGCAAGTTTATTGCCAGGTTCATGGTATGTTTAAGGAGGTAGAGACTCATCAAGTGGTCAAAGAGGGCTTAGAAAAGGAACTCCATGAGTTAAAAGAGAGAATGCACATAATAGAAGATGCTAGTGAAATTCTGGAATCAGGCACTAGAAACAAAATTCAAGTACCAAGGTTAAAAATAATATATACCCTTTGAATCTTAAGCAGAGAGCTACCAAAGAGCAATCACATTCATGTGAAATTGTTCAAGTTTTGTAGGAAAACTGTTGACATGATTGCTGAAATTAATGAGGCAAGGAAACACATAGAAACTCTTGAATTGGAAAAAGAAAAGAAGGTTGAAGAGGTAGAAATCCTTCACACTGCTCCCATATTTGTCCTTTCCTTCACTCTGATTCTTTTGGTCTTACGTTAAATCAATTTCATGTTTTGAAGATCAAGCAATACAAGAGGCATATCTCAGAGCTTGTCTTGCATTCTGAAGCTCAATCAGCACTTTATCAGCAAAGGGTAAAAGACAAATACAATGTTATCAGTTTATGTTTTCTGAGAAATGTCAGGTTCACTTAAGATCATCCATTATTTTATGAAACAGTATAAGAAGTTGGAAGCTATGGTTCATGAAAACAAAAGTGATCCACTGAATGTCTTTCAAGTTGCCTCAACAGCAAACAGGGTGGATAAAGTATCCTCTCGATCAAGGGGAACTGGCTCCCCATTCAAGTGCATTACTAGTGTCATTCAGCAAATGAATGCAGAGAAAGACCAGCAATTATCAATGGCGCAAGTCCATATTGAAGAGTTGGAAAGACTGGCAGGCAATAGGCAAAAAGAGGTAAACTCTTTAGTTGGTACTTTTAAGTCTCATGGCCTCAAATAATAGATAATTGCATTTTTATACCATCTTTGATGAGTCTGAAATTGAAAGTTCTTTGTAAAATAGGTTAATTGCTTGTACTTTGCAACATTGAGAATACATTATGCTCTTATTTGCAAATTACATTAGGTCTGCAAGCTAACAGCAAGGCTAGAAGCTGTAGACCACATGACCCACGATGTCATCAGAGATTTACTTGATGTCAAGTTAGATATGACAAACTATGCAGTAAGTAAAAAAATTATAACATTGGATAAGGAGCCTTTTCAAATGTTTATTTGAGAATTTTTATTTTCCAGAATTTGTTAGACACAAATCAGCTGCTACAGTTGACAGAAAATGCTCAACAATCATATGAATCTTATGAAATGAAGGTTTGCCTTGAGCTCCCTCACACACACACACACACACACACACACAATACACATATGGTATTTATTTTGACGTGTGGATCTCAGGATGAGGAAATTGTGAAGCTCAGAAAGGACATTGATGGCTTGTTGGATGAGAGGCATAGGTAATTGTTTTTATAAATTTTAGGGAACTTAACTAAATGTTATCATTGTATAATCTAATGTAGGGCTCTAAGGTAATTATCGAGATTAATACAAGATAAATACAATTTGTTGTTCACAGTTATCTGGATTTCTTAGGTTCTGCACCTTTATATTGTCATGCATATTAAGTGATATATATGATATAACTGATAATGTCATACCTTGAGATGTGTTTTAGGTGCATTAGTCTTATGTCAGGTAATTTGATGATATGAAACAAGTATGTAAAGATGTTATTAAAGTAACTTATGACTTGCATGTTGGAGGATCACAGAATGTTTTGTGATGATAAAATTTTGAATTGCATTGTAACCCATCATATCCTTAAAAGAATGCTTTAAACATATTGAGATTTGATAGCTTGCATCTCATGGTACCTATTGTTCAGAAAATGGTAAATGTTTCAAAATGCCTTGGTTGTTGAAATCTTTAGAGATCTCATTAGAGCAAAGTCAAGATAAAAAATGCAGCATGGTAGTGTTATATCAAGGTCACTTTCCTCAGTGACGTTGAGCCTTGGAGGGCCATATAATGGGCATGACATCTGGTGCATTTTCCTTAATTACTAGTAATGCTTGATTGTACACCTAATTGAAATGAATTGTTTTGACATTGATTTACACCTTTTTACACTTTTCTTTCATGATATTTTTCCTTTTATGTTTTTTCTTTTTATTTTTTTATTTCACTTATTTTTTATATTTCATCACATCATACTTATATTTTAAAATCAACCATAATGTTTTTTAATCATCTTTTAATTTCATTAATATTTTTCTCAACAATCCTTAGCTACAATTTCTTCCTATTATCTTTTGTATTGTTAAGTATGGCAATGCCATCCACAAAATTAATGAAACCACAACTACCTAGAATACCTATTATTACGGAAGGTAAAAATGCATTAATGAAATTAATAATCTGGTTTTCACTGGATACTATCTTCAGCTACTAATAATAGCCTGAAAAATGCATTGTTACAAATCATAATTGCCTTAAAAGCTCCAAAAGTCAATCCTTTGGAACAATTTCTAGTTTGAAGTTGAGAGTGTAGAATCTTCTTGTAAATGGTGTCAATCAAACAATAATTTTGAAGTTAGTACTCAAAACAAGAAAGATAATTCTGGAAAAAAACTTAACTACACAACATAAATTATTAATGTTGGATGTTAATATCAAAATTAGGAAAGATAAGGGCTAATGTATATAAGAACTCAAGAATTAGGTGGTGAAATCTAAAAGTAAAAAAGAAAATGATATATAAAGATAGCTTGTTAAAATAAGGAATATAGAAAGTAAATAGAGAAATTAATAAACTTTGGAATGGAATAACTACTTACATTAAAAAATTGCTGAAGAAATTTTAAGAGTCTCTTAGGATAGCTCTATTGGTAAAGAAAGTTGGTATTGAAATGAAGATGTAGAAAAATAATAAAAGGAAAAAAGAATGCTATAAAATCTATAATAAATGTAGAAATGAAGAAAATTTAGAGAAATATAAGCTAATAAAAAGTAATGTTAAGATAGTTATTAGTGAAATTAAAAATTAGGCCTATAAGGAATTATATGATAAATTGAACACAAAACAAGGAGAAAATAGAATATATAAATTGGCTAATGTTAGAAAAAGAAAATCTAGAGATGGTAAAGTTTTAGTAAAAGAAAATAATACAAAAGATAAGATGATGTAGGCTTTTTATAAAATTTTATGAATTTACCATAATAAACTTTTATATGCAAAATTTGAGTAGCAATAGAAAAAATAGATTTATAATCATTTTAAAAGAATTAGTAGTTTGGAGGTAATCAGGTAAAAGAAATTATCAAGAGAATGAAATGTGAGAAAATTATTAAATGAAATGGTATTCCTATTTAAGTGTGGAAGTGCATAGGTGAAGTAGGGATTAAATGGTTAACCAAGATTTTTAATATAATTTTAATGACAGAAGATGTCAGATAAATAAGGAAGGAGCTTTTAATAACTATATTTAAAAATAAAGGGAACATACAAAATTGTAATAATTATCTTGGTATTACGTTAATGAGTTCAATTATAAAATTATGGGAAAAAGTAATTGAGCAAAAACTAAAGCGTGCAACTAAAATCACAGAAAATTAATTTAAACTTATGCTAGGTAAGTCAACAATAAAAACTATTCATTTACATAAACAACTAATAAAAAAATTTAGAGTTAAAATAGAGGGCCTCCATATGTTTTTCATTCATTTAGAAGAAACTTATGATAGAGTATTTAGAAACTTATTGTGGTAGATTTTGGAAAAAAAGGGTACCTATAGAATATTTTAATATTACAATGAATTTACAAACGCATTTACAACAATTTTTTTTGATGGCATGTAAGTAATGTTCAGTGACATGTAAAAAAAATATTAATTTTGCAGTGTCTTGCAAGTAAATGCTCCTTATTTCTTTGATATTCATTATTGACAGAAATTTCTAGTCTAAAATTAATAATAGAAAATTGTAATATAAAAAAAGAGCTTAATTAGCATAGGGTTTGGGTTAGATTGCCTAACGTTCTTCATTTCTTGGTGTATAGATAGCACTTAGACATCTAATATTTATGGATGGTTGTGTATAGGCAATGAGCATTTTTAATGAGCTAATGTTCTTAAACCAGGCAAAAAAAGCTTCGTAGGATCATAAATAGTCTTTTTCTAGGAAATAAAAATTCTTCTAAACATACATCTCATCTGATCCATCTGCCATGTTTGGGCATGGCTGGGATTCTTCTCAGATACACCATCTGCCATGTTTCTGGCATACCCAAGTGAAGAAAATAATTTGAATTTTCTTTGGAAACAAGACAAACTCATTGGGATTAGAGCATAGATTTGACAAGATATATTTTATTAGATAATCATTATTTAAATAATAGGAGATAACTTTATTATTATTGTTTTTTGTATATTTTATTGTTATAGGATCATGTCATGCATTACTTATATGCCCATTTTTTGTCATTTGAATTTTTATTTTAAATATTTAAATATATTATTTATTTAATGCCATATCCAAGTTGAGCTATATCCTAAATTTTAGTTTATCAAATCTACAAGTGTCATATCCAAATCCTTGATTCCTGTTGGTGCTTCCTAAATCTTTTGTCATTTTCATTCTCGTATTTTCTCTGCACAAGACGCAATTTCACTAGTTAACTTTTTAAATTATTTTTTAAATATAATAGATTTCACTGTAAAGTATGGTAGTTATTAACATGATAAAGTTTGAGCTTAGCGTAGCCTTTTTTGTGGGATACACTGACACTGACTGCTAGGGCAGGAGCAAGATTTACTAATTAGCAAGAGAAAGAATGATATCAACGGGCATTATTTAATAATTGAAGTAGATATCAATATCCTAATATATTTATTACAAATTAACATGGCAATGTATTTTTAATGAGATATAAGAACTATATTAGATATTAGAATCATTAAGGGTTTTATTTTATCTCGTTAAATATAACTTTAGTTATTTAGAAGACATTTTTAGAGTAATTAATGAAGTTACCACATATATATTTTCAAACATTTCTTTTGTATCTTAAAGGATTTATTATTTTTATTTGGGACTTTTTTTCCGTAAGTTGCCACTTTGCAAAATTATAAAAAAACTTGCCTGTAATTTGTTGTCTTTCAAGTGCATGTTGCCTGTAGTAGATTTATTGTTTAACTTTGATTTCGATAGGCAGTTATGTGAACACACTTTGCATAAGTTTCGGTCATACAATTGGCTTTTGCAGAAATATCAAATTATGTATGACCTTAAATATTGACAATCTCTAGTCCTAAGTATCTAACGCTTTGTATAATCTCACGGAAATTGGTGGTGCTTTCTTTATTCTTTGTAATACTGTGGCATTAGTTCATAACTAGGACTAATATGGACTGATGTTGCAGTTTGATTGAAGATGCAAATCAAATGAAGGCAGAAATCCTATCCACCAGAGTCGCAGATGAAGGTATCCAACGACAAGATCAGGTTTTGATTGCACAAAATGAAATGTTGAAGGTATAATCAAGCCCATTCCTTAAGAGTATTACTGAAATAGCAGCATACTAGATCGCTGGTAAATTGTCTCGCATATTGATTTAACAGATCGATAAGGCCAATCTTACCCAAAAAATCATAGAGCTTGACGAAATGGTAAAGAATCTAGTTGGGTGTCAAAGCTTACAAGACTTGATTCAACGACATACCATCACGGTAGGATATTTTTCAAAAAACGCAGCGTATGTATTGTAATATCTGACAAATTTCCTCTCTAGGAAAGCAACCTTCCAAGAGTTGACGATGAGGACGTGTTTACAAGACGCCTTGCCAAAGCAGACAATCTTCTCACGCTTGCGAAGGGTGACTCTGCTGAGCACACTAAAACAAGGGGCACTTGAAAAGGAATGAAGCCGACCTTACGTATGTATGTATTGATGATTCTTGTTTCGTCGCCTCCAAAAAAGCTGTTGCTTTCGTTATTCACGGTATGATTACCGACCTCTGTACATTGCAAGTTATAACAATTCAATATTTGTAAATCCAATTTTGCTTTGATGATTTTTGTAATTGAGGTAAGAAATTCAAATTTTAATAATATAGTGGAATTTGTAATTTTGATTTGACATGTAGATGGTCAACGTTTAAATAAATACTTCTGGCCATTCGTAACATACAACAAATGCTTCCAGCTTTCTTTCTTTCTTTCTTTGGAAGCCACAACGAAGTTGGTAAACAGCATTTTCAATAGATGAATCAGAAGAGGGCAGAGAAGATGAAGTCACCTGAGAAAACCTCCAAGGGTACGGATTTGTTTGGTAAGCAAGCACCTTATTATTGTAAGTTAGGTTTTCTTTTCCAATGACGGCTACTTATGGCTGGCACTTGACTCGCAACCTTTTTTGTTCCCGTAGTGATGGTAATTCACATAAATTCAAATTGGTAAACAGCATTTTCAATAGATGAATCAGAAGAGGGCAGAGAAGATGAAGTCACCTGAGAAAACCTCCAAGGGTACGATTTGTTTGGTAAGCAAGCACCTTATTATTGTAAGTTAGGTTTTCTTTTCCAATGACGGCTACTTATGGCTGGCACTTGACTCGCAACCTTTTTTGTTCCCGTAGTGATGGCAATTCACATAAATTCAAATTTAAGATTTTTTTATTATTAATATTCTTGTGAGATAAAAAGAAGATTAATCCTCAACTCTCTCGCAGAAGGTGGGCCCCACCACATTATTGTGGTACACCCCCCATGAGTAATTAAATGGGAGATATAAATTCCTTTAGTCTAAAATATTATTATTCTAAAAAAAAATTAAAATTATCTTTGAAAATTAAGTTTAAGATTTTTTTTGTGAGAACAATATTTTCTCTCTGGATCCTCGTAAAATACATTTAATTACAACCTATCTTCCTAATTCTTTGATTTCCTTGCAATTTATGCTACACCACGGAACAAGGTATTTAATATTAATTACTCCGAAAAACCACAGCCGAGAAAGAGATTCTGGAGAGGAAGAATGTAAAGTTTCAAATGAGTTGAACGGAATCTGCCAACTCAAAGGGAGACACATTTAAGACAACTAAATAAATCAAAACATGTGCCAACACCAAAAGGAACTAACAGCTGGCGCAAAAACGAGACAAAATATGGCAGAAATACATCACATAATGCGGAAGAATGATCTTAATTCATCACCCCATGCAGAGTGTTTGCAGCTGGGTTAGAAGTGCCGGCTCTCTCTTGATCGTTCCTAACAGTCCTGTTCTTGTGAGTTCAAGTTTCTTGATTAATCTCCTGCCAAATTTTCACACCATTTCCAGCTGCTAAATCTTCGAGCCAAAAATTAATTACTTGGTGATGAAGAATATAAAGTTCATATATTCTCGGAAATTAATGTTTCTAAAAGCGTCGATATGATTATGATAGCAGCAATGAAGCCTGTGTGGACCAGCTTGCCCATTTGGATGGACAACTCATAGCGATCAAGCGCCGTCTGCCTTCCGATCCTCATCAGTAAAATACAGTAGTAACTGTTATAATTGATAACACAAATAAATGCAAGAAAGCATGTTGCAGCCAGTAGATATACTTGTTAAAGGCAAATGCGTAATGAACGTTTGATCGAAGCGCAAGGCGGAGCCCCAAGCCACATGTTAAATAAAATCTGGAATAGGGTGGTAGAAAATTTCACCTTAACCTTTTACAAGTGATGATGTAGAGCAATATCCATACGCAACCACCCACACATACTCGATTACCACAACTTATAGAAATTACCCACGATAACCATGATAGACATACGGCATGAGACGCACGTAAACAAGGAACACACACATTAACTTGCGTTAACACCACATATGTATCAATGAACTCGTACGTGCATCTTCTTCGCTTCGCCCAATCAACAATGCTTTCAGAATTACAGCTCCATTTGGTTCAGATCTTGAAACCTCCGGATCAATTGTGCACAATATATAGAGATTATACATATTAATTAATTTCGCGAGTGATTGACATCAAGATGAACATCATCATCATATGCATATCGATGCATGAGTTTTTTAATCATGTCTTGGTCCTACAATACACCCACCTGCTCCCTAGGAATTAATTAGGGTTGCAACGTACGCACTCACTCTGCTCATTTGGTGCTCTTAAGATGAACGACCAGATGGCGATAAATGCTGGTCGCAGTTTCACAGGCATCCTCCCGTCCCATCTTGACTCGCGGTAGAGGCCAATGGATAAGATCGTCTGTGTGTACATGCATGTATATATCTATCGCACGAAATGCTTTCCAATACATGAGCTTCTGCATATACCGTTGGCCTGCTCTTGGAATTAAAGAACTTGGCCTGTAGAAAGAAACTGAATGAATTCGGGTCTCTTAAGAAACTTACTGATACAACCAACTGTAACGATGATATTGGTGGTCTTCTTCTTCATTACCGAAAAAATAATGCATTCGTTATAACAAAAAAATTACCAGCAGTAGCAGCAGTTTTTAAAAGCATGGGCAGTCTGGCCACAGGCATATGCACGACAGTACACGAGAGTAACTTGTCCTCGATCTGGCAAAATATTCAATGGTTCCTGATGATGCACCTGCCGTTCAAGTTCTTCTTTCTTTCTTTAAATATTGGTAAGAAATATATGCATCAGGAACTAAATTAACCACTGGTAAATACACAACCCTAATCAAACTAAGCACTTAAAGTTCATTACTTACCATTCAAGAAAGTACTTAATTGTATTTTCGCGCGGTAGCTGATTCTGTTGGGTTGAAGGGGCCATTGCTTAATTAATATGTGCAGTGAAGGTGTAGAACAGGGTACGTACTTGTAATGTCTATCAAAAGTGAAATCACCACTGTAAACAAAAAAAGAAAAGGTGCAGATGGTTGATGGTGGTGCATTGAAATGTGGTTGGTGCGTGGGTGAATGCCACATTTAAAGGCCAGTGGCTTATCGATCCTGAGTAACAAGTGTGCGGACAGAAGATCGAAGAACACAGCTCACTGGTAGTAAATGCAAATTCAATACCACGTACCCACCAAAATGACTCGTCCATCCCGCCAATCAACTCCAAACCCTGCCTATAAAAGGACTACATTACACCATACCTTCATGCAAACAACACGGGAGGAGTAGATCGAGAGCAGCTAGTTAATTGGTTGTCTTTGCTAGCTAGGATGGAGAATTCTTCCAAGTTCGTGCTGGTCCTGGCCCTCTTCCTTTGCGTCTTTGTCGCGGGACTTGACGGGAGGGACATCAAAGACAAGCACAAAGAGGAGAAGCCCCAGCCGTCCAAGTATCAGCCTCAGACAGTCGGCCCGTTTGCCCCAAGAGGAGGAAACGGCGCCGGCGTTCTCCCGGGGATCGGTGGGTTTCCAGGCTTTGGTTCGTTCCCTGCGGCTGGCCTCCCCAGCTTTTCCTTCCCTGGAAGCCTCCCGGGCGGCTTGCCCATAGGCTTTCCCTTCGGCTCCGTGCCCATACCTGGCGGCGGCCAGACTACTCAGCCATGATATGTCGTACGCGTATGTTGTTCATTAAGGAGGGTCTTGGATGGTGTTTGTGTTAATTTCTTCTGCGTACTGGTCCTTTCAGACTTTGAAAGGTTGAGCTATCTCGTGTTTTATTTCTTGCTATAATATTGCTGTTCTCATGAAATGCATAGCCTGTTCTTGTATCTGGAATTGACGACGTTAGTGATGCCGAATTTTACTTGAAATATATATCATATTTTCTAGTGTCAATCGTAATTTTGTATACCCACACCTCTCTCTCTCTCTCTCTCTCTCTCTCTCTCTCTCATCAGCGTGCCATATATATTGCCGTTCTTAAATGAATCTTGAGTACCGGCATTCTTGAAGTGGTGAAGATTAATACTAAACAAGCGAGAGGTTCATGGAGTTAACGTGGACTATGCATTTATCTAGAGAGCCGAACTCTCTAGCTTTACAAAATAAAAATTAGAATTTTCCAAACTAACTTTAACTACATTTGTCTTCTTCTTTTTTTATCAACTTTGTTATGAATATCATATATAAAATACATATCTTTTGAAATTACATTATACAAATAAATAAATGATATTTATAAATAAATAATTATGGTAATCATAACATAAATAAATATTATCGTTTTACTACTTATACAATTAAATATCAACATTTACGATATTTCATGAAATAATTACATTATACGAATAAATAGATGATATTCAATGATATTTATAAATATAAATAAATAAATATTAATAAATGATATAAATCAATATCAATAAATAACATTTAAGTTATTATTAAGTTATGCTGGAATATGTTAATGTATTATTTATTCTGTAACACTAATATTATTATACTTTAACTATAATATGTTATTATTTATTATAATTATAATTACTATATTTTAATTTATTATAATTATATGTTATTTATTACATATCTATTTATTCTTATTATAATTATTTATACCTATTATTGTCATCGTTTACACTTAAAAATAAACATATCAAATAAATTTTACTTAAATATATATGTATTGAGGGTTTTCTTTTTCAAAAATTTACTCACATCTCTTTTGAAAATTGAATATACTCATATATTGTATTGAACATAGTTTTTAATTCTTTTCAGAATTTATGCTCAACTCTCTGACTCTTAAATTTCAACTCTCAAATGTTAAGAATTAAAACTTGAATACTATCAAACGTGCTCTGAAACTCTTTTACAGAGGGAAGTTCGAGAGATTCAACATTAGATACGTACTAAATCTTTACATCTTAAATAACAATTAACTACAGACATGTGAGACATACAATTTAAGGTTAACTGGATGCCCACATTTTTATAAAAGTAAACAAATCTTGATGTACATATATATATACATATACACTCACACATACCTACTAAATAAAAGATACAGAAGTGATGAAATAATTTTGTAAACATGGACAAACTTCAAAAAATAGGATATGGATTAACGTAAAGGATCTGTTCACTCCTACCTCGTTGAGTTTAATTAAATTGAATGTCTACATAAAGACACCTCACTTTCGATGATGTTTTTGCCTCAACCATGCCACCTATATTGGTCTCTCAAGTGGTGGGAACACTCGAATGCATAAATAGAATGCACCAAGACACTTTGGAAACACCCTAGAAACCTTTCTGAGCAAATCATTGGTCGAAATCTACACAACACCTCCAGCGACTTCTCCGACGAGCTTTGCAATGGATTTCGAAGATCCCACGGTGGTTTCTGATAGAACTAACCCACCCATGCCTCTTCTTTTAGTAGCCTTTTTCCAATCGGCAAGTGGCAGAATTGGCCTACTGCTGCTATCGGAGCTACCCCCTCCAGTGACCCTCCTTCAACAAGCCTACACGGTTGAATCTTCTTAATCATCCCATCCAAGATAAATGGTTCGATCAAATGCTCCTTCCTCTGCATTATAATTTGGGTTGTTGATTTTAATTTGTAAGATTCAACGGCTACAATTCATCCTCCAACTTAAGTGAAAATGATTTCAACCATGCGAATTCCATCCAGTGGCCCAGATTGCACCCAATTTCCACTATGATTCAACAACCTTTCTCTCTTCGATTTATATCCAACAGTCCAGATTTAATCTGATCTACCTCTTGATCTAATGGCTTGCATAAAATCTCCATGTGATCAACAATCGATATTGTGTTATTTTTAAGCTCAATCCAATTGTTCTAAGATTTCATGATCTAATGGCTTGCATAAAATCTCCATGGGATCAACAATCCATATTGTGTTATTTTTAAGCTCAATCCAATTGTTCTAAGATTTCATGATCTAATGGCTTGCATAAAATCTCCATGGGATCAACAATCCATATTGTGTTATTTTTAAGCTCAATCCAATTGTTCTAAGATTTCATGATCCAAATTCTATCATATCCTTTCGGCGATCTGATGGCTTAGATGGATTCAATTAAACAGTCGAGATCAATATCCCCTTTCATCTCTGATAATGATGCAACTTTCTCATCGTCACACTAACGACAATACGATTCTACATGAGTCTCTAAAGCATGGGTGCCCCTTTGTCTTCCTCACTGTTCACCTACTCAACCATCCTACGTGCCATTATTTCCATTGCCTCACACCTTGCTACCTATGCCGCATGAGCTCGTGAATCAACATGCATTATAAACGCAATGCATCACCCTAATCCTACGTCACGCCCCTAAAGCAACCCATGGATCGTCGCCTCCCTGCAACCACCATTGACCTCACATGCAAACTAGTGCAAACATCATCTTCAACATACATTCAATGCATTGAATCACCCTTGAGCGTCCCTACACCCCCTACTCGTTGATTTAGCTTTCGAGGAAGATGACGTTGCAACTTCTTTGTAGTTGTCGCTCACCGTCAATGAGGATGACTGTTCATTGCCCTCTCTACAAGTTCACTTTCTCCTTTGCGACCTATAAAAGGTCCCCCCAATCCTCCAATCAAGGGCATCTAGCAATCAACTTTGATCTGCCTCTGGAGAAGAAAAAGGAATCTTCTCCTCCTCCTCCTCCTCCTCCTCCTCCTCCTCCTCCTCTACCAATGCATCTGCCTAGCTTGCAGCTTGTTTTACCAAACCTCATCGCACCGTCTGCAAACTCCTATTCATCTCCATGAGTTTCCCTTGCCAAGCCTCATCATATTGTCTGCAAACTCCTATTCATCTCCATGAGTTTCCTTTGCTAAGCCTCATCATGTTGTCTGCACAACTCCTATTCATCTCCATGAGTTTCCATCGCCAAGCCTCGTTACGTTGTCCGTGAATTTTTGCAAATCTCCTCTATAGCTTCTGCCATCGCATCTCTACCTGCCACTACAAGCTTCCGCCCATTATCACGTCATCATCATCAACCTCAAGCTCTGTCGTTGGACCAACCCACCATAGTTGTCAAAATTGCCCACTTTACCTATTGAACCTGCCTAAACCGCCAGCTCGAATCACCACCTCTATTGCCGGAAAGTTGTTGGAACTACCACCTTCGTCGTTGAAAACTACCTCCATTGTTGGGAATCACTATCGTCGCTATTAGATCCCAACTAAATACTCTAAGCTAGGTATATATCCATAAACACCCCTATATGCAACTTTTTTAAAATATCTGTTATGCTTTTGTTCTAGCATGCACTACATAAACTCCACACTAAATACAAATTTATCTCATTGGTCAACTCCTTGACTATCACACCTTGGTTAGTTAGTGTGCGACACTAATCAACGTTTAGCTATAGGACGTGACATCCATCCACTCCATGGATGTAAAGTATACAACCTCTAACAACATACGCCCTAAGTCCACCAAAAGGGCCATAGCAACCTAACTTGCTCAACACTTAAGATTTCCCTTCTAACATCCATGTATCTTGTTACCTTAAGTCATACACTCTTATGCATAATTCGTCGACCTCTTTATTGATAGGCGATAGTGTGGTTAGCTATATCGCTTAATTAACGTCAGGTCCTGATTTATTAGAACTAAACCCATATAATCTAGGCTCATCTAAGGTCTATCTTCATACATAAATGAGGGATAACATATACAATCATCTCCTAGACTCTTAGTTCTCTTGATCTTGGGTACATCAGTCTACTCTCTTTTGGGCTTATTGGCTTTACCTCTTCTATCGTATTATACACATAAATACACTTGCATCCAACACATGTATATGCTAATACCTATTATGCATTCGAGATATCAATCCTTGGTTAGGCATGTGAGGTGCCTAACACTTTCTCTATACATAATCGAAAAACTTACTTAGAACTCCTTGGTTAGGCTCACTGATGACCTTATCCCTCTTCTTAAGGTACAAATGTCACTTACGTATATTACCTAACATTACATCATTAGGGTTTTCTTAGCTTATTTCTTTCACTAAACCACATGGTGGCTCCTTTCTCCGAGACGTGAGAATTCCCAAACATCGGGTCAAGGTGTCGACTAGTTTACTTTGTTAGTGGTAATGTCACACTTCATTTCAATGCAATAAATTTGTTTAGATTAATAAGAAAAATTTACACGACCATTTGAACTTTCCTAAAGAGTATCTATTTATCTAATAACTCCGACAATCAGCTAAATTAATTTAATATTAAGACGTGACCTTTCTTTATATTCACAATAAATAGCTAGGGCGTGTTTATGGCATCCATGTAATTAGTATCATAATTTTATATGAACATGATTAACCTTAAATTTCAGCTATGGATAAATTTGTAATTAACTAGGGTGTTGGGTACTTTGGAATTTTCTCAGACCTATCGAACAATTTCACTAATGTGATTTGCACAATAACAAGATTCTTTAATTACAATCATCATCGATTATTGTAATTGTTCATCATCTCTCTCTCTCTTTTGGTGATTAGTTTTCCCTTATTTGGGCCACACGAACTAAATCTTGTCATTTTCAAGCCATTCGTGCGTTAATCTTGAGGCTACTTGCAAGTGTGATATTCACAAATGGTTTTGGCTCACTTTTTTAATTTCTCAATTAAGTTTGCCCCGTTCACTGTAGAATAAATACTAGTGTAAAAGCGTCCTTAATACATTGAAACTTTGTACTTTAAGTTACCTAGAATATTGATAATTTTGTCTATCATTCATCAAATCCCCAAAATCATAGCCATCTTCAATATCTAGCTACGCTAGTCACCATTAGAGGGTACACTTACGGGATGAATATTAGTCGGACATCTCTTAGACTTCTAAGTATTCTATGTTCATCGACAAAGCCATCTTCCAATTTCAATTCTCGATCAACATATTGATCGGAATCTACCTCTCCTCTATGTGTTCTTCATATTCTTCTCCAAGTCTATGTTCTACAAGACCTCCATGCCCTTGCACATGCAAAATCATCTTCTTCCTTTTCTACATGTTTGTTTCCTAGTCTATGGTCTTGGTTAGCTCTCAACTTCAACAAATATGTTTTCTTGAACATCACTACTTCCTTAATTTCCACATTGCCCAAATTCTTATTCATTATTTATTTTTCCTTTATTTCTATATATGCCATTTAACTTCTTCTCCAACTTTAGTATTTTCTCACGTAGCATAGTTATGTCTTTGACTTCACCTAAACTCTAACCATCAACAAGCATTTCATATTGTAACAAATCCATAGCCATGTTTTTTATCTTGATTTCCGTTTCACCTATAATTAGTAGTGACACATATATTCTGATAATGGCATTCTATTATGATATGGTATTCTGTGGTAGTGTGAGGATCATATGGTATGTATGGCAGAGATTGTTGTAATGTAATAGCCTCCTTGTCCCTTTTCAGTGTAAATCTCTATAAATAAAGCACCCTCAAGGCTTTATTAATGGACCTAACGTACTCTCTAACTCTATGTATACACACTCACAAGGTTTCAAAGCCGAATACACTAAATGAATTGATAAAGATCAACTTTTTTCACTGCTTGTGCGAAGTGATTTCCATGGTTACAACAATCACTTGGCAAACTTTTGGGCCAGTGTTTCTTTCTCGATACCGCAAGCATTTAAAAGAAGGGGCGATGATATTGATGATAAAGCTGCAAAGTATGTTCCCCAAACTACAATAAAATGAAGCATTTGCAAGGACAAGTGTCCTTGCAATGTCCACGCAAAGTCCATGTTATGTCTGTTTGCAAGGACTTCACATAAAAAGTGTCTTAATTTACAAAGGAGGCATCGTCGTTAACTCATTTTTGTGAGAAATTACCTTCATTATATACGTACGCACTAAAAATCTTGTGAATGGTTTCAACTTCTACTTAAACAGATCTTTTATGATGTTGTTGGAGGTATATTTTGAGATATAAGGTTTATGTTTAAAACTTGTATGAACATATTTAGAGATGCCATCGATCTCTCGTCAAAAAATGGGGAGGCTAGGCATTTTAAAACACTAGGTTTGACTTAAATCACCAGTTAATTTATTATTGAAACATGTACGAAATAATTGTATAGACCAAAAGAATTGAGGTGGCGGGAATGGTATCAACAGTATTTTTATATTTTTCATTGATTTCAATGTCATACATCCATCCTCCGGATTGTATTTAGAAGATGGTGAAGAGTTCTTTAATGAACTCACCCAACAAGCTAGAGTGTTTGTACTTGGACTGGACATTAATTTACTGGTCGCGGTTCACCAATGAAAACTCTTTATATGTATATATATATATATATATATATATATATATATATATATATATCAGTATGATTTGCTAGGATTTTCTTTCTTCGAGTATTATTTTATAACGTGAGAAACCCTGAAACACAGCTCAGTGACAGTAAATGCAAATTCAATGCCTTCACTCACCGTCCATGTTCCAATCGCTACTCCGGCGCCTTTATAAGGAGTTGATCCGGCCGACACGTTCATGATCACATTGGTGTCGAGAGTGAGATGAGGAGTTCTGCCAAGGTGGTGTTGGTCCTGGCCCTCTCCCTTTCGGTCCTTGTCCTGGGACTTGAAGGGAGGAGCGTCAGATACAAGCCTCAGACAGTCTACGGTGCGGGAGGGGGCGGAGTTGTTGGTCCGGGTGGAATCGGTGTCGGTTCTGGCGTTGGTCTTCTACCTGGACCTGGAGGGCTGCCCATCCCTACTTTCATCCCGGGTGGTCTTCCGGGTACGCTGCCCCGTGGGTTTCCGAGATTTACCTTTCCCGGTAGCTTGCCGACGCCCGGCGGTGCGGCTGGAGACAACAAGGGTACGAAGCAACCATGAACACACGCTTGTTGGAGTACATTGTGTTGGTTTGAGCAGTTCGTGACATGAGAAGTCGGATCGGGGTCTTTCTTTTTTTAGGTTCGGCATTCCTTGTGTTTTGGCATGCATGTGTGTTTTACTTGTTGCGCGTTGTAGTCAGGTGTCCGATCGTTTAACATATGTAACGCTGCCTTTTACCAGCTTCAACATGTATCATATTTTTGCAATATGAAATAACATGAAGAAGAGAATCTCTTCCCTTCTTGCAATATGTAACACCAGAATAGTGGACGGTATAATTTTATCAGATGTCTCCGAAGAGATGGCCTGTGGGAACATCCAAGGCAAAAAAAAGTATAAAAGCATGCTTACTGTTGAGGATTATTTATGTAGTTTTTGAATAATGAAAAACAAAGTTCAGTATTATATGTTGAGAAATACATTTTATGACATTGTGATGTCATATTTTTGGAAATGGTCTGTAGTTTTAAACACAAATCTTTAAGAATTCAAATATTGTTGGAAAGAGACTTTGAATTCTAATATTTCATGTAATTGGATCGTATTGGTACTCTTTTGATTGATGGGAATTTTATTAACTTTTAATGGTTTGCGATTTGAATGATTGAGATTTAAAATTAGAACAGAAGGGATAGCAAGGATGTCTACCACACTAATAGCAACCATATGAAAGCTGGCCAGCTCTTCATCCTCCCTCCCACTGTAGGTCCACACCATTGGGCTCACTTGACCATAGTCCTCCCCACATCACACTCTAAAAGAGAATGAGTTCATTATGGACTCTATTCTAATAGATGATCTAGTTTAAGCTTATGTAAAAATGCTACTTTTATCAAAGAGAGAGAGAGAGAATGAATTCACTAACTCAAGTAAGTAAAAGCAGTTCTAGAGGTCCTTGAGGTTTAGCACAAGGAAAATCTAAGAGCAACGGAGCGCAAAATTTAACTACCGTGATAGACCATTTTGAGTGTTTTGATACATAAATCAACCAAGTCTTTACCTTCACAGATGATCAAATCAAACCCGGTCACGCTGATTTCGTTAGTGCTTCGAATATATAAAATATTAATGTTTCATATATATATATATATATATATATATATATATACCGTCAAGCAAGGTTTGGTCATATAAATCTATATCATTCGAGCAATAATTCTTGATAAATAAAAATCCATACCATCCATTAGCAAATGCTTCACTTACGCATGCCATGCAGTACGTACTGCTTGGTTGGTGGAACACAATTATGGAGATTCGTGGACCATTTATTTTCTTTTAATTTATGGTCTGCACGTATTAACTATGATCTCATGATGCTACGATGAAAAAGCGACAGCCTCTGCCATTGCATAAGATGTGCCTAAATTAATATAAATATCTACCATACATGTGCATGTAACAAGGTTTAGCACACTGAACAAGTTTGCACACGAATTGGTTGTAAATCTTAGAGGGGGGGATCTGTCCACATAGATAATTACGAGAAATAGAGACAGAAGAAATAAAGAAATATCATTTCTTATAGTTACTTTGCACAAAGCAAAACTAAGAGGAAATACTTTATTAAAAACATTTTTCCGTCCCCCTCCTTGGAAACCATAAGAAATCACCTAAAAGTTTACCTAAACCTAAGTGAGACTACATCCATGGTCATACCAACATTTCAAAAAAAAATTATAATAAATTTTTATAAATGAAATATTTTATTTTGTATTATTCATTTGCAAGTGAAATTTCAAATAATAATATTTTTTTCTATATTTATTTCTTATAATAAAATCTAAAATATTAGCAAAAAAGTCATATATAATATATGATGATCTGTATATAATGTTTGATAAAAATATCACTATTTAAGTTAATAGTCAAGTTCTCTAAAATACGCACAAGATGTAGATCCCTTAAAATCCATGGAGACATTTCTTATTTTCAATACTCAAGTTTCTCTAATACAAGGATGAATGTAGTTCTAACCCTTTTATTGTATAAAATATAATTAAAATGTCAAAGAAAATAGTCTGACCACATGTTGAATCTTTTCAATCTATTACAAGGTTAATGAATGAAATTAGTAGCATTATCTAGAAGTTTGTAGAACAATATGAGATATATCAAAAATCTAAAGTGAGAAGAGAAGTAAAAGAATGTATTCTCGTGCTCCTTAAATTGAGGATCTTATGAATGAAGGGAAAATATTAGGAATGGAATTGCTAGAGAATCCAATAAAAATGATCTTTTTTTTAATTATGAAAGTAACGACTTGCGAGTGGAGTGCTTACAACACTATTTGAAAAAAATGTGAAGTTATGATTATTATTGAAGTTATGACTCTCTTATTAAACTCATGTTATTTTTATTGTTACATGTTTCGCAGTTGGACATGTATAATTGACATTGACTTGATTGTTATATTAGTTTTGTATGTTCATTTCGAATTATCTAGCTTGTTTGTATATATATGTCAATTTTTGAAATATTTATGTTAATGGTTGATATATTTATGTTAATTTAGAATTGTTAATTTTTACAAGTAGTTATCTATATGGAGAATAATGAAGAATATTTGCAATGACGACTAGAAAGTCAACGACGAAGATGACGTAAGCTATTATAGTTACTTGTACGAACGTGTAGAATAGTTGTACATTCTATTGTAGATGTTATTACTCAAGTAATAGAATGAATATATAGCAAAGAATGATAATATTATATCAAGAGATTATTAGATTCATCAATATCTCACTGATTATATAAGTATTGAAAAATATATTACATGAATCAACATGTTTTCATTGAATTTTATGAATTGCCTAGAAGAGAAATAGTAATAGAAGATACTCAAAGTATAAGTGTTGAAGAGAAATTACAATTTTTTTTGGTAAAGTTTGTCAAAACCAACAATATAAGGTTACAAGTGAGTCTTTTCATTGATATTCTTAAACAATTAACACATATTTCAATGAAATTGTAAATGCTATTATCAAATTACATCATATACTTATAACAAAACTTTCATCGTCAACACCAAGTAAAATTAGAAATGATCCAAATGTCTTTCTATATTTTAAGACAATATGTTCATTATATTATATTATCTATTTTATTTCATTCATAATTTTTTTTATAAAATTAACATTGTATTATTAACATTCTAACATTTTTTCTATTTAAGATTATATTAATGTTATCGATGGTACATATATCAATGCCACAATTTATGAATAAGAAAATGATAGATACAAGAATAGAAAAGGGAAATAAACACAAAATGTCTTAGTTACTTATAATTTTGACATAGAAATCACATACGATATTGTAGGATGAGAAGAATCAATTACAAAGGCTAGAATATTACAAGATGTTACTTCTCGACCACATAAGCTTAAAGTCTTATCTAATATAACATTACTTTAGTTTATATGATTTTTATAATTTAATATTGAATTCCATAAAGTGCTAAATATTATATATATTGTGCAAGTAAGTATTATTTGGTAGATGCAAATTTTTAAAATCACCTAGAATTTATTTCTCTATTTCAACATGTTCCACATCATTTATTAGAACGTGATTAAAATCAAGTTCCTAATAAGGTAGTAGAGAATTTCAATTAAAGATATTCAAAAATTGAGAAATGTACTTGAATGTACATTTGGAGTGATCAAAAAATATTTTTCTATTTTACAAGAATACATGTCATATTTGTTTGAAACACAAATGAAGATTATTTTAGCATATTTTCTTCTTCATGATTTCATTAGAAGAGTAGATCAAGAAGATTTACTCGAATATCTCACAAATGAATTAGTTGAAGTAAATGTTGATCTACCTCAGAAACTTCTTAGAAATGTTGAAGAAGAAAGTATACATTATGGTAGTAATTTGAGTGTAGAATTAAGACAAATACTAGTTAATGTATTACATGAATAAATTATGTATTTTATATGGGAAAGAAATAATATGTAATATTTTTATTAAAAATTACTTGTAATGTGTTTAGAACGAAAAAGTACATAATATTAACAGTTAAATGATAGTTAATTGCATAATATTTAGCTTATCATATGAGAATTAAGCAATTTTGTTATAATTGCACTGTTATATGCGTTAATGAAAGAATCAGCTTAATTTCAAAGAATTAATGTTAATTTAGTATATTTCTGAATTGTCGTTAAATTGCAGGCTGTGAAATTCTTAAGTATCCGAATTTTCTGTTATTTCAGACAGTTATGCTTAATGTATCGAAGAGTTATGTTTAAATTACCGAACAGTTATATTCTAAAAGAATATTTTATTATTTCCTGAACTACACGTGTCGAAATCATAATACATGACTTAAGTGAACTTTCGGTGAGTTATCTCTAACTATCCGAAATTACAATTGGGCACCGGATAGTTATACGTGTAACTCTCCGAAATCTCCTTTTATTATAAAACTACTAATGACACGTGTCATGTTCTGGAATAATGACTTAAGTGGATTTTCGGTGAGTTATCTCTAACTATCTGATGTCCAGAGAACTATCTGAAATGCATCTGGACATCAGATAGTTAGACTTGTAACTCTCTGAAATCTCCTTTTATTATAAAATTGTTGATGACACGTGTCGTGATCTGGAAGATTGATTTAAGTTATATATTAGTGAGTTATCTGTAACTATCCGAAATGCATTTGAGCATCGGATAGTGAAGTATGTAACTATCCGAACTGCATTTGGGCATCGAATAGTTAAGTTCGTAAGTATCCAAAATGCATCTGAGCATCGAATAGTTAAATTTATGCACGTGTTTTATAGTTAAATCAACGAAGCTAATCCGTTGAGTTATCTGTAACTCCACGGACTATTTATTTTCTAATATACCACTGTAGGGGTTGCAGTAACAAGATAGTTGAAAGAAAAAATCACGATCGCACGTATCACACAGGAATTCACTCGTCGAAGGGAGAAGAAATCATCGTCGTTGATATGAATGAAGGAAATCCAACCGATCATTCAAGCAGAATCAATTACCACTGAAGAAATATAAAAGAAAAGAAGAAAAAAAGCAGCGAGGTGGTGGCCGATGGGTGTGGCCAATGTGTGTAGAGGAGGATCACCGAGCTTTCTAAAGGCAGCGTCGACAATTCTCTGAAGTACCACACCAACCAACACCACCACCACCATAATCATCAACCATCGGAGGTCTATGAGGATACTTTCCTGATGTCGGGTCGATTCCGAGCCAAACACAGTGTCTGACAACCACTATGAGGAGTGATCGTGTCGCAGGAAGGGAAGTCATTTTCACCAAGCGCCGACTCATATCTCAGGAGATCGTAAAGCTTCTAGCCTTGGCTATGAGTTGATGCCTGTATGCTAAAGAGGAGATCATCTTACAATTCTAGACTCATGATTATATAGGGAGAGGAGACAGAATTGTAAGTGGTTTAATTTTCAATGGTGTAATCGCATCGCATGTAGTGACAGAAGTATATACTATCAACTGATATTACTTTATATTTTACTTTTCACCCATTTTCATACTCAACAAAACAAAAATACCAAAAACAACTTATCTGTGTTTGTATTTTGTATTTAGGTATTGTATTGTTTGTTTTGTATCATGATTAATGTTATCTTTGTCAGTGTTGTGATTATTTTCTGTTTGCTTTAATTTTATAGTTTACTAAAATTGATTTGTTCAATAGACTTAAAGATTTTAATGATTACTGTTTGAATTATCTGAATGTTAGTATTGCCTAATGATAAATCCAATGCTTACTAACATTAAAAAGCTTAATTGATATTATTTACAATCTGTGAAACCACCCAATGGTTGGCTAAATTCCTCTGTAAATAACAGTATTAAATAGAAAGTTGTCCATGAGATCAAAATCTTCCCTGTCATTCTCTCATTTTCAAAGTAACCTTGCGAATGAACTATTGAGTCAATTTGTATGCACATAACTTCTAAAAGCCAATAGAAAAGAAGGAACCAATTGATCTCCAGCCACTAATAAAGGGTAATAGGCAAGCCCTCCCATTACTATATATAAATATGTTCTGATGACAACTAATTCATCTTGAATTTTTATAACAGAAGAATTTTTCCAATATTTTTCTTGCAGGTTACACAAAAATGTCAGTATGCATGTATATCTCGATTTCTCTAACTAGCAAATCATCTCGAACATACACATATACACCATAAAAATGGACAGTAAAATACGGGAAGGAAAAAATATATGTACACCGTTGTCAGCCAACTTCAATGATACATATGGTTGAATCAATATAAACAATATGTTATTAGCTGTCTTAGTTATAATCATTATAGTTTAAGGAAAACACAACAGTAGCAGAATATGTTCAACAAGTGAAGATCATTCTTTTGATACTTTCATAGTTATAGCTTCTACGAACATAGTACCTAAATAATCCCAACGTGTTACATAAGGGAGATATTGTATATGGTTTGGTTTTCTACAATTTTTTCCATCTCCCCGTAGTATTAGTTCACAGTCAATAACATCTTCCCCATTGAGAGCAACGATTGATCAAAAAACACCATGTAGATCAAAAATCCCAATCGAACTCAAAATCCAATACCTAGATTGGCTCAAAAGTCGGATTGAAGAACAACGACGCTTAGAAGGATGGTGATAATGCTTAGAAAGAAAGCAATGCTTGGAAGTTGGGCTGGTGTGCAAAAGCGATGCTTAGAAGGACAACACTTGAAGATCCGTCAGCGCTTAGAAGGACGACGACGACGCTCAGAAGAATGACGTGGAAGGACAGCGACACTCTTGAGTTGCAAAAGGGGCGAGCTCGAAAGCAACAACACTTGGAAGAATGGCACTCAGAAGGAGGGTGTGCTCACAGAGCTTGGTGTGCAAAAGTGACAACACTTGGAAGAACGATGCTCGAAAGGACAATGCTCGTGGAAGGTTGGGTGTGCGAAAAGGGTGAGCTCCAATGCGATCAGGTGATTTCCATTAATTTTCGATGTATATCGATCGAAATTATGAAGGAAACCGTTATTTATATGGCAGAAATGTAGGAAAACTATTTTCCTTCATTTCTGTCATGCACAAATGGCCCAAATGAGGGAAAATGTTTTCCTCCCATGTCATTTCCCCCTATTTCCCATCATTACCTATATGTGCAAACCCCTAGCAAAAAGAGCACTTGTTGAAGTGTTCGTAGTTGCGTGCACTTGTCAAGGGCGTCCTCGATGTTCCAAGAAAATAGTGTAACTGCTCTACAGTTATCCATACAATCCATTTTTCATGGTCGCTTTCAGGAATGGTGTTCCTTGCCAAGAAGTCAATTGCTTGACTCACCCTCTCTCGATTGCCAGCCGCAAGACAATATTATGCAGAAGAAGGTTACATTCCAGCGTTGGAAATGTGAGTGCCCACACTCATGACACTTGAAGCAAAGCACAATTCTCACCATTGGCACCGTCTGCAAGGCAATTGGCATTGAAGAGCCACCAAATGGAGCAATAACCCCCTATAACAGCAGAGTTTTTCGGAGGGATTTTCCACCATACCCACCAAGATTTCACCCTCCGGATGGGTTTCCAACGGCCGAACACGGTCCAATTGCCAGAACCCTGTTCCCCCCCCCCCCCCCCCCTCTCCTCCAAACCACAGCTCCTTGAATCAATACAACTCCCTGCTGAAAAAAAAAAAGAGTACTTCGCATGGCATTTTCCTCTTGCAGGTGAGCCATCAGATTGATGCCTTACCACGCCATTTATTTTCACCCCTTTGTTGCTTTGGAGAATTCTTTAGTAATTCCCCCACTGAATTTATAACACCTCTCTCAGGATTTTTCTCACGATTTTGGGAGAACATAGATCCTGAAATATTTGTTTTGGAGATTCTCCTGTTCGGCTGATATCTCTTCAGTCAGTCATATTAGAAGGCTTCTGTCACAAAACATTTCGGCAGAAAATACGACAATATATGTGATTTCATCGTGTTGTGGTCGTAAATCAACGAGGATCCCATCACTTCTTTACCAAACATGATGATCATGCTATAGCTTCAAAACAAAACACTTATAATTGACATCAACACAACAGTAATTGATGCCACGCAAAAATAGAGTAGACCACTCCTTACTAAAATTGCTACCACAATCACATAGCATTCTCAACGACAAAGACGAACAATCATAACAGGAACCATCTAAATTGTCTATGATCACAACAGTTAGAACATTCTTAGAACATATATGAAGAAAAAGGAGGGAAGGTTAAAACAAACAGATTAAATATTTATACTGCAGCCAGAAAAAACCTCGATTTTATGAAGAAGAACGAAAAAAAGGGAGAGATTGAAAGAGACTAGGCGCTTTCGGTATTCATAGTACCAGAGGACGTAGGTTCCAGTACCGAATCGGAAGAGGCCGACTTTACCGGCGCATCCAGAGCGGAGTAAGTGGGAATCCCGGAAATTTCCTTCATCAGACGCAGCCTGAGCTCGCTAGGTCGGATCCCTTCGCCGATGCAGGCCATGACGAAGAGGGAGTACTGATGAAGCACATTCGCCGCGCTCTGCTTTCGCGCCTCCTCATCGTGATCGTCCGTTCTTCTCATTCCTTCCTCTTCCACCTACCTTCTACTTCTTCTTCCTCGAGTTTGACCTCCAACAGCCGAAGACGGTGGTCGGCAACCGAAGATCGGGTGTGTTGGGGTAAACGACGAGTTTGGAATTAAAAAAAAAAGAGGCCATCGCCAACCTTCGTAATCTCAACCACCGAAAAGAGAAACAATTTTTCAAGGAAGTGATAAAAGAAATTTACATTTCTGTTTAGATGAAATATATTTTTTATTATAAAAAAGAAAAGAAAAGGAAGTTTTCATAAAGATAAAATATATTATGGAAATAGTTTCAACGAGTGAAGTTGAATAAATTTATCAGATAAAATAATGAAACAAGATATATTAAGTATTACTTTTAATCATATTTTAGTAATTATTCTTATGTTCAAAAGGTGATTAAATCTACTAAATGGTTTCGAATTATTTCATTAAAGATATATTTTCCATATAATTAATCTTATAATATAAGTTAACAATTTAAAAAAAGAGATCAAAAGAGATATTTGGTTGGCATCGTCCCATATTATTAGTCTTGAAAGTATAATAAGAATAATTTTATTTTATCTATAATTTATTTGGTTTGCCTCCTAAAAAATTTATTCTTAATATTAGTCATATATGTAATGTCTTATATTTGATGTTAAGTAATTGCAAAAGATTAAATGATAATATTTTTAAATTTTTAATTATTCTATTGAATTTTTAAAATCATTTTGTGATATGACTGACGTTTATTAATCTACTTCAATTTATGCATTATATCATTTGTAAAAAATTACATTAGTTTCTAATAAGCATGGTTGTGTTAGATTTTTTGCTCCTATTGTTCGAAAGAATGAATAAGAAACTTTTAAAAGTACTAGTATGATCTTTCGTTAGTATACGCTTAAGTGCTTATTTAGTTTCTAAAAGTAAATTAAAATAAGTTGATAAAATAATAGGTATGATAAAAAAATTTAAAAAATGAGTTTAACTCCTCAAATGGGTTTATATAAAATATTTACTTTATATTTTAAAAGATATAGAATCTAAACTAATACAAGTTTCATCTTCTATATCACATCCATCTAACACAAGTCATAGAAACTATTAGAGAATATTAAGATTACCATTCGTCTTTCCCTACAACAATTTTTATATAAAAATTAAATATTTTAATATAACTAATCATGCTTATCAATGAAATGAATACCTTCATATGAATAATGTTAATATAATAGATTGGTGGAAAAAATAAAGTTTAACATTTCTAATTTTATCTTTAATGGTTAGATGTCTACTAACAACATCAATATTTCTTATAGTTTACGAATAAGTTTTCGGTATTAAAAGAAATACTTTAAATAAAAGAAAACGTAAGTTAAAGATTGATGTTCTAAAGACTTTCATATGTGTCAAAGATTAAAAGCTCATTTGACATCATGTGTAATAACAATATTATGATTAAATGGAAGATTTTATTAAAATAAATATTAGAGGATGAAATTAAATTATAAACAACTAAACTAGAAGCTAAAAAAATGTAAATGTAATATATTTTTTATTGAAACGTAATTTTTTGTTCATCTGTAAATGCAACATAATTTTTTCTTTAATGAAAATTCAAGTAATGGAATTTTTTGTTAAATGTAAGTTTTAAAAAATGAATAAAGAAAAGTTTTTTTCCCAATTAGGTACGGCCCCGACACTGAACCAAGGGTTATATCGAGGCCGACTCCTTTAGCCGAAAAGCCCAACACGCCCGATTCGAAATGGGCCGGGTCGTTTCCACCACTCAAAACCATTATCTTTCTCTTCCTTCTCCAACCAATTCCTCTCTTCCAACTAATTACCTTTTCTCTCTCTCTCTCTCTCTTTCTCTAAACATTTCCTCCAAGCTGCTCTGGTTTTAACCGAGGGATGGATGGCCGTAGAAAAGAAAAATTGGATCATGGGTTATCTAGATGATTCATATTTAACTCGAGGATTTGCAAGTATCAACATTGATTGGTCGAAAAACTTTATTCTCAAAATACATGATTATCCACTTGCCTCTTCAACTTGAAGAAGATTAGTAATCATATTCAAAGGGAGAAGGACCGTGTGCCAGGCGATAAGATGAGAATAATTTAGTCCAAAAGTCAAACTTGTCAGCTTAACAATAGGTAGGACTGAATATTTATTTGAAGTGGACGGAGAAAGAGAAATCTTATATTGCTTAATCAAAATTCATATTCACTTACATGTCATTATAAGAAAATCTTTATTTTAGTTTAATATTATTGCTATTATCTTTAATACATTAAGGAGGAAGATCATTTAATAAAATTTATAAATTCTTAATGACATGTAATTATAAATGGCATACAGATAATTATTAAATTTTGTGTGACACTTAATTAAAAAATATATTAAATTTTTTTATAAATGGAATATGAAAAGGCCTTTTTCCCAATCTGTGTGGCATAGAAGATTATCTAGAAAACATTGTGGTTGGGAACAGTAGGCAGCATAATTGAAAGATACTGTGGCACAAGAAGCATTAGAGGATTTTTTTCATTGCTTCTGGTTCGCAAGTCTCGTCAACGGACCTACACCAGTCACCGGACCGACATGTTGTCGTTAATCGATTATTTTTCGATGAGCAGTAGTCGTCCTTACCTACCGTGATAAGCTTGGGGTGTGGCTTCCACGATCCCCAGAAGGTCCCGTCTCTTTCGTTGCGCATATTTAGGATTAAAGATGTTGTAGACCGTGGCCCAATTTTGGCGTATTTTTATTGATTAATTTGTGTAGACTATCGTACGTTTTAATATATTAATTTGTTTATAAAATTCAAAGGAATCGGCTCTCTTGAGATCGATCTGGACGTCCCGTAATTAATTGTACGTACATAAGTAATTGCTGTCAGATAAGATTGGAAAGCACGTACGTGCGTACTTTAATTTAAACTTGTACTAACATCTACCACTCACGTAATAGAAGACTACTTCACGTACACGCCCTCGTCTGAGCGTAGACGTACGTGCCCTTCCTTATATTTCGGCAAACCCATACCTGAAAGTTCTTTCGTACGAGTGTGATATCTAATGTTTTTCTTTTATAAAAAAGGTCGAAAATTTTTATCTTTTCATGTAGAGATCAATCGATTGATCGAATTAATAGCCATCTGATGTATATGTATATCGTTGATACGGTATGCAGAGGAGGAAGAGCAGACGTACGTACGAAACTACGTACGAATCTTATTCAGTCGGAAGCCACCAGATCTACATACAGTAATTCTACGAATCCAACCCAGCACGCACACACGAATTAAACACATGAAAGCTTCCTTCCCTTATTCGTACAACGGACGCAGCAAATCAATCCACGCGGTGTCGCTTAGCTGCTGGCCCGGACCGGCTCGCTCTCGCGACCAGCAGCCCCGACCAACCTGGATTGGGAGCTCCCGGAGTTGACGACGCGGCAGTTGGTCCTGATCTCGCCTTCAGTCCCCTCCAGCACCTCGATGTTCCCCATCTTCACCATGGCGACCTTGAAGCGGTCCGCCCACCCGCACGGCTCCAATGCGTTCCTCACCGTGGACAAGATTACCTCCGGATCGTTCAGTGCGGCGTCCGACGTGAACAGCCCCAATTTGTTCAGCACACCCACGTAGTACCTAATTAAGAAGACGAGAGTTGTTCTTTGATTAATTAATTACACATCCACGATTTAAAGGGAAAAGTTCGTTCGTCGATCACCTATTATCGAGAACATCCGGAGTGATGATGTCCATCTTGACCGTGACGTTGCCACTGGTGCTGTTTGCTTCGTCGAATGGGCATATGAGCCGGAGCAAGGTGGCATAGGCTGAGCTTAGGGTTGGATCGTCTATCTCCTCTCTGGTGGCTGTGTTGTACAGCCGATTGCCGAAGGCGACGCAATGGGATCTGCCGAAGCTGTGCGCACCGGAGAGCGTGACCATCTCGTCGGCGTTGAGGTTCTTCTTGGCGAAAGCCTCCACAAGCTGGGAGGCGTTGAAGAAAGGTGGGGGGAGATTATCTGAGGCCTCGCTTGCGTTGGATACGCTGCCGTCGCGACGCCCTGCAGGGACATCCCACGTGATGTTACCGGTCAGCGCCGAGCTATCGCGGGCAGCGAAGGCGAGGATGTCGGCGCAGGAGACTACGCCGGGACACTCCTCCTCGATCTTTGTCTTGGCGTCGTCGATCATTTTGAGGCTCACTTCGCGGAGGCTGAGATTGGGTGGGGCCGTTTTCTCCGAGTCCTCGCCATCCAGCAGCACCGACGCGTCACACCCCTGTGAGATTCGTTTTCGTCGAAATTAGCAAGTCACATCACCGTATGAATTGTGCCGGGAAAACTGTAAAGCTGTGGTGATTTTCTTGTCGGCCATGTGTATTTCTATTATGAAAGCAGGAACCCGATAACTTCTACGTACCATAACATGTAAAGAAGCAAGACAGAGTAAACAAAGATGTCGATAAGCACAGACACTTAGATTGGCTAGCCCACATACCCTAACAAAGCAGTCATGGAAATGCAAACGAACAAGACCAGGAGCAACCCCCGGGTTGTCGGCAAAGGCACTGGCGACGGTGCTCTGAACCAAGGACTCGGCGTTGGAGCAGGAATCGCTGTAAAATCCAACTTCCAAGGCATCGACGGCCGTCGACACCACCGCCACCGCCACCATCACTGCCAGCAACCTCGCTAAGATAGCCATGATGGTAGTAACCTTTTCCTACCTCCAACGTGGTTGTGATTGGAGCGGCCTGCTTCAGGGAATGCGGTATTTATAGAAGAGGTAAAGGTGTGAATGGTTCAGGTTCATTCATTGATGACAAGCCTGCAACGGGGAAGAACAGAAACACAACCAACCACGCCCACCACCCCACATACACACGCCCTTTTTTTTTTCTTCAGAACTTCATATTTTTCAAGGTAAACGGCGAACATAATATTTTTTTAATCGTCTAGACATATTATCTCACCTGAAAATTAAAAATTTGTCAAAACTTTTATTAATATTTTAATTGTGAAATTTTATATTAAGAAAAATTTATTTTCATTCGCTTTTACCCGTTCATTTTTAAAAATATTTTGAATAAAAAATTTTATCAACTACAATAGAAAATAACACAAATTAATAGTAGATGGTTCAATTAGTCTTTTCTTAAATTCTAAGATCCTTTAAAGAAGAAACACCTAAATTCAAAATAAAAGAAAAGAATATTACCAATCAATATGAAAGGGTAACAGTTGATAACATAAATTTTTTTAGGAAAATTAAATAACATAACATTTGTGGTTGATATCTTATAAGGTTTAAAAACAGAAGCTTCCGTACGGTTAAGAGAGAAGTTACCTCCTCTATGGAGCTCGATTTTGTGGATTATCATCTGTCTTAAATGACTCATTCAGATATGAGAATTAAAATTTCAAAAAAACTTCCTAATTATTATACGTGAGAGGTAAGCCCACGACCTAACACGCGCCTTGAGCCACATATTTGTAGTATCGTAATGTGCAGATAAGATCTACGTTTGACGTCATAATTGTGAAAATGACCAAAGTGATATTCAAACTGCACGAAAGTTGAAAATCAACTTGATTTCAGGTTAGAATGTCATTTTTAGGTGGGGATTTATCTTGCCGTTTGTATTTGAGATCCATTCGAAGAAAAAGAAAAAGGCTTCTCTCAATGATTTCGTAGACACAGTTGAAAGAGAGAAAAAACTTTCGAATAAATCAAAGATGACACGTTTTCATTGATTTGAACTGTACATATCTAATTAAATATCAATTAATTATAAGAATAGAGATCAATTTCTACATTGATATGCATTTTATTTTTAAATAATTACATGTGAGATTATTTACTCGTGACAGTGATCTTGTAAGTATTTTTTTCGACACACACGCACACACACATATATATATATATATACATATGAAGTGGCTAAAATCTTAGTCATATATAATGTTGAAATAAAAATATTAACTTAATACCAATTAATTACGAGCAAAACAAAATTCATTTCATTTTTATATTATTCGTACTTTTATAGTAATCTATGTAAAATGATTTATTCCAAAAAAATTAAAGAATATATACCTAAAGTTGTATCATAGGTAAATAATTTTTTTATATTATTGACGTAGATTAAAATTTTCGGATTTGCAACTATATTTGAATTTCTTATCTCAGAAGAAAAAAAACAAAATCAAAGAGTGGGAATATCAAATATGCCTGCAAGTTCGCGGAAAACGATGGTCGCGCAATCGAGCGGAGGCTTCGAAGAGATGACAATGTTTGCAATTAAAAAAAGGGAGTCACACGTACCTTTAGACACGTGGGAGGACCTGGACCAGACACCTAAACCAACGAACGTGAGAGGCCCGGTTTGGCTCCTTCGTAATAAATGGCGTTATATTATTATTTCAGAAAAAGATGGCGTTATAGATGACGCTGAAAAGGACGAGTCTTTCGTGGACGATCGTTCGTTTGATGACCGCGTGCCAGCCACCTACCGAACAAGAGTTTTCTTTTTTGGTCTTATCCGCCAGTTACTGCACACAAAATCAATCTTGGATTCCACGTTTTCGCGCTCGCTGCACAATTCGCATACGTCTTCCGAAAGCCGTGAAATTTGACCCTTTTTTTTGCGTTGTAAATTCATCTCAAGCAGTAAAACCTGCGCGTGTTTAGATTTTTTTTAACGTACCAGGTACTTTCCGGATAATAGTAATATTTTTACTTATAATATAAGTTTGCATACGGTAGATATAAAATAAAATATGAATTAATTCATATAAAGAATTACCATTTCATTTCATTCATGAAAGATCAGAGCATCGGAGTCAAAAATCACAATAGGAAAACATCATATAGACTAAATACAATATAAAGTTTAAATTAATATAAAAGGGTCCTCTTCTTACGATCAATTAATTTTATCTCATTTTTATTATTGGTCATGATTTATAATGGAACGTTAGGTGACAAATTTTTCCTTCAAAAATTTTCTAGAAATCCAAAGATGAGGTCATTATTTTTATTACATCACTCAACATCAAATTCTTAGGTAAATATTGTGGTAGACGTGGGATTCAAACTTACAGATATTTTCTTGAGAATTTTGATTACAATTTTTTCTTTTCGCTGTATGATTTTTATACAGGCCGGAAGGTAGATTTATTTTACAAATAAATTTTTGATAATAATAATTTTTACATTCACGAAGAAATTGGAAAATATCGTTGTCCATGGTCAACCAAAGGAAGATTGGAAAAACTATCACATGCAGTTGGTAATGATAAAACGTGTGGACGAGGAAAAAAATGTACTTACGTCGTGTTCGAGTTTGAAATGAAATTATTATTATTAACTTGTTAAACTATTAACGTTGAAAGTACATTGTTCACATGTGCCACTGAACAAAAAATCTGCGTTACAGGCAAACCATGCATGAAATTAGCCAAAATTCTATGGTTGATAGCATATGTGAAGGAAAGATGCATGAAATCAGAGCTCAGGCACGTCGTAAAATTGCCGTGTAATTCAGATGGTAAAGTTAAATAAACTAAAATTGTGAAGCATATGTGAATGCAGAAAAAATAATCCAGTATCGTTCGCAGTGGAAGGAAATATGTATATATCGTAGTCGTTATATGATACCGTCAGAAGCCCAGGAAAGAGACGTACATTGTGATTGATGCATAAGTCGTATTCGAACTTATTGTGAAAAATGGTCAGTGTCACAATTTTGACGTTTTGGCAGAAGGATGTGGAAGAAACGTGCATGCCACGCCCGCCCTTCATCTGTACAAATATTTTTATCTCCTAAACGTCCAATATCTGTCGCCCTCCACAATTAACCATTTTTGGGGAGACAAGAATACCAAGAAAATATCCCATGCACTCTATGAAAGGAAAGGAAAAAAAAAAAAAAAAAAACTTGATGAAGTTGGACTTTTGAAATTATTGGTAATAGTATGCTTAACATTCAGACGGATCCCAAATCTGAAATTACATGGAAGTAGGTAGGTATAACGAGATGGGTGCGTTGCTTAAGTACGTAGGTGATAGCATGTGATCGGACCATCGAACGTGCTGAGGCGGCCTTAAGCAGCCCCCCAGCGTCCGTCTGACTTATTTCACAACAGGTAATTAACGCGATGGAGTTATTGACGGCCATCGTTCCAGATGGATCGGACCCATCTCATCTAGCTACTGGCCAAGCTGGGCTGCTGTTCCATCTCCGCATCCGTCCGAACTAGTGGTCCTTGGGTGCTCGGCGTGTTCACCACACGACAGTTGGTCCTGATCTCACCCTGGTTCCCCTCCAGCACTTCGATCCTCCCCATCCTCCGCATCGCCCTCTTGAAACGGAAGGCCCACTCTATCGGGTTCTCCGAGTTCCTCTCCACGGCTCTCTTCAGACTCTCCACCGTTACAAGTGTGGCGTCCGACGTGAACAGCCCCAGGTTGTTCAGCACACCCACGTAGTACCTGTTTAACAAGCAAATACGTACGCACCACAACCCAACGAAGCCGATGAATTGAGTTTGTTTGATTAGTTTTACCTGTTATCGAGAACGTCCGGAGTGATGATGTCCATCTTGACCGTGACGTCGCCGCTGGGGTTGAATGCTTCGTCGGATGGGCATATGAGCCGGAGCAAGGTGGCATAGGCTGAGCTTAGGGATGGGTCGTCTATCTCCTCTCTGGTGCTTTGGTTGTACAGCCGGCTGGCGAAAGGGAGGCAATGGGATCTGCCGAAGCTGTGCGCACCGGAGAGCGTGACCATATCGTCGGCGTTGAGGTTCTTCTTGGCGAAAGCCTCCACGAGCTGGGAGGCGTTGAAGGACGGTGGGGGGAGATTATCTAAGGCCTCCTGTGCGATGGATACGCTGCCGTCGCGACGACCGGCGGGGACCGTCCACCAGATCTCGCCGGCGAGCCGCGAGCTGTCGCGGGCTGCGAAGGCGAGGATGTCGGCACAGGAGACAGTGCCGGGGCAGACTTCCTCGATCTTGGCCTTGGCGGCGTCGATCACTTCGAAGCCTCGGAGGCTCAGGTTGGGAATGGCTGTCTTCTCCGTTCCATTGCCGTCCAACAGCACCGACGCGTCGCAACCCTGCATCCACCGGTGGGACCGGATAAACTGGTTTTCTAATTGAGAACGGAAAAAAAAAAAAAAACAAACAAACAAAACAAATCGGCCGATACGGAACGGGCTCTCACAGGAAGCGCACAGTCACACACCACGTGGTCGCCACCACCCTGCCAAGCCAGGGCCCACGTGGTTCGGAGGTCTCCCGTTGGCGATAAGATCGACCTATCTGTGGGCCCCGATCAACAGAGGGTCGGGCCGGTCTCCCATGGAATTTTATTTTCGCCAAGGGTCGGGTTGATCCGAAAAGTAAAATTTAAAAAAAGTACCGTACATCAAAAAAGGTGCTTCCTGTGCAGTAAGTTTGGTTTCTCGATACGTCACATACAGAAAATCATCGCATCGAAGGGTGTCTCCGTAAAAGGCACGGAAGTGGATGACAACGATGATAAATAAGTGAAGACGTCTAGGACGAAAGCAAAAGTCAATTACCGTGTGCGTACCTGGACCTCATACCTATAAAAAAAAGAAAGGCAAAGCATCGTACGGTAGATCAAATGCGACCGGTGCTTTTATACGGTAAAGTCCAAAAACTATGATTCGGGTTCCTCTTCGTCGAAAATATATATTAACTTCTTTTACTGTTTGAGAAATAATTTAATCCCGCGGTCTGGAAAATCTTATCAATATTCAAATCTACTGGCAAAGGCTCACTTCAGCTTCTTAAACCTAAAAACTCTTTTATAAATGTCAGAACTTCATGGAAAAGTCCATAAGCATGCCTACGGAATGATTAATAAGAACTAGCGCGCTGGACCGCAAGTTCGACCGTCAATCCTTTACTTTCAGGGAGAGGGGATTGGCTGATATATACATACATGATGTACCTAGATTTCATTTAGCAACCCAAAGGTGCAAATTGACGTCGCTGTAAGGGGGAGGGACTGTATAGATGGGAAAGGTAGCAGACATAGAAGAGAAAGAGTTGGAAGGCCGGCATACCCGAACAAAGCAGTCGTGGAAGTGCATCCGGACAATGCCCGGAGCAATTCCAGGGTTGCTGGCAAAGGCGGTAGAGACGGCCTCCCAAACTAGAGACTCGGCCTCAGGGCATGTCCACCAGTAGAACCCAACTCTAAGGGCTCCGGACGGCAACGCCAAGAACAGCAGCACCAGAATCCTTACTATTGGAGACATGGTTGGCTCTCGGATCTCCCTGTTAACTATTAGATGATGAGAGGCCGTGGTATTTATAGAGGAAGGAGATGGTTTGCTGGACTGATATTTATTATCTTCTGCGTAAAGAAGCTAAGCCCAGAACTTCTTCTCTCTCTCTCTCCTTTCTTTCTTTTTTTACTAGAGAAAAGGAAATGAAGCCTACCCATTTGGATGCCCTATGGAAGCGAGACCGGCTTTAAGCGTGTACATGACGACGGAGGTTTTTTTTTTTTCACAGTGGAGATGGATTTTACGACGGTGGATATTTCAATTTGATGAAAATCACGAATACAACAATCACAGAAAGGGAAAGTCGTGGGTGGGAACGGTGATCTGTGTAGAGTTTGAATTACTGAATACGTACATTCGCCAAATCTAACGCGGACATCATCCTTATCATATCGCTTTTGCCGTCATTATTTCCAAGTTCCGGACCCACTGCTGTCTCGTTTCATCCGGAGAAAGGGAGAAGCAATCGCTTCGCAAGGGAAGAAATTAACGAAATACATCACACATCCTATTTCTTTTTCGAAAAAATGGGTTTTCGCTTGGGTGTGCATGAAGTAAGTTGAACACAATTTATATATCTTTTAAATGTTATATATAAAAATTATAACAGCAATTTAAGAGAGAGGAATTCCGGCCTGTGCGGTGAAGGAGAAGAAGAAGAAGAGGCTTCTTTTTGGTTGGGGGGGTTAGTATTTAAGTTATTTTTAATAACTACATTTCTGGTTTTCCTCAAAAGATACGTGAATAAACCTCCATTTGCAATTTAAGTGATAGTTAATTGATAAGCAGTGTCGAAATGAGAGTTACTTGAAATGAAAATGCATATTTGAGCTTAATTCATTCTCGTGTGATTTATTATTAAATAAATTAGGTTGGAATGTGAATTATTGAGATTTATTCATTTTCATATGGTTTATTATTGAATAAAGAGGGTTCAAGTGATATTTATTTGTGATATAAAAATGCATGAACCAGCTCATTGCATTTCTATGTGAATTATTATTAAAATGCATGATTGAAATGTGTTTTTTTTTAAAGAAAAAGCATGCTTGACCATGGCTATTATATTTTATATGATTTGTGATTAAAATACATGGCTAAAATGTTAGTTTACTTGATGAGAAATGCATACTTTAATCTATTACATTTTAGACGTTGGTTTCTAAATAATTACCTTTAAAGTTACGTCGTGACCTCAACCATGAGAGAAGAATCCTGTGGTATTATGCACGTATATAACTGAGAATAAAAATTTAGCTGACTCCTGAGCTCCTACGACTTACATGTGATTTTAGGCTTGTAATGCAATACATGTATGCGACTTTGACATTGTAATTTTCGTAGATTATTTGATTGTGTGATTTATTATATGCTATAGCTTATTTAGAAGAAAAAGCATGCTTGAGTCTATTATATTTTATATGATTAAAATACATGGCTAAAATGTGAGTTTACTTGACGAGGAATGCATGCTTTAAACTATTACATTTTATATGTCGGTTTGTTTATAATTACCTTTAAAGTTATGTCATGACCCTAACCATGAGAGCAGAACGTTGTGATATTATGTACATGATTGAAAATAAATATTTATTTGACTCTTAAGCTCCTATCATAAAACTTGTATGTGATCTTGAATTTGTATTACAGCACATGTATACGACTTTGTCATAACCTATGATTATAAGGTGTGATTTATTGCATGTCATAACATATTAAACTTCTTCAATTTTCTTTTTATGAAAGTGTAAAATATATGCTTGTGCATGCATATTTAATTATACTTTAAAATTTATTTTGGGTTAGCTAAAAAATACTTTTTGATACGTGGTTCCTTGAATTATTTTTGTTTTTTTTTTAGATCTCCAGACTTAGTTGGAGACTTGATGATAAGGTAGACTAGTTGTTGTATTTCGGTTGCTTAAGGTGGAGCTTGAAGTTTAATTCCCTTTTTTTTTTTTCTCATTTTGTTTTAAATTTGATAACTCATCCGTGGGATGTGTGACGGACTTGTCGTTTGGAATATATTTGATTTTTTTCTTGCAAAGATCGGTTGTATTTTGTGTTAGAATTTGTTAAACTTCTTTAACATGTATTTTTGTCTTACAATACTAAAAAGAGATTTTACACTTTTTTAAAAAAATAAAATAAAAAATACATGTATATTTTTCTAATATTACAGTAATTGTTATTTTTTGAATTGTCAAGACGTGACATTATAATTAAAAGAATATATAGTAACGAAAGTCGCTTAAAAGAACTACAGATCGAAAACTTAGTTGTTGCCGACAATGCCCTGTAAGCCCAATAATCTGGCCGCATTGAAGAATGCACTTGATGAAAAGTACGTGAATGCCCAGCAGACACCATCAATCCATATAAACATTGGGCCTTGGGTCATCTTGATCTGTACCATATATTGCCCATACGACAAACAAGCCATCCTTTATACCTAAACACTTGTATCAACATAAAAGTAAATCATGTCAGCAATAACTAATTCCTAGAACAATATACTACCGTCAAAGCACAACTGGCACAGCACAATTAAAATCCACTGGTAATTTATAATTAAGTAGTAGAGCTAATCACTTGCTAATTAGATACACATACGTACGTACATCCGGCCTGCCAAGGTCATCTCATGATTCATGCTGTATCCCATACCATGTATGACACAAACCAACTGCTTATCAGATTAACCATAAAATGAACGACGGAATGACTGTCATCTGCTTAGTAATCAATTAACATTCACTTCTAATCCAATAATCGTCATTCAATCATTTATTATTAGTCTTTTGACTATCAAATAATCAGGCTCCACTAGTAAAATATTTAGTTAACATTCACAATGCAATTAATTAACAATCAATTGAACGTGTATCATGCATCACTAATTAATGGATGGTTCAACCCTTTAAATGGCAGATTAACCGACGGCTCAATTTACAGATTAAAAATCAATGTCGCGCTCCATAGTATCCCAGCTTCGACCTACGTACCTTTGAATGATTAATTGGATAGGATTCTTATTCAATTTGTATTCAATTGGACATTTAAGGATAAGGCTTCCTACAATGCTTTGAGTCAGCATTGTGCTATATATTTAGCAAACTTAACATTTTTTTCGTTGGCAATGCATGAAGTCTAAAGAGTTAATAGCATAAACAAGCGGTGATTTGAAATCAAATAATAATAACGATAATAGTAAGGATATAATAGTATTATTATTATTTATTTCATAAGTTTGATCGATTAATAGCTATAATTACTTATTCACTTATAGATAAGATTTCGATCTCACCGTTTCCTTGATGGCAGTGACGACAGACTGTTTGCAACTCGAAAATCACAAATGCTTTACAGGGAGATGAGCATTGACAAGTAAATGTCCACAGGCATGAGAGTATGGTTTTTACTTAAACGTAACAAATTTGTCGTTCACAATGTTATTGAAGATGAAACCATTGTAGTTATAAATTATTTTTATAAACAGAAGACAGAAGTTGATTTGAAATATGAAAATTGAAAGATGGGCTTTATGTTTTGTGAAGAAAAAAAAGAGAAGATTAAATAAGTTGTAATTTTTTTTTTAACATTTTTCCATATTTATAGAATTTTCCATCACTTCTTTCCTCTCTCCCTTTCCCTTCCCTTCCCCTTTTTTTTACCATTTTTTCAAATGTTTGTTTTTACGAACGTTAAACATTTTTTCAAACGTCTAACATTCGTTTTTACGAATGTAACGTTCAAGGCCTTCAGGTATTTAACCCGCAAGCTGATTTTTTATAATCTTATAGCTTGGGCTCGACTCGATTTAAAAATTAGATCAAGTCGGATCGGGCTAGGCCGATCTGCAGTGGCCCAATTCATTTGACATATATATATGTTTGTGCTACGAAGGAAAAAAAAAAAGAAATTAAAGGGAATGGAAAGTAGAGGATACTTTTTGTTTTTGTATTAGGTGAGGATGAAAAGCAGGGGAAAATATTTCGCCTTCACGGTTGCGGAGTCACGTGACTCCCTACCCGACCTCGTCGGGAATCATCCCCGGGACATCCTGAGGTTCCGTTGTTTGGTCTCGGATTTGCCCACCTGTGACGCCAAGCAACCTGTGCTGGCCCTTCAGGCGACCGTCTTTCCCGACCATGGAATCGGCATAGGCTTGACAACGCACCACGCCGCTCTGGACGGCTCTACCGCGATGCATTTCGTGAACACATGGGCGTCCATCAATAGAACTCTCGGAGATTCGTCCCTTGATATGGGGGAGGTGCCGCTACATCTGCCATTAATCGACAGAAGCGTCGTTCCGGACAAGGAAAGATTGCTTAACAAGCTCCACGAAATTTTAACAAGTCTTGTTAACTCCGGAGAAAACTTTGGGTGCATCCAGAGGGACACGACTGCCTATATCGACATGGTCCGAGCCACGTTCGTGCTCACGCGTGCCAATCTCCCACGGAAGAAATGGACAAGTTCAGTGCTCTATTTCACGATTTGGTGCAGAAGCATTAACGTAACTTTCTTTGAACAGTGTCCAATAGTTAGTTAGTTATTTATCATCTTTGATTAGTCGTCTTTTAATTCCCAAGTTCCACGAGCTGGATCTGATTTTTACCTGTGTTTTTCTTATAAATTGAAATTCTCTTAGATACGATTAGTCGTAGTTTTCTTTTGATAATTATCAGTTATGTTATATTAATAGGTAGAGTCCGACCGTGGCGTCCTACAGCTGCAGCTACGTCATGTCCACCTTAAAGATGTTAAATAGATCGAGAAAGAAGGTCAGAAACGTAAAGATATCGTCAAAGTGATTGAAGTCATGAAGCTTCTTTTCCCTTTCTTCCAGTCCCCACCTTCCGATTCGTTCCACCTGATTTTTCTATTAATGCCTTCAGATTTTTCGTGCAGATAACATGCATCGTCCCGTGCGATCGCCTACATCGCTCACATTACCTATGATGCTTGCACTTGTGGGGGAAGGAGCGGGGGCCCATCAATGTTTAGAGTCCAACAGGAGTGATAGGAGGAGCCCATCGGGGGCAACGGAGCAATGCAAGCTAGAAAAAAAAAAAAAAAGAGGGAGGTGGAGAGAGAGGAGGAGAACATGAATCTGAAAATCAATGACTCAAATTTAAATGAAAGTCAGCAGACTTTCTCCAGCAGATTAACTTTTCCTTTGAATAAAATAGTTTTCTCATTAATTATAGCAGCCACGATGGCCCCATTACAGATCTGCGGGAAGAGGATATCGAAAGCGTTTAAAATACACAAGGCGTCCGTCGTCGCCGTCAGCCCTCGGTCCATATATGATGTAATTATTGTGTGCCAACCCTACGATACGATGGATTCCTTGCAGAAACCCCAGGTTACGGTGCTGGAGACCTGTCGCGTCTCTCCACCTCCGTGCTCTGTTGCCTCGTCTCTCCTCCCTCTCACTTATTTCGATGTTATCTGCGCCCCCATCCCCCCGGTCAAACGTCTCTTCCTCTACACGTTCCCGTGCTCCACCTCCGACTTCCTCAACCTTCACGTTCCCAATCTCAAGCGCTCTCTCTCCCTCACACTTCAGCGCTTCTTCCCCTTGGCTGGATCTCTGGTCGCCGGCGACGTGGTGCAGAACATCTCCTACGCCGAAGGTGACTCCGTCGTCTTCACGGTTGCGGAGTCACGTGACTCCCTGCCCGACCTCGTCGGGAATCATCCCCGGGACATCCTGAGGTTCCGTTGTTTGGTCTCGGATTTGCCCACCTGTGACGCCAAGCAACCTGTGCTGGCCCTTCAGGCGACCGTCTTTCCCGACCATGGAATCGGCATAGGCTTGACAACGCACCACGCCGCTCTGGACGGCTCTACGGCGACGCATTTGGTGAAGACATGGGCGTCCATCAATAGAACTCTCGGAGATTCGTCCCTTGATATGGGGGAGGTGCCGCTACATCTGCCATTAATCGACAGAAGCGTCGTTCCGGACAAGGAAAGATTGCTTAACAAGCTCCTCGAAACTTCAAGAGGTCTCAACAACTCCGGAGAAAGCTTTCGGCGCGTCCAGAGGGACACGATTGCCTGTATCGACGTGGTCCGAGCAACGTTCGTGCTCACGCGTGCCAATCTCGACAGCATCCGTCAGTGGACGCTGAAGATGGCATCCATCACATGCTCCGACTTCGTCCTGGTCCTCGCAGTGTTATGGGTGTGCATCGCAGGGGCAAGTGGCTGGACGGGGACGCACGATGACGCTGCCATCGACGGCTTCGCGTTCTTCGCAGATTGCAGAGGAAGGCCTGGTAGGTCCATCCCGGCGAACTATTTCGGGAATTGCCTAACCCCTTGCGTAGCCGAGACGAGGAGGAGCGATCTTTTTGGGCATGATGGGATGGCGAGAGCAGCGAAGGCCATCTGGAGGAAGATCCAAGAGCTGAAAGGAGAGAGTGAACCCATCGGGAAGGATATGATTCCCATCGTCAAACGCATCAAAACGATGCAGTCGGTTGCGGGTTCGCCGAGGCTGGGGGTGTACAAGGTGGATTTTGGTTGGGGGAAGCCCAGGAAGGTGGAGGTCGTCTCGATCGATACCAACTGCGCCGTTTCTCTTGCAGAGAACGAGGGTGCAGGAGGAGGGATCGAAATGGGCATGGCTCTTCCCATGGAAGAAATGGACAAGTTCAGTGCTCTGTTTTACGACTTGGTGCAGAAGCATTAACGTAACATTGTTTGAACAGTGTCCAAAAGTTAGTTATTCATCATCTTTGATTAGTCGTCTTAATTCTCAAGTTTCACGAGCTGGATCTGATTTCTACCTGTGTTTTTCTAATAAATTGAAATTTTCTTCGATTTGATTAGTCGTATTTTCTTTTGATAATGATCAGTTATGTTATATTAATAGATAGAGTCTGACCGTGAGTAGCGTCCTACGGCTGCAACCACATCAACTTCACCTTAAAGATGTTAAAGAGATCGAGAAAGAAGGTAATAAACGTAAAGATATCGTCAAAGTGATTGAAGTCATAAAGCTTCTTTTCCCTTCTTCCAGCCCCCACCCTCCGATTCGTTCCACCTGACTGGCGGCTTCGGCAGTGATTCTCGATCGGACGCATTCTGGAGATTGAATTTTCTTGGACAATTTCTTCACTTTAAACTGCATTAAAATTATCTAAAAAAATCAAATTAGACATGTAATATTCTCACACTTATTTTTAAAAATCAAATTATTCATATTAATCCACAATATCCAAGATAATGAAAAAATTAGAACATTCCATGTTAATTTGTTAAGTGATAATACGAACATATATTATGCATCCAAATACTTCTAAGTGATCATAGAGATATCTATGTCATTCCAAAACATCACTCTACGGGTAATAACAGGATAAAAGATTAATAATATGCATCTATAGTTATGGTTGTAACTATGGTTGTAGACGTGCAACCCTACTATTTTCTTTAAAGCATTGGTGGGATGTCCGATTTTCGTTGAGGCAGAGGTCAATGAGTTCGATCTAACAAAGGGGAGAAGGTCCAAAAGAGACGGAGGAAATGAGAGAGGTAGAAGACGTTGACAGTTCCTCATCTAATAGCTCTATTTGAGGAAGGTCTTTTGTCACGCTTCTAAAAAGGACATGACAATCGTCATGATATTAAAGAAAAGACAATATTTATAAATAAAATTTTAACATATGAAAACTTTTTTTTTTTAATATTACAATGTTGGTATCTACCAAAAAAGTATAATAACAGAAAATCACAATATTTACAAATAAACTCACAAAGAAAACAATAAAAGTTATTTATAATCTAACCTTAGACAAAGAAAATGTAAAATAAGATACAAAACACAATATCTATTATTCATAATATTTTACTATAGTTAACTAAAAAAATGACTAACACATATTATCCTATTCACACTTCCTTAAAATATCTATCAGGTATCCTAAAAAATAATAATAACATGTGAGGTAAAATCTAATAAGTTATTCTACTATAAGTCCAAAATATAATAAATAACATGTTATGCATGTAAAAGAAAAGGTTGCACTATCAATTAAATACAATAATAAAAAGTATGCATTCTTGTGATAAATAAATAAAATGTATCCTACAAATTACAATAATACATTAAGTTTTAATATCAAAACTACTCATATATTTTTATATTTAGTTTAATTATAACTACATATTTACTTCATACAATAGATACTAACTATCACATATCTTATTATGACTAAGGTCAAATACTTTAAGTGTTTAAGACAAGACTAAGCATATTATTCATCTCTTGTATATAATATTATAGTACTGTACCACCATAGTCGAGCTAATAACTAAACATTCTTTCATTTTAATATATATATTAGATTTCACATTAGGACAATAATGACATGCATTTTTTACGGTAATTACCTTAACAACAAATAATCACATGCATCATAAACAAACCTTCCATAATCAACAAATATCCAAAATAATTACAAATTTATGATATATGCTATATAAAGTCTACGACATGCACTGATCTTAAGAAGTTATGTAAAATATAGATATTTGTATAAACACATAATTACATCATAATTAATATAAATATGTAATAATACTAAAGTAGATATCATTGCAACTATAACCATACATTATTCCAAAATACATAACATTATTGACAAATATTTATAAATATAATTACATAAATCACCATAATTACCAAAACCATACATAAATCTCAAATAATACTAAAAATTTTGGTCCAAAGGAAGAAAAACTTACACAAAAATAATTATAAACCTTCACAAATCTTCTTTTCTAATATTTCCTCTCCTTTTTCCCTACCAAAATCGTGCCTCCCCTCGCGTATACGGGCATGGACAAACAAGGTTCGCGATTAATATTCTCGCACGGTTGATCACAGATGTACGGAGCTTCCTTCACGCAAATAGTTCTCAATTGGAGTTCCTTGACTGCTCCGGCACGTAATATTTCTCTCTCTTCCTTACTCGTTCAATGGTGAAAATAATTCACCGTCCAACTTACATATATATATATATATTACATGTCTAATTTGATTTTTTTAGATAATTTTAATGCAGTTTAAAGTGAAGAAATTGTCCAAGGAAATTCAATCTCCAGAATGCGTCCGATCGAGAATCACTGCTCAAGCCGCCAGTCAGGTGGAACGAATCGGAGGGTGGGGACTGGAAGAAAGGGAAAAGAAGCTTCATGACTTCAATCACTTTGACGATATCTTTACGTTTCTGACCTTCTTTCTCGATCTCTTTAACATCTTTAAGGTGAACATGACGTAGCTGCCAACTGTAGGACGCCACGGTCGGACTCTACCTATTAATATAACATAACTGATAATTATCAAAAGAAAACTACGACTAATCGTATCTAAAACAATTTCAATTTATAAGAAAAATACAGGTAGAAACAAGATCCAGCTCGTGGAACTTGGTAATTAAAAGACGACTAATCAAAGATGATAAATAACTAACTCTTGGACACTGTTCAAACAATGTTACGTTAAATGCTTCTGCACCAAGTCGTAAAACAGAGCACTGAACTTGTCCATTTCTTCCATGGGAAGAGCCATGCCCATTTCGATCCCTCCTCCTGCACCCTCGTTCTCTGCAAGAGAAACGGCGCAGTTGGTATCGATCGAGACGACCTCCACCTTCCTGGGCTTTCCCCAACCAAAATCCACCTTGTACACCCCCAGCCTCGGCGAACCCGCAACCGACTGCATCGTTTTGATGCGTTTGACGATGGGAATCATATCCTTCCCGATGGGTTCACTCTCTCCTTTCAGCTCTTGGATCTTCCTCCAGATGGCCTTCGCTGCTCTCGCCATCCCATCATGCCCAACAAGATCGCTCCTCCTCACCTCGGCTACGCAAGGGGTAAGGCAATTACCGAAATAGTTCGCCGGGATGGACCTACCGGGCCTTCCTCTGCAATCCGCGAAGAACCCGAAACCGTCGATGGCAGCGTCATCGTCCGTCCCCGTCCAGCCACTTGCCCCTGCGATGCACACCCATAGCACTGCGAGGACCAGGACGAAGTCGGAGCATGTGATGGATGCCATCCACAGCGTCCACTGACGGATACTGTCAAGATTGGCACGCGTGAGCACGAACGTGGCTCGGACCATGTCGATATAGGCAGTCGTGTCCTTCTGGATGCACCCAAAGTTTTCTCCGGAGTTAACAAGACTTGTTAAAATTTCGAGGAGCTTGTTAAGCAATCTTTCCTTGTCCGGAACGACGCTTCTGTCGATTAATGGCAGATGTAGCGGCACCTCCCCCATATCAAGGGACGAATCTCCGAGAGTTCTATTGATGGACGCCCATGTGTTCACGAAATGCATCGCGGTAGAGCCGTCCAGAGCGGCGTGGTGCGTTGTCAAGCCTATGCCGATTCCATGGTCAGGAAAGACGGTCGCCTGAAGGGCCAGCACAGGTTGCTTGGCGTCACAGGTGGGCAAATCCGAGACCAAACAACGGAACCTCAGGATGTCCCGGGGATGATTCCCAACGAGGTCGGGTAGGGAGTCACGTGACTCCGCAACCGTGAAGGCGACGGAGTCACCTTCGGCGTAGGAGATGTTCTGCACCACGTCGCCGGCGACCAGAGATCCAGCCAAGGGGAAGAAGCGCTGAAGTGTGAGGGAGAGAGAGCGCCTGAGGTTGGGAACGTGAAGGTTGAGGAAGTCGGGGGTGGAGCACGGGAACCTGTAGAGGAAGAGACGTTTGACAGGCGGGATGCGGGCGCAGAGAATATCGAAATAAGTGAGAGGGAGGAGAGAGGGGGGAACGGAGCACGGCGGTGGAGAGACGCGACAGGTCTCCAGCACCGTAACCTGGGGTTTCTGCGATGAATCCATCTATCGTCGGGTTGGCCACTAACACGCCTTTCGTGGGATACAATTCTTACATATATGGACAGAGCGCTGACGGCTACGACGGATGTCTTGCGTATTTGAAACGTTTTCGACATCGTGGTCCCGTAGGTCAAACCATTGGTCTGTATCATAGCCATCGTAGCTGCTTTAATCAACGAGAAAATTATTTTATTTAAGGGAAAAATTAATCTTCGGGCACCGAAGGATGTCTGTCGGCGTTCAGGGATCTGTGACACTTAAAAAGTTAAAAAAATTAAAAAATAAAAAGTTAAGAATGAAAAGTTAGAAATCAATGTATAAAAAAATTAAAAAGTAAAATTCGACAGTATTTATGTAATTAATAGAAAATTATATAATTTTTAATATTATTGATTAAATAAAATAATATTTATGATTTTAATATTATTAAATAAAATTAAATGATATTAATAATAATAACGTAATTAATATTTTATTATTAATGAAATAATAATAAAATAATGAATTAAAAAATAATTATAATAATATATATTTAATTATATTAAAGTATATGCAAAGTAATTTTTTAGAAAACAATTATAATAATATATATTTTATTATATTAACAATATATACTTCAATTAAAGTATATGCAAAGTAATTTTTATTAAAAAAATAATATACAAAGTATATTAGAAGTAATAATTAAAATAATATAATACTTTAATGAAATAAAAAATATATTATATTAATATATTATGCTTTAATTATATTAACAATATAAAATTTAATTATAATTAATTTTAAGTAATAAAACAATAATATGAATTAAATAAAATAATATTTTTGAATTTAATATCATAAAATAAAATTAAATAATAGTTATAAGAATAATATAAATTATTTTATTATTAATAAAATAATAATAACGATATTAATTACATAAAATGATATTAACAATAATTATATTAAAGTATATAAAAATTAATTTTAATTAAAACAATAATATATTATAAAAAGTATATTACAAAATAATATGATACTTCAATCAAAATACTTTAAGTAAATAAAGAATAAATTATATTAATATATTAAACTTTGATTATAATTAATTTTAAATAATAAAATAATAAAATGAATAATTATATAACATTTAAATAATAATAATAATATAATCATGTCGAAGAGTTTTTTCTTTATATTGAGGTTTTGTTGACTTTCGCACCATCTTTAGTTTGAAAGTTGAAAAATACTATCTATTTATATATTTGAAAGTTAGAAAAAATTCTTAACTTTTGAAAATATTACAAATATTAGAATGTTAAAAATTTATTCTTAATTTTTCAATTCTCAACATTATAAGTGGCACAAACAACTTCTTAATTTTGAGTTATTCGTTTTTAGATTCATGTTCTCCTCTCTAGGTCGGGTTGGGCCGAAAAATAGAAGTCCTGACCCAGTCCATAGTCCCACCCCATGTGCACCTGAGTCAATCTATAGGTCAATCTTTGAAGTTTATGTTATTTTTATAAAAATTAATAAGATTTTTTTCATAAAATAAAAAATTACAACAATACTATTACTAAAAATATTTAAAATATAATCAAATTATAAAAATTTATTACCATTTAAAAGTTAAGTAATTTTATTAAATAAAATAAACATTACAACATAACAAATATAATAAAGTTTTTTCATAATATTCATATACAAATTCATTTGAAAAATTTTAATTCCATAATCCTTCCCACGTGACATACATAATATTTTCATACATTCTATTAACTATTTTTTTCTTCCTTTCTTCTACGGTTAATATTCTACTAACAACTTTAAATTCTAGTAATTTATTTTGTAGATTTTCAAGTAAATAAGTTTGTAACTATTTGACAAATGAATATATTATAACAATCTTCGTTTGCATTTGAAAGGGAAATGACTTTGTAATCCTATAAAATTGCAAATTGATGAATCAAAATCCTACTCTTATTTCCTATTCCAATGTTGACTGGGCTACTAATCCCGATAATCGACGTTCGACAAGTGGATGTATCATTTATCTTCGGCCGAAATTCTATTGTCTGGTCTTCACGCAAGCGGCATGTTGTCACTTGATTTTCAACAGAATCAGAGTACCACTCTCTCGCTTATATTCCCACTGAGTTTTTCTGGCTTAGTACCTGTTGTTTGAAGTTGGTCTTCCACTTACGCACACATTCATTCTCAATTGTGAGAACATAGGTGGTGCGATTTATCTCTCCTGAAATCCTATCTTTCGTGCTCACCTGAAGCATGTGCAAATTGACTTCCCTTTTGTTTGAGATCTGGGTGTGGCGACAAGAATTACAAATTTGTTTTCTTTCGTTTGCTTCACAACTTGCAAGCATTCTAACCAAGCTGTTGGGGTCAGCACAATTTCTCTCTTTACGGAGCAAGTAGAATCTTCAGCTCTTAACTGAGTCATCTTGTAAGGAGCGTATTGAATCAAACAAACAATTTCTCTCTTTATCGCGTAATGCTTTTTATCTAAGTTTCGCCTGTCATTTTAGTTGAAATTAACATGGAATGCTCTAATTTTCTCTTTATCTTGGATACTGTGGATTAATACGAATAATTTCATTTTAAAAAATAAATGTGAGAATATTACATGTCTAATTACATCTGGTCTTATTTCGTTTAGATAATCTCAATGCAGTTAAAAGTGAAGAAATTGTCCAAGAAAATTCAATCTCCAGAATGTGTCCGATCGAGAATCACAGTTAAAGCCGCCGGTCAGGTGGAGCGAAACGGAGAGTGGGGACTGGAAGAAAGGGAAAAGAAGCTTTATACTTCAATCACTTTGACGATATCTTTACCTTTCCTACCCTCTTTCTCGAACTGTTTAAAGGTGAACTTGATGTGGTTGCAGCCGACGGTGGAACTCACGGTCAGACTCTATCTAATATAACATAACTGATCATTATCAAAAGAAAATACGACTAATCAAATCGAAGAAAATTTCAATTTATTAAAAAAACACAGGTAGAAATCATATCCAGCTCGTGGAACTTGGGAATTCAGACGACTAATCAAAGATGGTAAATAACACTTGTATGCTGTTCAAAGAATGTCAATGCTTCTGCACCAAGTCGTAAAACAGAGCACTGAACTTGTCCATTTCTTCCATGGGAAGAGCCATGCCCATTTCGATCCCTCCTCCTGCACCCTCGTTCTCTGCAAGAGAAACGGCGCCGTTGGTATCGATCGAGACGACCTCCACCTTCCTGGGCTTCCCCCAACCAAAATCAACCTTGTACACCCCCAGTCTCGGCGAACCCGCAACCGTCTGCATCGTTTTGATGCGTTTGACGATGGGAATCATATCCTTCCCGATGGGTTCACTCTCTCCTTTCAGCTCTTGGATCTTCCTCCAGATGGCCTTCGCTGCTCTCGCCATCCCATCATGCCCAAAAAGATCGCTCCTCCTCGCCTCGGCTACGCAAGGGGTTAGGCAATTCCCGAAATAGTTCGCCGGGATGGACCTACCAGGCCTTCCTCTGCAATCTGCGAAGAACGCGAGGCCGTCGATGGCGTCATCGTGCGTCCCCGTCCAGCCACTTGCCCCTGCGATGCACACCCATAACACTGCGAGGACCAGGACGAAGTCTGAGCATGTGATGGATGCCATCTTCAGCGTCCACTGACGGATGCTGTCAAGATTGGCACGCGTGAGCACGAACGTTGCTCGGACCACGTCGATACAGGCAGTCGTGTCCCTCTGGACGCGCCGAAAGCTTTGTCCGGAGTTGTTGAGACCTCTTGAAGTTTCGAGGAGCTTGTTAAGCAATCTTTCCTTGTCCGGAACGACGCTTCTGTCGATTAATGGCAGATGTAGCGGCACCTCCCCCATATCAAGGGACGAATCTCCGAGAGTTCTATTGATGGACGCCCATGTGTTCACGAAATGCATCGCGGTAGAGCCGTCCAGAGCGGCGTGGTGCGTTGTCAAGCCTATGCCGATTCCATGGTCGGGAAAGACGGTCGCCTGAAGGGCCAGCACAGGTTGCTTGGCGTCACAGGTGGGCAAATCCGAGACCAAACAACGGAACCTCAGGATGTCCCGGGGATGATTCCCGACGAGGTCGGGCAGGGAGTCACGTGACTCCGCAACCGTGAAGACGACGGAGTCACCTTCGGCGTAGGAGATGTTCTGCACCACGTCGCCGGCGACCAGAGATCCAGCCAAGGGGAAGAAGCGCTGAAGTGTGAGGGGGAGAGAGCGCTTGAGATTGGGAACGTGAAGGTTGAGGAAGTCGGAGGTGGAGCACGGGAACGTGTAGAGGAAGAGACGTTTGACCGGGGGGATGGGGGCGCAGATAACATCGAAATAAGTGAGAGGGAGGAGAGACGAGGCAACAGAGCACGGAGGTGGAGAGACGCGACAGGTCTCCAGCACCGTAACCTGGGGTTTCTGCAAGGAATCCATCGTATCGTAGGGTTGGCACACAATAATTGCATCATATATGGACCGAGGGCTGACGGCGACGACGGACGCCTTGTGTATTTTAAACGCTTTCGATATCCTCTTCCCGCAGATCTGTGACGTGGCCATCCTCTTCCCGCTGGTCTGTAATGGGGCCATGGCGGCTGCTATAATTAATGAGAAAAGTATTTTATTCAAGGGAAAAGTTAATCTGCTGGCGCCGAAAAAAGTCTTTAAATTTGAGTCATTAACGAGAAAACTATAATTTCAGTCATTCATTTCCGGATTCATGTTCTCCTCCTCTCCCTCCACCTCCCTCTTTTTATTTTTTCGCTTGCATTGCTCCGTTGCCCCCGATGGGCTCCTTCTATCGCTCCTGTTGGACTCCAAACATTGATGGGCCCCCGCTCCCTCCCCCTCAAGTGCATGCATTACAGGTAATGTGAGCGATGTAGGCGATCACATGGGACGATGCATGTTATCTGCAAGAAAAATCTGAAGGAATTAATAGAAAAATCAATCTCTTTATTTGATTTACATTATTTAACACGTAATACATATCTTAAATATCTGCTTGCCACTATTTAATATGTCAATGCTTAGAATCTTTCCCTTTCCATTTCTCGACTGCATCTCAATCTCTTTGTTTCCTTCCATGTGTTTTGAATAAAATATAACATGACGGCAACTTGTTATGCACAAGGAGATGACAGCATTCAAGGACTTGGTAATTAAGACGGGTCACGAGCTAGCTTGATATATATGAAGTCATGCAAACAATAAAAGCTTGTATGTATAATTTTTTTAATGGCACGTTTACCAATCAAATTTCATTTTAAATGTAGGGTTTTAATATTTACAAGATGAATAATATGATCACTTCTACTGATCCACAATCAAATGCAGGTTACAGATTTAACTGTTTCTTAATTAAAATTTTGTCGATGTTGTATTATTTTTTCTGACTTCTCTGTGATTTTCTCTATTTCAGCTATGGAAGCTGTCATTGACCAAAGTTGACCTTCCAAATTACGTACTGCCAACGCAACGTCACCAAAGTCCCGATGCTGATTCATGGTACCGTTGAAATCATGCTACCGTTGAAATCACGCTCTGGAGGATTCAAAGCGATCCTATACATGAGCTGGACGTCAGATGGTTCGCTACACCATCATCAAGAGAGATCGCTACAGGATGGGATGGCTCAATTAAAACCACATGCAAAGCAGTGTTTGATGGGCGGTTGTCAATTTGATGTTGACAGTGGAGGGACGTTGTCTGTCAGGACGATCATGAAGCACGATTTACCCTTCGTTTTTACAGAACACGAATATTTCAGGGCGCGGTGTTCTTTCGTTTGCCCCCACGCGCAAGTTTCTTCCTGAAAATACTCGTTGGGCTGGCAGATTGCGTGGTCGAGTCATGTACCCAAGCATTGATAGAAGTCGTGTTTGCAAAAAAGAACGCTCGAAAACACTTTGGGTCTGCAGTGGGTTCAATAAACGTCACAACAGATTTACGGTACACTTCAGATCAACCGCACAATATTTTGCACCAGCTGCTACGACCATCCACGTGCACGAGTGGGCCAGCAATAATCACAGCAACCATGCCATCACTGCCGACAACCAGAAATGTGGTACAGGTTTTCCCACCAGAAATGTGATTTCTTTTTTTTTTCCATCACCATCTTTATTTTTTTTTTTTTTTTTGGGTGTTTGTACTTCTAAAAGTTTACAAAAATTTGAAAAATAAATAAATAAAATTTTTAAAACTTTATATTAATTTAAAAAAATTTCACCAAATGACGACAATACACTATCATCAAAAAATATTTAAAAGATAATTCCTTACTCCCAGTTGAACGTTGAATAATTTCATTAAATAAAATAAACATTACTACATAACAAATATCATAAACTTTTTCCAAAATGTTTAGATACAAATTCATTTAAAATTTTTTAATTCCTTAATCCTTCCTATATAACATACATGATATTTTCGTGCATTCTCTTTAACCATCTCTTTTTCCTTTTCTTAATTGGTGCTTATGATACTCCTTATTTTTTCTTCTCTTCCTTGTACCGTTAATGTTCTATTAACAACTTCGAATTCTAGTAATTCATTTTGTAGATTTTCAAGTAAATCAATTGTAAATGAATGAAATTATAAAGCAAGAAATATGTTATAACAAATTTGCATTTGAAATGAAAATGACTTGTAATCCTGCTCTTGTAAAATCCCAATGCTGCTAATCTTGATAATCGATGTTCGACAAGTGGATATATCGTTTATCTTGGGCCAAAATCCTATTGTCTGATCTTCACTTCACGCAAGAAGCATGCTGTCGAATCGAAGTGCCGCCACTCTCTCACCAATACTTGAGTTTTCCTGGCTCTAACATTCGTTCTCTAAACTTGTTCTTTCACTTCTATACACACTCATTCTCAATTGTGACAACATAGGTACAATTTATCTTTCATGCTTGGACGAAGCATGTGGAAATTAATTTCTACTTTGTTTAAGATCTCGTGTGGCAACAAGAATTACAAATTTGTTTTCTTTCGTTTGCTTCACACCTAACCTAATTCGTTAGGGTTGGCATGATTTCTCTCTCTATAAAACAAGTTGAATCTTCATCTCTTAGATCAGTCATCTTGCAAGGAATGTATTGTATTAAATCAAGCAAACAATTGTAATTAATGTGTTCTAAAATATTCTAGCTTGTATCCTTGTGATTAGAAGTCACCTTGTTGTAATGATTTTGCTTGCTTTAAATTCAACACCCTGTGCTTGAAACTAACACCAAATGATGGTGGAGTCTTGCTTTCCATGTCATAAAATATTTGGAAAACTGCTTTCTATGATGATCAGACGTACCTGTTGAGGCCGATAGATATTAAGGAGGGACGCGTTGGTTGGGGGTGGTATCGATTTGTGTTTATAAAAGAAAAGGTAACCTATGAGACCCCTCTCTTGGTCCTTGATAGCATTTCCTACTCCAGGTTCTCTGAGTAGAGCATTCAAATCTTCTGTTTTTCAACCTGTTGCCATTTGAACCTTTGCCACCCCAAAGTCTTTGTTGTTCCTCACTTCACCGCTCATCCCTCTACCACCTACAAGAAGAAGGTAATAATACATCATATTCCTTCTGGATTCTTAAAAAAAAAAAAAAAAAAAAAATGAAGAAGTGCCATTTTAAAAATATAAAATATTCCCCTCTCTCGATTCTAAAAATGTATAACATAGAGATGATGTGAGTAAGGTAGGTGCCATTGGAGTCATTCTCTTAGATCTTTAAATATAACAAGAGATGAAGTTAGGAAGGTGGGCACCGATGGAGTTGTCCTCTTCTCCCTTCTCTTTTGACTCCAGTGTGATGGATAGTTACGTAATGGTCTTATAATTATTATATCAACATAAATAAATAAGGGTTTACGTCAACCCAATAAATTAAATTTACAAATATTGTGGATGGTATTTTGGACGCAACACAAGAAATATCTAAAATGAAAATTAAAGAAATCTACAACATCAAAATATAAAGATACTTAAGGACTTTTAAAATCCAGAAATATTAAATACTAATAGAAAGTATCTAAAATCAAACTTAAATGTAAAATATGATAATTCAAAATATTTTAGATATCTAAAACATATATGAAATGCAAGCATTTAAAAGTACACATCTTTCGTAGAAAAATGTTTCTAGCGTAAAAAATATAAATATTTGAATTAAAGTCAAGTGTCAAGTGTTCAAAACCTAAATAGTCAGAAAGTTTCACATTTTGATGAATGTAAAGATAAAATTTCAACTAAAATGTGATAAACATTTTTATTTATTATTATTTTTTAAAATGAAATATTTTATATGATTCGTAAATATTTAACTATAAAGTACTTGTAAGTATAAAATAAGTCACAAACAAAGAAACGTAGAAAGTTTCGGTAAATGTAATAATAAGATCTAAGCTAACATAAAATAAATTCTCTCTACTTATTAGCAATTAACAGCAGATTTTTAAATAAAATATGACACTGTCAAACGGAGGAAAAGAAAGATAATGCAAAGCGGCATATGAGCGCATGATTAGCGCAGCGCAAGGATATGACAAAAGAAACGATACAAATCAAGCCTTCAAGGCATGTTCTTCTTTAAAACAAGAGACACCGTTTGCGTGAGCTTGTGGAGAAGGAATTGAACTGTTCCATTTCTACCGTGGGAAGGACCACACCCACTTCAACACCTCCTCCTTCTCTCTCTGCGAGAGAAATCGCACAATTGATAACGAATCATCTTCGCATTGGAATAATCGTCGAGTTTCTTGCATATGGAGGCCCACGTCTTCATGAATTGCTCGACGCTGGAACCATGCTTGACAGCATGGTGTGAGGTTGTAGCTATGCCCATCCCATTATTGAAAGGTAAATATCATAAGGTAATTAAGATAGAACGATAACGTATAAAACATGATTATCTCACGAAATCCCAAATAAATTGCACTAGAGAATATTGAGCAATTAATGGAAGAAAAATATGTCGGTCTGTTTCCAAACGTTAGTTGCGAATGGGCGCGTATTGGGCATCTGGACCGTCCTTTATGAAATGGGAAGATTTTTTTTTTTTTTAATGATCGAGTATCTTGTTTTGCACCGTGAGTCAACCAAAAATTTTTACTTGGTAGGGGCTGCATATTTCCAGATATTTTTACAGTATGGAAAGTAGACTCCACCGTCATTCAGTATTTCAAAACATATTTTGACTGAATAAATTCCATCTAATTTAATTTTTACGCCGCATGGCTTGCACGTACGTGGTTCAAAATTTTTTGATGATAGTGCCATGTAATGCATGCATGTAGACTCGATAATTAGGCGATTATTTAAGAAAATGAGCATGAACTTTACGTGATGGTAATTCATGACAGAGAATTTGAGCATGCCATGCATATAAAATATACATGGAAAGAAAGCATGGCTACTTGCTTGTAATTAGGGGGGACTCACACAAGCATGCGCGTCCATGTGGGATGGCCTCCTAGGCAACTCATGCGACGTGAGAAGTGTCGTGTAACGATTGGGTGAGGAGCCTAGTGCAATAGATGACTCACACTGTGATGTTTTGTCCCTCCAAGAGGATCATCGCATTGGCCAATGGGGGGTCAAGTGCCCTTGTGTCGAGAAGATTAGGATTTTGGTTGGTATCTGCTATGGCATCCTGATAGGAGAGTCCCAATTTCATGATAGAGAATTCTCCCTTGCAAGATGGTTTGTCCATGGCATGTTCAATGGGTTTCGACCTGCTGTTGAGAGTCATGTATGTATGTATGTATGTATGCCCTTTCACTTATAACGTGCTATGGAGTTGGTTGATATTTGCATGTTGTGCTTATCCATATATTATGTAAGTAAGTCCTATACACGGCACATGCATGTAATTAGCAATGTTTCTATTCTTTGCATGTACAGATAGGTAGTGTTGTGATCGATATGTCGGCGATTGATGGCTCGGCCATTATATGGACATAACTACTAGCTTGGTGATATACAGAGAGGAGCAAAGGGCCGTAGGAGGTTTGGAGGGTAAGGGAAGACCAAGAAAATATGCAAGGAAATGGCCAGAACTCAAGGTTCAAGGCGTTATATATGGTTTTCACTCTAGATTGGTCAACTATTTTCTTCCAAAACGAACATCCCTCCTAACTTGGAAGAGTTCTTTGGACGATCAAATATTTTGGGTTAGGCATGCTTCTCTCCTTCAATTTCTTCATGTCTTATTAAAATTTACGAGGAGGAAAAGAGGATTTGTGCGTTATTGGCCATATCAAGTAAGTTTTCCATTAAATAACCTGTTAATAGCACTGTTGAGATCTCTTTATGCATTTGGCCCTGTTTTTTGCAAAGTGTGAAGGATCGTGGTAATGTCAGACTATATAGAAATGTCAGTCGAGTTGAGCCTAACCTAACACAATTTTTCAAATTATGTTAGACTATCGTTTGGTGAAATAAAATTGTGTCAACATAGTTTGGTGTAAGTGAGTTAATCGACAAGTAAGGTTTTTTTTTCTTTTCTTTTTCTTTTTAATTGACATATTAATTCCAAAATTCGATATATCGAATCTATAAATCAATATACTGATTTAATTATAGAATCTTCACTAGATTTTACAAGTTGGATATATTGGTCTATAAAGTTTTATATGTTAATTCTGTAATTCACTATATTAATTCAATATGTCAAAAGTAAAATCCAATAGATGAAACTATATTGTTAATCAATACAATATAAATGAATTATAAGTTATTGGCAATTTGACATCTCCAAAGTGATCTAAATGTGTCATCCCAATTTGGCATGACACACTCCAACACAATTATGGCCACCCATAATATCGATCGTCAATGCAAGCTGAAAGTTCGAGCATTTTATGAGAGGAAATTATCTTCACTGTCAAAACTTAATGAAGAATTGTTTCCGCTATAATCCTTTCTGGATTTCTTCAAGAACATATTTCAACTTTTCTAGAAGGGGGGGGGGGGCGCCGAAGAAAAGAAAAGAAAAGGATTCCCACTCACTCATCTCCATGATTCTTCTCGATATTGACCTTCTACCTCTCGTCTGTCATTTTCAGTCCCCGTCTATAATCAAACGTGAATCAATAATCTTCCATTTCGATAATGACGCAAATGACTTGAAAATCGAGGAAATCAATGAACTTTGGGTATGGGGACGTATGACAGTAGTGTCTGATTGATAATCTTTACCAAACGGTACCATTATTGTAGTGCAACAACTATTAACCACTAAATCGGTAGCTCCAACACTCATATCTCTTGATACGTCACCGAGTGGCTGTTCAGAAGAAGAAACGTCCCAGAGACTAACTTTGTCGTTCCATGTATATATGCCTTTCCGAAAGAACCAGAGTTCTTATTGAAGCCATATACATGTTCATAATTTGCTCTTCCTTCCTGTATACGGATCATCGTTAATGACATTGCTAATGCGGACTGGGTTGGCCCCGCCTGCCACAAGCATCTCCTTGACGCTGGAAAAGGATATATAAGCAACATCAATGGGGCGTTTAGGTTGCGATTTGATATCGGTGGTTAGAAGAGTCCAATTCCAGATAACATGCACGGGACCACATGCGTTGTTTTTTGGATGTGCCATCCGCTAATTTGAGGTGGAATCGAAGGTACTTTCCAACTTCGTCCCATCACGCGTAAATTTTTGCTGCATCAGTTGATACTTAAATTTATTTTTTCTCTCTTCCTCCTGAATATACATGTAAAAAAACGATAAGCAGCATGGAAATGAAATTTCTTAATTAGTTGATTGCGGCCACCACACCGACAATTGGCGGTATAAATTAATGTAACTTAGAATTGCGGTTTCAGACCCAGCAAATTAATTGACGAGGCACAGGCTCTCTCTTCTTTTTCATGCAAGAGGAGATCTAGACCTGATATCGACGTTCTTCTCCTTGCAGTTTCGATCTTTCCCTGTGTCCTCGCTCTTCTCCAATGAAGTCTTCACCTCATGACCATCCATCGGGGAAGAATAAGCCTTACCTTCAGAATACTCCAAGAACAGTCTTTGTAACAACCATAAGCCTCGTCCTCCTCCTCCTCATCCCTCTCTACTACTTTCCATTACTATCCTCTGCGATCGGTACTTGGAAGACCACTCATCCACCTTCTGCCTCCTCTTCGCGCTCGCTTCCGTCCACCGCCCACGATCACGTCGCAGGGCGAACCCCGAGCATAAGCTTGAAAAGCGAGTGCGACGTATTCCGGGGCGAATGGGTTCCAAACCCTAGAGCCCCGTACTACACCAACTTGACGTGCTGGGCCATTCACGAGAACCAGAACTGCATGAAGTATGGAAGGACGGACACGGATTTCTTGAAGTGGCGGTGGAAGCCCGACCGCTGCGAGCTGCCGGTGTTTAACCCCGCCATCTTCCTCGACCTCCTCCGTGGGAGGTCACTGGCATTTCTAGGCGACTCCGTCGGGAGGAACCACATGCAATCCTTGATGTGCCTCCTGTCAAGGGTAAGTTCATTCCCCAAATATTCACTTCATATAGAATCGGCTAATCATCATCACCGTAATTTAAATAGTGATCAGGTGGCAAATCGTTTTAATATTTCTATATTAACTATATTAATCGTCTTAATTTCCCACCCTCTCACGAGCTTATCTATCGTTGCCCTTCCTGATCATGCTTCTCATTTCTCAAAACCTAAGATTTATTAGGTACGTAATAATTCTTTTGATAAGTTAGTATTTTCAAAATTACTGAAAAAGGCTTTATTTTTACCATTTAGCATTTTTAGTTCAAATCATAAATTTTAATTTTAAACTAATGCGTGTGAATAAACTCACATATGAATACTAACATATTTTCATACGGTAATCGAAATGATTGTTACCAAGCCCCCCTAATCAGCTAGCTAGACAGAATCTTTGTTTAGGAATTTTTTATATAGTTGCCACTAGGAAACAATGAATTTTATTTTTTCGATGGACAATGTAAATTTATTTTCCAACTGTCAGTTCAACCTATTATACTCTTCAACCCTTTCCTTGATAATATATCATTGATGGTATAGATGGTCCCCTGTCAAATGAAAAATGTAAAGAAAATTAATTATAATTTACGAGGATGCAACCATTTGGTCATCTCCAATATATAAACGGTCGAGATTACAACAAAATTCAATTCACTTTCCAGCGTATTAATTTGCCATTGGTCCTCAGACAGGGCAGTACCCATCTCAGAACCACTGCATTCATATTTTCTAATATAAGAAAACAGAGTTGTAGATACAAATTACAGTAAAAGAAGATGTTATGTATATCTATCCTAAGATTTAGATATGGTAAGTTAAAGTTTGTCAAAGGTAAAAAAGTAAATTTAAAATAGATAAATGCCTTTTTGTAAACATTACTTTTGATATAATCTTAATCATTGGGAATTCTTAAATTAATATATTTAAACTATAAAATCAATACCTAACATATTTCTAACCGTCAAACTCTCTTATAAAATATTGCACTATAAATTAGGAATGAATTATTTCGTCGAATTTAATAATTAATTCAAAAACATTCCTCAACAACCAACACACGTACGTCCAACGTGGATGATGTTAGATCTGGTGCGCTGTACAACAAGACACTCGTGTTTGTTAGGCTTGAGCTGTCGGACAGCAGAACTAAGGACGCATGCCTGCTGCAGACTTTTCGATTCAAAAAAAGAAGAGGGAAAAATTGCATCGATCTCTTCGAAAAGACATGAATTAATTAATATGCAGGATTAATAGAATGCCTGGGATGGACAGAGGATGGTGACGATGATGTGGATGTGCAGGTCACTTATCCCGTAGACGCCTCCAAAAATTCCGACGACAAATTCACACGGTGGATCTACCCGGAGTACAACTTCACCGTCGCCAACTTCTGGTCTCCATTTCTCGTCAAGGCCATCGAGGCCGACCCAAACGGACCAACACTCACCGGACTGTTTAATCTCTACCTGGACGAAGCTGACGGCAACTGGACGTCCGAGATCGAACAATTCGACTACGTGATCGTCTCCGCCGGTCACTGGTTCTTCAGGCCGTCCATGTACTACCAGGCCGACAAGCTGGTGGGGTGCCACTACTGCCTGGACCCGAACATCACCGACAGGTCGGTCTACCACGGATACCGGCACGCCTTCAGGACGACGTTCAGGTTCCTCAACGCCCTCCCCAACTACAAAGGCACCACCTTTCTCCGCACATTCGCGCCGCAGCACTTCGAGAACGGCGAGTGGAACAACGGTGGGGACTGCAAGAGGAAGAGGCCGTTTCGCAGCAACGAGACGAGGTTGGAAGGCTTGACGATGGAGATGTACATGACGCAGTTGGAGGAGTTCCGGTCGGCCAAGAAGGAAGCCACCAAGAGAGGCCGCAGGTTTGAGTTGCTCGACGTCACCGAAGCGTTGCTGCTTAGGCCAGACGGGCATCCCAGCAGTCACGGCCATCTTTGGAACAACAACAAGACGATGTACAACGACTGCGTGCACTGGTGCTTACCGGGTCCCATCGACAACCTCAACGACTTCTTACTTGAGATGTTGAAGAGAGAAAGGAGAAATAAGGCTTCTGCTAGTGTACGTTACCGATCATGAACGTCGTCAACGTTACCAATCGGAGGATTCCGGCGATTTTACAGTATTGCTCGTTTCTCTTAAGTACGTGCCCATGAATATATATATATATATGTAACACTAGTATCTACTTTTCCAACTTACTTACTTTATATACATATTTCTTTATTAATGATCAAGTCTGCAAGTTCTAGACATGCAGAATAAAGTAAACTATTTTCTAAACGACAAAAATCATTTCCTTGCACTCATAAACAAAAATAGAAGATAGAAAATAGAAAATAGGTGCTTGTGTTAATACCAGATGGTACAACTGATCTTTTCTATTCTTATAATTGAAGTCATAAACAAATTTGAAGGCAAAAACTATATATTTCCTTGCACTCAGACAAATTCAGTTGCAATTCACATTCAATTCCAAGTGCAATCAAAGGAATTGTAATGGACTCTAAATTACTTAAAAGTGAAAAAGGATATGCACCATATGAAAAGGGCATCACATATCTTACGTTCATTTTACAACTAAAGGATTATATTTTGTCAGTCGGAGCTTCCTGATAGAAGCCTGCGATTTGACTGCCGAGAGCTTGAGTTGGTGATGCCAAACCGACCAACAGAAGCAGGAATGACACGAGAAGGTGAAACAACTTCTGCAAGAGTGACGTTATATGAAACGGTTCCTAAACGGCATTGCAACCACCCTTTGCCTCCAGAGAAGCCGCCGGCCATGACCCAGACATTCTTAAAACCCGCAGCAGTCAGCCATTTTGCAACTGCCTTTGCCGTGTCACAGTACCTGTTCAACACCAAAGAAAATTTTCAAATATTTCCTATAATGAACACGCCGTATGATGTGTTGATCGTTGGGAACTGATGAGATTTTGATCATGAAAGTCACATACGAGTCCATGATGACAATGTTAGAACCCCGGTTGACTCTCTTAAGATATGAGATCTTGAGTGCCACTATTTCTGCCTCGACCTTCTTTGGATCTCTAACAAGGGCCTTTATTTTGCTTGGAAGTTCTTCTAACCTGCATCATCAGATTAGTTTTGCTTATATTCTTTTTATGAGTAGACAGATGAAAAATCAGACAAAGTATGGAACAAAAAAAAAAAACTAGACATACGGAAGGGAAATCAGTTTGTTTGCTGCATTAGATGGAAGTCTGGGAATTCCAGCCTTGGTCTTATCTTTCTCTGCTCTGACATCTATCATAAGATGGTTTTGAGTGGTAACCAAGTCAAGAATCTGTGCTGGACTGAGTTTTCCTAGGAAAAGCAAAGAAAATTAATTAACCAATAAAATTCTGGTAGATGCAGACTAATAAGATTTATACCATCTAATACTGGAAAAAATGAAAAGATGGACTATAAAAGAACCTAGCATCATTAAGTGATATGATATCAACAACCGAAATGGTGGCAAATAATAATAGATAAATAAAAATTATGCAACTATCATAGAAGAATAACATGCAAGAAGAATGTCAGAATAAATAAAGTAAAATAAGCAAATGAAACTGAGATGCTGAACAAAGTATTGAAATTAGTCAATCTAAGTTAACTTATTTAGTATATAGCCTGATGAGAAACACTATGCCGTCCACCATTGCTTGCTAAAGGATCAAACGATAATGAAACTTTTAGTACGAAAATTATGTAATAAGATGGTTTTAATCATTACTGATTCAGATGTCCCTTTTGGATTTCATCAAAATATCAAAAGATTCCAGATATTTACCTTTATAACCACGAAGGCCAAAAGAAATCACAGACCATACTGGTGGAAGAAGAAGATATGCAAGGAAGAGTGCTCCTGCTGACCCAGCAATAACAGATGGATCATTTGAGACTATTGATTCAAATGTTGCTGAAGCTATAGGTTTAGCTTCTTCTATTAGTTTTGTGCTCTGCTGTGCTGCATCTACAACTGTCTATAAGAAAAGAGTTAGTTCTACAAAGGCATCCAAAACTCCTGTATGATCCTACAATCGTTATATGAAATATGGAGTAATAATTCATGAACAAAAAAAATATACTTACAAGTTACAACCGATAAATCTACTTGAAGTGTTCAATGCAACTATGCAGACAAAGGAATAAAAAGTTCGAAAAAAATCCTAGCATAATTGTGTTAAGAACAAAAAAATCATGTGACATAATTATATGTTGGGACATGACATGAATCAAACATGATTAAGTTTCACAATATGTAACCTATGTTTGTATCTTTGACCATAAAATGAATAAGCATCTTGCTTGAAGTTCTTTTCTCTGTGGAGGAGTGTGCTTTGGAAATGAGAGGAAATGGAAAATACCAGTTAGAGGAAAATGAAGGAAACAGAAATCAACCCAAATTATTTTCCTTTTGACCAATTTTTTAACGTGTATACCTGTTGCTGGAAACAAGTGGAAAACAAAAATGTGTGTTTGTGCTTGTAAAGGAAAATAATTTTACATCTGCGGTGATCTCTATCATATAACATTATCCATTGAACCGTGAATTAAATTAATCACAATAGTCCATTCATTTATCTAACAATTATATTTTCAAAGGAAAAAGAATAGTAGAACACATCCATCAGGCATATTTAAAAAAAATAATCCAACAAATATATAAATGACGTCATGACAGAATTTCCTATCATATAATAGGAAAATATATCTGAATGCTGGCTACATGTCAATCTAAAAAACAACCAAAGACATCAATTCGAAGAATAACAAAAACAAGAATGAGAGTGCAAAATGGCAATGAATGGTTCATCCATTCGTGCTGCATTGATCTTTGAATGGTGGATCCCTTCAATTGTGAAAATGGAAGTGCCTAAGGAAGTAAGTAGTTGAAAAAAATCTAAGAGAGGTGGTGGTGAAAAAAGTTTGGAAGTAAAAGGATGATGGTGAAAAGAAATCTGGAAGGATGAGAGGTGGATAGATGGTGGTTGTGGAAGAGAAGTGATGGTGTAGAAAGAAGGGAAATGAAAGGTCAGGAAAGAACCATTTCTGTTGGAATTTTATCTCAAGGGAATGGAAACAAAAATGTATACCTTTTTATACTTTAGGAAACAAACGAAAATTACTTTCCTTTCCTTTCATTTTCTCTCATTTCTGAAGGCAAAAACCCTCCCTATAAATAAGAGGTGCAATAGAATAACCTAGCCTTCTTCCCTCTTAATCTTCTCCCCTTTTCTCCTCCAATTCTCTACAAGCCATAACTTGGTAGGCTGCCATTCCTTTTGGTATACTGCTACTGAGATTGGACTGGAAATTCCCAATGCTGCACCACAAGCTCCCATGCCTAGACTTGAAAAGAGAATTGGCTGGCCTCAATGTGCAAGGTGCCAAAAATCACCTAATGCTTAAGTTAGATGCTGAAGATGGGGAACATCATATTTAGGGAGATTAATGGGTGAGACTTAGATAATTGTACCTTGAAAATCACACTTTTTTATAATAGTAGGGTTAATGAACACTCTTCAGTAATTTCACTAAGGTTGGGATTGAATCTTATGTTGACAGTAAGATGGCTAAGACACATTAAGACTATTACTAAGAATCGTGTACTGAAGGTTGGGCTTTCAAGGTTTAGCACTGCTCCTATTAGGGACGATATCACAAAGGTTGATATTCTCTTTAGAATGGCATGAGTTACTAATCCTTCAAGGGTTAATATTTGGCGAGGCTAGTTTGTCTAACCAAGGGTTAGCTCAAATTTAAGAAGCCTCACAAACATGTATAGGGGATTCAATTAAACTATGCCAATATTATGAGTCCCCCACTTTATGTAGTGGTAATAAACGATTTTATGAAATAGAAAACATTAAAGAATGCTAAGTTGCATAGGTTGTGTGAAGTTTTGTATTTCACAACGACCCATATATATATGTGAGTCATTGGTCCTCATTTTCTTGCAACTTTTCTTTTAGGAAGGAAGGCTTCAATGTTTTGTGGGGTGGTTCTTGAGGCTTCACATCAGATAGCTTGAAAAATTAACTTGTTCATGCTCAACGTCAAGAGTTAAGTATGCTAGATTGATTTGAGGGTCAAATTAGTACAAATGTTAGCATCATTGACAGGTTAAAGGATGTGGAGGGAGGGACATTAAATAGAAGGGATGAAGTGCCCAGTAACACTTCTACAGAAATGATTACAACTGATGTTGGGACATGTCAACCTTTAGGCTCTAAAGTAAGGAGAGGGCCCCTAAATCCTTGAACTAGGGATCAACTAAGATTCATTGATGAAGGTGCACCAATCAACAAAATTAGTCCTTTACAGCACCAAGAGCTAATGTGTAGCCAATTTGAGCTCCATCTAAAGCAAAATACTTGAAAATTAGTTTAGTTATTTGAATTCAACAAAATATTTAGTTATTTGATTTCATGTAAAATGAACTTCAAAAAGGCATGTGCATTAAAAGTGGGTACATTTATATTGTACCTGGTTTAGTTTTGTTGTTTATTGAACATTTGATTAATATACAATTTTTTCATTAAATATATTTCATAGTTCTTTTATGATTTGTGTAAGTTATCACCTTACATCAATTACATTATCACCTTGCATCTCAGCATTAGTTTATTTTTGGGTGGGAGGTGGTGGTTATCCTTAGAATCATCTTTCAGTTTTGCATTACTTTTGACTAAATGGCCAAGTCTTATGGATTACAAGCACAAATTATCTATCATTCTATCAAATAAAAAATGCATTTAAAATCTTTGCACAATACACCATTCTTTGACATTTTCGATGAATTTGGATATTTGTCTTCAATTGTTGGAAATAGATAGGCTCATGTCAGTAGGTTCATATGAAATTTAGCATCATGTTTCTGAAGAACTAGGTATCGAAGTTTGATCACCTGAAATAAATGTTGAAAACAACTTATCAGACATCACCCTAGCTTGAGTTTCTTAGCTCTGACCTTTTCAGATCTATTTAGCTAAAGCTCATCTTGCCAACACTCTTTTCACACACAAAGATGAGCATTCTTCTTAATTATAAATAAGCACTCACAATACAATCCAAAATTGCTTAAATTTATTGAGTCATAAGGAATTAGAAAAATAAATCAAAAGGAAATGGGATTATATAAACCTTGGCAGCAGAATTGACAGGAACGGGATCAACACCAACACCCTGAAGTGCTTCCTGTACCTGCTTGGAAGCTTCAGATACTAACGGCAAAGCAAATTTTAATGCTCCGTCACCTGCCTGTTGTGCAATTGGTCCTGCCGCTTCAACTGTGGGCTTCAATGCATCAGCTAAAATCCTGAAAATGGAAATAGTGTAATCCAACACACTAGAACCCACTTTCTCAAACTGATCAAGTGCTCCTTCTACCTGAGTTTTTAAGTCAAAAAAAAAAAGAATAAACAGCAGATTTGAGATCCAACAGATTCAAACTTAACTGGAACTAAACTTAGTGCACTTATTAAAAATGGAAAATACAATAAGGTAGACAATTTGAGCTTGAGCGAAGTTGGCTATTTGCTATGGCATTTTCCTACATTCTGTGGAGAGAAAATGACACCTGGGTTCAAAACAAAACATGTCACACGTACCAGCAAAAGGAAATAACAAAAGAGAAGTTCGTATCAATCACAATCTCAAAATCAGTGAAACACAAATCGTCATCTTAGTTATAAAAGGTATGTTAAAATGTGGACATCCAACTCAAAATCAAATGGCTAAGAGTGGAGGGCCCCTTTATTATATATTTTGTTTGAACACAACTCATTTTCAATATGAAACTATTTTAACGGTCTCCTTCACTTGTGCCTTTTTGAGATCCTATAAGTATTCTTATTTTAGACTGGATAGATATCCGTGAAATGCGGGTATCCAACTCAAAATCAATTGGTTGAGAGTAAAGAGGTAATTTATTATATATTTTGTTTCAAGCCTCGTCCTATTTTCAATATAGAGCTATTTTAATATTCTCCCACACCTGTGATTTTTTTTGGGTCTTAAAATATCCTTATTTTTACATCAGATAAATGTGCGGAGACTTAGGCTCGAACGATCTAAATAAGCTCTGATATGATGTTGAACTGTGAACATCTAGTTTAAAATCAACGGGTTAAGAGTAATTTAAAATGATCTTTTTTATAGATTTTATTTCAAGTCTCATCTCATTTGCAATACCAAAGTATTATACCGGATAAGCGTCAAAAAATTTAAAAAAGAGATACGAAACGAAACCGTCTTCTAGAAAACATGAAGAATGGTCTCACCAGCAGAAATGAAAGAAAATAACGAAATGCGTAAATTATACCTTGGTAAGAGAGGAGAGGATATCCTCCTTGGGCAAGGAGAATGCCTTGGCATCGCTGACAACAGGAGTGGAGAAGAGGGCGAGGAGGGACACGGCGGTGGCGGATGGGGGCGGAAACAGTGGGAGAGAGGATGGGTTAACGTGTCTAGACTTGGGAGGAGTGATAGATTTGGGCGGTGGTGGAGGGGATGATGGCTTGGCTGCCACTGCCGCGATTCTGAAGGCCACGGTCCTCATCTCCTCCCCTCCCACAGTCGGAAGAACGAACCAGCCCGGCAACGGAAGATGCCTCACGTTTCTAGGAAGAGCAAATTTCAGTGGAGAGTCAGCGAGGGATCAAAGTCGGATTTCGTACCAGCGATATGTGGTCGAGAATGTGCTTGCCACATACGTTGATTGGTCTCCCCTGTGCAGTAGTAACCAAAGCATCCATTGGTTGTGCAAAATTATACGAGGCACGGACTTCCCCAAAGATTTCCGTAAAAACCTCCATATTATCTGGTAATTTTTTTCCGAAATAAAAAGAAAACAAGAGAATTCAACGAGTCAGGACTAACAAAAAAAATTTCACTTGACACGAAAGAGAGCTTATAGGTTAAAAGGTAAGAAAACATCTAACATATTTTTACCATAGTTGATAACATCAGTCCATCTTGTAAGTATTATAAAACCACGTACATTGTTCACGAAGAAAGGAGAAACTATTTTAGTTTTTAAAGAAATAGCTAATTATACTTGGCTTGTAAGAGATGAACTTCAAGTTTTATTTTTATAATGTACGGGGTCTTATCATGAATTTTTTACTTAACAATTAATAATGATAAACGCAGAAAATGGTTGAAATAAAAAAAAAAAAAAAAAACGTGTTTTGTATCCTTCAATTTATTTATTTATCAAGTTAATTTTCTTCCAGTTGGCAACCGTGTCATATGAAAATCTTTCTTCAACTCCACTTTTTCTATTTTTATGGCTAAGTTTTCAAAATCTTCTTTATTAATGTGTCAAGGGGGAAGTCTTTCTCTTCACTTAGACTCTGTAGCGAAGGGAGGAAGGAAGGAAGAAGATCTATGAAATGCAACATTCTCGTGAAGCTCTCTCTCAAGGGAGATTTGTGTATATATAAAGTATTGAGAGATCTTAAAAGAGGGGTTAGTACACACGTTGGATTTCAAAGAAAGGAAAGGAAAGGAAAGTTGTAATTTTTCTTTTGATAGGCGTTAATGTGCATGTTCTATCTTGAAAAGGAAATTACACAATTTTTGTCTATATTTAAAGACTATTCTTCGAATCCACCAAATCTTTTTCAACCTTGTTAGTTCTGAAACCTGCATTTCCACCCAAAGCCATGTCTCATAAAATAAATAGAGAGAAAAAATCTTCCAATGATATACTCATTTGTACACACGAGAAATCATAAAAAAAGATTTCCCAATACGAAGAAAATATTTTTCCAAGCTTCTATATCTCTCTCCATTCGAAAACCTTTGTCTCTTTAAACTTGTTGCCCCCTAACTTACGAAGTCTTCCTCCTCATTGTCATAGGTAAAATCGATTGTCACATTAGCCAAAGTTGCTTTCTCCTTTCATTACGTTGCTCGAAGCCTTCCGTTACTTCCTCCTTTTGTTATGTCATGTGTTTGCTTGAAGATCATCATTGTCACAACATCCTCTTCATCATTTATGTGCGAACTTGTTTTGTCGCTATCTCACCATCTCTATCACTAGTAAATTGCCTCGTGAACTTATTTACATTTCATTTGTGTGTAGATGGTCGTTCTTATGGTGTGACTGCATCACTCCCAACTTATTTGAGAATTCTTTGTTAAGGCATGAAGAAGGAAATCTTGAAAACTTCACATCTTTACCCTATTTTGATTATCTTTTATATGTATTAAGTGAAAATCATAAAAATTGCATATGTTCTTGGGTTACAAGTACGGTTGTTATTTATGTAATCCATTTTGTGGTAGATCTTTGATTTTAGTAGCAAGTAGTTTGATGATTTCATAGATCCAATACTAAATCAAGGTGTTTTAATTCATAGATTTATATGTTTTCGTGGGTTTTTGATGAATGCAACCCCTATTTTGAGTCTGTCTTGTTTTCGATCATATTTGTTGCATATTAGGAGTTCGTAGATAGTTGATTTCAATGTAGTTTCGTTAGGTTTTAATCTGTAGTTGATATAAATTTAAATATTTATAAGATGTGTGTAAATTTTACGAATGGTCACTTGCAGAACGAGGAAGTTTTGAAAACTACGTCTTTACCCTGTTTTGATTATGTTTTAAATGTATCAAGTGAAAATCATGAAAACTACATATGTTATTGGGCTATAAGTACTATTGTTATTTATGTAATCCATTTTGTAGTAGATCTTTGATTTCAGTAGTATGTAGTTAGATAATTTCATAAATTCAATACCGAATGAAGGTGTTTTAATCCATTTTATTCATGTTCTTTGTTATCATCATTATCATTAAATTGGAAGAATATAATATCTTGCAATATGATTAACTTCATCAAATAAAATGTGAACAAAATTGGAACAATTATCTACAATATAGGTTTAAGTACATAACAAATTAAACTGCAATTAGAAGAAAGAGAAAGGTCCCCTTGAATGCATGAAAACATAGGATAAATAAGAATATTGGATATTGATGAAAATTTCCCATGATTTAAGAGGGAATGAAAGAATTAGGGTTATCAATTTCATCATTGTAGCATGATTTTGAAGATGGCGATATTAGAATTATATGGAATGGATTTTACATAAATTTGAGTTGGGAGCTAAGAGACATGAAGGGACCTTGTGCAAAATGAACCCTAATTGCAAGGAATAAATATATGATGTGAAATCCTAGTCATCATGCATGTATGACAATATATAAGTGGATGAATGAACTTGAATATTTTTAAAAATATACAAAAGTTATTGTAAATGAGTATTTCTATCCACCCTTTACATGAAGGATAGCAATACACAAATTCAAAACACTTTTGAGCATAAGCTAATATTTTGATATAAAAAGAACAAAGAGATTTCATAATATGGCCACATTTCACTTACTTAAATGTAAGGATAAAAAACAAAATTTTTAAGGTCCATTTGTACACGTAAAAAGTAACAAAAATGAATAAAAAAATAAACAAAAGTTATAAAAAACGACAAAAGAGAAAATTACATGAAGTTAGTAGAAATAATGAGTATTTATGTATAATTAGGAATATAACAAAAAGTAACAAAACAATAATTTAATAAAATATGATTTTTACAATAAATTATGATAAAATATATTTTTTATGATTTACGATGATAAAATTTTTATAATTTATGATTATAACATATAATCTATAAAGAAATTAAAAGAAAATTTTTGTTCAGTAACAAATCATTATTTTCTGACTTTTTCGTACATGTAAAAAAGATGTACGTACAAAAATCTTTCTAGAAAAATTAATATAATTTTTTTTTCTTTACTTTTATCGCATACAAATATTTTATATTTTATCTTAATTTTCTGTTAGATTCTTTGTTATCTCTTTTTATTACTTTCTAATGTATATAAATATTTTCTTGATCTCTAAATTTAATACCAAAGATTTATCTTTAAAAAATAAAAAACAAACAAGTCAATGCTATGATCATAAAAAAAGAGAGGAAAAATCAGTCTGAAATTAACAATAAAAAGTCTAGATGACGAGTGAACGTGTGTAAGGTGAGTGCACGGGGTTAAGATTTATATGGTAAAATTTATATAAAAATTTATCTCAAAAATATTTATCATGCTTTCAATAAATAGGTCTTAGTGTATGTAACTCTTTATATAAATATTTGTAGGAAACTAATAGTTCGAAAAGCTTTAGTTTATAAATAAGCCCTTGTATATAAGTATGTATATATTATAAATATTTAAAATAATATTAAATATCTTTAATCGAATCTTAATGGAGTCAAATCGAACTAACCTTCAATGTTGATTTGAATCGCCATTCAAATGTCTAAAATTTTATCAAAATTTAACTTATTTATAATTAAATTAAATTCGAATCGAAGTGTTAAGAAAAAGAAATTAAAATTATTCACCTATATCGAACTTATAATTCGGCTAAATTCGAATCGAACAAAATAGCGTATGACGATGACGCAGGGCGGGGGAGGGACAGGAAAGCGATAACGACAGGGTGAAAAAGGAGAGAAGAGCCGGCTCTCAGATCCCTCCCTTGTGCCCTCGTCCCTCTGCTGTCTCCGAATTCCCGAGATCCCACTCTCTGCTAGTCCCCAGGAATCAGGTTTGTTTCCATTCTCTGGATCGGGAAGAAATTCGGTCTCCTAGACCCATTCCCTCCCCAGATCTAACTGCTTGTACCAGTACTAAGTATACGGTTGCAGCTACAAGGAGATCATTCCTAAGCCATTTGCAATGAATCCATTCTCGTCCGGAACCCGATTAAGGTAAGCTTTACTTGGCGTTGCTACTCTTCCTCATTTCCATTTTCCCATGCGTTATAAGAGGATCTTCTTGTTCACCTCTAAATGGTGGATTGCTCTCTTTGCTTATAGAATTTTAGAAGTAGGAAGAGAACAGGAATGATCTCTAGTTCGTCCGGGAAATTCTGGGTTCTTCGAGGATTGCGCGTTTTTTCTACTTTCGTTTAGGTTTGGATAGATTGTAGGGTCTTCGTCTTCGAGCCTTTTCTTTTTTTGTCGTATCGTGATTCGTAGACTCATAGGATTATTTTAAATGTCCTCCAATATGGATTTGTTTCTCATTATCGTTACTTCATATATGACGAATATGCTGCTACTGTAAGTCTCGAAAAATTATTTCGGAAGAAGAGTCTGCTGGCTATATTCCAGACAATTTGCAAGGAACAATTTTTGAAATTACCTAAGACCTAACGGGAGTTATGATACAACCCATGGATTTTCCCCCTTGTTTTGCAATTGACAAAATTCGCAATAGTCAATAGTAAGCGCTGATCTTCAACCTAAATTCCCTAAAGCTTTGTTTCATGGTCGATGCTTTTCTTAATTCTTTTTTTGGCACTACTCATGGAAACTGTTTGTTTCAATAAAACAAGGGAGTGGAAAATAGAGGCTCAATGATATCACAAGTCCCATCTGGTGCAAGTAAGTTGCTTGTGCAATATCTTCTTTTCAAATTCCATCTTTATGAAGGGAAAGAAAACTTTATAAGCCTGTATTGGAAACCAAAGCAAAAGTTTGCTGGTCAAAAAATATTTTCCTTTCTCTTAGTCTCCTTTCATTTCCAACTGTACACAAATCCCACCCTTGTTTAATTTATTGTCACCTTTTATGGTTTTCATTCTGCCTTGGATAATTTATATGAACTTTTTATTACATGTCCATGTCCCATGCTTGGACTAATGGGTGAATATCTCAATAAAAATTTCTCTCTACCATTCTACATGGAAGTTCATGCTTTTTTGAAAGGTGTTAGATGATTCTTATTGTTAATTGATATCATCTAAGGAGCATACAGATTGACCAAAAGTTGGGAAAAAAAAGTCAAAAAATACGTAAGGTATAAACCCAATTCTTAAACAGTGTGAAGGAATGACAATCAATCTCTTCCTTCTTTGAGAATTTCTACTAAAATACCAGTGTACCACCTTATTCCAATGCAGCTAGTTGGACCAACAAATGGCAGCAAACAAAACCTTATGTTTTACCTTGACGATCTTAAGGAGTTTGGTAACAAAATCTATTGATTCTCCACCACTTCTATTAGTAGTGCGCTCAAAATACATAAATTGATTAAACAAAAGAAGAAAAGAAGGTAAACATCCTCTTCATCTTTGTTGCTTAGAGGACAAATTCAATTAGTACTCGGTGCCCATTTGCTTATTGTGAAACTTTGTCACAAGTTAGATATTGAGTTGTAATCAAGGTTATTAAGGTGCCTAGTTGGTAGCTTTGGATGCCTTGAGTGCCTAGATCCTTGGGTAGCACTTAGGCATCCATATTAATATATATATGATTTTAAAATATGTATATGTATAGTTACTTATATATTTTTATGTATATTAGTAATTAAATAAAGCATAAATAAATAGTGTAAACTAACTTATAAAAATGGATAAGCAACAATCATAACAAGGTGATATTTAAAAGTCGCAATTTATAAATTAACTTGTGATAAAAGTGTTAGAGTAAATAATGTATTATGGTTATGTGAGTGTTGTAAGTTTAGTTTCATATTGTTTAAGTTGTGTTGTCCTTTGTATGTAGCCTCTATATATAGAGGCCTTATGTTGGAAAATGAGTTCATCTCATTTTTTACCTAATTTCTTGTGCCCTCATATGGTATCAAAGTGTAGTAAATCTTAAACCCTTGCCATCACCCCCTATCTTAAATTGCTCCATTGACTTTGTCCTAAATTAGAGTTGTTTTAATTACCTCTCTAGGTTTTTGGCTATGTAACTTAACTTTTGTCCAAGATCTCTCATTTGGTCTAGATAAGTTGTTCCCTAAATCAATAAAATGTGTTATGTCAGTTATTCATGAACACAAAGAGTTGTTGTTGTTTTCATCCTTCTGTTAAGAAATATTACATTCTTATAGATGTCACATTTTTTGAATCATAGTCCTAATTTAAGTTTAATGAAATACCACTTGACAATTCTCCTCTTCCAACAATTGTGCTTATTAGTAGTGGTTTTGAGGTGGTGATCAATCAAATTTGTCATCCATTGTAGCTATATTGTTGATGATAGTAGGAAGCACCTCCTCCTTAGGTACAATTGACCTTAACCTCAAATGCAGGTCTAGACACATCAACTCATACCACTTAAGACCTTGATGTCCCAAGAACTATTAAGAGATGCTTCAACTACCATATTGGAAAGTAGCAATGGATGAATAAATTGAAGCTTTGAGATCACATGGTACATGGGACTTGGTGGCTTGTACTATGGGAGCAAGCATAGTTACTTGTAGATGGGTACATTATCAAGTACAATCAAGATGGATCTATGAAATGATGTAGCTCAAATCTCTTCTATTGGAAATTGATTTTGCAATCCAAACCTCTATGCCCATGAATTGTGATAATCAAGTTGTCATTTTCATAGCAACAATCCTACATTCCATGAGTGCACTAAGCATATTGAGATTAATTAGCACTACATTCACAATATGGTAATGAAAGGTTTAGTTACTATGTCATATACCCAATCTTTGGAGCAACTTGTAGATATTTTTACTAAAGGTTTGGGTATTGGGATTTTTGAGACATTATATAACAAACTAGACATGATAGATATATATGCTTTAACTTGAGAGAGTGTGTTAAAGTAAATAATGTATTAGGATTATATGAGTATTGTAAGTTTAGTTCTATATTGCTTAAATTGTGTTCTCCTTTTTATGTAACTATATAGAGACCTTATGTTGGCCAATGAAATCATCCTATTTTTTACCTAATTTATTGTTCCCTCACCAAAAGTGAATATACAATAACAAAATAAGATATTCAAGGTCTAAGTGATACAACAATGAAACAACTCATGCCATAATCCCACTGTGGTGTTTGATACATGAATCTTTTTTTTTCCATATATTTCTATTTACAAGTAAATCATCAGTTAAATTACATAAATTTAAATCTTTTTTCAGAAGTTTTAAATAGTTTTAACTCTTCCTTTACTTCTTTTAGTTTTTTCTACACTAATTAATTCTCCTATCCTAATTGGTGTATCATTTGGCCTTTTAAATATAGGACTAAATCACCTAAGTTGAGTTTCTCTATCTTATTTTCAATTGGTGAGACTTCCACTCTATTCTTAATAAAATCTTTTTAACTTATCCCTTATAACATTCCCACCCATCCATCAAAGCATTTACATGTTTGTAACACTAACTTTTCACATGATTATACTTTACAGCCTAACATTTTGGACTATAAAGTATAGTCAAGTGAGTAGTAGTTTTATAGAATTTTCCTTTTAATTAAGGGTATCTTTTTATCACATGATACTCCAAAAATATCTCTCCACTTCATTTATCCTACTTTAATCCTATGAATAATAACTTTTATTGTCTCATTATTGTTAATTATTACAGATTTTAAGTATTTAAAAGTCTTACTTTATAAATCTAGTTTCCATACTCCTTTGAATAAGTTATCTCTAAATGCCATTTTCTTTTCTCCTCTTAGATTTCACCACTTAATTATTGAGTTTTTATATAATTTAGTCCTTTCCTTCCTAATCTTGGTATTAACATCTAACACTAACAACTTATGTTGTGTAGTTAAGTCCTCTTTAGGAATAATCATACAATCTTAGATTTATTTTTCTAATAAGTAAAAAATCTATTTCACTAGCATTCAAATCACTTTTAAATGTAATTAAATGTTTCTCTCCTTTTCTCAAATAAGTGATTGCTCCCAAAAGGTCACAGGCTGTATTAAGTCTAAAATTGAGTTGCCTTTTTCATTTCTATTACTAAAACCAAACCCCTTATGGTTTCTTTCATATCCTCTTTTTTGCTTTCCTACATGACTATTTAGATATTTTACAAAAAGGAACTTTTCACTAATAGGTAAACTATGAATTAAATTATCCGAATCTTCCTAAAATTTTTGTTTGGTAGTTACTCTTGTACGTACTTGTGGAGTAGATGCACTTATTACATTATTTTATTTCTTATCACAAGCTTAATTATTATAATTCTATCTTCTATCATCATTATCTTAACAACATTGTGTTTTAAAATTTTATTAACTATCATTCTAACTCTATTCTTACACTTTTCTTTTTTTGCATACTACAATTTAATATCATTATCCTGAATTAACTTAGATTTTTCTTTCATCCATTTAGTTTCTTGTAAGCGTAATATCTTAATCTTAATTTCTTTTTTATCATTATACCAATTAATTCCATATTCTTACCAATTAAGGTTTTATATTCCAAGTTCATTGCTAAGTAACTTCATCTCTAAGTAATTTTTTAATGAAACTTGTACTTACTTTCACAACCTTGCAAAGGTGCTACTGAAAATAAAAAGGAATAATCCAAATTCCCTTTCCCAGAAATCCCTGTTTATCCTTTTTGTTTTGTTTTTAGTCTGCCTTTGGAATGTGTATGCCCCCTATTTTCTCATTTTTTAATGGACTCCTTTTGTGACTGCTCAGAAAAGAGAAATTGCATACTTCCTCTGATTAATGTATTTACCTGATTTGGGACTATTTGTCCTGTTTTGAAGGATGATTATTCATCCTCTTCTTATTCAAGAATAAAATTTTGTTTTAGTGCTTCTAATTTTATAAAAAAAATTCTTCTTTTTATTTCTTTATTAAATTTTAATTTGCATGATAATATTCTTTATATATTAGTTCAAAATCGAATTAATATTTCCTCTTTTGTTGTATTTATTTTATTATCATTAATCTAAATAAATTGATAACCATATAAAATTTTAAGAATGTGATAATAATTTCACAACATTATAAGGGTATTATTGAAATTCCAGAAAGGTAGTCACAAACTCCTTTTTTATTTATAAAGTATGGTTATGGTTTTTACTAATTATTTTCTGCATTATATCCCTTATTTTATATTTATAGATGAGTTGATGATAATTTACATCACAGGGATATGATTCGTGCCATACGGGCTTGTAAGACTGCTGCAGAGGAACGTGCGGTTGTTCGAAAAGAGTGTGCCACTATACGTGCTGCAGTCAGTGAAAATGATTCAGATTACAGGCACCGTAATCTGGCAAAGCTCATGTTCATTCATATGCTTGGCTACCCCACACATTTTGGCCAGATGGAATGTCTTAAATTAATTGCATCTTCTGGATTTCCTGAGAAGAGAATAGGATACCTGGGTCTGATGTTGCTTCTTGATGAAAGACAAGAAGTTCTTATGTTGGTCACTAATTCTTTGAAACAGTATCCTTGTTTATGAACCTTTCTACTTGTGTAGGAGCCCCACACCATGAATTACTGAATCATACAGTTTTGCAGGATTCTTTTAATTTCAGTCTAATGTTTTGCTGCTACTAAGTTTTGCTTGACACACTCTCAGAGATCTTAATCTTTCCAATCAGTATATAATAGGCCTTGCTCTTTGTGCCCTTGGGAATATATGCTCAGCAGAAATGGCTCGAGATCTTGCTCCAGAGGTGGAAAGGCTGCTTCTCAATAGAGATCCAAACATTAAAAAAAAGGTACATCAGCCTTTTGTGTCGTATATTGCAACAAGAATTGATATTATTGGATTTCTAATTCTAATACCAAAAATTTCAATATTAGGTGCTTGGTTTCAATATTGTATTGAAGCTTTAGTGTTTTATTGCAAGGAATTGAACTTTTGGCTCTTGATTTGATTCTGTGAAATATTATGTGAAGTTACCTCTCCAGTAAGTTCTCTATATTATTAGTCAAACAACTACATTTGACAACCGAATAACCAATTATTTTAAATACAATGACTTCTTCTCAACTTCTCCCAATTTCCACAATTCCAAAAAATGAACCATACAATTGTTTTAGTGAATATCCATAGGGCATTTTGATTATTGTACTAATCTCTCATTTGTGACCTGGAGGTCATATGTTGAATCTTTGGAACAACCTCTCTTTCTATGGAGGTAAGCTTCATACAATTGGATCTTCCACAAACCTCACATTGGTGGAGTGGAAGCCTCATGTGCTGGTTTGCTCTTTTTACTTGATTATCTAGGCACCCAAGGCATTTCAACCCATTGTTGTGGAGTCCTAGCACCATATTAAGTTTGCTCATTGGAACTCATACACATGCATAAGAATTTAAAATCATTGCATTTTTGGTGATTGTGAAAATTTGTTTGAATAATTTGATTTCTCATGGATAAGATCAATTTTTTGTATGCATTCTGGTGTGTTTGTTTATACATTATTTGATTGGTGATCATCATTGCTTGGTACTAAGGATGGTATTATTTCTTGCAGGCAGCCTTGTGTTCTGTAAGGATTATAAGAAAGGTTCCTGATATGGCTGAAATTTTTATGAGTTCTGCTGTTGCATTGCTTAAAGAAAAACATCATGGGGTTCTAATAGCTGGAGTGCAACTATGTGTGGATCTATGCAAAGCAAGCGAGGATGCCCTTCATTATCTAAGAAAGGTAGGAATACTATCATCACTTTCCTAATATTACTGCAGAGATGTTTGTATGCACAATTTTTGGGATTCCATAATAGCTTTTTACCTGGTCCTATGTTTTGTCTTTTATGATTCTGCTTGTCAATCATTCTCATAGTTCTTAAAGTGAGAAGAAATCAAATTTGACACTGTATCAAAGTTGTTGTAGCATGTGTAAGAAGCTGACTTGTTAGCAAGGAATTAAACTTCAAGCCAACATGTGCCAGTTTTCATGACAACCAAAATCACATCTCAATTTTGGTGCATGTTAATTCATGTCAATTGACATGGGGCATTAAGCTTGTGTTGGCCATGCCAACCATGTAGGTCTAACATTGTAATTTTGACTAGTCAAACCTTTTTTCTTCTCCCTTCTTCCTTCTTTCCTCTTGCTTTCACGCTTCCATTTCCAAATGGAACTGAAATTACCACCATTTGCAATCGCCCATGAGCATATTCCAATCATTAAGTGTCATTAGGTGATCATTAGAATCTCATTGTAAACCATTAGGTGTCATTCCTCAATTGCATATCTTTATACATCTCAACAAAATGATGTAGCTAAACGTAAACATAGCATGGATGTGGCTCGTGCATCATACTATCATACTCTAGATAAGTGTTTGTAAATACTATTTGTGGTTTGATGTTCTTATTTGCATCATATCTTATAAATAGGATGTTCTATTCCCCCCTAACAAAATTGGGCATTTGAGAATTCTCTTTAATGGTGTTCACAATGCTGTAGCAAAATGTCCTGTGGAGGGGCTGAAGCCTCTTACGCCAAACCTAATTGGAGATTATGGGTTGGCATTTATAAATGGCTGTTAGATCATCTATGAGTTCTTAGTGGTGTACAAGTGTTTTGAAGCTAGACAGAGGTAGGAGAAACTATCGTTCTTATGGAAACTCAACAAGGAAAAGGCTTATGGTTGTCTTCTATAGTTATTTGGAATAGATGATGTGTTGTGTGAGTTTTGGAACAAAGTGAAAAGATTGAATTGGATATTGTGGTCAATGACTGTCCCATTAATGAATTTGGTTGTGAAGAAGGTTTGTGCCAAGGCAATTCCTTCTTCTTTTTTTTGTTTTAGTAGTGGAAGTATTTGGCCACATGTGCTGCAACGCTCTGGAAATCAATTTAATGAGTGCCTTTAAGCTGTGTAGGGGCTAGAAGAATGTAGCATTTACGGTATGCTGATGATATAATTGTTTTTTGTGATTCTAATCAAGATCAGGTTGACAATCTATGGTGTTTGTTGGGACTGTAAGGTGCATATCATGGATACATATACTAGCAACAAGTTTATGAATGCATGCTTCCTTAGGAGGAATTAGAATATGTTTCTATTATTTATAACTTTTTAATAAACATTATTTTTTGCCATTCATTTTAGGGCATCCAAGTGGAAAGCCAGGGTGCCTTGGGTGCTTCACCTTGGTGCCCATTTAAATATTATTAATTTTTTTTTAATTTTTAAATATATATTGTATATAGTTATACATTTATAATAATAATAATGTATAGTTTAGCTCTATTAAATAGCATTCAAATATATAAATAATCCTAAGATAACATCAAAATTTGAGGTGTAACTACTCATGTATATTTCATTAATATATATAATTATATATATCAATAAATTTGTATATTTTAGTAGTATTACATTGAAAAATTTATATTTAAAATTTCCTGCATGGAAAATATTTAAAAACCTTAAAACATGTATTTAATTAAATGGATCTAACAGAATATCCACTTAATCAAGACGAAGCAATGAAAGGTGCCAAGGTGTGATTTTCATGCCATTGTGTCTAGGTGCTCACCTTTAAAAGTATGTATTTTACTACTATTATGCTGTGCTTTCATTAGCCATTCCATGCTTTCCAAGCATATCATCACTACATTGATTTTTGGAATTATATTTGGTGATGATATTCTTGATAAATCAAATTGAACAATTTTGCTTTTACTTTTTGTGAATGTGACCAAGATATGGAATGCACTTTTGATATGCCTTAGCTTAACCACATATGAAATCATTGGTTTGTATTTTTTTGTTCTTGATTTTTTTGAAACTGAAAGTATGGTTTGTAAAACTTAAACCCTTTTTGATACTGATTTTGTTTTGTTTGAGCAAAAACGTATTTGGTAAATTTTCCAGGCAACCTGAGGTATGCTGGTAGAATTTTGAGTTAGTTATTATTGTGACCAAGACATGCTTTAACATGATGGATTTTTGGCTTAATTTATTTAGTGTGCAGCATATCTTTTCTGTTAGTATAAGTTTGTTTGTATTCTTTTAAAAGAAAAGTTTGTATATATAATTGTTGCAGAACTCCATAGATGGAGCCATTCGGATCTTAAAAGATGTTACAAACAGTTCATATGCACCCGAATATGATGTTTCTGGAATTACAGATCCTTTCCTACAAATTAGAGTACTCAAGCTTTTGCGCATGCTGGGACAGGGAGATGCAGACACCAGTGAGTATATGAATGACATTCTTGCCCAGGTTCGGCATTACATTTTCTTCTTAAGTCCTTATTTTTTGTATGATAAAGAAGAGCTAAGAGTATTCTTAACTGATAGTTGGATTTCTTTTTTTTGGGGGCGTTTTTATTGTCTTTTATAGCTTAATGAACAAATCCCTTAAAACAAAATTTGGGAAAACCAATAAACTTGAATTAAGAGTAAAGAAGGTGCACAATGCTCCCATCATTGTGGGGTCTTGAGGGGATCTAATTGTTTGTAGCTATCTCTACAATTTAAATGATTGTTTCCTAATATTCAAACCTATGCCCTTTATGTTGCAATGAGAAATTCTTACTAATATGCTAAGGCTTACACTAGAAAAAACTTGCATGCTGCCAAATATGACCGAGGCACATACTCATTATTCATCCTAAAATGGCTATACATCCACACTCTGTTGACATGGTGGTTTAGACCTTGGAACTTGGACCCAAGAATTGAAGTTCATTTCCAACTGACACCAATACTACTACTTGATACTTTGCCACCAAGTAGCCCCAACTTGATGCTTGTATTCTACTTGTTACTCCTTCACCATAGCTGGACAGCTAAGTTCCAAGGTCTATTTCCCAACTTAAAATTGATCATGATTGATATGACTACCACTTATTGTGATCTCTTAGGTCACTCTTACGTGTGAACAATCAGTCACATGCAATATCACCCATCTCTAGCTTCTCTACTTAGAACTTGTTTAGAACTGTGATTCCACATCTTTTCCAGAAAAGATTTTTTTATTATTATCAAAAATGATTCCAGATGCACCTAGCAGTTCCTGCTTTTTCAGAAATGCAGCTTCTACATTTTAATTCAAATCTTGTGCTTTTGAAAAAATTTTGTGAGTAGGCTTACTCAAAAGGTGTGGAAGCATTACCAGACATTTCTGAGGTGATGATCCCGAGCAACTTGTGAATGAGTCCAGGCAGGTGTGTCTAGTCACACACTTAAGGAAGAGGAGCAAGATCACATCCCATCATCTACATCCATGCTGAAAGCTGATCACTCAGCTACATAGTGGACAGCAAACAAACTACCTACACACTGAAGCATGAAAAGTTGCACACTGAAGAAAAATCATGTTGTTCCATTCTCACCATATAAACTAACAAACTGCTTAGCTTTAGTCCTTGCCAACAGCTAGTTGATCTTCATCATAGACAGAATTATGACATCTCGTTCACCAAGGACAGCTACACTTGTCATTTTGACTCCTTTATATTGAATATTCTTCCATGTCCGTCCTCCTAGTCAACCATTTGTTGAGTTTTAGCTAAATACACCGAATTGTTTCAACACTGTTTTATGTCTTAGGTTGGCATGTGCTTAATTTCAGCCCCCAATACTAATTAAAAATTTGAAAAATTGCTATAGTATAATGTGTTCTTTTTTACCCAAAAATTTGATAAGGTTTTTCTCTTGCAATTTTTGTTTTAACCATGTGTTTCAATGGAGTTCTTTGAAGCTTTGATTCATTATTGATAATATGCATCTATTTTTTGTGTTAAATTTTAGGGATTGTGAACCTATGGGATATGGCAATGTCACTTTTGTGGCTTATGATGACTTAATATTTTTAGATGGAGGAGTGATCTTTCTAAGCATAAATGTTCTTTCAATCTAATATCATCTTTGTAGGTTGCAATGAAGATTGAATCAAATAGGAACTCTGGAAATGCTATTTTATATGAGTGTGTTGAAACCATCATGGGCATTGAAGCAACAAGTGGTCTGCGTGTTCTAGCAATTAACATTCTTGGACGATTCTTATCAAATCGTGATAACAACATTAGGTATGGATGTTTTCTGCTTTCTTCTCTCCTATCATTGCTGATTGCATATAATGAGGTTAAGCCATTAATTAATTGATTGATTCTTGTTAACCATCTTTTAGAACAATTGTGCTTATATTTATTTGTGCAATATTATAGAGGAATTATTTAAACTATAATGAAGAAATGATAATAGTTGGTTATCCTTTCTCATATTTAGCTTGGAAACTATAGGTGAAAATTTTCTAAGCCATTCTTGATGGGAATTGAGTCTTTGTTAAGAATTTTCAGATCCTAACAAAGGTAGTGAAAATCTTCTTTCGTTCACAGAATAGTTTTATCATGAAAACGTTCATTTGTTTTGTTTCATTATTGCTGCGATATTTGATAGAAAATATACAGGCCACTAGTCTATTGAGCCTCCTTTGACTAAATCTCAAGTAATCTATTGATTCCTATGGATTGGAAAACTTGTTGTGAGTATAAGAGACGAGTCTGACAAAGGAAGTTTTCCACTATGGTGTTAGAAATGAAAAACTGACACTATAGAAATTAGAAATTAAACACTTTCTAATGAAACAGGTGGTTTAAACATGGTTTTTGAAAATTTGTATAAACTAAAAATAAAAGATGTAGATATACTTACATGAGTCAAATCATTACTATTATCAAATTACTTTTATAAAACAAAATTTAATTCAATTACATTTAATGTAATTCAAAACATGTTTTGAATATATGTATTTATGAGATAAAACAAGTCCTTAAACATAACTTACTTGATCTCCCAATGCCTAGGAGGAAGTTGAAGGCTACTAGCGAGTACTGGTAAACATCATAGAGGATTTTAAGGGGGAAAAAATTCAATCCCCGCAATAGGTGCAGTGACAACAACCAACACCATCTTGCATAAGTTTGCCTAGTGTTTTATGGTTTTTCACATTTGGGCTTGTTTCAAAAAGTTATGGTTGGTGGAATGGATGATCAGAGGTGCCCAAAGTGCTTCGGATCAGGCCATTGCCCACTGGCAAGACTGTTGTAATAGTTTTATCTGCAAGAGATGTCTTTGATTGTTGAGTGTATTAGTGAATGCTAATTAGTTATTGTGTATCTACCTGACAAACCTAAGAAATTCATGGCTTGTGGCAAAAGGGTGTGTCTTTGTATATCCTTTAGAGATGTATTGATTAGCATATAGTGGTGTGTGAAGTGTTGAAGCATTTAAGGACTCTATGGTCAGTTGATATCAATAAATCAAAATGAATTTTCCTTGGTTGGGACAATTTTCATGGTTATTATTTGGGGGGGGGGGGGTTGGTTTGGCTAAGATGGTGATAGTGCTAGATAGGTTGATGGGTCCTTAATCAATGAAGTCATAAAACATGGACTCTAGGTAAGATATTTGTTGTTAGTTGGTGGAGACTCTTTTAGTCTATTTTGGTTTTTGGCCCTAATATTGGATACAACAACTATATTTGTGATCATGAGGTTGAAGACAATGATTTGGTTAATCCCCCAATAGTTCAAGCCTCAAGTAACTCGATGGGTTCAGTAGACACATCAATGTTGCCATGTTCAGGTTTAGATCCTTTTAGCAAAGTTCCTTTCTGGCCAAAATCTCAAGTCCTTTGAGGTCTACTAGGTAATGATTGCATGACTCAAACAATTGTCTGCATAATCGAAGTGCAAATATCCAATGGTTACCAAGGCCTATCTTGATGCATCTCCTACTTTCTGTCTTTTTTGCTTTTTATAACTGGATTTTCATATTAGCTGCAAATTAAATTCCCAATAGTTTGGTTCATTTTTACTTTTTTTTTTGCTTTCCGTAGAAGATTTCATTTTGTGTTCAATCCTTTGGCAGATATGTTGCTCTTAATATGCTAATGAAGGCGGTCGTAGTAGATTCTCAAGCTGTGCAGAGACATAGGGCAACAATCCTTGAGTGTGTCAAGGTAATGCTATTTTCTAAATCGTGTGTTATGCTTTATTATAAACCAAATATTTTGTAGACATTTATATACCCTTAGATTATGGAGCATGCTCTTTCTTTCAAGTGTTAATGTGTCAATGAGATTATGGGAGATGCTTGAACTATCAAAACAGAAGAAACTGCCAAAAGTTGTTTAGACAGATACTTGGACTAGGCAGTTTACAAGCCTGATTTTTTTAATTTGATAGGGAGGAGGGGATTGAATTTTTAAAAAAATACTTATAGGCGTTGTTGCCAATCTTCATGAAGTATTGTAAGAAAGCTTTAAAATTTTTCTGGCAATCAAAATTATTTCGTGACAAACATTGCCTATAAGTAAGGCCTTTGGCATTTTCATATTTCAGATATATAGTTGTGCTTACCGTTGAGCTGATATTATTTGCATGAGTTCTCCCTTGAGCAAACCTGTTGTTGTTGACTCTTTCTGAGTTCCCAAAATAAGTTAACTTCCTCGAAGTTGACTTCTCATCTGGAACACTACTCATGTGTCTGGCCATTTACATGCCCAACCAAATTGACTTGATTGTTAGCTAGATCCTGTCAGATTATGCATGGATCTTGCTCTTTCCTCTAGTATAATGCTATCCCATAACTCTTCATAGCTGTTGCTAGATCCTATCAGATTATGCATGAATTTTTCTTATTCCTCTAATATAATGGTAGCCCATAATTCTTCATAGTGATATAAAAGCAACAATTTTGCTGATGACTTATTATGTGCATGTGATGGTAAGGAAGATTCTTTCTTTGCCAAATTTCTGTGCAATGACATTGAAGATACGTAATCTTGTTGCATATGAACAACATATTTGAATCATGAGTGTTAAAAGATTGGAGTTTACTTGTTTGACATATTTTCTGTGTGGGAGTGTTTAAGACGAGCTGTTTTGGCTTCTAGCTTCATGGTGATGGATGGTTTGTTATATGCTTGTGATTGAAGTTTGACATTTAATTGTTGGACATCTGGTCAATGGATGGTCATGTATCTGGTCAAGTGGACATGTGGGTACTTCTTGAGCTTACGAAGACAAGTTGAACATGCGTTTTTCTGTATTTTAGTTTTTCTAGAGTGATCCCTTATCAAACTATATTCGTGTATGTAATTTAGATTTTGAAGCATTTATTACTGCATATGCAACTTGCAGGATTCTGATGCTTCAATCCGGAAACGAGCCCTTGAGCTAATTTCCCTTCTTGTGAATGAAACAAACGTAAAGTCATTAATGAAGGAACTCATTGATTACCTAGAAGTGTGTGATCAGGAATTCAAGGGAGATCTTTCTTCCAAAATTTGTTCTATTGTTGAAAAGTAAGTTCAGATTAATTTTGCCTTCTTGATATGTTATTTAATATAAATCCTTCTTGTTAATCTTTGTCTGTATCTTGTCTATCTTTTTTCTATCGTATCTTTTTACTTTTGTTCTCCATTTCTGCTGATTTTGTACCCTGTGCCTATTTTCCTTGTAGGATTTTCTTTAATCTTTTCTATTTTTCATGATAGTTTGTGCTTCATTGCTCAAAATAAGTATTTTGCAACATTCCAATGTTAAAGGTTGTTTTAAACTTTTGCTTGTGATGCACTGTTAGCATGTTATATAATGATCTTTTTTTATGTAGGCAGTTTAAATACCAATTTCCATTTCTTCTAGGCAATCATCTTTTGTGGTGTACTTGTATGGTTTCACTATGGTTCGTTTCAGTTGATTAAATTAACTGGTCCTTTTTTCTATTGTTTTTTAAAACATTAACCCAGTGTTCATATTTGACACTCTCTGTCCACTCTTATAATTAATGCAGAAAAAAGAAGGTGGGGTACATTTAGTTAATCATAGGCTTCAAATTTTTGGGCCCTAAAAACACAATCTCTATACTTTTTTGTGTAGCCGGTTTGACAGTTAAATGATGAAACTAATTTTAATTTAAGGTTGATGAAAATTTTTCATCTTTTCAGGTGCAAACAATAACAATCAATGCCTTTGATGGAATATTAGTTTCACATGGACAAAACTAAAAATAATATATGAGTTAATATAAAGAAGGAACTCTCTACCCATAGCCAATTGATTTTCAGTTGGATGTCTGCATTTGAATGTGATATTAGAACAAAAGGATCTTAGTGAGTCTATATGCATCTACTTGATAAAAAAACATTTGTAGGACATAAACAAGGCCACAAATGAGAGTGTGTGACGGTCCCACTTGGATAAAACCAAAAATATGAGTTAGTATAAAGAAAGACCTTTCTGCTCATTGTTAATTAAATTTGAGTTGGATGCCTACATTTCAACAGCTTCAATCCCAATATTCCACTACGTAGCAATCTTTCTACATTAAGAAAAATTTAATGAAAAATCAATAAAAAATTTTTGAAGGGAGAAGAGAGAAATTTCTTTTAATAAGTAGCGGCTAGGGAACAAGAAATTCACCGTAAGACAAATACAGTGCTTGGAAGAAAAGGAAATTGATCATGAGACTGATCCAAATGGAAAAGTCTTTCAAGTGAATTAGACAGTCCAATATCATGAACATTGGTGCCATCACAGCCCCTTGATGTTACCACTAATCATCCTAAACCAGCAAGAAACCTGATCTAGTGATCTTTTTCATCTTCACAGTAAAGAGAAGTTTATTTAATCAGTCTGTCACAAGCACAAACACCAAATAACATAAGGGGAGGTTTGTATACCAAGAAAGTGAAGAAAAATAAAGAAAAATAAATTCTAACTTTCCTTGTGTTTGTACATCTAGGAAAGTGATTCTTTTTTAACATATAAAAAATTTCTTCCCATAGCTTTCCCTCCTCCCTCTAACAGAAAGACAAGAAATTGCACCCACCTCCCAAACCTCTCTTTTCATTTGTCTACCTGTAATCACTTGACCTCTCCAACCTCCCCTCTTGTCCTTAACTTTGAGTGTGCCCACCATTTGCATAGGTTCTTTACAATAGGTTTCTGTCTTCCATCATTTGTGTAGCTTCTTCTGTAGTCAACTCTTTGTCTGTTCAAAGCCCTTATGCTACTCATTCACAACCCCTTCCATCCATCTTCCATAATCCCAGACCCCTTAAACTAACCAAAAGTAGTAGTTACTAATGAGTAGAGACCTCAAATCTATGTCTCTCGCTACTAATGCTACCTGTCTTCCTTGTTTCTTCCCTCTCCCTCTTATTTCTTACATTCTTCCTCCTTGTTCTCACTTGGTCTTGACAAAGGCTCAATGAAGAACCTTGACAACATTGAGAGTTTTTGGATTAGATTGGAATACCATGTACCATTCACCCAATAGTGTATCATTATAGAACAAGCATAAACATCAACAAAGTGAAGGAAAGGAAAGTACTTTTCCTTTACTTTTCATGTCCTATCTCTTTAATTCATGACTTTCCCTTCCCTTACTTTCTAAGTTTATAAATAGGCCCAAAGATCCATATGGATCTCATGTAGATACTAGGCATAAATATTCATCTCTTTCAATATTTATTGTTAATTTCAAGATTTAAGAAAATTTTGCTTTTCTCAAGAGATTCAAAAACAAACTTCATATGCTCCCTCAGGGAATCCTCTCTTAAAATTGGCTTCTAATAGTTTAGTTACACATTTTACATCATAGAAGTATTTATGGTATATGCAACACAGTATGATACTATTAAAGGGGAAATCATATATCATTAACCCTAAACAAATTGCAATACAAGTTTATATACATCATTAGGCAAATGAGGCTAACAGACTTAATTACATAATTCATCAAATAGACTAACCCTTAAGACTTTAGTAAAAATATCTGTAGTCTAGTTGGAAGATCTAATATAAGGAGTAGAAATGATGCCACCCATGACAAAATTATGAATATAGTAACAATTAATCTCTATATGCTTTATTCATTCATAAAAGGTATGATTGCTTGTAATATAGATGATTACTTGATTGTCACAATACATATGCATAAGTTGATAAACTTATACTGTTAACTTGGTTAATAATGATTTGAGTCAAATCATCTTACTAGTTGTTTGTGATATAGCCTAGAATTCAACTTCAACATTAGATTTGAAGACAACATTTTACTTCTTACTCCTCTAAGTAATCATATTATCTTCAACATAAGTGCAATAATCGAAAGTAGACTTGTAATTGGTATCATCATGATATCTAGAGTTAGAATATGCTTTAATAAGGAGATGTCCATGTCTCAAATAGATAAGCCCCTTATTAAAACTAACTTTAATGTAAGATGATATCCTTATTGTGTCATTCCAATGCACCTATTGAGGTTCTTGCATAAATTGATTTAAAACTCCTACAGTATAAGTAATAGCTGGTCAAGTCATAGTAAGATAAATAAACTTCCTAATAAGCCTTCGATATAGTTTGATGTCTCGATAGATCTTTGATGTAGTGTCCCATAAAGGAGAATTTGACTTTATAGGTGTGGATTCAAGCTTGCACCCTAAGAGATCTATTTCCTTCAACGTATCAAGGGCATACTTGTGTTGAGGGAGAAGTAATTGATCTCTTTTATAAGTAAACTTAATACCAAGAAAATATTTGAGCCTACCCAAATCCTTGATAGAGAAATGTTAAGCTAAAAAGGACTTGTTGCGAGTAATACCAGCCATATTATTTCTTGTCAACAAGATATCATTAACATAAACAACTAATATAACATAACTAGTAATACTCCTATGAATAAAAAGCAATGGATCAACAACACATTGTTTGAAGTTGTGGCATAACATTATAGAGTTAAACTTCTCAAATTAAACTTGGAGAATTTGGTTAAGTTTATAGATAGTTTTTTGACATTGATAGACCATGCTCTCTCCTTAAGTAACAAACCTTGAAGATTGCTTTATAAAGACAGTCTCCTCTAAATTATTATAGAGAAAGATATTACAAACATCAAGCTGAGAAAGCATCCATCCCTAATTAATTGCAATTGAGAGTAACACATAAATGAAGTTTAGACATGTAACAAGTGAAAAAGTCTCAACATAATCAACACTAATGTTTGAGTAAATTCATGAGTAGTAACTAACCTTTGTAGCATTCAATTGATTCATCTGGCTTTCTCTTAATCGTGAAAACCTATTTGTAGCTAACAATAGGAATATCCTTGGGGAGAGGGCAATGTCTATATCTCTTCACCTATGGCAAACTTTTAATTTGAAAGAGTAAGTGTCTCATGAAAATCCTTAGGAATTGATTTCAACAATAAAGATAAAGTAAATTGGTGATGTATAGGGTCAAGAGAAACATAAGATATAAAATTGGTGATAGGATAGGATAGATAATACAAGAACAAATATCTTTGCGGTGGGTGATTGGTAGGTGCAAATTTGTGGGAGGCAAATTGGTAGGAAGAGAGGAAGATGGTATCATAGCAAATGAGGGAGCCACAGGTAAATGTGGTTGTTGATGATAAACTTGTAAGAGACAATCCATAAGGGGTGCAACCTCAATTGATTTTGAAGAGGTGGGAACAATTGTAGGTGGAAGACATAAAGGACAAGGAGTCAGATCTCAAGACAGAGATTGGATGGATTGATCAAAATAGGAAACATCTTCCAAGAAATGAACATCAATGGAAATCAAATCAGGAGATAGATTTTTGACAAAAACTGTACACCTAAAGACATGAGGAGAAAGAGTAAAAAACTTAGTGTTGGGACAATCGTTAAGAAGGGTACTTCACCTCTAAAAGCTGAATATGACATATGATTAATAAGAAAGGAGGAAGTAGAGATGACATCAGACCATAAATACTAAAGAACATGTATCTCAATCATAAGAGTGTAGGTGATGCCCAAAATATGACAATGTTTTTGCTTTGTAATTTGATTTTATTAAAATGTATGAGGACAAGAGGTTTAATGTAAAATCTCTTAATATGTACACAAAATTGAATATCACTTTGTAAAAATTCAAAAGCATTATCAATGAGAAATTTTTTTGGAATAGTAGCAAATTAATTTTGAATTTTATTAAAAAATTTTGTGTTGGAGTTAATTATCATTAAGTGTCATTAAGTATTTTTAAGTGTTGTTATTCTAACATGATTGTTGGAGTTTCCCATGTCCATTGGAGTTCTCCATATGTCCATTGGTTGTACTTAACCTTTACATAAGAAGACCTTCATTTTCCCTTATCAATACACAACTTCCTTTTTCCACTAAACTTTTTCTCTTAACTTGTTATCAAAGTGAGGTTTGTTAGGATTTAGGGTTTCTGACAATCTCCTTTGGCATTAGTGTCTTTCTCAACATGAAAGTTGTACACTCTCATGTTGAAGGTCGACTTCAAATTTTACGCATTTCTATGAAGTCGTTGGAATGTGATGCCAGATAGGTTGGCTCTTGAGTTTGTTGACTTCTCTCAACATCAACCTTCTTTTTGATAGTAGTTGCTAAAGTTTGATGATGTCATCTTCCTCCTCCAATACTTTGGCAGACTCCTTCAAACTTGTGGTCATTAGAGTTAAACTCAATGAGCTCAACTAACATCATTAAGCTTCTTCCTTCGAGTCATTTGTCATTTTACAACAATGAGGGACTCATCTCTTTGAAAATTCAATAGACATCAAGTTAGAGGCTTACGTAGATTGGTGGGTAGTTGATGTTGTAGTGGTATCATGACTCATTAATAATGTTGATGAGCATATTGCAAAGAGCTTTTGCTGGATTTGCCTTGCTTGCTAGATTTGGAAGAACCTACACGACACATATGGGAATGAGTAGAATATATCTAGGGTTTGTGAAGTGTATGAAATATTTTTCAGCCATAAGTAAGGTAATAAGACCATCCATGCATTCTATACTTGGTTGCAACTCTCTTAGATGAGCTTGATGTTTATCAATCTCCTGCTCTAGATTTTGCCACCTAATGTCACTATAAAGAGAAGTCAGATGTTGCATTATTTCTTGCTAACCTTCATCTTAAACTGTCATCTTAAATTTGTGGTCAAGTCTTTGCCATTAATGTGTTACCATTTCTTCAGGCGACATTCAACAAGGTGTTTTGCGTTTCTATGGCTTCCTCTAATGGTTACCTCGACTTTTGTTGGGTTTTGACCCTAATGGCTACCTTTGGTGGTTGCCCTCCTTCTAGTGGCACCTCTTAATGTGGTCAAGTGAAGTTCTAAGGGCATAGTCAAATGTGAACTTTATGTGTCCACTACAATAAAAAGAACCACCCTTTCAATCATTGTTAGGATAAGTTTGAATGTCTATTTGCTCCTCTAGCCATTACTTATTCCACCATTGCACAACCATTTCAAGATCACCCACCTACCACATTATCTGTTAATCTCAACTTGGTCTAGATTACTTAGGTAAATTTTGATGAATTGATGATATATCAGGTTTAACAATAAGGAGAAGCTTTTATAGTTCATGTCTTAGGTATATCCACACTTCGTACATCTACTACCTTATAATTTTTTTTGGATTATTGATTTAAGTGCTCTAACGATGTTACTAGTAATAATTCTCTATTTTCTCGCATTACCAACCTTTTTAGCATAAAATTTGTTGTCATTGCTAATGGACGTAATTGCCTTGTCTCAGGTGAAGGCATTGCGTATATTATTTTTGATATCATCTTGGAAAAAGTCTGATATGTTTCTGATTTTCCAATAAACCTTTTCTCCATTAGTGTTACCATTAAACAATTATATTGTGTTGTTTTTTTTTTCTCTTTTCATTACACATTTTAAGATCTATAGATGGAGACAAGAATTGGTGTTGGTCATGATTGTGGTCATGGAGTTTACATTTTGACCAATGATGATATATCTTATAGTCTTATCTTCATGGTTACCTTTGATGACTCATTGATTTAGTATTGATGTCTTAGTCACCTTTCACATCTTAAGCTTTGAGACTCTTCCTTGGGTATTTGTTGTGCATTTTAGTTGTTCTTCTTATATCATAGGTAAGTAGTTTCATGCTAATTATATCAATCATGAGTTGTTTTCCACTTACAAACCTTTTGATATCGTTCATTGTGTCGTTTGGAGACCTTCTAAGGTCATGTTTGTTTCTAGTTATCGTTATTATACTATCTTGGTCGACAATTTTTTTTAGAATCTTTTGGTTAAATTATGTTGGAGATTATTTGTTCCTTTTTCAATGAAATTCAAAATTAGTTTAATATTATTCCTAGAATATTTCATTTTGATAATACACTTGAGTTTATCCAATCTAGTGTTGCTTTTTTGTACGTTAAATGTGGTATTATTCGTTAAACGACTTGTGCACATACATCTCAACAAAACGGAGTTACTAAACATAAACATCAACACATCCTTGATGTTGCTCACTCTTTTTTGATTGAGATGCATGTACCAAATTATCTTTGATTAACCTCTTATGTAATCAACTAGTTACCTTTTAGCCCTTTAAGGGGAGTAATTCCTTTACAACATTTTTATCTTGAAAAGGAATTATTTCCTCTTCTTCTCAAGGTTTTTGGATGTACCATCTTTGTGAAGAATTTAACTTTCAGGCTTAATAGGCTTTCTCTTAGGTCTATTAAGTGTGTTTGTTTGATACTCTTGATTATCTAAGAGATATTATTGTCATCATCTTCCTACTTGGTGATATCTTATTTTAGCTGATATTTTTCAAAAGGATGTTTCCTATTTTTCTTCATCTATTGAAGCTACAACTCTTTTATTATCTCAAAATTCTCCTTTTGATGTGTCATCCTCTATTGTTGAGTCTTCTTCATTGTCAGAGGGACCACCTTCATTATCTCCTTCATTTGAAGCACTACCATCACCACCATTATCTCCTCCATCTAATGCACTACCATTACCATCATTGCCTCCTCCATGTGAGGCACCACTTTCACCTTCATTATCATTATCCTTGCCTTTTACATCGGAGGCATCACCACCTTTGCCATTACTTCCACCTCCACCACCCCCACCACCATTAGCCCCCTTACAAGCTTATCATCAGCAGCCATATGAACCTTCCACACCATTGGTTGGGCCATCTTCCCTTGCGGTAGATCTTTTTCTTGACTTACCTATTACTTTGCACAAAGGTACTTATTCCTACACTTTACATCCTATATTCAATTATATTTCTTATAATGTTTTATCTCTTGCTTGTAAATGTTTTACTCTTGTTCTCACGTTTGAATCTTTATTTAAGAATTACCAAGAGACACCCTTTCACACTAGAAGAAGAATATAGATGCTGAAATGTAGGTGCTCTTAGGTCAATAGAAGTAGTAGCTTGTTCTTTGGCCCAAAGATATCTCGATGGTTGGCTGTCAATAAGTTTTCATGGTGAAATATCATCTTAATGGTATTGTTAAGTGTCATAAGACTCACTTGGTGGTACTTGGTTTTACTCAAACTCATGAAGTTGATTATGATTCTCTCTAGTGGCTTGTCTTAGTTTTATTCGTCTCCTATAGTTTCTGATGATGAATCAATTATGGATCCTATATCAATTGGATGTGCAAAATGTTTTCTTATATAACGATCTTCAAGAGGAAGTCTGCATGGAGCAACCTCAAGTTTTATTGCTAAAAGGGAGAATCAGGTTTATAGACTTAAATAAAGTTTGCAAGCTTGGTCTACCAAGTTTGATTCAATGATACTTTCATAGGGTTTTGCAAAATGTAGGGTTGATAGTTTCATCTTCATCAAGAAGTTGAATGTTAGATATATTATTCTAATAATATCTGTGGATGACATTCTTCTCATGGGAGATGATAGTGCAAACATTATGTTTACCAATACCTTCCTTAGTAAACACTTTATGATTAAAGATATGGACAAGCCTTGATACCTTCTTGAGATTGAATATGCCTATACTAAGGGTAAAATGGCTCTATCTCAATGAAAGTATGTCTTAGATCTCTTAAAAGAAATAGGACTTTTAAGTTGCAAACCTAAGACGACACTTATAAATCTCAATGGACCCAATCCGCCCTTTTAGGATAAGGATTTAGAGTTTATGAAGGATGCAAGGCAATATAAAAGACTTATTGATAAATTAATCCATCTCACTATGACGTGACTTGATATTTCCTTTGTTATTAGTCTTCTAAGTCAATTTAAACAAAAGTTTAAATTGATACACTATTAAGGTGCCATGTGAGTTCTTGCATATATTAAAAAATCATCTTGGAAGAGGTTTAATCTACTCCAACAATGGTTATTAGAATATTTTAGCCTATTTCAATGCTAATTATATGGGGGACAAGGGAGATTACAAGTCTATCACTAGGTATTGTACTTCATTTGAAGGTAATTTAATGACCTAGAGGAGCAAAAAGAAAAATGTAATATCCAAGGCAAGTGTTAAGTCTAAATTTCAAGCTATATCATAGACTAGGAGTGAGCTTTGCTAGATTTGATCTTTATTGATTGAGTTTAGTGTTTGAGTTCCCACTCCTATGATTATGCATTGTGATAATCTAAGTAGTAATTTATATTGTGAACAATGATACATTCCATAAGAGAATGAAACATATTGAAGTTGATTGTTACTATATCTGTGATCTCATTCTTAAAGAAATTATTTGCACTCTATACACTAGATTCTCTGAATAGGTTACTAATGTTTTTACCAAGGAATTGCATGTAGGACTCTTCAATAAGTTATGTGACAAATTGGGTTTATTTAATTTGTACTCTTTAGCTTGAAGGGGAGTGTTGAAGTTAATTATCATTACATGTCATTAAGTATTTTTAAAGTGTTGTTATTCTAACATGATTGTTGGAGTTCTCTATATATCTATTAGAGTTCCCTATATGTCCATTGGGGTTCTCTATGTGTTCATTGATTGTACTTAACCTCTCTATAAGTAGGTTCTCATTTTCCCTTAGCAATACACAACTTTTTTCTTCCACTAAATCCTCTCTTAACTTTTTGTAATAGCGACAGAGCTATTCTTCTTGTCTTTAAGCAAGTACACACATGAAACTTTGGAAAACTCATTCACAAAAACAATGTAATAACAAAAGTTGAAATAGATATTTGACGCAAAGGACCTTAAATATCGCAAGTAACAACATCAAACAACTTAGAAGGCAAAGATAATTGATGACTTTTATAGGAAGCACGGAAATGCTTTCCTAAAATGCAAGACTGGTAGGTAACGGTAGAAATTAGAATCCAAGGGAGTGCAACATGAAAGTTACAAAATGAAAGATGGCTAAAGCACAGATGCCACAAAAGGGAAGAATCACCAAAGGTTGTAATAGATGCGAGCCCTTAAGGGATGTCATCCTTGGTTAACACATAAATGTCATTTCATGATCATGGCCTAAGTCAATCCTCCTCTCCATTTACATGTCCTAAAAGATGCAGTGAAAGGGAAAAAAGTGATAGAATGGTAAAGTTGCTTAATGATAGTATTGATGAATAAATGATTAACAAGAAATTTGGGTATGTAAAGCACTTTATCAAAGTTTAATTGGGAGGTAGGTGTAATGGTACTTTTGCCATGAATTGTATAATTCCAACCATCGGCTAAAGCAATATTCAGAAGAAGATACCCATCATAGTCATGTTGTGAGATTGTAATTGCACATTGTGTAGAGGGCCCTTCTGATGCCATGTTAAAGGGAAAATTGTATATCATTAACCCTAAACAAATTACAATATAGGTTTATATACATCATTAGGCAAATGGGTCTAATGCACTTAATTACATTCCAACAGATACAATTTTTAGAAAAAGGGAAATATGAAATCTTTATGTATGAAGCAATTTTTTGTTGAATGATTTGCATAATGGACCTTAATTTGGCTTATAATTTCTTTAAAATTAAGAGTTCATTTTTTAACTGACATTAAGAAATATTAATCTTACAATAGATGGTTGGCTAATGACCCTTCCATGGTTCTCAAATGTTTTATGACAAAACTCCTGCATTTAGTGGCACAATGGGTATCAGGAAATTTCAGCTAACACAAGTATAGAAAAGTTCAATTTTTAATATTTATGCATAGATGGATTACATAAGCTTTATACTTGTGATCTTGCAAATGAAAAAAGGAGGATATTTGTATGCCTTTTTATTAAAACGAGTTTCATGCAATATATTTTCTATATTGCATTTTTATTTTTTATATAAAGTATTTATTTTTTGGTTATCTTAATTTCTTGCCTTCCATTTTGCTAGCTTTTGTTTCAATGATTCATATTTGTTAAGGTGCTTAGGCGATATAAATATTATTTTTGTATATATTATTTGTATTTATACCTATTAATAACAATTATTTATAGTGTTACTCATGTTATTTCTGAAATAGCATTTAAATGCATGAATAAGACTAAGATAATGTCAAAATCTAGGATCTAATAATACCCATATGTATATTTTATTAACATATATAATTATATATTTCAATTATTATGGATATTTTAGTAGTACTCCATAAAAAAATTATATTTAAGTTTTTTGTAAGGAAAAACATTTGTAACATTAAAAAAATGTATACTTAATTACATGGATCCAAAAAATGATTTGCACAATCAAAACAAGGTGAGCCAAGGCATGACCAATTCACATCTTGGCACCTAAGTGCTTGCTTTAAAAAGTATGCAATCATTGCCCCTAAATTTTGGATTTTTGTAATGTTTGAAATGCCTTGTCAATTGGTATTGAATATTATTTTCATGCTTAGACAATGTTTTCTATTTGAATGCATTTTTACACTTAGCTTATGCTAATGAAGGTGGTTTTCCTTGACAGGTTTTCCCCTGATAAACTCTGGTATATTGATCATATGCTCAAGGTCCTGATAGAGGTGGAGTCAAATCAGAAAAACCTTTGAGATGAAATTGTTTATTTGATTCTCTGCAGAAACTTTTCAGTTTTTGGTTTAGCTTCTCTCTGGAATTTTTTTGAAAATTTACACAATGATTCTCATTAATATCAATAAGGACCACCCCAAAGGTCTAAGATACAGAATACGGGAGACATAAAGAACAAAAAAAATGAAAGGTGAAAACAGAAAGTTAAACACTATTAAGTATCCTATCCCAATCACTAATGGCACTATATACACGGAGGCAACTTGAAATGTTGTTCAACATTTGTTGAAAGACACCTATTTTGGTAGTTCCTAACTACCCAGATCCCTGAATGCAATGCTAAATTGCTAATGCGCCAAATGTTGTTGATTACTTGATTTTCCTGCTAGCTTGCTCCCAATCTCCTTCCAATACCCAAACGAATGAATTTTCGTTGTTCAACCTTGGAAACTCAGAAGGCAAGTATTTCTGCCACAAAGTTTCTGCTACCCTGCATTTCTGGAATATATCATTAATATATTCCTCTCCTTGACCTCAACAAACACTGTTGAGATCCCTCCTTCCAGCTTATTTAGTTCTTAACATATAGTCAGCACAATCCTTCAACATGTTGAAGGGTATTTGTCATAGTCATTTGCCCACAAGTCATTAGTATCAAACACACCATCATTCTGGTATTTTCAACGACAAATAATGCTTCTTAATATGGGTAATCAGATCTTACCTCACAATCCAATTAGCTGATGAGAGAGTTGTATGTTCGACCCTTGATGAACACTTTCAATGTAGATTGTTGAGTGATTGTTATAGTGCAGTATGGTACACACCTTAAATTACTACCAGAAGCTGTGGAAGTGCCAATCTTCAACTATGCTGGCCTTGGAGGATCAAACCTAAATAGAGCCACTGACTAGCAGAATCGTCATGGTCTTGTACTTCTAACCTTCAACATATGCTTTGAGACCTTGGATGACATGCACACATTGAGAAAATGGGTTTCCCCTTTAATGCGTAGCTCCATCCCATCTTGATGGACGTAACACCATTGTAACATACATGGGCGCTTCAAGTAGTGGAATTGTTCAGTCTGGCTGACTATGGATTTATGATTTATCGGTTCAAGTGTTTTGCTTAAAAGTTCCTGGTGGCATCACCAGGAATTTTTTTTTTCTGATGTTGCCACCTATTTTCAATTTTTTTTACATTTAAAGCTGTAATATAATCATATGATTTTTGAAATCTAAATTATATATAAGCAATCAATCTATTGTATAATATACTATGCATTAAAGTTTCAATCTAAGTTGAGTTATATTTCTTATTAATTTTTATTTAGAAATCAGTGGTTGAACATTAAGAAAATTGTTTAATTTTAAATGCTTATGATCAATGACTGATAATTATTGATATCTAGTGAATATTTTACTATGTATTTACAGTCATCGAAGATTAAAAGTTAATGTGATTGCTTTCACCGTCATGTATATATTTGTAAAAATCAGGACACCACTAGGAACATTTCCTAGTGGATATACTCTGGATCTTATTTTGAGTGTCAGTATATTAGAATTGAAATGGTCTTTTACCTTATTTATTTAGGGTGGAAATTATATTAAAGATGAAGTATGGCATAGCCTTGTTGTTGTAATAAGCAATGCCCGTGACCTCCATGGATATACTGTGAGAGCCCTTTATAAAGCATTCCAAACTTCAAGTGAGCAGGTATCCATGTTTATCTTCTTTGATGTGGTGTTGAGATTGTTTATTTTTATTTTTTTTAAAGAGCTGTGTTGTTCCTAAATTAGGAAACTTTGGTACGAGTTGCTGTTTGGTGCATTGGTGAATATGGTGATATGCTAATCAATAATGTTGGGATGCTAGATGTAGAAGAACCAATCACTGTAAGTAAACCTTTTCTTCATTATTATATATTTTTAATTGGTCCTAGGTATTTCTGCAGATTGTTTGGCATAGGACCACCTTTACTGAGCATCATCAATTGGATATACAAATAAATCAGAAAATAATGAATTGTTGTCTCTCTTGAGCGGACTTTCAATATGCGATCAATTTGATTAGATGTGTATTTGACTGAGTTGACATAAAATTCTGCAAGCTTCTGAAACGATTCAATTTGTTTGAGGGATTTTGGATCTAATGATCACTATATCTTTTCTCTCTCATATATCAATCAAATTCACATTCTGACCCTGGTACATGTTAAAGAGGGAGATGTGAATAGCAAAGTGCAAAGAAATGCTCAAGGGATGTCAATTTGACAAACTAGTCCTTATTCATTGGAATGTTGTAGGGTTGGACATGCCTTTGATAGTGGCCAATCTAAACTCGTGAAACAAATAAAATGTGATGTAATATCCTAAATTAATTTGGATAAACCAGTCATTTTTTGAATAGGAAATTGAAAAATTAATCTTTAAAGTGAATAAAGTAGTGTCGATCTCTTTCTGTGTAAGTAGTCCTTTCCATGCTGGTAAGTCAGTTGAATGATGGCTCCTATCGTCCTTGTTAGGACTTTTAAGATTGAGCCTCTTGATTTTGACTCAAGATGATCTCTCTGCACTGCTTGGGCAATGTTCTTGGAATTGATCCAGATCAGTGATTTTTTTTTTGGGAAACCTATCTGATAGTCGGGTGTGATATTGATATAAAACGAAGTATTTAAGTGAAGATATGATTTAATAGATTCTGAAATAAAAACAAGATGTAAAATCTGAAATTATTCTATAACATATAACAATAAAATGTAGCCTATGGAAAAAGGAATCAGTTATGGATCCACAAGAGGATCCATTTATTAAAGGAAAGGCTGCCCAGCATGGAAAGCCACCCATGTTCCTGCCTTGATAAAAATGGCTAGATATTTGTTTGAGAACTTCTATCAACCTCTGTTTATTCTTCTTGCTTTTGATTTTTTTGTTGCTTCACAAATTAGAAATAAGTTCAATGTAACATATAAAAAAATATTTTTCCTTCAGCTTTTTTATTTGGATAAACTAATGGGAAGATTTTCATCTTAGGTAACTGAATCTGATGCTGTTGATGTGTTGGAAGTTGCATTAAAAGGTCATTCATCTGATGCCACTACTCGGGCCATGTCAATGATTTCCCTTTTGAAACTCTCTTCTCGTTTTCCCTCTTGTTCAAAGTAAGTTCATAATTTTTTATTTTGTGTATGCAATGTTTTGCTGTATATATTATTTTGTTTTGTTAAGTGGAGAGAAATGAACATTCTATTATATTGAGTGTTTACACACATAAAAACACATGCATGTGCATAAGGTCATATGATATCTAATTCAGGTAATCGGATCCCCTACCATGCTACCTGATTACCATGTATAAAGGTGGATGACTTGACCCTTAATGTCTTTCAAGGTCTATCAACAAACCAACACTTACCACCCTCTTACTACCCTGTGCTACCTTTACTAACCCTTATGAGATTACTTGGCTTGTGAACTAATCTTCCGTTGAGCCCCAGGCAATATAAGTTGTCAAATACATGACTTCAAACGGTTTTGGGGCCATGACTGGACCTGGGGCTAAACTTAGGAAAACTGAGAGGCACGAATGAAGCTTGTTTCCTTGATCCCTAGAGGATAATGCTCTGCCACGTTCCCTTTTGAACAATCTTGTCTTTATCACTACATGCACATATTGAGTATATGGTGAAGAAATGACATTGCTCATTACTATATCTCATACATAGTGACAACCCACTTTAATGTGTTTTATATGTTGATGGAGTGGGAGATTATTGGCAATGAAATCAACAACTTGGTTGTCACAATACTTTATGAATGCATCTTGCACTTTGGGGAGATGTTATTGGACCTTGATACTAAAGTTTGTTTTTTGCTTCACGACTTGACTAAATGCCTTTAATATATCTGCAAAAACCTGAGGTGGATTTTCAATCTTCTTAGACTCCAACACACCCAGTTTGAATCTACAAGTGATTCTTATTCCCATAGACAGCACCTTTCTTTGGAGTACCATGAATGTGTGCTGCTGCATGTAGGGATCCTTCTAGTGAATCATTTTGGGCTCATGCATGAACTGATTGTGAGGGCTAGTAGCAATTTGAATGGGTAATTATCAAGTAAATCAACTTCTCAATCTGATGTCTATATTGACTGATATCTTCAAGAACCTTTAATGAACTATTGTAAAATGAACCTTTAATGGGAGTAGCATTGTTGAGTTTGGAACCTAACATCCTTGTCCCTTGAAGTGTTATTCTTTTGTCTCATGAATGGTTATAGAGTAACTATCTGTCAACAGAATATCAACACAAATTTCTTGAATCATACATTTATTGTTGGCCATCTTGTAAAAATTTGAATTGTCTACAACATATCTCTAGAACTTGTCATCCATAAGTTCTTCATAGAATTTTTTAAACTGTAACTATTATATCTCACATGTTTAATCTCACATGTAACTATTATGGCAATGGAAAGGAACACTTAAATTAAGTTTAATCTCACAATTGAAGAGGATGTCTCTACAAAGTCAACTTCATAGATTTGACTGAATCTATGAGCAACAAGTAGAGCTTTGTATATGTCTATCGTGCCATCTAGTTTATGTTTCACTATGTTGACACCTACAAGTCGAGGTACCAATTATCATGTGCCACGTGGAGTGTTGGTATCTATTCATTCATAGCTGTCTTTCAATGTAGAACAAGTAGTAACTCATTGATATTTTTTGAGAATATGTTTAAGAGAAATGGATGGAACAAATTCTCAAAAAAGTGAAGTCAAAGGAACTTAGGAAATGAAATTAGAAATGGGATGTGTGGTAAGGTTTTTTTAACTTTTCTTAAGGCAATGAGAAGCTTATAAGGTTTTAATGGCTCAATTGGACTTGCATCCATTGTTAAGGAAGGCTGAGGGATTTGGGCTAGTTGAATATCATCATACCTATGATACACTTGGCAGTTTGCTAGGATGAGGTAAAGGAACATTATTAACTTGATCACTATTAGACTCATAGTTGGTTGTGACTCAAAAAGGGTAATATCAAAAAAATTGCCTAGTGAATGGATGGAAACATTGATACCCCCATTTTGTATGAGAATATTTAATAAAGACACACTTGATTGATCAACGAGTGAACTTATTAAGACCAGAAGATAAATCTTAAACGAATGCAATACACTTAAAACCCTTTGAAATGAGATAGAAAAGTTTTGATACTAGGATGAAACCCTCATATGGGAATCTCTCCTCCTAATAGAAAGTTGCAATCAAGATAACATTAAATGACAAAGTACTTCAGAACTTTCATCTACACCATGACAATGTATGCTACATTGAGAATATGCAGATGCTTACACTCTTTCACACCATTCTATTGAGAGGCATTTGTATACGTAGTGTGATCAATGACACAATGATTCACAATAGCAATTTGAGTAAACTCTAAGCATCATCAGTATGAAGGAATTTTGACATGGTAAGTGATTTTTTATTTCATTGAAAATAATTTTATTAAATCCAAAACATGGTATCGATATTTTAACAAATAAAACCAATACATAGAAGAATGGTCATTAATAAAATATTATAATATCTATGACCTAGCACAGTTGGAACTCTAGTAGAACTCCATATGTCATAATGAACTAACTCATACAAACTCTAACTCAGTACAAGTTAGAAACAATAAGGTAATACAGTGGTAGTTACCCAACTGACATGACTTACTATCAAATAAGGAGATAGAGAACGTAAGCTCTATGTAACCTTTGATGAGATAGGTGACAAAGTTGATAATGCTAGAGAATTAAAGGCTCTAATGTAGGCATTAGATATGCAAGTCTACAAGGTATCTCATCTTGAAACTGGAGGTACATGTCTGTCTTCTCCTTATGGTCCAAATCAATCTTCTTCTCCATTTACAAATACTAAAAAACACAATGAAAGGAAAGTCACATAACACAGCAATTATTTAGTGATAGCACCAATAGACAAAAGGTAAACTAGAAAATCAAGTACATAAAGAAGTCTATCAAGTGTAATCTGGGAAGACATTTGCAGAACCCCTTCTCTAGATACAAAAGAGGTGTGATTATTGGTAATAGAAAGAAAAATGATATCAGGAAATTGAGATATTGGTGAAAAGATGTTGATCTCATGTACTTGACATATGTGATAATGTCCTAAGGTCAATCTAGGAATTATCCTTAGAAGCCAACAAAGTAGTCGTGCTTGAAGTTGTACTGGGGTCTTGCTCTCAGAACTGTAGAAACTTTGAGGAAGCTCACTGTCTTTTTGAGCCTTTGACTACGGCTAGTGTAGCCATGGTTGACTGGTCAATGACAGGAGCTAGGTTGGTAGCTGAGATTCTCTACAACTTAGAGATAGTAGTCTGAAGATTCAGAACTGTGTCACTACCAAGTATTTGTACTCAAATTTGATTGGATAATTCAAGATTGAGATTATGTAGTTAGGCTGCTACTGTCAACTCGTCTAGGTATTGTTGCAACTTATTCATGTCTACTACACACCAATCATGCATGGCAGAGGATGAGTTTGGTGCATCAACTTGTGACGGCCAAAGAAGAATTTCTTGAAACTGTAAGTCTATAATAGATAGTTCTTCCTGTTTAGTTTTTCTGATGCACCACTTAGATTCTTTAGAAGCATATCATTGGTATTCATTTTAGGGTCAAGATGTTAATGAGCATGATCTGATCTGATGTAATCCAGAGACACCAGATCCTATTGGTCAGAACGGCAGAAGTCCAAGCAAGAAATAATGTTTCAAACAATGGAGAGGAACCATTGGGTGAGTTGTAGGTGACTTAGAGGTAGTTGGACAGGAGATATCCACCCTCGAAAATGATTGAACAATAGATTCCTGGCCTATTTCATAGGCTGGTCAGCAATGGCAGGAGAAGCACCCTACCTAGCTGACGGCTGTAGAAGAGGAAATCAAACCTGGTAGGTCTTGCGGACTGGCCCTAATGGCCTGGAAAAGGGTGGCATTGGCCTGGTGAGGAGTGTTGACAGCCTTAGGGTTTTTTCTTAGCTTTGATACCATGTGAGAGGGAAGAATGATTGTGATTAATTCATTGATGAAGGATTACAACCATATATATTGGGGTTGGATATATAAATGGATATCGAATTATTCTATTACTATAATAACTGTAACAAGACAATAACTCTAACAGTAAGTGAGGCTTTGTTTTTCTTCCTTTAGTTTCCATGCCTCTTTTAAACTTCCTTGAGCTCTAGAGGCAATCTTCTATAGGTGGAGCTCCATAAGTCATCCTTTTGTTAAGCTCTTCTTGCTCAGTGTGGGAAAAGCTATAGAACTTTCATTGTTCAAGTTAGTGAAGCAGATGATGAATAGCAATGGTCAGGTTCTATTATGTGTAGAATGTTTCACCTTAACTATTACATTCCTATTTATAGGCTTTCTTGAAATTGTGTTGGCTGTCATTGGCTGGTAGCCCTCCTGTAACACCTTTTTTTTTGTCAGGAGTTTAGAAGGTTGACCACTTTTTGTGTGGATGCAATCAGCTCAGTAGGTTGGTTAGGTGCTGGATTCTATCGTAAGTTGTGGGATGAAGCCTCCTCACATGGTGTTGACCTTCTGATCTTACATTGAATAGGGCAAGCCTATGTTTCTGGGAGAAGCATTGAGGAGTGTTGCTTAGGTATGCAGTTGGCATGGCGCAGGGTGTTCTGTTGGTGTGTGATAGCTATGATTTTCTTGTTTCCCAGCCTTTTATGAGGTGAGTGCCCATAGAAGCCTATGTTGCTTCTATCAGGAGTGCCACAACTCAGATTTGTTTGTTGCTTTATCATAGGGTGAGTACTCATAAAGGCTCATGTTGTGCCATTTGGTAGATAGTCACCCTTGTCAAAAACACTTGGGGTTACACTGGATGACTTTGTCTGTGTAAATTAAGGTTTAGATTTTGATTTGTAGTTTGGTTATCTTTGGCCTTTTTTCATTACCAATTAGTTTCCATGCCTCTCCCAAACTTCCTTGAATTCTAGAGGGACATGCTTTGTAGGTGTTGCTCATTATGTCATCCTTTAGTGAAGCTCTTCGGAGAAAAAGAGGCTATCAATTGGTAAAATGCTTCCCAATCATCTGTAATCTAGAACAGCACCCACCTCACCATTTACAAGCATTATCTCTCTCTCTCTCTCTCTCTTCTCCTCCATAACCGTACATCCCCACCCTCCTTTCCATCTGTCTCTCCTCTAGAGTCTAGAGCACTTGTTGAAAACACTTGTTACACTCGATGACTTTGCCAGTGTGTAAAGTCAGGTTTAGATTTTTTATTTGCAGTTTGGTTTCCTTTGGTCTTCCAACATCTCAATATTTGTGTAACATTTTCATTACCTTACCTCACAGGAGGGTTCACCAAATCCTTTATTTGATGGTTAAATCTATTAGCAACCTATTTTTCAGTCTAAATAGAAACTTACTCTGGAACATCTACTGGTTGTACACCATTAAGCATCTAATAACTCCTTTGTTTGAAAGTACTTGAATAAATTATTAATGTACAACACTTGTTGATCTCAGAATCTAGATTGGCCTCCTTTGCTTATCCTTTTTTTATTTACAATCTAAGATTTTCTTTCCTTGTTCCTTGCCGGGGGATCTTTCCTCTGCTCATGCTCCTATCTTCCATATATAACAATTTTTTTCTTTTCTTTTCCTTTCCTCTGTTTTTAATGTTGTATCTTTTATTGGACAGCTGATTTGAATGCTACATACATTATTGATCCAAATAGAGGCTGAAATTTCTTCTGGACGCCTTTCTAACACATTGTATGATAATCTTGTTCAATCTAGCATTTTCATTGTGAGATAAACTTCCATAATAATGTAAAATTTTCAAGATTATCTAAAAGAGAATTTTTTGTGTTTTACTTTATTTTGTAACGAGTATTGACAATTTTTCAAAAATGATTATATCATTTTTGTGGAATCCAAACTCTGTTTTGGAAGGGTGGGGCTGTGTGCTTTTTTTTTAAAAAACTACATCTGGAATACTATTCCTTTTCTCTTATTGGGATATTGGTTTTATTAGGAGGATACAAGAAATTGTCACTCAGCAAAAGGGAAGCTTGGTGTTGGAATTGCAGCAAAGATCAATTGAGTTCAATGCTATACTTTGGAGACATCAAACAATCAAGTAGGTATCAAGATTTTCTTGTTAATTTGTGTATTACTGCTATAATGATTTACTTCTGGTATGGATATTTGTACAGATCATCACTGGTTGAACGTATGCCCATTTTAGATGAAGCTACGTATATTGAAAAACGAGCTGCATCTACTCAAGCTACACTTCCAGTCGAAAAAACAAATCATTCATCCTTGTCTAAAACTGCCCTTAATCTCCCAAATGGTATTTCAAAGCCATCTGCTGCACCACTAGTGGACTTGCTTGATTTGAGTTCTGATGATGCTCCACAACCAAGTTCTACTAGTGACTTTTTGCATGACCTCCTGGGAGTAGGCTTGACAGTTCCGTCATCTGGTATTCCTTTTCACTTTTCATGTTTTAATCAGCCAAGTGACCCAACCTAGGATTGGATTCCTGATGCTTCATTTTCTTTTATTACTTCTCATATGGTATTTCACATTTGTTGGTATATTCATTTTTCATTTTAAATAATTCATACTATTTTCCCATTAAACCTAGTAAGGACAATTATGACATTATTAGTTTAGATTGTAGTGATCTCCTCCGATACCTATTGGTACATTAGGATCCAATGTTAGTCATCATCTAATTCTAATCTACAATAGGATCTTCTAGTGGAGCTTTCAAAGAAGAATAGATAAGGTTTAAGAACATAGTTTCAATTTTAAAACATGTAGAGATCTGCAAGAGCAAACCATATTAGTTTGACAACATGCACTACTACCATGTCCATGGGGTCTTTGAGAATGCCTCTTAGGATGACATCAATAACTATTGGAAAGGCACCACCGTGCTTGCACCCATTAGGGTTGCAGGGGGATATAGGTGGATGAAGAAGGTTGTGAGCACAAGAAAGTGACTAGTTACTAAGGTTGTTCAGAAGTTTTCTCCCACTAGCAACAACATGAAGAATGAGCTTCAAAACAAACTATGATGAAGGCTCACTTCCTGCAGACAATGGCCACTCTTGGCCTGCTTCTCATTGCCACGTCCTCGTGCCATTTGTTGATGGTTGTAGATGGGAGGAGGAGAGAAGGAAAGGAAAAGGTAGAAAAATGGGGGAGAGAAACAAAAACAAGGGAAGAATGCTGTGAATTACGTGAAGCCAAAAAAAGGGAACAAAGGGAGAGAGAAACAATATGTAAAAGGTGGAAGTTATAAAAACAAGAAAAATGAAAAAAAAAGGAGCAAGGAAGAGAAAAGTATGGTGGAAATAAAAAGGTAATGGAAGAACAAGGAAAGAAAAACAAGGTAGAAAAAGTGTTAATATTCCATTGTAAACTTCCAACCAAATTGGTTTTATTTTTCTCATGTGAATCTCAATATTGTAGTAATTTTGCTTTGTCAAAATTGTTTGTCTTTCATGAGATTAGTGTTGATCTTAGACAACGTCATTCTATCATCTTGATTGAATGGCTGTATTAGTGTTTATAGTAATGTGCTTGTAAGCCTCTTAGTGTGTGTAAGTCTCATCTCTTCTAGCATTATTAGTTTATTTTTCCTTTCTATTCTTCAGTAATTCCCACATTCGATCTCAAAGAATGCAAGGACATTCTCACAAGATACTTTACTTTAATCAAGTCACACTGCCTCTACCCATCTTTTTCCTGTAGTACAAGTGCTACATTTTCCTTCTGTCATTACTAATAGGAAATCCATGCAGTTATGTTAGGTCATCTATCCTTCCACCAACTTGTTGATCACTCTTGCTTTCATTGCTGAATGTCTACCTAACACTAACCCTCTTTTATCTGGGCTTGGAACTAGTTATGAAGTGATGAACCTCCATAGGTGGAATTATGTATTTCATTAAAAGAATTTTAAAAAATCTAAAATGCGAAGAAAATTTATCTAAAATTTACAAAAATGTGCATCTACCTAAGAGACCTTAGAGCCCAACACAACATGGAGCAAATCCATTAAATTTCTATTGTCAATTCATATAAAAATGAAAATACAAAAGAACTTTTTAAAAAACTAAGAATGCAACAAGAAACATATTTGTCCTAAATAACAAAAGATCTAATCTGTGATGGGAAGGATCTAATGAATGCCACCTGGTAACAATAATATTTCTTGAATAACAGTGAGAAAATTATCTGAAAATTTTGGATTTGTAAAAAAAAAAGTATCTGGCTTGGATCTAACCTAATCTAAGTTAAATTCATTGACCTTTTGCTATAAACACTTGAAAATATGAAAATTGTGAAAAAAAACAGAAAATAAACCATAGAAAATTATGTAAAGAGAAATAGATATGGACTTAGAGAGGACCTTTGGTGTAAACTTATGTTTATTGGAAATTTCCTAATTTCTCCTCTACTTATTTTAATTCTCAAGTAGTTTTACTCTAGTTCTAACTTCTAACAGTGGAATGTTACCTTTAATTCCCTGTATATTCAATAATACCAAATATTCCCCCTATCACTCCCTTGAGCCCCTAGAAACATACAAGAATTTCCAACTGATTATGCTTTTAAATGCTATAAATTTGAAGAAGAAAAAAAAAGGCTGAGTACATGTGTATCTAGTTTTTTGTTTTTTTGGTTTTATGGCTAAATGAAACAGATTAGGTGAAAATTATTTAGTGATGACTTAAAAAAGCCACTCAGGCTGTTTACTTGAGACATAGGAATTCAGCTATTTTCAACGTGTTATTTCAAAAGATAAACATATTAAGTGATTGATCCCGTTGTTGCTGTTTAACTTGAAATGTGGTGGCTGCATAGAGATGTGTCTGCCAGAATACTCTTCTCTTTACCTATAGTATTTTAGCCCCATCCATCCTCCTACTGCTTGAGTACTCATTCAACCTTATAATTCTTTTGTCATCAAGATAATCATGCATTGTTTTCTGAAACCTGAAGTGCAGAATGTGGCTACAGTAAGCATTCAATAAATTAGTGTGCCACGGAAGGTTTTGGAAATGAATTATCTCCTCTATGCTATAAAATAAAGGAAGTTACTGATTTTAGTATGGTTAATCAAATACCAGTTTTAGCCTGGTTCAATTTGAGACAAAATGGTGAAAGCGAGCTTATGCATGTTCATGGTGTTTTGCATGTGAAATTCTCTTCACTTGTATTTGCCATTCTTCTACGTCATATACTTTACATGCTGTCATGATTCCCCGGTACCATACTTATAAAGGTTTGCCCAGACACCAGGCCAGAACACCTTGGGCACCCAGATGCCTAGGCCCCCATATTAATAATTTATATTTTTCAGAATAGTGTATGTGTATTATTCCTGTGTAAATATATACACACAAATCAATAATTCCAGAATATTTCTCTTAAATAATCTTGGTTAGAATCAGCAAATCAACTATTTTTCTTAAACTATTTAAGAAGATAAAAATGAAGAGAGGTAAAATCTATAGAAGATAAAATGATATGTAGTTGCTTATGTAAAAAATGAGGTATTTCCAGAATGCTGGAAGGCCGTTAGTATTTCCAGAATCCACTGGAAGCTTGCTGGGTTTGCTCACCTGTGATGGTTTCTGATGGAAGACCTTGCTGGAGCCGTTGGAAGAGTTGTAGCTGCTGGAGGTGAGAAATGGGAGTGGGGGTAGAGAAAACAGTACTCTAGGGTTTTTTATTGTTTTGGGTTAGAAAACCCTAAAAAACTTTATATAATATTGCAAATACCCAGATCTGTATTGAATCCCTACCTGGATCCAACAAAGATCTGGACGTTCATTCTGAAATTGATGCCCAGTCTCTAGGCTTCCATCAAATTCCAACTTAGGTGCCCTCGTTAAAAACCCTGGTACTTATTTGCTATTTTGCATTTTAATTGTTTAAAATGAACAGAAGTAGCACCATTTCTGCATTTCTTTAATAACTGATGAATGGTAAACTTGTTTGGGTTTAATATGCATTTGGTGATTTAATTAGAATCTCTTGTTTAGGAATTTCAGCAGCACCTGTTGGAAACACTGATATTTTGATGGATCTGTTATCAATTGGAGAACCTGCACGTAATGATGCAGCACCAGCAGCTATAACAGATTCATCACATCAAGGCAACACATCATTGGTGTCCTCACTTGAAGGATTGTCATCGCCTCCAAATTCGTCATCTTTGTCCTCTCAAAAGGTTTCACTTGATCCTTTCAGACAAAACAACCAAGTTGCCAATCATAGTGCTGAATCAGTGGTGGATTTGTTGGATGGCCCATCCTCTGTTCCCACATCAGGTATGTAATTGAGTTGGAAGTTGGAAGGCCGTTGCAATCATTTCTTAATACACTTCTTAGTTGGTGGTGCAGGAGAAAACAGTCTCAATTATCCATCGATAACTGCATTTCAGAGTGGCTCTTTGAAAATAGAATTTAGTTTCTCAAAGCAACCAGGAAATCCACAATCAACGTCCATCCATGCTACTTTTATGAATCTGTCAAATGACACCTACACGAATTTTCTCTTCCAGGCTGCTGTTCCCAAGGTCGATTTTTTTTCTTGCCTCTGCATGCCTTCCCTGAAAATTTATTAGTTTTACTTCCTCAGTATGATTTATTTCTCATCCAAATTTTCTCAATTTTTTGTGCATCTGTGTTTGGCATATCATTAGTTTAGTTTAGTTTGAGTAAAAAATTTCAATTTCAAGTTTTCTTAAACTTTGATCTGAAATCGTAAATTAATTATCATTATTGATTAGGCAAAATGTCTCATCTTTTTGTCCTAAGATTTCATTATTAAACTTTGATTAATTGCTTTAAGGAGTAATTAATCGTACTTATGCTATACCAAGGCATCAATCCTCTCACATATGATTAGAAAATGCAGAATTTGTCCTAAAGAAAGAAAAATGTTTCAGAATTATTGAAATTTGGTGCTAGCTATGGTAACTACCATGATCTCAATCTTTCCTTTTATTAGAAGCTTATAGGAAAGCATGAGGTTCACAAAAATGACAAAAACTATAAATTTTGATCTAAAATTTTGAGACAATCTAAAGTAGTGAATAATATACTTCTAGAAATAATTAAATTTAATTTTTGTACATTTATAACATCAGAAGCACAACATACTTTGAAACTAATTTATCCAACTACAAGAATGACATAGTAGGACAAAAAGGCTCATCGGTAAATATTTGATGGATCAAGGTATTTGATACGGTAATTACATGTATTTGTTGTTGTTACTGCTTGGTTGGGACTTGGGAGGTTAATAGAAACCTTTGAAAGGAGGATATTAAGGAACTTGTGCCTTGTGGTGGTAGAGGCTACTTGAGGGCTTGTTCTTTATATTGTGCTTGTGAAATTAGAGAGAGAAGAGAAAATCAAGTCTATTGTTCTTTGATGAGGAATTTACATATATAAAGGAGTTAATGGATATTCATTTAACCTACTAACAAGAAATACTAAATGGACTGTAATATTATTATAATCTATCTCCTTTGAGTTGAAATATATGTATCAATCACGCCAACTGCTTGGAGGACTGAGTGCATGAAGTATAATCTCAAAAATCCTTACATGTAGTCCTTTGATAAAGATATCCATCAACTCCTTAGAGGATTGTATCGGAAATAGACATAAACTCTTTCAAGTCATAGCTATATCTCTAACATAATAGCAATCTACCTTAATATGTTTCATCCACTCTCAAATGGAGGAAAATGACGACCTAATTGTAGCAATGCATGATCGTTAATGTCTCTACACAAAACTCTAGCTTGGTCAGAAAAGATTTGAGTTACATCATCTCACAATTTATCTAAGCCATAGATAGATACTTAGCTTCATCCCTAAATCCAGACATTGAATTTTGTTTTTTGCTTCTTCATAAGACTAAATTGTCTTCTACTTATGTACAAAAACTTGAAGTAGATTTTCTGTCTCTGGCATACCTATAGTCTAAATAAGCCTTAATTTGTAATTGATCGTTCTTATAATAAACTGATCCCTTTTGTGAGGCTCTTTTCACGTAAGCCAAGTCATGAGGAGCCTCTTACTAATGAACCATTCTTGGTGTATGCATAAACTAAGTACAATGACAATGAATAAGATACTTTGAGTGTGTGACTGTCAAGTAAATCCTTTTCTGAATCAATCATATAAACTATCTTAGATCTTCAAGTAGTTCCAAACAACCATTCTGGAATGTTGGAATATATTCTATAGGGGTACTTTTGGGTTTGCATCTGAAAAGACTTGTCTCTTGAAGCAAATTTAAGGTATGTTTTCTTTGTGACGTGTCATCCTCTCTCTGGAATAGAGCGATGTCCAAGAAATATTTTACTTTCCCAGAAATATTTTGCTTTCCCATATCTTTAGCAATAAAATGGGCTATGAGGTAGCTTTAGTCTCCTCAATTGCTTCTAAGTCATTGGCATATGCACAAGTATAACAAACCTCAATTGGTCTTTTCATAGAAAACAAGGTGAACTACTAAAGCCATCATTCTTTACAATTTGATTGAAATTTTAAAAGTAGACCTTTGGACTCTGCTTGAGGCTATAAATTACCTTCCTAAGTACTCTACCCCTCTTTGAACAACATACCTTAAAGGAAACTTTATAAGTACTTTTTTATCAGATCTCTATAAAAAAGGCATTTGTGACATCAAGTTGAAACATCTCCCATGATTGGTTAATTTCAATGGAGAGATCTTGAATGGAATTGAGACATGCCACTGGAGAAAACATTTCTGCAATATCCACATCATATATTTGTGTATACCCATCGGATTTATGCTTTTTAGTGTATACCTATATGAAAATGTCCATGTCTTCTGTTTTAGGACAGGTTACTAGTCTCACATACGAGATCTCAATGTTTCCATTTCTTTATCCTTGTTGGCTTTCCAATGTGGTATTTGGAATTCCTTTTGATTGTCTTTTTGAGTAGACTTGGAGAAATGGGTGTGGCAAAGCTATGAAAGGATAGGTTAAGGTTATTATAAAAAAAAGAAAAGGGAAATGGAATGTACTGTTTTGTGTCATGTATCCTTTCATAGCTTAATAGGTACAAGGCTAACATCAGGTTGACATGCAGATGGGTTTGCAGGTGGCTTTGTTAAAGGAGCTCATTATTGATGATGATACACCTGCAATGGATGTTATGCATTGTTTTTCTGCACCTTGTTCATGTTCAACTGTGACAAGGGAATCAATGGGAGACCCACTACCTCCAAGTTAGACATTCCAAAATAACGTTGAGACTCAAAGGTGTGGCAGTAGACACAAAATGCTTTCTAGATAGTGAATAAGAACACCAAATCCTAATTGAGTGTGAGAATACCCAACAAAGTAAGACTTAATAGATTTGAGAGATGGTTTATCAAGATTTGGGCACATTTTGAACAACTACCACACACCTAAAAACTCAAGGTGATAGCAAGAATCACTCTACATCAAGGTAAAGTTGTCAAAGAGGTATCTTACCATCATAGTGTGTGCAGGGCATTCAAGTTATCAGATAGGAAGCAATTAAGATAGCATCAAATCCCAAGTGTCAAGACTTAATTCATTTACAACATAATGGTGTAACATCTAGAATTTGTCTATACTTATGTCATACCATTTTGTTGAGAGGTACAAGTACATGTGGTTTAATGAATCATGCCAACAAAGACACAATGGGACTGAACACCAAGCTAAACGAACTTCATGGCATTATCTGTGCAAAAGCATCTTGGAGTAGCAGAAAACTATTTTTATTTCATTTAAAAAGTTTTATTTAAATACTTGGAAGACCAAGGAATACACTTGCTAAGAAGAGAGAATTAATTAGTGCAGAAGAAATTAAAAGTAGAGATAGACCTAAAACTACTTGGCTATAAATTATAAGAAAATATTTAAATTTATATACTTAGTGGAAAAAGATCCATGTAGTAGGATCATGGCATAGATTATTATTGTTGTATTTATATTAAAGCATGAAGATCTTTCATATAATAGTTCTACGATGCATGAGAAAAATCATCTACAAATTCAATGAAATATTTATAAATAGAAACAAACAATATACGTTTAGGACTTTAAATATCACAATGAAATAACTTAAAGTGAATTTGTCTCAAAACAAGTCAGACATTGGAAGGAAGCATGTTGGTGCAGTCCTTAGTCAACTCATACTTAAAACTATATAGAAAATTTCAAGGCGATGCTTGCTGAAGCCTTTGGTGAGATGGGTGACTAAGACAATGGTTCTGCAAAAGAGAAGACTTAGTAATGGAAGCTATGGTTGCAAGTCCAGGAGAAATGTCATCACCAATTAGCATAAAAACTCCTTGTCCTTGTTTACAACTCAAGTCAATTCTCTTTCGTGTCTATGAGTCCTAAAGGGTGCAATAGCATAAGAGCTGTTTGGTTATGGTAGTGATGAACATTAAATGGATAGGAAAGTCACCTTAGATTCCTTGAGCACCTGGATGCCTAGGACGACATTCACATTAATATATGATTTTTATTTTAAAATATGGATGTATATTTATTTATATAATTTTTATGTGTATTAATAATTAAAGATACATAAATAAAGTGTAAATTAACTCATAAAATTGTGCAAACAAAAAACACAACAATATATGTTTTAAAGTCATCTTAACAATTAATTTGTGATAAAACTCAATAAATAATAATAATAAAAGATATTCAAAGTTTAAATTATTCTAAAATAAAAAGATATTGTTAAACAACATTAAAAAATATCTGACATGGTATTAGATCTTTCTTGGATCTCTAATCAGATCCAACAAAGAAGATCCAGTTAAGCCCTACAAAGCATTAGGCGTACCTAGGTGTTGCTCAGAAAACACTTGGGTGCCTAGGCACCTGCCTTAACAACTATGGTTTAAATAACCTCCTCTCCAAATACAGAGTAGGAACGGTCATCATCGATAGCAACTGAACTAATATTAGAAAGGTAGGACAAATGGGTAAAAGGGTTGTGTACTCGACATGTGTAAAGAGACTCTCAAGTCTACTATCTAGGAGCTGTCCCCAAGGGCTAGCAAGACTGTCCTATCATGTGAGGTGGTGGTTGTAATATCAGTGACCTATAGCTATAGGAACTGCTCATAATCAGCTTGAGAAATGGTAACAATCTACTCAGACCATTGGTCTTGCTAATGTTGACTCAATCACGCTATTGGCCTATTGTGGCCTGCCAAATTTCTTTGAACACTTTTCCAATTACACTCTTGCTACAATGTTGACATTGAGGGCATGATCTGTTGGAGTGACCACCATGACCATGACTATGTAGAGCAGTAGCCATGGGCTCCGTAATCAGTAATTATGTGAGAGGTAGGTGTTGTGATCCTCAAGACCTTGGAGAACATGGTCTGAAGATTAAAAACAGTATTACCACAAAGAATTTGTCCTCAGTTTTTGTAAGGTGCCACAACTAGTGATGAGTGGCAACAAAACACTCAGAACTAGGATCTCACTACAGATAATTTTTTCCGTTAAGTTTTTTTGATGTTCCACTAGGACTTGAGGAATGAGTCACCAGATGCTATTTAAAACACTAATATATTTTTTATTAGGACTGAAAGCTGCAAAACAGAGTCTGATCAAATGGAAGAAGGCAGCAAAAATTCTGTGTACAACCCTCGAACACAAGAGTAGATAAATGTGGTCAAAGTGAGACCCACACACGGGGAAGATAATGATGAGTGGCTTCCTAGATCATAAAGGTAATCAGAAGCATGGTATCCTATGCTATTGATCACCCACCAATCAGTGGGGTAGAAGTGCTTCCCAAGGCTGGCTGGGGCAAGGGGGGGAGGCAGTTTTGGGATGGTAATCAGATGTTCATGGGTGAGCAGTTATGGTGGATAAGATTCGGGCTAGGTTGGATTTTCCCCTAGTACTAATGAGGAATTTAGTACGTATATAAGGGGATCAATGGTACCCTAGGTGAAACAAATATCCATTTAACCTGCTAACAAAAAATATTAAATTAACTCTAATTCTAATATAATCTAACAATGCATTTGATGGTTGTGGCAGCAATCTGTAACTGCCTTAAAAAGCATATCTTAATAGACAACAACTGAAATGCTGCAACACCATTTTCTTTCCCCAACATCATTTGCAATGATACGTTGTGTTGACATTTCACTAACTTGGCATCCCAACATCTTATAGACGTGTTGGTCTTATGAAAACTGGCATGTTTTGGTGACATTTTGGTGGCACATACCTGATGTTGGACACCATATTTATTAATTATTACTAATGTTGCATTTGGTGCATTTTCTATGAAACTTAACCACATCCAATAAAACCAAACTACTTATACGGCTAATATTATTAGTCTATTACATAAATTGTTCAACCAACATGACTTCTAACTTTAATCCATTTCCCCCATATATTTTGTGCACAGGCATACATTAGTATATAATACCATTACAAAGAAAATAAGATTGTTAAAAGCATTTACATCAACAATCCACAATGCATAATAGAATGATCAATCATGTCATGTTGGTTAACTGAATCATACATTAAATTCTGTTAGCTGGCCCAGCTTATTATGTCTGGAGGTTATATAATGATTTGCATATTTTCCATTGTAACTTTCTTTGTTCTTGACTTATGTTGGTGTCCAGTATTAGATACTTTTTTGGCTAGAAATCTCCTTGTGCCCATTATGCTTCTTTTGATTTAGTATCTTTTATCAAACATGCAATTTTACCTTTTTCTTGTGCTTTACGATGCAGTTTATTCAGCTGAACTTGGAACCCGCTAGCAGTAACATTATTCCTGCTAGTGGTGGTGGATCTATTTCACAGCGTTTAACTGTTAATAACAGCCAACATGGTCAGGTAATTAATCTCGAAGATATTGCCAGTAGTTATACCTAGAGATTGAATATTTTGTGCAACTGATTTTCTTTCTTGTCAATATAAAATGTGACTCCGGTTGCTTGCATGTAATTAAAAGTTTCCTCTTCCCATTGCGGGAAATACTTGTGAAACTACTGAGTTCTGTTTGAAGTCCTTTCATGCATCAATCATGGTTCATCATAAATAATTTATGTTAGTAACATAGATCATTACGTGAATCCTTAATTTCTATTTGGTTACTTTTAGGTTAGGTAGTAGGATACTTGTAGGTATAGCCAATAATTTTGCTATATATATGGTACATTTTACTCTTTATCATGATATAATCTTCTCACTTTATTCTTTCCTTGTCTACTTGATAACAATGCTTAGGTTTTGAGAGGGAAAAAAAAGAAAACCTAGTCACCATTACCACCTTGTGTTGGTGGTGGCCAGAACTAGCATTTTCAACATTGATGTCATGTTGGACTTCGATCCTTTGAAAAATCTGACAAGTGTGGTGGAAATTTGTGAAAAACAATAAGTCTTCTTTTATTGATACTAGTAAGACGAAGTACAAGATATTGTTCAAACAATATTTATAATCTGACCTCTGCTGTTTTTGATCACGTGTTATTGTAGAAGAGAGGAGAAAAGAGAATGAGAAAGGTGAAGGGAAATAAAGAAGGGAAATGAGAGGGGAGATCATTTCTGCCTCCCTTAGGCAAAAGACACACCATGTTGGTTCAACGTGAGGTCCATGTCAATCAATGTGTGGAATATGTGCAAAGTTCACATTGTGCTAGTTGACCTGTGACGTGGGCTCAAAATTTTACTGAAATGTCAATCGATATTATTTACCTATCAACATGTAGGTAGATATTGTGTTGACCTGCACAATTTTCAACACTTCTTGGAAAAACTTCATCGACATGTGTTGATGTTGATTTCCTTGTACATTACACACATGCACGCATACTTGTGTGTAAGTGTGTACACATTTACATATACGTATACAATATACAGAGATAAATTATTACGATATAAAAAGCATTGGCAACATGGATACCTTTCTCTCTGCATTGAGCTCTATCAAAATGTACCAAGAGTTGACGAAAACCTTGTGATACTAGTTTTATTGCATTATTGTATAATATATATCATTTTGTTTAATGAGTTGTTCTAAGTAGTACCTTGATGAAGTCCCAAGTTATTATTGTAACTGATGAGTCAGCTCGAGAATAGGCTTCGTGGCTGCCAGACAATAATATATCTTTGTTTCGTATGTTTGAAGCATTGACACCCTTGCTGTTCGCTGTTCTTACCCTTTGTTTCCCGTCTATTGTCCCATTCTTTTCTATAGATTTCGTTCAGAAATGATAGTTTTATTTTTGATAAACATGCACCATTCATGCTGGTCTATCCATTATATTTGTTCTGTTACGCTCTTTTTCCTTATCGGTAATCTTATTTGCTCCAGAAACAACTTGCCATGCGAATCCGTATAGCTTACAAGGTGAACAATCAAGATAAGTTGGAGCAAGGGCAAGTCAATAACTTCCCCCCAGGCTTGTGATGCTATTATGCCATTCTTGACCAGAAGTGGCAATTTTTTTCCCTCATCTTGCAGCTCCAGATTAGTAGGTGATCTCAGCTTTTTAATTCCATGTATTTGATTTCCATGAGTAGCTGCATTGTTTTCGTGTGCAGCCAGCAAAAATTTGAGTTGTCATCCTAAGCCAACATATGCATGTCAATGATTCTTTGAAAGGTCTCAGCTGAATACTCCGTTTCTCCTTGAACGCTGGACGGCATTCACCACATGATTGCTTTTAGTATTATATTCTGATGTAGAGTAACGATTTTAAAATACTTCCTTTTGTGTATTCCTTGATTATAATCCCATCTACTTGCAAAGAAAATGTGCAAAGATCGCCTGAGTTGTAATGTCATGCCCATTGCTTCAACATTAAGCTATTTTCTTTCCAATAGAAATGACTTTAGTTTGAAGCCTTTGAAACTATGAATTGGCTAGTGTTTCTGTTGTAATCTAGTTTGCAGATTTGAATCATTTAATAAAGCTGATTTTTTGATATGGAATAACTTGTGCAGTTTCTGATAATACCGTAGTGACACCCATTCTCATCGTTGGATGAGGATCATTTCTATTTATTTTTAACTGAAAAAATCCTGGTGAATAGCATCGTTTTCATTTGTTATATTCGCCCATGCAACAAGAAAGTTGAGACTTGGAATGTAGGCTGGGAATTCGGAAGTTTTAATAAGACAAGCATTGTTCATTCGCGTTACCCCTTTTCTTTGTTCCATAATTTATTGAACAATGATCAACCATGTTTGAGATGCTTAGTTGACTGACTGTACGTCCTCTGTTAGGAGATGGATGTGATGATTGCTTGGAGAACTTGATCGATCGATTACAGTAGTTTGCAAATTTTTTTAATTAATTCTAACGTTCTCCGGGAGAATGGCTTGATGTTTGATCTGACCGTCTTTGAGAATGGATTATGAATTCGAGTCCGGAATGCGCCGTCCATGGTCTTTTATTATTTGTATCTCTTCGGGAATCCTAGAAATCCATGCATTATGCATCTAAAAATATTGTCACCTTAGTAAGCCTATTACTTTTTAGGATCATTGACGTCATTTTTTATGTTATCGACAATGTTAATCTTCATGTTACGGAATAGGGATCATGTTTTTCTTTCCAAAATTCTCCAACTTATTTCTTGACAAAAGTTTAGGATCTTACATTTAACGATCCCGTTTAGCATATATGAAATAAGAAAATCATTTCTGCTGGGCCCTCATCTTTTTGAAAATGGTGATGATCATATCACGAGTATTAATCCATTACATCGTAAATTTAAGATAAGTCATTTTGTTTTGTAAATTTCACTTAGCAATGATTTTTTTTTATTATAAATTACGTATTATTATTATTGATGCTCTTTATTTAGATGTGCCATTTATGTACATTCTCGTATTATAAAATGTTTGTCAAAAAATATTGTATTGCATATTAATTATATGTCCTTGTATTCCTGGGATGGGAGTTCTTACTTTTCAGAAGGGAATTAAATTTACTGGGTGAGTGAAAGTTGCACTTCTCGTAAGATAATTATTTTGAAGTATAATTATGTATCAAGCGATAAATTGATTTAAATTCTTGAAATTTAATTCTGTTCTATTTCATTACTTAATTTATTCTCAGGTACCAAATACGACACCGCCAGGAATGGTTTGATGGACGTCCACGAACCGAATATATTTTAAGTGCATTGAATGAATCCAGGAGGAAACGAAACCACAAAAGTTAGTGGATGATGACATTACGTGGCGCTTATGGCAACCCAAATCCGGGATTTCACGGCCAGGAATTGAAGGGAAATAAATAAACAGAATGGACCGATAAAGATGTGTGCGGCACAATTTCTTTGATGGGCATGCGTCGTTCCTTTTGCCAAAAGAAAGTTCTCTTTCTCTCAAGTGATGGGTTTTTTGGTTTTCTTCTTTTTCCTATTATGTTCGACGTAAAAGAGAACTGCAAATCACGCGCGTCACTCCAATCATGTACCACTTTGTTATTGATCATTTTTATATTGATTTTTCTTTGCAAGTTGATAATGATTAGAATTAGAATTCTAATGAAAGTTCGAGAAGCTCCTGTAATTTACGGAACTGGCGGTGACGCCGGGATGAGAATAAGAATTGGAATTGGAATTGGAAGGAAAACAAACACATATTGACAACCTCATCCACACCGTGCAGATATCGATCGTATTGGCAATGATAAGGAAAGCACCAAACCACATAAACAAATAAAAGCATCAAGCCTGCTTGCTGATCACAGTGTACTTGTGCAGTGGTTTAAGGAACGCTACCGGTGAAAAAAGTATGGTGGGCCCGCTTCGCTCTCGTCTCATTAAAAGATTCGTCTCCGTGTAAGCTATCTGTTTTTTTTCTGACATATAAATCTTTATACATAAGATCATGTAATTAGCGAGTCTTCTATCACGCTTTCAAAACCCATAGAGTGTACTTGATGAAAGGAAAAAAAATAAAAAATAAAAAATAACTTTTTTTCGAGGGAGAAAAGAAAGGAAAAGTAGGGTTGCTCAGTGGTTGGTATAAAGCGAACGAGAACCAACCATTCTAAAAAAAAAAAATCGTACCCATCCACGTGGGACAGATGATATTATATCCATTTATTTTTTTAAAAAAGACGACATTAATTTCTTTTAATAACGACAACACTTCGGTCTGGATTTTTAATTTTTAAACTCGGCTCTTTTCTCCCGTGCGTTTGGCGGACAATATTAAATTGAAATCATTGCTTTTGGTGACCGCACGAACAAAAAGTATTTTGTTTCCTCCCAAAAACGTCACACCTTCTTGTTTTTTTATAATGATTATTTTTATATTTATTAAAATTTTAATATTACCCTTTTTCTCTGGAAACCGTCAAAAAAAAGAAACCCTTCTATGTCTCATTTAAACACACGGATTTTGCTGTAGATATCGAAGAAAAATTCGACTAGGAAACAAAAGTATCCAGAAGCCACCAGCAAGTCATCTGTCACCGTAGATTAGACATGTACAACTGGACATCAATCAACTGCTATATCTTCTGTAAAAATAATTAAATTTGAATTAAAATAAAGAGACCACCCACAACCACAACCGCACTGGTAGACGATGTCGTGGAATAAAATCTTAGATTTAAAATTAAATAAATACGCAACAATTATAAATATAAAAAAAAAACTCCAAACCGTACACCCCTCGTCTTCGTTATTATTATTATTATTGCTGACAGTGAACGTCACTGTTAATGTTAATGTTCAACTCCCCACCATATCTCTCCATTCCAGACTAAACAAAGGAGGACGGACAAAACTCGATTGCCACCCGATTGAGCTTGTGGCTGAGGGTGGCTGTTTCCGCTTCTGTGCTTAGGTGATTCAGGTCAACCACCCCTCGAAACCTGAGGAAGAGAGAGGGAGAGGGAGAGAGGTCGTTCTCGGTTCATGGATGTGGAAGACAGTCGTTGCAGAAGTGGTGGCCTCAAGGTTGCAATCGTCGCTGTCTTCCTTCTACTTATTTTCGAAAGTGTTTGGGTTGGGTAGTTCTGGATGCTGTTGTCTTTCATTTGGCATCCATTGTTCGTCATTATCTCTGAATGCTGCTGTCTGCAGAACTCAGGGTAGTGTCCTCTTCTCCAACCACCTGAGAAGCAAATGTTGTAACGTCTCCTCAGTGAAATCTGAGCTCTGTGTTCATGGAACTCGAAAGTGCATCACATCTCACAATCCCCGCCAAGGTTCCTCTTTCTTTCATTGGTTGTTTGTGAATTTTCGATTGACCTCTGCCTTAGAGTTCCTCTCGTTCATGTGTCTGTCGCACGCAGAAGGAATCATGGAGGACGGTTCTGGTTCTGGCCTACCAGAGCCTCGGAATTGTGTACGGTGACTTGGGCACCTCCCCCCTGTATGTCTACAAGAACACGTTCGCAGAAGACATAGAGCATTCGGAGACCAACGAGGAGATCTTCGGTGTTCTGTCATTTATCTTCTGGACGCTCACGCTGGTGCCTTTGGTCAAGTACGTGTTCATTGTTCTGAGAGCAGACGACAACGGCGAGGGGGGCACCTTCGCCCTCTACTCCCTCATCTGTAGGCATGCTCGAGTTGGGTCCCTTCACAACAGTCAGGTTGCAGACGAGGAGCTGTCGGCCTATGCGTCCAAAACAGACGGGCCGCGCACCAGGACGGGGTCAAGGGTCAGGTCGCTACTGGAGAAACACCGCGTGCTGCAGCGCTCTCTCCTCTTGCTTGCGCTGGTAGGGACTTGTATGGTCATCGGCGACGGCATACTGACTCCAGCGATCTCAGGTCTGCCTCTTCTTTTGTGCCTTCCTGTTTCTTTTTCTATGTTTCTTGGTTTCTGATTGTGCTCACTCTTTAACTATGGACCCAATTTGTTGGCCTTCAGTGTTTTCAGCGGTTTCGGGGCTTGAACTCTCAATGTCCACTAAGCAGCACAAGTGTAAGGTTCTTTTGCTTTGGCTTCTGTTTTGTACCAGTCGATAAAATTTCGTTCAATGAAACCCTGCAATTTCAATTTTCGCTTGATGGAATCTTTTCAGTGGTTCGAATTGGTGATTTTAACTGGCCTAAGTATCTAAGCTGAACACCAGATAAAGATCATATCAACAACAACAACATGAATGAAAATTATGGATGAAACCTCTTGGTACTTTAGGAAGATATACACCTCAAGAGATCTCGTTTGTGCCTGTGAAATTTAAGGCACCATTTCTAATTTACGGTAAATGATGAAGGGCAGGAAGTAGAGACTTCAGGACAAAAAATTCAAAGTTCAATCGTGTAAAATCTATAGATTTGCTTTGAATGGAAACAACTTGCTCCAGCATGGGGCAGCCACCACATTAAATTTGCAGCTACCACGTTGTGAGGCCTTGCAGCCATCCTGTACTTGGTCATAGGGTTGTTTTTCTGATAGGGTGGAGAGATTTAAGAATTATATCTTTTGACTTTAGTTTTACTTTTTTTCAAAAGCATATTGAGATATTATTTCTAGATGCTTATTGCATAACTGCAAATATGTGGTCTGGCTCTTCATTGTACTCATCGTTGTGGGCATCTCACAACTGTAACAACCTAGAAACACCAAGGAATTGATATCTAGCCACCTATTTCACATATTCATCTTATGCAATTAGTATTTATGTAACTAAAACCTTTCTCCATTAGTTTTTATGGTCGGGATTAGCAATCTAATTACTTCCTTTCATCCCTAGAGTTTAGATTATGTTCATGATACTAAGGCAATTGTAAAGGTTGATGTGGTGGAGAGAATGAGTGGAGATGAGGATGACATGGATGTAGAAGTTTCAAGATAGGGTGAACGAAAGTAATGTCCATGGTTCAAGGAATATAATAGTCTTGCAAAAATGCCACAAAGCATGATAAAGGAAAGGAGTTGATGTGCTTGAGATTCCTTGATGATATAGGCTCATCACTACTGCCAACAAAAGGGTAGGGTATTTTTAATTCAAATATAAGATTCCTTTTATTGTGGGTTAGAGGTTGTAGACTTAAGTGTGCAAGTGGAAAGATAGGGAGGATAACCTAGAATTTATTTTTATAGAGCAAACAATACCTTTAGAGATTATTTTTCTTGCAATTGTGGGAGATCAAGGTTGGCTTTTAAGTAGTTAGAGCTAATAGGATTCATGAGGAGAAAATTCTCTCTATATATACATACATATGTGCCCTCTACTTTCTGATGTAAGATTATTTCAATACTCCTCACTTATGATCATTTTTAGATTGTACAAAACGCTCTTATTTTTAGGATAAATGTGGAAAGTCTTGGCCTTGAAGATCAATTTTAGCTCTAATGCTATATATAAATTTCAAATATCTAGTTCACAATTGATTAATTAGGACTGAAGAGGTTTCTTATTATATGCATAAGTTTCCTATGCTTTTTTTCTGTGAGACTATTTCAATACTCTTTTTCACTTATGACTTCTTTTAAATATTACAAGTTGCATTACTTTTAGATCAAGCAAATGTGTGGAAACTTGTGTATTAGTTTTCAATCCATAACGATGATGTTAGTGAAAATTTTCATTTGCATGGCATTACCCAAGCAACCAATTCTTACTATCTCACATGGTCGTACCATACTCATGTGGCAAATTCATTCGAGATTATCAAAGCTTTATTAGGGTCTAGAAGAACAAGTTTTACATCGAGAATACCTTGATTCACCTATGTTGATAGGAGTATATGCTCCATGATTTTAACATCAAACCTTAATCTGAGTTTAAACTCCCCAAGTTGGAATGTTTGGAGCTAGTCTTGATGCCCCTAAGGAACAAAACACATTAAATAGCCTTGATGAGGATGCACAATGGAAGCCCATGCTTCTGTCATCAAGGAAGTTTGTGCAATGGCCTAGTTACATGTACCCTCCTGATTTATATGGTCCAAATGCATGCTCCAATTGGAGAAAAGACATTACAAAGCCTTGGTTAGTGAGGATATGTTGGGTAGTTTTATGCTTTTTTGTTGTTAGTCAGGGAAGCTTGAGACGAGATCTAGTGCATATGACTTCCCAATTTGAGTGGCCCAAGTAGGTGGCTGTTGGAAACCATGCTCTAAAGATTAGGGATAGCCATGCCATCTACTTCCAGTCTGTAGACATAGATAATGCAACACCTCAAGTTGAGGTTGGGAGAGGAAGATGCATGTTCTTGAAAGGAGGGGGTATTGAGTTGATGCAGTGTTGTGTACTTACCATTTTCATAACATTCTCAGGTTTAGACCTCCACATCTACCAAGTTATGGGAATCTCAAATCTTTCATTGATATATAAGAAAAATCAATTTTATCTTTGATATTGACTTAAGTGTCAAAGAACACTTGGTAGTGCCTACATAACGCCTAGCTTGCCTTGTTGTAAGAGAGCAAGTTGTCAAGTGGCTACTGAGGCCAAGCCTGTCGAGGCTGATCAGCACCCTGCTTGAAAGGATTGAACCAAGGTATATGACTTGAGGTTAAACGACAAGATAAATTATTATTCATGACAAATGACACTATTAGAAGCAAATATTACTATACCTTTTTTAAAGGAAAGAAAATGTTACTATACTAGGCCAATTATGGTAACAACATTTAAAGTATTTTAGTAACTAGTAAGTAGCAGTGTAGCAGCCAAACATATCAAATTGAAGGTAGCCTGCATGGTTGGACTGATTGTGTGGAGTCTAATACATAAGTGAACAATAAAGCGGACAGGTCAATATTGATATACAATTAGTGCTTTTAGTCGGAAAAGAGTGATGATCATTATGGAATCATTCACAATCTGTGCCATTATTATCAAAGAAAATATTAATTTTTTGTGACCCAAGAAATTTCAGGCACTAGATAAGATTTTCATATTTTTTAGTACTTTTAATTGACATAAAGATGGATGACATAATCCAACTCAAAATTCAAATATGATAGTATATTTGAATGATATGTAGTTAATGTAATGTTATGTAGTTAATGGGTATCTGCTTAGATGGTATACCTAGTATATCTTATATATGTGTAACCCTTGTCTTTAAGCAATAGCACAACACATTATTCATCAATCATTCTAACATGATAGTAGGGTATTGAGTCATACCCTAGGATCACCATAGCCTCCATCACTAACCACCCCTAGTAGCCCTTGCCTAACCTCTTTAACCTCTCCCATTTAAAGGTATCAATGGGTCAAGTCAGGTCAACCTGGTCCAAAAAGTATCAATCTGTTTGGGCTATGGGCCAGGCTAGGTTGAAATTTTTTTTACTTTTTTTGGGATAACCTGCCCCAATCCAAAATTTTTTTGAGACAACTCAACCTAGCCTATAGCCTAGCTCGCTTTTATAACTTTTTTTTTTCTTCGGTGTAACTGAAGGTCAACTTTAGTTCAATTGAATTTTTTTTAGTTTTTTATTTTCTTTTTTGATTTGATTGAAGTTCAACTTAGGTCTAATCGAAGTTTTTGATTTTTTAAATATATATATATTTTTTTTCTTCAGTCTGAGTGACCGAAGTTTTTTATTTTTTCCTTTCATCTGATCGACATATTTTAATTTTTTTCTTCTGTTAGACCAAAGATAAACTTTAGTCTAATCAAAGTTTTTTAATTTTTTTTTTTCTACAGTCTAATTGAAGATAAGCTTCAGTCTAATCAAAACTTTTTAAATTTATTATTTTCTTTAGATTTGACTGAATCTTAACTTTAGTCCAATCGAAGTTTTTTATTTTTATATTTATTTTTTTGATTTTAAATTAAAATTAAAAAAAATTTCAACATTTTTGATAATCAATTCATTATTCAAATACATTATTTTATTTATAAATATACAAACGTCAAATATAAGTCATTATTCATCACATTAACATCAATATCAAAACATCATTAACAGATCATTTATAATTCATCATCCATCAACACATTCAAACCTAAGTCATAAAGTTAAAATAATTATTTTATTTCTGAATTTAAATTAAAATTACATTATTTTTTTAATTACATCAAATATTTTTACATTTAATATACATAATTATATTTAAACATTTAAATTTATAAATTCATTAATGAAGTCATCTTTTTGTTGTTGTCCATAAACATAAGTAAACTCTCAGTCTTTAACACATATTAATGTTTTTAAAATATCATCTTTTAATCTTACTCTTATATTATCTAATATATTACCATTAATACTAAATGTTTATTCACATGCTACAGAAAAAGTTAAAATTGTTAATAAATCTCTTGTCATTAATGATAAAATAAAAAATATGCATTTTTGTGTTTTCCTTCAATTTATTACATCAAAATTTAGAAAATCAAGATTATCTCTTATTAAATAGCTATAATTAAAATTATTTAATTCTTTTATATTTGTTATGATAAATCATTATATTTATCATCAAATATACTATAATCAATTACTGATGATAATGATGATGATGGTTGTGAAAAATAGGACATTTTGTGTTTGTTGTGTTCCATATTTTGTAACATACATATCAAACATATTATTTAAACTTTGTTCTACATTTTCAATTGCTACATCAAATTTTACGTTTAAACAAGTTTGTATTACATTTATTAATTTTTTAACAACTTTTACTTTAGTCTTAGGATCTAAACAAATACTTAATGTATATAAGAGAGGTATCATATTCTAATTTTTATTTTTCGTTGATTTCAACGTTCGCTTTTTACGAACATCGGAAAATGAATGTTATTTTAACGTTTGTTTAACATACATGGACTTACCGACTTATGAAGCTCGGCTCGAATTAGCCTGTGGGCTAGCTTAGCCCATGGACCAATTTTCTAATATATTGTAGCTCAACCCAATTTGATTTAAAAAATCAAGCTAAGTCGGGTTGGCCTACAATGGCCCAGCTCAATTGACACCTCTACTCTCATTACCTCCTTTGGCAAGGCCAATGTGTCAATTGAACTAGGCCATTGTGGGCCAACTTGGCCCGACCCAAAATGGGTTGGCTTGGCCTGACTTGATTTAAAAAATTAGGTTGAGTTGAGCTACAATATATTAGAAAATCGGTTTGCAGGCTGATTTGGGTTGGGTCGAGTTGGCTAATGGGTTGATTTGTGCTAGGCCAAGCTAGCCTACGGGTCGATTCGAGTCGAGCTTAGGTTGGCCCATAGGCTATCTTGTAAGTCTGTAACCCTTTTAAAATTTAACGTTTGTTTTTTACAAATGTTAAAATAACATTCGTAAAAAATGAACATTAAAAAACATAATGTTCATAAAAAATCAATATTTTTAAACAAAAATGTTTATTTTTTATGAACATTAAAATAACGTTCATTTTTTAACGTTGAAATAAGATTCGTAAAAAACAAATGTTGAAATCAACGAAAAAAAGAAGAAAATGATGAAAGGGAGAGAAGAACGATGAATGGTGATAGGAAAATCTATAAATAGAGAAGAATATTAGAGTTTTTTCATAATTCATACTCATTCAATCTTCTTTCTGTTTTACACAAAATACAAAGTTTATCTTTCTTCAACTCTTAAGTTAAATTTTTTATAAAAATGACATTCAACTTCAATGACTTCATCTTCAATAGTGTTCTTGATGTTGATGACGATTTTAAGCAGGAACAACAATACTTTCAGGTTTAAACTAAGGAAGGTGGAGTATTGACTTTAACTATTACTGCTAAATCAAGAAGAATGTCAAATTTATAGTCGAAGTTTACAATAAAGATAAAAGAGTTAAGAGATGATATTATGGTAGAGAGGGTCTACTACAACATTTACAATGTAGACTTCTCATATAATGTTTCAGGTGATACAAGTCATTTATCTAGACATGTAACAGTTGTTTATCTAAAAATCTTGAAAAAAATAAAATAATTCAAATACAACTTAATTTTAATATTGAAGGTAATATAACATAATAACGTTATGATCCTTATAATACTAAAGAATTACATGCTAAATTTATTATTCAAAATTTACTTATTAATTTTGGTGATAGCTAACATTTTCAAGAATATATTTTACAAGCTATTTGTCTACAATTTAAAAAAAATCCTAGAAATACAACTAGACAATATATTATTAAACTTTATAATAAACTTAGAATGAAGTTAGTTAATATAATATATTCTATTAACACATCTATAGTATATGCATTTGATATTTGGGAGGGTAGAACTAAAGCAGAATATATTATTGTTACTGCACATTTTATTGATGATAATTGAGTTTTACAAAAAAAGTTAATAGGATTTAGAAGAATAAGTCATCTACATAATGCTTAAAATATTTTTTCTATTATTATGAAAAATTTTGAATTTTATGGAATTAAAGAAAATTAAGTAATATTACATTTGATAATGTATCTAGTAATAATACAACTATCTCTATGTTTAAAACTAGATTAACTCCATCAAATGGTTTTGATTTATTTCACAAAAAATGTATGTCATATAATTAATCTTATAATTCAAGTAAGTGTTGAAGAATTAAAATATTTTCTAGAAAATATTAGAACCACATTAGATTACATTTTATCTAGTGGTAGACGACAATAAGAATTTAATCATGTGTGTGATTCATCTAAATTATCACATAAAACATTTACAATAGATGTCTCTCATAGGTGGAATTCATTATATTTAATGTTAAATAATTGTTTACCTTATAAAGAAGCTATAAAAATTTATTATAATGGTAGAATAAATGATAGTATAACATCACTAGATTTTGCAATAGCTAATTGTTTTATTAAATTTTTAAAATCATTTTATAATACAATAGAACATTTATCAAGAATATATCATTGTATATATGTTTATGCAATCCACCACTTATATATAGTAATTATCCATTTTTTGCACCTATAGTTTTCAAAATGAAAGAAAAAATTTTAAAATATTGAAATAAGATACCTCTTTTATATACATTAAGTGTTTGTTTAAATCCTAAGACTAAAGTAAAAGTTGTTAAAAATTTAATAAATGTAATACAAACTTGTTTAAATGTAAAATTTGATGTAACAATTGAAAATATAGAACAAAGTTTAAATAATATGTTTGATATGTATATTATAAAATATGGAACACAATAAACACAAAATATGTCTTACTTTTCACAATTATCGTCATCATCATCAATAATTAATTATAGTATATTTGATGATGAAATAGTGATTTTAACGTAACAAATAAGAAATAATTAAATAATTTTAATTATAACTATTTAATAAGAGATAATCTTAATTTCCTAGATTTTGATGTAATAAATTGGTGAAAAACATAAAACGTACATTCCCTATTTTATCATTAATGGTTAAAGATTTATTAACAATTTCAATTTCTTTTGTAACATGTGAACAAACATTTAGTATTAGTGGTAATATATTAGATGATAGAATAGTAAGATTAAAAGATGATATTTTAAAAGTATTAATGTGTGTTAAAGATTGAAAGTTTGCTCGTGTTCATGGACAGCAACAAAAAGATGACTTTATCGATGAATTTACAAATTTAAATGTTTAAATATAATTATGTACATTAAATGTAAAAATATTTGATATAATTACAAAATTAATGTATTTTTAATTTGAATTCAGAAATAAAATAATTATTTTAACTTTATGACTTGTGTTTGAATGTGTTGATGGATAATAAATCATAAATGGTGAGTTGATGATATATTGATATGTATGTTAACATGATGAATCATGATTCATGAATGATGATAGATGACCTATGTTTGATGTTCATGAATGATGAATTAATTATCAGATAACACTGTAATTTTTTTATTTATTTTAATTTAAAATCAAAAAAATAAATATAAAAAAATCAAAAACTTCTATTGGACTAAAGTTGAGCTTCAATCAAACCAAAGGAAAAAATAAAAAACTTCAGTCGAATCGAAGTTAAACTTCGGTCAAACCAAAGAAAAAAATAAAAAATTCAATCACATCGAAGTTAAACTTTAGTTAGACTGAAGGAAAAAATAAAAATAATAAAAAACTTTAGTTGCACTGAAGTTGAGCTTCGATCAGATAGAAGAAAAAAAATAAATAAATAAGAAACTTCAGTCGGATTGAAATTAAGCTTCGATCAGATTGAAGGAAAAAATAAAAAACTTTAGTCAAATTAAAGAAAAAAAAAATCAAAAACTTTGATGAGATCAAAGAAAAAAATAAAAAATTATAAAAGTGAATTAAGCTACGAGTCGGGTCAAAGTGTCCCAAAAAAATTTAAAAATTTTCAACCTGACTCATAGCTCAAATGAGCTGATACTTTTTGGGCCAAGTCAACCTGACCTAGCCCACTAACACCTCTAACAATTGGCCCTCTATAGGCATCAATTAGGTAGGAGAAGAAAATGTTGTCACCTCTATTTTTCTACTCGTGGCCTTCCCTCCATTGAATTTTTCACACACCTGCATTCTCTCTCTCACAAATGGCCTTTGCCAATAACCTTCCTCTTGTCTTAGGAGGAGGCTAATTCTAGGTTATCAGACAACTTTGTTACTCATATTTGTTGTTCACCACCATAGTCTAGGCTATCAAGTTCTTTTTCAATCTATTTTGTGTGCATCTATACCGTTCACACATTTATTGTGCCTTCAGTTGTCACTTCAATAACAAGGATGATTTATGTAGATACACATCTTGTCAACAAGTATATCACAACTTCATGTCAGTTCAAATTAAAATTCTTGAACATTGTCTTTCATATTCCAGCATGCAGATTCTTTATTGACATTTTGTCAAACCTTAGCCTCTAAAATGATTATGGAGTTCGTTACTGAAATAAGCCTTTTACATTTGTGTTTCACATCCTCATTATGATGTTTCCATGTTATTTACTGCTTGTGCTCAATTTTGCAGATATAGAGGTTCCAGTTGCTTGCATAGTATTAGTAGCGTTATTTTCCTTGCAACATTACGGGACACACCGAGTTGGGTTCTTGTTTGCACCCATTGTGATAATATGGCTTTTATGCATCAGTACAATTGGTGTCTATAATATTATCTATTGGAATCCACAAGTTTACCAAGCACTGTCTCCTCATTATATGTACAAGTTCTTAAGAAAGACGCGAAGAAGAGGTTGGATGTCTTTAGGTGGTATATTACTATGTATCACAGGTGCGTGAAATGAAACATATTTTTTCCATTGCTATGTTTCTCCTGTACAACCTAATGTCTGAATTATAGAATTTCTATTGTTCAGGGTCTGAAGCAATGTTTGCCGATCTTGGACATTTTTCTCAATTATCAATCAAGGTATAATATTTCATTGGAAAATCAGCATTATCTTGCATACTGTTTTCAATGAAATTTTCCTTCGTAGCATACAATCTTGCATCTTTCTTTCTGCATCCACTAGTCAAAGAAAATTGAGTAAACATTAACCAAACATGATGATTTTGTCAAATACACATGGATTTTACTATGATGTAGCTTTCATTTCAGGACATTCTGTCGTGATGGTTTTTATTGTTGTTTCTTAAATACTTCTCCCTAATGCTGAGGAGTAACTGGAATTTTGTTTTATTTCCAAGCTAAAGTCAACAATCATGTCCCTTAGAAATTCAAAATTTTTGGTGTGTAACTTGTATCATTTCCACTTTGATCTGGTTATGGGTTTTAAGTCTTATCAACGACCTCTCCCTATTTGATGCAGACCAAGCTTGGTATGCCTAAGACTGTGGTATACCTTTGGTGAGACCCTTGTGAACTAAAATGAAACAATGTTATATTACCAAAAATTTGCGATGCAAGACCATTTCAAACCAATAGGATCGCTCAGTATTGCCTCAGCTGCAAAATACATGACTAAATTGTTTGAAGAAAACGAGATGCCATGAAAATAAAAAAGCATGGTTTGGGACTAGGGCTACACCACTACATAATTTGGTACAAAGCAATAAACTTTTCACTATTTTTTTTGTTAAAATATGTGATAATAGCAGATAATTAGTCCTACATTGCCTATCGTGTATTAATCCTCTTTATGTGACCTCAATATATAGAGATTCTGAGATTCTATTAGTGATTAACGAGTCATCAATCTTCCACCTATCATTTTTCACACGGTATCTTCTCTTTCAGTTTTAAGTTAGTTTTACAGATTTGTAATAAAAGTATCTATTGTTATATGTGTAGTTCGATGATCCTTGGGGATGACACTTGCATGCTGTAAGTTATAACCAAAATCCACCACTTATTGCATATTCTCGAGTTTTCTCACTTTATACACAAGGTACACCATTTTCAAGCACGTTCGAGTCAAAACATTGGGGAAGCTGCTTCAAATTGATTATTGCTAGGATAGAGTGCACAAAACCATTCTTTCTTTCTTTGGCTTATTACTTTCTCCTTATCACCCTCCTGTCTATAGGCTCGCTCCTGTTGTCATTTTTATTTCCAGCATGCGTTCATTTGCGAACAATCTGGGTTTCTTTCCCATTGTTAAGAGTTTTTCCTCAAGCAATGTTGTTTATTTAATTTCTTGCAGATTGCTTTTACCTTCGTGGTGTATCCATCTTTGATCTTAGCTTACATGGGACAGGCGGCATACCTGTCTAGGCACCACATAATAGAGAGTGACTATCACATTGGATTCTATGTGTCCGTCCCAGGTAAAATTAATATTTTCTTTTGGGTAGTAGCTCCAGTAGTTTCTGCGAACATTGACCTGGATGGATTTTCTTTACCAGAGAAACTCAGATGGCCGGTTCTGGTGATCGCTATACTCGCCGCAGTGGTGGGAAGTCAAGCTATAATCACCGGAACGTTCTCGATCATCAAGCAGTGCTCTGCCTTGGGATGCTTCCCCAAGGTGAAGATAGTCCATACGTCGTCCAAAGTAAACGGGCAGATCTACATCCCAGAGATCAACTGGATCCTTATGACTCTGTGCCTTGCTGTTACCATTGGATTTCGAGACACAAAGCGCTTGGGCAATGCGGCTGGTTGGCATCTACCTATTCACTCTTTCGATCCACTGTTGTCGATCAATACATACGTGGTAGACTCAGAACGGGGTTGTTTGCTTTGGACAGGGTTGGCGGTGATCACGGTGATGCTGGTGACCACCTGCCTGATGTCTCTGGTGATCGTGCTGTGCTGGAACAGAAGCATCTTGGTGGCCTTGTGCTTCATCGTCTTCTTTGGCAGCCTCGAGTCGCTCTACTTCTCGGCCTCTCTCATCAAGTTCCTGCAGGGAGCGTGGGTGCCCGTCGCGCTCTCCTCCGTCTTCATTCTCGTGATGTACATATGGCACTACGGCACCCTCAAGAAGTACGAGTTGGACGTCCAGAATAAGGTGTCTGTCGACTGGCTGCTGAGCCTCGGCCCTTCCCTCGGCATCGTCCGCGTCAAAGGCATCGGCCTCGTATGCACCGACCTCGTCTCCGGCATCCCCGCCACCTTCTCCCACTTCGTGACCAATCTCCCTGCCTTTCATCAGGTTCATATATATATATATTTATTTGCACGCTCTCTTCATTTTCTTCTTCCTTTTCATCATCAAGTGTACATATATATATATATATGCGTGCGTGCCTCAGGTACTTGTGTTCCTCTGCGTTAAAGCCGTCCCAGTTCCACACGTACGGGCGGAGGAGCGGTTCCTGGTGGGCAGGATCGGCCCCAAAGAGAACAGGATGTACAGGTGCATCGTCCGCCACGGATACCGGGACGTTCACAGGGACGACATGGAATTCGAGAGAGACCTCGTGTGCAGCATAGCGGAGCTCGTCCGATCCGAGAGGCTGAGGCCGAGCGTCGCGGAAAACCAAACTGAGAGCGAGGAAATGGCTGTGGTAGTCCCTGGAGGAAGGATCCGGCTGTGCGAAGAGGAGGAGGAGGACGACGACGACGACGACGAGAGAGCAGACGCGGGCCTCTTAGAGGCGAAGCCAGTGCGGCGGCGGAAGAAAAGGGTGAGGTTCGTGCTGCCGCCCAAGGGCACGGGGCGTGATGAGGAGGAGGAGGAGGAGCTGCGGGAGCTGACGGAGGCGAGGGAGGCGGGTATGGCATTCATAATTGGGCGTTCGGTGGTGAGGGCGAAGATGGGGTCGGGTCTTGCGAAGAGGCTGGCCATCAACCTCGTCTATCAATTCCTCAGCCGCAACTCCAGGGGTCCAGAGTTCGCCGTCAACGTTCCGCATGCTTCCACTCTGGAGGTCAACATGACCTACGACGTCTGACCAACATCCATCTCAACTCTGATTTCATTTCTATGTACATGTAAAAAATTTTAACAATGCTCCATGGAAAACTCATAAACACTGAAAATATATCAATAAAAACGACTCCTGCCGAATGTAATCCTCCCCTACATTCTATACATTTCTTCTATACAAATTATTATAGAAAATATACAATCATCTCTTCTAATATAAAAAACTAATTCTATTTGGATCTAGAGAAATCATGTACTTATATCAAGAGAAGATACATGTGTTTAACAATTTTATCGATCTTACTCATCACCAGTATGAGATATTTAACATTTCACAGACATGCATCAATTGGTCCAAGAATTTGGATATATCTTATGGAGGCTGTTGGATTAGAAAAAGAAAACTCTTGGGCACATATTTCTAATAATCAGAAAATGATGTTGGCAAATAAAGAGTTTGTCTGTGCATTCAAAAATATAATGAAAAGTATAAAAAAAAAAAAGTTACAAAAAGTGATGGAAAAAAAGTTAAAATAATAATAATAAATCAATAGAAAATATAAGTATTTGTATATAGTAAAAAAGTAATAGGATATGAATTGAATAAAATAAAAATGTTTAATACTCTTAACAAATTTATGAAAAAATTTATAAGTTAATAATGTTTACATCTTTACAACAATACATCATATATTATGTTCTTCCTATATAGATAACATTATTTAGTTACACATATTATCAGTTATTACTTTTTTCTATTGTTGAGTTAATTCATATATAGATACTTTTTCAACTTCTTTGTCTATACTTTCATAAATTTGTTCAAGACCAAGACTTTCAAATTCTTCTAATTTATCTTGAAGATCTTCAAGTAAATCTTATTTATTTGTTTTAAGAATAAAATTATAAAGTAGAAAATATGTATGTATAATTTTTAACTAAGTTTTATATGAAAATGACATATAATTGCATAGAATTGTAAAATAATGTTTCATAATTTCAAATATTCCTTAATTGTGAATGCTTATAATTAAAATTATTTATGACATTTGTTATAAGTCAAAACATATCATAATCAAATAAATGATATTTAATACCTCTCAATGAGAAATAAATTCTAATTGATTTGGAAAACTAATATTTACTACGTAAAATTCACTTACATTAAGATAACTATTAGTCTTACTTACTCTTACTTAAATATAACTTAACTTATGTTTGAATTTTTTCAAAACTACTTACTAGGTGAAACTTTAAGTCCATTAAACCAAGATATTGTATCTTGAAGTACTCTAATATCAACAACAAATCTTTTCATCCACCAAAAATTAAAAAAAAAATTTATATCAAAATTACAAGTTGCTAGCACATTTTGTGATAATTTACTCTTTTTGTTCTTAAATTTTGTCATTTCTTCTCCATAAATTGTTGTTTTTATATGTGTGTCATCTATTGCATCAATATAATTTTATTAACAAATATAAAAGAAACATTACTTAAAATAAGATCAATGTTATTAAAAATAAAAAAGGTAATAGTAGTTTACCTTGAAGTATAGAAAGACATTTGCATCATTATAAATTCTAGTATGTGTTAATAATGAATACTTAACTAGAAGTAATTGACTTAAATGTGGTATATCATTCAATATTTCATTAAAGACGTGATTAATAGTGTAAGTTGAACAATGAAATTACTTTCATATTACTTTATATCTTTGATTTTGTTCACCTATTACCAAAAATAATATTAATTTCTCCTCCACAATAATATTATTATCATCACGTATTACTCTCTCCTTTCTTAACAAGTCATAAAATTATAAGAATATAAGTTGACTCATATGATATATTTTCTTATAATTATATACTTGATTTAATAAATTAGAATCTAATAATCTTCTAACATAATTTTTTCTTCTTTACTATAGATGTGATTAGTAACAATTAAATTACCATTAGAATGGCATGCAATCGTACTAAAAAAATTTCATAACACATCATTATCTTTCACCTTTTACTTACTTTTTCATCCTCTTTTTCTAATAACAACTCCAACTGATAAGTACTTTCCTATAAATTTATTTGCAAAGAATGTTACCTATAAAAACATCATAATGTATATTACTTAATTGCACATATATAAATAATATTTAAAAGATAATACATTTAACATATCAATATAAGTAACATAAGAGTTTATCATATCACATCAAACAATGATATAAGAGTTTATCATATCAAACAATAATATAAGAGTTTATCACATCACATACAACAATATCAACAACTTTACAAAATATTAACAGAATTTTTCAATTACCCATTTAACACATAATAAAATATCAACCATGCTACTTTCTTGTCATCTGATTTGACTAAAAATTGTTCTTGCATTTCTATATTTTATAATAATCTAATTGCTTTAAATTACTCATTATCAGTAAACTCAAATAATGAGAATAATATATTTATCATGTCTTCAATTTTCCTTGATGATATATGCTACATATGTAATCTTATTGTTGTATTTTATATAATTTACTCATGATTTCCAACCTTTTCTATTCTACTTTATATAATCCATTAATTATTTCTAACTTATATGCATCCCTTCGATCGTCACTTTCAAAATATTCTTTAAATACATCTATCATATCTTAAATTGCATTAGACATTAGCTCTTATGACTTCACATGTGGTTAAAATTGTTTATCTTTTTTAGATACATCTGTTGTAGATGCATTTGCTAATAGTGAATTTGTTTGCATTTGAAGAGTGTTATCAATTATAACTTCATCAAATACTAGAGTGAACATATTTAAGTTGTCATTGTTTAGATTGACATTTGTATTTTTTTTCAAGTTGTATACATTCCTTAGGATATTTTGTTTGAAAATCAAATGACATACTATGTTCAAAATTTGTTTAAAGTTGATTATAGCTAAGGTAAGATTTCCTTTTATATTGCTTACATTCAGGATATTTTTACATTTAAAAAAATAGACATATCAAATCATTGTCATGTAATCAACATTATACAAATAATTATAATTTATTACATTAACAAATTCATTTAATATTTCTTCAAGTATATCAATATACTTGTTTATGTAATCTTAACTCCATCTACTTTAACTCAATATCTTTTTATAATTTTTGTACATTAATCGTTAGGTCTTCATGTGATTCTCTTTTTTTTTTTTTATGATACTATATTCTACATTTTCGTTATATTCTTTAATAATTTTATCCTAAGTATCAATTTTTATTTTTTTATCAACAGATCTACCATTTTCTTTATTCAGTTTCTCACATAAAATATTTAAAATAAGTTTATCACCTATACTTCAACTTATGTAACTTCATCCTCTGTCCTTTTTATTATTCGTGGTAGATATAGTTGACTAAAAACTTATTGTAATATCTACAAATATAAAAATAAATTTCTATAAGAAATAACAAAGCATATATTTTAAAATATTGTATATAACCTACTATACATCAAAAGAGTGGATAGACAAGAACAAAGCATGAATAAACACAAACAGCAAATAGAACCTAAGCAACAGAAGCTTCATGAAGAATAATATGTGAATATAATCTTAAAATGTTTTCAAATTGTTGTTGGCTTCGCTGGATTCTCAGTCTCACCTAAGAGTTGTTTTTCATATGAAAGTACATTTACAAATCAAAAGAAATCTTGCATGTGGATGACAAGCCTAAACTATTTTATTTATTGAACTTTCAAAGCCTTTGTGCACATCTAATGCACCAAGATCTTTATTGCCCTTGAATAGTGTATTTCAGATTATAGATAAAATTACTACCATGAACCGTATGATGGGATTAAGATCCAATACTACTCTCATTGAGTGAGAGGGTGCAACTGTTAGACACTAGGAAAAGGAAATTTTAAATTGTAAAAAAGGAAAAAGAGCCTGGAAAGGAACTAGTCACACAAAGCAAATATACGGTAGTAATATGAGGCATTTAGGAGCTAAGGAGGACCTCACATATCTCCTACCTGGAACCTCATTTCAATAAAGTGAGACTCCATCGTAATTTAAAATTACCTAGATCGTCCATCTTTTCATATCTCACCATCATGATTGGATTAAAACTAGAAAATCACCCTCCTATAAGCACCTTAATTTGATATTCTGAATTTAAAATTGAACAAAAAGGAAAACCCATACTAGTATCAATTACTCTTTCCCAGTACACAACATTTCCATATTAAAATTAAAAATCTGTATACCATGGACATGGTGAGATAGCAGTAAAAGATACAGCAATGATCATGATGAAGGATGGGCAAAGGGCATCATGGGAGACAATAGAGTGAGTCATGGTCTAGAAGATAGAGAAGTGTTCACCATAGTTGATAGGGAAGAAGAAAGGGGAGGTGGTCATAAGTGGGTGTGTGTGTTGTGTCTGTGTGTAAAGGATGCATGGAAGAAGGGGAGAATTGCATGTTTCTCATTCAAAGGCTTTAACATAAAGGAGAGGAGGAACCATGCAACCAGTGGGCAGTAGTTATAATCGCATGCCATAATTGTGTGGGAAAATCTCCTTTAGAAGTCAATCGGTCTCTGATGACTTTCAGATCAGAATAACCTAGATGAATAATGATCTTGTTGGGATCATTCATCATGATTCCAAAGACATTTAAGGGAAGAGGGAGGAGCCTAGATGTGCACTAGAAGACTTTGATGGATTCAAACATGAGGACTATATTCAAAACAAATATGAGGACTACATTTTGAACAAGCATGCTCGACAAGTAGAAGAAACCCAATAGAGACAGATCAATTAGGAGATAAAAATATGGTTTGAAAACATTAACCCTAATAAATCGTGAATTGCTTTCAATAATTTAAGTGGAACTTCACAAATAAATATGAATTGAAATCGTGAATAAGGGTTGATAATATGTGTCAATCTACCAATCAATATATATTGTTCAAAATCACACGGTATTAAAAGGAAGTTTTATCATAATTGGGTTGAAAATCGATGGCCTAATGCTACCTCTGATTTAGAAGACAAGGGTTTAGGGCTTTGTAGGGCAAGGAGGGACTCTATCAAGCGACAAACAGCTTTGCCCAGCAAGCACAAGCCTAATCAGATGATCAGCAACTTCTCTGTTGTGCGAGGAGCAACTTCATCAGACGACTAATACCTTCATCTAGGATGCAGCAACTTCGTCGAGCGAGTGCGAGGAAGATGAGGGGGGGGGGGGGGGGGGGGGGGAAGTGTTCACAAGTTCGAGTATGTTTTGCTTAAGCAGACGCAAGTGCAAGGAAGACAAGAGGGCTTCAGGAAGCATTCAAGCGTTCAAACTTTCAGTCAACTTCGTTGGCAAAGATGGATTTGTCGATAGGAGTCATTTCCACAACTTTCCGACGAGTCTGGATTCTTTTCGTTACTTTCTAGTGTACACAAATCCTCTAAAATGATCATCATCTTAAGAATTTTTTGCATGCATTATACATTTTACTACTACTATGATGTAAATATATCTGAAGATTACATTTTACATGTGTATTGATTTACACATGGTTGACGGTCAAAACTGAAATAGAAAGCACCGACACGTGCACATCGGAAAATCTAGAGTTCGAGCATCTTTGATTTGTTGGATTAACGTGAAAGAAAGAAGGCAGAAAATGCCAAGGGCCTGGACCGACCGCATGTCGGAGGCATGTGAAAAGGGCATTCGGAAGAGATGGTTGCCACCGACCAGCAATTGCAAAGAAGCCCAACTGGGCGAGGGGAAGGAGAATAAAGAGAAAATAAAGAGCACATGAGCCCTCCTGTGCTCACTGTTACTTTCTTCAACGTACCAGTATTCAGTACCAAACAAAGTTTCGGAATTGAAGGAGGTAGATCTGTCATCTGTGCCTGCTAGCTGGATAATAATAGTCGACATTGTAGGAAATCAAGCAATTATTGTATCGATTTTCCTTGTATTAAATATGGAAGGTAAATTAAAAAGCTAATCATGCATTTCCTGAAAAAAAAAGTCAGGTGTAACTTCTGTCGCATTTGAATAATTATAAATGAAAAGAGCAATTACACAAACGTTTTTTTTTTTTTTTTGTTCTGTGATACGGTGGGTTTTCATTGTCATCAAATGGCAACCAATGAACCATAAACAAAGAGCAGTGATCGAAACAAACAAAACCATACAACCTTCCACAGCCCCACATGCCACCAAACATCAATCAAATAAGATTCAAAATTAATCCAAATAACTTGATCGGCAAGACCATAACCAGCACTGCCACCAAACTGGGAAAATACGATCAGATCCAGATGGACAAAGTCGCCGACACCACCGCGGCCATCGGGACACTAACCCACCTGCCAACCGGGCCCAGCCTAGCAAGGCCACCACTCGTGTCCGCTTCCGCCATCTGATCCGCCGGAGCCTCCTCTGGGCCCGCAGGTGCCGGAGCAGAAGTTGCGTCCACAGTCACCTTGTGCGCCGGTGCCGGCGCCGGCGCCGGGGGCTCCACCACCTTGAACAGCTCCGTCGGCCGCAGGACGGCGTCGACCGCGTAGATCGCCAGCGGCTTCTTGTCAACCACGGTGGCTTTGATGGTGGCGGTGACAACCCCGGATTTTAGCGTGACAGCGTTACCGTCATTCTGCACCGTGAAGTTGAAATTCCTCGTGACGCCATCCGTTGCGAGGGTGTTGAACTCGCCATTGCTGACCTTGAGCATCTCCATAGAGTTGTAAATCGGGACGCCGTGGTACAAAAGGAGTGACTCCTTGCCCTCCTTGGTGAGATTCTTGTATCTTGGCATGAACGCGGCGAGGGAGCTGTCGGTGGGGCAGAAGACGGTGAGGCCTCCCCCGACAACGCCCTTGAAGGTGGACATGACGTCAGCGTTTGAGGAGAGCAGCTTAGCGAAGGCCTTGCAGCCCTTCTTTGACATGGCCGTGGTGATGCTCGGTGGAGCAGCTGCCGCCGAAGGGCTTGGCGCCTTGGCGGTGGCGGGAACCATCGGTTTCGTCGTCTGCCCAACGGAAATCTCCAACGAACATATCAAGAAGAGGAGGAGACAAGACGACCGGAGGAGCTTCATCTCTTGGTGCGATCGCTCGCTCTCGCTCTCTTTCTCTCTCTCTCTCTCTCTCTCTTGGGTGGAGGGAGGGGAATGGCGTCGTGGCTGGCAATGAATTTAAGAAGAAAAAAGAGGAATAACTACAGGAACTCACCAAAACGATAATATTTTCGTTTAAATTTAAATTTATTTTTTTCTAAAATAGAATACTGCATTTCATCCACCAAGTGAAGTAACCAATTGGAGATCTAATTTTTTAAATACACCTTCGATGATGATATCTCAACTGAACTGATTTTTCTTGGAAATTTTTTTAAATAATTCCTATAATGTGACATCGGACCATTTATATACTACATTTATGGAAATGGATGCTATTTAATTTTGAAAAAGTAGAAATTTCCTTTTTCTCCTTGGTAAATGGTGGTGGTGGATCGCAGTCGCAGAGCACGTGGAAGATCCGACTCGCTGAGCGATGCACGTGCCTCGTAGGTGTCATGATTTACCCAGTGTTTTTTTTTTTTTTTGAACTGCAATGATCGATTTACCTTATGGGTCGACCTGCTAGCCTGTTCGGCCCTCTCGGGTTCGCGAGCCGGACCTGAATGGATCCAATTCGTGGCACAAGACAGAGCCGGTCCAGCCCAATTTACATCCCCAGGTAAGGAAGGCTTGATAAGAAACTGGAAATTATAACGTAGAGCCTTCATCCTTCCAATCGACCTCGCAGCAAAATACTCGTCTGCGCTGGTCTTTGGAAGCCGATAGAATCAATCCATGAGGAGAATCGTTGGAATTTCAGAGTCTTGACTATTGCTTAATCCAGAGGGTGGACCCCTCAAGCAAATTATGCATAGAAAAGATCCTACTTAACCAGTACTATTTCAGAGATTTATGTGGAGCTCAATTACTAAGAAGATAGTATAGAGTTGATGTCATCAACTCAATTTAAAGTTCTCCAATCACAATTCAATGTGTTGCTCATATCTATCATTTTTTAAAAATGTGAATAAGAAAGTTGTGATGATAAGTTTAATTAATAATAAAAAAGATTATTGCAGCACTTTTACCTATTTGATCCCATCTTTATTCTAATCCTCACCATCCTTCCCTCCGATGTTTGTAATCTAACATCATATAACTGTGCCTCCTCTCCTTCTGTTGCATTCCTGATGCCAACCCTTACAAAAAACATCGTTACCATCTCATCCAATCCCCACGAAGAAGCTTTTTCTTCTCGCCAATCTCTGGATGATTCCCATCTCATCAGTCTAAGAAAAGGGCTTTCTCTCATTCTTGTATTCATTCACCCTAAGATGCTTTTCTAAGGAGGTCCACTTCAAGATATAAAATATGAATCCGTATTTCAATCCATTTCCATCCTTGAAGCTGAAGGTGATGCAACCAATGGAGATACATGACTCACCAACCATATAAGAACACCATTAAAGAATAAGAGATTAGGGAAGCAGCCAACGTACCCTTGGAGCCCTCCACAAATCTGCCAACAAAGCTCCAGAAATCTACCAACGAAGAGTAAATTGTAGTGAAATCTTTCAACAACCACATGACTAAGCAATTATTTAAATGATGATGGATTTTATCATAACTTAATAATTCGATATATTACGATCATCGTGATACTAAAAAGATTTAACCAAAATTTCCTCATATATCATATTCGATTCTTACAACAAAACTAAATATTCTTTCAAATTACAAGTGATTACTCATCCCAAAAGTTAACTATATATAAATACACAACTAAAATAAAATAAATACCATAAACCGCAAGCACCACCTCAAATGGTAAGTTGGTCCTTCCTCTTGATGAACTTCCCAACTATGTTTCAAGATCTAAAAGAAAATCAAAAGAGTTCAATAAGTTATAGCTTTCCAACTGGTATACTCTTAACTTTCCAAAATAAATTTAAACGTGTCTAACTTGTATGCATAACATAATATTTCATACTATCTTGTAAATTCATACTTTTATTAAATCGTAATAAAAGTTAACAAACCCAATAATCATCAATTACACAATCATATAATACTCAACAATTACAACCAAAAAGCTTTATCATGGTTACATACAATGCCTTGTAACTTGAGTCTAAGATCACATTTCCATCCTATGATAAAGGTCTAAAGGTTAACAAAATAACAATTCTCAATTATGCATATAATATCACGATCTTCTGCCCTTGTAATTAGACCACAACATAGTCATAAGAATAATTATTCATAAACCAAAACATAGCATATAATTAATTCAAATATACAATTCTTATCAAATAACTTAATGTTTCAGCCTTGCATTTCCAATTATACATCATATTCTTCTTTCAATTACAACTAACGCATTTCAAAATTTTAACTCAATAATTAATCATGTAACAATATTTTTCTAGCATGCATCTCTAAAATAATCATATAAGTACTCAATTGTTTATAAATTTTCCTTTCCATAAATGTGAAAAATGTGAGGGGGTGAATCTACCTTACCGCCTAAAATCTTTATATATAATAAAGAGTCGATAAAAATGAAAGATCTCACTCGTGGGTGAACGAAGGGTGAGGGTGGGAACGACACTTGCAGCCGACTGAACAAGGGGCAAGGAGTGGAAACGAGGCTCGTAGACAACGAGGAGAAGGGGGAGATAGACGGAGGATACGATCGCATCTAAATAAGCTTAAACAGAAGTGAAGAGGAGACCGGAGGAGAAGATGAAACCCATGACCAGTTCGGAGGACCTCCAGAGGGAGGGAGATCAGGATACTTAGATGCGACCTGAACGCCAGAGTAAGGTTGGGCTTGTGGTAGAGCTGGACGAAGAAGAAGAGAGAGTGCAGGGGATGATGGGCACAAGGAACTTGCGCCTCCCCTGCACTTGCGCAGGGGAGAGGTGGGATTTGGCGTCGGAACGAAAGAGGAGGTCGTCCATGTGGGTAGGGGGTTATGTATGGGGTTTCACAGCCACGGTCGTAAATAAATAAACAATTGAATGGTCGTATCGTAAATAAACAACTGAATGGTCGTATTCGAATTTCAAATCGGTTGATAGGGTAGACGACCGTTTTCTTTTTAAGTTTGCCATCGAGGGAGGGAGGACAGGGCGGAGAGGAGAAAGCAGGAAGAGGGAGTTGGGTCTCACCACCATCGTCCTTCCAGTGTGGGAGAGAGGAGGAGGAAAGTGGCGAGGAAGAATAATAGCTATTGGGTCGTAGATAGAGATAAAGGTGCTGATCACCGTCCTCTGCAACATGAGGCGCCATGGCTGGCAACCCCCTCTTCACCCCCTACAGGTTCTCTTCTACTCCTTCTCAGACGCGTTAAGCCTTTCTTCTGCCACCCAAACGCAAACATGTGTTGCGCGTTACAAAATCTGTTTGCATTACTTGTGTTGAACCAGGATTTTCGTATTGTAGGGCTAAAACATTGTGAAACTTGATGAAATTTTTCACATCACCTAAAGTTGTCCTCGAGCTATGTGAATATCTATCTTATACGTTAGACAGATTAAGCTAATTTCGAAATCAAAATAGAACAATAGGTTCAATATTGCATGGAATTTAATTCTGCAATCAGACTTCATTCCCATCTTCGTTGAGGTAGATATTTTCAATGGATCTATCGTTTGTTTTGCAGATGGTGACAATGGCCGTGTTCAGTTTCCTGGTGGTTGCGTTCTATGTCTTCCTCGGGCCATTCCTCGGTAACAGAGTCTTCGTCAACACCGTGCTCACCCTCTTCTCCTTCGTGGTGAGGACAGAACGGATTACCCAAATGAACTAGAACAGCTTTGAGATGCTGGAGGAATTCAATGTGGAATATTTTTCCCCCTCTTTCAGGTGTTTTCGGTGGCTGTCCTCTTCGTGAGGTGCACCGCCATCGATCCGTCGGACAGAACAAGCGCCAAGAAGGAGAGGAGATGGAAAGGGAAGCAGGTCATGAAGCTGAACTTCAGGTTCGTCTTGGCCCAGATTGTGGCGAGGTGCTTCCGAAGGGTGGAAAACAAGATCCTTAGACGTTGCATAAAGAGAAGGTACCTGAACCCATCGACCACCAACATCCAGTTCGAGCCTCTGCTGCCATTTCCACTTGTGAATATCGACGACGTCGTTGCGCCCCATCTCAATGATGATGACATCTCCTTCTGCTCTCTCTGTGATTCAGAGGTTCTTCCACGACCCTTCGCATATTCGTCTCTTAACGTGGGTCAGTGCGAAATTGCTTCACTTTCTTTCTTGCAGGTGAAATTGCACAGCAAGCACTGCAGAAGTTGCAACAGGTGTGTTGAGGGGTTTGATCATCACTGTAAGGTGACTTATCATCAATACCCGCATCTAATTAATGATCTTGCCTTCCAACAAATTCATCAACATCATCGCCTCTAATCTTAGATAATGTTAAAAACGCTAGTATTATCAAAAACATATGCTCCTGACCATCAGCTTCTTATTGTCGCTAGTGGTTGAACAACTGCATTGGAAGAAGAAACTACACCACCTTCATTCTCCTGATGGTCTTTGTGCTTCTAATGGTAAGTCGATCTACACATCTATATTGTGGTTTCTGTTCAACTAATTTTCCTACAATCTTTTCTTTAGCTATTCGTTGAAGGAGGGACGGCGATCGCCATCTTCATTCGCTGCTTTGCTGATAGAAAGAAAGTGGTGCAACTTTTAGATCAGAAGCTCCATACCAAGTTTCCCACAGAAGCTCTAGCTGCTATTTCGGTAAGTTTTGATGTGGATTTCACAATTACCATATAGCTAGGCATTGCTAAATTTTGTTCCTGTCAGGCTCTCTCATTAAATCGATCTTAACGGTGTTAATTACTGTAGATGTTATTGCTTGTGATGTCGGCATACTGTTCAGCAGCATTGGGGCAACTATTCTTCTTTCATGTCGTCCTTATAAGAAAGGTAAAGACCAAGTGCTCATAGATTTGGTTTGTTAATTTAAGTGGTTGTTAGACATGAATTTTTTAATCTAACGGACTCATCTAAGACACAGATTAGCAACACCAAGTGTTGCAACTGTGATGCTGCTTTATTTTGGGGTGGCAAAGAAGTGATTCTTCTACAAAATGTTAGAGTTCACCATGTGTATTTGTGTACTGTGTTTCTCTAGGTTGTATTGTACTCTCTTGACCAAAACTGATCCATCAACCTTTCTTCTATGAGTAGACAGGAGTGTGGTTTGAGAAATGAGAACCATCTCTCTTCATTCCAAAACCTATCATGGATCTCCTTGATTCAGAGATCAAAAGGGGCAAATTCCACATCATGATTCTTATTGGAAGTTAATTGCCCTGAAGAAAGAAAGTTTTGCTTTATGGTTGGAATATAAAACACATTAGGAAGAACAAGTTCTCTGTTATTATTTGGTCTAATATCTGCTGCATCCATAGTTTTGCAGAAACAAAAAATGATAGAAGTGGATTGATTTCATTGGCAATCATAAAGAACTCTAATGAATCTATATTGTTAACTACACGTTAATCATTTAACCATGCATGCAAAGCAATTGTCGTTTAAGTTGATCCTTGAATGTTTTCAACATAAAGAACCATTGAGGTGCATTGGCCATGTTCGTGGTTATACATGTGTTTGTGTTCGACACATGTGAGTCGTCTTGCTTTTTTAGAAGGTTTTGCGCTTAAAGTTTCCTAGTTTGCAGCCTTTGGAGGCCTCCATTCATGACATGGCATGAACTTTTCTTCTCTGATCTGGGCTTATTCTAATTGACCTTGCGTTGCTTCTTGTTTACTGTGTCGTTCGTTATAGTGTAGTTAAATTCTTGTCCTTCAACACCATGTTAGTTAGCTTTGCTTTATGTTTGATCCGCACAGCTTGCCCTTGTCCAACAAAGAATGTTTAGAATTGTGATCCGTTGAAATATGGATTTCTTATAATGATGCTGCCACTGCAGGGCATGAGAACTTACGAATATATACAGGCGATGAGACAAGAGCAGGAGCTGATGAATCCATTTGACGAGTCAGATTCCTCCGACGACGAAGGCATTGAAATCGATTCACCAGAAAGACCATCAGCAGTTTCACGTGTCCTGTGTTGGGGAAGCCCCAAAATAGATGATCAGGTGTTGTACAAAATTCTCAAGTCAGCTAAATATATATTTCCCCATATTTGCATTGTCCATTTAACTAAAGCACAAATGAATTGCAGAGCATGGAACGGTTGTCCATAAAGATAGACAGGCAAGCTACGGCACCACCAGCTGCAGCCAAGAAGGCCAACTTCCAGATCGACCCGTGGAGGCTACTGAAGATGAGCAAAGAGAAAGTGCTCCTGGCGAGAGAAAAAATCACGAGGCAGAGACAGGTGGATACGACACCCATGAAGCCACTGCCACTGGAGATCAGGCATGGACCAATGGCGACGACGAGCACGGAAACAAAGAACGTGGTATCGACGTCACTAGGTTGGTTCCCTGGTACTTCACCAGGCTGGCAGCTATCGAGCCCAAGGAGAAGATTGTCAGGGTCTCCATCCCCAACGTCTCAAAGGTACAGGAGCAGTTTTGATTTGAAGTTAACGGAGATGTCCAAGGAGCTTGAGACTCACATTTCTAGGCAGGTGTTTGCCTCTGTTTTGAGAAACGAGGCTTGTTCCCCAGGGTAGCCAGCCATTGCGACTTCTGAACTTCGTGGATGAAATTTTTATGGATGTACATCATCAACATTCCTTCTTTTTCTTTCTGTGGTCATCAGCATTCCTTGGGGTACTTGCAGTGGGCCCTTTAAGTGCCCTCATTCACTCATCTTAAAGGGATGAACATTCATTAATTCATTCACAAATTGAAGCAGAAGCATATCACAATATGCCAAGCATTTGACCCAGAATGGAGACCAAAGTTAAATATGATGAAAAGTGCACCCATTCACTCATCCTAAAAATTTTCCCGAAATTGAAAATGGAAAAAACAACTACAATTTTAATAGTAGTTTAGTAAGTTTTCAAATTGGGCGGCCACCACTTCAGTCAGGGGTTTCCTGAAATCATTAAGAATATTGTTGAGTGAGTGCGATGTAATGAAAATAAATGTACCAGAAGAAAGAGAGACTGCACTAGAAACCCCTTAGATATGGTTATTACAGAGCAAAATTTTGTAAGTTATATCACATAGTTATAGAAAATCAAATTTTACTCGCAGATCGGCAAGGATAGGTGGTTCTTCCATGCTAATAAATGTATCTGCTTGTTTGAATGGTTGTTCTTTCTGGTATCAGATAAGGGGCATTACGAGAATGATTTGGCCCCTTTATCAAATTTAAACAGAACAAAATGTTGTGTTTATTACAAGACACATACTACATAGAGTATGAAGACAGAGGCGGTTAACCTTGGCAGCTGCAAACCTGATTGCCAAAGGCATTCATTCAAATCACTGAACACGGAAAAATGATAGCTTCCCGTCATCATTGTAGTCCTGTTTTACAACAATAAAATGTGTGGTCGTATTCCATATTAAAGAATCCAAATTTCGTAATAGTGAGTGAGGTTCAGCATTTTTTCCAGAGTTCAACGTGACATGACCATATGGAATTTTGATATTTCTTGTTCATATGTTTGGTGGTTGCACAAGCCGTTTTACATGTAAAATTTCCAAATGCTAGTAGACCTATGAAGATGCTTACAACATACTCTGCATGCAAACAATGCTGACCATAATGCTATTTTCCAACTGCAAAACATGCTCATTTTCAAATTTCAATTGGCATTTACATAGATGCTCATTTTACCTTAGGCCAATATCATGGCTTTTGGAATTCATTATTGACATCCATTTTTCAGAAATTTCCACTATGCTATGATGCTATTTATGTGTAGCGGGATTATACCGAGAAATGGGGACCACTAATTAAGTGTTTTCTGACCTCACCTGAAATTCAATTGTTCGTGATTTATGTGATTGTACAGGTATTTTATTGTGATTTACGTGTATGAATCTCCATGGGGGCAAAGTGCGGCATGCGCGCTTAGACCACATTCTCGTAAATTAGACTGCAGTAATCAAAATCGGTGGATTTCACTTTAAGACACCAGCCTATGTATGCATGCATGCATCCAACGAAACAAGGCTGACGTTTTAGGAAAAAGTTCGAATAATGCTATTTTCGACGAGCAATGCAGGCGCAAATATACAACGACTTGGAAGTTGGATTCCTTCCAAAACCTGGTTAAATTCATCAACCAAAATCACCAATTAGTCCTCGAAAATCGCGATTTTAAATTCCAACTCATAAACACCGTTTTCCACCATCCACTTCACTCGGCATCAGTTTGAATCGCCAATTTACCATAACGCATGAGCTCGTGGACAAAAAATCATTATTATGAACGGAGCTTGAACACTATTTTTACAAAAGATCACAGAGCCGATACAACCAATGATTACATTTTTCCTTCCGTTATAAATATGAGAATATTTCACTTAAAACAGCTTCTATTTTGTCATCCCACCGCAAACGCCAAGAACACAATATACACTTCCCAAACGGAACAGGATTCTTATAACCTGAGGCGGCAATGTCCTAGAATGGTGTCTAGGTTGCATGTCACAATATAATAGCTTCGAATTTAGAAGAATCCTTTCCCTGGCAACACAGAAATGTTGACTGAACTGAAACTAGTGATCAATCTGCTACCGCATACTCGTGTTGAAAGCCTTGGGTGGAAACCACCTTGACAGCAGAAGCTTCGTTTTAGAAACCATAACTCTTTGAGGCAAGCCACGAGCGTATACACAATGTAGCCATCTTTTCTCCATCAAAGCATGAGCGTCGTACATACACAAACAAAGAGGCTGTCGATGCCACCAAGGTATTTTTCATCTTTTTGCCGGAGAAGCCAACATTGTATATGTTGGGCATCTTGCACTTAAGTGTGGATGCCGTGCAGTGTTGACTCCATGAACAATACAGGAGAATCAATTGAAAAAATACGTTGAATGAATGACATCTCTCACATCAAAATCTCCTCGATCTGGTAGTGGGGGGAAATGCAATGAGGGAAAAGATTTCTGAAAGCCGTTCAACAGCTACATCAACATAAAAAAGGAAAATCAGACCACTGACACAATTTTGTGTATGAATGTTACCCAACAACAATAATCCTAATATATAAGTTTAACTGCATAAATTCTTTTTTTCCACGTATTAATAGTTACTTCTTTTATATAAATCCTTTGTATAATCAATCCCTTTAAGATCAAGACAACTTATGTATGAATAGCTTTATTTTACGCCATGCACTTAACTGGATATATGGAATTCAAATTTAGTGTGCACCATATAAGAATTCTATACAAATAAAAGTTCCGTAACAGTATGGATGATTCTCATTTTAGTACCTTGAACTTCAACTGTTAATCAAGTTGCTGCTTCCACAATGCCTTTGATGTTTTTTACAATAATTTAGAAAAAAAAACTCTCCATTGACTTGATAGGGATATTTGCAACCTAAATGTGGTCATTTGTGACTTGGTAGCGGATACAATCCTATTTCTTCTTGTGCATCAATGTTCCCTTCCACTGACATACTCATAAATAATCCCTAAATTTAACATCATGCACATCAAAGGATAGTTTTGTCTAAAATTATTGTAAAAACATCAAAAACCTAATCGAAGCAGAAACTTGGTTAACGGGCAAAGTTCAAGGTACACATGGATGCATTTTAAAGTTCAATGTACCAAAGTGAGAATCAAATAGTTCAATATACTATAGTATGTATGCATGTAAAATTGCATTTTTGAAAAGAATCAATGGAGAAACTTGACATTTAGAATCTGGTTTTCTTGTTGGCACTTTTTAAGATTGTTTAAAAACGTTATATTTGGTTCATCTTCCATGACTTTAATTTGGGAATTTGGTTGTTGAATGAGTGAAGTGAATACTATACATTCTCCAGTATGGGTGCCTGGTAGAGCTCCACAAACTTTTCCCTGAGTATTCTGTTCATTACATCAACATCACATGCATGTGTCCAATATGAGTCATGTACTCCTACATGAAGGGAAAAAAAATGGATTTCAAACAAAGAGCAAAGAGAAAAGATTTTCCGTCAGGCATGATAAAATATTTTTGGAAAAGCTCAAGGAAAAGGCTTACCTGCAAAATTCAAGCCTGCTTTTCTGCATGCAACTGCTGTCATCATCATGTGAGAACCATCAAGAGAATGCACAAAATTTGGTGGAAATGCTGTTCTTTGTCGCTTGACCATAACCTACAACATACAGGTAGGTGTTAAGGTTGAGTTCCTGCTTCCCACTAGAATAATTGCAATAAAATTTCAACAAACCACCATTTTGAACCTAACCTTGTCTGTCTCCCGTTGCAGCGTCAAAATTTGGAGAGAAGTTTTAACCTGTAATGATAAAGATTATACTACAACTACAATTTTATACTAGAGTAAATTGTAACATCATCAATTTTTATGAAATTCCATTTCAGTGTCCTAAACTTCCCATTCAATTTGGTATCCTCAACTTCAATCAACAAATATTCGATTAGTGATAATTATAATAATTTTTTGACTCTTCTCACAACATTAAGCCATCCCTCTACATAGATTTTCTTGTTGCCTTCTCATTTTTCTTCTTCACCCTTACTCCCACATTACCAACCCAACATCCATTGCCACCTTCATAACATTGGCCGACCACCAATACCAGTTGACACTTGCACGTGGCTGATGACCTACAACAGGTGGCAAGTAGCAGTTCAAGATCACTTGTCCATGGTGTCACATTACTCACATATCAATCCATGTTGGCAAAATTTTCACCATACAGATCAGTGAAAATGCCTTAGACGAGAGAGTTTAAGGCAACAGCCCAACTGAAGTAACATGATAAATCATGAAAAAGGAAATGCATGTGTAACTTACAATAATGAACTAATCATTCAACGAGATGAATAATGCAATCAAATGATATAAAAAATACATTTCACAATGTGAGAACATAAGAGATAGGGGAAAGTGGATTAATTCATTAGCAAATATAAAATCTCTATAAATAAAAGTTACAAAAAAAGGACAAATATATCTTAAGCAATGTGGGACTAAACCCACAACATCTATATAATCCTATTATATTTTACTCAAAAACTTCCCCTCAAGCTAAACATAGACCCACTTGAAAAATATCTACCAAAGAATTTTTCAAGACAGTTCTAATTAAATTTCTAATTATTAGATGTAATTGCAACCAACTAAATTTTCCAAATCAAATGATAACAATCTAACATGTTAACCATCAACAATGTTCACCATAAATCCAAAATACAGATGTTTAATATTCGATTTAATTAATAGATTTTACAACTTTCCTACCTTTCATCTTAGTTTACGTATAAATAATTTAAAAATAATTTTATTCAACAAAAATTAATAATCTAAAATATTCTTATGTGCAATTTATACATACTTCACACTAGTTAAAACAAGGCAAGGCAAATAACTAAGGAATGATCAATCAAAGCCTTGGCAACCAGGCAGAACCTAGGTATCTGCTTTAAAAAGTATCGTTGAAATCTATTTAACAAACACTTTTCCTGATTTTTCATATTAGAAGTAAATCAAATGATGAGAAACCAATGATGGAATATTTGGAAGAAAATGGGTGGAAAATTTTTTAATTAAGGTTGCAAACCAAAAATAATTTTTGATGAATTGAGTGTAGATGTAAAAGAACACATGAGTTCATCAAAATTGTTATGTCATACAGCTCTAGGTTTAGGTGGTACAAATGGTGACATGCAATGATTCTATATAACCAACGAATGATAATGATGATAGAGATAATGAGGTATTAGTGGTCAAGATGCAGATGAACCAGCTGCAAATGAAGAACAATCACAACAAATTCATATGTCACTTAGTCCTTTCACATATTTACAACAATCACACAAGAAAAGGATCATGGAGTATTTATGTATTGTGGAGAGAATAAATACATGAAGAAATCTTCTAACAACACCTTGGTCAACATGGAGATGATTTCAAACAAAAGGCATTCGGTAAGGTAATGAACATATATGTATAAAATTAGTAGTTATTTATACAATAATCTGAACTATAATCTCACTATGTAATATTGGTCATATGAATCATTTTCTTTTAAATATTTCTATTTATCGAGAAGTTTTGATTAAATTACATAAATTTAAATATTTTCTTACAATTTATAACCAAGTAATTTTAAGCCTACTTCTACTTTTAATTTCTTCTATATTAATTAAATCTTCTCTCCTAACTGGTACATTCTTTAGTTTCCTAAGGATATTACCAAAACACCTAAGTTGATTTTCTCTTATCTTCAATAAGTGTAACTACTACTCTATTTGTAATAAAATCATTTATAAGCTTATCCTTTATAGTATTATCACTCATCCATCTCTAAACATACACATCTTTGCAACACCAACTCTTTGCATATGATTATAACTTATAACCCAACATTCTAAGTCATAAAGTATAGCTAGGTGAATATTAATAGTTATTATCATTCTCAAGATGATAAACTATTATTTTATATGAGAACTATTATTTTTTGACCAAATATTATCATTCTCAATATGTTTCCACACATACAAATACCAATATTGGTTTCATGCAACATTTCAACCATAAAAAGGCTAAAGTTTTAATTTAATTTTATTGTAGTTTTGTATCACATCTTATACTATCTTATTCTAGAGTTTCAGGTGAAAACTCAAGTTTTTGTGCCTTTGCACCATAGATAACTATACTTGATATGTCACCCTTCTGGAGAATCTATATTTAGGAATCAAGGTAGAAAAGAATGAATATACGAGAAGGCATGGATAAAGATAATTTAAATAAGATGCATTTTGAGAAAAATAATAGTAAAGAACACAAATTTATTAGTGTATATTAATTGAAGTTGAGGATACCCAAATGCATGCCTTTGAAATTGAGGGCATTGATGTGAATTTGATTAAATATGTAAGGCACTACCATGTCAAGCAGAATATGTAAGAGTTGTCATAGAGATAAACCACATACACTGACAGCATCAAATGCTTAGATATTAAATCCTTTTCGGACTTACAAGATGTCTTCCTAGTACCCTATATGGTTGAACCACTGGAAGTCCAATAGGAGTAATCCAGCAAACTGCATGATTATTTGCAGCCATAACCTGTTACAAATTTTTATGAGTAAGCAACTTATAGGAGATATTCTTTCTCTTCAAGATCCCCCACTGAGTACTGACACATGCAAAGTGTGCAAAAATCTTCAAGGTAATGTTATCTTAATTTGAAGATGAAAATATATGCGCTTATGGCACAATGAAATGCATGAATCACGGGGATCTTTCTTGTAACCAAAAAAAAAAAATTTTAAATAACAAAAAACCATGCGAATTGGGTTTTACTGCAAGCAGTAACTGACATGAAAATGTGAAAGATGGTAATAACGGGAACAAACCTTTGCACAATCACCAAGCCAATTCATGATGCCTCTTGCAGCCTGAAACATCTCACCAAGTGCAGTCAAAGTAACCTATTCAGGAAAGATTAAATTTATTAAATCAAGAAATTGTTTCCTAAAAAAGTGTATGCACGAGAAAAGACTAGTCATGCTCTATACTTTAGCTGCATAACAAGATGCACCAAAGACGTCATCGTCATCAATGTCAGTGGAAAAATGTCTTTCCTTTAATCTTCTTTTGATCTGATCCCTGGCACCAATATAAGTGACACCATATACTGATGTCATAACAGTCTGCTTTACCAACTTCCTGTCCACCTTCAAAAAAATTCAAACATTAAAGAAATCAGAGTCATTAAGGTTAATTAGAGAATGAAAAGAATCAGGTTAAATCCTAAACGTGAAAACAAATGTAAAATCAGAAATATCATGACTGTTGTCATAGACAACCTGCTTATCTGATAATTGCAATATGAAACTTGCTGAAAAACTGCCATGTCAAGAGATTTAAATTGAAAGAACAAATAGGTTCAACAAGAACAAAAAAAGAAGTCCTATAAAATTCCAAAAACTGCTTCACAAAATAACGTGACAGCTAAAAAGACGAGGAAAATTCTTACTTAAAATCAAGACATGTTTAGCTGATACTGAATCAAGATAAATTGATAAACTTGTAAAGAAAGTATAAGTTGAATTGTCTAATCAATAAGAGTTTTTCATCCAGTAAAAACAGATAATGGCTTGTTCATCACATACTTCAAAACTCATATGAATGCTGAATTAAAGAATTAGGGGTATTCAGTAGAAAAAAATAGTGATTTGAGGTCCAAAAATGACCTGACCAAGCAAGAGTTTTGCATAGCGTGCTTCCGAAACAACTGCAGGGTTTTTTTCAGAGTCTTCACGCATAATTTTAAGGACCCTGCACAAAGATCAGTCATCAACGTCCACACCATATAGCTGCAATGTTCCAAGAGAACTCAAACTCAAGCATGACTCAGAATAAAACCACAAGTAACTTATGCATATGAATTTAAACAGAAAAATACAAGTATTGATCACATGACAAGTTGTGGAACCATTAGGCAGAAAAAACATATAGTCGATCTTCTTAAGCATATAAAAAAAACATTTAAAAGAAGAAGATTGGGGCATAGGCATGTAGGAGATTGACACATAGCTCCAATGCTAAGTACACTGATTGCTCGATACTGACTCCCATCCCCAACATATCCACTGCACAGGCACTTTTCTCGAATCTTAGAGTGATGTTCTAATCATGAGGTAGATAGAGGATCGAAATTTTATGGATACCTTCATTGTTCCTGTGATCAATCCTAAACCTAATAATCTATCAAAATGAAGTTACAAAGTTAATCATGAACAATGATTTTTCACACCTCATTTCTGGACTCTTTATCATCGGAAATAAGTATTCAGTCAAATAAACACAATTCATTACTTCAACCTTCATCAAATGAATAAGGGCCAATTAGACGTTTCTTGACATTTAAGTATTATTGTTCAGAATCCTAAATAGATGATCATAATGATAGTGTGAATATATGCCTCATACATTCAACGAATGACAACAAATTCTTTGAATAGACTACTAGTAAAATCTGTGTACAAGATGAAACTGCAGCAGCGAGCTAGTATCCATCAAAATTACTTTGATATAACAATGCACTGCAGAAATTGGCAAAGAACAAAAAAGTAGTACAACCCAACAGTTATTTCCTTTTGGGTTTTTGAACAGAAAGCAAGTAAATCATGCTTTAAATGAGGAAAGAGTAAAAAAGCTTATCCAAAAGATAACCAAAGACACAAGATTAACAGGAGTAAAAACAAATAGGCCAAAGCAGAAAAGCAACGGCATGTAATCTGATGTGATCTAAGAAATAACCTTAGACTTTGAAAATGGTCAGGTCTCCAGCCACACTTGGGATTCCAGTAAGGCTAGTAATGGGTTTAGAGACATCTAATCAAGCAAAATTACTTTCAGCCACATCAATCACTGGCTAATCAAGGTTTCAAATAACATAATTAAACAAAATTAATGGGAGAAAGTGGAATGATCCATTAACAAAGATAAAGTCTCCACATATTGAGACTACAGGAAGAGGACACTACATGATAGACAATGTGGGACATTGGCACTAAACCACATCATATAACCTTAACATTCCCCTAAAATTAAAGCATTCAAGTTGTTCAACTTACAATAGACTAACAAAATCAAGAATATACATAAAATGACCGAGAACAAAGAAGAAAGTTCAAGTTGATCGTTAGAAAGGCCTGATCAAATATAGGTAACTTGAAAACACAAGCCAACTGATACTTTAATTACAAGACAGGTAGACATGAAAATTGATCGATTAACTCAATCGACTACACCTAACTTTGTCAACAACTCCTGTGACAGATGTTCAATAAACCTATATATTGATCAGATTGTTTACATCATTAGACTTTGCCAACAAAACTCAAGACATGCACAAAAAATACACTAAGCAAATGCAAACATTAATTAATGTGTTGACATTATTAGACTCAACCAATATATATGAGCACTTGCTAATACTATTTGTCATCACCCTTGTTCTTTACCTTCGCAATCTAAATTATTTTAATTTAAACTAATTTCTAACTCATATTTAACAACTAAAAAACTATGGTATCAACAAATAACATACACTACAATATTTTTCTTTGAATTTCCTTTGTTGTGTCATTCATAACCTAACAAATAGATATGAACTTAAGGACAATCCTTGGTATAAACCTATGTTTATAGGAAATTCCTTAGTTTTTCTTCCTATAGTTTTAACACTAGTAACTACTCTTTCATACATGTCATTTATAATATCAATATATCTCAGTACTCCTTTTCTTTCAAAAACCCACATAATAAATTTTTAGATAATTTATCATAAGCTTTTTCTAAATCAATAAAAACCAAATGAAGGTTATTTTCCCTACTTCAAAATTTTCTATTAGTTGTTCATGCAAATGAATAACTTCTATTGTTAGATTATTTGACATAAATCTAAATTGATTTTCTGTGATTTTAGTTAAATGTCCTAATCCTTGCTCAATTACCTTTTCTCATAATTTAATAGTGTAACTAATTAACTTAATACACAATAATTATTATAATTTTGTATGTCTCACTTATTCTAAAATATAGGTATTAAGGAATTCTTTTTCCATTTATCTAACATTTTTGTCATTAAAAGGTTTAGTTAACTACTAAAATACCAACACCATATATCTTTTATTTCATTTTCTTGTACAAAACCCTACCAACCTTGTCTTTAATATACTTTACTTTGGACTAAAACCTCTAGATTTTCTTTCCCTAGCCTTAGCCAATTTATATATTTTATATTCTCCTTATTTTGTATTTAAATTATTATATAATACCTTATAGGCCTGATTTTTAACTTCACTAACAATTTTCTTAACATTCCTTTTCACCAACTTATACTTCTCTAAATTTTCCTCATTTCTACATTTATGATAAGTTGTATTGAATTTTTATTTTTTTCATACCTCTTCATTCCAACACCTTCTTACCCAAAGAAGCTATCTCACACAACTCTTCCAAAAATCTTTTAAATACAAGTAGACATATCATTTCAAAGTTTATTTACCTCTCCATCTAGTATTTATATTCTTTCTTTTAGCAAGTTATCTCTAAATATCATTTCCTTTTCACTTTTTATATTCCACCACCTAATTCTTGGGTTCTTATGTATTTTATTTTTTCTCTTCTTAATCTTGATATTAACAACTAATATCAACAGTTAAGTTTTCTCCCAAAATAACCCTAAAATCTTTGCACACTTTTTGATCTACTTTTATAGTAAGTAAAAAAAATCTATTTGACTAACATTTGAACTAATTCTAAATATAATTAAATGTTCCTCTTTTCTTAAAAAAGTGTTAGCTACCAAAATGTTGCAAGCTACACTAAAGTCTGAAATTGAATTTCTCTCTTCATTTCCATTACCAAAATTAAATTCTCCATGGTTAAGACATGATTAATGCAAAATAAAAATATTAAAAAATTTAAAGGCATACCTATCAGCTATTCCTGAGTAGACATCAGCAGGTTTATCACCATCTACTAAGTTAACAGCAGCAGCTCCCAACTGAATGATTGAAAATTACATCGAACACAGCTTATTTAGGAAGTTAAATAGAATACAATGATGATATATGTAAACAAAGAAAATGAAGTAGAACATCAAATTTCCCCAGTCTAAAATGGGTTAGCAAAAAAAGTGACATCAGCTGATTTACACGTGTAGGACTAGCTAATAAAGGAATGTACACAATAACTTCAGTATGAAACTTGATATAAAACTGAATTCTCATTTTTTTTAAAACAATAACGTTGAATCTTATTAGATAAGATCAAATAAGAGTGCAACTGCCTGGTAAGAAATTAAGTAAAAATAAGATACAACAGCCAAACAAAAACAATGACTTGAAAATTTTGAGAAAGAACTGACCAACAATGGCAACCATCTCCAGTGAACTCCAACAACCACCACTGATCACATCCAGTGACTGCAAATAATATCCCATGCACTTTTATTCTACTTTCACATCTCTATCTAGCCCCATTTGAAGAGATCAACCCAAGAGATGGACATAGCCACACAAACCCTCACAAAGTAAGCTTCTCCCCCAATCAGCACCTTCATTTTTTTTTTGAAATTTGGACTCCTTGAAGCTCCACCAACACCACCACTACTTCCCAACATTCCAGCTTCACTGTTATTTTGGCAACTTTGTTCACTCTCCCAAACGTATTTGCAAGGATCATGAATGTTTGTACCCCCCATGCATCTCAATAGCTCCACTTTCATGGTCCCCCCCACTCCCCAATTGTTGCTAGCCATGCCCAAGGCATACGTTGCCACTCTTTCCACTCAAACAGCCCATAATCAGTGTTAGAACAGTCCTTTATTAAGAGCCTCACCCTCCAAATAGAATTAGGGAAGTGAACCAGAAACTCCCCCCCATATAGTAGCCTCCTTATCACCCATTCATTTCCACCACATCTACATATCAGTCATTCCTTCACCCACACTTCATCACATCCTGGCCTGTGGAGTTCAAACTCTGCCAAGCCAGTCTCTTAAACCATTCTTCTCCAGTAACCACAGCAACTCCACCCAGGGAACAGATTCAAACTTCCAAGCATTCTCCAAAGATCCCCCATCCACCGCTTTCCCCCTCTCCTCCAGCCTGCCATGCCAAGAGAATGCAAAGATCCTGTGACCAGTTGTCTGACAGACCCTGCAGCAAACCAGGTAACTATAGTCATCTGCTTGGTGACCATAACCCAAAGGGTGAAGACACTGATTGTGTCTCCACCAGCGACCTTGCAGCCTCCCTCTAGCACCTTTCTTGTTCTCCCTCCCAAGTCCCAACTCTAGAGACACAACCATTAAAGGTAGCTGACAAATGCCTCCATACCACCTTCAAGCTGTCTCTGGTGGGATTGGGGAACCACTTGTTTATCCCTTCCTCGGTCATCTTCATTCCTTCCTCTCACTCATTCCAGCCTATTCTTTTCCAAAACCAATATCTCTTATAAAAACACTACTTCAAAATAGTTGGACATAAAAATTTAGGTAAGATTAGTTATAGACCATGCTACATACATAAGCTTTCTTTCAATCAAATGGACTGGAACTACAATGGAAGTATTCAATCCAGAGAATGGGATGGATTATTCCAATAGAAAGGAAATGAGCTAAATATGGAAAGCATTTGACTCTTGGTATCAAAAGCCAAAAAGCTAGCATAAAAGAACATCTCCAGTTTCCCTAATTAAAGCTGAATTGCTTTCATTCACCATAGGCCTAAGTAAATGTAGATTTAATAATGTTTTATATACTATACAATGCATTCAACCCAACTCAAAGCACAACTTCCTTGATTATACACTTGGAAAGTAAAGGTAGGATTTCAACAAAGGAATAGACAAAAATCCCAAAAATTTGTACCGCATGTTTTTTTGCCATGATATCAAAAAAGAGTAAAGCCAAGAGTAAATGGTGAGGTTGTTTCCTAGAATTCCAACACGACTTTCAACTCATAAAGAAATCTTACCATTGTACCAAGGCTCATCTATCCCTTTTCGAAAGATATAATAAAATAAACTCTGCTTTTAATAATGCTTATCCATGCTATATATGTACGCATACTTCAAAGTTCGAAGACCTTTGATTTATAACAAGATGGTTCACTTATAGCAAAGTTTATGGTAGCAGAAAAATATAAAAACAAAAAACTAAGAAAAAATATGAAAAAAGTGTTACCTGATCTCTCCCAAGAGCTGCATAGTGCTGCAGACCGTTGCATGAACCATCCTGCATGCAAAAATTTCTAGGAAATGACAAAATAATTTTCAAATATGAATAATCACAATAAAGATGCATGGTGCAAGATACAGCTGTCCTTAACTTTTTGTGAAGTAATCAGGCATAGCATTAACAATGGGAAGGAGGCATGCCCAAAACCACATATTTCCTATTCCACTCATTAGGGCATGTCAAACAACAACTCAATTGATAATTATTAATAGAGCAAGTATCATAGAAGTTGCCAGTGGGCCCACATGATCAAGAACCAACTTGCACTTGTGGTTCTAGCCAAAGACCCAATTATTGTACTGATACATGTAGATCCTTTTAATTCAAGTGACATTGCCATGGAAGCAGATAATCATTTGTTATTCCATTGTTACCCGTATTTGGTTATGTTCTTGTGATCCCCCACTTCATGACTTCTTATCATAATCCTTCAAGAATCCTTCAAACAAAATAAAGTGCTTCACTATTTATTCAGAACCTTTGAATTAGAGCAATATTCAAGCCACTAACAGTAGCCTGCACCTCCAAGCTCACCAGTTTTGATTGGTGATGGTTCTTCCACCATAACCACCAAGCATTGTTGCTCCTCACACCATTCTCCTAAACTTCCTCTACAAACCAAAAATAGTGAACTTGTCATTCTTCTCACCCTCCTCTTCTTCATTCTTCTATGCTAGAAGTCGTCATTGTTGCAACCACAGCATTTTGTCCCTGATGCAAATAGATAAAGAAGAGTGTGTTGCCATGCTCTCTATCCTTGTCCATCACACAGCTTTTGTATTGTTGTTTTTAGTTTTCCATTTAGGTTAATAACGAAGAAAATTAACACATAAAAGAGTGGTTGTTAAACCCGAGGTGAATATGAGACAAGGACAACAGATGTCACCCAAACAAAGAGATGGAGATTAAAAACAATTGTTCACTTCCCTCAAGGCTTGTTTTTCCTTTTATTTAAATTCAGTATTTACAAAGTAGAAGTTGAAATAGTAATTTATGAAAAATTTGCTTTATCATATAAACACAAGAAAATGTACAAATCCCTTGACATTAGTATTACAATAAATAGTCAAATTATTCATTAGGAACAACCATATTTGTATAATTTATAAATTTTATAAATATGGTAAGATGAGATATCAGATGTCAGTTGTAGTTTCCCACGGTAAAAGACAGCGTACTAAAATCATCGATATTATTAAATGACTCCAGCAGAATGAATAAAGACATGAGAACAATAGAAGGCAGAAGAGATGGGGACTAAGTCTCCAAATATATTGAGTACCTGGTGTACCGGTAAGTGGGAAATTGTAGACTCAGGTGAAGAACTTCTTAAAGCTTCAGTAAGATTGATACAAACTGCCAAACACTGAAATGGATCTTCTGCTTGTAACCACCATCGCCTGCCTTCAAGAGGTTTATCGGCAGAATCAAATATATCCTCAACATGGTTTTCTGTAAAAGCAATCCTGCCATCATATGATAATTTGTCGATACCCCCAGCATATAAATTTGCCAAATGTATCTTCAACCAACGTAATCCAGATTTTCCTAGTGGACGTCCCTCTGCAAACTCCAGTACTCCTCTACATAAATCTGAGCCAAGGTGGTTTAAATAAGGATGCATGGGATATGCTCTGCCTCTGAAGTCAATATTATGAGGATAATAGAAACCATCCTCACCCTTCATTTTTCTAGCAACCTGCTTGTAAATTACAAACTTACAGAACTGCAGTATTCTAAAACAGAGTACAACAGCAGTATGTTACATAGTGATCACAGCAGCAGTGTTGATCTTACAGATAATTTAAGCTCCACGTCACATCGTTGGGAGTGTCTTTCATTATTGGCTTTCTTAGCTCTTTTTAATCGCCACTTCCACTTCCTTATTTCATTGTCATCTTCAGTATCTGGCTTCTCTGGGAGGGGTATCTGCAAAAGTGTAGCAGCAATGCAGTTCATTATCCTACCAAAAACTTGCTATTTTTTGGGAAATGGAAAATGGAAATAGCAATTAGCGATTCATTTAGCAATAGTATATACAGAATCATTTTGAGATTCTCAAAGTGTAATTGAAATGTCTAGAGTACAATAACTAATGGGCATGTAAGAGACAAATATAGTTATACAAATCATTATATGGATAGTTTTTATTTCTTTTTTGTGTTACACATTGTCATAAAACATTGAGAAAAATAGTTGAGCCACAAAATATTAGTAGCTTGACAGAATTTCCTAGAGAAACTGATGAAGATTAACAAAGATTGGAAAAATTAGAGATGAGAGATTGAAAATTGAAATGTTATATTGATTTAGTAACTGCTGGCCACATCTTTAAGCACAAAGTCTCTGCAACAGGATCTGCACATGTTTATTGTAAAGGCAAAAGTCCTTGAGCAAGATTGCAGACCAACAATAGGTTATCTTTTTACCATGTTCTTCTAGCTTTGTCATAAGAAAGCTCCCTTGAATGTGGTAGGCAAGCATGAAAAGAAAGTAACACGCTACTGTGTTATTCAACAATAGAGGCATTGTAGGATAGCTATAAAGTGTTATCCTGGTTGGTGACTAAATCAACGTTAACCACGAAACTTTAATTGATTTTGTGCTGAACAATAATCCTTTAAAAATAAGTAAGCGGTAATTCCTTGGGAATGTTACCAGAAAGTGGAAATATAACTAGAAGGTGGACGCTGACAGAAATCCACTTGAAATTTAGAATTCTGATTTGGAACTTAGAACAAGTCAAATACATAAAAATTTGTAACAAACTTAGATTCACAAGAGGAGCATGGGTACAATAATACATTCACAAATAATTGCCAAAAACCAGAAAGATCCACCGTAATTTTGAAAAAAATATAGAATGCATAAAGTATATAATTCTTCCAAATTTACCATCCTTCGATCAAAAAGTGTGATGCAAAAGAATAGCCAAACACATATTAGATCAATAAATAAAGCTTAGAATAGAACCAAATTGATTAATGAAATACGATGTAATTGATGAATGAAATACAATGTAAATTACAAAGAATAAAACAAAAAAGGAAAATAATAGACTTCTCTGCTAATTTAATCATTTCCATTGGCATCAATTTTTCCCTTTAACTTTCACCGAACATTTATGTTGTTCGGTTGAATATGACTGGCATTACCAATGTTTGACCTGGAACCACAATCTTCCCCACATCAAGAAATTGTCACATTCTTATAAATTCTTCTTATGATGCATGACCGTAGTTTGAAATGTCACTTTTACTTTAGTAACTTGAAAAAATGATGCATGGCCGTAGTTTATTAAATTTCAAATTTCTGAGTCAAGTTGATGAAAAACCAGAAAATTCACAATATCACCAATGCCATCTATTGTCATGTTGAACAATTGAATTACTAACATTTGTCGCCTAAATTTTCTCAACACATGTTGATCTTCAATTTCATTTGCATAGAACTGATGTTAACAATGTCCACTGTATTCAATGTATGGTACAGACTGTTCTAACTAATCTGTTTGAATGCTATTCATAAAAGAGCAGTGCAACACTCAAGTAACAGAACCTCTGAGCTTGGGCAACAAAAACAGGAAGAAGATAATAAAATTAGCAAAAATTAATAATGATATTTGATATAAGGGCTGCAAAAAGAAATTAGTCATCTGAAACTACGAAAAGATCAGTTGGGTTAAATTCAAGAACTTATAAAATAAACCTGTTGTTCCTATAATTCCACAAATATTCTGCTGAGTTTTTGCACCACCAAAAAAAAGATGAGAACTAAAAGTAAACAGATGAGTGCATCTTACATCTTCTCGATCAACCAAACCAGCAAGATGACCTCCACTAGACCATAGTCTGTCAACAACACCAAGCACTCTTTTGTTAATCCTCCATTTGGTATTTCCAAGTGTGTTTAGGGCCTGAAAATTGTTTAAGAAAATATTACGAAAATTGTAAAAAAATCCACAAACATGTCAAGTAAAATTCTATGTTACACAAGGTTGGGGATGTGAACCAGACAAACATTGGGAAAATATTTTGTAAAAATGGTTTGATAATTCTTGGAAAAAAATCCTTAAATACGTCAATAGCATAAAATAGCAAATAAATAATAATAGAACATGAAAGAATGTAGCTTACTTTAAAAAAATAGCATAAACAAAAGCACGTGCTGAATTTTTGTGTGAACACCTAGGCACCCACCATACAACAGGGAAGGTATGGTTGCATGTATAATGCATTCATTTGGAGACCTCCAAAGAGGGGGCAGGCAACTTATGAGTAACCTATCGCCAAGAAATTTGATTTTAGCTAAGGACGGCCTCTAACATGGATTTTGTGTAAGTGGTTGTGTTTGCCCATTTCAGCCATCTTTACAGCCCTAAACATGGTTAATCAAGCTACCAATTTACTGATTACTCATCATCCAGAAAAGAAAATGAGGGATTTTGGTCCCTGAACATGGACTTTAATCAGGTCCGAGTTTGAATTTTTGTGTGAACGGTTTTCTTTCCCCATTTCAGCCACGTACACAAATGTTTTTTCCATTTTACACAGGTTCCCTAAACGTGGTTAATCAGGTAAGAAATTTAAATGATTACCCACCACCCAGAAAAGAACACAGATTCCACATCCTAGACATGGACTTACCATGTTTGAATTTGAAATTGAGCACTACGATGTTAGAAATTGGAAATTCAGGTTCTACTTTATTTCATATATTTAGAACTTGATTTTTGAACTTGAACTTTGTAAAATGTTGCACCAGAATTTAGAAGTGTAGATTCTACTTAACTTCATACATTTAGAAATTGATGAATTTTGTTCAATATACGTTTGTTGGATATTTACTTAATCTTATTAAATATTCATCGGTCTGTTTTTAAAGTGTCAGCTATGTTTTCATTACAAATCTGTTTAACATCCACGCTTCAATTAAATGTGTCAAGAAAAAATCCATGTTGTGCCCATTTCAAATGTTTTAAAACATTGTTTCCTGGAGATGGATGGGTGTTGGAGTTCATAGGGGTGCTGGCTGGAGAATTGCAGATTCAGTCCTATATCTCTGGGACAAATGCATGAAGTGTCAACCACCACAAGGTAGAAAAACAAAATTTGGGTTTGTTACATCGAACTGCATGGTAAAAATGCTTGGAAAGTGATAGAAGTACTTTTCTTAGTGTATCATGTACATAAACAAGGCAGAAACATAAAATCTTTGTTTTGGTCTTTAAGCAGTCAGTGGTATCTTGATATAATGATTTAATGCAGAGAAGACTGTTATTAACCCTATATATAGTCAGATAAGACCAGTTTGCACACACGCACATAGACACACCTGATTATACATATGTATATATACGCACACACAAAAGGTGGATCTGATGTGGTTAACCGCATTGTGGCCCTCTCATATGAGAGGAAGGCCTCATGTCATACATGGGGTGGGCCCACACACGTCATGTGAGGAGTGTGGTTAACCACACTTGATCCACCTCGTACATATATGTATGTGTATCCATCCTTGTGGGAATATGAGAAATTGGAGATACTACACTATATCTGAGAAAAGACATGTTTCCTAAAACATCACATGAAATTTTGCAAGAAATTTAAATTGTAAATAAGATTATATCTCAGATTAATGTATTCTTTCATAAATATTTACTGTTAAGGCAGCAATTACTTGGGTAGTAAAGCTCCCAATGTGAGAAGTCAACTTTATCATTATGCCTCAAAGGTAAGAACAAGGTCTTTCCCAGGAACTACATTCAACTGCTGAATATGTTGATACCATATTGTCATCCAGAGCTGCCATAACGGCAATATTAAAAAAATTCAGATTATCAGTTTATCATGCCCCTATCTAAATGTATCCATACTAAAAAGATAAGATTCTATTGGTTTGTTTGTTAATACATAGTAATAGACAAGATGCTAGATTATTGGTCTATTTGTTGGTTACCAAATTTACTTCTCAGACGGACCTGGAAAATTGAATTGGTTTGACTGGCATAACATGACACTGTTGCTTCTTTTCACAACATGATATTTTTGTTCCAAAATTGGTCTATCTGATACACATCGAGATTCATGAACTTAGATCTAGATTTAGCCCATCTAACATGCTGTGCTAAGCAAGCATTGAGCACTATTTCTATAAAATAAAGAAATACAATTGAGAAAGTATTGTGAGATCAGAAAGTTTTTAAGAAAGTAACCAAAATAACTTTCAAAGTCAAACCAAATATTTAATGATTACATCTGGAGATGGAGAATACACGTATATGAAAAAGATTGACAGATCACGTGCATACATATAGTAATCTTCTTGAAAGTTTCACTACATGTTGAATTGTATGGTTTTTTGGAAATCAAGAATAGGATGATTCTCATTTTTAAAGATGTATGGCCTGTAATTTTGTATTTCTTGTACAACATATTGTCCATAAACAAAGAGCATTTGTGAAAATCAAGGAAATATATGTGGAAGGTTATGACAATTATTACAAATATTTTACCATTTCAGCAACATATCCAGTCTCTATATTCAAATTTTAAATGAAAAGGTGTCTATGAATTCATTGATATTGGTGGTGCATCCATGAGGATTTAGTGATGGATAAAAATAAATAAAAAGAAAATATTCATGTGGCTTCCCTAGCTTAGTGTAGTGATGATGTGAGATTAAGACATTGTTTGTTATTGTTATTGTTATTGTTGTTGTTTGATGGTGCATGGAAGATTATATAGACCATCTCAAAAAACATATATTATGCAACTCATAAAGCAACAAGTTCAGAACATGGAAGGCACTGTATTTCTACAAGTAGTGAAAGTTTCAAAGAACCTCATAAACTGGTTGCATTTGCTCCCTTGGTGCTCTCTTCACTGCATCTCGTTGTTGTTTAGCACCATGTGTGCGCATGATATATGATGGTAAAAAAAAGTGGGCTCCTTTCTCATACCTAAAGAACATAAATAACATTATCTGTGAGATAGAGGTATTTCTATTGTCCAAACAATTATACTAGTATTAACCAATAAACATGGTAGGTAAAGTAACATAGTATAATATCTTTCAAAATTTCCTTCTTCATTACTGAAGAGAGTAAAAGGCAAATCTTAGCATAAAGTTACTCTACTATGGCATGGAGATCATAGAATTGAATACTACAAAGCAATTCTCCATTCATGAGGCTGTGTACAACTCTCCCCTCAGACCCCACATTGGTGGAAATTTATTAACTCGTTCATAACAATATAAAATTTGAATCAACTTTTAGATGTAACAGGGGAATTTTTTTTATCATTCATGAAGGCCAATTGATGAAAAGGAAAATAGCCCATGGTGAAAGGGGAAAAGAAAATGAAATTGAGATTAAAAGGCAAAGAAAGGAAAGGAAATCATTGTACTATTTTGAGTGGTAACCAAAAGGAATTCAGTAGAAGAGAAATCAAGAGCATTGTCCTTCTATATTGTTAGGTTTAGTAATGGAGAGATGGGATGGAATATAGCTTTTCCCATGTTTGAATAACGGTAGGAGAAGTACAACCTAAAGTTAAGAGCACAATCAAAAAGGAACTTTCATTTGAGGATATTTCTAAAGAAGGAACCTGCCTAGATGCCAAGACATGATAAGAGGCTAAATGTTTTAATGCATAACCATATATTTAGTTTTCTGAATTTTTTCTTTTAGACATGCAAAAGTATTATTATATTTTCTTTTAATCTAATTTTATTTTTGTAAATTACAACTTATAATATAACTTGTCTACAATGAATGTGTATATACTTATGTATATATGCATGTATCTTTTTTATGAGCAGTAATAGAAAATTATTAAAATCATGAAAAAAGGAGAAACAAGTCTACATAAGCTATAGACCGCTAAAAAAACCCAAGAGGAAGCCCACCATGGATGAAAAACACAAAATACAAAATCCAGCCAACTAGCAAACATGGGACTAGATAAACATAATCAACTCAAGCAATCACAAAACTCTATTCCACATCATCATTGTAATGAACAGTCCTGGACCACCCTATCACCTAGTCAAAACCTTATTTTTTCACTTCTTTAAGCAAGTGATTATGTTATGGAAAACTCTGTAATTCCTTTCTATCAATCTACACCATCATATGGCATGTTGTAGAAACATCCATATGTAACAATTTCTGGGTGTCCCACTAGATCAATGGAACATAAATACATTTGAGAGCATTATGCATCCTTTCAGCAAATAGTAGTAGAGAGACTGTCTCTAACACAAATGTGGAAGCTATGATGATTTTTGTTGAGAGAATTGGGGAATTGATCCCTCGTCAATTAAGTTGGGATTGGGGAATGCGTATTTTTGGATAGAAATAATCAGTTCAAAGGTAAGGGTGACTACAACCAAATCAGGCATCAAAGCGATTAGAGGGACAAAGCCACTGAAGGAGGAAGGGTGTCATGGGTGTCTATTGTTAGTGGGTGATAGAGTTGATAGCACTCAGTTGGAGGACCTGCTAATTAGGGTTATGAGGCTCCCACTACTACAAACGACCTGAAGAAGGGAGCTATGGCAAACACAATTTCAGATGAGAGGAGAAAATCCCAACAGGGGTGGTTGAATGGGGTAATTTTCAAATTCAAAATAAGGGAGATTTTTGTGGAAGAGTTTAATGAAGAAGACCAAGCTAAAGTTTGAGGTTGGAACAAGGAAATCATGATCGACAATATTCAAAGGGTAGATTTCCCAAAACCATTTCATCTATGGATAATTTGGGGAGACCTAAGCCCAAGCTGGTTAAGTTGGGAAAATGGTTTTTTTACAAGTGGATCTCATTCAGAAAGTGAACCCATGATGTTATGGACCCATATAGATCATTTGGAGTAATCTATAGTGGATCAGATGATCATGGGGTCATGTCAATAGAGCAAGTTGAACATAAGGTAGTGCAGATTGGGCTAAAAGATCCAAACTTAGCTAATATTTTGAAGATTATCCAACAGGGACTTTTGAAGATTGATCAAAGTGTAAATATTAAACTTCTTCAGCCAAAACAGGAATTGGCCCATGCTTTGTCGAATGGCATTGGGTCACATTCACAGCAAAAGGATCCCTCTTCTGATGTTGGAAAATGAAGCTGCAGTAGTCGCTTTGATTTGCAAAGTGGATGAAAAAGATGTAGAGGAGAATGTGGAAGAACACACTCCAATTACAGGAGGGATACATCTAATATGCCTAACGACAATAAGGGGCTCTACTCTCCTTTTGGTCTTCAGGAGAGGGATGTGGTGTGGATGGGTGGAAAGACAACGATAATAAAGATTACGCTGTTTCTATGGGCTTCCAACTACAAGGACAGATCCAAAATTTCAAGAAGGCCTGCAAGGCACTAGAGAAAGAGGACCAGAAGACAGCACTAGTACATCAATGAAGGTTATCACCTAGAATATTACATGTTGTGGGTATAAGGCCAGGCAACAACTGATGATGCAATCGGTCAGTCCATCTGAGATGCAAGAAACAACCACATCTTTGGGAGGGAGAAGGCTTCTTTGGATGAGATTATTCTCAGGAATAAAGCAGCTACTTTTTCAGTTGGGAGAAGAACCTGAATATCATGCTATTTTCATTTTTTTTTATTCATCTTTCTTTTTTAGTTAATCTTCTTGTATTTTGGATGAACCGTATCATGAATAAGATTCAACCTAGCTTTTTTCAGAGAAAGGTTTTTTCCTAGAATTTCTTTTGTTATTTCATTTACAATTGGGACAGATAAACAAAGAATTGAATATAATGCCTAATGTAAACCTATGTAAATTGGAAATCCATCTTTCTCCCCATGTGAATTTGACACCTGTTACCACATTATCGTACATATCTCTAATAAAAGTAATATAGTCAATGGGTATCTGTCTTTCTGGTACCCACCAAAAATCATGTTTCTAAATTTTTCAATCAATTGCTGAAGTAGACAAATAGTTATCATTGTTGATCTGTCCAGTATAAGTCCATATCGATTTTCTGTGATTCTAATTACATACTTTAACCTTTATACAACAATTCTTTCACAAATTTTCATTATATGACTGAGCAACTTATACCACAATAATTATTAGTATTACAATTTAATAAGTCACATTGTCATCTGTATCCTTAAATATAGCTATTAAAGTGTTCCTTCTCAATTTATTTGGCATCTTCCTAATGTTTAAATTATATCAAAAAGTGTTTAACCACTAAATTTCTACTTACCCATTCATTTCAAAATCCTAATGGGAATGCCATCAAGTCCAGTAGCTTTTCCACATTTCATCTTCGTAATGAAATTTTTTCCTCACTAACTCTTTTACAATAACTATAGACTTTATTACGTGTGACATTTTCATATAAGAATTTTCTATGATAGTTTCATTAAAAAAGTTATCAATGTATCTACACCATCTTTAATCACATTATCTTTTACTAAGATTATCTAAGACACTAGCATTATTTTTTAATAGGACCATTGGCTCTAAATATAAACAACTAAAATTGTTGTTTGCACATTTTGTTTGGAATGCTGAAAATGAATCAAGAATGAAGAGACTATAAGTTTGCCCATGAAAGAATGAGAGGACCTCTTACCCTGTCCAATCCACTGGAGGCACCAACATTGGGGTGTAAGGAATTACCATGTGCCTGGCCTGTTGCAAGAAATTTGGCTTTGTATGTCAAATGCCTGAGAGGCATACTTACAGACAGAAAAGAAAAAAGGCATAGATTTTCATAAATCTCTTAAGAATATAAAAAAACCATATGCAATACACAGAAAACCATTATAGAAATATATATTGTGCTTACACTTTTATCTAACCCTTGCCGAACTAATGGATCACATTCAATAACCCCATAACGTCTGTTACTTTTGCTGCAGAATGACAAGGTACAGTTAGTTTCTAAAGGTCTGGACCCAGGTTCTATGTAAAGTTCCATCTGACCACTCCAAACCCCAAAAATCATCTCAAAAGGTAAGGAAAGACCAAACATCTTACATATGATCAGATGTAATAACTTTTTGTGCATGCCGAAATGCTGGTCGAATGTCATTAAGATCATCACCTGATTGACTGACTGGAGGTTGTATATAAGCAGTCTGAATCAGTAAATCAATCAGACGACTCCCCACCTGAGACAAAAAAGAATCACCCTACCACCTATAAATTTTTCACAAAAGAAGCTGAACATGTTTTCTTCACAACATACAAACCTTCGCTTGGAACTCTTGGCCCCAAGGCTGAGTATCATCATGAGCCTTGACTATCTTTCTCACTGTGTGTAGCCTTTGTTTTTTCATTAATTCCTTTACTTTTTTCCTTAAATTCTCTTGCTCCTTATCATTATTAGTTTCATGGCCTTCTTGCTTTCCACCCTTTTTCTTGGTCTTCTCCAAAAACCTTTGTATTCTGATCTGATCCACATCCAAAACAGAAAACATAAAAGCCCATGTAAACAAACAAAAATACTCCCGCAAGTTACAAAAAAGATCAACGAATGATGTGACTAGGTGACTTTATAAGTAAGAAATGATTAAATGGTGTTATAATTAACAGAAAATCAAATACTCACCTCTTGTTCAACGGCATCTCCGATATGGAGTGCTGCCATGACAAGCCGGGCACTTCCACTGCCGTCACCTGTCATCAGCAGCCCCATAAGCTTATGCATCGTGATCACGGCCATCATGTCTGCTGGAAGCTGAACGAAGTATGGGGCGTGTGATAACTTGTTCTTCCCTGCTTCCCTGCAAATATTCTGCTCCTCGGCAATTTTATCCCTCAACGGCTCAAACCATCCCATGAACAGAGACTTCATGTAAGGCAAATTTGGAGCAAGCTTCTGCTGGCACATGTCCGTCAAAAGCTCCCGGTATTCCTTGGCGGCAAGTTCCCAAGCTTCCGTTTCCATCTTTATCTGCCTCCGCTTGAGCATCGCATACTTGTACGGACTCACCCCACCGTGAATTTTTTGCTGATGCCTCTGTCGCCGACGATGATGCCTCCTCCACGAAGTCCCATTCTTCGACTCTCCTAAACTATCACTCTCCTTCGTACTTCCCTCGGCATCCTCTTCCACCAACTGCTCCAAAAGCTCCCGAATTTCACCGGTAGACGAAGGCGAAGAAGCTGCCTCCTCGTCAACATCCGTCGATGACGAAACCACCTCAGCCACAGTTGATAAAGACCTACACCTCGTCGAAAATCCGGAAACTTCAGCATCTGGACAAGCAGGAAAGACAGCGAAGGAAGAAGACACGTCCCCGTTCTGCCCAAGACGCACATCTCGAAAGCCTTTGTTAACCACGTTCCCGCAGGACGACCCACTCCGTCCAAAAGCCAGAATATGGGATTCATGCCGTGGAGAAACGAGAAATAAACCACCCCCATCGCCGCCGGCGCGCCGTATGATCTGTGCTACCACAGATGACCTCGAAGCCCTCTTTGCTAAAGTCCTCCACATTTGCCGAACGGAGCGGTGGCAGAGGGCGGGATCAGGGCGGCGTGTGGAAAAGGCAAAGTAGCGGTGATGATGGTGCAGTTGCGAGTTACTGCACATGAAAATTCGACGGTCCTGCGCGGGCGAGAGGGAGATGGTGAGAAGGAAGAGGGGTCTCAATCATCAGCTAATTGTACTGGTAGGGAAGAACGTCGGAGATGACGATACAGGCCGCCACAGCGCCACTCCGAGGAGACGCCTTTGAAAACCCTCCCAAAACCCAATCCCTCTCCCAAAATCAGTTCCTCCAAGGAGACGCACGGAGGAATTTCTTTTCGAAAGAAATAAATATTATAAATGTTTTTAAAATAAATTATTATAATAATATCAGAATCCTAGAAATACGTAACAAAATGGACGCTACGTTCGTAACCAAAGAAACAGTAACAAATTTTCCAATATATATAATACTAACAAAAAATACTTAATTCAAACTACGGCATCGGTTCACCAGTTTCTTTTTTCCCTTCCGAAATTTACACAATTTACCAGCATCGTATTCTTCCTCCTACCGGTCACATGCTTATAAAAAATTAATGATCAAAATTCAATAACTAAAAAACAAAATTTACTGTCGTTCCAGACATTCACCTGATTTCTAAAAAATCCAAGTTTAATTTAATTCTTCTGTGATCAAGCATCAAATCTGTAAATACAACGGCATTAATGCCAAATTGTATATATAAAATAGATATTGATACTTAACATTTTGAACACGAATAATTAATTTTATATGTAAAATACTTACCATCTTGTAACAACCATACTTAATAAAAAAACATTGTAAAGATTATACCTTTGTTTTATCAAGGCATGGGATACGTATCCTTATCCTATACAGAAGAGTCAATAAACACACCCATGGCAGCATAAAATAGATTGATGGTAGAGTCAAAGCAATTGTAGCCATCGAAGTAGTTGAGAAAATTACCACGACGAAGAATATAAAACTTGAAAATAAAAGACAATATTTTTACAGTTTTTCTGTATGCTACCTCACAACTTTTTTGAAATGCATCAAATTAGAAATAACATTTGGGAAAAAAAAATAAAAGCATAATTAGGCAAGTTAGAAAATGTACATTTAAATTTTTTCTCTGAAAAATGCAATAAAACCAATGTTCCAGATCTTGTATCATCCGAGGAATATATGGATAGGAGGCAAATTTTTCCTCATCAGTTCCATACGTGCTCTTGGGAGGCAAAAATATTTTGTTATTATTTTTTAAAGAAACATATCGCAAAGTAAGTTTAATTTGAAAATATGTTTAGAAGTTAGTCTAATTAATGTAGTAGGTCGTTAAATACGTATTTCTTTTAATTTATTTTATGAATTCGATAATTGATAAATCCAATTCATTCCATACACACAAAAAATTCATCAAACTCAAACTGATCTTAAAGTCGTTGGTGTTTGTTATATTTTCGTGTCATTATCATGTTGTAGTTCAATCATCAAAGTATATTGACACAGAGACATTTTTATTGAAATTGAATTTGACAGTTAAATGACGGAATTATTCTATGCAAGAAGAACTCGGTGACTCAATCATTGAATTCACACAAATTGAAGAATGCCACTTCCATGAAAATATTTTAAAATATGCTTGACGGTGAAATTAGGTAATTTTCCTTTTAATACTTTAGTTTTGTCCTTGTAAATATGTGAGAAGGTGGAATTGAGTGTGTAAATTATATGATCAGGGGAATATAAATATACGATGAAAATTTTAGTTAAATTAAATAAGTATTGATCATTCGTCTAGGCATCTTCAAATCTCAATTAATGATTTTAATTTTTTTTTTTTAAAAACGCACATTAAACTAGAACTTTATTGCATATATTACAAATCAAATAATTATATGAAAATTTAAAAAATAATTTTATAAATAACTGATGTCACTCCAAATCCTAGATATGCGGATTATTTCTTTAAAAAATTATTATTAAAATATGGATACTTTAGTTAAAGAAATGAATACATGGAATGTAAGTTAAATGAAAATAGGAATAATGGTAGGTGACCATAAAATCTATAAATAAAAGTTTTTTAAAATACTTAAAATCTATAATAAATAGTAATGATGAAATTATAAAAAAACATTATTTATATGATTAAAGATAAATGCAATGAAGAAATACTTTTATGGTGTTTGTTACGTGGAAAAAATTATCATTAAAATTTTATAAATTTGTTATTCATCTAACTATACTTCGTGACTCAAAATGTGAGCTTGTAAAACATGTTCACATGCAAAAAATATAATATTGCCAAGATCCTTATGCTTAAATGGTAATACTATAAGAAATAAATTTAAAAATAATTTTATCAGAAATAAAGTAAAAGTTGTGATAACTGAATGTAAGAAAAACTTAACTGCAATATCATTAAAGTTGTGTTTGTTTCAACTTTAATGATTTTAATCAATAATAATATAATAGTAGTAACTTAAATTAGCAACTCTAACAAAGAAAAACAAAAATTCAATAATGATGTTTATTTGTTAGAGTAATATTGTCTGTAGATTTTTAAATTTGTCCTTTACTTAATTTTTTTGAAAATGATTATTATAATTAATATTTGATGTGTTATAAATTATTCTTTTTTATATTGTAATATTGTAAATTGTACAATATAATATAATTAGTGTTTGTTTAACATGTTTTTAACAACTTCACTTCTTACATTTGAAGGACAGGTCGAAAGTGCCATGCGAAGGATTGAATTCTGCGAGCAAATAATTTCGTGTGAGGTGTTTTGATAAAATACGCATCAAATCAAGAGTGGATGTTTTAACCTAAACATAAGTTCCAAATTAAGATTGAAATTAAATTGTGCGTGAGAGCTTAAAATAGACAAGCTACTCCAATTAAGGTTCATGTACAAACATGTTTATGTAGTAGTAGCTACGTCTGACTCCAAGCTTAAACAAATATACCTTAAGAGATAAATGAATATATTAGTCGCATTAGTCGAAGATAAGAGAAACTTGACTTATGTAACTTGATTATATTTTTTTAGAAAACAAAGAACTACATTAGTTAAGGGAAAGAGAATTAACTAAATACAGATAAATTTAAAAGAGACCTATTAAGATTTACAAAAAAAAAATTTAAATTTACATAATTTAATCAAAAGATTTACTACAATTAATTTTCGTGAACAACACACATAATAGTATTATTAAAAAATGGCTATCCGGCGTGCTGGAGTGGCCGGGCCAACACTTCCTCACCTGCTGTCGGCGTACCGTGGTTGTGGGGGGGATGTTTCCTCATCTGCTCCTGACGCGGATCGAATCCTGCATTCACCGCTCTGTGATGACCGGCGGTGGTATTTGATCCTTCGCGCCTTTGAATCCTTAAGGACCCTCAAGGCGCCTGTGGTGACTGGCAGTTGCCAAAAAACACACTTCGCCTCCTCATCCGGCCACCGGAATCACTGCCCCTCTGCTCTGTGCCGCCCCAGGAACAAACTGACAGCCGCCGCACCACCCTCTTGGACATCCTCGTCTGCTCTATGTCCTTCTACCTTAACGACGTCCGCCGCTCGCTTCCGCCGTGCGTCTTTGCCGAAGTTCCTCCTTTGCACCATCGCCGTCCCCTGTCTCGACGTCCGAAGGCTTTCTTCGGCATTCTGCCTCCGGCATTCCCTCTTCTGCACCTTCGAAGCCCCTGCCCCAACATCTCCTTTGTCCGCTGCTTGCATCTCCTTTGCTGTCGTTCTCTGCCCCCTCTCTTCCTCCAACAATCATGTGGTAACAGGTACGATTTAGATAATGAATGGGGTTTTGACAGTCATGCTTTTGATTCGGGAAATCTACTTGTTTGTACATGGGTCGATGCTTAACCACATTAACATTTTGTTAACGAAAAAGATACAAGAAGTTAGTATTTGTTTGCATTCAGTTGTTCTCTACCTTCACAAAGCCGGTGTGATGCCGTTTGAACTTAAGATACTGAGGTTTTTGATTAAGGTGTAATCTATATAACGAAATCTTCTCCGTGTGACATATAAGTGTGGTGTCACGTTGTTGGGACGTGAGATATAATTATGGTGTCAAAGAACTATTGCAACTGCTTTCATAATATGTTTTCTTTTAGCTCCGATAGTTTAAATTTCCCTCTGCCAAATAAGGCCTTAGTGTATATGCATTTTATCTCCTGGACTTATCAGGTCGTGTCTATATCTACCCATCAAATCAGAGCAGCAGTGGTGTGACGGTAGGAGCTCAGTGCGGGCTCACTTCTCCCTTTCTACCCGTGTGTAAAAAAGGAGAGACAAACTGTAAACCTTACAATCATCATCTCCATGATGCACAGATATATACGGTATATTATCATCAAGCCAAAGTATTTACTCCTTTCTACCATTCCCAAGCTTAGGTTTGCCTTGTTGCAGATCACCATTGTGCTCTTCTTTCTCCCCTTTTTCACTTTTGAACAGAGGAATGGTCGAGGTATGCTTGCTGCTTCAATTTTCTTCTTTCTCTTTCTTCCTGCGATAATGTTTCATTCTTTGTCGTTGTTATTTACTTTTACTTGTTATTTATCTTTGTCTCAGCTGAAATGGAGTGGTTTTATTGGCTTACGATTGCTCCAGACATTGACTTCTTCTCATGGTAGGAGAAATTACTCTTCTCTTTGCTGTTTGCAGAAATGTCACTTTCAGTGACTATTTGCTGTTCCTGTTGTTGAGAAGCTAGCCTGAATTATAGAGAAAAGAAAGTTACACTGCTAAGTTTAGAGACAACAGTTCTGGAACAAATTCCAAAGATTTTGAGTAACACTCTGAACTAATGAAACTGAAATAACAGATGAGAAAAAAAGCATAGGTTCTCAATATAAGATAGAAATATTGATAAAAAATAATTTTTTAATTTAATATTAAAGGAAAGAGGTGGATGAACGTGTAGAGGAAAGAAGCTGCATAATGGAAGAAGTTTTTCTAGAATACGATTCAGGTGAGATGGATGTGCAACTGCCATGCACATCTATTTGTGTTGATTATATTCGAAGCTAAAAAACTTAAGCATGTAGGATGAGTTGGACTGGCAAAAATTTCTTTGCTCCAATGGATGGAATATTCAACATCCAATATTATACATGACTGACCTGAAATATGAGAAGTGCCACCTGACTGATTTTTATAAGGGTTACAATATAACTTTTAACACAATACTAAAATGGAAGCTCTCTGTTGGGGCCCACAGGATGTTTCTTGCTATCTGCACTACTTGCTGGACTATTTGGCCAGCATGGAATGATGCTCTCCTCTAGTTAAAGAAAAGTTATTGGCAGAGTATTCTTGCTAATGCTTTCTTTTTCTCTTCTTCAATCTGTCACAGTCTTCAGGGTGATCTTATTTCTTTCTGTTCTGGGACAGAATACATGCACCGTTATGGTCTTGTACTTAATTTAGGGTCAAAATGTGTGTTGTGGTTTCTTTGGCTGTTGGGCTTTAGGGTTTCTTTTGGAGACTGATCTTCTTGATCACTCTCTCTTCTGTCTTTAGTTCCATGTTATTTTATATATATGAAACATCCTTAATCTTCTAAAAAATCTTATATGCTCATTTATGCTTGAGTTTTATATTTTTCTCTATCGAGCTTATATTTCTAAATTCTTGAGAGTCATATATTAATTGTCTACTTCAAAGGTGCTAGTTGTCTTCCCTACAACAAAAGATGGACAAATGGGTGCATGGAAGTGGAGATTGTCAATGCACTTAGATTGGGACAGAGGAAAAGAGCTTCCAATCTGCTTTTGGATCTTGCTTTAAAAAGTAGGTCTGTGAAGGTTGAAAATTTCAGCTATATTCTTCGCTTTTGTGCAAAAAGTCCTGATCCACTGGTATATTATTATTTATTACCGAGCCATTCAATTTACTCTTTATAATCTTTGTTTTCTTTCCATTCTTTATCAAGGGGATTAGCTAGCTTAAACTTAATATTTTCTTCAGATATTAGCTTAGGACATTTGACTTTCCTAAAAACATTATATTGGATACTAGATTTTTAGGTAGATTTTGATTGGTAGATTATATTTGCTACAATGATATTGAATAATATTATTTAATCTATCTACTCTAACACTTACTCTCTAGGTGTAGCTTCCAACTTGTTGCTACTACTCTCTAGGTGTAGCTTCCAACTTGTTGCATAATGTGTCAAACACACACCATACAATTAAAAATTAATGAACGAAGCAGTAGCAATGCTGTTGTTATAGTATTAGTAGTGACAAAATGATAGGAAAACAACAATAGCATCCAATAATATTTGCTCCATAACAAATAGTTTAGGAAGGAAAAACTAACAGACAAGGTTCTACCAATGTAAGGTTCAGGAATAGTTCAATTGTGCATAGTTTTATTGCATTGATACATCTGTCATCTTTTGAAATGTAGGAGCAATGATCTGAATTCAGCTGAAAATTCCGTGCCACCTTGTATGATGGCTTTAGTGCTCTAACTTGTATGGGGATTGATAAAATAACATACTTTTGTGGAGTAGGCAAAAGGGCCTGATGTTCCCACAATCCTTTGACTTTTCTCATTATTATTTCTCCATCAATCCCTCTTCTCATCATCCAACATCATGTCTACAGTCATGATTTCCTAATGCCTTGAGGACCATAATGCAGACAACTTCTATGTTCCTTTTTTCCTCCTTTTCTTCTTCTTGTTTGTCTTCTTTCATGTCTTCCTCTTTCTATTCTTCTTGTTCTTCCTTTTCCTCTTGTTCCTCCTCCACCTCCTTGTCCTCTTTCTTTTTTATTATTCTTCATCTTTGCCATCATCATCCTCTTCTTCTACATCTTTTTCTCATTATTATATTTTGATAATGGTGGCGTTTTTAATTTTCTAGGATACATAAGGAACCACTAGGTGAACATTAGATGAATCATTGAGTGAACATTGTCCTTCTACGTGGGTGATGAAGATGTCTAGACAGTGATCAAAAGAAGTCAATGCTAGTTGTGTCACTGCACAATGAATAGGCTCAAGTGATGGAGGAAGAATGCACATCTCTACCTAATAGCAATCAATGTTAATGTTGTGGTGCTTGGTAGCATGATGAGTGTGGGTAAGGTGTTTTAGGTGTCAAGTGCTTGGTGGGTGTGTGTGATTGTGTCTATAGGGGGTGAAGGCAGGGGTGATTGATCGGTTGGTTTCCCCTTCAGGCATTGGATCTTTTCAAGAAAAATGATTGATCTTTCCTTAAGCCCATGAAAACCTTTCTGACGTATAGGAGAGTCTTCCTCAATTGTTGGATCAATGAGGATTGGTGATGTGATCTAATTTAGGATTTCCACTTGTGCAAAAATTCCATCAAGTGGTCCACCAGAATTTCCTCATTGGCGAAAGAAAACTCAAGATCCACCACCTTAATTTCATCATAATCAATGGTTGGGTTTTTGATACCTTTGAGATCAATAGCTAGATTCCCTTCATCCTCATGAAGAATCAGTGATTGATGAGGGGCTGCATGATTAGTTAAAGCACCCTCCTCAACCTCCATATGTTCCTCTTCCATAGATTGCCCAAGTGCTTCATGCAACTGTGTTGTTTCAGTTTCTCAATTCAACAACTTTGATTCATTACATACACTCAATCCCAAAGAACACAACCTCGTCCAACTCAAATAGCCAACTAGTCCACTAGCTTGGGCTCAAGCAACCTTCCTCCTCCACAAATAGTTCACCACTCCTATATCCACCATACTTCCACTCCTTGTTGATAAGGGACCATCCTAAGTAATGAGAGCCAAGTAGGAACACTTGCACCTTGAAAACCACACACTCCAGAGCCAAAATATTTTAGACTTCTACCACTAGCACTTGATGTTTCCACACCCAACTGCATCTGTCACACCTCCACTTGCTAAAGCTTGGCCCCCTTGTTGTTGCACTACCAAGTGCAATTGCATTGGCACTAGATGCCAATAAGAAAGGCCTCCCTTTCTTTCTTCATTACTAGAGATGATTTGTAGTGGAGGGAAGCAATGGTCGCCACTTATCCATAGGGGGGCTGGGTTACTTGTCTATTTTGACCATTGTCCAACCCCCATCATTGTCCAACAATGGCCTAGAGGATACCACATGCCTGATAAATGGAGGAGAACATTGTACGCCTAGAGAACCACCATTGATGATTTGCCATGTTTTTTTGACCATAGATCCTTGCCTTCGAGGCCAATCCATGTTGTTGCTTGCTGCCTATCTTAAGGGGGACAAGATGTGCTTGGTGCCTTGTTGATTGCTCTTTACCTCCTTCCAATCCTCATTGACACCCAATGACATTTGATGTTCCTCACATTTGTTCAATGTTCATTGTTCATAACATTTCGTGTGTTATTTTTTGGGCAAAAAATTGTGAAACACATCTAGCATGTTTTTTGACAGTAGTGAGATCGTAACTGATTCCATTGAGTTTGTTGCCATAAAACTCAACAGTTATAACTACTTGTTCCACACTTCTAAATGGAATGTCAACTCTCACTATTCCATCAATATTCAAAAATGGTTGGCATATGATGTATACAAAAGTCATGCCCTTCTGTGAAAATACACTTGTTAAAAGGCAAGAAGTTGGTGACAAGTTGGGATAGGTTTGATGCTAGCCATAAACTTGTTATAACCATGATTTATTTTGTCAGAAGATAAGGATCTAAATCAAACAGAGGGTAAGTGGTTTGACAAGAAGTTGTACCTTAAGCCAATGATCTATAGCTCTAAACTTATTGTGGTATTGGAAAATTAAATTGACCATGCCGTTGGCCTTTACCTTTTTAGCTGCCAATTTCATCAATGCCAATTTCATTCGTAGCTTTTTTGTTCCCTTTATCTCCACCTTATGATAATATTGTTTGATAGTCACGTAGATGCTGTCTTCTATGTAATTAAAGAACTTTTCTTTGTTATAGTTTGCTATAGAAACTTGGAAAATTATGGAAGATAATACTGTGGAGGTGAATGAACAGTGCTGGATTTATATCATTCAGGCTCTTAGCAGTGGAGGTTATCTTAAAGAGGTAAACCAGCTGGTTATATTGTAAATTCATGCTCTACATATTCTATGTTAGATATTTGTTTTTGTCTAGTCTCCTTCCCAGGAGATGCATGTTGTCAAGTCGCCCCAGATGGGGGATTTGTCTAAGTAACATAGATGCCCCATCCTCCTGCCATATGGAGTGGTAGGGATCAGTGGTGATGGCCCACATCAAAGTTCTATAGTGGGGCATAGTGATGTTGGTGACCTTGAGATTACAATAATATAGAGAAGGAAACTCCCTATATAGTGTCAAGGATCTTGATACTCTCTCTTCATAACTTTGGCACAATTTCTCTTATATTTACTGGATATCTGGACATAGATTGACTCTCATTGTTTCTTCTGCATTAGTTTTATTTAAACACTCCTGATTCCTTTCAATAGATCTAATTTTGTTATTAAAGGACCCTTTATCTTGCTGGTTTGGTTTACTGTAGCATATACATTTTTATTATCAGGCATACAATTTGCTTGTTTCCTTGGGGGAAACAGACCGTTCTACACTTCAAATGTATAATTTGTACCTGAGTGGATGTGTACAGTCTAAAAACATTGTGCAAGCCAACAGTTGTTTGCAGTTGATGGAGAACCATTATATTGGGATGTCTCGAGTCACCTACTTTCTGCTGCTCAAGGTTTGTCTGATGGTATCTTGCCACAATAAATATATATTTTTTTGTTTTATCTGTTTCATATAAGATGGTTATGCAAGTGGCGAATTTACATGACTAACGTAAGGACTGTTTAACTACATGGGCTTGTGTGCTAGACTTCTCTCTCACTTAAATCATTTTCTTGGTTTCCTTGACAAGATTGAACTATTATTTTTGATTTTAGCTCATTGTTCCCCTTTTATTCTGTATATGGGCCTCATAACTTCTTCCAGGTATATGGGCCTCATAACTTCTTCCAGGTATATGGGTTTTGGGTATATGGATGCCCATGTGAGGGGCCTTGCGCTCTATGCTTGTGCAATCCCTTTCTTATGACAAATTAGCAAATTCATCTCTCCTAATGAATGACATGGTACTAGAGCAAGGTTGAACATGGATTACCCATACAAATCCTAGCTGCTGCCTATATATTGTTTGCACAATTATTAATTGGTACACAACATATATACATTTTTCATTATTAATTATTTAAAATTATATCTAAAACATTAAAATTAGGGTAACAACTTGGAATATAAAAATCTTGATTGGTAAGAGTATGGAATCGGTAGGTATAATGATAAGAAGAAAAATTAACATATTATGCTTAGAAGAAACTAAATGGGTGGGAGAAAAATTTAGGTTACTTGAGGATAATAGTTTAAATTGTGGTGCACGAGAAATGATAAACATAAGAATAGAGTTGAAATAATAGTCGATAAAGTTTAAATTATGAAGTTATTGAGATAACAAGGATAAAAAGAATTATAATAATTAAGCCTATGATAGAAAATGAGATGGTTAATATAATTAGTGCATATGCTTCATAAGAAGGTTTAGGAAAAGCTATTAAACATAAATTTTGGGAACATTTGGATAGTTTAGTTTTTGGTTTACTTGCTAGTGAAAATTTCTTTGTTTAAGGAGATCTGAATGGTCATATAGGGGAATAAAATAGAGTATATGAAAGAAACTATGGAGTATTTGTTTTTGGTAATAGAAATAAAGAAGGAAATTCAATTTGAGAATAGCTTGTGATCTTTTGATAGAAAATACTTATTTTAGGGAAAGAGAGAACCATTAATTTGTAGTTAGATAAGAACCCAAAAAGTAGGTGGTGCAAAAGGTAATTAAGCAAAAACTACAACATGTAACAAAAATCATAGAAAATCAATTTAAGTTTATATTGAGTAGGTCAACAATGGAAGCTATTCATTTACTTAGGCAACTGATAAAAAAATTTTAGAGTTAAGAAAAATGACCTCCACATGGTTTTCATTGATTTAGAAAAAACTTATGATAAAGTACTTAGAAATCTATTATGGTGAATTTTAGTAAAAAAAGGAGTATCCATAAGATATATTGATATTATAAAAGACATGTATGAAAGAACAATTATTAGCGTTAGGGTTAAAATTATACATAAAACTAGGGAATTTTCAATAGATATAGGTTTACACATGTCCTCTCTAAGCCCATATTTGTTTATCTTTGTTATGGATGAAATAACTAAGGAAATTTAAGGAGAAATACCTTAATTTATGTTATTTACTAATGACATAGTTTTAATAGATGAAAGTAAGTCAAGTATTAGTTCTAAATTAGAATTATGGAAAGAAACTTTAGTCCATAAGATTTAGATTGAGTAGGTCCAAAGCTGAATATATAGAATGTAGGTTCAATAAAAATGGAAATAATAATGAAAGTATGCACTTAAAGGATCATGAGATTCATTAAAGTAAGTCTTAGAATCTATAATAAATAGCAATGATGAAATTATAGAGGATGTTATTCATAGAATTATAGTAAAACTGATAACAATAATTACAACAATTCAAGCCATAATCTCACCTTTGGTCACATGAATTTTTTTCTTTCAAATATTTCTATTATAGTAAGATAAATAAAATGGAGAAATGCTTTTAGAGTATTATGTAATAAGAGGATACCCTTAAAATTAAAAGAAAAATTCTATAAAACTGTTATTCATCTAGTTATGATTTATAATTTAGAATGTTGGGTTGTAAAACATGGTCTTATTCAAAAAGTTAGTATTGTTGAAATGCATATGTTTAGATAGATGAGTGGTAATATTATAGGAGATAAGCTGAAAACTGATTTTATTAGGAATAAAATAAGAGAAAATTAGCTTAGATGATTTGCTTGCATCCTTAGAAGACTAATGAATGCACTAATTAGGAGAAGAGAATCAATTAGTGTGGAAGAAATTAAAAGAAGTAAAGGTAAATTTAAAACTACTTGATTAGGAATTGTAAAAAAAAGATTTAAATTTATGTAATTTAATAAAAAATTTGACAATAAATAGAAATACATGGAAGAAAAAGATTTATGTGATTGACTCCGCATAATGGGATTATAGTTTAGGTTGTTGTTGATACAAAGTTATGTTTTTGATGTTAAATTGAAGTAAATCACTTAGTCATCATTTTATTGAAGAACATTTACCTTATTGGTATAGTTACAAAGTGAAATAATTTCTTCGGCCTTGAAGTGTTAACTTTTTAGTTTTTCATTGAAGCTGAAATTGTGATCTTATGGATTGCTAATATGGATATTTTCAGGTTGCTGTTCAGCAGAGAAATAAATTTCTGGCACATAATATATGGGATGAGTTTAATAAATATTATGAGTTAAGCTTTGCATCTCTGCAAAAATTTATCTGGTCTTTTTCAATGTTAAGGGACTTTGAATCAGCTTGCAGTGCCTTAAAACAAATGGTATCCCTCACTTTTCAAGGAAATGCAAGTACCAATGTCTCCTCTTCGAGAAGATACAATTTATGGTTAGATATCCCTATACTGCCTAAAAGGGAGAAAGCATTGAACTTATCTAATGCAAAAGATGAAAGATGCATCTTGATATCCAAAATAGAGGAGAATACAATTAAAATAGGTGGAGATTTAGTTGAGATTCATGAGAATGACTTGAATTCATCAAGTGTGGAAAAGCAGACATTCCATTGGAACAGGGAAAAATATCCTTGTAATGTCCAATCATATTCTAACACAGAAGATATGCTCACTGAAGTTCATGGAAATAATATTAAGAAGTTGACAGATCTTAGAAATGTTTCTCATTGTACTGTTTCTTATACCAATGGAACCAGAGGTAAACAAGTAATAATTCATTGATGAGAATATTATTCTTTAGCATGTGAATAAGTGAATATTGAATGTTATGTCTTGACTTATATAATTATATACTTTTTCAGCTAGGAAGATTTTGAGATCTTCCTTCAATACGTTGTTACATGCATGTGGGAAATCAGGGAAATGTTTTCTAGCTGAGAAGCTTTTCCACCAGGTAATCTTATAATGCAAGTGAATAATATCTATCACTTTATCAAGTCCTGTGATTATATTTATAGTTGTTAAGATATATGGATTGATAGATGGTATGGATATCCATTTATATTTCTAGCTTGTAGATTGGTATGCAATCTAGTTCTCAAGAGTCATCACTTTTTGCTATCTTTTGCTGCATTGTTTCTTAAGCAAGGTTCTGAAGAATGGCCTCTCTATCTCTTGCCACCCGTCATGCTTGATATCCTTTGGCACAACTACTACCACAACAATTTTCCATCACAAGAGCCATTGTCATTGTCTCTTAGAATATCACTACGATTTGCCTTTTCTATGTACCTTGTCAGGTTTTGTTTTGACATTTTATTGCCATAATTTGTTGTGAGTTTCTCCTGCACTTTCTTTGGATATTCATTCTATTTATGCACATTTACAGTCCTCCTTAGAGACAAATTTATCATGTTTTGATTTTATTTAACTTCTTTCATTTTACATACATACATACATACATGCATGCCCACCTTTTCATCCATCCATCTACCTACCAGTTCATTTGTTTGTAACTGCATGTTCAAATAGTACTTAGGCCTGAAGTTGAATTGGCCATGTCAACACAGCATAACCCTTTGATACTTATATCTCCAAGTAAAATTTTATATATCTTGTGTAAGGCTAGTTGTATTATATAGATGTAACATAAAATACTTTGCTCTGTTTCCCTTCTATGTTGGAAACCTTCATTAGCTGGGGGAAGAATCAATGTGAATCGACCCCTTCAGGCAAGGATTGATAAGGTTTTCACAAGGAATCCCTCAAGGACTTAGGAACTTAAGACATTCCCTTTTAGGGTTCTAAGAAAAAAGAACCGGTCACAAAGGGCTTTGCCCCCTATACCTCCTTTTAAGGAAGCCTTCGAGGACTCAGGTACTAGAGACATTCCCTTGCCCTATGGGTCTTGGATTTTCTTTTAGGTTAGACGTTTGTAAAAAATATCCCTTCAGAGCAAAAGATAAGAAAATTACAATGCAATTTAATTGGACCTTATTTAATTAAGACCTTTTAGTTACAGTAAAAAAGAGAAAAAGAATAGTAAAACCAAAACTCGGAAATGACTTATAATTAAAGCCTTTTAGTTACCATCAAAAAAATCAAAGGTCGAATATGACATATAATGAGGAGGTTGAAATCGCACTTGGATGTAGTAATCATAGTCCTGATTAACTACGCCAACTGCAAGTCTAGTTCAACTCCACAATTAAGTTGGATTTGTGGTTGCCAAGAGCTAACTCCCCTCATCAAAGAGCATTGTTGGTTCGAAGCGAAAGGAGAGAGGAGTTCCCACTTTTTCCTTGGGTAGGACCAAACAAACATAAAAAGACAGCCTCTTGATTCAAGATGTTTGGGAGTTCAACGATTGCATGAGCAATACTAAGAAGTTCTAGGAACTCGAGCTCCCTCTAGTTACAAGATGTCATTGAAAGGTTAGGGTCTCTAGGACCTACGGTCCTAGAAGAGTAGAAAGTGGAACGTCATTATTCCTTGGAAACCTTAATGGAATGTAACTTTTCCATAATGAATGAAATGATCGGTACATACTTGCTCCTTTCAATCCCTCCCTGTGTGTTGAGTAAAACCAATTGAAAATGATTCATTTACATGCCAAGGCGATGAGTTAACAAGCATTGAATCACCAACAATGGCACATTGAACCCACGCCTTAGTAATCTGTGTTGAGAGTGGAACCAAGTGTTGTGTGGCTAACCTAGATGGGTATGGACACATATTACGGAGGGCCTTATGGTGGTAAGCCCTTTATGCTATTGTTGGTGTGAAAACCTCTAATCAATGTTTATACTCCATACGTCAAGAGCTTTGTTCTTATAAAAGTCTTGTCATCGATTTCCTTTTCAAGCCAGGGATAGAATGAAAGATAGGAATAACTCTTATAGGAAAGCTTTTTTTTGTGCCTTTAAAAGAAAAAAGATCAAAAAGAAAAAAGCTTCCCCCAAGGTTAGAACAAGAAGGTAGCTTCGACAGCTAAAAAGTTCAAAGCATTGCATTTACAACTCTTAACATAGAACTCAAAAGAGGTTTGTTAATAGCAAAGCAATGGAACTAACAAAGTATGTCACTGGATGCTATGTCTTGTCCCAAATTCAGATATAAGGAGTTTTGTATTTTAATATTTTATTGATTTTCAGCTACAACAATAACAGCATTCACTATAGTGTTGGTCACATGATTTTTTTTAAAAATGTATTTCTATTTATGGTCAAATCTTTGGTTGAATTATACATATTTAAATTTTTTCTTATAATTTCTAACTAATTTAAATTAAAAGAGGCAGTAAAAGATCTAAAACTATTTGGTTAGAAATTGTAAAAAAGATTTAAATTTATGTAATTTAATTGAAGATTTGATTATTAGTTAAAATATATGGCAGAAAGAGTCATATGACGAACCTAAGTAATAAGATTATGACTTAGATTGTTGTTATTTAAGTAAATGAATAATTTTCATTGTTGACTTATCTGGCGTAATTCTAAATTAATTTTTTATGATTTTAGTTACATGCTCTAGTTTTTGTTTAATTATCCTTTTTCATAATTTTATAGTATGATCCATTAAGTTAACAACACATTAATTATTATAATTTTGTATTTCTCCTTTATTCTTAAATGTAGGTATTAAACAATTCTTTCTTGATTCATTTGACATCTTTTATTTTTAAAACTATATTAAAAAGCTTGGTTAATCACTTAGTCCCCACTGTATCATACACTTTCACACTTCAACAGGAATACCATCTGATCCAATAGTTTTTTTGCATTTCATTTTTTAATAGTTTCTTTTATCCTTAAACCATAATTTGCCGTAAATAACTATAGTTTATATTATTTATATTGCTATCCAAATTTTGCATAGAAGAATTACTTATGGTAGATTCATAAAAAGTTTACTAAAATACCTACACCATCTATCTTTTATTTCATGTTCTTTTATTAAAACTCTATTATCTTCATCTTTGATAACATATGTTTGATTTAAATATCTAGATTTTCAGCTAATGTTTGTAATTAGAATTGTAACTAAAATTGCTTGTCATGTTCTGAAATCTTCTTGTATTACATAGATCTAACATAAAATTGGTTGAGCTAAGTTTTTAATTTTTTTACTAACAAATTAGTTTCGAAGTATATGATATTTTTATGCCATAAATGTATAAGTATTGTTTTTTTGTTCTTAGATGTATATTATCGTTTAATTTAGTTTGCTCCATATTTTCATTTCAAATTTTATATTTTTTTCATTTTTTTGGTTTACCTTGTTTTTATTCGAGTTCCACCTACATTTCCACTAACATCTTTTCTTTTTGTCAAACCAAAGTTTGACTGGACATCAAAGTTGATTTGCTTGGTTCTAGTTAAGTTCCTATTAATTGTGCATGTCCTGCGATTAGTATCGAACCTTCTCAGCATCTCTCTCAATTTTTGGATGTATTTCTGAAGTCTGAACTCATCATGTACTAACTGCTGCTATTTACTTATTTTATTAGATGCTTGATCTTGGGCTTGAGCTTTCAGCTGAGGGATATGATGGATTCATTCAAGCTGTAATTTCTTTTAGAGGAGTTCAATGCGCCATAAAAGTGGTAAAATATTTATTTGCATTCTTTTTTGTTGGGTACGTGGATTTCTAAATTCACATGCATCTCAGTGTATGATCATTAAAATCAGAATATGATATTTTTGCATCTACGATCATCTGGATTTTGCTTGACAATAAAAAATCACTTCCAAATATGCTGTTTAATCACTTCATCATATTATTTTTTGTACCAAGCTTCCTTGTTTTGATTTTGGATTGTCTTCATTTCTCATATATATTTTTATATATATTGCAGTTTAAAGGAATGAAAGCAAGAAACTTGAAGCCACTGGATACTACTCTTGCATCTCTATCAATTGGCTGCAGCAAAGATTTAGACCTTGAATTAGCTGAGGCATTTATTGACCAAATATCTGATGCTTACCCTATGTTAATATGCCCATTCAACGCCTTGCTTTCAGCTTGTTATGCTCTGGTAAGCCACATGTTTTCACTTCAAACTTGTGTTGAACCGACTTACATGTAAATCAGGGAAATTATGAAATAAAGTTATAATTTATTGTTAGATATTATGAGGTTTTACCATGATGTATGTCTCTCAATGATAAGTTTTTACAAAATCTTAAAAATAACAAGCTTATTGAAATTTAAAAATAGTATGTCTAAAATTTAAAAATAGAAAAATGACTATATCTTCATTTATTATGTTGATTGGGGAGGTATTCAACGTTTCAGGACATTAGCAAAAAATCTAAAAAATTCGAAAATTTCAAAAAATCTGTTGATACGGTAATTAGGTCTAACCTTGCAAAACAAACTTTTAAGGATAGGAAGATCATGAAAAAGAAAGAAATCTAGTCATCTCCTTGGAGATCTGGCCAAACCTAATTTTTGGTGACCTTGAAGAAGATATGGCTTCCTCCTATGGAGCCTCCAACAAGAAGAGAGGGAGAAGCGGTGAAAAAAGATGAGGAAATAATGAAATATGTTGACTATCAGTTGATATATTGATGTCAAGATGAGGAAATAATGAAATATGTTGACTATCAGTTGATATATTGATGGCTTGACTTGACATCAATATATTGATCAATATAGTGCCAATGCTTGTAGTGTTGAGGGTATCAATTTTTAAAGATCAATGTAGTAATTTATGAAATCATACATTGTGAACTTTCAACTTAAAATCAATTGACATTTAGTGGAGAAATTTATTATATATTAGTCTTAGGTTCAGTCCTTACATCACTAATGTGAGACTATTCTAGTATTTTTTTCTCACTTGTAGCTTATTTTATATTTAGGATGGTCCTTTTTATGATTGAGTAGATGTGGGTGAAACTACTTTAATATCATGTAAAATTTCAACACCAAATTAATTGACATTAAGTGGAGAGATTCATTTAGGGTTAAAGTAGGATAGATGATATGGAGAAATACTTTTAAAGTATTGTACTTCTAGAGATTTATCATATATTAATTCTAGGTTCAGTCCCTATATCACAACTATTCTAACACTTTCCCTCACTTGTGACTTATTTATGTCTACAAAAGTTTTTTTTTTTGAAATTTAAATTTTAGATCAAGTAGGTGTACGTGAATCTACTTCAATATCATATGAAATTTTAGTTCAAAACCAATTGATATTTAGTGGAGAGACTCATTTAGGATTAAAATAGGATAGATGAAGTATAGAAATACTTCTAGAGTGTCATGTGATAGGAGGATACTCTTATAATTAGAAAGGAAATTCTATAAAATTATTATTTGCTCAGATATATATTATAGCTCAGAATATTGGATTATTTAAGCATAACCATATACAAAAAGTTAGTGTTGTTGATATGCATATGATTAGGTGGATTAGTGGTAATATTATAAAGGATAAGTAAAAAATTGATTTTATTAGAAATAGAGTAGGAATTGTACTAACTAAAGATAAGATAAGATAAGATAAGACAAAATTGACTTAGGTAGTTTAGTCATATTCTTTAAAGATTAAAGGGTGCATTTGTTCGGAAAGCAACATTAATTGGTATAGAAAAAACTAAAGGAAGACTTAAATTTTACTTGGTTAATAATTGCAAGAAAAATTTTACATTTATGTAATTTAATCAAATATTTGCTATAAATAGAAATACATGGAAGAAAATAATTCATATAGTTAACCTCACATAGTGTGATTATGACTCTATTGTTGTTATTTATCATATATTAATCCTAGGTTTAGTCCCTACATCAATCTAAGATTATTCCAACAAACATGCTTAGAGTAGTAATAAGTAAATTAATCTAAAATTTATGATGATTCTTGTACTGGAATGGTGTTTAGAATCCACAATAGGTGTCACATAGTTATTGGTTGCATATACTTATTTCATTTCCTAGTTATTGCCATCTAGAAAATTCTGGGAGGCCTGGATCATTTTATTTAGTGAATGGTCCATTTCAATATTTTCTGCAGATTTTGGCTTTACTGTTATGTTCTTTTAGTTTGCTTTTGGATATTCTACTGGTACTTAAATGTCTTTTTTTATATTTAATTCATTGCAGGATCAACTTGAATCTGCGGTTCAGTTTTTCTCCAAAATGAAAAAGAAGAATGTTCAACCAAATATTAGAACATATGAACTTCTTTTCCGCTTGTTTGGTTTTATTAATGCTCCATATGAGATGGGTGATATTGTTTCTCATGAAGCTCTCAGAAAGCGTGTCCGTGCCTTAGAGATGGATATGTTCAACAATGGGGTTGGACATAATTCATTCACGCTAGAATATTTGGTAACATCTGTTTTTCTTTTTTTAAGATTTCCTTCAGTATATGGGACAACTAAATGTGTAATGAAAAATACCTGATTTTTTGTATTTTTTGAGAATCTGTTAAATATTTCACTGACATGGATGAGGAATTTGGCTCACTGGCGTGATAGATACATGGGATTTCATATATTACCTCCAATTGTTTGGTATGTCACACTATATTGTACCTGGTTTCGTGAGTCAATCAATACAATGCAAAATTTGACTTATGAGAAGGCATTTTGATCACAATGAGTATTTTGGTCGAATGTGCATCCTTTTATGGCAGAACCACCCAGTTCTTTCTTGTTCTCTTTTCTCTCCAAGTTCTAGCTCTTAGATTTTGGAGGATATACTCTTCTGAGCTCTTCAAATCTTTGGGAAGGCCAAGGAATCTCTCCAACATCAACTCTAGCACCATTTTGGGGGGTTGAATAGTGGCTGTACACAATCTCTATTTTTTCTCTGGATCCTTGGAATGTCGTTATTCCTCTCATATTCATAAAATTTTACTAGGCTGCTGGTATTGAAGTAATTTTGGCATTTTGTTTACCTGATTTTATAGAAGTTGAATTCTTTTCCTAATTTAATTATAGGACATTGAAACAAATAAAAAATTGCAGTTTTTTCCTGTTTTATAAAAATTGTAGTTGATAGTTTTATTTCTTTTTTTGATTTAATTTTATTTTTTGTATTTTAAGGTTGTTTTACCATTGTCAGAAAATTAAAAAACCACCTTTCAAATGCTGTTTAAAAGTTTTTCATTTCTAAGTAACATTCAAGGCATAACCAAATCATTATGTTTGGGCACTTGTCTTAATATATTTGTCTCATTTCTAGATTTCAAGTCAAAAATCTAAATTTTTACTAACATTTGAGTTTCTGTGATTTTGTACTATTTTCATCAAAATTTCCACTCGATATGTGTCATTTTTGCTTGGAGCAGTACTCAGTAGGATACTAATATTTCATCCCTTAATTGGGTGAACTTTGAATCTTTGGTTGCATTTGGGAAATGCTCCTGGCATGACATATTTTAAACAAAACTCCATGGTTTTTTTTTTCCAAAGTCATAGAGTTGAGAAAAGTTTAACTCTTGCTGATTTTACATAGATCCTTTTTCTTGGTATTAAATCCTATTGTAAAATTGAGATAGAATTGAGAAAGATTTCAAACAGGTTTTGTATAGTGACTCAAAATCTTATGATTTTTATTATCTTAGGATTGCCACAGAATTGTGATTTTCTAAAATTTTTCCTTCCCATAATCGTATTCAAACCATACCTTAGATATGTAATAAGCCTTCTTATTTTGATATATTAGCCTTCTTATGTAACGTGTTTTTGGCCGAATATTTTGTATTCAACAGTAATAAATGAAACGGTCTGCCACTTACCATGCCTTGGCAACGTCATTTCTATTTTGGAGGGTCATCTTGATTGCTATAATTTTTGACTGTCCTTGTACATGATTTCTGAAAGTTGAGGATTGCAATGTTTCTGGTGTCAGGAGACTCAAGACACACACCTGGTCCCTTGCATCAAAATCAACCCAATTCTGCAATTCAATTTGATCATTTGTTTCAAATCAGATATATTCATAGATTCATTAAAGAATCATATAATATTCATGAATATATCTGAATCAGATATATTCATTTAAGTTTTGTATACTGTCTTTTATATGCCAACAATCATTAAAGAATTATTTTTTTTCCTGGCATTATCCAGATTAGGGCCTTTGGATTTGAGGGAATGACTGAGGAGCTTCTTCAATATCTTTCTATAGCTGAAAATAAGTTCTCAAGCAATTATCCAGGGACTATTACATATAATATTGTTCTACATGCACTTGTTGAGGCCATGGATGTAGGTGATGGGCTACATATTGCTCTCCATATACATTATCATGTGCTTTAGTTTTAGTTCCAATGTGTTTCATGATTGGACTGATTACTGCTTTAATTGCAGTGTAATGCAGCTATTAATGTTTTCAAAAAGATGATAGCTCATTCAATTCCACTTGATGCCGCAACATTCAACATTATGATTGACTGCTGCAGTGTTTTAACCTGCTTAAATTCTGCCAATGCACTGCTATCATTGATGATTCGTAGTGGTTTTATTCCTGCCACATGTACATACACCACACTTTTAAAGGTATGCCTTATACTATTTCTATTTTACAACCAATCATATTGTGCACATTCTCTTATATTAGTAGAGCTCTTTTATTGATGAGATCCTGAGCTCAACTTTCTGATTCTTTGAGCTCTGGATGTCTTTGTCCCTGAATAATTTTATTAGATGTTGAACTTCATAATTTATTTCATTTTAATTTCCGATTCAAAATGCATGGATCATTTTTTATGCTTTTAGATTTTGTAAAAATCACTCTTCTGTTTCCCTAAGTGTTTTTCTACTAGTAAACATCTGATTATTTCAATATTTTTAAGCTTTACCTTTTATTATCAAATAGATTGAGAGAATATCTATCACTAAAAAGTCACTTGCTGGCCAGTGATGAAGACGAAGTATTTAAACGGCTACCTTGTTCAACTCTCTTTATTGTGGGATAATGAGGGAGAGAAAGTTGAACAGGAGAGTGACTAGGCGTTAGTGGTTTGTCACCAACAGGGAAACTTGATGACAAGGGTAGTAGTGTGAGAGTAAGAGAGAGTGTCCAGGTGATGGTGGTTTGTCATTACCAAGGAAACATGCTGGTGTGGGATAGTGGGGTGAGAATAGGGGTACAGATCCAAGCTGTCTAGATTGGTTAGCCGAACAAGCTGTAATAGAATGAAATCAGTGGATTGTGTGCATTGTTTATTAGGTGTTTGGGTAGAAAAAGAGGATGCATGATTTAAACTGAATATAACACTCATAAATGCATAAAATTTGATGTAAAATCTCTAAATCAGTAAAAATGTTGATTCTCGGATTTTCAAAAAAATGAAATACAAATCATTGTGCAAAATCAAGCAGATTTTCTTCAAAACTGGTCATGTTTAAGATATTCGGTTATGATTTTGGCCAAAATCTTAAAATCAAAGGATCTGGAGTACTAAAATCTTAGCCAAATGATGCCTAAGCCATGCTAAAGCACATTAAAAATATTTAATAAATAAAAAAATGATAATTTGTGTTCTTAATTTATATACATTACATGATTATATGTTCCTTAAGTTTAATCTCACTTTTAATCTTAGATTCATTAGAAAATGTTATTTTTTCCATTGTTAATCTGATGCTTCTTTTCCAACATCAGTCCAATATGATCATGAATCTTAAAGATAATGGTGAAGCCACATAGTCAGATTAGGACATTGATTGTTGTTATTGTTGTAGGCTGTCATATACCAAACGAAGCTAAATTGATTTTGCTTGGCTTATTTGGTTCAAATAAATTATATAGAGTGGTGTGGTTTGGCTTGAAAAATATTTTAACCAATAGGTTTGGTTCACTTAACAGTTTTGGTTCATCTCTCTCCTATTCTTTTTGGTGGCTTTGGACTTTAGAGGTGCAAGAAAATAACAAATGTGGTGGTAGTAAGTGTAAACAGAATTCAGGTTAGGGTCTATTTGTTAACAAAAAATTAGCAAGAAAGTGGATTTAGGTATTTTCTTCCCATGTGCCATAGGATATTAAAGTCTACATCTCCTATTATATAGTTGCATTCCAGTGAGGTGTTTGGAGTGCCCTTTAGTGGTTCTGGGAAGAGAGTCAGAGGATTCGACAAGGTAAAGGTACAAAACAGAGGGTGAAGCTTATTATATGAAGCAAAGTGAAAGTGGATGGGTAGTGGTGTTACATGTACCTTTTTCTGAAGTAATAAGCAAATCAAAGTCATTTGGTGATACATCTGTAACCATATACATTGCATCAGTAGGCCGTGTGGCAATAGGTGAAGGTGTCTTTTGACGTTGATGTTCTGCCTACAAGGGATGAGAATTCTGTTCTTCTATAATCACTAGATCAATAGTCTTAACAGTATCAATCATGGTACTCTCAAGAATAGGAATACTTTCAGTAACAGAAGACATAGGCATACTTTCCAGGTTAAACTCATCACAATCTTTCTTAAAAAATTGTTGAGACTCAGAGAATGTGACATTGGTAGAAACCAAATGCATTCTAATAGATGTAACAGAACATCAATACTCTCGTTGAGAATGAGAGTACTTGACAAATGCACACTTGATCATTCATGGTGCTAACTTGTCAAGATTCAGAGTCAAATCTTGAATAAAAGCAATACAGTTGAAAACTTTAGGTGGAAGGAAGAATTCTACATTAAGATGTAAACATCGATGTGGAATCTCTATAAAAAAGAGTGGACAACATCATATTAATAATATAGTGCTGTAAGATAGCATTAAACCAGGAATTTAGGTACAGCCATCTCAAACATAAGAGTTTTAGCAACATTGAGTGGGTGCTGATAGTTTATGTTTTGCAATATCGTTCTATTGGGATGTATGTAGACACATAGCTTGATGGATAATGCCCAAAAATTCAAAGTACTGTTGAATACTAGTTTGAATAAATTCTAAAGCATGATCAATTCAAAGAATTTTAAAGGTATCAACAAATTTTTTTTGGCATCATCAACAATGGAGGTACTATCCTTAAGCAAATAAACCTATGACACATGAGAAATGTTATTAATGAATACAATGTAATACCTATAAGTTAGACACTGAGATGGAGATTCATGAGAGAGTTTGCTGAAATCTTTGAATAGACGACTGATCCAGTTGAAGGTGTCATAGAAAGGATTACCCAACTATTGAAACAAGCAATGCAAGTCCCTTAGATACTACATCTCGAAGTGGTATGCAAACTTTTTTGCCTTGCTTATGTCCCAAACTAATCCTTTTCTTTGTTTTCAAAACATAAAAGGTATGACGAAATGGGAAAAAGTTACAGAACATTTCTAATATTTTGTAATGGTACTAATGCACAATAGATTAATAAGAAAGTTAGGTATATGGAATACTTTGTTTAATGTTATCTATGACGTAAATAGTGCCTTGTTTAGAGATGCAATAAGTCTGGCTATTAGTAATAGTAAGAGAGTGAATATCAGACAATTAGGCCAATTGAGTGAATAAGTATACCTAACATATGTGATGAAACTCTAGTGTCAATGACCTAGGAACTACCCTTAGAGACAACTAAGGTAGCAGTACCTGAGTTAGAGGCAATGACATGAGATGCTGCAGCAGTAGTGAGGGTCTAACACTTTCAAAAGTGAGAAATTGATTATACTGATCTTGAGATAGGGTCACAGTAGTACTAGCGGAATCTGTAGAGTTGGTTGCCTGGGTACTTTATACTTCTATGGAAATCTAGATCCATACTGATTTCCTGAACTTTTCTCTTAGCAACAGTCTAATCTGTGATTGGTATGCTCATAATGTATATATGGATGATGACCTTCTCTTCCTTAATCGACTCCACAACCACATCCTTAAGCAACCATGGCTGACTGATTTGGAGTTATGCAGGTGACTCAGTGGAAACTCTTAATACCTTTGAGAAAATAGTTTCAAAGTTTGGAAGAGTGTTAGCTCTAAGAATCTGTCCTTAAATCTGGGAGATCTTTAGGCTTATGTTGGAGATTTACGCAACTACAAGCTCCTTATGCTAGTGACATTAGTGATGATATCTGGCATCAATAGTTGATACATATTAAGCTCCTACAAGAGCATATGTATGTTGAGAAAATCTTTCTTGAGGGTTTTGATGATGCAACATTTAGTGATACATAATTGTAGGATTTAAGTTTTATGTTGTAGATATAAGTAAAACGAAATACAAACAAGAACATCATACAACATACAGAATGAAGAATAAAAATTTAAGCAAAATTTTTAATCAAAAAGAAGCTTATGAATATCAAGTTAACGTGGAAAGAAATTAAACAAAGCCTAGGAGGGGTTTGTGCACTCGGAATCTGACGGAATTGAAAATTTTTTCCGTAAGATTCCGAGTCATGAGGTGTTTGTGCATTTTGGAATTCAAATTCCCAAAGAATTTGAATTCCAATCATGTGTAAAGGTTGGGAAAATGAATTCCCAACCTAAAAGGTCGGAATTCATTTTTCAAAAGATCGCTCGACGCCTACCCTCCCATGTTGAAGTATATATTGTTAATATTTTTTATTTAATTAATTATTTTAATATTTGTTTATTAAAAATAAAAATATTAATTATTTTATTATTATTAATATTATTTAATTTTATAATATTAAAATCATAAATATTATTTAATTCAATTATTATTATTATTTTATTTATTATATTATATTATTTAATATATAATATCAAATTTTCAAAAACCATATAATTTTCCTAACTTTCTGTGGCTAACACAAATGAAGTCTTAAAAGTCATTTATGGCTAATAAAATGTTTAGAATTATATTTTTTTATAATCAAAGTATTTCAATAATTATTTATTATTTACTTTCATTTATTCACTTCATAATAATTATATTTTTATAAAAGTTATTTATTATTACATTACAAGGAATATAAAATTTATAATTAACCTTTTGTTGTTTTAAACATGTATTATAACTAAAAAGTTATCAATTTTTGTAATTTTTGATTTATTTTATATAATGATAAATGATATATAAACATTTATTTTAATAATATATTCATTTATTAATGTCAACAATTCATTAATAAATTAATTACATTTTCACTAATTATTTTAAGTCAATACTTAATTTTATTAAAAATCAATTTTATTCAATTCCCTCCAATTATGTCATGTGCACAAACACCTGGAATTCAATTTTCGTCAAATTCCTGAACGTGCACAAACACCTAGATTTTGAATTCTTTCCGTCAAATTCTGTAGAATTCAAATTCCGTTAGAATTCAAATTCTGCGGAATTCAAATTCCAGGTGCACAAACCCCCCCCTAGAGTCAAATCAGGTCACTGTTTTTAACAATAGGCACTCGTTTTCCTTTAGAATTGTAAAACACTATGGCATCAGACATTTAACATTGGACAAGGGAAAATCCAATACTATAGTACCAAACAAATCTATTATGAACAGAATTGAGTTGCCATTTTCAAGATCGAACATCTGATCATGTTAAGACTTAATAAAATTCTTAGACCAAAGTTGAAGTTTACCTAGTATATTAAGACTATATATTCAGGACATGTTGAAATGGAAATGATTCACTAGTTTGACTGATAATCTTGATTGGTTTAACTGAATTGAAATTGATCTAATCGAATTTTGTGATTGGCCTAATCGAAAACTAAGTGTTCAAAATTCTGTTTGGCTTGTCTTGAAACTGTGTGACCAAAAATTGTGATTGGCTTAACCAAAATTTTGTCTAGTCTAACTGAAGATTGTGATCAGATCAACCAATTCCCAGACCAATATTTTCGTCATGTTTGGAATAAAATGGGTCGTATATTTCTTATCTTTGGATTCTCGATCAACTGGATATTTCCTATTATTATATAAGATTTGTAATTTCATTGCAAGAACATTTCAAAAGAATAATGGTTGATATTGTTGAAGCCTATTCTAAGGAAAAACGAACCCAAAATTTGAGCACCCATTCCTATGATGCAGAATGTAAGTATTCTGAATAGGAAAAATCGGATAGGTTAATGGCCCGTCTGTTCTGCACTCAGGCTTTAGTGAAAACTAGTTGCTATAGAAATGGGTTGTTAAATTTAAAAATTGGGCACCTGTTTGACCGAAAATATAGCTATTAGAAAGAGTAGCTATCAGATATTTTCCTTGAACATCTTGTCTATATATGGAGAAGCATCTACTACAATCAACCTCTCTGGAGAAATGAAAATCCTTTTGAGCATACATGAGCAATCAAAGTCAACAACTTCTAGCAATCTAAAGCGATCATTTCCAGATCTTTCCACACTCTCTTGCTTTTGTACTTTCATTGAATATATCTTTGTTCTTTCTGCTGTAAGAGAAGTTAGTATTTATTGTGTTTTGTTGTATATCTTGTATTACTGATTTCAATGGCTCTAACTGTGCTTCAATGACTAATCCGTGATTGTTACCTCACCTGGGATTTGTGAGAAGGCTCCTTGTATTTGGAGTGTGCAGTTTGGTGTGTTTAGTCTTGAAAACACACGATATCCTATTAGGTCTATAGGATAAGTTCGAAGAGAGTTGACTATAAAAATTGAGTGTTGAACCTGCAAAAAGACTTGTATAAAAAAGTAGGTATTGTCTGAATTCAACACTAAGATAGTGAAAATCACAAGTCAGAAAACTTGTTGTGTGGACATACCTAGGTTTGGAGAATCACTATAAAATTCTTTATTTTCTTCCTACTATGATTGTTTTTATTTTCTGTTATGATTTTAATTCAAGCATTGTTTGGAAAGAATATTTTATAAATTTCATAATTTTCAATTTCAAACTTATTGCTATCTTTTACTTTACATGAGTTGAATTGCAAATATTTTAAATTGATTATGCACACTATTTACCACTTCCTTTAGTGTGTCATATTGATCCTAACAATGTAATGTCATAAAATGGTTTTACACAAAATGCTTCCCCATGCACAATGTAAACAACTTAAATCTCAAATGCATGGGATATGTTTTTCTCATGGTTATACTTGTGCTTCAAGGCATCCTAGACTTTCTTGGGAAGCTATCACACCACTAGCAACGCTAGGTTCTATTTTGTTCACCAGGAGACGACAACAAAATCATTTACATACTAATCATCATAGAAGTTGTCCTTCATATGAAGTGTGGTTGGGTGAGGTATTTCAGCTTAGGGTATGCAACCGTGAATATCTGAAAATTCTTGATCTACATTAAATAATTCTTTGCATTCAGTCTTTTAGAGGTCATAAACAGGTTTTTGAGGAGGGATTCATTCCCAGCCACGATTCTCTGCACAGATTAGCTTATAGTGTGTGTATTTTTAATGATGGTGTTTCAAGATTGAAACAATATTAAGTTGATGTTTATGGTAATATCTGCAAATGTCCATTGTGTCCTAGGGACATTTGGGAGCAAGTGAAACAATAATTGGAAGCAACAAAGGCAAAAAGAACTAATCAAAATAAAGATGAACGATTCAAAAAGATTTTTTTGGATAAGGAAAACAACATACATAACCTATACCTCTAGATGGCTCAATGATTACGAATCTTTTATCCTGCAGACTGTGTGACTACTTGAGAGAGACATCACCGCTATTACAATCAGACAATCCGTGTTCTTCAATATGATCCTAAGAAATATTGCATGGGATCCATATCTAGAGCATATGTTTATGTAGTAAACAAAGAAAGAGACATCCAAGCACTATCACATCGGTGAATAATGGGAAAAATGTCTGAAGGGAAAATTTGGAAGATTACATCAATGGGTTAAAAAGACACTAAATGAGTTACAAGTTGACAATCATGTGTGATGGATGGATAGGCACAAGAAAATAACATATAAATGTTATGACTTACTATGATCCTCTTAGTATTTTTGAAGTATATCGATGCATCTGTGGAGAGGATGGATTACAAAAAGATTGGTGTCTTAAATTCCGTCTAGATTGTCACTTTAACAACCCATTTAATACAAGTAGACATTATTTTCATATTTGATTTACTTTCACCATCAAATTTTAGTTTACTCATTGTTAATTATTTATTCCTGATTAATTCTGTAGTATTTTTTTATCTTTTTTCTTAGATTCTCATCTCTGGTGAGAAGTTTGATGATGCTCTGGAGTTGTTTGATAAATTGCTTAATGATGAACTTGAGGCCGATATTCTTGTCTTCAACACCATTCTTCAAAAAGCTAGTGAAAAGGTAGATAGTCATAAAAATTAAATGCTATTAAATCGTCGTGTCAATAGTAATGCTGTGAGGTTGGCACGATCTTACAGGGACATCTTGGTATAACTGAACTCATCATTGAGCGAATGCATCAGGCAAAAGTCCAGCCCGACCCAACAACTTGTTGTTATGCATTTGCTGCATATGTTTATGATGGTTTCTATGACACTGCGATGGAAGCACTGCAAGTACTGAGCATGCGCATGATTTCAGAAGATAATAGTTCTCTTCAAGAAAAAAGGTCTCAATATGAATATCTTGTTTACAGTGAGGATTGTGAAACTGAATCATGGATTATTAAGACTTTTAGCGTTGCCAATGAGAATCTTGGTGCGGCACTTTTAAATTTAAGATGGTGTGCAATCTCTGGTAGTCATATTTCTTGGTCACCAGAAGATAGTCCATGGGCAAAAAGACTCTCAGGTCAGTATGCTCCTTTGAGGCGGGCTTATTGAATTTTCTGGTGTCCTGCTGTCTAGAGGGGTACGAAGCTAGGACTGAGAACTTGTATGGGTAAGGTAGTTCTTTGTGCGTGACTTCCTTTCTTATATTGGAATTGGTTATATGAGCATTCTGCAATGATTCCAGAAATAATTTTCTTGTGAAGAATAAAGAAGCGTAATGAAGATTCTTTGCTGGTTTGTAATTCATGAGCTGACAACTGCCTGATCCTGTGCTGATGAATAACGTAGTTGTGGTGTGATCCTTGTAACATTCTGTCAACGCTCTGCTTCAACATAATGACGACATTGTACTGAAGGGGACTATTGTTTGAATCAAAGGAAAATTTAGAGAGTTTGATTGCTAGGCCGTGATGTATTTAACATGGTTATGCAGATGACCGCCCCTAAGCTGCATAAGGAGAAATACTACTACTGCCTTTAACCGCACATTTCATGGTTCACCACCCCTTTGAATTTCCGACGGCAAGGTGTAGGGGGGAACATTTGCTATTCTGCGTGATCGAGAAGCTACCTACCGTCCATAGGGATATTTTGTAAGAAAAGCAAATGATTGCCAACATTTGCGATGAATTTTTCTTTTTTGACAATGATAGCGTTGTTGCTTATGGATTTGAAGCTAAATTTCTTCTGTGTTATAGTGAAAGATGAAATGCACTGTTCGCTTTTAGTGTGCAATGCCACTTATGCTATACTCTTGTATCTCTCTTTTGGAACTATGCCACTTATGCAATTTTTTACACGAGTTTGAACCAAAATTAAGGTGAAAGGCCCAATATTTACGCCATCCCTTGATTGTCATAATTCAGACATGTCTTATTTAGAAATGAAGAGAAATTGAACTACGAATTGTTCGTAGTAGCGTGCTTGTTTGATCGGATTGAGTGGGGAAGGTGGGAAGCATGCATGGGTCCGTGACTGCTGGAATGTTGGACAGAGGAGGAATTCTATTCAAGGCTTCATAAAAGGGAATGGAATAAGAGCTGTTGGAAAAGATCCTGTCGCAAAGACGAAGAACTTTTGTCACTCAAAGACGTCAAATTCAAATCTGAAATCGAATGGCCCGACAACCATCTACAGTTGAGATACAAAATATTGGAGCCATCTGTGGAACATTAATGCACGATGTAAGTGGGGGCATGAAAGACGGTGGACATGCAATCTCGCCTGAGTCGTCATCACAGCAATGTTGAAATGGCTCTCGAAGCCGTCAGTGCAGAAGAGTTTGACTGCTCCAAAGTGAGAACCCACCACCCGTAAGAATTGCTTGATGGAATATTTCCTACTACCGCACACCAAAAAAAGCAAAGAATTGCTTGACAGATCCGAAGCGATGAGGAACTCTCTCATGCACAGATGGATAGCATCATATGGACTCCAACGAAGTGCTCTCTCATTCGAACGAAGCTCTCAGGCCGACACGCATGCCCATCTTATAGCGATTGCCAAATCTCCTCCAGTACAGTAGAATTCTCCTCTCAGGCAAACAGAATGATACCCATATCACAAACTTTTGCCTGAACGGCCACCAGTTTTTTATTTTGAACGAAGGCGGAAAAAGATGTTCTGGGTGACGACGTTGATGCCGATTTTTCTATTATCTTTGAAAGTCGTTTTTTCTAGTTGTCAGAAAATCTGCTTTTTTTAAAAAAAGAAAGAAGAAGAAGTGTCATCATTGCCAGTAGATGGTCTATTATGAAACTAATTCCAAATTGTTGCCAGATTTATACTTCCTATCAAATTTGAATTCTGAGGATTACATACACCTTCGAAGGAATGAAAAAAAGAAAAGATGGGGTCGGCTATTCCATAATGATTTTCAGACATCAATAAATGACAGGCAGAACAGGCATATATACGTAAGATTAATGAAGGAAGAAATGACGCAAGAAAAAGTATGAAAAGGACTCTGCCCTGAATACGATCGAATACATTTATGTGTGAAAGTGAGTTAATAATATGGAATTAATGGGTTCAGACTTGAGCTCATCACGAACTAAAGATAGTTTGGCGGTCGCCTCTAACATCAGCAGCTACCATGTTCTTCTTCAATTGCAGGCGGTTGAGTGTCTTCCTGAGATCGGAAGCTTCGTCGGTAAGCCGTGCGTTCTCCCGGAGGATCCGGTGGTGGTCACCGATCGTGCGGTTCAGTTCATCCATGAGCCGACGATTCGCCGTCCTTAAATTGGCGACGAGAGAGCACAGCTCGTCCAGGTGCTTCTGCTTCCTCATGCGTGATCTGCGGGCGGACTCCCTGTTGGAGATCATCCTCCGTCTCTTCCGTTCGTCGATCAGTATTCTCTGCTGCTGCTCGTCTGCTTCATCTGACGTGGAGTTGGCACTGGCACAGCTGATCATCAGACCAGCTGGAATCTGGTGCATAGCTGGGAAGTCGGCAGTTGCATGCGACATGGAGAAGCTGCCGAAATGGATCAGTGGGGTGTTATTTTGCTGCATGTTGAAGTAAGAAGGGTACGGCACTGATGTCGTCTCAGGCGGGAGATGACAGCAGAGACTGGCGACTTCCCCTGGTTCCATCATCGGAAATTACTTGGTAGAGAGACGCCGGAGGAGGAAGTGGTGGTGGTGGAGGAGACGGTCGTCCTATTTGCCATGGAAGTGGAAAGAAGCATCAGCGGCGGTGGGTTCTTATATAGGTAGGCAATGGAAGACGTGGCCCACGACCCACATCAAATTTTGATATTTTTTTACGTTTATTAAAATTCACATGTTAACGGAAATGGATGCGGATGGTACGTACAAATCCGTGCTGATCCATTCGAACGGAGCTAAATAATTAATCGATGTTTCAACATTTAAACGTTGAAGATAAAAAAAATAAAAAATAAAAAATTCAATTTTCTATATATAACATAATCTCGGATCGATTTAAAAAAGAACTAAAATTACGATTAATATCTCTGGAATCGAATCTGACTCGTGTGAGTTGGGTGGAGATGGATTAACGGAAGGAGAGGGACGTGGTTGGATTAACGGAGGTATGCAATATTGGTGACTTATATGTAAACATGAAATTTGAACTCAGATAAATGTAGGAGGCAGCTCCTGCCCATGAACTTCAAAAGAAGGAAGGAACCAGCTGGTGGTGTTTTGGAAAGGAAAGAAGGTTGACTAATAATTAGGTGCCAGCCATCAAACTTTATAGAATTCTATGTACGTGTTAGTGTTAACCAAATAAATGTGCGCTCTCTCTGCTGTCTCTATCTCTCCGATTAAAGGGGGAGCACATTACATCACGGAGAATTGAATGATGGAATGGCACCAAACCAATTAAGAAGAGGCTTACCACTGGTTCACGATAGATCAAAAAAAAATTTTATCCTAGATATATATATATATATAAGTACCGTACCGTACCGTTTGATTAATTCATTTGAACCTTAATAAGTTATTTACTTAATCCGGTGCAAATTAAGACGCCGGTAGTATGTTATGAGAATGGAAGAGAACGTACGTAAAAATCCATCTTAGTCTTAGTCTTAATGTTAATCAATCTATCGCGTGTTTGTGCGGCGGTGGGATCCTTTTTTTTTTTTCGGTAACGCTGCTTCGTCGTCACCACTCGTAGGTGTTCGTCACGTCCCGCCGATTCCTTTTTATCTGCTTTTCGTCCGGTGCAAAGAAAAACGTACAAGAGTTGCATGTTGTCATCGTTTCTTTTTGCCATTTGGCGCGGTCGGTCTTCGGATCAAACACGAGACGTGAATTGGCCCGTCGATTCTTCCATCTTCTGGATCGTACGTGTGTTACTACATGCGATAAACGACTCTCCGTTCACGCAAAAATGTCTCGATCGATGACGGAGAGCGAGCGAGGTAATTAATTATAAGAACGCACGCCCGTCGTCGGCCTGGTCTGTGATTACACGTTTCAACCTCCGATCGGCTAACGGGACTCTCAGGACGGTCAATGGGCTAATCGAATAAAGTTGACAACGAAGCTTTCATTCCTATCTTTTATGTGATATTAAAATAAATTCATATATATTTATCTACAAAGTATTTATAGATTTAAGATAAATTATTTATTAATTAATTTTGGGCGATGGAGGATTTGTCGTTTGAGATAATGCACCGTCGGTCGGTCATACCGACGTCCCAAAGGAAAATCCAACCGTGGGGTCCAAAACTTGATTCAGATGTGTCCGCAGCATTGCTTCAAGAGAGAGAGAGAGAGAGAGTGTGTGTGTGTGTGTGTGTGTTTTTTTTAAAAATAAAAATAAAAATGAAGAAAAACTCGAACCAATAGAGTTATTAATTTAATCATGCAATTGAGTAAAAATAAAAGACTAACGTAGTGTCGTTGTTAATTAATAACAATTAATGTTGGGCAAACCTATACCACGACTATTTACGTAAATACGTATAGGTATATAAAGTAGCGAGATTCATTCAATAAAGAAAGTAGGTGCGGGGAAGGACGCATGTGTGACAAAGCAGCTGGTAAACTCTCAAGTAAAGATAAGAAAGAAGGAAAAGATGATGGACATGATAGAACGAGACTACCACTATGACAAGCTAACCCATCGAAAGAACAACTTTGGGGATGAGATGGGTTTTATTTTTACGCAAGATACTCAATCAATCAACAATGTGCGAGAGAGAGAGAGAGAGAGAGAGAGAGAGGAAGAAGGTTAGTAGTAGAACACATCACGTATCTCGTCACTAAAACCAGTTCTAGTGCGTCTTAAACATGATTATTGGAAGTCTATACCATACGTGAACAAAATGAAGGCAGAGTAAAGCATTGCTTTAGGATCGATCCATGTGAACGTGAGGGAGATGATCAAGTACGAAATAAAGTATGTACTTTATTATTTTTCATTCATTCCTATTATAGTTAATTTACGAAGACAATGAAGTTAATGATGTGACATGCTACTGGTAGAATATATGAATGTATTTAATTATGAAACGAAGGCATCAATGGTTGGAACAAGCTACATAATTAAATGCCACCTACAGTTTGCTGTTAATAAACACAATGTTTGCCTTTTCCTTTTCGTGGATGGGTTTGATCCTTTTCCTTGAAGAGAAGAAATGTACATGTTGGTCGATATATGTATATGCATATATTACAGTGACTCACATCAATTTACCACCTTAATTGGTTGTACTTGAAAAAATAATTGATCTTCCACATACTTCATGTTCCTAGTCCCAAGAGAATCACTCGATGTCTATTTAAGAATTCTAATTGATCAAGTTGTCATTGGAAAGTAGGAGTTCATCGATTAATGCCATAGACATATAGAGAGCGGCGTTTTTCAGAAAGGGTGACATTTTGTATATAACATGCCATCTGTTGGAGAATATATACATGATGAGTTGTTTAATTCACATGGGAAAAAAAAAGAAAGGCATTTCTGTTGGAAAGTACTTGTAGGAAAACCGGTAGATATGATAATGTCAACAATGGATCATGCACACCAAAAGAAAAGAATTGTGCTTTTAAGAAAAGTTGAGGTGAAGGGTGCTGCTGAACAAGATGAGACGTCAAGAAGGTTGATATATACTATATAAAACGTGGATCTCCCATTGAAGTGTAGAAACGTATATGCAAATTAAAAGTTGGGACCAAGGGTGATGTCAAAATCTTATCAAGGTATTAAACTAATGAGATACATGCACAAAGACGTTTTGGGCAACTACGATTGAGTGAAGATCATAATACGAAACCACAGTCGGAGAAATATCAATTTGGATTTGTGGTAGAAACATCAGCACTAGTGGCTGTCGTCCGCAGATCATTAAAATTTCGAGAACTAGAAAGATGCGTCTCCATCTTTTTATTTTTCTAATGAGGTGAAGAATATGTCAGTGAGCCCTGGAAAGGAGGCGAGTGCTTGGTGTATACAGCAATTAATCTGTCGAAAAATCATTACAGGATGGACGAAAAAAATGCCACACCATTAAAAATGGGTCTCTTTGGGTTACGTCTTGAAGTAAAAACGTACAAAAGCATGCAAGTTGAGAAATTTTAGACTACTTTATGACGCCAGTCTATTCAAAGACTTTGGATGAAACATTACCAAACACCGTCCCGGATGTTTAGGTTTTGTAACAGTAAGGGTAAAGACCTCAAGGACGCACGGTGTAGCTGTGGAGAAGATCAGATGGAATATATGACAACTAAACGCAAGAAGGATCTTCCACTTATAAGGGGGGGGGGTAATATTGAATTCAAAGGAAAACAATTATAAGATATTTTTCTGAAAGACTAATTCAAAATTAATTGACAGTATTTGTCAAGTTCTACATTATATAAGTTTAAATATTTTATTATTATTTTTGAAAATTTTATCTTAGCATAATGTCTTCACTTTAGATTTATTTATATGCTTACAATGACTCACACCATATGAAAGTCTTGACTTAAAATCAATTGACGTGAGCGATCTATATAATATAAGCTCAGTTTTTGTATATTTTTCTACTAATGTAGGACTTTTGTCTGAAGGATTTTTATAATTAATTATATTCAATGATATAGGAGAGACGGTAATGTTGAGATGAACGAGAAATAATATTTCAATAAATTAAATGGTAAATCATTGAAACTAAAATAGAGGTCAATTGAGAGCAGAGCATCTGAGGTGGTATTGTCCATGTTCAAACACGACGTATGGAAACAGTTAGAGAAATGAAAGCCACAATAAGTTAAGATGAAAGTAGCAGAGGTAAAGGACGACTCAAATTAGAGATAATCAAAAGGTTCCCAACTTAACTTGGTAGATGACAAGTAAAAATATTTAAAGACAAAGTGATGATATATGGAAGAATACTTCAATTACGCACTCTGTGAGTGCATCTTATGCCAATGAATATATACATGCATTTATTCTCTTAATTAATTTACTTTTAATTTGAAAATTAGGGTAGATTAGTCATTTCAAATTGTTAAGATGAGTTGAGTTAACATCAAACGTTTAATTATATAAAAACTAATAAGGACAACAAATGGTATACATTCGTTTTTAAAAATGTCAACAATATTTTTACATTTATTATTGATTTTAATGATATAAATCGATAGATAGATACATACATGCATAATCATATGCATGCCGATCTTATATAATTGGCAACCGAAACTGAGCTCTTTGCACAGGAAGAAAGACAACAAAAACAAAGACATGCACGCGAACACCATCTTTTTCAATACTTTATGAGTGGGTGGGCGAACTTTGCTATATATGTAACAGGTGAGATGGCTTTGTCACTAATCGATTATCTCTGATGTCAAGGAGTCATTAGACCCTTCTTTTTCGTTCTCAGGCGCCTTTCAGTACACGTCATTGGCAGTTCCATGAAGATTATTCTTATTATTTACTTGTGCTGGTTGGTGCATGCGTGTTTTCTTTAAAGAAGCTTTGGGTTCGTCCTAATCTTGTTTGGGCACTCAATTATTATGGGGAATGTCCTTTCCATGTATATATGGACGTTCTGTGAAGATGGCAAGCAGACAAAGAGCTAGGTTTACATGAGATCGATCCATATATCATACACATATAATTAAAAGTAAGCGAGTGATTCAAGAAATATTTATTTGACAACTAGGAATCGTCATGTAACGCTGTGTTTTGCTGCCAACGGCCATGAAGATGCTATTGCAGTGTAGAGTGTAAATGGGTAAGGGTTTTTTACTTAAGGTGGAAGAGCTACGTAGCTCCAAGCACGATTTTTTCAGTGGCCAGAGACGTTTTTTTCTCTCTGGTAGATGGTAGAAGAACAGTAGCAAAATAAAATTATGTTGGAAAAATTGTTGCTGCTCAAACAACTATAAATACTAGGATAATGGAATCCATAATGCTAATAGAATATCTAGACTAAAGAAAACTTTGATATTTGAAGTGAAGTGAATGTTATTTCTAATGTTTGTTGCTGAAAATTCCTTGATGATTCACCAAAAAAAAAAGCATTGATCATTGGGGTTACTTGATGGATACTTGTTCTGAAAACATATCTACCTAACATCTCCCCCCAGACATATATCTGAAAGTTACTTCCAATTAATCCAGTTACCATTCCAGGGTTGTGGTAGGGTACTTTTGATTTCCAAAAGCCTTGCTTATCCTGTTCTGCTATAAATGAGCTCCTTAATTATTCCTATGAATGGGTTATATTGAGTTATCACTCCAAGTCCAACTTCAACAATCCGGCCCTCATAATTCAACCTGTGCTCGATGTATGATGTCCTTGACACTTAAAATATCTCACGTTTGTGATATCGATCTGATGTACGAGGTGAATGGATTAAACCTTGAATTTAAACATAATCAATTAGAGTTCCATGGCTTTCTCACTTTGTTGACATGCCTTATTTCTCCCGTTGTTTTAAGGACGTTCCTCAAATCCGTTAGGGGACATCCACATCTCCACACTGTACAGGTGAGTTCAAAAAATTCATAAACCTTGGCACATACAAAGTTCAATTTGACATGAAACCCTTGACTCCCCGCTGGTGCCATGTATCTTGGCTAAGGTTCCAACTCTTCTTGTGGTCCAACGACCACATGCCAAAGCCACTGTCTGAGCCCACTTGTTGCTTTTGAAAAATTCTTTTAACAAGACGGATTAATTCAAACCCTAAGTGCTTAATGTCTACACTTAATTCGGACACCTCCATTATTATCCCTGTAGTGTAGAGTATGCAAATGACCTCCAACTGTTATGAAATTTTATAGGCGTATTCCTCACCTTTCAATCTGCACCGCAATAAATCGTAATCCAACACTTCTAGTGTATGGCGGAGAGTAAAATCCATCATGCGATATGATGACATTAATTTGTCGTCATTCATGCCCTATCCTCCCTTACGACATGCGTATAATTAACGATCAGCATAATGGGGTATCCAAATGAACATTCTTTGTTTTTCGATAATGATAGTATTTTTTATCTTTTTCAAGATTTGAACTTTAATTTAGAAGAGACTGATATCAATCAACTAAGTTATTATGCAAATTGTTTGTTGGAACTTTTTCTTTTAAACTCTGTTGGAACCTTCTTTGTCAACAGGAAATGAATGGCGTGCGTGAAAGAACGCAGCCTTTGAGTCCAAAGCTGCACTACAGCCCCTATCTGAAAGAAAGGTCTGCACCATATATGTAAGTGCAGCTGAAGTATAATGGTCAGTCAGCACATGAGTATTATGTTGACCATGTGGAGACACTCTTCACCCGCACCTGCTGTGTTCCTCAAGGAAGCTGTCGCATGTGTGGCCGACACGTCCTGTTTTCAAGGATGCATCAAACAGTCAGTCCCATTGCCACGCAAGGTCTAAAACATGTTTGCTTGATCAAGGACAACAGTGTCGAAAGGCAAAATGGCCACCACTTGAGGTGGTGGGTCTGAACACCTGCGCCTCATGCAACAACACTTGGAGATGGAAGGAGTGGTGGAGGTCATCAATGAGGGGTGCAGCGCGGGCAGGTTCATCGATTCCATCGTCTCTTCTTCCTCCTTTTATCATGTCCTACCAGTCTCCATGCATGGTGTTGCTCGGCTTGATGGGCTTCTGCTCCTCATAACTCTTGTTTGCCTTTTACCAGCTGAGAGTTGTTCATTTTCCTCGATCGGAATGAAGAGAACTGTGATGCGCGAATCTGTGCGGTGATTGCAGTGCCAAAAGCCGAGAAAATTGGTGAAATATGGGATCATGCGCATAATTTGTTCGAAAGAAAACAAGTGGCCGGCTTTTAATTTTGACGCGGATTCCCCACCTACATATATTTAATACTTTGAATAAGTTTTAATATAAATATATTATTTAATATGATTACTAATGCGAGATATAATGAATGTTATATGTTATAATTAACATTAAAAACGAAATAATGTTAGTACGGCTAATATTATTTAATACTGATATGTAATATACTACTAATATTAATATAATGTGTTATAGTATTTCAATTAAACTAAACAATAAATATTATTTTTTACGAATAATATTAATCAATGAAATATTAATGTTACCAATATTATTATTTAATATTAATAAAATGAGGTCAAAAGGATATTTTCAAAGTAATTAGATATTCAAATCTGAATTGAGCCTTGAAAATATAACATGAAAATACTGTGGAGAATAGACCTAATTTTAACTAAATCTGATACTATTTCATTGATATTGGAAAATGGAAATATCTCGACGCTCAAAATGGAAACAAAATATACGATCGCTAAATTTTAAGATTATTTTTCCTTGACGTTACCCGATATTTAGATTTTTCATTCATCCGCCAAACCAAGCGTTCCGACTCAGCCCAAGGCAGGACTGTCTTCTCATCCTCTTCCTTTACTTTTGTAACGAACGATGCTAAAAAATTTAAATTTTGGTAAAAACTATAATAATATTACTTTTAATGAATTATTTCACAGAATCCACACCACCCATTCAACGGTGATAGGATTTGGTAGAACGCTTGATCTCCTCCATCCATCTCCTTGTCCGAACGAAAAGATGCAGGCTCACGGTCACGGGCTCCTCTCGGCTCCCTCCTCCTCCTTCCACCGCCAGCCCGCCTCCGTCGCACGTGCCACCGCCGCCAAGTCCATCTCCTTCTCCATCTCCGACACAGACCTCGAGACCCGTGGGTTCCACCTCCGTCGCACGGCATCGGGGCTCGATCTGGGGGAGCTGAACGACGTGTTCGCACGGGTGGGCTTCCCCCGACGGGAGCCGGAGAGGATCAGGAAGGCGCTGGAGCACACGCAGTCGCTGATATGGGTGGAGGACGGGAAGACGGCCAAGCCCGTGGCGTTCGCGAGGGCCACCGGGGACGGGGTTTTCAACGCCGTGGTGTGGGACGTGGTGGTCGACCCTCGCTTCCAAGGGATCGGGCTGGGGAAGGTGGTGATGGAGAGGCTGGTCCATGACCTGCTCAAAATGGGTGTCTCCAACATCGCGCTCTACGCGGAACCCAAGGTCATCGGCTTCTACCGCCCGCTGGGCTTCGCCGCTGACCCCGACGGCATCAAGGGGATGGTCTACTCCACCAGGAAGATGAAGCAGCAGCGCCAGCAGAGGAGGAGCACCACCAATCCTTTGCTGTTTTAAAACAAAGATAAGTTGTTGTGCTCTTTCTAATTTAGGTATTTCTAAATGAAATTAAATTGATCTTGCCATGTTTGGTTCTGAGAAATAAATAAATATATATATATTTCCATTTTTATTTCATATTTGTGATTTAATCGGTAAACTGTTCCTGCCGCTTATATCCAATAAACTATTCTGGACCATTTATTCAATAAGCTTGTTTTAAATCGGTAAGTATTACCAAACATATCTTTAGTAAAAATCCATGACTTATAAATAATGGAAGAAACAACGTACTGTTTTGACATAATCAACAAGAGTAAAGTTTAATTAGGACTATCTTATATTTGTAAAAAGTACAAAACAAAAGCCTTCCTCCCATGCGTATTTGCGTCCTTTAGTAATTGAATGGCAAATTTGTTTTTTGAGATCCCACGTTCTTGGAGTGACAGAAAGTCGAAATGAGTCACACGAGATAATCGACTTGACCTAATTAAGCTTTTGACAAGTAGTGGTTTATGACGACACCGAAAAATCTTGTGCAAGAAGAATTACCGAACGCACACCTTGTAAGACACAGAACACCGAAAATATCAAGAAACTTTATTTTTACGTAGTAATTATTATTATCACGACTTCGAAGTACCATTTACATCCACAGAGAATCACGATTAGATAAAATTATACGCTTATGGAAACAAAAACTTATAATCGGTTACAAACATGATTATTGAGATTATAGATATCCTCTCGTAGAACCACACCGTAGACAAGCTATTTGATTTTTTGCAAAATCTATCACATAAAGGTATTTATTTTAAAATCTACAAATCGAACTAATTATATGTACGCTTTTATAATTTATTTTGACACTGAAGAAAGGCCTAAACTATGGGCTGGAATGCTAGATATTTTTGCCGCTGGATTTGACATGAACGGGGCCGTCAAAGACCTGGGCCCCATTCGGAGACCATTAAAGACCCACACCTGAAAGCACAGGCTTTTAATTTATGCACCATCGAAACGACAATTCCCTCCATTTTCTTTAATCTCTTATCATTTTCAACAAGTTTCTTTAATTCTTTCTCAGGAACCTATGATCTGTGATATAATCACCTTGTATGGTTCCTCCTGAAATAGCATTTATTGTATCCATGGCTGCCACTCGGCTGGACCCCGTGAACATATATCATTTACCAAAAAGAGAAAAAAAAGCTTCTTCTTTTGCAGCAGTTAATCGGCTACCGCTTGTAAAATTAGTGTTTCGGAATCCAAAACACACAAGCAGAGATCGTAACAAAAGAAAGTTTGCAATCAACAAAATTTAGCCACACATCACTCGCCCAGCTGCAAGATCTGACCGACGTACTTGGATGGATACAAATTTTAACAGCGAAGAGGTAAATATAATACCCACCAATGTACTCACTCACCAATTAATCATTGACAAATCAGGATGAGCGCAGCACAACAATAGTTGGAAACACACTGGTGGAAACCACATGTGCGATCAAAAGGACGGAGTCACAATAGATAGATAGATAGATAGATAGATCGATGTTGGGGAAGATGGGAAACCCACACGCTGGTACTTGGCATCGATCCTACGGCAGCTTGTTGGCCAAGAAGCTGGGGGTCTCATCTCCGGCCATGACGACGAGGATCTTGGGCTCCAAATCCGGCGGACTCACTATTGGCTTTACGGACACCGCACCGTTCGCCGGCGGCAAAGATGACAAGTCCATACCCTCATCGCGACGACTGGATTCCCTGCGAAAGGAGCAGTACAAGATGGCCATAGCAGCGACGACGAGGCCCATCATGGCGGCGAGGCCAGCGAAGAGGTACTGCGTGGCAGGGCTTCGGCCTCCACCGATCATCGATGAACCTGTGTATGTGTGCGTTTGTGTCTAGTGACGGTGGATGAGAGGTGGTGTTGGTGAAGTGTGGACGGATTTTGATGAGGTCTGCAAAAGTAAGTGTGTGGTTAATTGATTCCGTGGGAGAAGAGGAACTTAAAAAGAATGGAATCGAACAAACCTTAATTAGTGAGAGAGGGAGAGAGAGAGAGAGAGAGAGAGAGAGAGAGAGAGACCCCACCCCGACTGCTTGGCGTTTTCATCTGGATATATTCTGATGTGGGTGGTAGAGATGACGAAGAAAGGAGGCTCTTAGTTTTTTCTTAATTTGGAGGCCGGGAGGATGATTGCTTTGTCAGTTGAATGTTCCCTGTTCAAAATTAATGGATATTAAGTAATTAGTTTAACTATATATTATTGTATAAGTAATTCTATTTCTTTTATATCGTGTGCTACACTATTGTTATAAAAGAGCTCTTCCCCCCCACGGATTGGTCTAAGGATCGACAAAGATTCATGCAAATATATGGTGGCACGGATGGGGCGTTGACGTCAGATTCAAAAAACCTTCTCTTTTTCTTCTCTTCTAAGAAGATTCTCCCCCATGGTTGTTGCATGTTCGAAGGAATTTTTAACATACTTGAAAGTCCTACCTTCAGCATGACAAATGGTTCTGAAGTAAAGCGCTAAAGGAAGGCAGTATATTATATGCTCAGGAAATTCCATCGTTCCATGTTTCTTTTGAATATTAAAGAAATCCCCTTACTCGTTAGATTATATATATATAAAGTGATGCCATTGATGCTTATAATACTTTGTCGTAAGCATCTGTATCATTCAAATTAATTTAAACGGTATAGATCATACTTAAAAAAAAACATCAATTCCTATCTGACTTAATTTACTTCTACGTCAATTATTGACGCGACGTCTTAACTCTTTTTTAACAAATTTTTCTCTTTTATCTCTTTCTCTCGTAACTATATCATATGTGAAAAACATATAAAGTTGATTAATCAATCGTTCCTTATTATTTTGTTAATCAATCTCTCCTGGGAACGTGGGTTTTTTTATTTATTTATAATACTAAGGATTTATTGTTTGTATTTGAGTTTTTAGATTTTTCTTCTTTTTTTATTTTCCAGATGTGTTTTACGGTTATATGATCACCGTTAACGTTCCTAGTGAGTCAGTCAGTCATGCTACTAATAAATTTTCTCCTACCATCATTTTTACTAATATATTATTTGAAAAGTTAAAAATAATTATATGATTAATCAATCTCTCTTGTTATTTTTTTAATTAATCTCTCCTGTCATTTTGTTAAAAAATAAAACTAAAAATAAATAAATCCGTCATGCAAATCTGTGACAGCCATTGATTTCTTTGACGGTGGAGATCTTCTTTACCTCTTCTTATATATATATTTTTTATGTAAAATCTTATGTAGGTGCATATCATCTCTTCTGTCGTTCTGATAGAAAATTGAATTAGAAGACGTTGTGTTGCTGCAGCCACGCTTGAGATTTCTTTGTTTGTTTTTGTCCTCCTCGAGTTTTTGGTGTTTCCTCTGATCGAATCTTTTCCTGTTTCTTCTGATTGCCTCTTTTACTTTTCGTTTAAAATGAACTGTTCTGTAATTTTAGCTTATAAATACTTGCAATTTAGTTTTAGACTAAAAATTTGATATGGTATCAGATCAGCAAGATTGTTTAGTTTGATCTACTATTTTTCAAACCCACTCGTCTTCACCTATTCTATTTTTCTTTACCTCACTTTGCTCCATTTTTCAGGTACTCTTCATGGATACCGCCGACGAGGAACCTAGAAACATTGGACAAACCAAACTGAACCCTTATATTATTCAAAGCTGAGATTATCTAGGTACTCCACTTGTCGATAACTTTCTTGACAACACAAACTACTCAGCGTAGAGTTGAGTCATGACCATGGCTCTTAGAGTCAGAATAAATATGTCTTCATTGATGAGAGTATAAAAATTCTGGATAAGAACAAGTCTCCAAATGAGTACAAGGCCTGGTGCCTTGGTAACGATTTGGTCGTTTCATGGCTTTATAATGCGTACGATAGTTTATTCTGATAAAACCATTAATATCTAGAAAGATTTATATGATACATTTCATCAAGGTACTGTTCCTAGGATTTTCCAAATTAAAAAGAACTCTGGCTACTCTAAGTCAAGAGAACAAGTCTGTCCAATATTATTATATACAACGAATTTAGAGCCCTGAACTATCTAGCATTGATGCTCTTCTAGAGTGTACCTCTGGAGCATTAGATAATTACACTTGCAATGTGATGAAAACTTTAAATGAAAATGAGCAAGAGGAGTCTGTCATTCAATTTCTCATAGGGTTGAGTGATAGATTCAACAATATTAGAAGTCAGATCTTGGTCAAAAAACTATTGCCCAACTTCAACAAGACTTGTGGTCTTGTGCTGCAAGAGGAAAAGCAACTTGAGATCAGTAGCTGCAACAAAATTATTGAACGGGACACGACCATGCACACAAACAAAGGATTTTAACCCAAAGGACAAAGGTGAATGTGGAGGAAAGAGAGACAAAGTTATCTGCAGCAATTGCAAAAGGCTAGTCACACTAGGGGCAGATGCTATTGGCTAATTAGATTTCCCCCAAGTCACAAAATTCATAAAAAGTTCGTATTTGATTCCAACAAAAAAACGGAAAAGGTTGCTAGTAACGTTATTCAGCTCGATGATCAGCCTACTAAAGCTAAGCAGGATGTTGGATTGATTGTTGAACAATATCAAGAACTCTTGAGCTTAGCTGAGAACAATAAGAAGCCTAAGGCTTGTATGTCAAGTTAGTTTGTTTATGGGTATGAAATCTCACTTAGCTGAATAGTATGAACACGTGGGTTATTGACGCTGAGGCTACCCAACATATGACGAGTAATAAAGATTCTCTAACCTCCTTTATAAAACTTGATCAATTGTCCAAATTCAACCTGTCTAATAGTGAAACTGCTAGGGCTCTTGGAATAGGAAAAACTAAGTTGAAAAAGAGCTAAAACTCACAAATGTATATTATATACCAAACTTCCATATGAATGCTATGTCTATAAATAAAATAACTAAATAATTGAATTGTTACGTTACTTTCTTCCCTAACAGTTGTATTTTTTAGGAACCCAAGAGCAAAAGGATGATTGGTTGGGGTAGAGAAAATGATGGCCTTTACCTATTGATTCCAAGAAAGCAGATTTGCAAGGCATACCTTTCAAAACTTACTAATGCCGATTTTTTTACTTGTGGCATAAACAATGGGTCATGCACCTATGAGAAAACTAAAGTACTTATCTGTCTTATCTAATGGCAGCTACAGTAATGAAAACTACAAGCTTGTAGTCTTAACAAATAGACTCGTCTTTCTTTTAATACATTTATAAAAACTAATACTCATGTGTTTGATCTAGTTCATTGTAATATTTGGAAAAAGTATAAGACTCCAACTTTGAATGAAGCTTAGTATTTTCTCACACTTGTTGATGATTATAGTAGGTTTACATGAATTTATGTTTTGAAAGTAAAACAAAAGTTGCAAGAAAACTAAAATAGTTCACTGCATTTGTGAAGAATCAATTCAACACGCATGTAAAGAAATTAAGGACTAACAACAAGATAGATGGTAAAAAAATCATCAATGGTGGAAACATGTTCTTTAAAGATGTGTTTCCTTATCAAAACAAAAATGAATTCGACATTAATCTCATTAACACTATGTTTAATACCATTTTTGTCACTAGAGAGCTTGGATTGCCTATGTCAAGTCCACTAACAAACAAGAATGAAAACAATGTTAAGGTCATCAAAACTAATACTAACAACACCCCTCAATCTAAGAATACTAATCCTTCTCAAGGCACGATTGAATCTATGGATAATCCCAATGTCCAAAATCGTAGTAGTCTTAGGTAATGTTGGGTTTGGTCTCTTAGGTTATCAAGTCCCTTCTTTGGATCTATTTGTGTTGTTTGTCCTTTAAAACTCTTTGTCGATGCTTGCATTGGATCAATGAGAAATGATTAAGGTTTCACTCATTTCTTCCTTCCTTTGATTCTTCTCACTCTCTACGTTGATCATCGATGTTCATGACTTAAAGTTCTTCATGGTATTAGAGCCTCACTGTAAGATTAAAAGGTTGTGTCACATCCTCCTTTTATCATGATCAAGATGAGTAGGAGGAGAAAATTGATTGCCTTCTCAAGGCGTAGATCATTGGTAGCCTTACTAAGCAGAAGTCCTAGGTCTTGTTGTTTCTCTTAACTCTTCTCGACAAGTTTGGGAAGTACTTTATAATACCTGCGCCCATGTGTCGATAAAGAGGGAGTTTTTCTTATTACATTAGTTGCAAAATCATAAAAGAGACAACCATCAACATCTAAATGATTATCTTCGTAGTTTTAAGAAACTTTGTGATGATCTCATTACTATTGGGAAATCGATTAAAGAACAGAATCTGTTTTTTTAGTTGCTAAATGGTTTAGGGCATAATCTTTTGTTACTTCTCCTTTGAAACCTTCTTTACTATCTCTTAATACTACTATTCAAGGAGGGATTTGTACACTTAGAATTGAACGAAAAGGAAAAATTTTATATCCAATTCCAAAGGTGTCTTGTTTGTGCAAATTTGGAATTCATTTTTCGATGGAAAATGAAATTTGTCTCTTTAGTAAATCTTGAAAAACAGATTCTGGGTTTGAGAGTTCAAAATTTGGATTATGTTTGAGACTTCTTATCATCTCCCACTCTCGTCCCACAACAATAGAAATTACTTACACAACAGTCCTACTTGCCGCAATAACAGAACTTGTGTTCACCCTCACGTTTTCCACGTCACTCCCACATAGGTGCGTCTCCTGCTCAGCTTGCATTCACTCTTGGAAATCTCATGTCTTCCACACAGGTGTGTCTCCTGTGTGACTCTCGTGTTCGCTCCCGCAAAGCATTCACTTCTAGAAATCTTGCATCTTTCATGCCACTCCCACATAGATGCATCTCTCACTCATCTCTTCGTTCACTTCGCTGCTTACAAACTCTCGACCTCAACTACAACCAACTTTTTGACCAAATGCTTCCTTCTCTATCCAAAATCTCCTCTCCTACAACCACCTCTTTGATAGAATCCCCCTTATTGAGGAGCATTGCAGTGTAATTTGCCTTTTTTGTTGTTTTAAACATATAATAATGATGGTGATATGATGATTCTATTTTATAAATTTAAATAAGATCTTGTACTTTTGAATTTTTAGATCTTAAGAATAATTATGGAATACATGGATGCAGATGTAACATATAATAATGATGGTGATATGATGATTCTATTTTATAAATTTAAATAAGATCTTGTAATTTTTAATTTTTAGATCTTAAGAATAATTATGTAATACATGGATGCAGATGTAACATATAATAATGATGGTGATACGATGATTCTATTTTATAAATTTAAATAAGATCTTGTACTTTTGAATTTTTTTATCTTAAGAATAATCATGGAATACATGGATGCAGATGTATACTTATATTTTTGCATATACTTGGTTTTAATAAATGATATATATTTAATTAATTTATAAATGATATATAAAGATCTAATTATATAGCATGTTAATTGATTAATATAATTAATTAATTACATTTTAACTAATTACTTTAATTCATTAATTAAGAACTTCATCAAAAAATTATTTACAAATAATTATATTATATTATTATTATAAACAAATATATATAAATTAATTTTGTTTAATTCTATTATGTGCACAAATATCTAAATTTCAATTTCCATCAAATCCCTAAATGTACACAAACAATTGAATTTTGAATTCTGTTTTCTTCAAATTTCACAAAATTTAAATTCTATCAAATTCAATTCTAAATGCACAAACAAACCCTAAATCTTAACTAAGTTTGAGATCAAAACCAAGATGTGTATTGTTGTGAAAAGTTAAATCAAAAACTTGTCTATTCGACGATGCCAAAAAACTTGATTGTTTCCCAGCAATGGCACTAAAAAACTTGTTTAATTTGTTTTTATGCTTATATTAATAAATTCTTTTAGAAGTAGACAAACAACTTTTTACACAAATTAGATATTAAGTTAATTTATATTTTTAACTGCAAATGCACAATGTATATTGTATTTATGTGCAAGTACAGGTCGATCCCATAGAGATTGAGTAAGAATTATGTACTATTTCGATTTTTATATTGAAGTTTATATGTGTTCAGTTAAGCACTCCGTTGAATTATAGTTAACTCAACAGACTAACCTCATAGACTTAAGTTAACTCCATGAGCCTACCTTTCTAGTTAAATATTGCTAATTACAGAGGAATTCGGCCATCCATTAGGCGGTTCCACAGAATGTAAATAATATTAATTAAACTTTTTAATGTTAGTTAATCTGAGATTTGTCATTAAATAACACTAACATTCAGATATTTCAAATAGTAACCATTAAAATCTTTAAATATTTTGGACTAATCAATTTCAATAAATAATAAAACTATTTTCTGAATCAAACAAACATAAAACATTCATAATACTAACAATGATAACATTAATCACGATATAAAACAAATAATACAACACTTTAATACTAAATATAAATACAGATAATGAGTTGTTTTTGATATATTTTTTTTAATATGTTTCTGAAGATGAGCGAAAGGTGAAATGTAAAAATCTCTATCGATAGTAAAAACTTTCATCACTACATGCGACACGATTATATCACTGAAAACTTAATCACTTATAATCTTGCATCCTCTCCCTATAGAATCGTGAACCAAAACTTGTAAGTTGATCTCTTCTTCAATATACTGGCATCAATTCGAAAGCAAGGCTAGAAGCTTTATGATCTCTTGAGATATGAGTCGATGCTTGATGAAAATGATTTCCCTACGTAATCACTCCTCACAATGGTTGTTAGTCATCGTGTTTGGCTTAGAATCGACCCGACATCCGAAAAGTATCTTCATAGAACTCCAATGGTTGGTGATTTTGGTGGTGTTGTGGAGCTTTAAGGAACTTCTGACGCTTCCTATAGTTAGTGCGGTCCTCCTCCACCACACATAGTTTTTCTTCTCTTATTTTATATTTCTTTTAGTAGTAATTATTTCTGCTTAAATGATCGGTTAGATTTCTTTTATTCGTATCAACGATGGTGATTTCTTCTTCATTTCACGAGTTAATTACTACGTGATACGTGGTTTTCCTTCAAATTTCCTATTTCTACAACTACTACAGTGACATGTTAGAAAATAAATGGTCTGTGGAGTTAGTGTAATTCAACGAACTTACTTCGTTGACTTATCTATAAAACACGTGCAATAAAGAAATAACTTATAAACTTATAACACTAATACAACACGTTACCTTAGTGTATATTCAAGTAATTCAACGTGTATAATTATACTAACTTAACAAGTTCAAATGTTTCGAATAGTTATAAATATAAGTATCCAAAACTTATATGTATTTCAGATAGTTAGCACTTAACCTTCCGAAAGATAACTTAAGTCAAATTTCTAGAACGCGACACGTGTCCTCAAGCAGTTTTATGATAAAAAGATATTTTGGATACTTGCAAACTTAACTATCCGATGCTTAGACACATTTTGGATAGTTAGCACCTAACTTACCAAAAATCTACTTAAGTCATGTATTAAGGTTACGACACGTGTACTCTAGGAAATAATAATAAAATATTCTTTTAGCGTTTAAAACATAACTATACAGCACATAAAATATAAGTGTCTGAAATAACAGACAATTCGGATGCTTAGGAATAAAAAAGTCTGTAATTCACTAATAGTACAGAAATATACTTAATTAACACTAATTCCTTGAACTTATGCAGATTATTTCATTAAGGCATATAACAGTGCAATTATAACATAATTGTTTAATTCTCATATGATAAGTTAAATATTATGCAATTAATCATCATTTAACCCTTAATATTATGTACTTTTTCATTCTAAATAAGATGTCTTCTCAGATTAGACATTGTGAAGTTGCTTTTGCTGCCAATCATGAAAGGAGTCATGATAAAGGTAGATCTAGGGAAGATATGGTCAAGAAGACGTTGGTTATAATTCTAGAGGATGTGGTTTTAGAAACAATGCTATCAATAAGGATCAAGAAAGTCAAGGAAGGCCAAAGAAACAATGTTAGATTTGTGGAAAGTTTGGTCATGAAGGTCTTAGTTGCTAACACAAGTTTGATCATTCTTATCAAGATGATTCATCTTCTAACAATATTGCTAATGCTATGATAGCCATGACCCTTCAAGAGCCAGACCATGATGTTTGCCATGTTGATTCTCATGACACTAGTGGTGAAGGTAACCTTTTTAGTGTTCGTCCTTATAAAGGTAGTAATTCTCTTATGATAGTTGATGGTTCTAATCTTCCTATTATTAAAATTGGTAATATAAATTTGTCTAGTCTTAAGAAACATATTGTTAGATTCAAAAATGTCCTTTATTTTCTTGACATTACAACTAATCTTCTTTCTATTAGTCAACTCATGAGAGATCATGATTATATTGTTAAGTTATCTAGAAATAATTTTAGCATTCCTAACAGAACAATAGGGGAAGAAATAAGAGGGGGTGAGAAAAGTGGAAGTAACTATGTCTTAAATTCTCAAAGCAGCATTGCCCTTTTTGTGAAGAAGACTCAAGAGACTAGAGCTAGCATTTGACATAAACACTTAGGGCATTCTTACAAGGATGCTATTTTTGGACTGAATAAATGTAATATGATCCATATTAAACATTAGGATTTAAATACTATTTGTGACATTTGTCAAAGTGGAAAATTCAGGAGTCTTCCTTTTTCTTTAAATCAACATTCTAGTTCTAATTTGTTTCACAAGATCCATTGTGACCTTTGGGGTCCTACCCTTGTTGCTTCTAGTAGTATATACAAATATTATGTGATATATGTTGATGATAAAAGTATATTTACTTGGTATTATCCTCTTATTACTAAAATTGACTTTTTTAAAAGTTTTTTACATTTTGAGAGTTATGTCAGTTCAATAGAAATATTTGTGTCTTTCAATGTGATGGTGGTGGTGAGTTCCTTGATGGTAAATTTACCTATTACTTAAACTCAAAAGGTAATGTTCTTCAACAATCTTGTCCTTACAACCCCAACAAAATGGGAGGGCTGAATGTAGACATAGAACTATAACTGAAATTGGTCTTACTTTGCTTATTCAGAGTGGTTTACCTAAATGTTTTTGGAATAAATGTTTTTGAACTGTTGTTCATATCATGAATCGTTTACCTCCTAGAGTTTTTCACAGTCATTTGCATAATCACAATTCTAGTTTTTCTCCTTACTAAGTTTTATTTGGCATGGATCCTATGCTTGAGGATTTAAAGGTTTTTTGCTGTGAATGCTTTCCTTATTTGAAACCTTATCACGAAAATAAGCCAAGTCCTAAATCCACCTCTTGTATTTTTATTGGTTATAGTACTAGACACAAGGGCCATAAACGTTTTGATCCTAAAACTAAACATACTTATATCTACAGACATGTTGTTTTCAATGAACAATTCTATCCTCTTGTTCATAGAAGAACTTCTCCTGCTAGTAGTTATATTTTCTTTACTTACAATGATTTGCATGATTCTGTTAGTAATATTTCTACTCCCAAAGTTTGTGTTCCTGTTTCTTATACCTTAAGTAAGCAGCAACCTTCTTCTCGTGATACTATTGATTCTTTTTCAAATAATGATTGCTATCAGGAGAACGTTGGTTCTCCACTTGTTAATATGCAAGATGATACTAGACAACACTCTATTATGTCTCCTAATGTTTCCATCGAAGACAATACTTCAGGTGTTGTGCATAACTCTAATAGTAGAGTTTACACTCATTCTCAATTTGGAATTTTTAAGCCTAATCCTAGGTATGCTTTTCAAACTTTACCTTTTCCATTCCAAGTGTTCCAACTTCTGTTAGTGCTGCTCTTCATCATCTTGGTTGGAAAAATGTTATGGAGCTTGAGTTTCAAGCCTTAGAGGACAACTCTACTTGGACTCTTGTTCCTCGTACCTCTAATATGCATGTTATAAATACTAAGTGGATTTTTAAAGTAAAACTTAATGCTAATGGGAGTGTTGATCGCTTGAAAGCTAGATTAGTGGCTAATGGGAGTCACCAAGTTGAAGGTATTGATTATCTTGAAACATATTCTTCAGTCGTAAGACCTGTAACTGTTCGCACTATTCTTAGTATTGCCACTTCTAAACATTGAAATATTAGACAATTAAATGTTAAAAATGCCTTTCATCACGGTGACATAAAAGAGGAAGTTTATGTTACACAACTGTCTAGCTTTATTGATCAAAATTATCATAATTATGTTTGTAAGTTACACAAAGCTATTTATAGACTAAAACAAGCGTTTGAAAAATTTATTGAATTTCTCATTAGTTATGGCTTTCATGACACTCTTAGTGATCCCTCCTTATTTGTCTTCGTGAGTAACTCTGACATTTTATACCTCTTTCTTTATGTAGATGATGTTATTATTATAGGGTCTTCGTCTTCTTTAATTACTCAATTCATTCATGACGCTGGTAATAGTTTTGCCATGAAAGATTTAGGCAATCTTCACTATTTTTTTGGTATTGAAGCTCATAATTGTGACAATGGTCTTTTTCTATCTCAAAAACATTAGACTATTTCCTTACTTCGTAAAACCAATATGATTGACTGTAAACCCATAAAAACTCCTTTACCTTCAAAACTTCACTCGTTCATTCAAGGAGATTCTACCTTATATCATGATGCTCAATATTATCAGCAAATTATCGGGTCTCTTCAATACCTTACTTTTACTCGTGTGGACATCTTATTTGCAGTAAATATTCTTAACCGAGCCATGCATGCTCCCTCCATCCGTCATTTTACGCTTCTCAAGCGCATTTTACGTTATTTATGGTCTCTTTTATTTTGCTATTTCTACTCCTCACTTATATGTTTTTTTTGATGCAGACAAGGGTGCTTGTCCTAACAGGATTCTGCTTATTCCTAGATTCTCATTGTATCTCCTAGGGCACAAAAAGGCAACCTACCATTGCTCATAGCTCCACTAAAGCCGAATACAGGGCGATGGCTACCACCACCGTTGAAATCATCTGGATGCAACATCTTCTTAAAGAGCTTCACGTTCCTTTACTCAAGGCTCTAAGTTACTTTGCGACAACTATAGTGTCGTATATCTTACTGTAAATCCCGTCTTACGTTCCAAGGCAAAACACATTGCCTTGGACTATCACTTTATTCGTGAACACGTTGCTGGCCAATCTCTCATCACAAGACATGTCTGGACTACTCAACAGCTTGTCGATGTGGTCACTAAGGTGTTACCTTCTCAGCATTTTTTCTCCATTATTTTCAAACTTGGGCTTTCTAGTCAACCCAGTTTGCAGGGCGTGTAATGTCAGGTTCAGTCTCTCAGGTTGTTGGGTCTTTTTTTTCGGATCTGTTTGTCTTGTTTGTCCTTTAAAACTCTTTATTGATGCTTACTTGCATTGCGATCAATGAGAAATGATTAAGGTTTTGACCCTTTATTCCTTCCCTCGATTCTTTTCACTCCCTACACTAATAATCATTGATGTTCATGGTTTAAAGTTCTTCGTTAGGGAGTCTAGACAACCTTCTAAGAGGAAAACTTCTATTCCTAAATTATATCAAGATTACTACCGTCCTAACTTTAAGGCTAATTGTGCTACCAAGTTTCCCTTAAGTAAGGTCTTCACTTTGGAATGCTTGAGTGATACTTACAAAAGCGTTGTTACTAGATTAGATAAAGAGACTGAACCCAGTACCTTTGAAGAAGCCTACCTTTGATGAGAAATGGAAATAAGCAATGAACTGTGAAATTCAAGCCTTGAAAGATAATAGAGCCTAAGAAATTGTAGACCTTCCCCCTAATGGAAGAGTCGTAGAATGCAAATGAATATCATATTTTAATGACTTACAAAATTATAATAAATATTAATACATATTTTATAAGTGATGCACCTAGTGGAACACGAAGATCATTTGGTCTAAATATTGTATCTTGTAGTATTTGAGTATCTACCATTAATTCTTTCTACTCATTAAAAGCATAAATAATTTTCATATTAAAATTATATAATACCATAATATTTTAAGATTATTCTCCTATTCTATTTTTGAATTTTATTGATTCTTTTCCATAAATAGTTACTTTTATATGTGTACAATTAATATCACCAAGACAATCCTATATAGATAATGACAAAACAATTTACATAGAATGAACATGTATTAATTGTTATTGTATAAATAAAAGAGCTTAAAATATGAGAAGAAATTATGATCATTCTAGATTCAAACAAGAGTCATAATTGAATATTTTGCTATCAATATATCACTCAAACATATTTTAACATTGAGCATTTCATTAAAACAAGTACTAATTAATATGTAGAATGAGAGAACTATTCTATTGTTACTTTATATCTTTGGTTTTGCCTAATTGTAATAAGAAAATTTTTAAACTTTTCTTTTATTGTCATATTTTTATCATTGACTTCTATTTTCAACAAGTTGAAAAATTTCATAAATACATGTTGACTTATTAAATGTATTTTCTTATAATTATATATTTGATGTAGTAAGGAAGGATCTAACAATTTATGAATATAATCTTGACCTTGTTTATTGAAAAGTGATCTATAGCAATTGAATTATTATGAAAAGCAATTACAATAGTATAAATGTTACTCCAAATAAAGCAAAGAAATTTTTGTTTTTTTGTTGCTTCTTTCACTTCCTCCTTAATTACAATCTTGTAAGAAAATATTCTACAAGTATATTATCCTTGAAAAAAACCAATAATATATCACAAGGTTAGAGTTTACATTTTAAACACTTGAAAAGATATTTCATTCATTTCAACAAGATTCTACAAGTACTATAACATATCACAAAAATGTACTACAACATATCAAAAAAAGATATTACAACATAACATAAAAACATGCACCATAAGTTATACACACTACAAAATAAATTCAAACATGCAACTACATAGTAGTTCAATATGCTACAATATAAATCCAAACATTTAATAACATACTAGTTCAATATATTATAATATAAGTTTAAATATTCAATAACATATAAGTTTAATATATTACAACATATATTCAAACATTCCAACAATATATAAGTCTAACATACTACAATATATCAAAAGTGAACAACATCACCTATAATACCATATAAGTTAGTTGAATATGTTAAACTATAACCATATCATCCACATATTTTGTGGAATTGAAAGAAATTGATCTTCCATGCCACTATTCTATAATAACTTCATGGATTAAAATACTTCTCCACTAGTCAAATTAGGTAAGTCTAATAATGCTTGAAGAACTTCTTTTACTTACTTTCTATTCTATCCTATCTTTATTTCTTTCATATCACTTAAGCAATGTAAAACTTGTAGCCATTCAACCTTATTAAGATCTTCTTTCTCACGATACAACTTGAATGCCTCTATTATGTCTTTAATTACTGATGAATAATTTTTTTAAATTCTACATGAGATCTTGCTCACTTACATTTCTTTTTAATCCATTGGAGGTTTGTAAAGATATTTTCCAGATGTCGGGTCGATTTTGAGCTAAACATGGTGACTGATAACCACTATAAAGAGTGATCGCGTCATAAGAAGGGAAACAATTTTTACCAAGCATCGACTCATATCTCAAGAAATTGTAAATCTTCTAGCTTTAGTTTCGAGTTGATGCCAGTATATTGAAGAAGAGATCAACTTACAAGTCTTGATTCGTGATTCTACAGGGAGAGGAGGTAAAATTGTAAGTGATTAAGTTTTCAATGGTATAATTGCATTGCATGTAGTGATAGAAGTTTTTATTGTCAATAGAGATTTTTACATTTCACCTTTCGCTGATCTTCAAGAACATATCAAAACAAAAAATACTAAAAATAACTAATTATCTATATTTACATTTAGTATTAAAGTGTTGTATTGTTTGTTTTGTATCGTGAATAATATTATCATTGTTAGTATTGTGAATGTTTTATGTTTATTTGATTCAGAAAATAAAAAATAGTTTTATTGTTTACTGAAATTGATTCGTCAGAATACTTAAAAATTTTAATGGTTACTATTTGAAATATTTGAATGTTAGTGTTGCTTAATGACAAATCTTAGATTAACTAATATAAAAAAGCTTAATTAATGTTATTTACATTCTATGAAATTGCCTAATGGATGACCGAATTCCTTTGTGAATAGCAGTATTTAACTGGAAAGATAGACTCGTGGAGTTAACTTAAGTCCACAAGGTTAGTCCGTTGAGTTAGCTGTAACTTCACGAACTAAGTCCGTTGAGTTAATTGTAACTCAACAAAGTATTCAATTGAATATATACAAACTCTAGCATAAAAATTAAAATATTACACAATTCTTACTCAATCTCTGTGGGATCGACTTGTACTTGCACACAAATGCAATATACATTGTGTACTTGTAGTTAAAAATACAAATTGGACTTAATATCTAATTTTTGTGAAAAGTTGTTTGTTTACTTCTAAAAGAATTTATTAATATAAACATAAAAACAAATCAAACAAGTTTTCCAACCTAATCATGTATCTACAAAAAAAATAACAAATATTAAGCTAGAAACAAATATAATTAAATAAGAACTATCTTCCTAATTTTATAAAGAAATATTACCTTACACAATTCATCCCAAATCTCATAAAAAATATCAATGTATTTATGAATGAAATCTCAACCCTAACTACTTTAATTTGAGATTTTTGTGTAATTCCTATACATTAGCTACCAAGTTTTCATTTGACTATTTACATTTTTTGGTAATTTTTGCATCTATTTTATTATTGTATTTTGTAATTATCTAATTCCAAGCTTTCATTTGAATCTTATTGTGCATTTCCTTTGTTAACTATTTTAACCAAAATATTCAATATTTCTTTATTGTTGTTGTACTCCAAGTGTAATAATTTCTTTGTGAAACATTTCTATTATTTGAATTAGTCATTATCCTAAGATAGAATATTTTTGATAAATAATCACATACATATAAATGTTCAAGAATTGATCATCTTCACCACGTATAATGTAATACATAAAATTATCTTGAATTGACTAGTTATTTTATCTAATGTGAGATCATGAGTAGTTATAAGAATTGCATCGAAAACCCATGTTACATGATTCACATCTATGATCTCTATTGTGGAATGAAGAAGGGATTACAACGATTGATGTGCATGAAAGAAGAATCCAACCATTCAAATTGGTGCCAGCAGTTGTTATTGAAATGAAATATAAAAAGATTGAAAGAAATCTAACAAAAGGAGGAGGGAGGGGTACTCACTACAGAGTGTATCAAACGTTCCTTGAGATATCCTTTTTTTGCCACCATCCACCATTCATCAGAGGTCAGTAGAGCCATTTCTAAAGTTAAGTCGATTCCAATTAAAATGCAGTAACTGACAATTATTATAAAAAAGTGATCATATCATAAGAAGGGAATGTTTCTTCACTAAACACTGATTCATCTCTTAGAAGAATATTAAAACTTCCAACCTTAGTGTCAAATTGATATTGATTTACTAAAGAGGAGATCACCTTACAAATATCTAGATTCACAATCTAATAGAGAGAGGAGTGTTTGACAGTAATTGATTCAATCTTCAAAGGTGTAACTACATCGTATATAAGATTGGAAATTATTAATTTTCAATAGAGAGCACTGTTATTCATCTATCATCTACCTTAAGGAACATTAACATTAACATTTTTAGTTAAATAGTATTATGTTTTATTTGTATTTATATTTTTTTTGTGATTTTCAAATGTTTTGTATTTACTTTTCATTTCAGTATGAAACTGTATGACTTTATTTTGGAAACCAGTTAATTTTAAATCTCTAAAATCATGCATTGATTGATTGTTATTTGAGCTCATTTGGATGTTAAATTTAAGATAAGAAGTAATTAAAGTACGTAAAGTGAGTTGTTTGTATTCTTTAGGATTGCCTAATAGTTGATCGAATTCAAGTGCAAACAACTATAGTGAACTTAAGTCCACAGACTTATTTATTAAGTTAAGTGTTAACTTAACGAAGTGAGAGACTTAGTTAGTAAAACATTGCAACTAATTAAAATTAACCTAGAAACTGATTTTAATCATTCTTTATTGTTCAACCTATTTTACACACTTTTATAATAAATATTGTGTACTTACAGTTAAGTAAACAAATGAATTTAAGTAAACTAAGTCTCATTTAGGAATTGCTTTGTAATTTGAATAAATCTAAACTCAAGTAGTTAATATCTAATGTAATTCAATTAATGTAAAGAAAAATCATTGAATTCCATCAAGAATTCATTAGGAGAGATTAGTGTCTAACAAAGTTCAACTAACAAAAAAGAAAATCATTGAATTTCATTAGAAAGTCATTAAGAAAGATTAGTACTCGACGAAATTAAACTAATAAAAAAAAAATTATTGAATTCTATTAAGTAATTGTTAACGTGCGTAATAAAAAAATTAAATTTGACTGATGTATAAATAATTAAAAATACCTTTACGGTTAAACGATTCCTGACGTCCCTCCATCCAAAAATTTCTCACTTCTTCCAATGTCGTGAGCTCACGACTTCTGCTGTTTGGCTTCTCTTAACGCTACTCCACTTCCAAACACGACCGCTGTGACCAACACTGCTCCACTTCCAGACATGACCGCCACAACCGATGCTGCTCTACTTCCAGACGCGACCGCCACTGCTTCGCTTACAGACGCGACGACTATGACCTGTACATTCATGAATCGTGAACAACGCATCGCGTATACATTCGATAAGCGGTGGTGGCCGTTAGCGTTTCCTGGTTCCCGTTGTCTTAGGTAAAGAGGCTTTCTCTAATGATCTATGTCCTGGCATGGTAGTGCTCCATTTTGGGTTGTTCCTATTTCGTGTGGAAGAACGACGACGAGGATTTAGAGATCGAGAAATTCGAGAGTTCGGGTGTTGTTGGGCTTAGGGATTTCTGGCGACGAGGATTTGCATTTGGCAAAAAGGGAACCGATATTTGCATCGGTGCTATTTCTGGAGGAAGTAGGTTTTTTGACGATTTGTTGTTGAGATGTTCGATGGGTTCCTGGATCGCGTGATTTGCAGGGTCTTTTTTCGGCTAAAGTTGAATGTTTTCCTTGCTTCTCTATGTGTGGACTTTCATTGATGGTAAAACATCTATGGTTCAACAAATGTGTGCAACATCTATGGGTCAGCATAATCCTATTAGCACTTTACCCAAGTTCAGATCAATCAGTTGTTTGCTTCTGTAGTTGTTTAGATCGATCAGTTGTTAAGATACCTTGATCCAGTACATTGAATGTGGCGGAATCAGGTTGTACTCCTATACCAACCATTTCCTTAAAGAGATCTTTGGCCTTTTCTACCACTCCCCAACCACAACAAGAGGATATTAGAGTTGTGTATGTGACAACATCAAGAATAACTCCCACATCCATCATCATGTTAAAAAGTTCAAGCACAAGACAATCCACTTTGCCATCGACTAAAATAGTGAAGCAAATAGTGTCTGGCTTGATCTGCAACTCCAACATCTTCTTCAATAACTCATGATAAGGGAATTAATTTTCCTTCCTTCTCTATGCGTGAAATTCATTGATGCTCTAGTGAATAACATAGATAGCCTTTCTGGTTTGTTGCATATTCATATAGATGTCTGAAATGCTTCATATTAAAATGATATTTCAAAGTGTTTTCAAGGGTCTTTTGAATTTATTTTTTGATGGGTGTTAATGGTTGGGCATTGCAGATTTATATCCTACTTTTTAGTAGAGATGAGAGGAATTATGGTACCTGCATGCACAACAAATGTATTAATTAAGATTTTTTAATTAGAAATTGTTAAGTTAGCTTTCAATATGCTTTTGATTTCATCATTGAGCTATACCTTTATTAATATTTTATCATTGTTAAGTTATGCTTTTAATATTTTTTGCTACCTTTTATTAATATTTGTTCTCATATAGAAAATGACTACTCTTGATAAATGAATGAGTAATAGAGGACAAAGTTATATGACTTAGAATGTTGATGCAAATATATTCTTTTTAAATATTTATGAGAAGTGTAAAATGAAGGAAACAAAAAAACCTAAAATGGAAAGATAAAAGAGAGCACTTGAAATGAAATAGTTGAAAAATACAATAACAGAAGAAATGCATGTATCACAAAAAAAATGTAGGAAGTTACTTGAAGATATGAAGACAAATGTATCACAACTACTCTAAAATTACAAATTAGAGTGAATGAGGATGAAATTTCATACAAATGTATACTGATATAGATAAATAGATATGTAATGAGTTCATTAAGGTTTGATTTCTACTTACATATTTTAATCATATTAGTTTATGTAATATAATTTTTTTAATCTATATTGTGTTTTCTTATAGGCACATCTAAAGTGTGAAAGCTACAAGGGAAAATCATACTTGATTTATAAGCAATTGTAGCTAATTTTTGAAGTTACTATAACTATTAGAAATATGTCTAGATAGTTAGAAGAGAAAGAGGTTGTAACAAATACTCAAGTTCTAAATGCATTTGTTTCAAACATTACAGAGGATAGAATAGACATAGATTCCGATATACCTCCAAGTTTGGGAGGAAGTGCACAGATCTCATTGGAATAGAGGAAAAAGAGAAAAAGAGTACGTCCTTATGCAAAATCCTAACAAATGATAGTAGAATATTTGAAAGATGCATCACAAGCTTTTCTTACTATGTGTAAAAAAGATAATGCTAATGGTGAAGTACGTAATAAATAAATGAGAGAGATTATTGAGATACAAAGAGAAATGTTCACATGGGCAAAGAAGTCTCAATCTTCTTTAGATGAAGTTATTGCAACAATATTTGAGATTGAAGATTTATCTATGATTGACTAATATAAAGCTACTCAATTTTTACGAAAGTAAGAATTCGATAAAATATTTCTGTCAATTCCGAAAAAAAAGTGACAAGGATAGTTAAAGTTTCACTTAGAAAAAATGGAGGACTAAAGATGGTTTAAATGTTTTTATTTGTATTAGATGTTTAATGTCATGTACTTTTTGTTTGGACTTGAAATGTAGAATGATATTATGTCACATATTTGTTTATCATATTTTGATATGTTTTATTAATTGTGGAATGATGTATGGAATGATTTTATGTAGTATGTTTATTTCTACATGACCTAATATGTTTGAACTTGAAGTTGATGTTGATGTCTTTCTTTAGTCTATATTATTTTGTAGGTGACGATGAATTTTGAAGAGAAATTTCTCAAACTAGTAATTGAGACTTTGATGTTATTTCAAGAAGAGGAGGAATAGGCTAGAATAAGATGAAGACATCTATTTACTTTTTGGAATATTTTAGCAGGAATTGCAAGTACCTCAAATTTTTTTTCAAGTGCAAATTGTATTTATAGTAAATGAGCAAAATATATAAGAAGATTACTAAATCCTTCTCTACCACATCAAACTTACAATTGTCAAAAAATTTATAGAATGAGACAAAATATTTTCAAGGATTTTTGTAATTTAATGAGGAAGGAAGAAGTCTTTATAGATACCAACAATATAGATGTACAAGAGAAGTTTGCCATGTCCCTTGTAACAATTGAGCAAAATTAAATATATAGAGTAACTATGGAGTGATTTAGTCGATCAAATTGGATAATTAATAAATACTTTAATAAAGTATTGAATGTTGTATTATGACTAAATCATATATTTCTAACAAGAACTTAATATGAAATACTAAGTTAAATTTGACATGACTCAAATGTGTACCTATATTTTAAGGTACATTGTTACTTTTGTAATTTCATTATCTTTAATGTTATTTTAATTAATATTAAAATAAAATTACACATTTACAAGATTGCATTGGAACTATTGATGATAAACATATCAAAACAACTATTTATGGTCAAGAAACAACAAGATTTAGGAACATGAAATGTGAATTTTCTCAAAATGTAATGGCAACATGTAATTTCGATATGGAATTTACATATATTTTAGCTAGTTGGAAAAGATCAGCTGTTGATGATCGTGTTCTCTAAGATGCAATTACTAGACCTAATGGTTTATAGGTTCCACTAGGTAAATGTGTTTTCTATTTTTAGAAGTTATAAAGACATCACTATACTAATATCTTTTTTTATATAGGTAAGTTTTACTTAGTTGATGTAGGATATTCGAATCGATCAAAATATATTTGTTCATATCAAAGTATAAGATATCATCTATCTGATTATATTAATGATAAAGTTCCTTGTAATGTTGTAGAAAATTTCAAGTATAAACATTCATAATTGAGTGCACATTTGGAGTTATGAAACATCGATTCTCAATATTACAAAGTTAAATGCCATATCTATACGAAACACAAGTGAAGATTATCATCGTATTTTTTTGCTTCATAATTTCATTTGTAAGGTTAATAAAAAAGATTTACTTGAATAATTACAAGATAAGTTGGAAAAATTAAATATTATTGATAATATATAACTAACAGGAGAGATACATATAGAAAGAAATGTATAAATTAGAATGAGTCAAGAACAAATAAAAGAAATAACAAATAAAATACAAGAAGATATGATAATGACAATATAGGATAGAAAAACTATTTAATATTATTTAGTATTGTAAAATCTAAATTAAGATGTATTTGTACTTTTCAAATATTATTTGTAATATTTAATTAAATTGTTTGTACTTTTAGACAAATATATCATTTATTTCATTATTATTATTTATTTATTTACTTCTTTTCGTTATTTCCTTTCTATCGTGTATTAACATTCTGTTAGAATTTTTGTTTTAACTTTTAATCGTGCATTAAGTTATTGTCAGAATATTTCTTTTACTTTTTGTCAAAAATTTTCATTTTTCTACAATTTTTCTTTTCCATCAAAATTTTCTGTCTGTCCACTTACAAGAGCTCAGACTACTTGTCATCAAGAGCTCAGGTGTGATGCATAGACAAAGCTGGGCCGATCTAGGGTTAATTTGGGTTTGAGATCCCAGTACAGATTAAACCCCAAAATGTAAAATTAAACTATATACAAGAATTGTAGTACTAAAATTATTTTAAATTATTCCATTTTAATTAACGATTAAAAGATGAGAGCCAATCGACTTTACATTTATATATATATTATTCCATGATTTTTGATATTGTTGTTGTACAAGCTAGGAAGCAAAAAGGACCGATGCACAACGCCGCGCGTAAGACCACTACAATTCTACAAAGTAGGAACGACCCCGTAGCCGCGGCTCCGGTCGACGGAGAACAGCTGCTCCACCTCCACGTCCGAGCGCTTGGCGAAGCGTCCCTTGATTCGCGGACGTACCTCGGCGTACGCCTTCCTCGACGCGTACCGTATGGTTTTCTCGAACTTCCTCATCTTCTTCTTCTCCTTGTACCTTTGCACCCGGGCCTCTCGATCCATGGGCACCTCCGTCTGGTACGGGAGCACCGACAACTGCTGTGTGGTTCCCCTTCCAACGACGCTTGTGGCGTCGGACACCTCACTCACCAACACGGACGACAGATGAGAAGCCTGCACATGATCGTAAAGATAGCCACGATTGATTAATTTGAAGCTATAGCCATAGATTAATTAATTGTTGAGTATTTCGTATAAGGTAGACAGCACATGCACATAGAAATACAGAATCTGGTTGGTGAAACTCACACGGTGGCCGATGGAATCGGTGGTGTAGCAGAACTCGGCCTTTGGGGCATCGCTCTCCATCTTCGGGTGGAAATTCCCATGCTGCTGCTGCTGCTGATTGAGACCACTTCCTCCCGGTACGATCCCATCCCTCCCCTCCTCCTTCTCCTGGTTCTGGAGATCTCCACACGAATTGTATTCTCCGAGGTCGAGGTACTCGTCAATCTCCCCGTCGTACACGAAGCCGTTTCCGTCCTGTGTACCGTTAGCTATGGGATCAGGCAGCGACCACGACGCCTCCTCGTCGACGTTCTCGCCATCTGACCGATCGATCAAGGGAGGAACAACCCTCGCCCTACGTCCTGCGGCCACCTCCTCTGGCGAGACCGGCAGGGCGGGCACGCGGTGGTGGCGAAGAGCGAGAGGGTTAGCGGAGTGGATGTCAGCGTCGCAGTCGGCGCAGAGGACGGCCGCGTCGGCCTTACAGGAGATCACGGCCGGCTCCCGCTCGCAGGCCTCGCAGACCCAGACGCGCTCATGATAGAACGCGACGTCGTTGGCGGCGTGCACGCGGCCGTCGCAGGAAGCACAGAGGTACGCAGTGTCGGTCTGGCAGTACACGAGGCACGCCGCCGACTGGCACGAGTCGCACGGGCGGGCCCATCCGACCCTACCGTTGATGAGCCCAGCCATGCCTCCTCCTTCCTTCAGCTTCAGCATCGAATCGCTTACCAACTCCTTCCTTCTTCGCAAGTAGTGTTGGAAGCTGAAGCTGCTCCTGCTTCCCGTGCGGTCGTCGGATGTGCTGGAGGAGGTCCGTGATAAACTTGCAACTGACGTGGAGAGAATCCATTGGGTGACACGTGGCATGTCGCGAATGGTTGGAGGTCTTGGCCTTTGTCATCTTCTGGCTCAGGCTGATGATGCGGGTCCTACACCAAGCATTTTGGAATCCCCCAAGCTAAAAGTTGTGGGGAGGTGGGGCCGCAAAAGATAGAAAGCTGCCAGACACCTTTTTTTTTTTTTTTTGGTAAATCTAATTAACGCTTTCAAAAATCACATTATTTATTATTCTTTTTTGAATTTGATAATCTTTTTACTCAAACCTAAATTTAAGGGTCTCCGTTGGATTGAGATTTTGGCATTTCAAGTTATCGATGGCATTGTGTCTGAAAATGGACCAATTTTCATGCTTTGAACCAAACATCAGTGATTGTGATATATTATTTGTATGATGGATCAGTGTAATTTCCAGAAGGGGAACTTAGAACCAATGTTTATTTTCACACAAGCTTTATATCCTAATGTTATATTTACAATAGCGGACCACGGAGCAACTGGAAAGTTTTGCCCTAGCTGGTTGAAGCTAGAGAGCATGGTTTGGAATAGACTAGAGAGGTTTGATCAGATATATATATATATATAGGCTTCATGTATTACGTTGTTGGCCCCGTGCCCAATCATCTATATGTAGAAAGAACTGTCGGACATTTCGTACTTAATCTGTCCGAGCATAGTGTGTAGCTGATGCACACACGGTGTCAATTGGAAAAAAGGATACCAAGTAGAACATGTTGAGGAGGTGGTATCCACCTAACGTTGTAAATTTAGCACAATGTCACCACGTCTGAGTTATCACCTCGAGCATGCATGTGCAGTCAATTAAAATAAGAAGGCAAACCACATTCACTGTCCGGTAATCAGTGATGATCGTACTTCAGGTGGTGACGAATTACCAGAACTCGTCCATTTCCGGTAACCATATTGAATGTTTCGAACGAGGTCGTTTTCGCACGGATGATGATGAACAGGTGGACCGCAATCCATCCCAACGCTTGCTTCGGATATCGTGTGGTTAATAATCTGGCGCGAGAGTGGAAGCAGATGTGGTGGAGAAGGCACGCCGCTCGCCAACACGGATTGCGAACCTCACGGGCCGATGTCATCTTCCTCTCCGACACTTGGCTCTCCTTCCAACCACAACGCTTTTCCCTCTACTTTTTTTTTATAATAATTTTTACTTCAATTTACTTGGACGCCGTTCAAGCATCATCTGTGTGATGTCGATGCCAAGTACAGATGCACAACCAACCAACCAACCAATCTGCATTGATCTTGTAACATATATATATATATATATATATATATATATACCGACACTTAATGCATAGTTTTGTTTTTCATATGAAAATCTTGTGAAATGTGTTCATTCCAAATTTCAATAAATAATACCGTATGGAAACAGAGCATCCTGGCTGCCTCCTGGTCCTGGCCCCGCGAAAGAATGTATACTACCATCCTCCAATAAGCTGATATTTCAGCAATTACGTACTCTCTAGGAAGAAAATTTGGATATCATCTTGTCCACGTGGACGATTATGTCGTCTACTTGTGGGCGGAGGTAAGGTTGTGGCTGCAGCATCCAAGTCACGAACCGGCAGAGGGTCTCTGGATAAGCAGGATTTGGACCGGGTGGCCATTTCACTCGTGCATTGGCAATTGCCGACTTCAACTCATCTTCTGTTTCATAGGTTTCGCATTCAAATGGGGAAACACCGTACCTGCCAATCAATTCAGATCATAAAATTTATCATCCCTGGTTAGACATGTCACTGCTCCGATTTAAGATTATATAAAACCTCAACCAATTGGGCAGGGATCATTTTCTCCTGATTTCACTTCAAGATACCTCAAAATCGTGCTAAAGAAAGCAGCAGTTATGGGTAGGGAAAATTGATTTCTCATTCATTGCACCCTCTTTGTAATGAAGAGCTAGAAAGTCATCACGACAATGATTTTGAGGGCCCATTTCCTACATTCTATAATAAATTATTGCTTTTGGTCAATCTACAAAATGTACAGATTCAAAAGTAACAGTAGCAGTAGTGGTGGTGGTGGTAGTACATGCATTGTACCTGTAATACTTCAGCAACAAAGACAGTCAACTGTAAAATAGGATACTAAAACTCATATTAGCATATAATCTGAAATAATTTTGTTCCTTAATATATGTAATTCAATTTCCTAACCCAGTTTATGCCAATTTCACGACAAGCCTTGTCCTCTTCATAGATGTAACGTGTTCGATAGTCAATGCATAAAAATTATTTTTTCAACTTGTGTTTTTTCATCTTGTGCGCTGCACACTGACTAAGACGATGATGCTAAAACATATATACTACTTAACATCAGCAAATTTACTTTTAGTGGTGGGTAATATCTCTTGGTGCTCAAAAGAAGGAATAACAGTCTCTTTCTTCCAAACTTTCTGTCATTTGTTGTTCCAAGCCAAAAACCATGGTTCCAGCTAAAAATAGAAGATTCTATATCCACAAACCTTGAGTTGAACTTGTATCTAATTCTCAAAACTAAGAAAGAGAATTCTCCTCGTAAACAAGTAGAAGACGTTAACAATAAAGAGCAAGGGCATGCTTGACAGGAATTATAAAATACTCACATTATAGAATATAAGGTGCAACCTAATGACCAAATATCTGTCCTTTCATCGATATCAGCGTGGTCAGAGAAACTCCATAATTCTGGAGCTCGAAAAGGAGCTGAACAATTTTTAGCTGCCCAATCCTGATGAAAAAATTTTACAAAATATTTATAACTACAAAAGGTAAGTAACGCTGCTCATATGTTGTAGATGTTGCCTACTATCACTAATCTGCATTAATGGTTCTTGATGAGTTGTGGATCATTGAATGAATTTACAAATGCTATCAGAAAGAAAGTTGACTTGTTGGATGAACTCCGAGCCATATTTTCCACGTACAATACTACAGGTTATACCAAGTGCAGATGCAAGGAATATTGAGATTATAATTATCTACTGTTTAATTAAAATATAATATATATAGATGAAGTCAAATGTTTCTAGGTTTAAAGAGTGGTACTTCATCTAATTTATAAATACATAGGAAGAAGCAAGTGAGATACAGCATAGTCATACAAATTGCTAAGGGAGCTCTGTGGTTAAATGTGTCGCAAATTGCTTAACAATGAAACACAATGTGCAATATCTGCATGTGAATGTCTTTTCTGATGGCTCCCACTTGCCCTATCAAGGGCAGTGTTAAAGCATCTGTCCTAAAACTATAACCGAGAATAAGTAAATGCAGTTGATGAAGGAAAAGTCATAATGGCATCAGCATGGTTATATGAAAACAAACTACATGTTGACCGATTACCTGTAGCTGCAAGGCTTCAGCATGAGAACGGATTTTCTTCCTTGCAGGTGTAGCACTACCAAAGTCCATTAAAATTGCAACAGGAGGCTTCCCTTTCTTGTGCGTTATGAGGATATTGCCAGGTTTTACATCATTATGGGCATAAGGAGGATCATAACTATGCATGTGCTGCAGACCAGCACAAACCTGCAAGGAATGTGCCTTGATAAATATGTAAACGAATCCTTAATTTTGCAATAAATAAGTCCCACATCTCAAATAAAACATACTTTTCCCCCACGTAATCAGGGTAGATTTGGTGCATTTCCACTAGAAGTTAAGAATATTAATACCAATATGCCAAGGGAAATCATAGAAACTGGTAAAAATAAGGGAGAAGATAATAGTCAGCTGACTCAACACACATATTTTGTTGGTCATCCTTATGAACGTAATTGATAGTTAAAACAAATTAATGACAATGCACTCACCTCTAAACTATTTCTTATTAGCATTCCATAGATAATGCATAGAAATAGAACCTCAAAGTAGGAAAATGGGACCGTTAAGAACTAATGTGAAATGTCACCTGACCCTCCAAGCTATATCCCAATTTGACCATTGCATTTGAAAAAGGAGCACTATGATTAAGTTGAATCACTCCTGCAGGTACAGACGTGTGTTTTCTAAATGCTTTTCTTTACATACTCGATTCGTAAGTAAATTTCTCATTTGCTGTTTTAAAGCTCATTGATGAAGCATTGAAATATTTCAGTTAAACCTTCAACTGTCAGTATAAATATAATTAAGTATCATGTCATTCCAGATAATACAGATATTTAGAATGAGAAAGAAAGGAATTTCCTCAAGGCTATGAAAATAAGTACGCATTCAGGATTTTGGTGCCATTTTATCTGGAAGTGTGCAGAATTGCAGATGGAATCCAAGTTAAACATGAAGTATTAAACTTTAGCTTGAAACAGGTTCTGGACGCCATGTAGCTTGCTCATGTGGCAATTGGCCAAAAAAATCTAGTTAGAAGGTAAAAATCCTTTTTTGAATGCACAGTATTTAAAAGAACAAAAAAGGCAAGATTTGAGTCTTGTTCACCTGACGGAATATCTGAAGAACGGTGACTGGTGGAAAGAACTCCTTTTTTGACTGCATAACTTTTGCATTGTCAAATAAAGTTCCATCCATATGAACAGGGAACAAAAGATATGCCTCATAATCTTTTGACACATCTTTCTCAGCCTGGATGTTTTCAGCACATATTATCAACTAAATATGAAACTTCCCTCCATGAAATTTTGTAAATGAATGAACTAAAAAGAAGCTGCAGTAGTTACAAACAAAATCTCAGTAACAGTATTAATTTTCCTTTCTTCTGCACATAGCAGGTCAGGCCTGCTCCCCATTAATATTAAAAAGCAATTTCATTTCACACTGGATTTGAATTTAAGACATATCACAATCCATTCACAGCATGTTATTATTTAGTGAATACAGTTAGTTCATTGTGCAGTAATACTGATTGAGATTACAGCCATCAAATTTGGTACTCTCAGGCTCTCAGCAATTATACACTGACGTTGACTTGTGAATTGTGACCCAAAAACATTATGATTGTAGAAATGAATATTATATATATTTTTTGAATGTTATGCTTCAACTTCTCATATCCAGCATTTCAGCACTTAAAAGAGGTACAATGTTTTCATAATTGGACTGGACATCAAACTATTTTTCTGTCCAATTTTGTTCAAAAACCTGTCCAAACTAGTTCATCCAGTTCAACAAGAAGATGTCCTACTTAGTTTAATTACATTACATCATTACTGAATTAGTTAAAAAAATCAGAAAATCAGAAAAATACAAAAAATATAGAAAAAAATTAGGAAAATTTTGCAGAAAAATTTCTAACTCTATATATTACAATTCTTCCAGGAGAGGATTTGCATGTCATTGTCAAATATAGTTATATGTATTGGTATATACCACAGAAAAATATAGCCGGCTATTTAGAGGAATTGCCTAGAAAGGTTCAAATGTTTATTGTACTGTACTCTACTTGGTTACTCTTAGCATTGAATGCAATTTTGATAAGAGTCAGCAAAATTTTGCCAAAATGCATTGGTTTTTGAAAATCTCATCATGATATAATACTCATGTGAGCAGCAGACGAATTTTGATATTTTTAGGCGAAATTTCAGTCCAAAACATTGTGCCAACTGAAGTCTGGTTTTATTCCTTCTTTAGGTCCACGTGTTGGTCATGTGAACCATGTCAGGTCGATATGGTGTTATTCTAGCAGGGAAAAAAACCACCCTGCCTCTCTTTCAGTTTTCTCATTCCTCTCCTTTCTCTCATCCATTTCTCCCTTCCACTACTCTACTGCCTACCACCCAAACATAATAAATAGAAGCTCACTAAAGAGGCTGAGTAGCTTACCAAGTTGTTGATACTCACCAGACCATTTACATGGTAGAACTCCTGGCTTAGGTAGTAGTGGAGATGATAACAATGATCGAGGTGGAGATGATTCAGATGATGATACTTCAGCCATCAGACAACAATGAAGGTGGTCGTTGGTGATGTAGTGGATGTAGGAAACAATGAAGGACAAGATCTACAAAGGTAACTTAATTCATTCACAACAAAACTTGAGTACACATGTGATGTAAGATTAGGATCAAGAGTTCAACTTCATCAAGCTATGAAACATTCTCATCATGCTATGAAGAAGAAATCATGATGATACAACAAGAAGTGATGATATTCTATCTCAAATTGGATCTAACAATCGAAGTAGTGATATCTTAGAAGGTTTTAATGCTTTGAGTACTAAAAATACCTTATGAAAGTGGTTCTTCTCATGCACCTTCTAATAGTGGACATAAAAAAAAGAAAAGGAAAAGGAAAAAATGGTGGACATAAACATCAAAATCCATGGGACTTGACTTCCATTCTTAAATATCCCTAACATTAACCAGTATCACAATGACTTCCATTCTTAAATATCTCTAACCACAACCAATGTCACAACCTACTTACAAAAGGCCTCCCCCTGTACTATCCCACCAACTTGCTTGCTTGCCTTCCTACCAATCTTCACAAAAGTCTCTCAAGAGATCTATGCACCTATTGCCTTGATTAACCAATTTCCAATTGTAGAATTTCCGATCAATTTTCCATAAAATGAATATCATAGGTGCATCTTATTGGATACATTAGTATATGTGTGAGATCCATTTAAGGATCCATTTATGTACCCAGGTATATATATATATATACCCAAGACAATCTTAATAGACAAAGTTTTTACCCTCTCCCTATTCCTCTCTCTCTCTCTCACTCTCTCTTTCGCCAGCAGCACCACATTTCACTTGGTATCAAAGCCAGCCGTCGACGCTTGCTCCCAGCTATGGATACCTGCAACATCTAAGACCATCACTGTCAGCAGGTTTTACCTTCTTGCGCGACCCGAACCTCTCGAAGGATCTGAAGGAGGAGTTCCGGAGCCATTGTGTTCACCACAGTTAGCGAGCGTAGCGAAAGACGATATGGGACCGCGGGGCGAGCCATCCAGTCAAGAAATTGTCCTGCTCTTCCGGCTTCTATTTGCAGACGTTGTGGGGATGCCAGCAGTCTTTTTTAGTTGTAAGTTGATGCCCATCTTCTGATGTAGTAGTTAGGCGCAAGTCCGTTCAAGAGGTTGCACCACCTCAGTCTGGTGCCAAGCTGCTAATGCTTAAGTTTGTTGGCCTCTTATTCAAGTTATTTCCTCTGGTTGATGCTCTCAGCAATGGCAAAAACCTCCTCGATGCAACTAGAGATGTTTTCCAGCAAATTGTGTATGATTGGGGTCAAGTTGAATGACCACAACTATCATCAGTGGACTTCTACGTTTGAGACGTTTGTCATCTCACAGATGAAAGAGTCACATTTGTATAAAGATGAACTGGATAGGAAGGCTATCCAATATGCATCTTAAAGGGCAGCTGATGCTGCTGTTGTCTCTTGGCTCCTCAATAGTGTAGAGGACAGTATTCACTGGAGCTATGCTTTGGTGCATCTAGCCAGCAAAATATGAGCTGGTTTGAAAGCTACTTATGGGAATGAGCAGAATGTCTCTCGTATTTGTGAACTTTGAGATAATGTATTTAATTGCCAAGCTAAGTGTTGTGCTTCTTGATATGGACTTCTTCAAGTGTGCAGTGGACAGTTCCATCTTCCTGAAGAGGAGTACTCGAAGTATTACGATCTTAACCACTTATGTAGATGATATTCTACTTACCAGAGATGACATAATCGGTATTGGAGCTATGAAGGACAGACTCCACTAGGTGTTCACCCTACGTGATTTGGGTCCACCTCGATACTTCCTTTGAATAGAGTTTTCCTATACTTCTGGGAAAATAGCTTTATCACAGCAGAAGTATGTTCTTGACATCCTCAAGGAGACAGGTATGTTGGGATGCAAACCTGAGTGCACCCTGATGGAATAAAACCCTCCTTTTTGGGAAACTACTATGGAGCTACTTTAGGATGCCACACGATACAGGCGTCTTGTTGGGAAGCTGATCCATTTAATTGTGATACACCCTAACATCTCTTTTGCTGTGAGACTCTTGAACCAATTTATGCAGCAACCAAGAGAGGCACATTAGCGGAGGGCACTTAGAGTTCTAACTTACATCAAGAGGTTTCTAGGAAAAGGACTGATCTACTCTAATAACAAGCATGTTGACCTTTTGGTGTACTTAGATGCTAGCTATGTAGGTGACAAGGGGGACAAGAAATCTACAAATGGCTACTGCACCTTCTTAGGTGGCAATTTGGTCACTTGGAGAAGTAAAAAGTAGAGTGTAATAACTACATCTAGTGCTAAGGAAAAATATAAGGGAATAGCCAATGCTAGCAGAGAGATTGTATGGATAAAGAACTTTCTTGCTGAACTGAGGATCACAATCTCTTTACCTATATCTATGTACTGTGACGATCAAACTGCTATTTATATTTAGCAATGAAACATTTCACGAGAGGACCAAGCATATAGAGGTGGATTGCCACCATGTTTGTCAACTGTTGCTCTAGAGTGTGATTACTACATCATACACCAAGTCATCTCTGTAGCTTGCTGATATTTTTACTAAGCCTCTAACTGTGGGCCAATTCACTGTTTTTTATAATAAGCTTGGAGTATTTAATTTATTCTCTCTAACTTGAGGGGGAGTGTTGGATACATTAGTATATGTGTGATATCCATTTAAGGATCTATTTATGTACTCAGGTATATATATATATATACCCAAGACAATCTTAATAGACATAGTTTTTACCCTCTCCCTATTCCTCTCTCTCTCTCTCTCTCCGACAACACCACATTTCACTCATCTCATGTGTTGTAGGGGTGAAAGTAAGACAAGAACAAAAGAAGAGTGACAAATTTCATGTACATGACCTAATACATCCAAAGGTAGAAATCCCTAACCTGTCATTTACATCATGTTGAAAAAGAGTAGTGACAAACCATTGCTTTAGGGTTAATAAGCAATGATGGTAAATGGCTATCTATTAGAACCCATTAACCCTTTATCAAAAGGATATTCTAAATACACTTTGATTAGTAACTCTAACAAAACCCTTGAAAACCTAGTCTATGGATAGAATATCTACCTTGCCACATTTTCAAATTCATAGACCAAAAATGTTCAACATAAAAAATCAATTTCAATATCAAAAACTTAGCATAACATTTTGTAAATAAAATTGAATATCTTAATTGATGCTGAGCAGTTAAGAGTATGTTTAAATTAGAAAGGCGCAGGAGTCCATTCGCTTTTTGATCATTATCTCATTGCCATTTGAATGCATAACAGTCTAGTGATCAAAGTGACAAAAGAACTCAAGGACACCACTTTAAAGTCCCAATATCATTTCTCAGATCATGATTATGGTCATTCCTTCTATGATGCCATCCTATAATAAAGGGCATACAAATTTGAGACCCAGATAAGAAAGGGGGGGTTGACAACTCACAAATATAAAAAGGGAAAACCCAGCATACGAGGCTTATAGCAATATTTGGTTTGGAGTGACCTAGACTATTTTCTAGTATATAAATACATAATTTGCGAGTCATAATGAAGTAATCTTACCATTATGACAAGACTCACCTTTATAGATAACTCACAATATAAACAAAAAATAGCAAAGAACAACACCCACCCTTCACATGCCCTTCCAATGTCTCTTTGTATAGCTTGTCATGGTGTTTGAGGAAAACTAATTGTACGGTCCCAAAAAAAGTATTCTTAAGGATAGAAATTGTTACATATTGATCCTTGGGAAATTATAAAATTATGGTATTGCATTGTACAAAAATTATATCTCCCCTTATAAAGCTAAATTGGTAGGACAGATTCAGTAAAGCCAAAGGTCCAGTTGTGTAGTTGAATATGTGATCCTATAGTGACATAGTCATGGAATTGCTCTAAATAAAAACAAAGATACCCTTGTACAATCATTTTTAATCTTTCACAGTCATCAACTGTTGAAAGAGCACCGTCATGAGAAATTTAGTAATAAGATCCTTTTAGGGCATGATGTTTTTTAAGCTATAGTTTATGGTATGATGTTGATTATGAGAAACTTTTGAGTCTATCCCATAGTTTCAAGGTTCACTTTGTACATAAAGGTACATGACGGTTAAAGATGAGGCAAGTATTACTAGTAGAAAGCCAAAAAAATTTAATAAACTCTTGGATCTTGACCTCCTCTCCTTTATCCTACAAAAGATACTCTTGTAATCGGGGTTTTTATTTCATTTTGGATGGCTGCAACGCATCTAACAGCATTAGGATTGAAAATTTTAATTATTGAAGATGCACTCTTGTTTGTTGGCCAGTACTAATCCTTATATCAGACATTCAAAAGACGAGTTGTTCAGGATTACGTGGTACATATATTCCTTCTAAAATTGAAATCTTGGTGTCTACACCTTATCAATTAAAAACAAAAAGACGAGATGCTTTGCCGTAGCTTTTCTAATGCACTATCAGTCCATCAACAAGTGTGCGCCCAATTCCCTAAATCATCAAAATAAATTAAGGTAAACACCAAAGGGAGAAAGCATTACCTTGACTGGGATAATTGCATGATCCAGAAGAGGTAGCAGATTGGGATGACTGAAGAGAGAAGAGACACTGATCTCCTGCCTCACGGACTCTAGTTGTCCTTCACTTTTAATGAGAATTTTCTTCATCGCGTACAACCCATCCTCTGCAACAACGAAGAATTTATATGTCACCAAACCACCAACCAAACAATTATGATAAAATTCATGATCAACCGTCCCACAAAAAATGGGATAATGCAAGGCGAATACATTGAGGATCCAAATCTGACCTGAGACGTGATATGGGTTGTTGAGCTTCTTGGCGGAGAGACCACCACCAGCAACACCAGGCACAACAGCAGCAACCTCCTTGACGAGGTAGACAAACGCAAGCCCGTCGTCCTCCCCAAGCTGCCTGACGATCCTGAAGTGGTTGTCGTTGATCCACACCTCACCTCCCCCATTCGCCGAATCATAGAGTGCATTCAGACCCGAGAACGAGCACCCCATCACTCTTTCAACCTTCTCCGACCAAAGCCACAAATGATCTGTGGAAAACAAAACCAGGATCTGCCCGCAAAAATGCCTGCTACCCTTCTGGCCTTCAGATACTCCTGATGGGAAGACAGAATGATATTAATAATATAATCCTTTGTGGGTGTATTTTCGGTGATTCCGAACAGAGTAAATACTACAAGAAATATCTTGCTTTTTGTAGGCTGGGGCGGTGATTCGGCCGTTTGCGTTCCCTGAGGATGTACTTTTAACCTCAAAAGTCAACCCGGACCTCGTGACTCGTGTTGGATCAAACCCATAATTTTTCTAATCAGAACAAAAATTATCATCCACTACTGATGCATTTATAATTCTTATAATGAGACGGATTTGTAAATCTGAGCTTGCTTTTGCTCGAGATTCTGAATACTTAAGATTTTGCTTGGTTTAGATTTATAATCGCTAAGATTATTGATAATCAAAAGAAACAGAAAAGGTGAAATCTTGAGATTTAAGAGATTTCTTGATAATCCTGTCCGTTTGACTTTTATGATATCTGTTTCCATAAATCTCGCAATCAACCCTTATGTTGATTATCGGAGTTATGGAAAACATGTTTATCTGTACTATTGAAAATTAATGAAACTTTATGTCATAATATGTTATGTGTTTCAGATTTATATCATGATCTTGTAAGATCATAATTTGACAAGGATAAATTTAAATCAAACAAGACCTAAGAGTTGCTCTCAAAAAATCATTCAGAAAACTATTTTTTCGGATTGCTATAATAAGAGTCCAAGTTACAAAATAATAGCATAGATGCTAGAAAAATTGCAATAGATCAATTCTTATGTACAAAATAATTGCTATATTTTAAGGTAAAGTGGCTTCCCGAAGAATATCCTTGAAAGAAACATCGACAATTATTGGCGGCCTCCAAAAAACATGATTAGCTACCATTGTATGCATATTAATTACTTCTATTGTTATAACTCTAATTATGGTTTTCTAAGAATTGATCACTCCAATCATGAAGCCATGAAGATATTAATCTAAAAGGATGTTTTAGGTGATTGTTGACTCTCTTAAAGTTGAATCTCTTATATATCATGTTTTAGGGGAAAAAATGATAATCGTTGTAATATTAAAAAAGAGAATAAATTACGTTTAAATAAAAAATATATATGTAAAAAACTTTTTTTATTAATATTATAAAATTGATATTTATTAAAAAATATATAATAATAAATAAAATAATAATAATTAAAATTAAAAATTTACAGTGAAAAAGTAAAAAATTCATGTCATATATAATAATTATAAATTTTGTAATATCAATAAATATGTATCATCCTTTAAATTATGCAAAATCATAAATATTTTTATAAACACATGATTATGCAATAATCAATATAAATGTACAATAAACACTAATTTATATGTACTTTTGAATACAAAATATATATATAACATTATAATCATATATTATTCTTAAATAAAATTAATTTTAAACTAAATAATAAGAAAGACGGAGTTGATAAAAAAGTCTAATATTTCTTTTCCTTTTATTATTTTTCTTTCTTTCTTCTCCTTTTCTTCTCCTCCTCCTCCTCCTCCTCCTCGCAGATGGTCGAACCCAACGCTACATCGAGCTCGTCGGACCTCTCTTAAGTAGACGAATCACCGGAGATCATACGTGCGAGAGATGGTTCGCCTGCATGCACGGCGAGGAGATGAAGGAGATCGAGCGTCGCACGAGCGACTGTGAAAAAGGACGAACTCATCGAACCTCTCTTTACGTCGAAAGCCACTGAAAGCCGTCGTTCTTCGCCGAAACTCAAATGTGCCTTCCTCGATCGATTGACGTTCCACACATTCAAAAGAAGACAGCAGAACCAGGGGCAAGCACGTGAAATCAAAAAACGAAGGAAAATCTACACCCTTGATAATAAAAATAAATAAATCGGAAAATTACGATTTTACTCCTGATTTATTACATTATAAATATAACCTAGGCACTCCCTTTTATTGCCACGGCGGGCCATGGATTCCACGAGTGTACGATGATCATAAGCAATCCATCATATGCTTTGTCGGCCCAGATCTGCCATCATACACTTCGATTTACCAATGGCTCATTAGAATCTCTGTTTTTTCCGCGAATGATGATGTACGGCGACGACAACACTAGACCATCAGCATCAACGTAAAATAAAGATCTCCACTGGTCCAGTAAATGATGAAAATGAGCTCTGTACAACCGACAGAGATCCAATTTGATTGCATTAAAAAGTAAGCTATGCAAGGCGCATGACTATTGGTGGTTATGATGAAAGAAAGGAGGCTTTCTCATCCAATATTCATATAATTTTCGGGAATAATGTACATTTTTTTGTAATTCTATCAAAACGCAAAAATGTCAAGCATTTCCAAAACGAAAAATACTAGCTAAACAATCAAGCCTAACACCACCAATTTTTCTCTCTCTATCTCTGTTTCCATCAATTATTTATTCTTAAATCTGTCAATTGCCTTTTATTACAAAAATCAAATATACATCTTGTAATTGGAATCAAATGTATCTGAACGGTAACTCCAGTATCATGGATATCCGACCAAAGAAAATCCTTTGTCGAACAAGAAACAGATGCAATTAAATCTAAGTAAAATATATATGTTTACATATGGTATATATATTAATATAATTTAATTCATTACTCATACGAGATAAGATTTACTTCGTGGAAATCAAACCCTTTTTCAGGGGAATCGCCAGAAACAGACGAAACATTCATTCTATGGGCGTCGGAAGTCTAAAAATATTCGAAAATTTCATTCAATCCTGCATGCAATATTCAGATTTTTATCTAAAGAAACCAAAAACGAAAATATGAAAAAATTCCGATGTTAGTACATTTGTTCCAAAAGTTAGTAGTGTTTGTGGTAGAAAAAATAATTAGATACAAATTTTAAAAAAAATAATATTAAAATAAAATGAAAATAACAAAAATATATTAAGAATGATAAGAAATAAAAAAAACTTTTAATTCAAATTGGGATAATAATGTTCGTTACGACGTTTAATAACTATTTATTTATCAATCAAATCGTGTGTAATTTAAATACGAAACTCTTCGGAAAAGAAAAAAAATTATGATAACTCAAAAAGGTTACTGCTCGAAAAATACTTAGACAACGTATTTGAAAATAAAAATAACAAAAATACATTAAGAATGATAAGAAATAAAAAATATGCTTATAAAAAGACTTTTAATTCAAATTGGTATAGTCAAGAATTTGAAATTTCACTTTAATGATTGAGATTTCTCGTACAATATTATACAAATGATTGAAATGTGTAATTTTTTAAAAATATACATCACGTAAAAATAAAAATAAAAACTAACAAAAAGCTTACTTGCACCTGTACGTACCCCACGCCTGTCCTTGTCCAGTCATCGTCATCGTGTCAGGCCACGCCCACCTCCCCCTATCTCGCCCATCATCACGTGGACTCGCCCTCGACTTCTTTATATCCCGTCGTCGTGCAACGTGGGCCGCTAATACGCCTCCGCGAAATCCCCAAACCACCCCTCCCTTGTCATCTATTTCTCTCGCTTATTTAACGGCGACCTCAGCTCTCCTCCTCCTGCTCGTCCCTTCAGCAAAGAGCGTACGCAGTCGTATAGTGGAGGCAGAAGAGGGGAGTTTCTTTCGTCCTCGATTCCCGATGGAAATGGCGGCTATTGGAGTTCCGACGAAAGCTAGCATCTCTTTCTCCGATTCGAAGAAGTCTGCGGTGGCCGTGGCGACGCCATTTCTGAGGTCGCAGGGCGGGAGAGGTTTCTTCGCTGCGGGATCTTCCCATTTCTTTGGGGAGGCGAAGGTTGTTTGGGGGAGGGAGAATGGTGGACGAAGGTCTGGGAGAGGTAGGACGCCGGTCGTCGTGTCGCCAAAGGCGGTGTCGGACTCGAAGAAACCCCAGACCTGCCTCGATCCCGAGCCTAACAAGGTAAGGATTGCCGGTGATGCATGTGGCTTGGAAATCAGAAAAAATTTATATATTTCTTGTTTTCATTGGAGTCTGGAGTTTTATGTTTTGATATGAGAAATCTCTTTGAGATTTTCGCTCTGATTTTCTTTTGCGTTTCTCTTTTCTTGGCTTTGCTCTGATCTTTGTTCTTGCATGCGAGTGTTTTTTTTTTAAAGTATTCTATGCTTTTGCGTTTATTGAAGATGCGCTGGTTTTTTGTATCAGTTCCTACTCGATGCACATGCACATTTTATGGTTTATATCGTATTTAATATTTTCTATTCATGCAAAGATCGGATTATATGACTGTTAGCTGATCGTGGCCAAATTGTCCTTACGGGTCTTCTACCGTGCGTCACGAATAATGGTTACCAGTTACAACTGGTATGAGGATTTATCGTGCATTTGTCGATCTCTTTTAACTGATTCCTTCGAACTGATTAAAGACTTTTTGTGCATGTACCGATCACTTTTACTTCAACTCAAGTTCTTGAATTTTATTAACGATCATGACTGATGCAGATATTGAAAGCAGAAGATTCAATGTCTTACTTATTTCCTTTATACAGAGTGTTCTGGGAATTATACTTGGAGGTGGAGCAGGGACTCGCCTGTACCCTCTCACGAAGAAGAGAGCCAAACCTGCTGTTCCTTTGGGTGCCAATTATAGATTGATTGACATTCCAGTCAGCAATTGTTTGAACAGCAATATAGCCATGATCTATGTCCTCACACAGTTCAATTCAGCATCTCTCAACCGTCACCTTTCTCGTGCCTATGGAAGCAATGGTGGGTACAAGAATGAAGGATTTGTTGAAGTTCTTGCTGCTCAGCAGAGTCCTGAGAATCCAAATTGGTTTCAGGTTTCTCTCTTTATTTCTTTGGTTTATCTAAATAAATGGTTTTGTTACCATGGGCGTGGAATATCTTGCTTATGATATTTTCAACGTAGCCCTTGATATTGAAACATTACTTCTGGGGTGGTTTTGATACGAAGTTAGTTATTTTTATCCTCACTATTTATTCATCACAATATAACTGACTGCTAAATTTTTTTTTTTGATATTAACTGCTAAAGATTAATGTTGATCAGCAATACCATGTGAACATCTTACTTCTGAAATGCAACAATATTTTAGTTTTATTGGTGTCCTGATATTCATGGAAAATTGGTTCATATCAAGGACATGAGGCGGTTATTCAAGTATAATCAATTCCCAAACAATATATTAATTAGTTATAAAAATTGATCTCCATTTTGATGACCAGGAGTAATATTGGTTTTCCTCGAACTTCTACACATCTTGCTTTCTTACTGCCTTTTTAGGAATAAAAGTCAGACTTGAACAAAGATTATTCTTTTTGAATAGCACATCTTTTCTGACATTCTTATGGACCAAATTTATAGGGAACTGCTGATGCTGTAAGACAGTACCTATGGCTGTTTGAAGAGCATAATGTTATGGAATTCTTGATTCTTGCTGGAGATCATTTGTATCGTATGAACTATGAGAGATTTATTCAAGCACATAGAGAACTCAATGCTGATATTACTGTTGCTGCACTTCCTGTGGATGAACAACGTGCCACTTCCTTGGGCTTGATGAAGATTAATGAAGAAGGTCGCATAATTGAATTTTCTGAGAAGCCAAAAGGAGAGCAACTGAAAGCAATGAAGGTTATTTTCATAACACTTTAATTTTTCTGCACACTCCAGTTGCATATTTCGTTTAGCAACATTTAACTTCTTATGTGCAGGTCGATACAACTGTCTTAGGTCTTGATGCTGAAAGAGCAAACAAATTGCCATATATTGCGAGTATGGGTATCTATGTAGTTAGCAAAAATGTGATGCTACAGTTACTTCGTGAAAAGTTTCCTGGGGCCAATGACTTTGGAAGTGAAGTTATACCTGGGGCAACTTCTATGGGAATGAGGGTATACAATTTTCATTGGTGGTGGAACTCGTTTTATTTTTTCAGATTCTTTCATATTGCCTTGGTACTTTACATATTTGTGTAAAAATATACAAAGCAAGAAAATATGCTAAACATATTTATCACTTTCCATATAATAATCTTATTGAATAAGACCTATGTGTATTGCCTTTGTTTTTTACTTGTTTATACGAATTTGTCCACAATTTGCAATAAAATATGCAACCTAGCGTATTGCTGAAAGGTTACTTTTTACTCACAGGTGCAAGCATACTTATTTGATGGTTACTGGGAAGACATAGGTACAATAGAAGCATTCTATAATGCAAATCTTGGAATCACCAAGAAACCAATACCAGATTTCAGGTAGATTTCTGACGATGTCATGGATTTCTAGTAATTTTTTTCTTACTATTTTCATCAAAAAAAATGTTTACTTCATAGGAAAAAATATTGTGTTATTTTTTATTTAAAATATTAATTTTGTATTGTTTTATCTTTAAGAATTTTTTTGTTTTCTATAGCTTCTATGATCGATCTTCACCAATCTATACCCAACCAAGGTATTTACCACCCTCTAAGATGCTGGATGCAGATATTGAAGATAGTGTTATTGGTGAAGGATGTGTCATTAAGGTTAGTCTATCTGATATGCTTCTGTAGAAAGCCTATTTATGAAGAAATTGTTATTACATTTCTTCATTGTCCTTCCAAACTCATTGTCCTTTTTGCTACACCCATTAGAGTTGGGTCTTATATAAGTGTAATACTGCTGCATCTTCATATTTATCGAATTCTGTCCTTTAGGCTTAAATTATATTTCTTAACTAAATTGCAATATTTGTTAATAAGATATAAACTAATTACACCATTGTATAAAGAATTAATTTTACTATTTAAGCTCATCTGTATTTAACTGAGTGATATTCTAAAAAACTCAATTTCTTGATTAGATTACAATAATAACTTTGAAATTTGATTTTAAGAAATTAATTTCTATTTGATATCATTCAGTTAAGTAAAGATGAACTTAAATGATAAAATTAATTTGTTATTTTATCTTATAAGTAGTTTATATTTGATTAGCAAACTTTATAATTTAGTTAAGTAATATAATTTGAAGATATTACATCTAAGATTATTATGTTAACCAAATGAGGCCTTAGTTTCTTAATCGGTGATGCATTTGCAGAAACAGGTTAGGTTATAGGTTCCCTGTTTTAAATAGTTTCTGCAAGTAAATTGTATATTAGCTACGTTTTTTGAGCGTGAGCTAGAAACAAAACCATACCTCTTTTCTGGTGAACATGAATCATCTCCGTTCAGTTGTTTTTATATAAGCTTCATATCATGAATATGATTCTAATTTTTAGAATTTGTTTTTATCACAACAATGAGATTGATTGTAGTTCTGTTGAATTAGTGCTAGAAATTAGTCAATTATGTACTTCATGCCTATACCAGCTATTAGGAAGCAGCCTGTTTTTCTTTGCATTTCTTTATCTCAATATATATGTTATATTTATGTTAGGATATAGAGTAGATGTTATTTTTGGCCATATCCCATAAATGTTTTTTTTCTTGCTACGTCTGCATGGAGTTTTCTTCTTATGTTACCAGTAACAACACCAAATTAGTGAAGCACATTGTCAATATTCATCGGTATTAAAAAAGTTGTCACCAACACAGACATGCAAGATTTACCATTCTGTAGTGGGACTTCGCTCCTGCATTTCAGAGGGAGCTGTCATAGAGGACACTCTGTTAATGGGGGCAGATTATTATGAGGTATGCCCTGCAAATTGAAAGTGAAAGTTCAGTATTCTCTGTAATCATCGTGTGCCAATTGTACATTATCGACTTATTTCTATTTCTACACCAGTATTTGATTGTCAAAACTGACCTGTCTGCAGACAGAGGCAGACAAGAGATTTTTGGTTGCCAAGGGTAGTGTCCCCATCGGCATTGGGAAGAATTCTCACGTTAGAAGGGCAATCATCGATAAAAATGCAAGGATCGGGGAGAACGTCAAGGTAACAGCAGTTCTTTCTGTTGCATTAGTTTTTTTTCCTTTTTTGATCGAAGCCTGAAACTTCATTAGTCAATAAAAGAGATCAATGATCATTCGTGAAGACTTTTTTATATGTTGACCTGACTGAAAATTTTTATCGTCGGAAGATATCCAATCATGCTTCATTTTCCTTAAGATTCTCCAAGCATTACTGCAGTTACCCTGTAGCATTAGTTAAGCACACGGTTTCTTTTCTGTTTGTGTAAGTACTACCTGACATATTCCACATTTGCAGATCGTTAACCGCGACAACGTACAAGAGGCAGCAAGGGAAACAGAAGGCTACTACATCAAGAGTGGCATTGTTACCGTAATTAAAGATGCGTTGATCCCTGCCGGAACCATCATTTGAGACGATCATACTATTCTATATGTCAGATGTCGTGGATGCTGTAGTACGTACGGTTGTAGTTACTTCCAATAGTCATCGTCTATGTCTAGAATTACTTTCTTGTTTGTTGAAAATAAAAATAATAAACATTTTGTATACTGTCTCAGTGGAATTTAGGACTTGAGGCCTCATTTGGCTACGATCATAAACCACTCGATTTATTTTGTATACGGTTGTAGTTGCTGGATCAGATTTATTTACCATGCGGTTCTATAAAAATCGTTCCCAAATTGTTTTTCGTAATGGACGGATATTGTCTGATGGATGTCGAAGCGCAAACCAAAGGGATGTAGCATCATTTCTATAAATAACGATTAACAATGGCGATGTGATGCCCACGAATGATTTTTGAAATAGATGAATTTGTACTACTAAATAATAACATTCTACCTTTGACGGTTGCATGGCGTGGCAGTGGTTTGGATTAATGCTTGGCCAGGTGCAGTGTGGTTGTTGTTGACAAGTACACAATCGTAACACGAAGTGTAAAAAATAAAAATACAAATATAAACCAACACAGAAGAATGCACATAATTCTCTTTAAGGAAGAGCAATAATTGCATTTTATCATTTCATATTATTCAAACTATAAGACTATCGTACAGCTTTTCCATCATGTTCCACCATGGTTTTTTTTTCATTCGGTCAACTAATTTTTCAGATTTCAGTTCTTTTTCCGTAGTAAGTGTTTTTGGGTCAACAATCCTTCAAAATCTGAACGACGAAAAGATGGGATGAGAAGTAGCACAATCTGTACAAGAAAACCAGAATTTGCTTTTAAAGAATGATTTATAGTGCAAAAACAAAAGTACTTGGGGGAGCAAATGAATCCTTGAAAGGATATAACTAGTAACTCAATTGAACAGACTGCAAATTACTAAGATACTCCAGTAAGATCGGAAGCCTCGACTAAGATTCCTAAGATAAAAAAGCTAGCACCCCAAATAGACAACATACATCTCTCAACAACAGAACATGCCGAAAACAAGCATGTTCGTTTATCATCAGAACTTCCAAATATTGAAAAAAGCCATCAACGGCCACGTCCACGCCCACGACCACGCCCACGACCGCGACCGCGTCCCAAAGGCCTTCCTGAAAAATAGGGGAAAACAGAAAGGATATTTACATACTATTCTGTAACTAATAACAAAAAAAAGCAAAGAAGTAGGAGGTTGCAGAAGTTCCAGGGCTTACCAGCTGTTGGTTTCTTGGGCTTAACCCTAGGTGTTTCCTCAACCAATAAAGTTTCAAGGTTCAAGCTGTCAGGAAGGATGTAATATCGAATATTATTGCCCCTCACACTCAGATGATCAAGAGTAACAGGATTTTTGCCTTTCAAGGTTAGCTTAACTGTCTTCAAGTGTGTGTTCATGCTAATGTCCACTCCTGTATGAAAGAACGAACTTCATCATATTTTTACTTGCATTTTCCAAACACAACATCTTTTTGAACACAAAATTAATCACAGTTAAAGGAGAAATTCAGAAGTATGACTGTAAGAAAAAATGTTATCACAATTTCTAAAGATATCTATCCAGGCAAAAATCAATCATGAGAGCATATACGGCAGGAAGAATTTCTAGAGAATAGAATACCTTTCTAAATTAGTGGGATAGTAAAATGAGACATTACCCTCAAATCCAACACGTCAGCCTATTTAATGGATTAGGATTGAGGTTAAATAATTTGCGTCATAAATGGGTTGGCTTGTTAAACCGATTTCTTAAATAAGTTAAATTTAAAGGTCTCTTCTGATAGAGCTTAGTTTCCCTTTAAAGGTCTCTATAGCAATGAACTGTGACAACCAAGTTGTTATCTTTATTACAAATAATCCCATCGTACATGTGCATACAATACATATCAAGGTATATTGTCACTACACTCGAGATATGGTGACAAAAGGAGTTATATCCACCCCCCATACAAAATCATTGGAGCACTCGATCGAGATTTTTGGCAAAGAGTTGGACATCAAGGCCTTCGGAACCCCAATTAAAAAGTTTTGTATGATTGACATTTATGCTCTAACTTAAAAGTAAGCATTAGAATATATGTATATTATTTTTTACGTGTATCTGTGTACAAATTCCCCTCGACAACCCTATATATCATCAATAAATGTTTTTGATCATTTTCCCTCACAAATAACATCAATTTAGTTGAGTTAAAATATATTCCTTTTTAGTTTTCTAATTGGTACCCAAGCACCAACCCTGACACCTTGATGCCTTAATAATTATGCTAACATTCATATTTTCTAAATTCAAGAAGACTGAATAAGTTGTAATCTATGAAGACTAAAGGTGCAGCATGATTAAAAATTCTTTAGGGTGGTGTGGGGAAAATGGAAGGGGATAACCGAATTGGAGAGAAATGGCAAGAAGTATGTATAAATTAAAAAAAACACACACTAGAACTCTTTCATGGCTAGCATGATTACGAAGGAAACCAAAACATTTCATTTTTTACGTTTAGAATCTTCTTATTTAAACGCATAGCTTCTCTTCATTCCGAGAGGAAGAAATATTTATGAAAACAAAACTTAGAAGCAAAAAAGAGACCCGAGGACAGGAGCAAATCGAAGCCCTACCTTGTTGCAAAACGCTCCAAAACTCCGTAAAAAGTCTCGAAGAAAATGACAACAACGAGAGAAGAAAAGGAAGAAGAAAAAGATAGTTGCGGCGTGCACGAAGTGTGTACCTGTGATGGTGCCGTGGACGACAGTTCCGTTCTTCAGCTCGATCGACACAGTCTCATTGTTGAGCTTCATTAAGAACCTGTAATCCGGAAGAACAATTCGAAGAAGAAGGGGAGGAGTTATTTGCATCAGCTAATTTTTGAAACGAGAGAGGGTAGGAAGCATCCGTCTCAGGTTACCTGACGAGCTTCATCTTCAAGGCCGGAAACCCTAGAGATGGAGCGTCCTCGACCAGACTCTGCCTGGTTCCAAATAAGGGCGGGCGGACGGGCGGGCACCTCTTCGACTCGCTTCTCCCCTCCGTCACTGGATTTTATACCCATGCCCGTCGTACGAAAGTGCCATGGAAAATTAGAGATAATTATAAAATCTATTCGTATTGAACTGAGCATGTTTTTTCGATTGAAGGATGTTCATTTAATAATTTACTAAAAAATGGAGCATCGGGACTTAATTCATTGCCAAAACACCTATGTTCCTCCTTTGCAGAATCAAAAATTATCACAATTACGTATACGTTCAAAATATTCTTAAAGGTTACTGCTATAGATCCATATTCACAGTTACGATCGAACATTTAGGCGTATCCCATTTTCTCGAAATTAAAATGTTTAATTTACGCAATGAGATCTTTAAGAATATGAACATCTTTTGGAATAAAGAGAATTTATGCAATTAAAAGTTTTTCGAAATTATGGAAAAGGGAAGATTAAGTGATTTATTATGTCAATCTACGTTAATTAAAGGAAACCGGAATTTTCCAATCTCAGTGTCTTAGGTTCACGATCTGTACAGTTTCGGTGGACTTCAAGACACCTGAGAGCTTTATTACAGAAGGTGACGTTGAAAACTTAAATCTATTTGTCTAATAATAAATGCTAACATGATGATCAAGGAGCTACTGCAAATCTATCCATGAGAAAAGAAGGGAAATCACCGTTACCTTGCAAGATGCATCAAAATTCCTCTTCAAGAGGCATGGATTGCTGGTCAAGGAGAACTCTTGTTGGGTCCCCATTTTATTTTGAATTAAAGAACCTCATTCCAGAATTTTTGTTGTGCAAAGGAACTTTAGATCTAGAGGAGTGGAGTTACTACTCTGGATGCTGGAAGTATGAGGACGAGGTCACCATTGCCACCATTAATGTGTGTGGAGCAACCACCAATTGATTCATGTTGTAATGCAGAAGAGCAGAGGGAATATTGAAGGGAGGAGGAATATTCATTGAAAGATTGGATAGCCAGATTTGGAGAATCGAAATTGTTCAGAGAAGCTGCTCAAACTGAAACAAATAGGCTCGGTGGCGGATTATGGTCTCAACGATTTTGGTGATCTCTCTACCCGAGTCAGTGGCTTGATTGTTGCAGAGTAGAGAGCTCATCACACCAATTCATTTAAATACCACACCATCTTGTGTTACAAATACTACCACCTTTCCTTGCAAACATGTTCATGAACTAATAATAAGTGGTTTGGTTCGTAACTCCATTGTTATGTTCCAGGAGTACGACTCTTTCTTGGGCACTTCAAGGACCAGTTCCGCCAGACCAAACGCATGGCTGTAGATGAACTCCACCTCCTTGGCATCAACCGTCATCCGACGAATATGCTGCAAAGGTTCCACACCCCCGGGCCTTGAGCTCTATCACGCTTCCCTTCCTCGGGGAGTCGTAACTGAGCTCTTCGATGCATCCTCGCGAGTTGAACATCCCTGTCGGCCCAATCGGCGCAAACGAGACCCCGTTCGACAGCTCCTTCACGGGAACCACCGTGTAGACGTCGTACTCCCGGGACTTGAGGGGGTCACAGGCAAGGAGGAGCTCTTGGGGAGGCGAACAACTTTTCCTGTGCGTGCGTATGCTGTTGAGAGGAGAAGCAGGTGGGGGTCTTGGAATGGACAAAGAAGCAAGCAATTGCCGATGGCGTCGCCGGCCACTCTCAGATGGTGATGGACATCCTCGGCTCGGGTCACGCCTGTTAGGTCGCGAGGCTTGTCGTCGTAGATCATGTTCTTCTTCTTTGCCCTGCACCATCCGGCTCCTTGGCGGTTGAACACACCGATGACCCCCGATCATTGTTCATGTTCCAGATCTTGAGCAAACTGCATCCGTCTCTAGCAGGATCCGAGAACAGGCAGTCCTTCGTCGGCCTTCCTGGCAACTTGGCTCTCAATATCGACCCATCCGGAAGAACCAGCTTCTTCAGAAGATTGAAGTCATGGAAATCAGGCTTGTCACTGCGTTGCGTCCACAGATCGAGAAGCTCACAATGGGACAGATAGATAGCTAGATAGATCGATAGATAGATAGATAGATGGATCTTGGGTTCAGAATTAGGCTGACATCATCAAACAAGAAGGTTCATGTCATGTGGATCACCTGACGTAGATAGTACAGCCGCCGACAGCTCTGGCGGCGGCGTGGTAGTCGGCCATTGGGTGGAGGCTCTGAGGCTCTGTTCATATAAGCACCGACAGGTGATGAGATGAGGGAATATTAGAGGCTTTGGTCTCATACCTGGAACATGTCCCAATCAGGTTGCATGAATGGGATCCCCAAGGAAGACGGTGTTGTACGCGACGGATGCGATGCGAATTGTATGGGAAGCGGGGTCTCGGGGAAAGAAGTCGTCGGACACCCTTATGACCGCCGTGCTCTTAGCGCTGCAAAAGACGTCATGAAGTGAGATGGGACACATTCTATCATACAAGCGGCAGGTCATCGGAGGCCGGAAGGGAAAGACTTGTACGAGCCATCGGTGTCGCGGCTCAAGCAGGATATGACCCCGTTCCCGGAAAAGTTCCCTGCAACAGAGGTCTCCAAGGCGTGGTGGTACTTCCTTGCAATCCTTACTCAACCGCCATGGACGACACCCACAGTCTCGAGAATGCTCTGCACGTCTACCTTGACGCCGTCGTAGAAGGTGAAGACCTTGTCTGGGTTCACGAGACCGAGGCCACTGGTGGCGATGCTGTTAAGGGCATCGTCGCGGGCTTCGTTGGACTGCAAACCGGGAGAAGACACAGGCTACGACATCCGACATTGGTAATGGTTCATCCCCGGAACACGGGACGGACCCCACCCCAGCACCCCGTCAGTGCATGCCACACGTAAACGTATCTCAAGATTGAAGATCAAAGCAAGAAGAATAGGTGAATCCAAACAAATAAGAATTGCTCGCAAGAGATCTGTGGCCCTCCCTTTACATCATGAGCTTGCTTGATTTCTGAAACGATGTGAGCCAGGCCCTCTTCGCCATCCTTCTGGAACTAGTGGTTTGCATTGATACCAGTGAGCCTGTTTGCAAAGCTGGAAGAGAACCATCCTAACGAAGGAAATCAAGCAACTCTGACCAGCGATCTTATTGACGCTACTCACTTTGCTGTGCTGTCTGCTCGAAATTCCTGGGCGTCCGGATCCATGGCCACCGATTGCCAACCGTCGCCGATTATGATGAATTTTGGGGAGACTCCACCTTGTCTGAAGCTGATCTTCACAAAACAGGACCGGTCTCAACTCTGCAAGGTTGAAACTGGTATGGTGCGATGAATGATGAAGAAGATTTTACCTGTCAAGTCCCCGACGCACGCCGTTGGCGGTGACGTCGGTGTAGAATGCATCCCAGGTGCACCAGCCAAACCAGTTCAGCATGTCCGGCAACTGATGCACACCACAATTGATTAGTCAACTAGTAACCAAGAGGCAGAAGATGCAATGAATTGGTGTAGCTGAGTTGAAGGAGAGTGACAAACCTGCTTCCGTTCACGATGCGTAAACGTCTGCAGATGATGGATGCTCTACAGCTCTGCAAATCAAGTAGCACAGAAGAATCCAATTAATAGAGAAGAAATCCGAGACAAATCGAGTAACCATTCTTCCTTCACTGCACCGGCGATCGCATCGAATGGTTCTCTTTACGCACCCACAAAAACCAGGTGGGTTCCCTGAAAATTCTCGACGGCCGGATCACCTAAATAAAGGAATCCAACTAGAACACCAAGTTCCGAACAAAATAGACAATGACATGAGAATCGACGAATGAAGATCGAAATTAACCACTCTCCAAACATATTTCGAGTTCGTAGTTTGCATTGCCCTGAAGAACAACCCGGAAGTCACCTTCTAGTAAGGGCAAGAACACGGTGTACACCACCGACTTCTCCAACCCATGATCGTCCTCAACACCTTCTTCACAAAGATGATTCTTCTGTTTTCTCTCCACGATGAGAAATTGGGTTTCGAAAGGAATGTCCATCCCTAACGAGCCCATTCTCTGGGTCATCCACCACAGCTTGAATCGGAAAACGCACATGAACCTCAAATCCCTGAAAGCAACACCGAAGTTCTCATCACCCACTAGAGCCATCTATCCATTCTCCCGGCGACAAAACAACCATCATGGATTTATTTGCGAACAAGTCAGAGGAAGATCGATCGACAAATGGATTTGAATTTCGAAAACAGCATACTCATCATCATATTTTCTTTGTTGAAGATGAATGCCACATCACATGAACCGCTGCTTCTAAAAAAGGAGTGAACGGAGGGACGAAAGCCTTCGGAAGCTTCCCCATGGGGAAGACCCACCGGCTACCGCCCTCCTCCACCATCACGCCGACGAAGGCTCCGACGGCCAAGCCTTCGTCAGGGGCAGGGCTCAACACGATATTCTCACGGACATCGGACAGGACCCTGCAATCCAGAACGTAGAGGTGGCCACTGGCGATGGAAATACCAGCCCCGAGCGTCATCTTCCACCACCCCTCGATAGTTTTTTATAGTGAACAAGTTTTACATATTAATAAAAATTAGCTTATTATTATTATTTTGAATTACATAAAGATTTAGATTTAAGAAAAATTATAAATACCATTAAACGACTAACGCAATTAACCTTCGTATTCCACATGTAGTTTTCCCATTATGAAAAAGAACAAATGTACGGAATCCATGCAAAAGGAATGGGATTCTTGAAAAAGAGAACGAATCATATTCCCCAGGTTGCCATTAATAAATAAATATGCGTAAGCCGCTTCTCGACCTCATTCCTCCCTTCAATGCCATGGTGACAAAGTTCATCATTGATAGCAGTCAACAGAAACAACTCAATCCATGCGACTTTTGGTTTTATCGAAATTTAAATTTTGGTATGTACAAAATTGAAAAAAATTAAGATGACAATTCACATCAACGCAAAGGAGATCAAGTGATGCAATTTAAAAAATTAAAACATTATTATAAAAAAACAAAAAGAAGAACGAATCGGATTCTTGGAAAAGAAAATGTTTAATGCATTCCTTAGGAAATACCATACGACCCACTGCAATTATTAGATACTTGAAATTCTGGAAAAAGAAAGTACAACTATCATGAAGGAAATCAATGCAATCGATCTTCCCTCTTCAATTATTAGATACTAGAAATTCTGGAAAAAGAAAACTACAACTATCATGAAAGAAATCAATGCAATCGATCTTCCCTCTTCTTTCTGAACTTCTTTCATAAAAAATATCTTCCGTAAGACCAACGAAATTGAAAAAAAAAATGACGCACATCCCACCTCGTTAATGCGAAATGATAAGTGAACGTGCCAACGAATATTAGCTCAAAATCAAACAATATATATCGATCATATTCAAATAAAAAAAGACGTAATTGAACACCACATCTGATACTAAATTCGGCCACGACGCTATTAACCCCGATACGCTACTCTTAACGATACGTGAAAATCGCCCCAGTGATTCGTGTTATTACCATACATCATTGCTGTCAAAATTGATTTTTGAATCGATTCTTGGTCCATTAACTTTCTGACAATAAACAAAGTAATCGACACAACCCTCAAAATTACGACATTGCAAACTGAATAAAATTTGAAGACATCTCAGAAAACACCCATTAATACCTTACATGAACGCAAACTCTCGGTCACAATAAAAGGCAAAGACTCGCATAAGAAATGATCAATGATAGAGCGAATTAAAAACTTATTTGAAAAAGGAAAATTAATAGTTGGGAGTAAGCAGAGAACATTTTAAAAAAAAACAATTTAAGCCGCTAACAGATACAGACTAGTGTTGCATTCAATATATTGGAATGAAATTTAACCGAAATAATGTCAAACTCAGAATAGATTTTTAGTAGGAATAGAATAAATGGAATGAAATAATTATATTCTATTCCAATGTTTACCATATAAACCAAAATTGACATTACAGAATTAAAATAAAATAAAATATGACAAATTACATTCCATTTATTCACTAAAATTGAAATTCCTTCGTTTTTGAAAAAATTCAAATTTCAATGCGGCTGAAATTTTCATTCCCTGAAACACAACTACAAAGCGTAATTTGTGTACCAACCATTGAAATTAAGTAGTCTCCATAAAATTTCACTCCACATTACAATCCTAAATATATTCCCACATATCCAAAAGCTAAGGATCACAGAAAAATGGACGGAAAAGAGACAAGATACATATACATAATATGAACATCGCACATCAACAATGACAAGCCATCCCGAACTCTATGCGATAGGTCAGTTGGAACATGAAGCTCAAAAATTGAGCTAAATAGAAGTGAATATCAATAGATCGTAGATCTTTACTTTCGAAAACAACAATAATGAAAATGAGTTGATGGAACAAAAGGCGTCAGGGAGCAACACCATGCACATTGGCAAGAATATTAAAATGAATAGTAATAGAATATAATAATGGCTAAGGAAAACTACCAACATATAATTTAGAAAACGATAAATAGAGTATTAACCATCTACAGACTCCTTTCCTTCATACGGGGAAAAAGTGGGTCCTACATATTTCATCATTGATCTAAAAATTGCATCAAGCCGAACAGATCTAGCATTCATATGTCCAAAAAACACTAATTAATTTACAGTGGACTAGCATCGTTTTCCCAATTAGTATGGATCCCATGTAAACAAACGATAAACATTGGCTTATTTTTTCCCATTTTGTTCTGTACAAATACAACGATAGCATGATCAACACTAACGCCACCAACTTCAAAAAATCTCACATGCAAGAGATTGGTGAGGGCAAGAGATCACTTACAGCTCATTAGTACGGAATTAATGACGTGCAAAATTAGACGGATGCTACTAGCTTCAGAAGTGGTGGTTGAAGGCTGTGATCTCTGATGAATCAATATCTGACAAATCTGCTCAAATATGGGTCGCACGTGCACTGCAATTGTTGGATCTGTCGGATTAATAACAACGGCAACCTCCGTCATCCAACCCAGTTTCCGTGATGTCTCCTTGCTAATGTCACATGCAAGCTGCTGGAGAAGTGCCAACAAGACACCTTGACTCAGGGGAAGAGGTGTCATAGAGCATATACCTTGCACATCCACCTGAACAAAATAACTTGATTTCAAATAAACAGGAAAATCTTCATGGACCAGCTGGTTTATAACACAGCTTCAATGGAGCTGAAGTAACAAATCCCCTGTTTAAGTCTCTTAAAAGGTTCGTTTCATGCTATTGCCACCCACTTTCTACATAGAACTCAACAGAATTTCTACTAATATGCTGTTATTGGTCACGGTATGCAGAAGACTCAAATTATAGCTGTCATAATGATGAATTGCTGTTTCTCTAGAACGTCAAAAAGATAGTGTTCAAGCATTACCAAGGGGAACGATCAAGCACCTTTGTAGATCCTCTACATGGCCAATTCCAAAGATTGGGAACAAATCTACCCATCTAAATCCTAAACAGATTCGAAAAACTGCTACAAAAACAATAGAATTAAGAAAACCTATAAACTCCGAACAATTAATTTGAGTTGAAGAATAAAAAACAATTTACAGAAACATCCAAACAATATTTTAGTAAATCCTCATCTAGTAGTATTCGGAATGTCTATGCATCATATCTTTCACAAAAATTATGTAAACGCACCTGAGAACACAACCATGATACAATGGAAACGTCACTCCTTTGGAGGGCCAAAGTAAATGCTTCATCAAATTTACGTTCAGACACCAACCTTGAAAGCTCCTTTGTAGGATCTACTGGAGCTTCAATCTGTTGAAGAAATAAATGGATTAGCAATGTAGAAAATATTAATGTCCATGTAGGATCTTCTAGCAACAGGCAATCAAAATTTAACAATAATACCATTGGCAGTCCACCCAATGGATCATTGCTTTGCTGCATTCCCATTGAGCTCAATGGGTTTTGATTCCCAGAAGTCACAAGTGCTAACAGCTTCCGCTGACCCTCAGCTAATTCATTGGTCAAATTTTGAGTAATTGATGATGCTGAATTGATTGCATCCTGTAGAAGACACTTGACAATATTAAAAACATCCAATAAACAAGAATTTTCGTGACGTCTCCAACTTCAAGCTTTATCTCCAAACAACTAATGCCCATTTATCAGATAAATTTGAAATCTTTGAAAAAGAATCGATGATGGGGGATACAAGTGCTTGAAAAGAAACCACAAAAAAGAAATTTGAAACTTTTTTTGAAAGAATGAAATAAGATTATTATTTATATGGCATCTTGGACAATCTATAACCAGGTTCAACGCTATCAATCAGAACTCCAAAGATTAAATTGATGGAAGCCTTTGCACTAGCATTTGCCTTAAAAACCAAATGCTCCAAGGAAAATGGAGAAGCTCATCTCATCTAACTGAACTTCAGGAATCGCTTTTCCTAATAAGTTGGACTACTTTCTATCGAAGAAATAAGAAAACACAAAAAGAAACCAGCACAAAGAACACGCTCATTCAACTTCTGCCAGATACCAATTGATGTACTAAGCATCTCTTCCACACAATATCAGCAAAGAACCAAACCGTACATTATCACTTGTGAGAAAGAGAAGGGAATGTTGTCTCCACAGAATAAATATAGTCTTCCAGAACAAGACATTCAACACAGCAAGCGTCTCATATCAGATGGACCTCGCAGCAGTGTCTATTCCACAAATAGATTGGTAAAGACGATGAATCCATGCTTGCATATAGCTCTAGAAGTAGAATTTGTATTCAGGACGATAATGTGGTAGAACAAGGTGTTTATTTTACATTCTTTTACAGAAAAGAAAAATAAATCCAACATTTGAATTGTTGCACAGGCTAATAGTTTCTGTAGTTCTGTAATCCAAAAGTTTTCCAAGTATGAAACACAGTGAACATTCCATCTAGAAAACCTCCCATACGTGACTGCACCACGTGAAGTCCAAAAAAAATCATTAAACAAAGATTACATGTAGCAAGCTCAAATTAATTGGTTAATTGTTATCTCCACCAAATATCAATTCAAGTCAAGGTACGAAACTTCCTATTTAAATATGATGGAACAAGAGCGGAAATGAATTCATCCATTACTTAGTTTCTAATTTTAACGAATAAAAATACTGTTAAAACTCAAAACAAACATTATCTGAGCCATCCATCATGAACATCCCTTGGTAGTTGATTTGACCCCATATACTTGCACCTCTACCATAAATCTAAAAAGAAAAGGTCACATTCCATTGTCAGGTTTCTCCTGAAGAAGTACTAGTTTCATTTGTGTAAACTTCCGGAGAACACTGCAATTGCAGCTTCAGTGTTGTTTTAAGTTGCTAGCTTAATTTTAATACCCGAAATTAACATTTTCTCACATACCCATCCGCTAAATGAACCCTTGCTTATTTTCAACCACATTCAAATGCTAATGTAGAACTCATAACTTAAGAACATCACATAGAACATGCACTATTTCTGTTTTGTTTTGCTTATAACACTTGATGTATGACAATGTGTAACTAAGAGGGCTGCATCTAGCCATTTATCTATAAGATTCATGTTCATATTCGACTCATATTCATGTAGGGATGCCTACACTTGGGTATGGCTGTGTAGGGATACTCTCTAAGAAGCACCAATATAATTCAAGGACTTGGATACAGCATGATTCAGATTTAAGGATTCAATAATTTTTTACAATTTAAGATATGACACCGCTTAGAATATATAACATTTATAAAAATATATACATGTAACTATATTTTTTAGTTGTCCACCCCACATAATGGAATTATGGCTCAAACTGTTGTTTGTTTAACCGTATTTTTTAGTTACATTTATCCAACACATGTCAAGTATGGGTGCAGTGTGCCTCCACTTGCTGGTAAAGTAAAAAAATTAATTAAAGGATAATGGAAACTAGATATCATTCAACTTTTAGTCATCACAGACTAATTATTCAACACAATTTTCAAAGTCATAAGTCATATGGAATAAAAATTTAATGATAACTCCATGAAGGCAATATCACTTCCGAATTCAGGAACACAAAATTGCAAACAAATTATTGTATTGCTAGAATAATATATGTAGATCAAATCAAACAAAAAAACTAAGCCAACTTTCTTCAAATAAATACATACCCTTAAAGTGAGCATCAGTGGTGTATGAGTGGATTCAAACTGCTTTTGAGAAGCGGCAGTATGCTCGATCATTCCTTTCTGGAAAGCAATGTCAACTTGCTCAAACATTACCTTACAAGACTGCTCAAATGCAGGTATAACTGATGCTTCCAAAGTGGATCGCAGTACTTCCTGCATTCAATGGAACAGAATATCACACTGAAACTTTTTGCACTAATCCAAGCATTTTCTCACTAGCAAATGCAAGAAAATTCTAGAAAATTGATTTTCTAAGAGGTCTAAAACAGTTTTCTTGGAAAAGACAAAAAACAATAAATTTAAATAAACCACATGTGTACTGTGCATTGCATTTGTATTTGTAGGTCCTTATTAGGGTTTAATTAGAGGTCCAGTTGAGGATCCGTTTAGGGATCCATTTGGGTTCACAAATATTTACATGTAATCGCTTATTGTTAGTGGAAGATTTTTGATTCTTTCCCTTTTAATCGCAAGGTTTACATGGCAAACAGATTTAGTGAGCTGTGTAATAGATGGCCATTTTCCATGATTGGAGGACAGTTTGAGTAAGCCATCAGCACCTCACTGCATCTTGAACCCTATCCCATGTTTGGGCGAATTTCCCCTTCATGCTCACAAACATGAGCTTCTTGTTGAATCTTGAGTTTGCTGCTCCAAACCTTACCAAAATAATACCATTTTGTTTAGTACTTCAGGTGCTACTTGACTGGGATCATCAGACCAATGAGGGTGGACAAGTGGATCTCAAAAAGACAACTATCCTGTGATGGTTCCTTTGCTGTCAAAAATGTAGAAACGAACTGACTTCCTAAACATAGTCTTGATTTGCAGAACTCCTAGTTGGAATTGTGAATCACTGACTGAACATCTTGATCATTGTTTATGGGTATAGACCATTTGCAATATTTGAAAGAGAATTTTTCATGGAGTTTCTGAATTTAACATGGAGGCAAGAAGCTTTGGAAAAGTGCATCGCTTCCAATGGGAGTAGGCTAGCTTGGTGCAAACAGCCATTGAGTACGATTGTGCAGTCAGTAATGCTTGGGACGACAGTCGCACACCAATTCATTGGCATCCCCTTGCATTTTGGGATTTTTGACACCTTCATAGTCATTTCCACCTAATTTGGTTGGTTAAAACAAGTGGCCTGACACACCGTAGAGATGCTTAAATTGGGGACAACAAGGCAAAGCATGCAAGGCATTTCACTCTTAAGACCCAATGCTTCACCCTAATCTTCATGCTCAGGAACCACACTGCAAGATGATTTTCAATCAAAAATAGAAAATAGTACTTGCACTCCAAAGACACCTAAGCATTGCCAGGCCTGTGTCCTCAAACATTGGACTGATAAGGAAGCAAGGGTTTAGAGGAGCTCTCCTGGTTTCAGAAAGGAGGTTTTCTTGCAAAAAGAAGACTAACATTTCTAATTGGGAGGAACCCAACTCACCTTTTGGCCCATCACTTTATAGGGGCGTAGAAACGAAGCCTTCATCTGATCGAAGGATTGAATCATTTCTAGTGCAATAACAATGGAAGGTGCAATTGAAAAGCTTCGGGAAGTCATAGTGGAAATATTATTATCTGGAATGATAGTGTCTGCTCCCACAAGGGAGCAAACAAAGGCATATTACCGATATGGTTAAGGTAAAAGGTATAGTAACATGCATTGTCTTCAAGAGATCAAGATGAAATAAATCATTTCAACTTTTGTATGAGTCAATGGCAGATGGCTGAATCATTTTTTCGAGAAGATAATGAGTCATCTAGAGGGAATTGTCTGGTGTGGAGCGGTCAATTCTTTCAGTTATTGGAAAAATGGATTGATGACTTTTCTTCCTCTATGAAGTTACAAACACATATGGATGGGTAGCAATGCGTGGTTATCTCGGTCTAAGCGTCAGTGCAATAGTGCCACTACAAGATAAACCAAGATTATTATATGAATTAGCCCACCCATCGTGCATAACCGTGACTCCATAAGTTGGCCAACTTATCCCAGTTTTAGAGATATACCGGTCCAACTCTTTCACGACTCTTAGATATTTACTCATTAGCTCATTATGGATTGCTACTCTGATCCCCTCAGCATCTTATTCTGCAGCATTAAGAATATTTTAGAGATTGGACACCTCAAAGTATTGGCAAGAATTACGTTGAAGAACATAAACTTGGCAACGGTGCTGAAATGCCTTTTGCTTTTGTTTCTCGTGGACTTTAAGTGCAATATTAGAATTGCCCTGTCTTTGATTATAGATCTTGAACATCCTAGCAATCCTCATGCTCCTAAATGAGCTTGATGGTGAACTACCCCTTCAAACCCCATGATCCCACCTTGTACTTTCACTTCTAATTTCTCATTATGCTCCATATAGAATCTCTCTACTTGAGATTGTCTGATAGTAACTACATATTCCATTCTATCTCATGCATGAGAATAATCATCACAGTGGACAATATCATCATCTATAAGGATAGTCTCCAGCACCTGTCCTTGTCCACCTCTGGCTCCTTTGTTGAAGAGAATATTTTTGGCTTATTCATCTCACCTTGTGACATAAATATTTGGAAAAAAAGAATTTACGTAGCCAATCTCACAAAGCGAGATTATGGCACAAATTGTTGTTTGTTGTTCATCTCACCTTATCTTTACTACATTTTTAGCCTTCGTTCCTTTTAAAAACTCTTTGTTCTGATCATGAACCAACTTAGTACATGATAGACACAACATTACTGTAACCATCCACCAAGAGTTGTTTCAATCTTGAAACACCACTCATTAATCATTTCACACAATATTTGCATTTTGTATACCATCTATCATTATTGATGGGATTCATGCATCCATCAAGGATCTTCAGATCGAAGACAATGAGTGTCATCAACACACTCACTACTACTACCATGATTAAAAGGTCGAGACATCAACATTATTGTAGCCATCCACCAATGATGGCTTCAATTGTAAAACACTACCACTCATTAATCATTTCCCGTAATATTTTCACTTTGTCTCCTATCTATCATTGTTGATGGGATATTCATGCATCCATCTAGGATCTTCAGATCAAAGACAATGAGTGTCACGAGCACACCCACTACTACCACCATGATTAAAAGGTCGAGACATCAGCATTATTGTAGTCATCACCAATGATGGCTTCAATTGTAAAACACCACCACTCACTAATCATTTCCCGTAATATTTTCACTTTGTCTCCTATCTATCATTGCTGATGGGATATTCTTGCATCCATCTAGGATCTTCAGATCGAAGATGACTAGTGTCTTCACACTCACTACTACTGCTGCAACTGAATGATTGAGACATCAACATTCTTAACCGCCAAACATATACATATACATTTGATTTGATATGGAGTTATTACCTTATATAGAAAGTAAAATACTTTAAAAAAACAAATAGAGCTACGAATTTTAAAAACTTTGAAGTTTCAACTGTCAACCACTCAACAGATTTCAGTGATTATATGTGAAGGGTAAGAACTTATAGGAAAAGAGGAAGACAAGACACAAAAATTGCTTGGAGGAGAAAGATTTCCCACAAGGAGAAGAATCAAAGACGACGAGAGATTTGGAAGAAGAGAAGAGGACTTATGTTGGATTGAAAGTGAAGAAATCATCCTTCATTTTATGGGGGCAAAATAGAATCTTTCCAAAGAAAAAGGAAAAATAACAATAAAAGCACTAAAAGGTGCCATGTCATGCCCATGCCAGGTGTGTAAACTAGCATGCACCAATAAAAAATAACTTTCAACGCATGTCCGTTGACATGAATCAAAATGGCCGACATAAGGCATGCATCAAAACGTGCACATGTCAACATTTGTGTTGACAAGTGTTGCCAACATGTCGACAACATGTGTTGATGTTTAACACATTGCCAGGTTGAATATCATGGAGCTTATTGTGATCAGGGTTGCTTAGAAGCTAGTTCTTCATATTATGTAATCGATCATTATGCAATACTAAGCAAAAAACAACTTTGATTTACAAATTTTATGTTGGATCCAAGTAATATGTATGTATTTAACAATATATGTTTTGCTTAATTAATGGTTTGAATCATATATCAACGGTCAATCCTTGGTAGAAGGTTCCATCGGAACATTTATTTATTTCAGGCTACCTCCTTTCTTTTTTCTTAAAAAAGGGAAACAGCAAAAGGGGAGTGTGGGGAAAAATGATAAGAAAATATTGGAACATCGATTTGGAAGAGATGACTGAAGCTGGAGTTCATTTTGGCCATGGTACCAGGAAATGGAATCCCAAAATGGCGCCTTATATTTCTGCAAAGTGTAAAGGTAAATTCATTAAAATTTCAAAAAACTGTTAAAATGTAAAAAATCAAAAAACTCTTAGATCTACAAATTTTAGTTTAGATCCATTATTATTTACACAATATATATGTTATTTAATTTAATTTTTGACAAAATCGTAAAAAAGTGTTTAAAATCAGTAAGAAATTAAAAAATGGAGAAAAAATGTGAATAAACTGGAGTGCGTCCAGCAACAGCAGTGAGCAACTGCCCTAAAAACACCTAGGTAGACAAAAACCAACATTTACCAGACATTCCCTGACATCAAGTGATTTTTCCCCAATGTCTGAAGACAACACATCAACATTTCACTAACATGATCACAACATTTGCAAAAAAAACGTACTACATGTATCAGTGATACATTAAACGGCATCTTAATCTTCAAATGGCATCATACTTTAAAGAGGCAGAAACATTTCAAAAACTTACATGGAATTTTTTTAAAACAAAAGTTACCATGTATATCAAATATAAGGAAACATAATGCAGCACATTTCTATCAGTTGTAAAAAGCAACCACCCAAGGTCCTCTTTTTAAAGTAGATCTTACTCGCATAATAACAAATGGTTACACATCATGCAGTAGCAATGTACCATTTTGGAAACCAGTAGGGTGCCTAGGAACGAACTGATGGCAAAAAACTGACTGCAACAAGTATGTAAATTGCAAGAGGTGCGACTATCATATACAACCACCAAACAATGCAGAAACCCAGTACAAAGTGTCAATCATATGAATTCTTTCTTTCTAGTTATTCCTAACAACCACCAAATCATATGAATAAAAGTATCAGATCAAATTTGAATATATTATGGAGGATAATATACAAATACAGACCTGGAGTGCTTGCTTGCCGGATGTTTGAAATTGTGTTTGGATTTGCCTAACTACGGTAGCTTCCAGTTTAGAATTGACTGACTTCTCTAGCTGTCCCATTGTCTTGTCTCCAACAACCCTCTGGATGACCAGTTAGATAAGATGAAGGAAAAACTGGGAAAACAATTTTATAATTTTTCAGGAAAAAGATTAACCTGCACAGAGTCCACTATTGCAGAAGATATGGTCTTTTCAAGGATGGGGGTGATAGCACGGGCCACATAAGGTCCTAGATTTGAAATTTCTTTCTTCAGGGCCTTCTCTAACATGACAGGGAAGTCCTTGCCCATAAAATTTGTAATATTATTAGAAATTTGCTGCACACGTTCCCTTTCTAGCTTCTCACGCTTAGCATTCTCCTCTTGGAACCGAGCCCACAAGGCATCAATATTGGCCTTGATAGCCCTCTCCATGCTGTGGCCAAGTGATGCCTCCACTCTCCTCCCTTCTTTGGTAACAGGTTCAGCAACAGTTGCAGACATTTGCTTCTGCATTTCCCTGTGCATGCTCAAAAGCTGCAGTACATAGCACAATATCAATTTATGGAACAAGAATGAACGATTTTTGGGCATGCAAGCATACATTTCTTACTCAAAATTCAGAAAAATCGCATGCAAGATTTGCAAAATATTATAGACAAATGCATTATCATTCCATACTAGATGTAAGATTTATATGAAACTATCGAAAATCAGTTCCACAAAAATTATGTGTGTGGCCAATAAGAAATTCAAAGAGTGACAATAACGTCTATTTGTTTTCTTTTTACATTGATTATATATCAACCCTAAAATCTGTACGGCATTCTAATATATTAAGACAGTGTAGCTTCATTTTGTATAAATTTTTTTCTAGAAAACATCCATAGTGTATAAAAAGTCATCCATGGTATTCTATAGGTACTAATTAACAGCAAAAGAGACAGATGATCAAAGTAAGATTAACAAAAAGTGGCACCCATAAATTTTGAAGAAATCCCACAGAAAGAAACACAAACCAAAAAATGATGCAATATCTAAACTTTACAGAGTGGATGAGGAAAATAAGCACTATTCAGTTGAGAATGCTATTTCAGTGGTGAAGATAAGGCTTAAACCCTAAGAAATCAAGAAACTCGAGTTCTTGAAGTATTACAGCCTTGTAGGTACATGAAGTATGATGCTTACTTCTTGTCTAGACAACCATAACCAGGCTGAAGCATCAGCATAAAAATTGTACTTTTAGTATATCATTCTCAAATAAAAAATTGTAGATGTTTACCAGGGTAACGAGGAGCACATAAAACCACACAAAAGACCTAACCCTAACACAAGAGTTGAGCTTTGTCCTGGAGGTGAACCGTCAAAAGTTGCATAGTTAGTATGAGTTTGAAACACAGCAAAATCCATTACCTCTATTCAATAAAAAAATCTTTATCATGTATGTGCTGAAATAATCTAGATTAAATTAATTTGCTGTATATTGCAGCCACATAAATATTTCTTGTGTGCTCTATACTCTATGTTAGAATAAACAATTTAATAAATGAATAATTATATGAATCCTTAATTATAGGTTAAGATAATAGTTTAACAATGGAAGTTGTGTATCTTCAGTATATCATTACTATTAATATGGAATTATCACCAGCAAGCAATAACAATCTTAATATTCCTCCTACTGCATGGTATTAGAACTTAGGGTTTGACAGAAAAAATAGAGAAAAACAATAAAAGCCAAAAGGGAAGGAAGAAAACCCTAGTTGTCAACCACCATCCTCCCCATCACTCTCGTTTACCCCTCCAACCAGGCTCGTACAAGCTTTGAGCACCACCAGCAAAGCCTTCCACCACTGCCATCAGTAGTTGCCAACCTTCCATTGGCTAGAACTTATGTTTCCATTCTCGAGTGTGCATTAGTGCATTACCTTCTTTCTTCAGTCATATCTCCTATCTCACTGATGGCCATCAACGAGCCCTACAGTGTCATTATAATCCCTGTCCAAACCATCCAAAGTCATCACTACTGTCCAGCTCCTCCAACACTGTCTCTTCCTTTGTCCTGGACGATCCAAGGTTATCACTACCGTCCAGCTCCTCCAACAATGTCTCTGCCCTTGTCCTGAACCATCCAAGGTCACCACTGTCTCCAACTAATGGAAAATAACCACTTCACATTTTCTTTCTTCCTCAAAGGCAAAGTCATCAATGTCCTCAGACATTAACCTAGGGCATCTGAAAAGCCTATATGCCTAAACAAACCATCTAGGTGATACCTAGGCACCATGAGCAGATTTGACAAATAAAAAATATCCCCTCACACATTATATGATCATTTGCAGTTATTAACAGATATATTCATCTTAGACTAAATTTATACTAGAAAGTTAGAATAATGAAGTATATTAAGACTATTGAATGTATGAAAGAAAAATTAAAATAAATAGCATATGGCTATGTGTTGAAATGCCTACCCTCCTATGACATAATGGGACCTAGGCGTAGGAGGCACCATGATAAACATGCTCAAAAGCCCCATTTGATTCAGTTTGGTAGAGTTCAACTTATTAAAAAAACTGGAAAGCTGAGAACGACCAGCTTATTGCATTCAATTTTTTTTCTGTGCTTCCGGTACAAAAGAGTCAATAAAAAAAACAACATTACTCAAAACGTGGGTTACAAATTGGGATCAATCGGATGTTTGGTTTGGCTTCATTTGAAAAAGCAGTTTTTGTAATAAGTTGTTTCAATAGACTGAACAAAATAAGGCTCAAGTATTACATGATTATTTATCAAACTTTTAAGCAAATTTGGTTTCATATCACTGTTTTATGTATTTTCATTCCTTCAAACTACTGTTTAATAACTTTCAGATATTTACCTTTTGGTTACATAGCATGATGTCAATACTAACCCATAAAAAACTAGTTCAAAAAATTCTAAAATTTTGAAACATGTTTCAGAGGTCTTTTTTTTGAAACACTAAAAACCAATGATGTCAAGAAATACACTAGATAAAGATGGTATAGCTTCCAGTCAAGGATCCATAGTTATTGGGCAATAAGGCATCAATCAAAAAACTTAAACATATAAATGCACACACATTCAGTATATTTTTTGAAAATAATGTTTAGCTTTCAGTATTTTTATTATTAATGTTGTATACTATTAAATAGAATTATGCATAGATATATGTGTTTTATTTAACCTGGTCCGAAATGACATTGAAATAAGTATCAAATGGCAGACAATAATATCATGATGAAAAATAACAATATAATGAAACATAATAAATGCGTAGATAAGAATACCACCAAACCGAACAAGACTTGCATCATACACTGAAGAGATTAAAAACATTATAGTTCAGAGATTTTAAAATTTTTTAACACTTCAATTCATGGATCATTGCTAGATCTGAGACCAAATTTGGAAAGGATCTGGCATAAACAATATAAGGTAAGGTGGGTAAATTCCCATGAACTTAACATGCCCGGGCACTTAGACAGCACACAGTTAATTAAAATATCTAGACAAGCATTACCTGATTCACTGTGTCCTGCATGGCCAGTATCTGAGGGAGAGCGGCATCGGTGGGAGGTACAGCAGTGCCAATTTCTTGTTCATTCATAGAATCTGTTAAATTGAATGGACTTGCAGAGGAGGAAGATGGACCTGACACTTGTTTTGCTTTCTGTTTCTTCTTTTTCGATTTTGTTGTTGACAACTGCCCAACTGAAGTCACCTTAGAAGATTCAACAGTACTTTCAGAAACATCCTTCATTTTTTCTTGAACTTCTTCCACATTTACACCCATACGCTGCTCCATTGTTTCTTGGATTCCAACATCTTCTACCAGCTGAGATTCTTCTTCACCAGCAATCTTTGTTTTTGGTGCTGAATATGATTTCACCATTTCAATGTTGGTTTCAGAACCATCAGAATTACATATTTTCTCTTTATTTTGTGTGGCTAGGCTGCTTGAATCATTATGCAAGCCAAATTCCCCAAGCCTCGGCCCATTCTCACCCACAACTTTAACAGCTACTTCTGCATTCTCAGAACCATTGTTGCTCACAATCTCTTGTGTTTTTGCTTCATCTTGTTGGTCCCAAGTAACAGAAGAGTTCTCATATGATGTTATTGCTCCAGATAAAATTTCTGACGGAGTTATTAGATGGGTTGCATTATTATTAACCACATACATGTTTGGAGCATTTGGCACTGCTTTGGCTTCTACCTTTTCACCATTCCTTGAATCCACTTCAGTTGGACTCGTAACTACAACATCACCTCTCCTTTCACCAGGACTTGCAGCTGTTTCCTGAAAGGAAGGATCACCAAGTGAAGTATCCTGCTCATAAGTTTTTGGTGGGCTTCTGAAACCAGATGATCTTCCAGGAACATCTGGATTTGTAGGAATTGCCAAAGATGAAGTATGAGAAATATTTGAATCTACATCTGAACATGGATTTGAAGATGTACGCTCTATATGTGCAGTAGCCACATTTGTACTGTATACTTCTGCAGAACTTGATGATATAGGGTATCCTATGGCACTTGTGCTCTCACAGATGGTTGAAGGTACAGCTGACACTGGAGACGTTACAATATGCTGCATCTCACTCACAGTGACTCCAGGAGAATATTCAGGTGAAGAAACACCCTCCATAGGAGTTGTCACAGAATAACGAGAAAAAGAAGTCTCTTTATCCAAACCCCCACTATCAAGTGATGGTGGTAGGCACTGAGATAATTCCAAAGCATATTGCTGAATAGCCTGTGTTTGTACACAGTAAACCTGAACCACTTGTTCCCCATCAGGAAGGAAGTCAGTTGTTCCCGTCAGGCTCAAAATTGGCATTGTCACAGTGAACTCTGTTATGTAATCCAAGCATGTTGATAAGGGATTAGGGCCATAATCTATATGTACAGCATATATAGCATTCTTTTTTGCATTTGCAAGTAATATTAGACTTGCTTGAGGCAACACTACAACTTGATTAAAAAATGCTTCTTCTACTCGAGGCTCTGCAGAGCTTTTAAGGACCAAAGTTTGAGTGCAATGCCATGACTCTGAATCACTAGGTAGCAACCAACCTTCTTCGCTTGAAGAAGACCAAATCTTAACTTCTCTGTTAAGTGGACCCTGAAAAAAATTAAAATTGGAATAGAAATTTATGAAGAGATGCTTGCTAGAATTCAAAAAATTCATCATGGTAACAAATATATTATGACTGGAAACAAATTAAGAATAGAAAAGAAGAAAATGAAAGGAGAAATTCAAGAGAGAGTAACAATTCAAGAAGTAAACGGAAGATTTTAGGTTCCTTTTTTTTGATAAACAAAGTTTAAGCTAGAGGATTTAGTTTCAAGAAGAAATAAATGCAGTAAATATAACAAAATTGAGTACTAAACAGGATGGAAAAAGGTACATATGCAAGATAAAGAGTCAAAATATAGAAAGGAGGAAAAAAGGCAGATTTGGACTCAAATTTTCTAAAAATAGACGGAAAATGTTTGACTTTCTCAGAATTCCAATAACACCCATCACAGTATTGTAAATCTGTATTTTTTATAATAAAAAGAAAGTTGATTCTGCCTTTTGTATTTTTGAGAATAAGCTAGTGACACTGTTAAAATGACTAACAAGTCCTCCAAATAAAACGATGCTTAAGTGATTTACACAAAAAATATACATCACAAGTGATGAAGTGAATATACTAGTACAACTTAGATTTCATTTATAAAGAATATTTTTCATGCAAAATAAAATTTAAAAAAGAGAAATTTTGTAATAGAACCAGAAACAATGAATCTAAAAAAAAACCGTTTTATCCTTTATAATAAAAGATGCACTTGATTTGAGCTTTTACTTTACATTTTCACCCTGCATCGCAAAGGCTAGATATCAAATGATATCATACTATAGGAGTGTCAAACATAAGATAATCATATAATAAAAGTAACAGTTGAATTGAATAATTCATACAATCACCACCTAATGCAATGATATAGCAGTAGCAAATCATCTCAATAAATTCTTAAGAACATGGCTAAAAAATAAAATACTGACTAAGTGACTCATCACACTCCACATACACAAATAAATTATACATAAATGTCATAGGAAAAAAATAATAATTTAGTTTTCAACTTATATATAAAGAGCATATTCATGTAGGTTAAAATTTAATGTATAAAAAGAAAAAGGATTAAAGGCGAAAATTTTCCTTGAGAAGGATCATTTAGAATAACAAAGGCGAGATCCAGAAATCTGAACCCTTGAAATAACAAATCAATGTATTTATTGTCCTAAAAACAAGAATTCATTCCTTTTTTTTAATAAATTAAAAATAATGAAACATATATGATTAATCATTTTTATTTTAATAATAAAAGTTGCTTTCTTTCTTATTTCTAATGATATCCTTCTAAAATTATGAAACTTTACCATCATGACCTCGGAAATAAAATGATGATTAAGTGATTTTTCTTAATCCAAAAATACTATTACAATATTATTATAATTACAATCATATACTTAAAACGCTTATTATGATAATTAAATGATTTCCCACAATCCTAATCAAATAAATGCAATAAAAGATAAAATGTTAATTCAATAATGAACTCATACATAAAGGATTTAATCATTCAAATCAATATTTAATACAAATAAAAAAGAGAAAAATTTGTAACATTAGAAGCATTTAAATTTGAAACTGTAACAATACAAAATACAAATAAAATTAATTATTAGAAAATGATTCCATACAAAGTAAATACAACGAAAATATACAACTTAATTTTGAAAAATACCATATTGGTTTAGAATTTGAAAATCAAAATGAATCTACACATGCACTAGCACGTGCTTGTTAGGTGGTCATCCTAAACATAAGAATTGATTTATACTTAGAATATAGTAAAATTTACTAACATGTTCTCAAAAATAAATAAGTGACAAAGTGACTTCCTAAATCCTGCATGAAAATATCAAATAAATGCATTAAAAGAAAAAATACTAATATTTTCAACTCATATATAAAAAAGTAATTTTCACAAAATTAAAATTTAACAAAAAATAATAAAAAAGAGAAAACTTCATAATAGAATTAAAAGCAATGAAAGTAAATAAAGAAAACTATGAACATGGTAAATTATTCTTGTATAAAAAATATGAATAATCCTATATCAAGCAAACAAATCGAAAAAAGAGTTGTTCAATTCTTTTCTGAAAATAATCATACTACTCTAAATGTTAATAATGTAATTCAAAACTAATGAGCACATGAAGAAAAGTAATTAAGAAGGAAATCATACCAATGGCACATATAAACCAATCAAATTTTGCCACAGCAACCAAGCACTAGAAACATTTCCAAATAGATCTTTGCAAGAACAGATTCATACTATTCTTTAAATGTGTGTTCCTAAGTATTGTATAAAAATTTCTATCTCCTTGAGTTCGGATTTGAATCTCAGCCTTCTCAAAAACCCAAGTCCTTGTTAAAGATGGCATGCACTGATATATTTTAAAAACGGGAACTAAGGGAAAAAGCATAAGAAAGGTTAAGAATTCTTACTGCTGTGATAAGTACAATATGATCTGGATGATTGGGTGCAGTCAAGAACGCAACTGAATTAACAGGCTGACCATCATGAGGCCTTAGAGTTATAAGAGCCATTGGCTTTCGATCTTCCCATATTTTCACCTGTCAATGGAACAAAAAATCTATTTATCAGATCCAAAGGGCAGCACATAAACCAAAAATTTTACTCAATTTACTTGAACAACAAAACAGGAAGAGAAAAGGTGAACTTCAGTAAATAAACTCAATTGGTGAGAAACTCTCCCAAAACCCCTCAACAAGACTTACATACAGGTCTAATTGCATGACCTCAATAGTATAGTTTTAAGTATATGAGACCCTATAGCAACAATTAGTTATGAGACAAAAATTAATCCAGGTAAAGACAATTAGTTGACAAAAGGTCTAGAATATACAATGTAAATCGCAAGTCACTAAAACACAAAAAAATAAAACAATCCAAAAGAATAATTTTATGGTTCCCTAATAAATTGTGACTGACTAACAATGTTGTAATCATATCACTTGATTCACATTAATCTTAGTCACACTTATCAGGGTGAACATCTGAGTGCTGCCTAGGTACTCTGCTAGAATTTGCCACACCCCCCCCCACCCTAAGACTTTGGCGATTTTGGCCTGTTGGTGCCTTTGGCACTCACATACAAAAGTGATTCTAGCAACATTTTACTGGGATATCTACACTAGACTCCAATATTTCCAGGTATTTTCTATGTGCTTCTTAATTACTTTTGCACTTGATTTTGATATTAACTTGTTTCTTAATGATTATTGTCATTATCTATAATATTCTATCAATTTATTAAAAACTGTAAACATACTAGATATGGATATAAATAAAGATATAGATATAGTTATGATCTTATAGATGATATAGATGATATAGATATAGATTTAGATATATAATGAAAACGACCTAGGCACACCAATCTGCCGTCATGGTGCCCGGGTACCCTGGTAAGTATGCTCATAGTTTCATCAGGTTAGATAATTTTTGTATTCTATACATATACTTCGCACTTCGGTTGTGTTACAACAGGAAGACAAACTGCTGATGAATCCTTACATTAGAAACAGAGTTCATAAACAACCCAGAAACCCAATGTGAATATTCAGAATTAAAAGCAATAGCCAGCACATGCAAAACAAGAATACTGTATAGCCACTTAAATAACATTAAGAATATTCGTGAGATCAGCAAAATTCAATGGTAAAACTTTTAACTTGAAATCACGATCTTGGGTGACAAGAAACAATACAAACCATGCCATCTTTGGATGCTGAAGCTAAACGAGTTGTCATCCATTGAGACATTGATAGATCTGTCACTTCTCCATCATGTTTGCCCACAAGCTGGATTCCATCAATTAACTTATCAACAGGGCATTTAAGAGGTTCATCAGCAGTAAATGTCTCCCCTCTACCCACTTTAGTTGTGTCGATTTTCAGAACAAGATTTCCAATTGCAACAACCAGCACTTCCTGCAAGATATTGAATTGATGATATGATATGTGTTCATAAAATTCACATATCTTCATAATAACATAAAAACAAATCAACTTCCTATGGCATTCACTCCAACTTCGAATAAAATTTACTCACAATCATAAGAAACACTAAAGTTTCATTACTTGTTTATGACAGTGCCAACAAATACGTGGATGAACAAGTTCTTCACTTGATACTAACTGAATAGCAATAACAATTTTTCCAGTTATCTGAGGTTTTTCTAACTCATCAGAGCCCTCATTGATCTTCCACACAAAAATCCTTCCATCTATGCTTGCACTGCAAATAGGAATCAAGTAAATTGGAAAAACAATATATAATACACTAAACAAGAGGCAGATGAGAAGTACCTAGCCAAAAGGTGAACATCTTCAGCAAAGAAGGCCATGTCTGAGACCCTCTGAAACAGATGAAGTTTTACAATGATTAACAGCAAATATAGGATGAAAAAATAGATATCTAGATTCTAGAAGTATAATGTAAAAAATATAAAGAAGAGCTAAATGTTTAATAACACATGGAATTAAACCTCTATAGTGCCTACCATTCACTGATGTGCATTACACATACTTACGTATTGATGGACATTAGTAATTTTACAAATAAGTACAAACATGAATCTTCCATATCATGCATAGTCTTACCATCCATAAACTTTTCATTAGCATGGTACCATTAATCTTTCATTTACATTGTGAGAAGGCTAGATTGAACTTTTTTCTAAATTTCTCTGAGTATTTAAAAGATTAATTATTTTAATTTAGCCATGTTTTATATTTTAAAATTACAAATTTTTAGTTTTGCAGTCTATAACAAATAATCCGTCAAGAAATACATTTGATAAGGAAAACAACATTTTTTACTTATGTTGACTACACACAACCAACATGATCATCTACACACATAGGCATCTGTGAAGGTGTCCTAGGATAAAACACCTTGATAACAATGTAGCAGTGTGTAAAAAAGCAACCAGTTCAGAAAATTGGCTTCATTATGTCCTCACCTCCATCAATTGCGATGCACAAAAGGAGCATCCAAGTTTTATGTTAATTACCTTACAATGTTCTTCAACATCCAAACCATGAAGAACTCACATTTCAACTTTATATCAGTTCCTAACGCATTTAAGGAGAGAAAATTTTAATGACACCCCTTGAAAACTTGACACAAGAGCAAAAATGATAGCTTCATTGAAGCAAGGTAAAAAACTAAAGTGTCTGTGTTTGCACGTGCATGTGTGTGTGTATATATGACATGATAATAATGATTTATTCATTCAATAAATGGTAATTTAATCAAATCTAAATGAACTACAAAGCATAAAAAATATAATAAAATTCCTACATATTTTCATGGATATCTTCTTCTTCTTGTACCATACAATATAGAATATTTAAAATTTTCATACATGCTGCATATATTACTTTTGTATGTGCATAAATAAAAATGTGAACAGAAATGAAAATAGATTTTTTTTTTGTGTTTTTGTGAATAAGAAAATATAAATCAATGTTTTGATAATGGAAAAATATGAACTTTGAAAAGAAGAGAAGAAAAAGAATAAAATGAAAAAGAAGAAAACCATGAGGTAAACGTTAGGAAAAGATGAAGTAAAGAAGAAGAACAAGAATAAGAAGAAAATGAGAAAAATGAGGTCAAAAAAATCAAATCAAAATAGAAAGTATAAGGATGGAACTAAGTAGGAAAAAAAATACCAAACAACAAAGAGATACTATGGGAAGTACCATACCATCACCTTTTAATATCATGGTCAAGCAATCTAGGTGACAAGGCGACCATAGCAAGACAAGATGATCAAAGGAAATCACCTAGAAATTGTATTTCCATTAAAATTAATAACATTTTCAATCCCTTGCCTTTTGTGAAAATGCAACACAAATTTCAAAATCAGCATTTCTCCCAATTTAAATTGTTTTTTCCGTGGTCTTTTATAATTAGTCACGTGATTCTCTATTTTTCACTATTAATATTTTCATGATATCCTACAGAAGACCTATTAGTATTTTTAAACTTGCCACCGACACGGACATGGTGAGAAGACCTATGTCATCGCATTGATGTTTCCAAAAGAAACAGAAAAGTGAGGGCAAGAAATTGAACAAATGGCATGAAATCCTTATTATTATGTGTTACAATGCCAATGCAGGTGGGTTGATTTACTGGCATTGAGAAAAATTCAAAACAACAAAAAGTTCAACCAGCTACACAGTACCACTTCCACTATTTAAGGGGAAAAGGGAATGATCCTTTTGGACGAACACGTTTCCTATGTACTTGTCAACAACATTTTAGAGAAATCTCTCTGGAGTATACCAAAAGGTCATTTTTGTGAGTGTATAAATAGTACCAAGTCTCGTCACAACCAAACCGAAGATTGAGAAACAAACGTAACATATTCATATGTTGAAAAAACTTGGAGATATTACCTGGTTATGTCCCCGGAGAAGTGATCTCAAAGCTGTGTTGATGTTAAGCACCCGGACTGCGCCCAGCTTAAGGCCATAGCATATATACGTCCTGTTCACGGCAATCTGCCGACCCAACACAAGTCCGGGATCAGACCCATACTTGGTAATGGGCGTGACTTCAAGCTGCGTCGGTTGTGTCTCCCCAGAAAGCCTAACGTCTACATCGTACACTGCCTGATCTCCCTTTGACAAATGCCTTCCCTTGGGCATCTTCCCACTTGCCACTCTGGCTGGCCCCAGCTGTGAACCAGTTGCCAATATTGCTGGTGGTGCAGGCGGTGCCGTGGGAAGAACCGGCATGCCAACAGGCGGCGCCAGGAATTCTCCAGAGGAACCCGAATGAAGAGAGGACGGCGATGGCACTGACACAAAGGATTCTAGGTGCGAAGGAACGTCACCCGTCGCCACAGGAGTTCCAAGCAAAGCCATGATATGGGCACCGGAGTTAGGGTTAGTGGGCGGCAAAGGGGGGAAGGTGTAGGGATGGTGGTACTGGGTGGGACTAGGATTGCTGGGAGGACCCAGAGGGGGCTGCTGGTGGAGGTATTGGTGGTTTGGGTGGAACTGCTGGGAGGGCTGGGGCGGGTAAGGGAAGGGAGAGGAGGGTGAAGGCGGGTACGAACCGGGGGTGGCGGTTGTCGGAGTAGGAATGGAGGGATTAGGGTTAGGGCTTGAAGGTGGCTTGAAGAGCTTGTGCATGTCGAAGTGGGTGGTTGTGGGTTGATTAGGGTTTCCGGAGGAAGAAGCCATTAGAGGAAAAGCTAGCTAGGGTTCGAGGAGAGCGGTGGGAGATCTGAGAGCGGTGGGGGAAAGAGGAAGGACACAGAGAGCGGGCAGGTGGTTTTTCTCGCGCTGGGAGTGTGGATTCAATTTTTTAGGGAGAATGTGTGCACATAATTGAGATTCCACTTTTATCCATCAGGGATTAATTTTGGGATTTTGGCGTTTCAAGGTGACGAATGAAAGGAAAATACGCGAGAAAAACTATATCAAAAAGAAAGAAAGAAAATATTTTAAAAAAATTAATAATAAGAACAACAACAATAACAATCGGTCGGTTACTCGATCTGTGTGTTTTACCCGGACTTTCGTTAGATGATATTTTACAATTAACATGGCTTCGTTTGTTTACTCGCTAAATTATGGCAATGCCGTATATCAAATAATCTTCGTAGACTCCCCATTGTTTACGACTTTTCCTTACTTTGTAAGGTGTCGCTTTATCCGGTAGATTAGAATGCATGATATATTATTTTTGTCGAATATCACCTTATTTCTATCGTTATTTTGTTAAGACTATTATTGATCTAAGTATTTTTCATTTGCATGTAAATATAGGTGAACGTACTTACTAGCCCAAACCTTTCTTCCTTAAAATAATCAGCAAATTTTGTTTAAATTTTTACATGTCACGATGTCACTTTCGGGCAAGATAATGTCTCCCCAAACATCGATCATCTCTTCTTATTCTGACTCTTCGCATGACGTGGCAACAGTAATGTACTCGACCCAAGTTTAACAACAACATTTGTTAATTGCGTTTGTTTACGAGAGCATGTCGCCCTACTCTTATCACGAAACATCGTTATAATTGTAATGGCAAAGTATAACATTCGCCGGTGATACGAGCGAACAAAGGAAATTTATTTGTTTACGCGTATATCCTTCAACCCTTGATTCGAATTTATTCAATATCTTTTATCCATATTATCATTTACATTTTTTTTCTGTATTACACTCACTTTTATATTGCAAGAAATCTCGTATCCCATGTTAAACGAATTCAACAGCCATTAAACTTTCTTTTCCTTTTTCTTACCATACATCCATGAAATCTTCTTCTTTTCTTTTTTTGTGATAGATCAACTGCAAGCAAATAAGCTCTTCGATTCTGCTCATTTTCTCGTAATCTTTACAATCACGTAGGGTGTGGTGAGAGAGAGCTTTTTATCTGAATTTAAATATTCTGAAGATTAGGATTCAAAATTCGTAAATTATTTTTGAAAAGCACACGGACATAGGTATAACAACAGATGGATAGCGAAATCAAGCTCATCATATCACAAATCAAATGGCGAAGCTGTAACAGCTCGTGGGACGATAATACTAAAACTCACGTCACCATCTTATGTGACGAAAAAGCAGTCGCGTGTTGCAAATAAAGGAGTTAGTTATATCACGTGAACGAAAAGCTCACGTCACGGTGCAAAATCTCATACCGCCGGTCCATATCGAAAAAAGAAAGAAAGCAATCTCGCATCATAAATGATATTATAATCTACGCGAAGATTCCAGTGATAAATGGGATTTTTGACAAAATAGAAACGCTTATTTTTAAATTTACAACATTATTTCACTTTTAACCTGAACTTTTGTCACCAAAAAAATTAAAACTAAAATATAATTTATATTCTCACAACACAATACTCTTTTAATTCCCTTTATTTTACGCTTCATTCCTTTATCCGTTATCTGCAAAAGCGAAAGAGGCGAACCTGTTCTCTCTTCTTCTTCTTCTCCTTCCCCTTCTTCTTCACCGGCATGTCTGCGGCGATCGTAGGGTTCGAGGCCCAGGTACTCGGTCCTCGTAGTCTCCGTCCAATCCTCTCCCGTTCAAATTCATCACCATCTCTACTTCCCTTCCCCAAACCCCGCCACATCTCGAAAACCTCATCCTCCTCTCTTCTCCATCACAACCGCCACCGCTTGCCCCCTCTAGAGTTTTCCCTCACAGGAAGACGCCCGTCTCGTCTTGGTACGTCCCTACAGACACAAGATCTGGTATTGGACGAGGAGGAGGTGACTGATGGTGGAGGGAGCAGAGGTTTCGACTGGGGCCAGCAGGACGAGGCTTCCGACGAGGAAGGACAGAGGAAGGGCGTTGAATCTGGGGAAGGTGGTGGGAGAGGAGGGTTCTCCGTGCCGCCCGAAGGAGCCAGACTTTTTGTGGGCAATTTGCCTTTTGACGTCGGCAGCGAGGAGTTGGCCGGGATCTTCCAGCAAGCCGGAGAAGTTGAGATTGCAGAGGTGAGTAAGGTGGAGAAAAAAATTAAAATTTCATTTGGTGCCCTTGCCTTGCGTTATTGATCGGCGGGGTCGGAGGAGCCTTTTTTTTTTATATATACATTGTTCACTGAGATTTGAATTCTGATGGAACTACGAATAGCACTTTTTCTCTTATCTGATTTGGTTGCAGGGGTTATGTCTTGTTGGTTTTCTATTTGTCCAATGTTATACTGTTTAATAATACTTCCTGCTAAAATGTAATACATGTTTAATAATACTTACTGCTGATTATAAGAAAAACCTCACTACGAAGGTAAGATTTGTATACTTAGAAATGACTGAGGACCAGAGGAAATAAAATCATTCATCGGTTGACAAGAAGTATGCCTAAACAAATTGAGATATCTGTGCCTATCATTCGTTGAGAAATAAATTCCAAAAGCCTTCTTTCCTTTTTTTTAATTTTTTTAATTTAGGTTTCATGACATAGACACCCCCTCGGGAGACTAGAGAGAGGATCATTAATTTGACTTCACCACTCTATTTACTTGTGGATTTATTGAATAGAGACGTTACCAAACAAAGAAATCTTGCTGCACAGCACGGAGACATAAAAACTTTACTCCATGCAGGTTATTTACAACAGAGAAACAGATCGTAGTCGTGGATTTGGATTTGTAACCATGGAAACGATAGAAGAAGCAGAGAAAGCCATTGATGTGTTCAACAATTATGTATGCCATCCAATCTTCCATCTTTATCTATCATTCCAATTTCCTGTCTACCTGTATACGCTTGCAGCTGCAGTTTATTTCGTTCATTGATTCATTCATTTCTACTATTAAGTTTCACGTTATATTTCTTTTCTTTTCTCTTCTTTCACTTATGACCAGGACCTGAATGGTCGCCTACTGGCAGTGAATAAAGCATCTCGCCGAGGGTCTCAGCCTATCCGAGCTGCCGGTGTCTCTAATCGACGGCTCTTTGTGGGAAATCTTCCATGGGAGGTTGATGATGCTCGCCTTGAGCAGGTCTTTGGAGAGTATGGTAGGGTGGTAGAGTCTCGGGTCGTCTACGAAAGAGAGACTGGACGATCGCGAGGCTTTGGCTTCGTGAAGATGTCAACAAATGAAGAGATTGATCGTGCAATCGCAAGTTTAGATGGCCAGGTTTGTTTTAAGTTTTGCAATGTGTACTTGCTGTTGGTTTTGCATTTTAAGAACCAGTTCTATAAGGGCTGTTTCCATTTTAATATCAGTATAAAGCTAATAAGCGTAGGGAGAGGAAAGATAAGAAGTATAGGAATACAAAAAAGAAGAGAACATGATTATTTTTCCTCAATCCATTTACTGATAGTAGTAGGAAAGAAAATAAAAGAAGTAGAACAATCCATTTACTGATATACCCTCAATTTAGAAGTTACATTATGACTTGCCTCCAATTGTGGTTTCACGATTGGAGTTTATCAATATATTTCTCTTTACCTTGCAAAAGAAAAAGATGAAATATTTCGAATTGATTACAAATTGAAACATTTCAGTTCTTGTAAGTCGTAACTCTACATCAGTTATCTGACGGCCATTTGTTTCTCCCTCTTGTCGACCAGAACTTGGATGGTAGGCCGATCAGAGTTAGCGTGGCGGAGGAGAGACTTCGAAGGAGCTTTTAAATATGAAGGTCACAGGAGATTGAAGATCATTTGTCCTGCTTTCTTGGTTACGTTAAATTTCTTTTTTTGAAAACCATGTAGGAATTATTTCCAGTTGTCCCGCTTTCTCCATTTTGTTGAAATGACAGTTAAATTTTATTTTCAACCTTAAGATTTACTAGCACGAAGTTTGCTTCTGTCGTGCCGGTACAATACGTTGCTTGTGTCATTTACTAACACGAGATTGCTTTCTTACCCTCTTTTTAACAAGAGTTTGAACTTTTTTTGGTCCTTTTGTGATTTTAACGAAACTATTATAAAAAGGATGGTTGATATAATAAATTTTGTATGTAATTTTGAAGATATCGTTTTATAGTTTATATATATATATATATTCTCTCTTGATATAAAATCCGACGATAAAATTAAGAAAAATTTTAAATAGATTTTGCATAATGATTTAAAATTTTATAATTTTTATTATCTTGAAATAAATGGAAATTTGTAAAAAAAGTTTCCCCCAAATTTGCATCCAAACGTGGTCTAAATCTTTAACATGCCATATAAATAAAAATGAGCGCTATTGATCACCAGTAGAGGAAATGCTGAGTGCGTAGCATATGAGTCCTCTGTTGGTAACCAAAATTGAAGGGGTTGATCAAGGAAGAACCAGAAAAACCTTGATGTGCAAAATGATGACTGCTACCTTGGACAAGGGCATTGATTAAGATGCGAGGATCAAGGCGGCAAGGTAATCTTGAAAGAATTTCAACAACACAGCTTAAATTAAGGTCTGTCATGCGTTACATTCATCTCATAGAATTGGTTAAGCAGTTGCACCAAACAAACTGGTCAACCTTGTGCTACCATTTTCTCGAGGACTCGAAGTTATGTCGCGTGGATGACGATGACTACAAATATTCATTCATATGAATTCCCAATTCAGACTGTTGACGTGATGTGTTAGTACTTGTAAAAGAGCGCATGCGTGATAAGGTCCCGAAGTGGCATCTAATCCAATGGATGAAGTAACATACGAAATCGGTAGGAGTAACGTAAATGCACCCTTGAATGGTTTTAAGCAGATTAGAGAGGCATCTTAATCTGGATTAGTGCTCGCTGTTAGATAAAACCAACGGACCGTTTTAGTTTAGGAGGGAGGGGTTGGGGGGTTGAAATCAACAAACGAAGGCTCTTTCCTAAGTTATCGGCTAGCATCATCCTTTTCTGTGTCCCATGCATGGTCAACGTCCTTCTGTTCTACATGAATAGCTAGCTGCTCTCGAAAGGGCTTCATCTTCACAGTATTCTCAGTTTCCTGGCTTGCAAAGGACCCCCAAAACTTCTCATAAATGCATTCAAACCGGTGTTCAGAAGAATGAATGACCTTAGCAAAAATGGGAATAAAAGAAAATGTGTTTTTTCAGACATTACTTGCATCATTGTCAATCACAACAGTGGTAGGAGTGACTCCACCAATGGTTGGCAAGTGAATCACAAAATTCGAGTTAAGCGTCTGTTTTAAATTGTAATGATGTGGGCATTGATAAACCCCACTGAAAAATGAAATATTTAGAAAGGGTCATGTAACTTACAAACAAACAATGACCTTTGGTTGAACCACATGGGTTCCTGATTGAGCACTAGTTAGAGCATTGATCATCTAAATACGAGTTTTGACTCAGTTGGACTTGGCATTTGCAAGCAACAAGCTTCGGTTCAATCACTTCAGCGGTTAAACACCCTACCGTGATGAACTAGACAGTTGGACCAGTCAAAGCGACTTGTTGTATTCCCTTTTCACATCTATCAACAGCAAACGACATGTTGCGCAATCCCTCATCCCTTGACCTCGAACTTTGCTTCAGCAACAAGTATTGTTTTGCTGGCTGACCTCAAGAAACATTCCCTGATATAATGCCTTAGTAAGGTCGAAACCTCCTGGTAGCTCGTAACTGCTGGATCCGCTTTTTATCCTTTTCGAATTTGTCCTGCAACATCATTATCTCTGCACCAAATAACAAGAATGATTACCTCAAAGAACGTACATAAGTCTTTATGGCGAGTACTTGATAACAAAATAGTTGGTTTTGCATGTAAAAGGCCTTCATTTTCTTGCTGAGCTCGGAAGTGAAGAAAATGCAACTACACTCTAAAAAAGTAACACCTATATTCGCAGTTGAGTGACTGAATGCCTAGTAATCTTGCCAAATCTTCCCAGATACTACTAGCATGCTCCCCTAATTAAGAAAAAAATTCTTGTGCTGATTTGAGGATGTAAAAAAATTTCCACTGCGAAAGTCATCACATTCCATTTTCTGAAGGAAAAAGCATGTAATATTCCATACAGCATCACAATGACACCTTGAAAATAATTTTAATATGAGAATGACATCATATCTCAAAATAAATAGGCGACTTGGTGAGATAAACTTACCATTCCTACGAGCTTCGCGTTTCTGAAATCTATAAAAATCAACAGGAACTTCCTTGTTTTTCTTTTTTATCATGTTATTCATCAAGGCAACCTGAGCAACAGAGCCCACAGTGATTCCACTTTCGGTATCAGTTGTTTTCTTCCTACCCTTGTGGTGCTCAACAAGTTGAAATCCATCTTTTGCAAGTTCAGCATCCTTTTCTCTCCTTTCCTACACCAACAAAAAAGAGAAAAAATATTGGTAGAATAAGAACACAGGACCATAGTCAACAAAAAACTACAATAGGAAAGTGTTTTTCTTGTATGCATCCTTTTTAAAATTTGATACATAAAAATTAATTACATAGTTATTTAATATGCAAGATAATCCACTAGAGGCCATTCATAGATATTTAATGTACAAGATAATTCAAGATATTTAATGTAATTCTTGTATTCAGTTGCGCCAATTATCCTCATCATCTCATCGAACTAGTTGTGCAGGTTTGATAATTTCCCTATTGACGTTGTAGAACAAAAACATCAACATATTCTAATTGTGATTTGCCTATTATACTTGAGACGAATGTTCTCAAGTGCTTGTGGTTAGATACTACTCTTATTACTTCCTCATCTACCAAATTTCATCAGCACCTTTTGAGGGGGGAATTCAACTCAAGTGCCTATGTCTTGATGTATAACTTCTCTCTCCCTCCCAGGTTGCTTGTTTATATTGTATTTGTTAAAGATTTAACCCAAAATCTTGATAAATTGGCTCCACAATCCATTTCTTTTGTGTTTATTGGGTACTTGTTTACTTACAAGGGTATACATGTTTTATTCTTTTTACTAGAAGGTACATTGTCTCCATAGATATCACTTCTTTTGAGTCAATGTTAGTTTAATAATGTCAAGTCACTAGAAAGTAAATTGTCTTTTAATTTAAAATTTTGAGGTATTCATATCCATCATACTTCCTAGGCATTTAGGAGGTTTTGAGGTCTAGGTGTTAAGGGTCTAGACTCATAATGTTCACAAAGGTTTTTTAATATAATATTGTTTTTTAAATGTTTTTATTGAATATAGTATATCATTCATATATTTGTCAATTTAAATCCATCATTTGGTTATAAAAATCATCATATATTTAGAGGAGGTTTGTACACATGAAATTGGATGGAAAGAAAAAAAAATTCACCCAATTCCATAAAAGGGCTATTTGTGCATCTTGGAATTTACTTTCCAACGAAAAGTGAATTCCATCCCTTTAGTAAATCTTAAAATTTATTTTCCAAACTCAAAAGGTTGAAAATTAAATTCTGTCCTGCTTGTCATCCTCTCTCTTATGTCTTTTGCTCATGTGCTTGACTTTCGTGAAATGTTATGGTGAGATTGTTGGAAAAAGAGAGAGAGAGAGAGAGAGAAAGAAAGAGAGGGAGAAGGAGAGAGAGAGAGAGAGAAAGAGAGAGAAAGAAACAAAGGGAGAGAGAGAGAGGAAGAGAGAGAGAAAGAAAGAAAGGGAGAGGGAGAGAGAGAGAAGGAGTGAGGGAGAGAGAAAGAGAGAGAGAGAGAGAGAGAGAGAGAGAGGGGAGGGAGTGAGGGAGAGAGAGAGAGGGAGAGGAGAGAGGGAGAGGGGGGAGAGAGAGAGAGAGAGGGGGGGGAGGGAGAGAAAGAGAGAGAGAGAAGAGAGAGAGAGAGAGGGAGAGAGAGAGGAAGAGAGGGGGAGGGAGGAGGGGGAGAGAGGGAGAGAGAGGACTCTTTCTAATTACTTCAATTTATTACTTAAAAATTTTATTAAAAAAAAATCAATTTTATTCGATTCTATCATATACATAAACACTTGAATTTTAATTTTCGTCAAATTCCTGAACGTGTATAAACACCTGAATTTCAAATTCTTTCTATCAAATTCTGTTAAAATTCAAATTCCATAGAATTCAAATTCTAAATACACAAACCCTTCTTTAATATCATGTATTAATGAAAAAAGTAACAAATCATGTACTAAATATATTTTTACTCTTGTTAAGTACCCTCAAAAACTTTTGATCATTACCATTGACTTAAGCAGATATTTCACTATTGACTTACTTTTTAGTATTTATTTTATTATTTATTGTTTAGCATTGAATTTGTATGATTTCATAGTATATTGCATATGATTTACACTTCAATTAGGAATATTTTCATGAAATTAATTAGATTTATGGATTATTTAGATTTATTAAAGATGAAATGTAAAAATCATTAAAAAGAAAAAAGAGAGAGAAAAACATTACAATGAAAAAGGCATAGACTAGCTTGTGATGAAATGATTAATGTTGGCTAGCATTACATGTTATAATGAGACAACTCTTATTTTTATTTTAAGTTTTTTTTATTAATGAGCTAATAATATTTTTAGTGGTTATGCAATTCTTAAAGTTTTCAAGGTCAAAGGTGTAAATTATCCCCCATTTTCTCAAGTTGGAGGTTACAAAAACCAAAGAGGAACCGTCCAAGACCCCTCTCCCTCCACTTTCGACCACTGCATCCATCAAAGGGGAAACATCCTCTCCTCCCCCATTTTCCTGAGGCTTTGGCCGCCATCTTAAGCAAATATTGAAGGTGGTTCAATGCCAAAGAAGTGGAGCATTCAAGTGTCAAGGCAAAGATAAGGACTAAGTGCTTGGGTGTGGCTTCTTGGAGGTGCATCTGAGCAAATGAGCTGTCAAAGATGTCCTTTTGAGGAGTGTTTTCTTAGAGGTTGCTGTCAAGGGGTGCTTTAGACTCTTGGACGTGTAAGGGTTCTTGAAAGTGAGACTTGAAGGAACGTGGGATCATCCTAAGCAATACTTGAAAGTGTGCAAGCCAAACCAGTGAAATTGGGTTCTATTTTCTCTTTTCCTTCTCTTTAATCTTCAATTATATCTTTGCATCTTTGTGTAAAAAACTTATATGTTCAGATATTTCCATGTTTATGTGAGATTTCTGTGTTGTTTCTTGAAAAATTCTTGTAAAGCAAAAGTGGTTATATATATACATGTTGCGGTGCTTGAATGTGCATGTGTGAAGCCCACAAGTTTCTCTAATTGTTTCTTTGTGATAAGCTTGTGTTTTGTCCGAATTTTCTTGTTGTTTTCTTAAGGTTTTATATTAGTTAAAGGGCTGACCTTGTAGGGAATTTAAATATTAGGATTTGAGCGTATTCCATAGAAGTTTCATTGCCATATGCATGTAATTTCTAAGGTTTGTTTTTGGCATCCAAATTTTCCCAACTTGGCTATGTTTTCTTGGGTTAATTATAGGTTTTACTTTAATTCCAGAAGTTTTAATTGGTAGATCTACCTTAGGATTAGTTGTTTTAATTTTCTGGAATTCTTCAATTCATGGAAAGGAAGCTATTATTGCAAGTTTTTGGGTTGCAAATTCCACACTCATCATTTGGTACTTAGAGCAATTGTTTGTCCTTACGTAGTTTTAGATACCTTGAATTTATTTTCTTTGGAGAATTTCAGAAGTGTTTTAAGGTAGGAACTTGGTTTTACTTAAGTAGGTTTGGATAATTAACTTAACTAAAATCTAAAAGTAATTTTCAACTCTTCATGAACGTGACCCATACTCACCGGTGTATTATCTTTAACATCATGCACTTGCAATTACATTTTAAAATTTACAAACATTTATAATATATTATTTATGGATTTAAATCAAACAACCTATAAGTTATATACATATTTACTAAAAGACTAACCTAAACCTAACCGCCGAAACATCCAGGAGACCCAACTCATCCCATGGCACCTTTGCCCCATGATAAATATGGTAATTGTATCTGTGTCAAACCATCAATGCTAGGATCCACGTCTGAGCATCACAGGCACATGAAATGTGTAATATGTCGATTTTGAGTAGCTATAAGATACTCGTTATAAAATTTTAACTTCTTGTTAGTGTATCCCACCTACAAATTGTTGTAAACCTAAGAAAAAAAATTATTGTGAGGATAACCTTAAAGAAAAGCATATTACTATATTTTCAACCAACAAAAGCCACGTTGCAACAAATACAACTAAAAAATAACTAAAATGCAGACCTTTTCTTTTTCAGCTTCATAATCTGTCATAAACTGATCAATATGTTGTTGCAGCATCTTCAAACCTGGTCTGCTTTTCTGGTACTCATGGAGCCATTCTATAAAATTAAAAAAATAAAATGAATTATTTTACTAAACGAGGGCATTTTCTTTTTTTACCATCATCATATATAATGATCATAAAAATGACCCTAACCCCTTCTGTTCCATAAAAATTATTTTTGAAAAATGAGATTGGTTAAATTATTATTACGTTACACAGCTCCTCTCCCCTTCCCAATCTACTAGAGAGCACTATAGACCGTAACTACTAAACAAGCTGGTAGAGGAGGTCATCAAGAAACAGAATCACATTCATATTCAAATAATGACAGGATTCATAATTAATATATGAAAATAACCAATAATGGCAAAGTATAGACACCGAAGACAAAACACTAAGCAACAGAGGAAAAATTAGTTCAATCAAGACCAGGCATCACACAACCCCGCATCACCAAGAAAATCTTCTTCACAAACCAAGTCTTTCAGCTTTGAGATACCATATAAGAAACAGAAACCAGTGTTGTTAAGGCAGGGTGTGACATGGTCACACCTTGGAGGATTGTCTCACCTTGACTTAATTTAGCAGACCTTTTATTGGATCTGTTTAATTAAATATATATTTCTAAGATCTTAAAAGGTTTTCCCTTTCAAGAAAAACCTAAATATATCTTTTTGATGGAATACTATTGAAATAGATAATTATATATGACACTAAAATATACATATTAGTATTTACATGCTTCATATTTTGATGTTATCTTGGAATAATTTGTGTATGAACGTTATTTAATAACAAATAGAGCTAAAGCATAAATTATTATTATTAAATATTCATAAATATATATAATATATTCAAAAGAAACTAAAATTGAATATTTAAATGGAATCACCTAAACACCCAAGCTTACTCCATTCTAAGCAAACGAATGGACAACCAAGTGAGTTACTTGGACTTGCTGTTTCCTGGATGTGAAGCAATTCAACACAGTGAGAATCACAACCGTTGGATGGAAAATCATAGGCTATCCTACAAAAGGAGATTGATAATCTAGAAGCTCCCAGCTTATGATTCAGGCCACCCAAAGTCCACTCTTGTTGCAAGATGGTTGGGCTGACATAGGTGACTCCTGGTTGGCTACACTAGATCTAACTTGTCTACCCAGGATTGGTGAAAGCCCTACCTCATCATCAAAGTTCACAATAACCAAAGCATCGGCTGCCACTAGTCCAGCTCAAAACAAAGCATCATCTTCGACCTTGCAGCAGGGATCCTACCACCTTCAGCAATCAGTTCTGCCACCACCTATGTTAACACAACCACAAAGGCCCTGTGCAAAAATTCTCCACCAGCACCAAATTCCCCACCCTGAGTCCTTTTCTTTCCCCTTCCTCATTGACCCAAGAAATGTCACAAAACCAGGAACCCACCACCAATCACCAACTCAACTGCCACCGGAAAATCTTCACCTTGCACCAGTACCAAAACTTCCCTTGCACCAAGACCCCATGACATACCAAAGAATCTCCCTAAATTGTCGTCCACCAATTTTAATGTGTCCACAATACTAGAATTAAGTGGTAACCCAGAAAGAGCTACACACCATCATGGGACAGACGCAAGACCAAAACAAGGCCTCCACTCATGAAAAGAGACCACACACCCACCAAAGGTATTTTCCTTAAAATTCAGCACTTCCTCAAACTATTAGTTGGGCAACATAAGAATACCCCGATAATCACCAATTTGAATGAGGAGCAAGGCCATTCCTCCACCATAAGTATTGAGAGGCTCTATGGAGAAAGAAACCCCTGTAGAAAGAAACTCAATCAATTCCCTTCCTCCATTCAACCCCTACCACACATCAAAGCCTCTGCAACACATCAAATGAGCGCAAAGCTGCTCTCACACCATAACTATCACAAGGTGTTGGGAAAAAGGGACCTAATCAACTCCATTCAACCACTATCACACACTAGAGCATTTGCAACATAGTGACGGAGCTTTTGGATTCCAGAAGTGTGTAGGACCTTTCTTCTAGCCACCACCTTTCCTGTTTGAATTTGATAGGAGAGCCACCTTATATGACAAAAAACTCCCAACACCTGCCATCAAGGCATCAAGGCCCATCAAGCAAGTATCAGCAAAAAGCCCTCATGATGACCCACATTTCCATGCCTTCTACACTTCCACCCACTACAACAATATCTACTCCAATTGACCTCTCTTGAAGCACTTCAAACAAGTTGGACTCACCATCGATGAACTCCCAAGAACCACTATGTTGGCCCCTATAGCCATTAGATGGAGAGGTGACTTCCTATGCCATATCCATCAACCTTTATTAGAGGACAGAAGAGACAACAAAGCTCTATTACAACAAACCACCCCTTAAGTGTCGACAACAGCACTTAAACCATCATGCCCGATGATCCATCTCTCAAAACCCATCCTTCCCAACTTCCACCTATTTTCACATGGTAGCATACAAAAATAGAACAAGACTAAAATACAGATAATGGAATTTTTAAATATATAAAAGAAAATTAAAATGATAAACAACTGGGCATTAAAATGTCAAACCTTATCACAACTTGTACATACAAGACACATAGGTAAGCACTTTAATAGGTATGATTGTTAGATTCCTCCCTTTGTTTTGTTTCTTTCTCTTGATTCTTCCTCTATTGAATGATTCATGGGGTTATTGGCATTTTATATGTCTAGAGGACAAAGAGTGTGAACAAGGAATTAGGAATTTTCTTGAAATTGTTTACATGTCTATATACAAGTCTTTGTCATTTTTAGGACTTATTATCATGTTAATGAATATATATTACCTTGCATGAATTGCATGGTACTCATGTCTTGCTTCCTAAGAAATAAAGCATCCTCCCATCACCCCATTCAACTTGGTATGTGGGTTGTGATGACCTTGTGGACAACCAATGCTAAATTGAAGTTATTCAAACATCTAAATATAAATGTTTTATCTTAGCATAATCTTGTCACTTGTTGGAATGAAACAAGAACAATCTAGCTCAATCAACATCAACCACTTCAAAAAGTGGTGTGCGATATAGAAAATATGATAAAGTAACATTACTTTTCATCCCCTTGCTGCAGTCCTCCCCTGAAGAAATTTGAACGACCTTCACATCTTCATAACTAACTTTTGGTTTCTTCTTTCCACTTGACTTTGAGGATTCATTATCCACATCCACTTGGATAGAATTTTCTTTTGGTATCATTTTGTTGCTTGATAAATGAAGCTTTTTCTTTTTACTTCTTGAAGCTGTTTTAAGCTTGTCTGCAACTTAGTACACAAAAAAAATTTACAAGTCAACCACACAAAATGAACAATGCTGTGGAAAAGGCAAAACAAGCATATATTACCATGTTTAACAAGGACTTCGTTTGTCGCACTCAACAAAAAACAATTAAGACATATATGGTAAAATAAATCCTATTTATTTAAAATTATCAAGCATGCATATAAATTGATAAAGTATCATTACTTTTCATCCCCTTGCGGCAGTCCTCACCTGAAGAAAATTGAGCAAACTTCACCTCTTTATTGTTTACTTTTGGTTTCTTCTTTTTACTTAACTTTGTGGGTACGTCAATACCATCCATATCTACTTTGATAGCATTTTCTTCTGGCATCACTTTGTTGCTTGATAAATGAAATTTCTTCTTTTCACTTCTCAAAACTGCTTTAAACTTTCCTGCAACTTGGTAAACAGAAAAACTTCTTAGAAGTCGCCCAAAAAATAAGCAACGTTTCATAAGAAGAAAAAAGGCATATATCACTATGTTTAACAAGGATCTCCTTCCTTTGTCTTGCTCAACTAAAAAATTAAGACAAATATGGTAAAATAAATCAAAATCCTATTTATTTAAATTTATCAAGCATGTAAATAATGTATTTCAGTATCATTACTTTTCATCCCCTTGCTGCAGTCCTCCCCTGAAGAAATTTGAGCTACCTGCACATCTTCTTCATAACTTACTTTTGGTTTCTTCTTTCTATTTGACTTTGGGGGTTCATCAATACCATCCACGTCTACTTGGATAGAATTTTCTTTTGATATCGTTTTGTTGATTGATGAATGAAGCTTTTTCTTTATACTTCTTGAAGCTGTTTTAAGCTTGCCTGCAAATTGGTACACAAAAAACTTCTTAGAAGTAAACCAAATAAAATGAACAATGTTGTAGAAAAAGCAAAAGAAACATATATTACTATGTTTAACATGGATTTCCTTCCTTTGTCTAACTCAACAGAAAAATAAATAAAACATATAAAGTAAAATAAATCCTATTTATTTAAAATTATCAGGTATGCACATAATTTACTTAAGTCTCATTACTTTTCATCCCCTTGCTGCAGTCCTCCTGTGAAGAAATTTGGGCAGCCTTCACATCCTCTACAGTACTTACTTTTGGTTTCTTCTTTCTACTTAACCCTCTATGTTCATCAGTATCATCCACATCCACTTGGATAGCGTTTTCTTTTGATATCATCCTGTTGCTTGATAAATAAAGTTTCTTCTTTTTTCTTCTCGAAGCTGTTTAAGCTTGCCTGCAACTTGGTACACAAAAATCTTCTTAGAAGTCAACCACACAAAATGGTCAATGTTGTGGAAAAAAGAAAGAAACATATATCGCTTTGTTTAACAAAAATTTCCTTCTATGTCACACTCAACTAAAAAAGACATACAGCGAAATAAATAAAATCCTATTTATTTAAATATATCAGGTAGGCATAAAATGTAGAGGAAAGGCTAAATATGCAAAAATCGAATTTCAAGGCAATATGGTGTCAAGTTTCAGCAGCTTTTAGCAGGCCAATACAATATACCCATGCATGATTACTAAAGTGGGTGCCTAGGGGGTCCTTAGGTTAACACATTTTAAATTTTATTTTAATTTTAATTTTTTACATATTTTATTTAAAATTTAGTGAATCAATCGGAAGACTATGGAGTAGTTCTTTCGCTAAAGAAGAAAGTCATCTGCATCCTTGTTCTAATTTACACAATATCTTATAATTTATATCAATTTTTTGTTTTAACCACTTGTTTAGTTTCCTTTTTTAATAGATTCGAAGTAATAGGTCAAATTTGGATCCCGAGAGATTGTCAAAGCTTGTTTTCATCAACTACAACAAGGCTCTATGAAATATTTCAACAAAGGGAATTAAGGAGCAATAATAACGTGATCACATGAGTGTTGATGTGTTAAATTATAGCTCTAAACGGATGATGGAAAAACCAAGAATTTGCAACGAGTCTGTTCGCGCCAAGGATTTTCGATATGCTCAGAAACGACCGATCCGTGTAAGGGATCGGACAATCCAGCGAAGGGCAAAGCTGTTCTCCGTCGAAGTCTGGAAAGACGATGGAAAGGAAGACATGGTCTGGTAAACCAACCTGGTCAGAAGACTCGTTGTGGGGTACAGCGTGGGACTTGTGGATCTCGACAATACCATCGGGAGCCACAAAGCAATGAGCGTGACGATGACCCGCTCGGCCTGATCGGGGTGCCTCGCGTAGCAATCGCAGATGTTGAAGAGCACCACGAGGTGCACCCTGGCCGTGACGTGCGTGGAGAAGGGGGCGAGCTGGAGGACGGTCAGCTCCGTCGAAGACAGTGCCACTGCAAACGGCGAGGGAGGGTTTAGGGTTTCTACTTGCGAAGCGTAGAAATGCAGGTGCAAGCGACTGACGGATGTGCATAAAAAATGGTGGAGTCTTTTTTCGTGAGATTGAAAAAAGAAAAAATGAAAAATCGAGAAGAGAAAAGATGGTGACTCACGTACAAAAAAGATAAAAAAGGGAAAAAATAGAAGAGAAGAGAAAAGAAAATATTTATTACATAGAATATTTTGTTAAAAAATGGTAGAAGTATTAAAAAATTACAAAAATCTTGAATTTTCTTATTTTTTAATTATATTTATTTATGAATAACATTTTCTTCTTCTTAAGAACTTTATTTTCTATTTCTAAATTATTTTATGTAAGATTTTTTTAAAATGTATTAACTATAATATAATAATAATAATCTATAATTTACTTCAAAATCTTATAATTAATAAAATTTTAAATTAAAGAGATTATAGAAATTCTTTGATACTTAGCATGATTTTATTAATTTGTGTTTTATGTATGAACCATATAAAACCCAGATTCTATTAAAATATTATTTAGATTATATTGAAATGTTACCTAACATATATTAAAACATATCCTGATTTTTATTGAAATATAACCTAAAATATATTGAATTATAACTTACATTATATTCAATTGTAACTTAAATTTTATTGAAATGTCACTTTATATATATTGAAATGTAATTTGACTTTTAAATCATTTATCATTATGAGTTTTTTTCAATTATTTATATATGATTTAAATCCTTTATCATGCATGTGGTTACTATATTTCTATCTAATTTATATTTTATCATGATAATTGTTTGAAATTTTTTTAATATTATTTTTACATGCCTGTCATTCGTTTTATCCTGTCTTTGAAATTTCAATTAAAAATTAAAGTTTTTTTTTTTATCCTGACCAGATCAAAGTTCTTAAATATGTGGGAGCCAATTTTATTGTGGGCACTTTACTTCAAATGTCATCACTTATTCAATAGATGACAATTAAAAAATCCACCAGTGAGCGAGAATAATTTGTAGAGGATGAACATGATGATCATATGCTTTATTTATTTTTTGTTTCTATTATTTTGTTTGTGAGCTTCCACTTCTTTTAGTTGCATACTCTCATTAACTATAATTTTTATCTTTGTTTTTAAATCTACCTTTTTCAAAAGAAAATTAAATATGCGTGATTAATATTAATGCACATCGATCTCAGACTTGCAATCGAGCAAGCCTGCATGCACCGACTGCACGTTGGAATAATAATAACGAACACACGAGAGAAGTTTAAATGGATGAGTGCGTGATTATCATTAATAAAATTATACATTACTCTCATAAACAAAATGCAGAATTACGTAATTACCCGTCTACAAATGAAAGTGAATTTAAAGGGAAGTGAATTCGGGAATTTGAACATAGTGAGCTTGTGCAATCGGTTAATTTGTGCACTTGAAATTTGAAAAATTCGCAGGGGCCAAAAGTAATTCAAGAAATTAGAAAATATACGAAAGAATGTTTTCTGCTGACTTGCTTAATGTTTATGTCTATTTAGAAAATTAAAGGAAAGCGAATTATGGATCGTACATGTTTAAGAATTCAAATGAAAGTAAACAAATTTTATCAATGATTAGGTTGAAAAATAATTTAAGAAAAGCATGTCGGTTGAAATAAAAGACATGAAGTAAGTTAGAGGTTTCCTGAGACGACGACAAACAAAATTATTACAATATATGATGTGACATGCTATGCTATAATATAATATAAGGTATTATAATATAACGTACCCTGAGAAGAGGTTTGTCGATTGCAAGGTAAGGTAAATACATCTTAAGATCGTTGGAAAGGAAAATGAAAGCATTTTCACACATACTACATATGAAATATATAAATAAGTGGGGTTCAGCCGTAGTACCCTAACAATAATAATCCTATGATATAATATAAAACTTTTAAAATATTATTTCAACGTTCTAACAATATATCTGTACTAGTATCTATTTGAACATTATATTAATGGTAGAAATTTAATGAGATAAAATTATATTATTTATAGCATTAATTGGTATACTTTTTTCTAACGTAGTGAATGATATCGTATTAAAATAGACGTTAATATAATATCTCTTTTATAATATTTATCAAGTCATTGAAAATATTATATTACATTTTTTATTTACGTAAAAGAATATCCCATTTATTATAATATACCAATTCCAAGTGTATATATATATATTTACATGATAAAAGGAAGAGAATTACTTTACCCTGCAGGATCTAAGCACAAAAAACACCATTATTTAAATTAATCTCACATCCAGTTCATTCACTTTTAAACATCACATGCAATTTGGAACGTTACACAGAAATGATAGGTTCGATCTATTCTATCCTCAAAATATTCCCTTAATAAAATGGAAGATGATTCGTATACATATTTTATTCTGGAAGCAGCCTTCTATCTATCTAGTTAGCGTTCATCCGGCTAAAAGAAAGGAAAATAAATCAAATAGTTAAGGAAAAGAAAGGAAGAGGTTCTGAGACGCTCGTCATTGCGCGGAGATTCCGAGAAAAGCATATTTTCAATTGCTTACTGTTTTCTTTCCGGCGTAGCTCACCATCACGGCAGAAGCACATGAGGTTTTAGACGTTAATGAATGGCGGAATCCAAGGAAAGGCTTTATTCTCTCGGCGGAGGCCGGGGAATTTTGGGAATTGGGGTTTGGTACTCGTTCCGATCAGAGGCAAACCAGTCGGTACACATTCTCACATGCAAACCAACCACTCCTCTCTCTCTCTCTCTCTACTTTTCCAATTTTTTTACCACGCAAGCTGAGCTCACTGCACGCACCCCACCCACTCTTTTGCTTCGCTTTGCCAGCTAAACTTGCTGCGTACGTTTGCGTAGCGGACAACGTTACGTCATTCGGTGCCGCGCTAAAGATGGAGAGAGAACGCAAATATGACTGCTGGACTGCTTATTCAAGGCAATGTACTTTATTTTATTTTTACCTATTCCTCTCACAGAATTCCGCTTGGACGAGGACAATACCAATCGACCAAGATCTGTCACAGTATTTGCCTTTTTTAAAGAAAACGAACGATGCGATTTCTTTTACACGCTTCCCAAGCGACCGCGCCGAAGGTTTTTTTTTTTTTTTTCTCTCAAGAGTTCAGCATTTTCCCACGGTACTCTTTTCAAGGGAATAAATGGTTCAGCGAACACTCACGCAAACTTCCCTGCAGGGTACAAACACACACGCTGTCAGGCCTGAGTCGGGGCAGTGCCCTTTTGCTTCTCCCCACATCTCTCGCTTGCTTGTTTGCCACTCAGAATCGGAAGAGGTTCTTCTTCTGGGTTTCGTCATGGGTCTGGCGTGACCTAGCTAATGCTTCATCCCACCCTGCGTTTTGGACCAACATAAAGAACGCTCTGCTCTGCATGTTTGTCGTGATCAGGTAGAAGGTAAGTAGGTGATCCAGCTGTAGAAGGAAAGAGGAGAACAACCATCAACGATGATCATCGTCGCCACTTGAATCCTTTGCCAATCTTGTCACTTGTGGAGTTGTCTTCAATCTTTGTTGTGACATCCGCACTTGGGCACCTGGGGGATTCATGGCATCAAATGGAGTTAATGCTGCTGCCCAATGCTTTGTGCTTCTCTTCTGCTTTTTGGCTCCTGCCGTTCTTTCCGCCCTTCTTTCGCCCAATGGCGTCAACAGTGAAGGTACTTCTTCCATCATTTAATACGCCTTCCTCTCTCACTTTGTTTTTTGGGGGTCCATCTTAAGTCCTCCCATGGTTCCAGTGCAAGCCTTGATGGGTGTGAAGGCGTGTCTGGAAGATCCTCATGGCGTCCTGGAGAATTGGGACCCGGACTCTGTTGATCCTTGCAGCTGGACCATGGTCTCCTGTTCCTCTGATAACTTGGTCATTGGATTGTATGTCGCTCCACATGAATGCAATACGAAAATGTTTACGTTTGTCAAGAGCCTCCCTTATCATGTTCTTGTGCCCTTCCTGCAGAGGAACTCCAAGGCAGAATCTATCAGGCACACTTTCGCCAAGTATAGGGAACTTGACGAATCTCCAGATTGTGTAAGCTTCCGATTTAAGATAGAATATGAAATGGCTGTTCCTTACAAGCTGTAATCGATGGAGAATGCATTTTATTGTAGCCTCTTGCAGAACAACAACATATCGGGGTCGCTTCCACATGAGATTGGGAAACTCTCCAATCTTCGAACGCTAGACCTGTCCAACAACCTTTTCACTGGTGAACTCCCCTACTCCTTGGGCAATCTTACAAGTCTCGAGTACCTGTAAGTTAAATCACCATACCATTCATAAAACTCTAACAAGTCCGATGCTGTCAAGCTTGAGTAAAATATTTGTGATTTCCGATTCACCAGAACTTCTCTGTCAGTGATGAATTTCCTATTTTTTGTCTGAAAAATAGGAGGCTTAATAACAATAGCTTTTCTGGAACTATTCCTCGGTCGCTAGCAAACATTACCCATTTATCTTTTCTGTAAGATCCTTTGTATTTTCAAAGGGAAATTAATATTACGTGCTTGCTTGCTTCCCAAACTTGATTCCATATACCTTCTTATTCCAGGGATTTGTCCTATAACAATCTGACCGGTCCAGTGCCTAAATTTCCAGCAAGGACTTTCAAGTGAGGATTTATTTAGCTCTTTTCTCCTTCTGTTCTAATTCTTAAGTTACGTTTGATACACTTCTTGGTGAGAAGCTCTGCAAGTCAGAAGTGGCACCAAAATATCCATACAACCACGACTTCTGGTAGAAGCACAGAATAGTTTATAAATGTAGCTTCTAGATAAGCTAGATTTTACCAACTTCTACCAGAAGCTGAGACTCTCACTATTAATAACCAAAACTTTCTTTATCATTTACAATATAAAAATGTAAACAATGTTGTTGAAGTGGTAAGCATATATTTGAACCATAAATGAGCTACAATCAATTCAAAAATACTCAAAAGTGGTGAGCATCATATATTTGGACCATAAATAAGCATAACTTTACTAATGGTTTGTGAGTATTCCACAAGTAGTTAACTTCACCATAAATATTCTAGAAGTTAGCTTTACTAATAGTTTCCAAATGGACAAATATCATAAGTTCCTTTATTTTTCTTTTTTTGATAGTGATAGTGGTTTCTGTTCTCCAAGACTTGAATCTTGGTGGAAGTTGTGAGTACTGCCACTCCTGGCCTGATCTCTACTTGTTGCTGCAGAAAATCAGGAGCATTCTTGTTGAACGCTACCCCAGTACAGTAAATTGTTCTGTCTGCACAGATTGCTGATCTTCTTCATCCTTTCTCGGTCACTGTTTAAACAACACACTATTACATACCAATAAACCTTTAAGGTCAATTATCTGATATTTTAGTTTATCATATGATTTACCTAGCTAGTTTGCGAGACATTGGAAATGAATCAGCCTGAAATTGATTGGCTCTGATCACATGTTTTTTAGTGCCACTTGTGTCTGAATTGCAAGTATGATGCATATGCCAAATATAATGGTGAAAGAATTCTATCATAGAAGTCTCCAAATTCTTGACCATAAAAATGTGCATTCAACTTGTATGAAGTTAGAAAATAATCATTGATTTTTTTTCAAATACAATGGGGATCGTAGGTCACTAGGATTCCATATAAATGTTACCCTATTGGATAGTTTTAAATGTGTGAGATTGTTTCTTGGATGTTATTTAATCGCATCTTAATATTTTTCTTTGTTGTGTTACTATGATATTGTATTGGTTAAAGATATTCGTTTTTCAATTCTTATGCAGCATTATTGGAAATCCTTTGATTTGTGCTATGGGTCATGAGAAAGATTGTCATACCACACCTACTTCTTCTAACATGAGGAAGTCACAGGGTAATAACCTGATACCATTACAATAACAAAAACTATTTCGTACAAGTTGCCATTCCCATAAGGCATGATACCTCATGCAAATCCCATCGCTTGTCACCTTTAGCCATCTTTTCTTCCATGCAGCTAATTAGTGTGTCAGTTAACACAGTGCCGACTGCTATGCTTATACATGTAATATTTTTCATGTTTCTTACTTTTAATCCTCTATTTTTTTCAGTTTCTCAGCATCGAACCAAATCAAAAGCTCACAAAATTGCTCTTGCTTTTGGATTGGGCGTTGCTTTCATCTGCGTTCTCGTTATCTTATTTGGCTTGATTCTGTGGAAGAGGCAAAGACAAAATCTACAGATCTTCTTTGATATCAGTGGTTAGTGTCTAGTAGATGTTTTTATTTGAAATATTGAGTATTATACTTTGTCCACATCTAGTGAAAAACCATGCAAATATGACCAAGCCATTTTAGGTTGCTGATTATTTTCTGTTTATTGATTTTCATAGACCAGCACAATGCGGAAGTTTGTCTGGGAAACTTGAAGAAGTTTCGGTTCAGGGAGCTTCAGATTGCGACAGACAACTTCAGTGACAAGAATATACTTGGGAAGGGTGGGTTTGGCAATGTGTATAAAGGCTATCTTCAAGATGGTACCGTAGTTGCAGTGAAGAGGCTAAAGGATGGAAACACTGCCGGAGGAGAGATTCAGTTCCAGACTGAAGTAGAGATGATAAGCTTGGCTGTTCATAGAAATCTCTTAAGGCTACATGGGTTTTGTATGACAGAATCAGAAAGGCTCTTGGTTTACCCCTACATGTCAAATGGAAGTGTAGCTTCTCGACTTAAAGGTAAGAAATTGTTATCCAGTGTTTTCTTCAATGCTTCTTTGTTGTGATGACACATGGAAATATAAGAAGCGGTAAATACCAAAAAGCATCAAGATTTTCTTCTACCAAGTAATAATTGCTAAGCAAATTTTGAAACCACGAAGGTTAACAATTTAAGGGATGATTTCTTTCTTGAGTCACAAGGATTATATGATGTTTTTCCACACTTTATTTAGTAGATTGAAGCATCAAATTGGAGAGATTTGATGGCTGTTTTGAAGGTAGAAGCTTGGTTTTCCCTCCTACTTGGATTTCAGCACTAAGAGAAAAAAGAATAAGGATGGACTGGAGAACGGTCGTTTGAATGAAAACAGAGAGCTAAACCATCATGTAGTCCTTTCGTTTAGAATGATGTTTGATTGCATTTTGTTTTCGTTTAAAACACTAATAGCAACAATATCAAGGAGTTCGTTTCTGTAACGTTCCTTTTATCAGCCTTTTGTGTTGTTTAATTTCTGTAGGAAAGCCTGCCTTGGACTGGACTACCAGGAAGAGAATAGCGTTGGGTGCAGCAAGAGGTCTACTCTACCTTCACGAGCAGTGTGATCCTAAGATAATCCACAGGGATGTAAAGGCAGCAAATATATTGCTTGACGAGTATTGCGAGGCCATAGTAGGGGACTTCGGACTTGCAAAGCTTTTGGATCATGAAGAATCACACGTAACCACAGCTGTACGAGGCACGGTTGGACACATAGCGCCTGAATACCTTTCTACCGGTCAGTCGTCAGAGAAAACTGATGTCTTTGGCTTTGGAATTCTTCTCCTTGAGCTTGTCACTGGACAGAGAGCTCTGGAATTCGGCAAGGCTGCGAATCAGAAAGGTGCAATGCTTGATTGGGTAAGCAGCAGCTTGATATTTGTAGTGCACAAGCACAAGCATCGTGATCACTATTGTGTCTATACCTTGAATTGATCGATCTTTGCGTGTGGTTTCATGAAGGTGAAAAAAATTCACCAGGAAAACAAAGTTGATATGCTTGTGGACAAGGACCTACGGGACAACTATGACCGAACGGAGCTTGAAGAGATGGTCCGAGTGGCGCTAATCTGCACGCAGTACCTCCCTAGCCACAGGCCGAAGATGTCGGAGGTGGTCAGGATGCTTGAAGGAGATGGGCTTGCAGAGACATGGGAAGCCTCACAGAAAGCAGATGCACAGAAGTGCAAATCACACGAGTTACTGATGTCTTCGGAGCAACATTCCTCGGAAGCCACAGACGACTCTTCGGTCGTGATACCGGCAATAGAGCTCTCCGGACCGAGATGAAATCTTCAAAAAAGAAAAACAAAACAGGTTGCGAGGAAGAGCTTGAATCAAAGAACATCCCCACAAAAGCATGTGCGGTCTTAGAGAATGATGGAAGTGCAGTATTGCTCAATTATATTGGTCCATTCGGCGGCGGTGCAATATATTCGACATTTATGCTTTCGGTCGTAACAGTCTTGTTTGCCTTCCTTTTTGTAATCATTTTCCATAGGCGAAAACATTTGTCTCACTCTTGGAGTAAGCCTTAAGAAATTACACAAAATGTTTTAGAAACGTTCTAAGTGTTAATTTAGTTGTAGCTGTTTCCGCAAGGAATTAAGCAGCTTGTGGGTGTTGTGGTCGTCGACGTTGACTAATTGGTTCATCACAAAGAGAACAAAATTGAAATGGTTCAACGGATCTTGCAGTAATCCTTTTTGTAGCACAATATCCCTGTGCAAACAGCCTAATATGTTATAGCAATAATGCATGCAGTTGTAATCCTTTTAGTAGTTCTACTCTTAACATGCTCTTCAATAATGTATGTTGAATTTAAATATAGTATTGTTAATTGCGTACACACATGAGAAATTATTATGCTTTTATATATATGCATACATCAAAAGGTAACAAATGCATGATGAGAAAGGGACAGAGAGGTGCCACAAATAAAATCCAAAGGGAAACAAACACATAACAAAAGCCACACGATACAGACAAATGATGATATATACATCATCTCAACCAACCAATCAAAAGAACACCGTGTACACGTACGTGTACGTATACATATATGTATATAATTTGGGATGTGTCGTCGACCAGGAAAAGTGAAAAGCGTAGGTGGGAAGGGAAAGCTCAAAGCTGCAGCTTGGGGCACAGATGATCGATGATGGTTAGAGGGCGCACTCCGGGGCGACGCCCCCGGGGAAGCGGTCGTAGTCGGTGCAGTAGTTGTAGATCCTGCGGCAGTCTTGCAGCGACCGCATCTTGCCCCGTTCCTCGTCGTTGAGTTGGACGTCGTACCAGTCGTAGCTGGCGCACTGGGTGGCGCCCCCCTTCACGACGCACGCGTCCGGGTTGTAGTTCCGGTAGGACGCGGTGAAGGGCGCCAGGCTCCAGTCCGTCTTGATCCGCCCGCCCTGCGTCGCCCAGTCGTCCGCGTTCCACAGGCTGGAGTAGAGTCTCATCGGCTGGTTCTTGGGGAAGAGGATCCCATTCGCCTCGTTGTTGTCGAAGACCCGGATGGGGATCTCGTCGATTATCCATCTGCATATCATCACCACCATTTTAGGGATCTGCCTTTCTACTGTTTAATCTACTACTCCTATTATTATTATTATACCAGCATGCTGGTCGACCAAAACGTTAATCTCTTGTTTGTTTGTTTTTTCTTTTTATAATCGGTTGTGCTCTGAAAATGTATGTATTTATTCATGGTCAAAAACAGTATAGTAGTACTTGTTTTCTTAACTATTTTAATGCCAGTTGTTGTATAGATATGATTATTAGTAGTTCTTTTCGTGATCGCCACTTCATATTGCAATGGAAGCACCGCACGATTACATGAAATGCGACCGAAATATCCCAATTCAATTAAATATAACAATGGCAGTATTTTTATTTAATACTTATTTTAAAATGAAATACCAATGAATATCGGCGTTATGCTATTCTATTATTTTTTGTCTTGTAATTAAGATCCACACACACATATATATATAAGAAATAGACGAAGGATGTTTTACGTTCCAATTCTGTAAAAAATCAATATTTAAGAAGAATTTCATTGGTACTTGCGGAGACTACTTAATTAAAAGCTAGCTCAAATTGGGTTAAAGAAAACTGGTTGCATGTTTGTTAATTAAAGACGAGAAATAATTAATGAATACTTACATGACAGTTTTTGGATTCCAGAGAATGGTGTACGTGTGGAAGTCGAGCGTAGGATCAAACCAGAGGTGGAACTGCATCTCCTTGTCGCCTTCCCCGTGGGTGAAGATATTGGTGTGGACGGTGTAGGGGTGTCCGGTGAGGTTCCCCAGGAACTCGAAGTCGATCTCGTCGTGCTTCTCCTGCATCGACCTCACCTGCGATCATGCACGCAAGCCTAGCTAGCTTGATTAACAGTGACAATCATGCAACCACATCGCTCCGTCGTAATTATGCATGCGCGTGGACCGAACGTGACGTACGTATAAGGTGGTGACGGTGCCGGCGGAGTTGCCGGGGACGAGCTTCATCTGCATATCGAACCTGCCGAAGAGGAACTCGTCGTAGGTGACGAAGGCGCCCCCGGAGGTGTTGTCCAGGGACATGGTCAGGGACAGTCCGTTGTCGAATATCCTCACCTTGTCCTCACCCCAGGTTATGTTGACGTCATTGTGGAAGTTGCCCAACGCGTGGGCCGTCTCCGGCAAGAAACACCACCCCAGCACGAACGGTGCTACCAGCACCCATACTCCCACTCCGGTCGGACCCCAAGAAGAAGAAGTCGACATTCTTCTCCTCCCTCCTCGATCGATGGCCAGTGGCGATCGATGTAATTGATTGGTTATCGATCTGCAGCTGGAGGAGGAGGAGGAGGAGGAGGAGGAGGAGGAGGATTTGTGTATATATGTCATGCGTGGTGTGGTGAACGTCGAGGAACAGCTGGGGATGGGCCGGCCGGGGCGGAGAGACGACGTCGTGGGCGCCAAGACGACTGCGACAGCAACAGCACAGCTGGCCTGGGTCAGTGCTTGGAAGATGGTGACGGTGAAGTCAACCTCCGCTCTCTCTTTTATCTGCCCCGCTCAATTGTCTTACTCCGTAAGTTTTTTTTTTTTTTGCCGCGAACGGTAAAAACCAGGTTTTTTTTAAAAAAAAAAAAAAAAAGGTAGGATAGATTAATATTGACCTCAACCATGATATCCACATACGAAGAAATCACTGCAAAAGAGTTGTTTAATAGTTTCAGACTAAGCAATAAAAAAGAAACACAGAGATTAAGTATTTTTTACGTTAATTTTCAACTTTATGGGCCTAACCTTTTTGAAATAGATGAGTGTTATCATTGTTATAGATTGTATCTTTTTAATGAACTCATTTGCAGCACGATCAGCTAAAAATTTCCTACCTAAAAATAAGTCAGACGAAAAATATAGAAGAATATCCCAATGACATTCATCGCTTCATGTTCAAAAGTAACGTTATTTCTATTGATCTAAAAAGTCCAAAAGAAAACAATAATAAAGAAATACGACGCACATTTAGAAGTGGGGGGGGGGCATTCAATGTAATAACCGAAGAGAAAATAACAAATAAAAAATCTTCTTTCAAAATATCAAATTTATAAGCAACAAAAAATGTTATTGATAAAAGAACCAATCTAAATTAATATAGTTTGTGACTTTTAAACCAGGAAATTAACAAATGGCCCTATTGTTTTTCCTTTTTTATATGATTGGTCCTCAATTAAACACGTTAATCACTCTCTCTCTCTTTTCACCTTCGGAATTTAAAAAAAATCCGAAAGCATAAAATGCCTAGTCTCTTTTCTTTTCTTTTTTTCCACGGATGATTGTATAACATACTCTACATTTCTTGCATCGATGCCCATGTAATTTTTCCTTTTTTATTGTTATACCTTCTTCAGGAGTTATATTGGCACAAGTAACTTTTATCACTACAACACAATCTTGTATATCTAGTTGCTATGTGAATGTAAATTTGAATCAACATGTACAACTACAAAAAAAGGAAAAAAGAAACTTACACTGCTACAATAGGATCGACATTCGAGACAACTTTTCTATAAATAAATATATCCATAAATCTTTTATTTACAATACTGAGGAAGATTTTCTTTTTTTGGGAGAGAAATTTATAAAATTAATATCGCGAGATTTTAATTTGCCGTACAAAATCTATTTAAAATGGTGTGGATTTAACTTTATTTATCTCTTTGTGTGTGTGTGTGCGTGCATTAGTCTAATAAGTATCGTAATAACTTTATTTTAATTAATGGCATTCATGTTAAGGACACCACGTCTCAAATCAAAAATTATGTCAAATGTAGTCATTTTTTAAATATATAGTTAAATTGGCTACACGTCTTATACATTCGAACGAATGATTCGGCTGCATAAAATATTGTCCAACATTTGCATTTATAATTGGAAATCGGGATAAATAGGTATCTGATCCGATGGATTAGAAATTCAGACCACTTATAAATTCACTGTCCCCTTCCTTCCCCACTTGGTGCTACAGCCTGCGTAAGACGTATGTCGGACTCATTTTTCAATTTTTAACGGGTCGTTAAAAAACATTTAAAAGTTCTAAAAATTTAAATCGAGACCTTTGAATTCAAATTTGGGTATTTTATTTTTAAAAAATAAAAATGAATAAATTATAATTATAAAATAATCAATATAAATTCTATCAAATTTTTGAATATTTGATTACATAATTAAATGAATTTGAATTGAATTTTAATCAATGGTTATTATATATACCAAACTTCGTTTCAAAATATTTGTTGGATAAGGATTTCAAAATCTAATTAAGTTCCATTAGACTTTGAACTCAAGTAATTTCATAATAAATATATTTAGAACTAAATCGAATTTCAAATATCGTATACCCATTTTGAAGCCTATCTGAAGCTATCTTATTATCTCTATTTCACTAAAGGCAGAAAAAGACCATTGGAAGCAATCAATCACTGTTACCACCCTCACCGATCACCAGAGTACCATCGAATTTAACCATCTCCAACCACCGAATTCTACCATTAGAACTACTGAATTCTTAAAAACCACAATTTGTGGTTGACACAGTCATTTCTACTCAAGCTCTACATATGTTTTGGGCCACTGATTTCTTCTTCCAAGCAGGATGAATTAAATAGTTTAATTACCAATTTCACCCTGCAATTCCATTTACGATTGTTGTTGTTGTAATTACCAAATTTATGAAAACATTAAAAAATATTTAACCAAGCCTACTTTTGAAAATATTTTCCAACCAAACCTAATTTGCATAATATTTTTTTAAACAAATAAAATTTAGAACAACCCAAAGGTAGTGCATAATATTTTGCACTATGACGACACTTCTCAAAGAATGGCCTGACCCTGATATTTTCTCTAATCCATCGTAATATCACATACACACGGATGTCCTGTAACCTTTTTGTGTGTGCTGCTCACTGGTAGATGTACAACATTACCAATAAACTCGCTCGGAAATCATAAACAATACAAGCGAGAATTAAGCTTCAATTCCAGATGACTTTAAAAAATTCTTTCAAATACCAGGTTTTCGTTACAGTTAATAATTTGATTTTAACTGTCCTTCGGACAAGATTAGTGAAGATTACGAAATCATGTTCAGAATAATCAAAAATTTGGCTTATGAGCTCTAATAGTCCAGAAAAATACTTAAAATGTAAACTTAATCTAAATCAACTAAAAATTGTTGCATACTATACACATAAGCTACAATGTCCCGAGGAATCTCTGTCAATCTTTCTTTAAATCTGTCTCGATTGATATGGTAGAATGCCCTAAAGTTAGGATGTCAAAGTGCAAGAATTCGGTTCAACTATCATTGGCACCACAACATCTGCTAGCATATCAGACAGAATAAAAAAACAAATACCTGATACGAAAGGTAAAACCAGAAGATATAAGAAAACAATGCCCGGCAAAACCTTCAAGGCTTCAAGGGTCAGAAATACGATTGCCGTTAACTTACGCTGAACGGCTTTTCATCTTCCGTAGGCATTTAACAGCAGTAGGTGTACCATGGATAATTCTAAGTTTCTTCTTCTTAGAGCTCGATTTGCCCCTTTTGTTATTAGAACTAGGAGGAGTTTCCCTTACAGGACCGGGAGATAGTCCTTTCTTAAGAGCACTACCTCTAGGAGTTGCAGATGGGGGTAGCCTCAGGCTATGGGGTGGCAAAGGATTCTGCGGCTTCCAAACCAAGTTGCTCTTCATAGAGAACCGGACCTTTTTGACACTCTTCTCCCCACTTTTTGCATCTGCATTGCCGTCGGTATTAGAAATGGCTTTATCACTGCTCTTTGACCTTTTCCGTTTCTTGGAAACTATACTATTATTAACAGGGGTCATCAGTCCAGCTTCCCTGGCAACCTTCTCAAACTGCATCTGAAGATTTGACAATGTTGTTTCATCAAGTAGAACCACATCGTTTATTTCATCAACAATCATGTTCCCACTAACGTCCATACCGCCATTAGTGAGTGACGATGTGCAAAGGTTGCCTCCGTCAACTAAATCAGAGGATTTTTTACCCTTCTTTCTGCTAGATTTCTTTTCAACTGCATTCAATGCTTTCTTGTTCTTCTTTCTCTTAGAGGATTTTTCATCAGATGACAAATCAGCATTAGATGCAGATGACTTACCATGTTGCACGGAGTCTGTAACGCATGGTGATGCCTCAAATGAAGCATCAGCCAACGTAGACCCATTTTCCAGTTCCAACGAAACTTTAACTCCGGAATTTTCCAAATCATTCTCTAACTTGAGAAATCCGTGTTGCAGGTCAAAAAGAACTCTCCTATTACTTGTATGAATTTCCGGTGTCGTCGCAGAAGCAAAGAACTTCTTCGAAAACCCCAAAGCCAAAGCAATCTTTCCGAACTTCTCAACCTCACTCCCCGGTTCTATCCCGCTCCCCTTCTCAAGCTCCAAGTACTTCCTCCCGTAATCTAGCAACCTCTCGAACATGTAACTTCTGATCTTATTCATTAACACCTTATCCAATGACTTCTCCATCGCAGTGAAGAATGGCTTCATCAAAGCCTCCAGAGTTTCAACGCTCAATGGCAAGAACTCCAGAATCTCATCAAAGTAAACCTGTGAAATGTGATAATTTACGCCCTGTGCGGGACACTTATCCACCAAAAGTAGCGTCCTTTCACCTAAAACTCCGACCATTTTACTGACGACGTCCTTATCCCACTTCTTATCCCTCATGAAAACGAAGAACCGGTTGACGAACCTCCGGATCAGAAGGTAGAACTTGTCCAACCGGAGGAGATCGATCCCGCTCCACTCTCGGCGGATGGTGGCAAGAAAGGCCTCGAAGTAGCGAGCAGAGAGCAGTAGGTCGAGGGAGACGAGGAGGGAGGAAAGTCTGTTGATAAGATCGACCTGGACAGGGAGCTTGTCCGCGTGCCACATGCAGTAGAAGAGCCCCTTCCATATCTTGAGGAGGTCCTCGTCAGAGAGGGAGACGGAGTTGGCGGAGGAGAGCCAGGTCACGAGGAGTCGGAGTGCTTGCTCTCGTGTCGTCTTGCTGCAAGAGGCCAGGCGCTTCGCGATCGCCGAGCCTGTGAGATCGGCGACGTCCATTGCCGAAACCCTAGATCTGGGGAATGAAAGGGACGTAGGTTTATCCTTCAGTCGCGGGCGTGAAAATGTGAGCGGGAGAAACCCTACCGATCTACATGTCGTGTCCGACCGTGTTGGGCCGGTAAATCGTACTGAATCCAACTCTATCCAATTTGTACTATACATATCGAGGGATCGTATCGATCTAATACGGCCCATTTTTGTTCAGCCTATACGGCCCAAACACAACTCAAATTCACCGGACGATGACCCGAAATACACGACTGAGTCGATCTAATCTATACCTCCACCTATGGCTCTGCAGCATTAAAAATATAGCAATTTCCCAGTATTTAATTGTGATCTAGGCCGAAGTACTCGATAAAAAAAAAAAACTTAGGTATTGTTTAATTGGTTGTAATCTTACGTGTAATTAAATCGTATTACTTAATTAAATTATAATATTTGATAGCCAGCAATAAACTAATTATGATATTATATAAAAAATCAATTTTACCATTTAAACATAAATATCCTAAATAATTTAATTTCTTATAATTAAACTTCAAAACTTATGATTACAAAAGAACTTAAATATCCTGGAGAATTTTGTTCAACCAATAGGAATCTAATGGCACGTTTGATTATCGATAATATATGTATGCAATGTAAGATAATTAAATTACAATAAATGAAGCTTATTAGGATATCACTCAACCGCTAAACATGAGTTGAAATGGTAAAATCGATTCTTTCTGGTTATTTTATATTTGATCATCGCATATGGTAATTTGATTTTTTAATACGATCTATGGTCAACCAGCAAGGTCTACATATAAAACGCAAGGGATAAGTAAACATCTCTAGGAATCAGTGCGTGTTGATCATATAAGAGAATCGGCTAATAATAGTAATGCTGATAAAATGAAGGAAGCATGAATTGCCACATTCGTAATCTTTTTCACGTATTTCTTGATTGAATCTAACTGTTCAATTACCACGACATACAGGAAGGAGAAGATGATTGCATTCAATCGGTAAAAAACAATTACACGGTGAATTCGGACCAAAAAAGGAACGCTTGACTGATGTCAATTGAAATCATTGATTGCCAGAGGAGAGTGAACGATTGTTACTTTCATATCAACCCCAAAGCAAATCTCAGTCTAGACAACATAAATAAATCACTCGGCCAAATCAGCTCTTGAGGAAAAAAATTCATACTCCAATCTGGTGGTTTTTTTATATTCAACTAAGGTGGAAGTTTGAGTAAGGTTGGATCGGATAAAAGGTCTATTCTCATCCATGTTCACCTTAGTTTGGGAGTAAGATTAATCCTTTTTAAGAAAAAATAACTCAACTGTTTTCATATCCATTGGGTTATAAGGCGGTACACCCAAAAGGGTTGGTAAATCAATTCTTTATTTATCATCAAACTAAAACTTTTCCTATTTAATGAATTTATCTATCCTAAAAGACTTCTAAAAAAACTGCAGATAACTAGTAAATTAAAAATTTGTGATAGATATTAACTTTAAGAACGTGTCAAAATAAAATGACAGCATAAATCATCGAAGAAAGCATGATATAACTAAAAAAAAATCCTTCCTTGAGAATTGATAGATTACGAACTCAAAATGTCACCAAGCCGTCATCGTTCACTTATGGTAATGTACCGCTACATAAGTACCAAAAAATGTAAGTCATCGGCGTGTTTAACAAAAGTTAAAAACGTTACATTACATATGTGTGAATGTGTAAATCATCTATTTTAATTTATAAAGATCTTTAAAGTGGCTGCGTGAAAGTTATTATCAGATGCTTGTAAGTAAATACACGATAATTTTTCACTTAAATTATAATTATTGATCTAAGCTATTAAAATTGGTCAATTGTTGCTTAATTTTTTTCAAATCTAAAAAATTTCAGTACTACGACTTGGTTAAGATCAAAATTTTAATCATAGTATATTTTACCATGGGTTAACTCTCTATATAAAGATTTTTATTCTAAAAAATATTTAAATAATAGCATTTTGCCTTTGTTAGGTAACGCACGTGTAAATTGTACGATACGTAAATTATAAAGTAAAGAATAAAATGTTAGTAGGCAGTTTAGTAAGTTTATTATAATAAATGCAGGTGATTTAGGTTGATGGGCCAACATTTATGCGCGTGTTCGAATCCCACGTCGTCCGAAGAAAGTATTTTCCCATAATTTACGAGTGATCTTAGTATTTCATCAAGGGTAATTTTTGGTTTCCACTAAAAAAACAAACATGGATGGTTAGACAGAAAAGGGTAAATTTTTTAATTACGGCCGTGATCGGCCACTAGCCGCGTTCACTTCGGTGGTGCGTTCGCCTGATCGCGCTCCTGCCATTTCCATATTCCGCCCAAGCGCCTAACCCAAACCAGTGGAACGACCACCATTGCCATCACCAATGCCATTGATCTTGCTCTTCTTCAGAAGGCGTAGGACCACGTTCCTCCCCCAAATTCTCCAACTCCGCCACCTTTCCTCCACCGACACCGATCGCATCGCCAAGCTCATCAACGATCACCCCTTCCCGTCCAAGCCCCTCCTCCCCCTCCTCCACCGTCACCTCTCCGCTCCCCACCTTCTCACCCCCTCCTTCCTCGAGTCCGTTCTCACCCGTCTCTTCGCTGGCCACGCCAACGGGCACAAGGCCCTCGAGCTCTTCCGCTTCTACCTCCGCCACCCCACGCTCCGCCCAACTCCGCGCGCGTTCAACACGACACTTCATATCCTCGTTCGCATGCGGGACTTCGAGAAAGGTTGGGAATTGCTCGAGGAGGCAAAGGAGGAGGACGCTTCCCTCCTCACAGTCAAGTCGCTGAGCATAATGGTCTCGAACTACGTCAAGTTCCGGTCCTTCGATGAGACGATGGAAGCCTTTAGGAGGATGGAGGGGAGGATTTTTGTTGGGAAGGCGTTTGGGGTCGAGGAGTTCAATGTTCTCATCCGGGCGTTCTGTGTGGAGAAGAAAATGATGGAGGCAAGGGCTGTCTTCCGGAATCTGCATTCCCGGTTCGCTCCCGATACGAGGACCCTGAACATACTACTGCTTGGGTTTAAGGAGACGAGGCATGTGATGGCGATGGATTTATTCTACCACGAGGCTGTCCTCAGGGGTTTTAAGCCGAATGCCATCAGCTACAATGTCCGGATTGATGCGTACTGCAAGAAGGGCAAGCTTTCTTCTGCCATGGAGCTTTTGGAGGAGATGTGTAAGCAGAAGTTCGAGCCCACCGTGGAAACCATGACAACATTGATCCATGGTGCGAGCATAACGAGGAATCCATTGCTTGCACGGAAGCTGTTTGCTAAAATGCTGGAAAGAAACTTGACCCCAGATACTATGGCATATAATGCTCTGATGAATTCTTTGGTGAGAACTAAGGACTTGAAGTCTGGAATGGAGTTGATGGACGAGATGGAAGCAAAGGGAATCAGTCATGATGATGCCACTTATCACACAATGTTCTGGGGGCTGCAAAAATATGGTTGTATCGAGGATGTCTGCAAGCTCTTCAGCAAGATGATGCAGAGGAATTTTGTTCCAAAAGTAATGACAGTAGTGATGCTGATGAAGTTTTTCTGTGAGAACAGACGACCTGATCTTGGTTTGGAATTGTGGAGATATATGGTCGAAAAGGGTTTTTGCCCTCATGGCCATGCTATGGATCTCCTAGTCACTGGCCTGTGCTGCAAAGGGAAGGTAGAGGAGGCTTTTCAGTGTTTTAGACAAGTGGTTGAGAGAGGGAGACACCCATCCGAGAGGGGTTTTAGAGTACTGGAGGGCTTTCTTATGCGTGAGGGTTTAGAGGAGAAACTAAAGGAACTCACTAAGATGTTGAAAAGATTGCAAGCAGTTGTGCCCCCATCAAAGGGACATGCACTTTTTGCATTAGCTTACAACACAGAAAAATGCTAAGACGTACAGCACAACCTTCTTCAGCAAGATGTAAGACCAAACATAGATATTGAGATAATAACCTACTAGCTTCAGGGCTTCTTTCAACAAATGTCTCAATTTGGCCTAAAGTGGTACTCAGCATGAGCACCATCATAATTCTGAGGGCAAAGGATTGGCTGATCATGAATATATTATATAAAAGGAGAATCGGAAATGGTCCTCCCTAAAAAGTATGTTGAATTCTATAAATATTTTCTTTTAATTGTTTGCAAAATGTGACGTCTTCATTTTTCCTTTTGTGGCTATCATTTTGGAAATTTGCAACGAAGGAATTATCTATATGTGATTTGTTTAGATATTTCTACCCTTGCTTTTGAGGACATCATGTTTGAGTTTTGTGACAAAAGAATGATCTAGATGTAGAATTGGACTTGTAAGGATTGTTACATGTTTTTAATTGGAAGAATATTTCAAGTGAAGTCTTTCTTTGCACTAAACTAGTAATTGTAATATGAACATATGCAGGTGACTCTTCGGTTATTTCTTGGAACTTCTTTATTGCCGATTGCTACAATTGAAAATTGACTCTACAAATATTGGCATCACTTAATTATTCCAACAAATGTAATTCACTTACATGCAAGGTATGTTATTATTTTAGAACAAAAACTCCACATGCAATTTTAGATTTGATAAAAATGAATTTCCCTTGCATTTACTATTATTAAGGGAAAGCTCCTTCCATATAACTGACTCTTTTAAGGGAGTTCCTGAACGGCCCTGTATTCTAAAACAAAATCCTAATTAATAATGATAATTGAATTCAAAATTCAAAAATCCTAATATAAAATACTTTCTAATAAAAATACATGTAATATTGATGACATATTTAGTGCAATTGTGAATGCGTTCATTGTTAACATTTGACATACAATCACAATTTGTTTGTTGTTAATTATTATTTTGGGATTTTGCTACTTTTTATATTGATCTATTAGTGTTGTTTCTTTTCCTTTTGTTGGGGTTTCTCATTTGAAACCAAGCTCTTTCTTGTTTTGTTTTAGCTTGACCATGCTTGTATAGACCCCCTATTTCTATAATTTTAATCTATTTTCTCTTTTCTTCTTCAAAAATGTTAATTATTAGTTATCAATATATTGCAATCATTTGCTTTTGTTTTCTTATTAGTTATCTTATATAAAATCTTATTACATATGTCTTTAGCTTCTTATTCTTGTTATTATTTGTTGGAAATGATCCCACATCGTGTAAGTGGAGATTGGATTTTTCTTATGTATGTTGATTCACTTTATTTATTTTTAATTGATTTTAAGTTAGAATTTCACATAATATCAGAATAAGTTTGCACATATTTACCTGTAGACATTTGTCATCATATAAATAAGTCACAAGTAAGAGAGGATATTAGAAATAATTTACATTGTTTAAGTGGAGACCAAACATGAACTTATATATATTGATTCACTGTGCTCATTACCTATTAGTTTTGAGTTAGAAATTTCACATTATTGATTCTTCTATTTAATGAGTAAATACCTTGCCATGCTTTCCCTAATCTTGCTTTTACATAGGATTTGTCAAACAAGATCTTGGTAGTAATGAGTTGGTCTAGTGCAAGATCCTTATATGCCTAAATGGATAGATTGATAAAAGAGAAAGGGGTGCTGAAATGTTCTATGCAAAGTATTTCAATCACTTGTTTGAGTGTTCTTCTTCATTCCCTTGCCCATGATGGGTAAGACCAAAGCCTTTTTACTTGAAAACAAGCTCCCTTTTCCCCATGTCAGAGTCCCTAATCTGTTACTAGAGTCAATAGACACAAAGTAGAAGGTTTAGGAGCTCTCACGTCAGACACTCCTTTCCTTGATGAAGAAGCCTCCATTCAAGTAGTTTGATAGGTTTGACCATGGGCTTGCACATAGTAAAAGATCAATGCCAGGTGTAAGACCACTTCATGATCCAAGTAATTGCCTAAATAGGATGTCAGAAAGTAAACTAGAAAGGTATGATTGATCATGGTAGTAGACACAAGTTTTTCTTTACAAACATATGAATCTTTTATTTTGTTAATCATTATTAATGGTAACAAGGTCTTTAACTTTCATTAAGGTGTCCTTTAATTGGATTATTTGTATAACATCAAGAATGCCTTCTCAAGTTCAAGCAATTACAGGGAGGGTAATTCTGCAATAATAAGTGATGCAATTACTGGTGCTGGTACGAGCTGAGCATCATTAAACAGCAGCGGTTGATGAGAACACCCGAGGTCATTGTTGAATATAGTCTCCCAGTTAAACAGCTTACAATGGAACAAGCCCAGCAAAGTTGTGCCAGTCTTGAGCTCTGTAAGTTTGTTATGACGTCCTGGGTATATCTGCATTTGAAGAATAAATAGGAGGAGATGCCAATGCTATTTGAGTTGCATAAGATACAATGGTTTGAAGAGATTTGTTGAAAGGCACTTGACTTCTGCTTGGTTAGAAGCACATCATGAGCGAGCTTCCATCCAAATAATTTTATGCTTCCAGCAACTCCATTCATCTTCTAGATCTTCATAAAATCGTAGTGATGTCTAGTAAAAGGATGCGTGGTATGAAATGACTTAAAGAAGATTTTTTAGAACTTTTTTTACTGAATTGGGCCAGGAGCCTGCATTAGCACCTCCATTCAGAAGATACTGTTCATAGGATAAAATACTGCACCATCTAGGAGATTTTGTTGCACTAGACTTCACTTGAATTTGAATAATTCCATGGGAGGTGAGTTGGAAGTACTTTGCCAACAGCAAGCTATTAATGGCAAGCATATTTTGCATTTTTTGACAAAAGCTTGCAAATAACGTAAGACTGGAAATGTATAGGTCTTTAAGCCAAGACCTCCTAGCTTCTCTGGTAAAAAGAGAGTACTTCATTTCTTTAATGCACCCTTACCAGACCACCAAAAATCACAGCATATGGCATTAAGGTTCTTGCAGTCAGTTTTGGATAACAAAGTAAAAGACAAGTATGTAGTTAAAGAGAACAGTTTTGAAATTTGGGTGGATACTAGAGATCTGTCTTCGCCGTAACCATGTGTTATGGTGCCTTTAAAAAAAACTAACTAGTCTTTCAATTTTGTTTCAGGAACTTCACATTCCACACTGCAGGTGAAGATATGGACTGTTTACTTCAAGAGGTTGATATTAATGTTAGGCTACTCTGCAGTATATCTGGGTTCCATTATTGTAACTTACGTTTTCTTGCTAAATGTTTAAGTAGCTGGGTCTTTTTACCCTTGTAACAGATCCACAAGATATCTCAAATGTGTACGGCGATAACATAGAAGCAATCTTTACCTTCGGCTGAATACTGCATACTGGCCGATGTGCTGGAGAACTACATTTGTTTACAATGGTTTAATGGAAGTATTAGAACAGATTCATGTCATGGTACCGTACACTTTTACCTGTTTCTGCATGTTCTCAGCTAAAATTAATGTATTTCCTCACTATATTGTTCTGCTGCCAGTGCCTCCATTTTGTACCTTATATACTGCATAATTGTAGTTGCAAACAGTTCTGCTAAATATCATCGTTGTAACGTAATATCTCCTCGATTTGCCATTTGGTTATAAGTTTTAAATTCTATCTAATATTCTTAGTTTAGTTTTTATTAGCAACAAACGACAAGTATCGATGACTTAATTCCACAGATGTGTTTTGTCTCTATCCATGTAATTTTTTGACATCAAGGATTATTTTTCCTTATCATATCCTCAATTATAACTATTCAATTGAGTTTTATGAGCTAATACCTCATTTATTTATGTATTAAGGCATAAGTTAAAATGCGAGGAGGTTGCCATGTCCCCCAGCATTTTGTCTGCTGGCCCCGCAGATGTGCTCCTTGTGGTTAAAATTTTTAATACTTGTACCTCTAATTGCCGATACAGTTGGCCTTTTCTTTTCTTTTCTTTATGAAGTCTTGAAAGAAAGAATATTTTCAATTAAGTGTAAGAAAAATCACGATAAGTATATCTTACACGATGCTAAAATTCTATTTGTTGATTCGACCATGTTTACGTCCTTTTTATTTTACCATTTGGGAAAACCGAAACTTGCAAAGGTATAATCTTCTGTGATTTCTGGAAACTAGTCACTCGACCTTCCAAAAAAAACCTTGGTGCTATTCCAGTCATCGTCGTCGTCATCGTCATCAGATGAACGGAAAGCATCTTCATATCACTTCATGACATCATGGCACTACTTGAGGCTGTGGAAGAAAGCAGCAGTTCACAGACAAGGTTGATTGAGTCCATTGGGAAAAATGCGAATCACGCATCATGTTGTTGGATATATAATTTCGTTCCACGGTGCACTTACATGCATTTTCCAACACTACAAACTTTTATCAAATGAACTTGTCATTTACGTTTTCCAACCCTACAAACATTTATTAATCATCGAGCGGTAGATAACATAATCAATCTTTCCTCATCTTATAATTACAATCTTCGTAAGAAAAAAGTTGTAAATTCAAATCTAAGGAAAAACATTGGCAATATAAAAAAAAAAAAAACCTACAAACATTTATTTCTCCGAAAATCTTTCCACGACCAGTCTCAAAGTTTTAGGTAAGTGTTTCATTCCACATGAGCAATGAGTCAAACCAATTTTGCTCTACTTTGTATTTTCATCAATGTCGACTTCAACGTGGTATCACTATTCTCAAGATCTAGGAAAACCAGATCGAAGGCCTTCTACCCCGTTCAATTTGAACCTTGTGCATGTATAAAAAGGGCTGAAGAAAGTCACAAAATATGTACTCGTGCATTAATTATACTGCTATATGATCAAGAATAAATTTTGATCGGCTAGATAATTATAATAATTATCTGAGATCGTGCATTCTACTACTTTCTATGCAATGAAATCTTTCATGTGAAAATTGTTGTGGTGGAAAACATGTATGGGAAACCAAAAGCTCAAAGAAGACCACAAGCCGAGCAACACAACCGCATAAGAACAACAAATCCACAAAAGACATGATCGACGCTGCTCACGTTGAATCTCATGCCTATCTATATTCCTCAAACCAGATTCTTTTAAGTGGAACCCAAAAGTGTGGTAGCTTTTGTGTCCCCGGCAGTCAGATTATGGTGTACATAATCAGATTGTAAATCAAACGGAGGGAAAAAAAAAGAAAAAGAATAGGTTGCAGACTAGAGATGCCCAGCCCCTACTTTGCTTTGGGTTCTTCCCACTCCATCTCTTGTCACGTAACAGTGGACAGAACCAATATCTAAATAACGTGATGTTTGAATCCGTGCAATCCCTACTTTGCTATGGTTGGTCCAGGTTTTCACAATGACCTTTTGGTTATGCATGCTTCACGTGTAAGGAAGAATATATTAACCAAGAGGAGGATCAAACACATAGATAAGGGAGAGAATAATGTAAGTAACAAATAGAAAAGCAGAAAAAAGAAGTTCTTAAGACATTATTCCAAGGAACGAAGGATGAAAATAGGGCGGGTCAAAGGGACCAAGGCCTGGGTTTTAGTCCACAAATCACCTCTTATCGTGATCAAATGTCATCATCACATAAAGTCGACCTCGAACAATTCCTGCCCAAGGTGCAGCAGCTGATTGCTCTGGTTATTGGCCTGGCCTGACGTCGACCCATTGCCAGGAAGTGTGGATTGTGATGCACCGATGTTGGTGTTGGAGCTGAAGAAGTCGTGGTGGTGGGAGTGGTAGAAGGATGACGAAGACATGCGGTGATTGTGATGCTGCAAATGGAAGCTTTCCTCGTTGGACATGACAACAAAGGCACGGTGGTTGTTGTTGTTGCAGTGGTGGTACGAAGATGAGTGCATGCCAAAGCCTTCTCGTCCACCACCACCACCATTTTCTGCTCCCCCAAGGGAGAGAGCCGGGGCAACGCTGAAAGGACTCACCTTGTTGCGGTCGATGTTCGAGTGGCTGTCAGCGCTCATGCTGCTTGTGGAGAAGGTGCTAACGGCTGCGGTGGTGGTAAAGATCGCACCTGCGCTTGCTGCTTCAGCTCACAAAAAAAATTGTGGGGCAACGAAAACTATTAGGAAGGCATGCGTGACAGAGATCAAGCACAAAGAGAAATTAGTGACAAGCAGAAGCAGGTGTGGGTTCGATCAATTACAGCAAATTTGTCTTGCATTTTCTTCAGTGGTATGCTTGTTGCTCTCTTCAGTGGAACAGCTGTTTGCAGAGTTGTTCGGAGCTGATGGGTCAGCCGTGGGATTCGATGCCGTCGGCGCCTGTGGCTTCCTCCTCCGGCGATTGTGGTCAGCCAGTCTTTTTCTGCAGCTTCTCTTGGCTTCATCGAATTCAGACAGCACATGGAATCTTGACAGAGAAAATTAAAGGTGACGAATCAAACCCAGAACAGAAGAAAATCAAGTAGTGGAAGACTCGTTTTTGTAAATTTGGAAGCTGTCACCTCAACTTTCCGGTGTGGGATTTGGCGTTGCACTCACGATGGGTAAGAAACGGCAGAAAAAAGAAAAGTACCTGGTACCCATTCTCAACCATCGTTTTTATGTTTTTATTTTACATGAAACACAAAGAAATGTAAGAAAATATATGATTTTTCTGGGCAAGTGGGAAGCTTAGTTTGCGCCGACAATCCACCTCTGACTGAAACAAGAAGCTATCACCCTTCCTGCTCTAGTTTACATGATTGATTATAATCGGAAAATAATGGATTTGGAGTTTCCTCGTCTTATAATTAAACAAGAAAATCTTGGGAAAAAGTATTTATTGCCAATATGAAAAGAGGTTTATACGGCTAGCTATAACGAAATGGAGGAGATGGATTGAACAAATCGAGAAGAGGGCAGACCCAATCCCGAGAAATCCTAGGATATTATCCCATGTTTTCTTCCCCATGCACTTTCCAACGCTACAACCTGGAAGGAAGGCAAGTAGGTTGCAAGTTTTGGCAATACTGTGCATCTTCCTTAAATGCCACTTGCACCCAAATCTCCCTCGGAAATCTGAATCATCTTATCCCAGAACACACGGGGAAGAGGTAAAGGAGAGCGCTTTTTTTCCTCTACAGAAGATCAGATCGGACTGTGGAGAGACGCGATGAAGTAGCTCAAAACCAGAAACCCACATGCATCTATCACTCCAATCAATGTGAAAAAGGGGGAACAAAACCGGCAGGTTAGGGACAAGTGTGTGGTTGTTGCAGGTGGCCACTGCAAGTACCAAACCCTCGTAATCGATCAGCTTGATTTTAAGAAGAAGAAAAATAAGTTGAAGTTTTGTAAAGCACTGCGGCTTTTCTTTCCGCACCCTCACCTGCTGCATTGCTGACAGAACCTCTGCTGCAACCCTCCGGCAACGACGACGGTGGCCTTGGAATGGAACTCACAGACCTTGTGCCTTCTGTGGTAGTGCTTTGCACCGGAAAGGTCAGCCTTGCACCCCTCAGCTTGACACCTCGGCACTTGTTGGGTCAACTGATACATCCCCCTCGACCGCTGGAACAAGCGATCGATCGCCAATGAGTCCCGGGACGGAAAATAAGTCCGGTGGCCGAGATTGAGACCTATCTGTCCAGAGCCCGCCATGTCGCTGCTGCAGTCCTCAGCCTGCAGTACGTCCAACACACGAGCAACCATATTATTTGTTATATGGGAAAATGTGGGTCTGGTATTGTATCAAAGAATTGGAAACTTGGAGTTTCTCTTTTGTTTTACTTCGAATCGAAGTTTGTAACAATTAATACGCCACCTTGATTAGTCCGGGGTAGTGATCGTGGCGGCGGTGGTGGTGGTGGTGATGAAGATGGAAGTCTGGAACCATGGGTGAGTAGAAAGGCAAGTTGGCCGTGGGGAGCAAGGAGGGCTGGCAATCCAGGAATGGGTTGGCGGCAGTGACCAGATATGGGTTATTGTTGTTGGTTGCAGCAATGGGGTTGGTGGTGGGCTGGGAGTTGTATTCGCAGTCCCAAAGCTGGTGGTGCTTCTGGATGTTGGCGCTGCCGGTGTCATCCATGGCTACAAAGGACAGCATGGAAGGCACAAAAGCGTCGGCAGGGGTGGAATGGTTCATCTTCCTCCCATCAAAAGCAACGCCAAGACCACCCACAAAACGGGAAAGAGCAGCTTGCAGAAATCAAGAAAAGGGAGAGAGAAAGAGAGAGCGCTATGGCAAGCCCAGAAGTGGGAGTTGGTTATGTAACCTTCTTCGGACAACAAGCTGGTTTATATTGGGGGCCGGGTCTCTGAGGTGTTGTGTTAGTGTGTGGGAAGCAGCACCAGAACCCAGCAACAAATTAAATTAATGTTTTGGCATGGCATTATAATATTTACAAAACAGGAGATTAACGTATGTGGGAGACATGTGAGAGGGAGGAAAGGTAGAAAAGGGGTGGTGGTACTCGGGGGAGCTGTTTCGCGGTCGATCTCATTGGTCCACGCTTTCTCACGTGCACGACCTCACTCTCATTCTTTCCACTTGCTCCAGACTCCGGCAGTTGTTAATTAATCAAGACACTTTTCTGATAAAAACCTTAGACGTACGTACGATGGAGGAGGAATCGATCCAAATCCAACTTTTAATTAAGAGTGGCCAGCTGTTAATGGCAACGTACGGTGTAGATAGAACTGGCCTGGCGTTTCAATTCTGTTAAGCTTTTACAGAGGTCGATCGATACAAGGCCGTGGGAGGGGAATTAAGAAGCTAACCTGCCTCCCTACCTAGCTACTACTCATACACACACACACACACATATATATATATCACTCACGGTAGTGACCAATAAGCATGCATGTGATCTCGAGATCTACAGGAAGGGGCGTTTCCATCATATCATTTGGGTCTGATGAGTCTTCAGCTGGGTTCTTAAGCGTCGCACGTAATGTTGTCAGACGCCTGATGGTGACGTGTGTACGACGTACGAAGTGGACAGAAAAAAGTTGGAAATGAGAGGAGGAGGGGGCAACGACAAGGGCAAAGATGGAGAGAGAAGGCCACGGACGGGGGGGTGAACATACGAGCGTCCTCTTTTAATTAATTCCATCTCCCCAGCTTAAGTGGCATCGTCGTTAGTGTTGTCTGGATTTTAACTAATAATTACGCTGGCGTCGCGTTTGGAGGGCGTTCGCATTTTTACTTTGAGTATCATAATTAGCTCCATGCAAACATGCGCTCATTCTTCTCGAAATCGAATGAGTCTTCTCCCTGAAAATCAGGAAGGTTACGAATGGTACTTCCTTTAAACCCTAACTCATTTTGCCAAATCGGACTATCAAGCCGATTCTGGGTGAGCGTTTTTTTGTTCACGAAAATGTCCCTGACTCCATGCCAATATTACCATTAATTGAACAAAAATTACATTCTTTACCATCACTATCGTATCAATCCCAGTATTAAAATTATGATTGCTATTTAATAATGATAATTGTATTATCTGTTACATTTAACAGTATTATTAATTTATAATAATTATATAATAATATTATTAGTATGTTATTTTAATATCGATAAGATGTTTCATAATATTATTGCTTATTTTAAAGTACCGATGGCTATTAATATTAAATAATATAAATCGTATTAGTTATTAAAAATCATTCATTTATGTTTAATATAAGGATGTACTGGTAATTTAATCATTACGTAAATTTCAAAATATTATGTTAAAGTCTTCCATGATCCACACATCCGTAACCTATATGTTTGTGTAGGAGAGAACCAATAATAGCACACTGACTATAATTGACAGTACAACTGGTCTTTCTTTTTTTAATAAAAGATTAGAATCCAGGCCATCATTTACATGAACTAACAAACTACGTACAACAGCTTCGATGGATGGTTAGGGACAAGTATTGATACACATAGTTCTCATCATGATTAATTCCAACTCTGTTGAATATATATATGCATAAAAGAAAAGCCCATAATGTCACATGTCCAACCCCAAGGGCAGTAGACCGGTGGTTGCTGTAACCCCTACTGTTCAAGCATGGTGTGGCTGCTGAGGTTGGAGGAGGAGGACATCCATTGTTCCTTCTCAAGTCTCTCAACCCATCGCATGGAGTGGAAAAATAATTTAGTTCGGAGATTGGGCCGGACGCTGTTGATGGGGCCTGGGACCACCGTCCCCGAATGGAGCCGATGGCACGGGAAGTAAATGCCACCGTAATTATTCGAATGGTCAGGGGAAGACTGCTATGATTTGATCTCTCGTTTCATCCCCTACCGACCGTTCGTAGAGGGATATATAACTATCAATATATATATATATATATATGTGTGTGTGTGTGTGTGTGTGTGTGCGTAATGTACGGTGGAGATGAGCGCACAAGTGGATCCGATGGCCACCATGTTGTTACTGTTGATGGGTCGGGCCCAGCGGCTTCACTATGTGTGTTGGGTGTTATTTCATGTTAATATTGCTTTTGTTTGAACTTCAACCTGAAACAATTTTTTTTTATAATAGTTCGTGCCGTTGGATTTTGAATTTAAGGTCATTTACGTAAATTGCTGATGGTTTGAATCCAATTTAATCTCGTACATTGTGTAAAAGGAAAGATCAACAGGAGGGTTGCGTTCTTTGTAATATTGGCAATGTTTTTGTAAGGTGCAGACGCGGAACCCGTAAATAAATCAACCCTTTTTCTGATATATTGGATCAACTACAAAGGAATACTCAAAAGTGGTAGTGGGATTGGGAATTCGAAGTAAAAGTCGTTGGTGTTTTGATTGAGATTTGGGTTATTCTCGACATAAAGCTGAGTTTTAAGTTGCTGAAATTTTAACATGGATATGGTACATACACACGTACACTCCAAATCGAGCATGATCAATGTTGTACTGCAACAAAAATTTGCTTCGGTTCACAAGATAATCACACACCTCCAATTAAAAAAGAGAGTCAGAGACTAGGTGGTGACCTTGTGCATCTGTATCAAACAGTGCAGTACAAATAGGTTTTCAAATTAACAAGCGCTCGGTAGGTTTTATCACTTCGATGGTTTTGATCTTTAATCAATGTTTTAAATCTGCACTCACACCTGTAGGTCCCTGGGAGTATGGGGTAAGGATTTTCTCTACGGTGATTAGAGGTTGGTAAAATTCTAAGTGTCCTTTGGTACCACCCCTTGACTTGATTTGAGGGTCTTTAGAAAGTCTTGAACAAGAGTAATCTTACTGCCTAGAAACTAAGCTACTCACTGTCTAGGATCAGTCGTGTTTTTCATGAAAGTCAAAGCAACATACACACACTATGTATATACAATGGAGAAGGAAGAATACAGGACCTAAGTCCCAATGTTTAACCATTAACAATGCACTCAAGTACACTATACACTAAGTACCTATGTATAGTAGTAAATCTAGTTCTAATTATATTTGCAATGTATCGTAACCAATCAAATTTAAAGTTCTAAGAATAAAATCAAGCATCTAATATTTTATCCCTACATTTAGAGTTCACTACTAATTGAAATTCTTAAAAATGAAACATATCTTAAATGTAAAACAAAATATTTTCTAGCTAGTGTCATGGATTTTTAAATTCTTATCAACTCTGCTCTTTATGACACATACCGATTGTGCCAATCCTAAAGAAAATATGAAAATTTTAAAACTTCGGGGTTTGTCCTTACAGCCAAAATTGATCATGTTAAGCCTGAAATATAAAACAAAAGAAGGGAAAGTATAAATGTTGGAAGGTGTATTATTGATGGAAATGTCGGTCAAATACATGATGACGGCAAATCATACCTATCAACAAATGGAACTAAGACGTACTGACGAAGAAAATACTAACGCAAGGGTGCTTTCCCTTATTTGCGAACATGCAATGCAAACTCTAAACTAATACTGCCCTCACCCAAAACCCAAGAGAAGAGTTTCATTGCATGTGAATGATGAATTGAGGGAGTAGTGGTGTACTTAATTAGTTAGGGTGTAGAAATGAGTTACCAAGGTGGCACCTCAAGACCTCAAGATACAAGTGTCAATCAATAGGTTGTGTCGGTATGGCACTAATAGCTGATGGCCCAAGCATTGTTTGTGTTGACAAACTAGGCCATGTCAAGTTGTAGTTACCACAACTTAGATACGACCCGTAAGCACGAGCCTGTTCAAGTTGTGCCAGTCAACGACATGTCAACCACGTTGTAAGTAGAGTGGACTGCAGGGTCGTTGAACTGGGAGTTCAGAACATTGGTGTGGGGAGTCGTAGACATATTGTTTGGACTCATCCACTTGGGTCGTTCCACTCCTAGTTGTCCTGTAGTCACTTAAGCGCTTACTTCAGCACTTGCTCTGCTCGATCGTTGTTTGGTTGCCTCTATATTGAAGCAAAGTCCATTGACTTCGCCTGTAACCTATTTGGTCTGATCGCTCGTGTCTACTCATGCCTACTTGTGTTGTGTCTCTCTAAACTATGTTGACTTAAACACGACACTCGAGTTGTATCGTGTTTAGTATAATACAATTGTACCATGTCATTGATCGACAAGATCAAACTATGTCAAGTTGAATTGACACAATTTAGCCCAACCCATTATGCATCTTACCTTAAGATTCCTTATCCAAAGTGGAGTCACAGCTAGGGTACGCATGACAGCAACCATTAATTATATTGTCATGCAATATGACACAAGCGACATTCGTCATTTGCTTTTGATGTTTAAACAGGCAAAAGGTTTGATCGGGTCCCTGCACAATCTTTGGGAGGTATGGTGGATGATGTTTGTCATCATATGATATGACGGAGGGTATTTGCCATTTTACGTACTTGGAGTCCAGTCCTATTTAGCGTGTAAACGGGTCTAATTGGCTTAGATTTTGAGATAAATATTTAGCTTTAAGGCTATTAGCTTTGGTTCATTGTATGGATTGGATCAAAAACTGGTGTGCATGCAGGACATCTTCCTTAGGCAATAAGGTTTGGGACTTTTTCCTCTTATATTTTATATTCTTATCTAACAAAAATGGAATAGAGTTTTTTTATTATTTTTTAGGACCTTTTCCTCTTTGGCAACAATTCTGCTTTCCTATCTATTGTTGAAGAATAATGATTATCCTATCATTGAATCGTTTTGACGACAGTTATTAAAATGTGTAATGCTTATCATAGATTTAGCTTCTTCTTTTTTTAAAAAAATGGCTCGTATATAATCAAACCTTTAGGGTTTCATACAAAAACCTTGTTCTATCTTTTTTTAATGGTGACAAATTTTTTTGTTCTATCCACACCAGTTGTATTCTGTTCCCGGAAATCTTTTTCAACACCCAAATCAGAACATGCTGTCAAAGCAAAGCATCGATCGGTAGGAACTTTGGATTTCGAGACCAAATTTCCCTGAACAGTTGACCGATCCGAACGAAAAGGAAGGAGATGACTGGCTAGCTTACAGCATTGGAAATGACAGCAAGGGAACATGTACGATTACGTAGGAGTAAAAGTAGGAGAAGATTGCGGTTGGATGACGAACTGGTTTGACAAACCAATTGGAATGCTTGAGTTAATCAAAGAGCCTGTGATCGATGTTCTATTAGTATTCAAGGTCAGTGTATATATATATATATATATGTTCGGAATGGCATATACATGTAGATTAATGCAGACCAACGTACGCCACCACGGTTTGAAGCCCTTGAATTTATATTGTGCCTCGAACTCACACTTGCTAGCTTCCTGCCTGAGCTATGTGCATCGTAACCCCCCTTTGGCACGGTAGCCGCATGTGCCATGATGGAATATACGGCTTAAGTGTGTGAGAAATTAAGAGATCGAGATGGCGTGAGCGTATTCCGTACGGGATGCGTCATGCGTGCAAGCATTTGTGCACGAATAAAATCTAGTGAACGAGAGAATTAAAGAGGGGAAGGTAAACGAGAAAGATGGGACATGGGGAAGAGACGAGTTTGTGGTGTACTGATCGATCGATCGTCACATCAAGGTCTTCTCAACAATCAAGCAGGAGGCAATTGTTGTACCGAGGAGGGAAGGTGGAAGGTCAAGACTTGGCGCAATATGTGGTGCGGGCTGGGTAGCTGTTAGCAGTTTCTGGATGCTTCTGTTCCGTTCCTGATTAGGAATGCACTCAAAGCGTCCGATGTGTCCTTTCACCTTATAAACATTTCATGCCGTGCAGTGAATGAACTCGCAAGTCTCAGTAAAAATATTATTATTAGTTGTGTTGGATAGAATATGGACATCACAGAATTTCCCTTTAAAAAAATGTTATATACAGCACCGCTGTCCATGATATTGAAGTTTGATATTTGAAATCTTGACTGTTTCGATTTGCTCTTAGATATTAATTGTTGAAAACATGAATATTCTCTCTCGACTTTCATCGATCTTTTGTTTTTTGAAGATTAGTTGCCGGTGATATATATATTGCATGGGTTTCGAATTGAAATAAGTACGTTAATCTTGCCAATTTGAGGTTGAAAGCTACTAGGCATTAGTAATCCACGGCAATATTATCATATCATCGAAGCATTTCCAACTCTTACACTTTTGGATGGAGTCATCGATGAAAGCAATTTTGTTTTTCGGTGTGCTATACTGCTATGTCATAAATTCCTGCTACACTTTTGGATGGAGTCATCGATGCTTGTAGTTGTCTTCCGCAGGGAACACGAGAACTAAAGATTCGCACCGATTGCTCCAACGAATTATAAAAAAGAGGAAAGGATTGGAAACCTCACGAATGCGTTTCTTGCACATTCTCTGGTTGGACAACGCGCGTCGGTCAAGCGTCCTCCACACAATCGCATACAAAAGAAGGAAATGGCCGAAGAAGAAGAAAAGGAGGAATCGGGATTTAGAAGAAGACCATCATCTCGCCTCTTGGGCAAGTCCTCCAGCGTGTCTAAAAAGGCTTTCAATCCCGAGAATGAAATCCATACAGATTTCAGATATGTCATATATATTCTGTGATTTGTTCGACGGCAGTTGAAGATTGAGGGCATGGATCAGTGTGCGTTGTAGTGGTGGGGCATGCCTACTTGAAAGTGACGAAGCGTGTGGTACGTTGAGCGCGTAGTGTTATTATTTGGGTAGGTGCTTCGATGTGCTCGAAAACAAAAATGTAAGAGTGTGCGCGTTAAGAAAACTCAGTCTCAGTAGATGAGGTTTAATTATCGCGTCTATATGAAAGTCATTCTAACGTATCAGTTTGCTTATTCTTTTATTCTACCTAAGGGGAGGTGTTTATGCATTTAAAAAGATGTTGGAAAAAGAAGAAGAAGAATATTACAGAAAATGATAAAAAGAAAAATAATAGAAAGTAACGAAAAATTAAAGTATTTGTATATTGAATAAAAAATAACGAAAAATTATAAAATGTAAAATAATATATTTATTTATAAAATAAAAAATATTAAAATTGATAAATTAAATATTTTTTTATATTTATCTATAAAATAGAAAATAACAAAATTTTTCATAGATAATATAAAATAGAATTATTTATAATAATAGTTACAACATAAAATATATTTCACATATCTTTATTATTTTACATATCTCTCGTGATATCAATTCTCATTTATTAAGAATGTAAATAATTTTTCTATCAAAATTATATGTTGTTAATATATTTTATGATAGTTACCTATTTCTATTTTTTCATTTTCTATTAATTAAAAAAAAAAAGAAAGTCAAAAAATGAAATTATTTTTTATATATATCAAGAAAAAAATGACAAAAACATTTGAAAACTTATTTTTCTGCTATTTTTTGAGTTCACAAACACCTTATTAATTAATTAAAAGAAGAGAAGAGTGAGTAATGCGTTAGAGATCTTTCGTTGAGGAGTAATTACTTGGTTAACTCTATAACAGTTGTTACATGCTTGTCTCAAATATTAAATGATGCACGTGCAAGTATGAACCGAATCTAAAAAGGCTAAGATTCCCGAGAATGGAATCTATGCGGATTTTATATGTCATATATATCCTGTTTTTGGGATTCCAGTATAATTCCAAAACCGAAGACCGTTTATTTGAGAGAGCTGGAAGCAAACGAGAATGGAAGTCAGACGGAGCGGCTACCTTCGTTTACAAAAAACGGGCTAGCACTTCCACAGCCTTTTTATTTTATTTTTTTAATGATGGTATTTTTACTTTCCGCTACATTACCAGAAAAAAATACGGTATTTTTACCAAGGCAAAAAACTAAAAAAGTTTACTCTTTCAAGATTAAAATTTATATATTATCAGATGTTCGTTCAAGACCACGAACTTTTCATTCTACAATTTTTTTTTTTTTTTTGTTAAGCACGATTCATAACTGATACCACAAGAGCATTACAAATCATCAATTATAAACAAATTTAAGAATCTCTAGCATCTCAACAAGAAAGAAAGAGAAGCAACTCATAAAAAGTTACGCACCCACGAAAAAACTCGTGAGAAGTTCGACTCAGGCTGCAGAATTTGTTTCAAACTTTCAACCACAATTAAAAAAAAACTTTATCTTAATATTATCTATCTCATAACCAAAAAAACTTTCAACCACAATTGCTTTAACTTTTAAGAGACCTAAATTTTCGTTATAATTAAGGATAGCGTTTTTACTTGGACTTGATATCAAAACTTTTCTATGATAGACTAAGATCGATTATATTATTCCATTTACAAAACATATTACAACCTTTTGTTGCATGGGTAGGAAAACCCTCTTTGGAGTGAAGGGAAATTATTTACAATGGTCAAGATCAACATCGATTTCAACACAAAACACTCCAAGTACTACACTATTTTACTATATATAGCAACTACAAGATTTTGGTTCAAGACCAACATTCAATCCTTCGTTGTTTATAAATTCCATTGGAGTGATAATTTCAAATAGTATCGTCAGCCAAGTCCCCATATAACTAACTAGAGACGCCCCAATATTATTATATTAATTACCTGGGATAACAAACAAAAATATAATGCAATTTATCTTCCAATTCATTGTGAACAAAATGATCTCGAATTCAAATAAAGACAAAACTATTATCACCATCACAAAAGTCACTTGATACGACAACATGAATGGACATACGAAAGGCTGAGGTAAATGATAATAACTAGTTAATTGATGTTGACCCAAACCTGAGAGATTAATAACCGAAGAAAATGAAAGATGTCCCTAAACTAATTATTTAGGACGACGTAAATGCCGGTTTAACCGGTTTGCATTATTTCCATACATCAACACAAGGAGCAACCAGAAAAGGCAAATTCTGCACAACTCTTACGAGAGAGGGAAACTAGACAGAAACAAATACCAAGGACAAATAAAAAAAGGAAAAAATGCTAATACTAAAGTAATAAAGAAACATCCGCCTCTCTCTCTCTCTCTCTCCGTAAGTTTTCAGGACAATTCCTGTTTTCATTTCCTTTCTTCAGATTACTAGCTAAGGTCTTCAACCTTTGCAGCAGTCTACTCTCTACACTGTGTAATGCTGCTGAATGGTGTCAATATCAAGCCCTTTAAGCTTGACAACGGACTCGACGTGTCCCTTGAGAGTATGGAGTTCTCGGAGTCTGCAAATGACCACGATACGTTCAAAATAATCCGCAAGGTACATCTTGCTTAAGTAAATATCATACTTTAGTATTCTAAGTTGATCAATGCCAAATTGCAAAAGAATTGTTTAAATGAAATATCCAGTATAACCACAGGATACTGATTCAGAAACCATAAAAGTTGATCTACGTAGACTACTGATTACATACCTTGCAACTTCAGCTCGCCTCTTAGCCTGCTCAGCAATCTCGGAGAGTTCCCTGTAGTTGCTCTTTTCCTGGAAAAGATTGCTGGGCTCTGGAGGTTGAAGACCATGAAGTGTCCTCTGTGCCAGCGCCCATTGTGCTTCCCTTTCTTCCCTACCATAGTCTTTCTTCGAGGTGAAGGCAGTCTACATAGATGCGAAATAATGTAGCTATTAGCATCAGAACTTTCTGATTCAGTTGCTTTCGCTTGTCAACCGACATGAAGTTGACGAATGAAGAGTACTCGTGTCAAGGAAATCAAAAAATAAACATGTGTATATTTAGAAATCAAAGAAAAATAATTCTTTCCATGTTCCATCTTTTTGGGTGGGAAAGAAAATGAATTGTAATGAAAATCAAATGAACCTATATTCCCGCCAAATTGTTAATTTAAACAAATTTTTTGACAAACAAAAAATAAGTACAAAAATCTTCTCTATGTTATTGAGAGTAAGAGAGACCAATAACAGACAGCATAATTAACTTTTCCTTCATTTATAAAGATTAAAAAGAAAAAAAAATCATAATTTCATTTTCAGATAAAAAGAATGAGAGAGAGAATGATCTACCTTCCTCTCCAAAAGATTGTCCCAGGCCTTTCCACTGAGAATGTAACGTGTGGCAAACTTTAGTAAATCAAGAGGGATAAATGTAACTAGACTGTAAAGCCAGATTACTCCCGCCCAACCCCACCCAATTCCCTTGATTCGGCAAAAACCCCATTTTGCATAGATGGCTATGAATGTAGCGCCCTGCCATGTAAAAGAAAAATCATGATCATAACTTCATATTTCGTTGTAGGATTGCTTTTGAACTGCAAATCACTGTCCACTTAACTCCATAAAATTTTACAATATCAGAGGTACGTTCAAACAGTCAAGGTTTATTATTTTTATCGAGGAAGAGTATTGCCACGAAATAAAAATGCTCGAAAATTTGTCAATAACACTAATAATGCAAAGTCAGAACCCAATAAATTAAAACATTCGGGTGACTAGTAATGGACGATGAAATTCTGACTAAAGAAAACCTATCAATGGAAGGATAGGTTGGAGCTTTGCAATGCTTCATTTGTAACCATCTCACAAAAAACACATTTCATCTATTTCTAAACTGTCCTAAACAGATCAAAAAATAGTATTTTCTTACTTATGACCACCAAACAATATAGCTTCTGCTAATACTACCATCTCACACCTCTCACTTAAAAGATTTTACAAAAAAAAAACTAGACAGTTTCTACCTTAGCTATTTGCTGGTGTCTTTGGAATAATCAAAATGACATACTTAGAAGTGAGCCAAACATTAATAAAAGCTTCTATGACAAAATTTCTCATTCCATCTTTTGGTTGCACTAAAAAATAGCTAGTACTACAGGCCAGGTAAACACAACTAACATTTGAATCAAGAAGCAATGGAAGTAAGTTGGAAATAACGAATAGTCTTTGTTGGCAAACACTGCTGAATTAAACCACATAAGTGTAAATGCCACAGCAATGAATCCCCCATACATCTACCGGCTCAAAGTTACAATTTGTCCTAGCCAATGACTTGCTTAGCCAACCATCTGACAATGGGGCTCGACTATGGAGGGCAAAAATATTGAAACTTGCATAAATGTGAAGTTTCATGCTGCGGAAAAAAAAAAAAAAAAAGACTATCCTCCACCTGCTTATGAGTTTCTGCTGGGTCAAAGATACAATCTGTTTTTGCCAATAGCTTTCTAGCAAATCACCGTTCAGTTATACATGATTTTTCTTAATAATAAACTCCACAATTAACAGAAAAACACTAATTATACAAATTTGAAATCAAGTCAAATGCTTCCATGAATGAGCGAAAAAGACAAGTGTAACGTATGAGTTTTTCACAAAGTGGGCACAAAATTAAAAATATTGGTACATCATGGTCCTACATTTTAAATGGCATATTGACATGATTTGGCATGAATTTTCACTAGCTTACAGGGATAAAACACATTTTTTCAAGCAAGAGTACCACATGTGGGAGGGGGAATGTAGGCAACTCTTGATATGACAAATAAGCAAAGCAAACAGTGCAATGATCATAATTATTTTTCATCAAGGCAAAAGGTTGTAACTTCTTATTTTTCCATTAAATAATTTTGGTACATAATAAGACTTTAAATATTCTAGCATGCAGTATATTGAAACATTCAGCTTGGGTTAATTAAAAAAAATAAGAGCCTACCAGCTGAGCAATAATGAATGCTGTAACTAAGAGAAGTCCAGGACGCTCAGTGAAGCTCCAGCCACGGGAACGAGTTACAAATATGAGAGCTTGACTGATGATGCTCACTTGTAGGTACAATGCAGACATCATTTCATCATGACTACCTCCAATTTTTCGTACGCCAAACGTATCCTGCATTTGATACATTAGTTATTAGGGAGCAGCAGGAAACACAAACTTAGTAATATTTTACATTGGAAATAATAGCACAATCAAGGTTAAACCGTGCATTATACATAGGAAGAGGTACTGGTTACATAGAGTCAATAAATTGTTCGTCACATGAACTGGTATAAATCATTATTATTCACATGGCATGAAGCATAAATTAGACTAACTTATTAAGGGTTTAAGACAAAGAATTGCATGGGCAAAACATGTGGATGGGTGCTTACACACACAACCTTAGTTTTTTCATGACTGGACCCTTGTCTGGTACAATATTACACCAATATTAGGTTTTGATGTTAGTAAAAATTTTTGAATGTATGTTCATAATTAGTGCTATATGTTAATATTGTCAATGTGACAATATTGTATCATTATCTTGTCGTCCATTGTGTATCTCAATGTTATTTAGCAATTAGTTAAGAATATCTGTACTAAGGTATAATTGCATTTAATAACAAATTTAGTAAAAAAAAATTATATGTAAATGCAAATAACAAATTTTTATATGTGTTTAAATAACCATCACTTAGGCATCCAAGTGCAACACCATGACACCTTAGTAAGCATGGGTTAAAGCAAGACATTCTAATGATTGTTTAGAAATAAATGACTGGGGATGAATTACTACTAAAATGCCTGAGAGGAATTTGGAGTGGTTACCAATTGTAATTCATAGTAATTAACAGATGATATGATGCATTAGTGCCTGTACAGAACCTAGGAAATGGATAAGCAGACATCTTAATAACTATGATTTACAGAAAAGATATATAAATCTGAAAAACAAGCTTTTCTTTCAAAAAAATCACCAATGCGATTTATAGTCTAGTGGTAAAGAAGATGCTTGATCACTTCATAATAATGGTTCGGTATGCATTTGACTTCACCATTTACATTCACTTGATCATGGATGATACATTAGTCAAGACCAATGGTGAAACTTATTGCACTACAGATCATATTATAACAAGCATCGTGCTTAAGAAGCTAGGTTATCCTATAAATTGAGAATAAAGAGAATTTGAAGAAAATTACTTACAGAGAAAAAGTTTTTATCCTTCATGGCCCAGAAGAATATAACTGTCATCAATGCAAGATAGCTACCCAAAATAATGCCAGTTGCAAAGATCTCTTTCAGCTTCCAACTGTCTGGTAGTGGAGATGGCTTGACACGATCTTTTGAAATTGTCATTATGGTACCTAGATGAAAACACAATAGAACACATTGTTTAGACATAAAAGAATGATGATATGATCTTTATGAAATGAATTAAGCAAGCCTTACCATCATTTAGAATAGCAATGATCAAAACCATGAATGGAGAGAAGTCAAACTTCCAAATCAAAGCAATTAGCATAAAGCCAAGCTGCAAATCAACACAGGATAGTAATAAAATGGGTTTGGGAACATGATGTATGAGCTTAAAAATTTGATGGCAGACAAACAGTTTACGTCTATAAATCAATATTTTAAGTTAGAGATATACTTACAACAATACGGATTGTGATCGAGACTGCATATATCTACAAATGATAGAAAAGGAACATAAAAATAACATCAGTTTTGCAAGTTGAGTAGAACCAGGAGACATGAGATCAATACACAGGATAAGTGAATATTACTGTATAGTTTTTCATCCTCTGGAAAATGGCTCTGCTCGTCAGAACAGCACTAATAATGACACTAAGTCCAGGTTCGGTTAAAACAATATCAGAAGCACTTCTAGCAGCATCCGTAGCATCTGCAACAGCAATACCAATGTCTGCCTTTTTCAATGCCGGGGCATCGTTGACACCATCTCCAGTCATGCCACAAATATGTTTCCTTTGTTGCAACTTCTTCACGATTTCATACTTGTGTTCTGTCCCAAAACAACTGAAAATTGGAACGATGACCAAAAATAGCGTTTGATATTCAAAGTAAAGGAAAAAGAACCTGGAAATACTCCAGCAAATCCGTCTGCTTTCTCAATCAACTCATCAACAGGAAGGGCAGCGATTGATACATCTTTGTCTTGCCCGAGCAGTGAAGAAGAAGGGTACATGTTTGTCCCCATACCAAGTCTTCTTCCGGTCTCCTTAGCAATGGCAAGTTGATCACCTGAATGGAGTATATATATATATCTATGATATCTTGGTTTGAGAAGACAATACTTGCAAGAGTGATAAATTGAGACAGATACCTGTAATCATCTTCACGTTCACGCCAAGATTAAGAGCTCTGAGAATAGTATCTGCGCTATCATGCCTTGGTGGATCAAAGAGAGGCAATACACCAACAAACTGCCATGGTGCACCAGGACTTTCCTTCGACTTTTCAGGAACTTCCTGCCAAAAAAGCAAGCAAACAATGACACTCACAAACAAAAATTTAGGTCATACAGAAATATATAAAGGATAAAAATAACTGACCTGTCGTCCAACAGCCAAAGATCGTAGTCCACGTTCAGCATACTTATCAATAACAGAGTGAACCTTCTGCTTGACATCTTCCTTGCAGTTGCAAAGAGTCATGATCTGTTCCATACTAATCATTTAAGTAAACGTTGAAAATAAAGTGATAGTAATTCTTCTAAACATATTGATGAAACAGTTGGAAGATAAACAAGATACCTGCTCAGGGGCACCCTTACTAGCACGGTGCCAATTACCATTTTCATCAATGTAGGTGAGAGCAGTTCGCTTGTCCACAGGGTTGAAAGGGAAGAAGTGCACTTCTCGGATATTAGCCCTTGCCTATGTTCCCATGAAATGGAGACAACTAGAAATTCTTATATTTCAAAAACAAAAAGATTTATCAAGCTATGCCTTGAAAGAAGCTTTACCTCCTTTGGATCAGCAAGCATCCCAACCATGGCAGCATCAATGGCATCCTGATTTTCAGTCCTTGATGCTCTGGCAGCCAATAGGACAACATGATCCTTATCGACTCCCCTGGTAAAGACCTCAATAAGGTTTTTGTCAACACTTAGTTTGTTAAGTGTTAGAGTTCCCGTCTTATCACTACAAAGTACATCCATGCCAGCCATTTCCTCAATGGCAGTCATTCTCTTTGTAATTGCACCTTGTTGGGAGAGCTTATGAGATCCAATTGCCATGGTCACAGACAGGACTGTAGGCATGGCAATAGGTATACCTCCAATCAATAAGACAAGGAGATTGTCTATGCCATCCCTGTACTTCCTCTTTTGGATAGGATACATGACAATGATTTCAACAACTATTCCAACAGCAATTGAGCAAATGCAAAAGTTACCGATGGCAGTCAGGACCTTCTGGAAGTGTCCAACCTGATTTGTGCTGTCCACAAGGTGAGCTGCCTTTCCGAAAAATGTGTGAACCCCTGTTGCAATTACGACAGCCTCAATCTCACCCTGCTTGCATGTAGAACCAGAGAAAATCTCGTCCCCGGGATTCTTTGTCACCGGAAGTGACTCTCCAGTGAGTGCGGATTGATCGATCTTAAGGGGATCACCCTCCAGAAGGCGGGCGTCGGCAGGAATAATATCACCCAGCTTGATGCTGATGATGTCACCAGGAACAAGAATAGATGCATCCTGCTCGCACCACTGGCCATCTCTGAGCACCTAAAAATTAAAATAAACGCAAAATGAATAGATAGTATAAATCATGAGTAAAGATCAGCAATAAGATTATACAATCATCAACGATTAGTACCTTAGTCTTCGGTGCCAGACGGGCCATAAGAGCCGCAGCTGCGTTTCCAGCATTGTTTTCTTCAATGAAACTGATAGTGGAGTTGATAACCAGCAACACAATAATTCCAACGAAATCCTGCCAATCTGGGGGCCGCCCATCCCCATTAGCCAGGACGATAGCCATTAAAGCAGCAGATTCCATGACCCATGAAAGTGGGTTCCACATGAATCCCAAAAACTTGAGAAATTTGCTTTCCTGTTTTTTCCCCAACGACCAATTAATCCATACTCATTTTACGAAATTATGATTGAAGAGGGAAATCATATGGATTGAAGAGAAGAATGATATATACCTTCTTCTCTTCGAGTTTGTTGGGACCAAATATGTGGAGCCGATTCGCTCCCTCGTCGGAGGTGAGACCCTCTTTTGTGCATTTTAGCTGCTCGAACACTTCGTCTATGGGAATACGTTCCTGAAAAACAAAGCTATTTCCATCAGAAACATTCGTTTCCGCTACCGGTAATATCAAGTGAAAAAAGAACTTCCCACTGCTTACTATCAGCTCCCTGCTGCAAACAATTTTTGTGACGAATTGAGAAGATATTCAGCAACCGAATCGCCACTTGTGTGGCATGGGTAATTTTCTAGGCACACATGGCAAATTACACTGCCAAGTGGACGCTAACAAAAAGAAAATCTACTTTTTGGTAAACGAAGAGAATAAAAAGTACGACCACGGGTTTGAAAAGGGTTCTCTCGTCTTACCTTGGAAGGGCTTTTTCCGGAGATTAAATATGTAATCTTTCATAGGTTTTAAAATATTGAAATCTCTTTCACTATTTCAAATAAATGAATGAATATATTTGCATTTGGGAAAAAAAGTACTTACAAATAAACACTTATCATTTTAAAGCAAGAACAATTGTAACGGAATATTTTTATTGGTTTAGGGAGGGGCAGAGGCTTTTTTTGCTTTTATTCGATTTTGCCCGACTTCAGTCATTGAAAGGAGGTGGTGGTCCATCCGAGGAGTAAACGAGTCTCCAAGCATTGAAAAATAAGTATCACAGTATCAATCCAAAGGAGTCAGGCGGTGGTCCATCCTCCAAAGGGGTTATACATACCAACTCATCTTGGACGGCAACGGAAGCGGCGAAAAAATTAAGAGAAAAGCTGCATCGGAGAAAGTGAGATAGATCGGAGGGAGTTTGCCAAATCGCTGCGGCGAGACTCGGCGAGCAGACACACATCTCGAGTACGAGAATGGTCCAGCGTGAGTTCAAAAATCGAGAATCGAAATCTTGAGAAAATCTTAACTTTAAAAAAGAGACACTCAGCTAGCGGACCAAAGGAGGACGACAACGTGCGAAAAAATACCAGTGACCTATAGTACGATCCTGCATAAAGTAAACCATCATAAGAAAAAGGAAAAAAAACCTTACATCCAAACCCATATAATAAGCGACCTTGCTAAAAAAAAACCCATATAATAACTAATAAGCGGAAAGGTGTCGTACCAGCAACTGGAAACCCCAGAAACGGCTCTGAGATTGTGTGAAGCCATTAAAGAAAATCACATAAAAGAAGAAAGACAATTATTTCAGGTCGTCATCAGTGAAACATAGATTTCAACACCACGCCCCTTTGTTCTTTCCTCTCTGAGAGTACGGAAAGGGTGGGGATAGCAGGATTTCAACGAAACTAATAATTTTAAGTTCAAACACAAGTAATAATATTATTAACATGGGGAAAACGTTTCAAACAAGACCCACGCTACTTTTAATTATCATATTTTCCTTATGAGAAAAGTTTATTTTCTACCAAAATCAAATATCAATGTCAAAAAGCAAAAACTAGAAATCGACGAGAAAGGAAAAAAGAGAAGGAAAAGAACCCGAAGAAAACAATTCGCCCTCCCAATCGTGGTGGGAAAAGCGAGTAAATAAGTATAATTCCTATTTTTTTTATAATAATTATATATTTACTTAAATTTAAATTCAAGATTTCATCGCTAAGTAGCCGCTGTCGGTGGGTAATTGCTCTTCTAGCCCAGAGGAAAAAGCTCAAACTGTTGTCCATGAATTGGTGGGGGATCGTAGTGAGCATCAAGGTATCATGGTGCATCCGAGAAAAGTAAGGTTCTAAATTAAATAAATATTTATTACATTTAAAAAAATATATTTTACTTAAAAAATATTTTATATTTATAGTAACTTTTACATTTATCAGAATTTAATAAAATTTAGAAAACCATTACCTTAAATTAACTAAATTATTATAGTTAAATAATATATTTTACTACACTTGATCATAGTTAAAAGGTTGAGAAATTTATATTAAAAAATTGTAAATTTTACTTTTAAAAAATAGATTTTATTGAAGGAAATAAAATTGTGCAACTTGTTCATTTTTCTCGAAATTCGTTCAAGCTTGATCCACCCGCTTCTCACAAAAACCAGCAAAAACCACCAAGTTTCACCCACAGCGTGGTCTTCCCTAAGGAAATTGATGTCCCGGCAAAAACATTTGCAATATCTAAAAGGAACAAGCAGATCTCGTGAACTCCAAAACAGAACATGACCCCCATCCTTCACCTGCAGATCCAAAAACCTCCGACACTCAAGCACAAGCTTCAATTATAAACATCGAATCAACGAAGAATCCAGCAAACGATAAGCCTCCAATTAATTCCGAACAGGACCTTAGAATTCATCATAAAAAAACTAGAAGTAACTGAGGAGCGAGCAAGCAAGCAGCTCACCAGATCAACGGTTTCGTTCTTGATTTCCTCCAAGCTGATCGCCTTTTCCCCGGCCATTTCGGCCTAAAACCGAAACCACAGCGTCGAGTAGAAACCCTAGCACACTTCGAAAGCTTCCAGATGCAAGACCATGCGCGCTCCTCCGGCGATTTGCAGGAGAGGGAAGAAAGAGTAGAGGGGAGGAATGACTGAGGCCGTCTATGGATTCCCACAGTCCCAGTTTATACCCGGCTCGGTCATACCAAGGAGACCCGCGACATCTGTGACGTGTCAGTTGCCGTCTTGCCGTGATTGGCATGATTGAGGGTCATTGCGGGACCCGCCACGCTTTTCGCTTCGGAAATTTGTATTTTTATTTTCGCATGTACCGGCGATTCGGGAAAATTTTGGGTCGATGGTTTTCTCTCTTTTTTTTCTCCCTTCGGCCTTCGTTCTCGATATTTTTGCGTGCAGGACGGGCTTCTTCGCTTCACTGCTATTCTAATAAGCGTTCGATAAGGATCGGAGGATGGACGTTGGCGTAATCCGAAAGAGAGACGTCCGAGAATTGCTGGAATTATTTTTGGATCCATTGGTATTTAATTTTTTGAAAAGATGGTGGACAAATATATAATAATGAGTTAACCAACCTTAAATTTTAAACCATAGCTTTAAAACTTTGCCTCGTAAAAATACGACAAACGCTACGGCAATAGCGATTCACATGACCACACCTATTTGAAGGGTTGGATTTGTCGTCAGCTTTTGAAGAATAATAATAAAATATCCAAAACACGACAAAACGGAAATATCACTTTTTGTATTTGAATTAAAAAAAGTCCGAGAATTGATAATTCTCGAAACTTCTTTTTGTAATTTTCGATGATTTATGAATGCGTTGGATTATATTTGAAATATGAATTCTGAAAGAAGTCACAGATGCTATTTATCACTGCTAGCCAATTGTTACATTATAATCGCTTCTCTAGTATGTAATTTACATGTAATTTTTGAAGACAAGCTTTTTCTCGACAATTCTTTTCTAACTTGAAGTGTGAAATGTACTCATTTCTCGAAAAGCAAAAAAAATACCATCTATTTCATTGTTCACAGACACAAATCTATACTAAAATTTACAGTGAAGAAAACACTACATATCTTACGTTGTTCATATGGTAAAAATTTATCTTACTGTACGTGTACGAGACCTCCCTTGAGCGATCAGCCTTTTATGTGTTCTACGGGAATTGCGTTTGGCATAATTGATTGAACTTCGAAAATTTCAATCTGTACGTGATCAGACTCGAACCAATATCTAAATCTCATGCATGCAATAAACAAAAGTCTTGATTGTTTAATATCTTCAAATCTGTTTATTTATCCACCACCCAAACTAACTATATATATCCGGTAATTTGCGTCTACTTTTCATTAGTCATATTTTAAAATAAATTGTTCCTTGTTAATGCAAATTTTTTGTTGCATTAATTTTTCCGGCGATTTAAAGGAGCTGGGGATACAACATTCACGTAACAACGAAGAAGGGTAAGCGAACTAAAACATTAAATATTACATCGATAGCACATTCTCACTGGGTACTTGATATCCTCCTTAAGATACATGGCTTTTGTTAAGATTTTTCCGTATATATATATGTGTGTGTTTTAAATCTTGATTTTTAAGAATTTTGAACCTACAATTAAAGAGAAGATATAAAATATTCTTTACCCGAGGTAATGATCATAATTTTTAATAAAATTTAAATCTTAATAAATATAAAAATCATTATCATTGTAAAAAAAATGATTGAGAGCTTTACTTTAAATATTTTTAGATTCTATTTGATCGTACGTGAATATTTTTAGATTCTATTCGGTCTTCCACGGCCTTGATCTCGTATACTAGATCTAGGAGTGTTGATCTAACGCAACGGTACCATAAGTATGATTAAAAAGAAGGGGAAAAAAAAAGGGGGTTTAGAATAGAACATGTAATATTTTTTTTTTACTTCTTCTACCGATGATGATGCCGGTTGCTGGGTTTAATTAATTACATGGTCAAGTATGCTTTAATCTCTTTTATATAGCACAAGCTAGATGCGCATGCTCGTGCATGTCACCTAAAAGAAAAATATCGTTAGTTATAACAGAGGAAAAAGAGAAAGTTGGTAGTCATTGACAAGGACTATTATCTATTTATATTACTAATAATTTTTTTTGACTTTATAACATGGACATTTTCGGAATTTAGATCCCAAATGTCGGTGTTTCAATCTAAATGCCTTCTTTTTAATTGTAGAACAAATAGATGATATGTATGTTAAAATGGTTAAGAAGTTTCTTGTTATTTTTTATTGCGTATTCAGACCTCTCAATAAAAGATAATTTATTTTTGTGGTGCTTAAAAAAAACAAATGATTTGATGTTTAATAAAAGATAATTGATTTTTCTCGAGAGGAAAGATAAATTCCCTTCATTCATTAATTTATTTCTCTAGTGTGTTGTCGTCGTAAAACCTCCTCGCTGGTATGGAATATACATGATGTTCTCCGAGCACTCCATCCGCAAAGCCCTGAGAAAGCAAACCGAAAAGATTGGTGGAGATTACTTCATATTGGAAAATCACGTGGATCGAAACTTAGAAAGTCACATTTCACGTAACCGCATAAACATCATTCAGGTACGTAATGAATTGTTTTGTTCATTAATGCTGACGATCCTTTTTTTATGGCAAAGATTCCCATGGAAGACCATGTGAGATGAGAAAATACACATATAAAGCAATATATGACTAATTTCTAGCCGACCTTCCACCCATTTCTCTCCGAAATAGACCCGTGTTTTCCTAATGAGGATTTTACATGGATTCGAAGACTGGTTTCTTTCTTCTCTGGGCATATATTGACGGTAGTTTTGCTTTAGGTTTAAATTCTCGATTTTCTTTTTTGGAGATTTTATAATGGATGAGTAAACTATATATGATATCCTTTTCTGGTTTGAATACATAAATGTTACCTAAATTTGAGTAGACCATTATGGAAATGAACCATTTCACTGTTAGTTTTATTAGTTATGCAAAGAATACCACTTATTCGTCATCGAATAAGCACAAGCCGCCGACGACGAAGTGCGGCCCTCCGCCTCTCTCTTCGTCTCTGACCACCTTGTTCAGTTGTTCTCCTTCTCTCTCTCGCTTCTTTCATGTCTCGGCTTGTTTGGCGCTACCCCAACCGCACGCTTGCCACCCTCTTGAGTCTCTGGTCTGGTCATCTCCACCCACAGGTGTGTCGGTTTTCATTCACAGCATCGATCGTGAGTAAATTAAAACATGGGCTTCTCCTGTGGTTAATTAGGATGTCGGTTTATTGATGGTGCAGTGACTGCATGACCATTCATCCCATGCAGAGACGCGTACGTACGGACAGGACTACCACTGCATCGGATCGACCGGTTGTCACGAGCATGTAACATCACCTCTTACTTAGACATTAGCAACAAGAAGAGACAGATCAGCCATGATCTGTCTTTTAATCCTAACACCTTTCTATCTTGCAAAAAAACAGATCAGCCATGCTACCGTAAAGGTTGGCGTTTGTTCACTCCATGCATTAATTTAAACTTTGTTCCATCAACTTGCGATGGCTTTGTACGTTCCTCGTGCTTTCCAGAGACTACAGGCTGTCCTTTCTTTTGAATGTTTTCCTCCTGCTATTGCATTTGGAAGCTCGCTCATGTATATATATCCATGCCACGGTTCCCAAAATTATTGGAAGTAACGAGTCTTCTTGCATATGTTAGGGCACTTGGCACTTACCGCAGTCTTTTCAAAACCGAGCCCAACTGGCTGGTTGGACTATATATTAAAATAGTCGCTTTAAACCCTAACCAGGGGGTGCAAATATAACAAAGAAAAAGTTGCTCTCTTGACGTTTGTACCTTGATTTTTGAATCTTTTCTCTAACCATTATTCCAACTTCTCGCCAATCGAAATTCTAGTTGAGCCGGAGGGCACAAGGCCTTTTTATTCCATTTCTCTGGTTATCTCAAAAACGCTTCCGCCATGTCAACGTAAGCATCAGTACGTTTAACTACAAGCCATCGATCCGACTGCTCAACCAAAACATTAGAACCAATTATATCCATCTAGATTAATTAACAGCCTACCTTACAAATGGAGCAGCCACCATTAACTTATTTGCTTCGAAGTAATTTTTTTGAAATATTAAGTTGATACTCTTCTATTCATTCTTAAAAAATTACATTATTTCTATTGAAATTAATAATTGCCAACATTCAGAGATTGGAGAATCTTGTTTTTAAATAATACTCAACTTGAAACAGTGTTCGTTCACAATCGTGTTAGTGGGCCGATGAATGGAGACTACCATAATGATACCATGGCGTCACACCAACTAAAGCAAACAAGGGGGGGGGGGGAATTGGAAAAAGCAATGAATATATATAATTGCTTACGGTGGAAGAATCTTTCTTCAATTCCATGGATGGATGGATGGATGGATTTTGTTTTACTAATTTTTCTCTTTTTTGTGAAAAAAGTACGCCAATCGACATCTCACCCTTCAATATTAATTGTGCGTAGTTTGAAGATTTGAATTTAGAGAATTGAAGAAAATCATGATCCAAGAAAATTTCCCAAACCATACAGGGAGTGGTATAACTCCCTCCGAGAGCAAAGGTTAAAAAAGAGAGAGGCACTTTGACAAGCTAATCATCAAGAAAACAAAAAATTAATCTCAAATCTGTAGAAGTTTATGAAAGATATAATTAGTGAAAACCTTGAACCCTTCCATGATCGACAGGTTCAAGGTTAAAGCGAGAATAAGAAGAAAAGGTAACAAAAGATGGATTCTCAATTGATCAATTAACGTCAATGACAAAGACGGAGCAGTGGAGTGATGGTAGCTTTCTTTTTGTATACGAACTCCTTTGTGGAGCCTTCATGAAGCTTTTCTTTTCTTTTCTTTTTTTTGAAAGAAAAAAAGCTCCTTAAATGTTCTTATTGAGAATGACAATCCGACCGCTATCTAAACCTAGGGGAGGTTTTTCGATGCATTCGTGCGACATTCTCCCGTATCAAGCATTAGGAGAAATGTTGGATCTACATTGGGTACAGAGGGGAATTATCTGAATTTAAAATTACTTGAATTATTACTCAATCATTGTAAAAAAAAAGTGTTTGTATATATATAAAATTTTGATTGTTCCGCTTACCACTCTAATTAATCACAGTGTGCTCCGAATCCGGGTCGTGGAGGGCCGCGTCATCCTTCCGTGCAGCGGTACAAGTGCACGTCTTCCGTGATAGGACATAGGAAATGACAAGTGGGGATATTATTCTTTTCCGACGAAAACGATAAGAAATGATGATAAATCAATAAATATTTGCGTCTACAAGAATGGAAAAGGTCGTGCCGGTTCATGTCATAATCCCTGCGGTCCGCTTTTCGAAGCATGCGTGACAAGGAAATCCTCTCCCTTTGTCAAAGGAAAACGAGATTTATGGGTAGAATGACGTCGGAGTAAGTGACTTCCCACCACGCATGCAGGAGGGAATGGCGAGCTTTCTTATAAAAAAGAAGAAGAAGTTATTTTGATGATACGGTGGTTTTTGCAGTTTTATTTAGTTATTAAGATTTGGATTTTGATTTATTTACTTAGATTGGTAGGTAGGTGTTGTTGAATGGTAATAATATTACCTTTTGACGATGTTTTTTTAATGGATAGACAGGAACGTGGAGTTGAGACCCATAAAAATCAACATCAGCACAGAAACCCAGAACTCTTGAGATTTTGAACGATCGATCGATCCACAGAAACTGTACTTCAGCCGCCAAGTACAATGTTGAATCGCAGGTTTCAGCAATGCCTAACCGATGGGCCGGTTTCGCGTCGACGTAAATTTGCATTAAAAATAAATTCTGATTTTTGTGGTTTCCACTACACCAGTCTCATGAAATTTCCCACCCACCGTGACGATTTCTACTTTCTCTTGTTTATTATGTATGGTCTCTGCTTGGACAAACCATGTTTTGAATCATGTTGCCTGTACATGCATTACCCAAAAACTTGTTATGTTACTTGTACGAACCCAATGCATTTTCAGTGGGTTCACCGTCAGACGTCTGTATTAATTTATTACCATTTCATCGAAAAGGGAGAGATTGATTGAGACCATCCGTCACTGATGCGTGAGGTATAATCCAATAATCTAATGCTACAAGCATAAGGCAATATACCCTCTCTTTTTTTCAATAAAACATAGTCTTAGATATAACTAGCAATTCTCGATTTCCTTATTGAAACACAACTTTTTTTATTTCAATTTAAATTCATTGTTTTTTTTTTTTGAAAAGTTGATGAGAATTAATCATCACCTTATAAAAACTAGGAAAGCACTATCATTCATTTTAAAGATTATTCTCAGAATTTTTATATACAAATCACCTAAAAGTTGCACGGCACTACTTTTCATAATTTCTCTTTTCTGAAAAAGAAATGACACCAACCGAATTAATCACCGAACCATCCGTTTGTATTCTCAAATAATTAGATCATGAAAAAACTCTTTTGAATAAACATATTATGTGCGGATTATTTACTAAGGACGACGTTGAAGAGGAATACTGGTAATGCTTAAATTGCTTGAATTTGGTTATAAAAATGGCAAAACCATCCATCATTTAATTTATAGGAAAAGATATTAAAAATTATTATCATTTCTCGTGAAAATAAGAGGAGGAGGGGGGATTTTGAAAATAAAAAGGTCTTATCATTTTTGCAGCATAATCCATCAAACAAATCACAGACGCACCTGCTGTATTCATCGGATAGGAAACACACAGATGCATCCAAGACTAATGACTGGCATGTGAATGCTAATATCGTTCACGTCCATAGGCATTCAACGAGGCTTTACTTCCTTTGTCGCAAACGTCATCTTAATGAATTTCGTATCGTATTTGAATGAATACTTTCACAAGGATGGATTCGGTTCAACTGCCCTCATTTTCTCTCTCGAACGAAGATGGCAGGCAGTCTTGTGCTTGTCCTCTTCCTCCTCCAGGACGAAGGTATCGTCCATCTCTTCTTCAATTCCGTCTGATGATTGGTATATATGTTCCACTTGTCGATCGTTGGGCGTGTCTGGGCATGACTGCATCGATCGATCATGAGCTCATGACCACGATTCCATGTATTCTGGTGTGTATGGGTATCACTACTAATATAGAAATTTGTACGCTTAATTAAGGTACGCATTTTAGTAGAAAAGCCCAATAAATTAATCTACAGGAGAATCGGCAAAATTTTTTGATTCTCCCTTTTTGGGGCAAAATAAACTTAAAAACATTGTTAGGCTAAACATAACATGCCATGTGATCGATCTAAGGCAGTCGATTTAGATATGTTTTCGAGAAGAATCGAAAGATCGTTTAAATTCTAGACAAACGCAGCCTAGGAAACTGCGTTTTTATGACACGCAACAAATCATGTTTAGAACAGTAATATATTTATACAGAAGTAATCGCGTTATCTATTTGTACTTCGATAACAAAACATCAAACGTGGGCCTGATAAGCTTGCTTCGTATTGAAAAAGATATCGATAGATCATGATCATGTCAATATTACGCAACTATGTATTGATAAATATCCGCTAATGGATTAATTATTGAAGTACATTCTTTCTCTCTTTCTTTCTTTTTTTTTAAAAAAAGATGTAGCTGATCGGTACAAAGAAATTAGACTAGTGTGATAGACATTTCTATCATGATAGATATTTAGTAAAAATTATCAAAATAAAATTTTTGTGACGATTTTTTATCTTTTACAAGAAAAGTTATCACTGTAATTTATTGTGACAGACTTATCTGAGTGTCACGAGAAATTTATCAATTGCAACCGAATGCAAGTTAAATAATACCAAATAATTTGCGATGGTTTCTATCCCCACATGGGAAGACACCTCGGTTTTTGTACGGAATTTTCAAGAGAGATTGGGGGACATAACATGGGTACTTGTTGCGGCTTATCTGTCAGTAGCATATATCCATGAAATCAAATCTGCTCTGTTCATTTTCTAGTTATGTATAACATAGACGGTCGGGATCGTAGATTTTTTTTACCAAGGAAAGTCGAATCCTCGTGACGATATACTCACAAGAATTTGAAAGCAGTTTTCATTCTAGTTCCGATCCACTGATTATATATATATATATATATATATATGCAGCTTATTCAATATCCTTTTGGCCCATACATCATGATGATGATCTTAATTACACAACAAAGTTATTACATGCCTCGTTTATCTGCTCTTCACCTTACCCCCCCCCCCCCCCCCCCCCCCCTTTTTTTTTTGGTTCGCCATTTGCAAATTAAAATCTGTCGACCTACGTACGCACCTTGGAGCATCCAAATCGGTTTTGCTCTCTCTTTCTCTCCCTCTCTACCACCTTTCCTTCCCTGCCAGCTACCATGCACCAGTTGACACGGATAAGGAGGAGTGAATTAGATGCGCGCCCCGTTGATATTGAAACACATACCAGCTCAAGAAAAGCTTTGTTTGAAGTCTCGATCATGCATGCACTAGTGTATGAATGGCATTTTTCCTTTTTCCTCTCGTACAGATAGATTCCTTCCTATCCATATTTTTATATTGGCGGGCACCACATGCCCATCACATCAAATAGAATAAACAACCGGCTCGTTCGCTCGATCGATCTCGATCGGAGACGTGCCTGCCGGCCCATAAATTCGAGTGGGCAGGCAGTCGACCATCCTCCGCAGGAGAGAAGAGCCCAGAGGCATTTATGGTAATCCGATCGAAATGCCGGTTCGGTGGTCAGGGAATTAATGACTTGGAAATGGGTTGGAGGGGAAGGCGCCACCATACCAGAGATCTGTGGTGGGGTTCTGAGACAGACGGGCAGTTCCCAATTAAGCTGTGCGTTTGTGTTTCACATCAACAAGATTCCGTGGACGTGTAGGCGTACATGCCCTTCAAACAAAAGAACAGCTCATGTCACGAAGGCGCCCACCTCTACGTACGTGGATGACACAGGCTGGCCATGTGGGTCGGCACATGTGTGCCGTGCCCATGCATGCCGTCGACTAGACATCGATTCATAGGGTGTTTGCGTGTAGAAGAGCAGCATTAACAAGTGAAGCAAGACGGGATTGATTACATATGACAGACAGGTCGACAAAAGATTATGGTTTGTTCCAAATACGAAATTAACGACGAATCCACAAAAAAGGGCAAGCAAAGAAGAAACAGGAACTAAAAAACTTGGTTTTTTTTTTTTTTAAACAAAAAACCAAATGGAGATTTGGGCCGGCCCAACGGAGCCCGAAGACCGACGGACGGACGGTCTCAAACCATGCTCTATAACCGGCCGAACTGGGCCGGCAAGGCCCCAGACGCACGGCCGCCCACTGATAGTAAGTACTGGGTCTTTTTCACGACTCGACGAAGAATAGATAAGCCACAACGTTCATCGCTAGAAAGTAGAAACCACGTAAACCGTCGGTGGAAAAGAAACGAAACAACCACCGCTCGTCTTTTTCGTGCGACAATTCACGACCACCAACAAACACCAACGGAACCTGCGTATTTAGGTCCACGTACGCCATTCTCCCCTTCCTCCGTCTCTCCAATGCAACGCTCACACGCGACGTCAATGGCGGAGAGCGTCAGGGTTCGGACGTTGGTGCTGGCGATGGTGGTGGGAGCCGCTGTCCTCCTCTCCACGGTGCGCGTCGTGGAGTCGAAGGTCGACGAGCTCAGCTCGGCGCCGACGCAGGCGTTGCCGTACATCCTCGTGCGGCAGATTCACGCCCCAGCCGCAGCTAAGTACGACATCGGCCAGGCCACCTTCCGTAGGCGTGATCGGCCGAACGTCACCGTCACAGAGAAGCAGGCCGACGAGATGATCGGTGCCTGATTGGGTCGGGTCGGGTCGGGCTGCGATCCGATGGACCTTCCTGCTTGCTTCTTCGATTCTGTTGATCATTGAGAAACTATTATTATCGAAAAAACAGTTCCATTAAAGGAAGTGCAAATTAGCGCTCAATTAGATCGACGGATTCGATTGCAGCTACCGCACGTGGCTTGAACCTGATTCACATTGGAATTTACAAAAAATTTATTTTTTCGAACTAACCCGACTCGCAACCTTTACGGACCATCTGTCTCGGGTATGTTTAAGACCGACAACCCATAAGATGGACGCAATGGTATCGGCCCATCCAGGCCCAGTGTTATCTCATCCCCGACATGGTAACGATGGACGGCTGAGCAATGGTCACCACATCCCGGAATCACATCGATCGGCTTTGCCAACGCCAGTTCGTTGCCGTGCCTGATTCCCAACCTCCTCCGTCGTCCACCTACCACCTACAGCCAATACACCCAAAATCCGAGCCGAAGCCTGAAAGCCGCAATCCGTTCTTCCTTCCGCGTCCCTCTGCTCCTCAAAACCTCTCAAAACCCTAGCATTCAAATTCGATCTGATTCCCAACCCAACATCCTCGTCTCCCTTTCTCCCATCTCTCTCCTGTTCTGGTTCGGTTCGCATGGAGTGGGACGGTGGTGATTTGGTGGAGTTGGGGGAGGTTGTGGAGGAGGAGGAGGAGGAGGAAGAGGAGAAGGAGGTGGAAGAGGAGGAGGGGTTTCTGCTGAAGGATGCGTCGTGCTTCACCTTCTCGGTCGGGAGCATGCTGCAGTCCTCCACCTGCGGGTTCGTGGTCTCTGATGCACTCGAGCCCGACCATCCCATCATCTATGTCAACGCCACGTTCGAAAAGGTCACCGGCTACCGGGCTGAGGAGGTTCTCGGGAGGAACTGGTGAGTGAAATTTGGTTTCTTTTGTTTAATTTCTGAGCTGTTGGCCTTTGTGTTTTCTGGATCTCCTACTTGTATATTGAGGATACGGGAAACTACATCGGGCACCGAATCCAAAGTTCACGCTTAGGGGGAACACACGCTCGGAACTAATTTCGATGGATAAAAAGGGAATGATTGCTCTTGTTGTCTTGTGTAGTCTCATATTTAACTCATGTTTAAGATAAATTCTTCTACTTTAAGTTCTATAAAAGCCAAAGAAGCAGCAACAGTCATGCTTATTCCCAAAATTAAACGTTGCTTCGGCAGATTTTGCATTTTAAAGTTCAAACCATGTAATTTGGGCATTCCTCCATATTTTTTGACTCCATCAATGTTACTTGTCCCTTACTTTTGTGGTTGTTGTTTGAGATAGCATACGTTGGTTTTTAATTTAGAGAAATGACACTGGGAGGGGGGAAATTTTTTTTGTTCCTAATATTGGTAACATACGTACATGTTGGGCATGGGCGGACATCATGTTCGATTCTGTGAAATCACTTTTCAACCAACTACAACATAATGTTTGTTCCATGATGGCCATGTTGATTGACATCGTGTGGAATTTCACACCACTTTTGCAAAAGATACATCTGGAGTTTACACACCCTTTGTTTTATCATTTAATTAAATGAAAATCACTAAAATATTCCATTAATATAGTATTGGATTTAATAGTTCCTTATGAAAGGAAAATTTTTCATATCAAAATCATGGAAATAAGCAATTTCCTTTTAAAGCAAATCTGTGAAAAATTTACATCTATACAATTATTGTTATAAGTAGCTTCTGATTATGCATTCATCATGTATTTTTGGTATTAATTGTATATGTGGATTCTTAATATTGTACATCTTAGCATCTTCTATAGTTTCTAATCAAAATTTGAAGTTTTCCTTGTGTTTCTGGAATTTAATGTGTTTTGTCTTATATTTTCATCAGTATTGGGCCTTTTTCTTATTTTCTTGGTACCAAAATCCAACAAGAAATTCTCATTTAGAATCTTGTATACAATAGGTATTTCTAATTTCAACGCTGGAAACATGGGAACCAATATAAGTATTTATCATGAATGATTTCAGACCAATGACAATTAAGTGAATATCTTCTTTCTTTGCTCTAAATGTTTCTTTTAGCTGCTCAAGAACAAAGAAATTTTGGCATAGTTTTGTCTATCCAAAGTCATTGACTCATTATCATGGTTTGCAATAGTTATAAACCCAAAGAAGAAAATTATTGTCAACTTGTGGCTTGTGATTCCTAGTCTATCTTTGTTAGAAAGCACTTCAGTCTCTATATGACTCGTAAACCTCTTAATTAGATTAGGTCAAACATTTTGCTTCAGTCATTTGACTCATTATCCTTATTCCTTTGGTTGCCATGCATCTTTGCAAATCTTTGTGTCATTGGGAAAGATGGGTACCGATGGACATCCTTCATACAAACAATTGCTCATTCTTTGGACATTAAATTTCTTTTTACAAACATTGTGCTGGTCAATGCTTAGTCCAACTTGAGATATTGTACCATCAAGCGTGACATTCTATTGTGTTATCCTTTTGGAGAAACTAACTGTTGTTCTGAACTTTAAACTATTTAAGAATTGACAAGTGGGGATTGCAAAATGAATGAACATGTCATAAGTAGGTTAGCTTTGGTTTACCACAGAAAGATTATACTCTAAGATAAATAGGACAAGTTTAGCCTCTTCCCAAACTCTAATAATATGTAACTATGGTTACATGACAGACTTACCCTCTCTTAAAAAACCCATATTTTTTCATTGACTACTACAAGCTCCTCCATCTCCTTCTTTGTAAAACATAGATGAAACATAACGTCCAACCAGCCCTCCTATCTCTCCACATGCACACACATGTACAGGCATATCACACACTCCCCTGCCCTTGCACACATTCAGTTAGATTGCATTCCACCAACATCAACAAGACGTTTCAACCCTCTTTACCTTGTAAAAGAAGATGGGCAACACACCAATGTCCTTGCCTCAACATTGTTGTCCTTCCTGTCTTTTTTGTGTGCCTCAATGCACAACCTTGTGCAGAATTCAACATTGAGTTTCATAGAAAAACAGAACATGAATGCAATCAGATAATCTGAAAAATCCTTGTTGGACATTGATTAAATTGATTGTGTTCTTCCTTCTCTTCTTTTTGTTGGACATCAGTTAAATTGATTGTGTTCTTCCTCTTCCTCTTCCTTTCTCTCTCTCCCCCTTCCTCTCTCCTTGTCTTAGTTTCCCCCAGTAGGCAAGAAGAGGAAGGAGGATTCAATAGGTAATTTTGTGTAGAAAGCCAGCTATAACCATAGGGGTATTATGGTCATTTTAATGGTAGTGACCAGTAAGCTGCAACACTGTTTAGTTTCATTTAAACTCCCAAGAAAATTTCTATGGATAAGAAGGAAATTGGGAAGATATTTCTTTTAAGGTGGTTATAGACGAAATATGATAATTTTTCAAGGATATTTGAAAAAAACCCGTTATTAAACCATGCCCAATTTCCCACCATTCATAAAAATCATCATATGAACATTATATTGAATAAATATTATAGCTTAAATGGATTGTTGTGAATGGGCAATTAGGCATGGTTTGATAAATGGAAGTGAGAGCTTGTAGATATCTTGCATCAAGCCATATATGATTAAAACCCATATTTTTAGTATGCTAGCTTGTAATGCTAGTATCTTAATTCCTAAGTTAAAAACTTTCATCTCAAACCAAGAAATCCTATATCAATTGTGTTGAACTTTTGTTTGAAAAAAAAGGAAAATGTACTAGACTTTGTTAGAAACGTTGGTGAAAGTTTGTAAAAAATGAAAATTCACAAAAAATGACCAAAACTACAAATTTCAATATGAAAATTAAGACAAGCTAAAGTAAACTATAATAGACATCTAAGAATAATTGAAATGAATTTTTAAACATTTATAACATTAAAATGCCACATTGTTTTGAAACTAATGTACTGAAATAGAAGAAAATACTTTAAAGTGCACAAAATTGTTCTAAAAATATTTATAATTCTTACCTCATTAAGGCCTAACATCATTTAGAATGCCTTCCTCAAATACACAGCCTCATTCTTGATAAGCCATATGTCAACAACAATCAACAACTCAATTCTACCATGGGGTTGGACACAAATCATTTTCCTCCATTTATTTATATCCATAACTAAATAGTTTGCTAAGCTAAATAATTTTTCATGTTTTTTACAATGTAAATTTTAGTATTCCTGTACCTTGTTTGATATAGGTAAAGGAAAGACTAAAGTAGGTAACTAAAATTATAGAAAAATCAATATGGGTTTATACTAGATAGGCTAACAATGGAAGCTATTCATTTATTTAGCCAACTAATAGAAAATTTTAGAATTAAGAAAAAAGACCTTCATATGATTTTCATTAATTTAAAAAAGTTTATGATAGGGTACCTAGAAACCTATTATAATGGGTATTGGAAAGAAAGGTACCCATAGATTATATCAATATTATAAAAGACATATATGAAAGGATAGTTATTCATGTTAAAATTATAGGGGAAGAAAGTAATGACATAGGTTTACACTAAGAGTCTTCTTTAAATCCATATCTATTTTTGTTTTTTATGGATGAAATAACTAAGAAAATTTAAGGAGAAATACCTTGGCGTATGCTATTTGCTAATGAAATTGTTTTGGTTTACAAAATAAGGCAAACATTAGTTCTAAATTTGAATTATAGAGAAATATTTTACAGTCCAAAGGATTTAAAATGAATATATCAAAAACTAAATATATGGAGTGTATGTTTAACAAAAATAGGAATAATAATGAAGGTGTACTAATAAATTGTCATGAGATTTCTAAAATTAAGATTTTTATATAATTAGGATCTATAGTATGTAGTAATGGAGAAATTCTAGAGGTTGTTATTCATATGATTAAAGTAGAGTGGTTGAAGTGGAGAAATATTTTTAGAGTGTTATGTGATAGGCGGATATCCTTAAAATTAAAAGAAAAATTCTAAAAAACTGACAATTCACCCAACTATACTTTATAAATCAAAATAGTAAGTATGATCGCATACAAGTGTTATAAAGATTCAAATTTTTAGATGGATGAGTGACAATACTATAAGAAATAAGTTAAAAAAAAAGATTTTATTAAAAATAAAGTTGGGGTTACATTAATTAGGTGGTTTAGTGGTATCTTTAGGAGACTATACACCAATTAGTAGAGGAGAATCAATTAGTATTGAAGAAAGCAAAAGAAGTAGAAGAAGGCCTAAAACTAATTTATTAGGAATTATGAGAAAATATTTAAATTTATGTAATTTGATTGAAGATTTGATGATAGATAGAAATATTTGGAAGAAAAAAAAATTCCTTTAGTCGACTCCACATGGTAAGATTATGACATGGGCTATTGTTGTTATTGTTGTCTACCTCTTTTAATGTAGGTGAGTTTAAAAGAGGTATTTTATGTCATCTAAATGTTTTTGTCTAAACAACATATATTGGTCCCATGACATGTGTGTATATGTCCCATGCTGAATGAGATTTTTGTGATAGCATGATTGTGGAAGTTTGGTAAGAAGCCTATTGGTAGACAAATGTTGCAGGCTTGCCTTGGTTAAATAGTCATTATTGCATGGGAAGAACATGAGAGGAGAGGGGCAACTCTTGAAGTTTTGTTGGGAAAGAATGTGGAAATATGCATATGTTTGTTGACATATGCCTTATTGACAAATACCTATGTAAGAGAATAAGAGATTTTTTGGAGGCTCATTTGAACATAGAGGACATTCTTGTATCTCTTGACAATAGAGGTATGCCCTCTCCTTCATTCAAACTTAGCTTGAGCAATGAGGGGTAACAGAGTGGTTGTCTTTTCAAGCTACTTGAAAGAATGATGAACAATGGGTGCTAGTGAAGTTCTAACCAATGCTTAGAACATTTAGGACTTGGCCGCAAGGTAGAGGCATGCAAAGGTCCCTTCAAGTACTGTGTATACAAAAGACCAAGACATCAACTGCTAGCTTGTGACCTTCAACATGGAGTGCAATTTGCTTGTTATTTTAGGCTTGCAAGGGGCAGAGTTGATAGGAGGAGCATTTTAACCCCATGGAGCTAATAGGACGGGATATGTCTAATATGGGTTAGGGTGCTAAAGTTGAGATTTCAAAGGTTCCAAGAAATGACAATACTTTGGCTCTATTGATGTCTAATTTGCCATGTGCCTAGATATTCATTGGTCGATTTGTCATGTGATCTTCATTGTTACTTAAAGGAAGGTCTGTGCTAGAAGATACTTAGGCAACATGGTGGGAATGGCAGTGGAGGTTGGCCACATGGTTGGGAGAATGATGTCTTCTAAAATGATTAGTATACCACTTGATCTCTGATCAATGGAGATGTTTAACTAGTTGGCTTCCTCCTTTGTGGATTTGTAGAAGTTAGTCAAATTGTGACGTTCATGTGGAACCTAAAAGTTGTAGTAAAAAAAGAGAGATATTTGAGGGGACAAATTATTGGGATAATTAAACTTGTCCATGGAGCGGAGGCTTATGGATTAGTTTTTACCACTTTCAAATCACTAATGAATTTTATGTTCAAACCCTCTTTGCAAAACAGTCAATGGAAGAGACATATGGCCATTGAAGTTGGAGAGGGGCTCATTGTTACTAGAGAACACAATGGGAATCTTAGAAAGTGATGAATTGTACATTAGGGACAATAATGGCTCACATGGTAAATGTGAATTCTAAAAACAATGAATCTTTTGATCTAACTAGGAGGAAACATCTGTAAGTTGGGAGTGGATTGAAGATGTGGCAGCAAAGAAAATCCGTTTCTGATTTGGAAGCTTATAGGTGGAATGCCAACTTGTATACTTAAAAATAAAACCATGCTAAGCATCAATAGAAATCCATCTTATAGGCCTTTGACAGGTCTAGTCTAGTCTAACAAACAGGTGCCCTTTCTTTTCAATGTTCATCCTTCAAATAGGAATCAAGCCCACTGTGCCAATAGTGCTCTACTGATATTCTATGGAGGGGATCAGAACATATCCTGCAGGCTAGATGCCTTGTGTGGTGTTATTGGTTTAAGAGCAGGTCTAGTAGACTTTGGGCATTATTGACACAGACGACTAGGAGTAAATTTTGACTTGATCCATCCTTAGAACTTGGCTCCTGGAACTGTGTAAGAAATTGCTTTAGACAAGGATGAATTTCAAGAGTTATGGGATGCTTTACACTGTGCAGACTACAACACAAAATTGATTGAACTCCATGAGAATTGGAATACAAATTATGTCATTGAATAAGGTGGATTCGTGAAGCTTTACTCTCCTTTAGTTCGCCCTCAACTCAGACTATGATGATGGCTTGTGGGATGCTATAAGTTAGTCAGAAGAGATTACTCTAGGTAGGGTTCTGATGATGCTAGACATTACTTCTTAGGACATATGCATCATTTCAAATCTGCTTGGTTGTGAAAGGAAGAGGTTGTTAAGCACATGGGTGGACAAATGACTCATGAAAATACTAAGCTAGAATATAAGGAATGGGAGAGGTGGAAGAAAACAAAGATACCTTGGGGACTTATGAAATCCAACACCGTGATTCTTTTGGGTCCACAAGAGATGAGCTCCATCTTGCCACATTTCCTTAAATTAGTGGGTGGGGGTCTGTTTGACTATTTTTTTCTTGAGGAGGTAGTGGGTGCTTTAGGATGAATGCCTTGCTTGGGGCAGCAATCCATTTAAAATGCTGGAGTGATGGGTTCATCTTGAGGATGGTTGGATCTAGATGGTAACTAATTTATATGGTCCAATGTCACTATAGAATGTGTGACTGCCCTAAGAACTCTGAGGTTCAAAATAAATGGATGAGCTCCTGGTTCATATTTGGTGATTTTGATAGAATCTGCACGCTAGAGTCGGGGTATTCAAGTGTGGTCTTCACCAACGACATAAGATATGGTCTTATTTGCCTTCTTATTCTAAAATTTTGAATTGACATGGACAAATGTTCAGAAGAATCCAATTCAATCAAGAAATGCTAGTCTTAGTGGAGACTAATTTGGACTTACATCTTCCATATCTTAAGATTTAGGTATGGAAGCAAACATTGACACATGTTTAATGAAATTTCATGGATGCATGTCAGTTTCTCAATTTGTTTGCATGACATTGAAATAAATGTTGACATGATAATTTTGTTTAGACACTGTTTTTCTTTCCCATGTTTTTGTCAGCATATCACTAATATGTCAAAATTTTACTAACACATCTTTGTTCTAATTCACCATAAGTTCAACATGAAATCCAAGTTGAATTCATTTGGTGTAGCGGCTTTCATGACCTTGGTTTTATTACATTCAAGTGCTGATTGACACCTTGATCATCTAACATTGGCAATGCCATAGTCCATTCAAAATGGATACTTCTTGGATGCAGTACAGCAGATTTTGTGAGATTGTGGAGTTGATTTGGGTTGAACATGTTGAAGGGAATCCCATCTAGAAAGTTGTTCTTAAACTTGGATAGCTCAAAGGGCAGGCTATGACGTGGAAGGTAACAAGGAAGAATGAGCTGCTAGAATCCATTAACTTTCTAGATAAATAGGAAGAGATGAAAAAAGGGAATTGCCTATTTCCATGATTTACTTTCAGACAAAAAGGTTGTTGAGGTTTTATGCAAAATATAAATTGGGGATCTTTGAAAATGAATATGTGACTTGGAGGCAAAGAAAGGAACTAACATCACGGCCTTCTTCCTTAGATCAACAAACTCACTAGGGTTTGCATTGCAGACCAGCTGTACAAGGGCCCTAGGTTAGAGTTTTTTTGCTAACTCTAAGGCAAGCAGCCTAAATAATGACCTATCTTCTCCTTGCCTATGTGATTTAGATCTGGAAGCTCTCATTGTCCCTTTTACAGCTGAGGTAATGTACACAGTGTTTGGTATGAAGAGTGAGAAAGCACTGGGCCTGGATGGTTTCCCACTGGGCCTTTTCAAGCTTTTTTATTATTTTGTCAGCCCTGACTTAGAAGCAATGCTTCCAGAGCCATGCAAGAAGCTATGGGAATGGTATTCAGGCTGTCATAACACTCATTTCCCTCATTCTGAAGATGGCTGGGGCAGAAGCTATTGCTGATTTTCATCCAATCAGTTTAATGAACTCTTTGATGAAGATTTTCACCAAAGTTATCACTAACTGGTGGCTCTGGTCATTGGCAAACTTGTTAAACCTGTCCAAACGGATTTGTGCATGGGAGATGTTTGCCAGACAGCTTCATTTCTGCTCAGTTCTGGTCGAATATCACAGCAGGTTGATTCCAGGAAGGTATTTTCCAACATTAATTGTAGTTTTTTGAAGGACTGTCTATATCCCTACAACTTCCCACCTAAGCTTATAGGTTGGATATCCAACATCCTCTCTTCTACATATGCTTTTGTTCTTGTTAATGGCAAGTCATGTGGCTGCTTTACTTTTTATGGGGGGGTACGTCATGTGAATCCTCTACCAAACTGTTTTAAGTTGTAGAGCTAATGTACTTGCTATTATGTCTGAAAAGGCAGCTAATGGAGTTGGCTGGATAATTGGAAAGTTGGTAGCAGGCCAGTGGATGTCTCTGTCATTAAATATATTGACGGTACATTGTTATTCTATGGTGATTTAGTGTAATAGAGATGTCAGATGTAGTTCTTCCTCCACATATTTGAGATGATTTCTAGCCTAACCATCAACTTTTCTAAATGCTGTCACTGCCTTCAGCATGCCTCTTAAATTCAATCAACGGTGGTAATACTGTATTGTAAGGTGGTGAGCACACTTACATACCTTGGCCTTTCTGTGGCATGTCATAAACTGAAGGTGGCTGACTGATGCTTCCTGATTGATACATTTGATAGATGGCTGGTTAGGTGGAAGGGCAATCAACCTTGGTGGATGCATCATTCTCTAAAAGTCTTTTGAGCAGCCTTCCTACCTTCTACATGCCAGTTTTTAGAGTGCTAATGGGTGTTGTTATTCAATATTCAGATGATAGTAAGATGGTGCCAATAAGTGGTGGTGGAGCATGATCATCCTCACTGTCATGTACATTTGATGATTTGGGCAGATGTCTGCAGACCAATGTCCAAGTGTTGTTTGGGAGTGTGATCTTTGAAACTCATAAATAAATATGGCACTGCTTTGCAAATGGTTGTGGAAGAGACAGCTGGATGAGAAATCCTTCTGGGTTAAAATCTCAAACAGCAAATATGGCCAGGTAAAGAACACACAGAGACCTTTTAAACCCAGAACCCATGCATCACATTTCAGAAATGCATCAACAGGATTTTATGAGGCTAATGCGTACTGGCTTCTACTAGTATTTGGTATAAGAGCACGCTTCTGATTGGACAAATGGCTCAATGGATGGGTCATGGGTGAAGCATTTTCGTGCATTTCAGCTCTTTCTCATTTTCCAATTGGAACAGTAAGGGTGGTTGTGAAACACAACATGGTGCCTGACTGGGACCTCAATCTCAGAATAAATGTCAAAGATGGGGAACTATTAGAGATGCTAAATATCTTGCAGCAGTTATGGACTAAGCTGCGTCAGTGATGAAGAATCAGAGCATTCACTGGGGGGACACCTGCAATGCGAAATTCTGTCCAAGATTGCTATCTTAAACTACAGGATAATTATGTCTTTAATTGATCACCTTTCAATCTTGTGTGGAAAGGCGAATCTCCACTCAAAGTCTGGGCCTTCATGTGGCTTCTAATGCATGGTTAGAGGCAAACCCATTCTTTCAACATTCTGCTCTTCCGATCACTATTTTAAAAGCTGAACCAGTCCTACCGGTTGGACTGGGAATTGCCAAGGTTGCTAGGTCACAGGGTCCGATTTAACTGTTTTAGTGGTTATACTACTTGACCCAGTAAACTGATTGGTTCTGTGTTGAATCAGTTTGCTGAAATATTGTTTTTGCATTTTTAAAATTTATTTTGCAAAAATATTATATTTTTGTATATTATTTCAATATCAAATCAATAGAATATGCTATTCCACAATCCTGCAAAAAAGTAAAATAAGAATAGAAAAAAGATGTTTTACATTGAATGCTTCCATTCGTTAATCTTAAGCAAATGATTTTCTTGCATTATTTATTGGGTAAAAATCTGAATTTATTTATGTAGTATAAATTAAATAGTTTGGTATGTTTTTGTTTTTCATGAATATGTCATTTGTTTTTGTTACTTATTTTTCCTTGTTATTTCTGAATTTTCCTGATTTTTTTATTATATATGCAATATTAAATTATTATTTATGACATCTTGCCTATATCACTAGTTCAATTGGTTTGGGCAACTAGTTGAACCCATGAACCAACCGTCCCTCTACATATGCAGTTTGATCATAAAAACATTGCTTTCAACATGCCTATCAGAGTAGTGTAATGGTACTCAATGAATGATTGCTTTATTGTATATAAGTCTCATCTTCATGTTACTCAAGCTACTAACAAAATAGTAAAAAGCAGCCAGTCCACTTAGAATTCCAATTGATAATAAATATATATTCATACACATGAAATTATAAACACCATAATAACAACAACAATTTGAGTCATAATTTAACTACATGGGATCAGTTACATGAATTTTTTCTTCCAAATTTTTTTATCTATTGTCAAATCCTTTGTTAAATTACATAAATTTAAATCTTTTCTTGTAATTCTTAACCAAGTAGTTTTAAACTTATCTTTACTTAATTTTGTACTAATTAATTATTCTCTCTTAATTGGTGTATTCTTTGATCTCTTAAGAATATAACCAAGCCACTTAAGTTGATTTTTCTTATCTTTAATAGGTACAATTTCTACTTTATTTTGAATAAAATCGTTTTTTAGTTTATCCCTTATAGTATTACCACTCATTCATCTAATTATGTCTTAGTAACACTAACTTTTTGCATATGGTCACATCTTATAGACTTACATTTTGAGTCATAAAGTGTAACTAGGTAAATAGTAGTTTTATATAATTTTCCTTTTAATTTAAAGGTATCCCCTTATCACATAATACTCCATAAGTATTTCTCCACTTCATCTATCCTATTTCCATTTTATGAATAACATTTTCTATAATTTCATCATTGCTACTTATTATAGATCCTAAGTATTTAAAAGTCTTACTTTGATGAATGTTATGGTAATCTAAGTATATGCTTTTATCATTATTCTTATTTTTGTTGAATATACATTCCCTGTATTTAGTTTTTGACCTACTCAATCTAATGTTTTTGGACTCTAATATCTCTTCATAATTTTAACCTAGAACTGATTTTTGACTTTCATTAACTAAAACTCTATCATTAGCAAATATCAGTGTATTTTTCCTTGATTTTCCTTGGTTATCTCATCCATAACCAATAAGGTGAACAAATATGGACTTAACGAGATGCTTGGTGTAAACCTATTAATTGAAATTTTCTTAGTTTATCTTTATAATTTTAATACTAGTAATTGTTTTTTCATACATGCCCTTTATAATTGTGAGTATATCCTATGTGTACCTTTTTTCTAAAAACCACTACAACAGGTTTTTATGTATTCTATCATAAACATTTTTATAAATCTATGAAAGTTACGTGGAAGTCATTTTTCTTAACTCTAAAATTTTGTTTTAGTTGTTAAGTAAATAAATAGCTTCCATTGTTGACTTGCCCGGCATAAGCCCAAATTGATTTTCTGTAATTTTCTAGACACATGAAATTATATTGAATAAAATTTATAGCATAAATCAGTTGTTTGTATAGCCTGTGTCAACCTATATCTGATCAAAATCCATTAGTCTAGCATGCTGGATTGTGTTAGCATTTCGATTCAAAAATTGGTCTTTGGCTGAGATCTCTGTTCAAGGTGTACTTCTGAGTTCCCATAAGCCTATTAAGTGTTGAACCATCTCTTGCCTCATGCCCTAGTTCACCATCAATTCAAATTATTACATTTTGGGTACCAATCATTCCCAAAATTTAAGTAATACTTTTCTAAGCAATTTTCTATATTTTTACCACACTCATCCATCTAGATACTTTTTAAACTCATTTGGTGGTGGTGGTGGTGGGGGGGGGTGTTGTTGCAATAAGAAAGTATATGGATAAATCATAGAGTTTGGTTTATGAGTTTACTTCATTTTACCCAGTGTTGGTTGTATGCTGTCTACTATTTTCCATGATCAATCAATTTATACTTGGTTACTGGTTCTCTTTGAAAATGTCCTGAAAATTTTGTTTTCAGTCTGTAATAGAAAAGCAGTGGTGGGTTCAGCCACCAATGTCCATTTTTTCCACAATTATGGTAATATCTAGATGTTAGGTTGAAAGATATATAAATATTTATTTTATAAGAGAAATACATCTGGAATTACAATAATCTCAGTGTACACCATTGTAATACGTCAGTTGCTAACCCATGAACATATACGTACTATTTAATCTTTGGAGCATTAAACTCTGGTTTTATCATATAACCAGCTTATATCTGATAAAATGAGATTGGTTCTTTGGTTGTGGGAATTGGGTTCAATATTATTGAACAGCCTTTAACATCTAAGTAAAAATTTTACAAAAATGAATATCATTGGTTAGTAGTGTAATTAAGAGAAGTGTTTAGCTTCTACCTGTGAGAATGTGAGATAATAGAGTAGGCTTTGCCTTTTCTTTTGTTTAACTGTAAAGGTCTTAAATGCTTGCCATTTGATCTTATATTTCGTGTTGGTGTAATGCATTTGTTGCTAGATTATTTATGTTAGTATTTTTTTCAAACTTAATGGACGGGACTCCCATCAATGCGAGGTCTAAGGAGGGTTCAATTGTATGCAATCTGTCCTCCATAAACGGAGAGGTTGTATTTTGCTTGATGATATGGAAGATATCCGACGGGAAAGTTCTATTGAGTTGCATTCGCTTGGTACTTTTGAACTATGTTGTGAACTGTCTTCTTGAATTATTTCCTTCACTATTGTTGCTTAAAGATGGGAATTTTTCTTTCAGAAATATATAATGTTTAATTCTACTATATGGGTTTAATTCTTAACTCTTTGTTCTCAACCAATAAAATCGTTTGGTGAGAAATGTGAAATAACTTCCAATAAAGGACGTTTGCAGAAAATACAACTCTCCTATTTGAAGAAAGAGGTCATTCTTTTTGTTTGGCAGTTAAAATTGTGTAGGGTGAACAGAGGATCTAATTTTCTCTTAGATGATACTGTCCAAAAAATTTCTAAATGACTTGTCGAATGAATTTCAAAATATAAAATTGTTATCCTTTTGATGACTTAATTTGTTAATTCTTTAGTTGTTTTACATCTGTAAACGAGGAACCACCTTCTTCACTGAACACTTCACTGATTTGAAAATTGAAATTCAACTTTCTTCAGAAGAAATTTCATCATGCTTCCTCCATTATACTGTTTCCGTCCGTGGAATATCTATGTGCTTCACAGTGGTTTTCATAGATACACAGCTACACAATGGTTCAATTCCATATTATTTTTAAAATTTACCACAGTAATATTTTTATAACTTCTTATAATTCCTAGTATTTTATATGTTTTTATTTTTTCAATATCAGTGTTTTTAGTTTTGTACAAAATTCAAGGTTTCCTTTTAAAACACCCAGTCCATATTGCTCTAGAAAAGGATCTTTTTATGCATAGGAGAGGAAGCAAAAAATTAAAAACAATATTCATTGGTAGAAATATATCTAGATAAATAGAAAGTGTAACTTTTGGACCTGGTTTTTTTGAGTAAATTGATAAAGAATGATTATGTTAACCTGGTTAATCAGTGAGGATCACATTGATTTGAGTTCTAAGAAGCAATCAACGGTATAAGTTATTTCTTCATAGCATATCAAGAGAAATTTCAAAGATGAAATCATAGAGATGACCTTTTTGCATGTTTTCATTATCTTTGACTAAATCAGTTACATGGGGCATGCTATATAGGGAAATAAACGAGCAAGTTTAAGGTTTATCATTATTATTTACTTAGGAGTTACAAATGACATATATTCAGATTTTTAAAAAGATTTATTTTCAGAAAAATAAGTAGAAATTGTAAGTGTGAGTTGAATATATATATATATATAGTTTCACATTTGCCCCTTTCATTGTATTTTGTTGTAATCTATGGGCCTTCATTCAATGGCTTTAAGTTCTTGGCTTGTTGAATTAACATGGTTTTCCGACTTTATTCATTAAATTTCTATCCTTGCAGCTTTAGAAAATTATTCGTACATTATAATCTGTGTTCAGCAAGCTAAGGGAGAATTTGGTAATATTGATTATTTGATTCAATGCATGAAAATACACTAATATTTTTTAAAAAGTTGAACCAAAATTTTTTTGTCAGCTTATTTTTATGCGTTAGCTTGAAAACACTCTGATTTGAACTGAAGAAGTTTTCATATGTTAGCAAAAAGTTTAAGCTTTGCATTTCTTTTTAGAAGTACCAATTTATTTTCATATGCTATGATTTAAATAATTATTTGTCAGTTGGACCCTAAATGTTTTCTCTCTAAACATAAAGGAATCAAATTCTAGTGCACTTTGAAGCTTTATTTTAGAAGAATTTTGTGTTTTATAGTGAAAGAGAAGGATTCATCTTTTGTCTAACTTGCATGCTTTCCCAGCCGTTTCTTGCAGTGCAGAGGGCCATTTGCTCAAAGGCGCCATCCTTTGGTTGACTCTACAGTAGTTTCAGAAATTCGGAGGTGCCTTGATCAAGGCATTGAATTTCAAGGTGACCTGCTGAATTTCAGGAAGGATGGTTCACCATTGTTAAACAGATTGCGACTGATCCCAATTTATGGGGATGATGATTCGATAACCCATGTAATTGGCATTCAGCTTTTCACTGAGACGATTGTTGATTTGGGTCCACTGCCTGGGTCATCTGTTAAGGAGTCCTTGAGGCCATCTGAATCATATGTTGCTGATCGTCCGTACTACCGTCCTCTTTCAGTTAATCGTGGAGACATGCCTCGTGAATTCTGTTGTTTTTGGCTACTCAGTGATGAATTGTTGACTCAGAAAATATTGTCAAGGTTGCCACCAAGAGATGTTGCGTCAGTTGGGTCTTCTTGCAGGCACCTATATGCACTTACAAAAGATGATGATCTCTGGAGGATGGTCTGTCAAAATGCATGGGGCATGGAGACCACAAGTGAATTGGAAACGGTTCATGTAGCACAAAGATTGGGATGGAGGAGGTTGGCGAGGGAGCTGACTACTTTGGAAGCTGTGGCCTGGAGGAAGTTAACGGTTGGGGGTTCTGTGGAGCCATCACGTTGCAATTTCAGTGCTTGCGCTGTTGGAAACCGAGTTGTTCTTTTTGGTGGGGAAGGGGTCAACATGCAGCCAATGAATGATACGTTTGTATTAGATTTAAATGCTAGTAGGCCAGAATGGACACACGTCAAGGTTGATTCTCCACCACCTGGTCGGTGGGGCCATACATTGACTTGTTTGAATGGTTCTTTGTTGGTAGTATTTGGTGGATGTGGTAGGCAGGGATTATTGAATGATGTCTTCGTTTTGGACTTGGATGCAAAGCATCCAACATGGCGTGAAATTTCTGGATTGGCACCACCACTCCCCAGGTCATGGCACAGCTCATGCACGTTAGATGGCACCAAGTTGGTTGTTTCTGGTGGTTGTGCAGATTCTGGTGTGCTTCTGAGTGACACATTCATGTTGGATGTTACGATGGAGAAACCAGTCTGGAGAGAGATACCGGTAACCTGGGCACCACCTTCAAGGTTGGGCCATACATTATCTGTTTATGATGGTCGTAAGATTTTAATGTTTGGTGGTCTTGCTAAGAGTGGACCTCTGAGGCTTCGTTCAAATGATGTTTACACGATGGATTTAAGTGCCGAAGAACCATGCTGGAGGTGTATCACTGGAAGCGGGATGCCTGGTGCTGGAAATCCTGCCGGAATGGCCCCACCTCCTCGTCTTGATCATGTGGCCGTGACCCTTCCTGGTGGGAGAATACTGATTTTTGGAGGATCCATTGCTGGTCTCCACTCAGCATCTCAACTCTATCTCCTGGATCCTACGGAGGAGAAGCCAACGTGGAGGATAATGAACATACCTGGTAGACCACCACGATTTGCTTGGGGACATGGTACCTGTGTGGTTGGGGGAACCAGAGCCCTAGTTCTTGGATGCCAGACGGGGGAGGAATGGATGTTGAGTGAGTTGTATGAATTGTCTTTAGTGAACTCCGTTACCTGATAGCCCCTAACAGGCAACAAGACGACAGCTTCTCAACAGGTAGGGGGCATATGTTATGAATGGGGCAAAAAAAAAAAACTAGGGCCGTAAAATTAGGTATCATCCAAGATTGGAGACGTGATTTGTTTGTTAAAGTAACTGTCGGTTCTGCACATGAGGAATCAATTTTATTTTGATTTAGATAATATGACAAGTATCGTCACAGTTTTCTGTTCCGTCGTTTCTAATACTTGTAAATAAGATATTATTCTCTTCATTTGCATGTTTTTGTAAAAGTAGTTGGTATTTTATCCCATTACTTTCAGCTGCATTTTTGCATGGCATGTATGATGGATTCGTCGATTCATCCATTGGTTGGAATGAATACCTCTATGTATGTATTTATGGTGAACCCTTGAGAAAATAGGAAACAGGTGCATAATGAAAATGGTATTTATGTCCTGTCATAAATATTATCAATGTGAAAAAATGAAAAACAGGTGCAGATGGTAATACATGGACAACTCTCGGAGTAAATATATACATGCCCTTGCACGGGACGGGAATCTTGCGGGGGAGCTGGGAGACGGTTGATGGTGGCGTCGGAGTAGAAATTGGTAAGGGAAATTTTTGGATAAATATAATAATATAAATTTCTCATTTTAGGAAAAGAGTGAAACATTTACTTATTTTTAAAAGTAGTTCAATTGCTTGTCATATAGATTTTTTTTATTACTTATTTAAAAAATAAATAACAGAATGTGTTAAGACCATAAGGTTATTTCAAGAGAAAGTTTAACTTCAGGTTAATATTAAATGCTAATATCAATATTAGGAAGAGAAAAATTAAAATACATAAAAATCTAAGAATTAGTTTTTGAAATCTAAAAGGAAAGAAAAAATGATATTTAAAGATAACTTGTCATAAGAATGAATGCGAGAATTCAATAAAGAGTAAAACGAACTTTGAAAAGAAATACATATTTGTATTAAATTATTGCTAAGAAAATTGTAGGAACCTTATAATAATAAATGTTTCGTATAAGTCAAGTTCTTTAAATATTAGACTTCAAGTATGAATTAACAATCAGTTTCACTACATTTATTTTCTCATTTCATTTATTTAATTTATTAATGATTTGATTTACGGAATATTTGTACAAAGCATGTAACATATGTTAGTTCGAGATAACTTTCCTAAGATATTCCATTCCTCTACATATTGTTTATTTGTAGAAGCACAGAAAATCCCCTATTATGGTATTAGACGGTAGTAACATCCCTGCATTTAATATAAATTGATTAGCATAATACGCATGCAAATTGTACGTGACCGAGGGAACATAAGTTTAGAGATTTCATTGGATTGATTGCAAAAGTTATGATTATATTGAACCAAGTGTACATTTTGATAGTAAAGCCGGCTTAAGTAATTAGCAAGACAGTGATGCTAACGCATGAGGTTGCATGTTCAAGTCTGAATGAAGGTCGCGTTAGACACTGATGAAGGTTCGTTTGTACCTATTGAGGCATGCAAAATCACAACATTCTTTTAGTGTTTTTCTTAATCAATAAGGAAATATACGTTTGCTTTAACTCATTCTTGCTTAATTCAACTGCTTGAGTTGATGTGCTGATGGATTCCCTCCGTATATGTTTTCCCTATCTTTAAAATGGTAATACATTATTCTACTTGACCTAAGTTTTACTCCCACAAAAGATGGATTATACCATATCCATTGGTGGCGATAAATCCGTCAATATATATGTGCGTCTCTTTTAAGGTCTAAGCTGGTTTGCTTTTTATGCATGGTTCCTAAGGTTTAACCTTCCTTCAAGAAAGAACACAGTTAGTTGGGTTGGTTGGAAGCGCGTGCAAGCGTCGTCTTTCCTTTCCTTTTGTAATAAAAAGCTAGTGCATGGTTTTGCCTAGCTAGATTCAAAATTGAGATCTGTTTCAATGCATCCAACATCGATCCACTTGTGTTTATATATTCTTTCCTATTGTCCGTAATGTTTCCACTAATAAGATATCATATGACGAATTCGGATTTTCTTTTCTGTGAAATTAAGATAACATGACATAGGTTGTCAAATTTTATTTTAGATGCAGGATATTGATGTTTTCCATATCTATCTTCCACTTCCATGTTTCCGCGTGGGAATTAAAAGCTTCTCAGACCCGGGACGAAGGCGAAGAAGCACGCGACGAAAAGGAACAATCATGTTGACGAACACGGATCTGAACTCGTAGTCGACACCAAACGGCAACGATACACTCCCAACCCTAACATCCACTGCTGTAACAGCTAGTTTGATTAACCAACGTAAAGATATTTGCAATTTAATTTTATGAAAATGAAATTAATAAGAGGGACAGCGATCGGAAGAAGCAGTGAGATGAGTAATATATATATGCTCGTGCGATTCAAATCCAGCACTCTTCAAATTAAGTACCGAAATAATAAAGGGAACTAAGCTGCTCGATCCGATGCGTACGTGTTTAAACGCCAGGACGGTGGCAGAAGTCGTGAGAGAAAAATGGAGCTTGCGAAAGACATTTTTTGTCTTGGCGATCGACGGATGCTTGCTTGATTCGTCCACAGGTAATGACTTAGACGACAAGTTGGCTATGTTCGGTGCGATCGACGAATAAGAGAGCAGGAGAAGGAGACGAAGATGTCGATCGATGGGAGGGAAAAGAAGACGAGTGGAAACGGAAGGATCGACACGTACCGTGGACGAAGTCAAGCTCTCACCCCAGCCATTTACGTGTACGTTGGGACGTGGCTTCATGCTTATCGTGCGTCAATTGGTAGTCGTATTGCCTAATTGTTAATTATGATTATATACAATGATTTTGAAATTGTTAACCGGGACTTGCCCAGTTGCGCCGCTAGTTGGTTGTTCTGCGCTTTATTGCCGCTCTCTCCACGAGTACGTCGAGCGTCGCAGTTTCTTAATAGAGTTTGAAAATTGCATGAACGGCCTCTAATAATTAACTCCTGACGATAGATTCAAAACGCGTGTTCTCCAGAAGAGTAGCCTGATTGATCGAATCGTCAGCAACAGAGGACAAGAGATTTGGATGGGTAAGCATATATAATATGTGTAGGAGGCCGAAGAAGAAGAGAGTGCTGCCTGTATTCCGGACCACTAAACTGTCCCATTACTAACTTGCTTCTTGGATTAGAATATTAAGAAAAATAAAGGTTGGTATCATTTTCAGAAAACTAGCCAGCAGCCATCCATCCAGAAGCAAGAGAGAAGACTTGTACGATCCGTTCTAGAATTCCTTCTCAACAAGTGTGAGGAAGATAAAGACAAGAAAACAAACCTTGCTCTAGAAGTTAACTCTTCGGCTCTTTCTTCATTGCCGTAATATATTAATATATATTGTCTTCAACGTGCTAGAGTTATTAAAATATAAATAAGACCATTCACTCGTATCCATCATCTCCAGCGATTGCTGCTGGATCGGGTCTCTCTCCGAAATACATCCACATAATCGACTTCGTTCATGGCATTTGGGAGTCCTCCTCCTGTTACCATGTTGGGCACTGAGTTCACCTTCACCCTCCCTTTTCAGGAACCAAGTTCCACTTCTCCTCCACAGACGCCGACTTTCGGCGCCTCTCCTTCTCGTTTCTCTCCTCCCAGCACCCCATTCTCTCGCCGGACCGCAGAGAAACGAAAGCTGCAGCCGGGGTTGGAACGAAAGACGTCACTTTTCCGGAGGCCGAAGTGGTACATCTTCTTGTTCGGGTCCGTAAAGTTGCCCGTGGAGATGGAGACGAAGCGCATCAGGACCGGTCGTACGAGCAGGAATCCATCCGGGCGCGTGGATTGCGGGTACTTTTCGATGGAGTTGGGCGGTGGTGGCGGCCCAGGGAAGGCCTGGCGATTGCTTCATTCCCTGAGTTGTGGAGCGGGCGTCGACGTCGTTGCGCAAAATCCGGCGAGGCTGGTGCTTTGACCGGTGGGTGAATAAGATAGAACATTAGAATACCGGCGCTTCATTTCTAGAATCCTCGTCTGTTGTTTACGGGTGTGCTACCGTGGATATGTGCCCGTACCATTGTCAGTTTGTACTGTAAAATGAATATCATTCATCTTTCATTTAACATGGTATGTATGTGTCCTTCCTCTCGTTTATTCCCGAGAGAAGCTACGTTGTCTGGAGAAATATTGGATCGAAAGCTTCGCTGAACCATACTCACACACAAATGGTGCATACAAGAAATTTTACTTTTATTTCAAAAGAGAATTTGCTACCATTTTTACAAACTATTGAACACTTATATAAGTAACAAAAATAACTACTCTAAACTTCCATAACTACACACACCCACACCGAACATGTAGTAACAAACTGCATTAACAACGTTTTACAAAGGGTTACACCATTTCACGAAAAGTTGTATCATTCATTAACACTTGACGTAATGTCGGATACATCGAGTGTTCACCTGAACTAGCAAAATTTAAGGTTTTAGTTAAACCATCAACAATTTACTCATTGGTCGAGTAATGTTTTAACATGATTAATTTAGTAACTACAGCTTCACGAATAAAGTGACAACATAGTTCAACGTGCTTAGTTTTCCCATAGAACACTAGATTCTTCGTCATGGAAATTGCGGACTTGTTGTCGCAATATAATCTTGTTGGCTTCACTTGTTTTTGCTACATATCATATGGAATCCTTTGCTTCCATACAGTTTGACAAACTAATATCACCAAGGTCGGGATGTGAATCACAAACGTTCGGACAAGAAGCACGGAGACCCGGACCAGAACTAATATCACGGAAGATCGGTGCTCCAGACAGCATATTTTTCAATGACTGAAGTGAGTCATTACTCCATGACCATGCACTGCTTTCGTAAAAAACAACGTCTCTCCCAATGATTAATTTTTTAGTATTAGGATTATATAATCTATAACCCTTTGTTTCATCACAATACCTAACAAAAATGCATTTTTCACTTTTCTTATCTAATCTATTCCGTTCATCAGCAGATAATGAGGCATAACAAATGTAGCCAAAATTTTTTAACCGATTTACAATAGGTTTACGAAGTGACCAAGCTTCATAAGGTGTCATATTGGGCGCTGCCTTTGTAGGAGAGATATTAAGTAGATAAACAGATGTTTTCTGCCTTAAAATCATTTGGAAGTTGTTTTTTCACTTATCATACTTCTTGTCATTTTAACGATTGTTCGATTTTTTCTTTCAACGACGTTATTTTATTCTAGTGTTTTTCGAACCGTCAATTGTCTATGGATGTCAACCTGTCTACAATAATGATTGAATTTATTGGAAAGAAATTATCTTCCTTTGTTAGTTTGCATTATCTTGGCGAAATACCTACTTTGTTTTTTCTGCAAAAACTTTACATTTCTGTAAATTTTCAAAAGCTTCTGATTTCTGAGTAGGGAAAAACACCCAGCTCATACGAGTAAAATCATCAATAAATAACAAGAAATATCTACTGTTATTTAAGGATGGAGCAGTAACCACATGATCAAATTTAGAAGGAAGGTTTCTCCAAAACATATCTCATTTGATTTATAATAACAGAGACTCTAGAAAAGAAGGCTTGCACTGATTCACATCCTTTCATAAAAAGAGTTTCGAACTCTCTTCGTAAAGTTTGTAACTTCACAACAGTTACTTTACTTGCACCGTGATATTTCGTCTTTAATATAGACCGAGCTTCAACAAATTTGGCAGCACCAGCAATCCTTGGAAAAATAGATTCAGTTACAGCTTGTTGTATTACAAGCAAAGCCTTGACATTTTTTTATTGGAACTCTTTTGATTCAGTTCCTATCTTAATAGAACTATTTTCCACCAACTGCCACAGATCTTGTGAGATAAAAAAGGTTCTCATTTTTATACTCCATTGAAAATAGGTATCAATGATCGGCATAGGTTAAGAGCACCTGTACTATTGGTCATAACAATTAAATAACCAAATCTTTCTTTACCCAATTGCAACACAGACGCTTCGACGTTCACTTGTTAAACTTCGGTACTGCAACACCTTTTGTGTAACTTAACTCTGATATCACTTTTGTTAAATTGAAAGCTTTACAGAATTATACTCACACACAAATGGTGGATACAAGAAAGAAACTTCACTTTAATTTCGAAAGAAAATCTATTACCATTTGTACAAACTATTGAACACTTACATAAGTAAGAAAAATAACTACTCTAAACTTCTGTAGCCACACACCAAACATGAAGTTACAAACTATATTAACAACGTTTCATAAAAAGTTACAACTATTTCACGAAGAGTTTCATCATTCATTAACAAGAAAACCACTCGAGTGTTAAATTCAGTTTAGACATTTGAAATAAGGGCTTACCGCAATATTAAGCTTTAAGTTTACCAGATACATGCCTTAAACCTGTGATCTGAGATCACGTTAAAAGAAGAATTCACCGTACCATTAAACCTAGATCCAGCATATTACAGTCAATATCGTCCAACACCGAGATTTCCATGCCGACAGATTATCATCTCCACCTGGCGAAGACGCTCGTCGACAGTCTCCTCACCACCGGCTGTCTCTATCTCCGATTTGGAACTTAAAGACTATACATCGTTGATGGTCGCGCATCCCATTTTATTTTCCAAGGAGACCATTTCCCCCAGTTTCGTCCCTGTCCGGCGAGGCCGGTGCTTTGACTGGTCTACCTGAGACGTCCGGTTTGACCGGTGCATGCGTGAAGCAGATTGAACTCAAAATATTATTAGCAGATCACAACCTATAAAAGAAGATGTAAAGTTTTCATGACATATATAATTGGTTTTCCTTTTGTTCATCAAACACCGTTCCAACCATATAATATATTAGCCTGCAAGTACATGACGATCGAACATGAAAGTTTCGTATTAATATTTTGATTGGCACACTCCCGTTGCAATATGCATGGAACTGTAATTAAGTTCCTTAGTTTACAAGATGTAATGGAGTAATCACAAAGAAATGTTGTTTCCTTGAAAAGAAAGTGTGAAAACATTAGGCATTGTTCTGCTGATATATTCCTTTCTAATTGAGAATGGAAAATTTTCATGTTTTGATAATACAAGTTTGTCAACGTGATGACCTTCACTATGTTTGTGTCCATTAAATTTGGCTGAAAGAATATTTAATTGCCTTCGCCTGGTTTACTTGTCACCCAGTGCAAGTGGACATCTAATTGTCAATGTGCATTATTCAACTTCTAGATGGATTCGAATTTAGAAACAAAAAAACCTTCCAATCATTCAATTACAAATTTTTGCGTAAGTCTAAATAGTTTATTAGACAGGATTTCATGACTTTAATTATACTCTACCAAGCTTTAAATATTGATTGCATTTTTTTCAAATTCATCTCAACTTTATTAATAAATTTCGTGTAAAAAGAGAAAATTATGTAATTCATAAAATTAGTTTGAACTAAATTTTTCTCGACTTTATAATTTTAAAAAGAACCATGAAGTATTGTGTAAAATTGATATAATTTCGTACAAAAATTATCTTTTTACGCTTGTTTAGAGAAAATTTGAGAACCATGTCGAAAATTGACAACATTTTGTTTGTTAATCTAGTTTTTTAGCATGTATCTTTCAATTTTCACAATTGTTTGCTAATTGTGGAATCTAGGTTTTAACAAATAAGCTTTACGAGTTTGTTTGTCCTTTGATAATCCAAATACAAAACAATTTCTAATCTCCTAATATTACAATGTAGTTTTTCATAAATAAAGCGAATGACAATAATAAATGTAGTTTATTTTTGAATAATACATAATTGTATGACATATTTTATAAGGCATGTGCTTTGTATTATATACGTTGTGTTAAATGTTAAGGACATTTATTATAATTAATAGGTGATTATGCTGTAACTAATCTAAATAATAAAGAAAGTAACAGTAACTTGTCGGAGTTGCAACCTTAAATCTAGAATCTCTATTTATTATTATTATTTTCTTCTTAGAGCTAGAGTTCATCTTAAATTACCACCGATAATCTCTACTTGAAATCACTTTCGGACTTTTTGAAGCTTCTGATAATGACTAAAAACTCATCATCTCACGTAACCTATTTATTACATGAAATGTATACAATACTTTATGATTTTCAGAAATCAAGTGCTTCACGTAACCTATATTTCAGGAAGTTCCAAAAATGACCAGTATATCAAGTATCGCACGTAATTCACAAAGCAATAAGCTTTTATTATCTTTTTAATTACGAAGGTTATTATCACGTAATTTTTCTTTGCAAAATTAAGGTCATTCTGTAAGCTAGGTTTCGAACTAGCCGAAAGGTTGGATGATCGTTGAAGAAATACAATCCAAAAGTGAAGCGCGCCTTGATTCTAAGACAATGGATAGAAGTTCACTCAAAAGCATATCTGTGGAATGTGTGATATTTGATTGAGAGCAAATAAAATCGAAGCTTTTAGGTCGTCTGATTTCGTATTATAATATGTTGTATCTCAAGAAAATAGTTACCTGGTAAACTTATAATGATAGAAAATATTAAAGAAATGTTTGACAAGATTGTAACATTATAAATATCTTTCTTGACGTTTGGTTAGACAAAAGAATCTACAACCACAAACGCCCAGAGGACCATACATCCAGAAACTTGTCGAATTCTTCCTTAAATAATTACAGAAACAGATGACAAATCTAGTAATCATCTACTAACGAACAATTAAGATCGAGCAACCAGTGACTCCTCCTATTATTGGCGGATGCCGTTTGCTTTATCAATCTCGCTTCGTTTTTCTGATCTTAATTAGATGAGTGCAAGTGCTCCCCTCGGTCCACGCAGCCCCCACCAAGAAGCACATTTCTTGGATCGTAGAAAGAAAGCTGATCGTCTGTCTGCGCTTGGCAGCTAACCTCGCCATGATGTGCCACAACAAAATGACGGTGGCTCCTCCCGTCTTCTTCCTACCATGCAGCCTGAGTTCTTTGAATTCATAGTAGAATTCAGGCCCGGCGTGCGTGTTGCAGATTATTTTTGCCGACCTTTACAACTTACGATATATTATTACACTTCCCCGTTCTCCTCGCATTCGTAGTAGAGGCAAGGGGATCTCGACGAAGCCCCGGGAAGAAAAACGGGCTTGGCTTCCAGGAGAGCAGCAGAGTACCAATGACTCGATCATAAATCTGAGAGGTCACACAAGCATGGAAGCCTAAGGGGCAAATGCTCACCCATGAGGTTACGGCTTGCTAGAAAAGACGGAGACGGAGATTTTATAATATTTAGAAGGCCATGGTGTAACCATCAAAATTAGGATCCTCATTGGGCAAATATCTCATCATCTTCATCTCATAATGTAGATCCTGAAGAAGGTGGTAGATCATCTCACGTTGAACATGAGATTTGTCACGTGCCGCGAACACATGGACCACATTTTCAACTTCAATCCAACTGCAACCAGGTTGCTTCTTCAGGCCCCTGTTTTTCATCCTTAACCTAACTTTAGAAGCATCTTTCCACTTCCCCGTGGATGCATATATATTTGACAACAACATATAAGTTCCAGCATTTCCTGGCTCAATCTTCAGAAGCCTCTTTGCTGCCAAATTTCCAATTTCCACGTTGCCATGAACATTACATCCAGCTAGGAGAGCTCCCCATATACGAGCTGAAGGGTGGCTTGCCATGTGCTGGTCGATAAATCTTACAGCGTCCTGAAGCCTTCCAGCTCGACCACAGAGATCAACCAAACAAGCATAATGGTCCTCCCTCACTTCAATGGAACCCTCACGTAGTAACTCAGCAAACAGCTTAAACCCTTCATCTACTAACCCTGAGTGGCTACAACCCGACAGGAGTCCTATATAGGTGGTTCCATCAGGATTTATCCCATTCTTTTGCATTTCCTCCAACAGACAGATCGCTTCCTGTCCATAGCCATGATGAGCATAAGCAGCAACCATGCTGTTCCAAGTAACCAGATCCTTGTGTTCTGACATATCAAATATCTTCCTAGCCATGGATATTTGGCCACACTTAGCATACATGCTTAAAAGAGCAGATTGAACAAATGGGCTGGACTCGAAAATGCTTTTGCAAATAATCTGATGGATCTGTTTTCCTTCCACGAGACCAGCTAAATCACTAACCGCGGCAAGAACACTCACAAATGTCCCCTGGTTGGCCTCAACCCCATCATTTTGCATAAGAGTGAACATTCTAAGAGCTTCTTCACCTTGATCACCTTGTGCATACCCAGTTATCAGAGTTGTCCATGTAATGACATTTTTCTCCTTCATCCTATCAAACAAAGCCCGGGCTCTGCTCAGATCTCCATTCTGTATGAACCCAGTGATCATTGTGTTCCAGGACGCAATGTCCCTTCCGGGCATATTCTCAAAAAAATCAAGAGCCTCAGTCAGCCTTTGATTCTGCGCGTACCCACTGATCATGGCATTCCACGAAACAACATTCCTCTGTGGCATCTTGTCAAACAAAACACGAGCCTCATCAATCCTCCCATTCTGTGAAAGACCTGAAACCATAGTCGTCCAAGACACAACATCCCTCTCTGGCATCCGTTCGAAGAGCTCCAATGCCTTATCGATCTTCTCCGATTTGGCAAGTGCTGACAACACCGTATTCCACGACACCACATTCCTAAATGGCATTTCCTCGAACAGGTGGAGCGCCTTGTCTACCATCCCACTGTCAGCATACCCACCAACCATGGTATTCCACGAAACCACGTTCTTCTCGGGCATGGCCCAGAACAGCTCCTCCGCCTCCTCGATCCGCTTCGATCGGAGATACCCAGATAGCATTGCCGTCCACGTGACGACATTCTTAACGGCAGAAGGAAGGTCGAACAGGAAGCGGGCGTCTCGCATCATGCGGCAGCGGATGTAAGCAGTGATGATCGCGGTCCAGCAGATGACGTCTCTGACCGGCATTCGATCGAACACACGGCGGGCTTCATCGATCCTGCCCTCTCGGCCGAGTTTCGTGATGAGCGAAGTCGAGCGTGACACTTGGCGGTCGATGCTGACGTCTCCTCTTGTTGTCGAGAGTGAGGAGGATGGGGCTGAGGAACAGTGGTGGTAGGAATTAGAGCTGCCATTCTTGTTCGAAGAGGAAAGCTTCCTCGCGGGAAAGGCTGAAGAACGGTGGAGGAAATATTGGTTAGGGGAAGTGGAGAGTGGTGGAGGAGACGACGGTGACGGCGGTCTTCTGAGACGCAGGCGCGGACGAAGTTGAGAGCACATTCGATCTTATTATCTCAAGGGAAGCAAAAACGTCAGTTGTGACTCATGCTTTAAATATTGTTACCAAAATGAGAAAATTGATGATGTTGTTGTTTGTATTTATTTAAATTTAAGAATTCTTTTCTTCAGTTATATCATAAGGTATTTTATAAGGTGAGGTCATTTTACCAGAGGAGTCTTTATATACTATTATAAAAAAATACGAGGATAAAAGTAATTATATGGATTTTTTAGATTAAGTAATCTTAAATAAAAGATAAATATTACTTGAATTAAATAAGTATCAGTTCTTAATCTAAATGCTTTAAAATTGACCAATTTCTTTTAAATTTTATTTGTTGATTTTTAAATAAAAAAATATACATGAAAATAACTTAGTTGAAGTTGAAATTTTAATACATATTAGCTTATACCATAGATTAATTTGTAAGAAAGATGGAAAAGGAGATTGTAAGATCTAGATTTATGAGGTGAAATGGCATCGATTCTTTCTTCTTCAAAACACACAAAAGAAGAAGCTGCCTCAAAAATAGTTGATCATTTTTTGACTCGGAACAGCTTAGATAACTGACTCATTCTGCTCTGGTTTTACTACTCCGTCTACTTGCCTTTTTAAAACTTTTTATTGATTGGTACTTTTGATTTTGACCAAAAATGCTAAATATTGTTACATATTATATGTTTATGCATATATATCTATACGCATTTTTACAACATAATCACTCTGTGAACAAATAATCCAAACATAATAGCCATAAAAAATACCCATAATCAAATAATACCAACGCTCATAAGGTTCCACATGACAAAGGAACAGCGTCAAATGATATCAAATAAAGCTGTAAGGAGTAGCGACTACTGTAATTACAAATTCTATATGGTTTAACTTAGTCTTTCTTTAACCAATAGTGAATAATGTAGTCCGTTACAAAAAGAAGAAGTGAATAAAGTAGTCAGTCTTTCCTCGTACTACAAAACCTAAAAGAAAAGAATTCTTAAGTTTAAATCCAAACAAAAACATCAGCAATATTTTTAAAAGAAACTTTAGATTTTTAAAGTGCGTGCACATGGATTTACTCTTTAAGTTTAAAACACACAGGCCTGTACCATATGCAAAATATGGTTTGCAGTGTAGCATGTGGTTTTACTTGTCAAAAAAATGTAAATAAAAACCAAGACTAAATTACTAACTTGTAGTCAAGACAACAAACTAAATTACGAACCATCTTCCACAAATTGATTTCGGCCAATCAAAGCGTAAATATTGGGGCCAACCAACTTGATAACTGGGCCAAGGTTTTTGCCTAAATGCCACATAGATTTCTCTTTTATGAGAAGACCGCAATTCGTTTAGACAGAAAAACAATATATATTTCAGCTAGAGAAACAGAAAAAAGTAAGAGAATTGACAACAGTTATAACTCAAGAATGAAGGAGCCAAGGTGTAATCAGAAATGGCATAATTTGAATCTAGAAAAAAATACTAGCATTATAAAAAAAAATTAATGTGTAACGCTACATAAAACTTTGATTGGAAAGTATTTATTACAAATTAAACACCTTGTAGATGCAACATGAACCGTCCACAATGCAAAAACGTATCATAAATAGGAGCCCCTATAAGTTCGTCCTAGATTGAACAATTAACTGAAGGTCAGCAGCATGCTGATTGCTGACAAAGGCATAACGGCCGTAAATCATGGAGAACAGGATAACCAAGAGTTACGATTAACTTTTCTGTTTAAGCTTTGAACATCTTTGTCCGGAGAAATCGTCTAAAAAGTGATCATATACCAATACCAAAGCTAATCAATCAACTTAACATGAGATATAAATATAACTACATGGATTTCCATTATTACTTCTTTGTTGAACTTCAAAATGAATTTGTTTTACATTGTCAACTTCTATTTTTCGCAACGAGAGGACTACAGGCTTAAGGGTTTGTAATTTTGTATCAAAAGAAATATACAACTAGAAATTATTTGTAATATTAGTGGCTGTCATGTCTAAGTGGGTGTCCAACAAACTGCTATTTTGGTGAATATTAGCATAAAACTTATAGCTAAAAATTAAACATAAACACCCATTTCACGCATTCTTACAATCTGATATGCATTGGATAGTATACACCATCAGACTATCATTCATGAAGTGACCACTCAAAACTCCAAAAGGAAACTAAAGAATTATCAGAGATTGCAACGACCATGGATAGTCTATCCTTTTTTTCTCAATAAAATGGTGTACACACCACAAAATAATCCACTCCGGTGAAAAACCACAATCCACAAACTATGAAAATATAAACTACATGATCGAATATGGAATTCACATAAGTCAACTACAGTATGGATCAATTGCATATATAATTCTTACTTCCATACCTGTGATTAACAACATAGAAGTCTGTTTTGCCCTCCATTGCAGGATGAAGAGAAACACCAGACAATGTGTGAGTTGCTTGGGCAGAAAATATTACCGTACCAACTATTTCCACTTCTTCACCCTTTCCAGCATCTTGGTCAACTGGCATCCTAGCTCTTAGCTTGCCAGGTGCCCCCTTCAATGGAATTTCTGAAACATTCCACCTTAGTTCTTTCTCCTCTCTGTCCAGAAAAGCTTTAGGCGATACCGTCAACAATGCTGGATCAACTGGAAGTTTCAGAACAAATGTCACGTTGCTAAGGGGTTGAAGCAATTCCGGATTTGAGGCATACTGTATCATCACCGATAGCAAAGTCCCAGTGTGACGCTGAATCAATCGGACTCTCAAGGGTATTGGAGTTAGCTTGGGTTGTAAGCTGTATTTCATGATTGGCAGAGGCTCATCTGCCGGTGGAGTTTTCACATGGAACAACCCATTTCCTAGGCTAGTGACAAGAGAAGTTTTCATCGCAACCCTCTTGACACCAGGAGCACTCTGAAATTTGAAAGAGAATTCGGTTTCCTTTCCATCTGATTTCATTATAGGTAAGGTTCTCAAATAGACCATGCCCTGCAGCGCAACACGGACAAGCAGAGATTCCCTGAATTCTGCACCTATCTCCTCAGCAATAAACATCTCCGGACCCTTCATTTCAGCAGTTTTTGTCACTAGAAGATTGTCAAGAGGCGTCGCCCCTCCATCCTGAGAAGGCGCTGTTGCAGAAGAATTTTGGCTTGTTAACAGAAGCAATTCAACACCGCCCAATCCCTGAGCTTTAGGTGCCTTATTGGCAGGTCCAACGAATTCAGACGCATCGAGACCACCACCAAAGGCATCGTCAAATCCCTCAAATGCTTCCGACAGTGAAGCCTCCTCGTTCCCAAACTCAACCCCACCGTACTCACCTTCGAATCCCTCCACCCCCACAAAAGTTGATTTTGTTGCAGCGGCTGGAGGAAGGGAAGTGACGTTGAGTCCAACAAGGGCCAATGACGGGTCTGACGCAGCAGCCCCGTCTTTGGTCTTCTTGAACCCTTCTACTAGTGTCTCCTCTACTGGTTTATTGACCATCTCACTGGCGGCAAACGGGTCCTCCTCTGCAGGAGACTCCTCGGCCGCCTCTGCCGGCTTCTGCTCTTCTGTCTGCTGAGACACCGGCGCAATGGAAGCAGCAACATCATCCCCTACCGATAGAGCCTCAGGCGGAAGCTCAAACACGGCCTTAGAAAACGCCTCGAGCGTCGACTTCCGCTCAATAGACATGATCTCTGCACTACCGGCCCAGCTATCCGCCCCACGAACCCGGCTCTCGGAGTCTAATCCAGAATGCACCATCTTCGCAATGCTGTCTCCATGAATCGATGCAAGTATCGCCGCCAGCCGAATCGCCCCGACCCCACGGAGTACAATATCGAGCGCCATGTAGACCTCCGGATACTTGCGACACAACTTCTCGGGGGTCACATCCACCCCACGGCAGGCGGCGACGATAACATTCACGGCCTGATTGACAGTGTTGATGCACTCGAAGACGTTGGTGGTCCTCCCACCAGCGTCGTCCCCACGGTGGTCCGCGGCCGTTATTCCCAGGACGTATACCTCATTGACGAGCCGATAAACGACGAGGTACTTGGACTCGACACCAACGACAACCTGGCCACTAGAGGCGGCGAGAGGGTCATCCCCGAGGGCGGCCTCGAAGTCGGAAATGGGATTGGCGGAAGAAGAATGTTGCTGCTTCTGCTTCTGCTTCGGCTTGTGGGCGCCAGTGGCGGCAGCAGCAGCAGCGAAGGCGAGGCGAGTCTGGCGGAAGGCGGAGAGAGCGACGAGGGCCCGAGCGGGAGGGAACCACTCACGGGTCTGGAGGAGGACGTCGGATCCGTTGGATGGCTGGAGAGCAAGAGCCAGGCACGCCATGAGGGGCAATTAGAGAGCCAATCGAGATCTAGATTAGGGTTTGGGTGTCGTTGGATAAGTGGAATGGGAAGGAGGAGGCGTAGGAGAAAAGCAGCATCACGACAGGAGACCCTTCAGATCTGTGCAAGAGAAGGGGGAAAAGCGGCAGGTGAGAGAGAGAGGCGACCGGACCTGGACGAGACACAATTATGAGTTAAGATGTTCCGCTAGTGGAGTTTATCGTAAAATCAGTCTGTCATGGAAATGTGAAAGTTTAAATCAATAATCGTTGTAATTTAATTAAAATAAAATTAGCAATAAAAATCAATGCTTGAAACTACACTAATTTTGATCTATATTACTATCTATAGATTAAGAACCATTAATTATTTCATTATCATAAAAAATATCTAGCATGTATTTAAAGTCATACGATCACTTCTACCTTACGCGTAATTAAAGAAGAGAAATATAATTATATGAATCTCGTTCGTAATTGAAGATTGTCCTGAGATTTACTGTCAAACTATAATCGAATCAATTAAACTTTTGAAAGTGGATTTTATAAAAATCTTTTCAAAAATTTTCAATTTCATTGGAAGAAAATTTAAATTAAAATGATATGAACAATCTAAAAATTAAAAACCGTAACAAAAAAGGAAAATTTATTTCTCATATATCAATACTTTTTCACTCGTACGATTAATGCTAGAATTCTAATATAAAGTTACACTTGCAGTGAATATGATCATTTTTATTGGATAAATAATAATATGTAAGTGTAAATTAATTAGAAGTGGCATCCGTAACTTCAAATAATAATATAATTATTTAGTCCTTAAATCTAAAAAAAAGATGAAAATGGAAAAAATAAAGATTTACTTCGAATGAAAAAATAATATATAATAAACAAATATTATTTCCAAATATCCTAATTAGACAAATTCGAACCAATTGCATACCAATCTGTTCTTTTTGCCGAATGCTCAAAAAACTACTTTTAAGTGCTGAATAATGGTTTGCTTAATTCTTTAGAAGAATGAACAATAATCATACCATGCCTCACATCACAATTGCTAAAAGAATTATATCAAAAAAAAAGACCCTAAATGCGTCTTTAGGAAACTCTCTCAAACATCTATATTAATTTTCAACAAAATTTCCAATTCAATAATAATTGTCTATAATGTATCTTATTATTTATGAAAATTTTAACCGAAATTATATTTCTTAAAATCTTTGATTTAAAACGCAATGATTGAAATCTTACGAACATTAGTGAATTTTAAACGTAATCTTCTACTCACCTTTATTTGAATAAGATTTTTATTTCATAACCAAACTCGTATTAATAGATTATTGCCTTAACAACGTAACTCCGTTTGGGCAGCCGGTTGCATTTCAAGTTCAACAAAGAATACAACGCACCAATCAATTGCAAGCCACCACGTCCAGTATTAGAAATCTGATTTACCCACAACAAACAACAAGAATTCGATCAACATAGACGATGCATTACATGATCAAGCAAGAAGCTTAAACAAAACAACTATCGAGAACACAAACCCTAAAGCACACAATACGCTTCCCCCTCCTTCGTTAAAAGGCTTACAATCCCTAGCCCCCAAAACCGTAGAGTGTCCTGCCCTGGCGCTTGAGGGCGTAGACGACGTCCATGGCGGTGACGGTCTTGCGGCGGGCGTGCTCGGTGTAGGTGACGGCGTCGCGAATTACATTCTCGAGGAAGATCTTGAGGACGCCCCGAGTCTCCTCGTAGATGAGGCCGCTGATACGCTTGACCCCACCGCGGCGGGCGAGACGGCGGATGGCGGGCTTGGTGATGCCCTGGATGTTGTCACGGAGGACCTTACGGTGCCTCTTCGCCCCGCCCTTTCCCAACCCCTTCCCTCCCTTCCCTCTTCCAGACATCGTCGTGCTCCTGTTCTTCCAACGCTCTTTCCTTCCTGCCTCGTCTTCTCTGGCGACGGAGGAAATCAGATGACCTCTTGGGGCACGACACAAGAATCATCGTATTTATGGAGGAAGCGGATCAGAACTGACCGTCAGATTGCATGGCGATCCGAGGGGTTGATTTGGACGGCGGATATTTGGCAGCGGTGGGTTTCTATTGGTCGGAACTGGAGCTTTTGGATTTCAGTTGTTACCTGTTTTTTTGCTCGTCTGGTACTGAAGTTTCACGTTCAGCGAATGCTTTTAAACAGAAAAGTGGTAAAATAATTGTAACTTTTTTTGAAGATAAAGGGTAATAAATTTAAAATAACTCTGGATAAAAATAATTGTCCAATGTATATACTATTTATTATAAAGCTGAGAAGAAATTTATCTTACAGGGAAAATTTTCATCAAAACATTCTCGGTGACCACTCTTTTTAGTAATATTTTTATTTTAAAATTACATATAATTATATAAATAGTTAATCTAGATTATAATCTATGATATGTTAAAAAAAGGAAAATACGGGGAAGAAAAAGAAATTAGAAGTTGCAAAGAGTTCAGGCACACCCATCCCATGGGAAGAATCGTCCAGTCAGAAGCACAACTAAAAATGATAATAACATGCACCTATAATGACAAGAAAATAGCAAAATGGCATTGTTACGAGCAATGTCATATATATATATATATATATCAAAACATTGGTTTCTTCCAATAAATCAGGTTTCTCACTTTATTTTTTTCATCACCTTATTATTTTTACTGATTTGATTTATTTTTACCACGAAACTAGAGGTATCACGACTAGAATTAGTTACACCAGCATAAAGTTTAACATATTATTTAAATGAATAATCCAAACTCTTCTTTACTTTATCAAACACCATAAAAAATATTATATTTTTTCGTTTTCATTGGTGTTATCGAAATTCATCGTCATACGAGTAACTAATCCATACCGATGATCCATCATTATTAGCATAGATCGATCAATGGGGCCCTTTTTAAACGGATCTGAGGCCTAGCATCCTATTTCTTTTAAAGAAAAATGTTCTGCAGGCTAAGATGGGCCTACATATGGGCGGGCTGTGTCGAAGCGGCCCTATCCAGGTAGACTTCTGGGTCGAGCTCGACGCCGTCCTCCCAACACCTCTTCCTCAGATTCTGGGCCGTCGTCGACCTTCGAACCGGGCCGGTGGTAATGCGGCGGACCTTTTTTCTTTAAAAAAAAGAGAAAAAAAGGTGGGGGTGGGGGAGGGGAACCACTTTAAACGGTGACGCACTCGTGTGGGTGGGGAGGGGAGGGGAAGGGAAGCGATCGATGTTGGATCCGGGGAAATGCCCAAGACGAGGGAATTCCGTGAGGATGACGTCATTACAGCCTCACGTGCAGTGCTCCCGACCCGACGCCTCCTTCGGTGGCGCTGCCGTCATCGAACGATCCAGAGGATAACCAACCAATACGTAATTGTTAAGTGTGCGTTAATGTTTGGGCCCCCGCATCAATGCTCGTCCCCCATCTCCATGAATACGACGGTTGTGCCAGAAGTTGAATTTTTTATTATTTTTATTTTTAAAAAAAATATTCTTATGGAGATTTAATTGACTGATAATTTAAAAATTCCTATCATTGCCGAAAAAATAATCAATATGCATGATGTAAATTTTATGTTGTGGCAATATGAAGGTCGTAAATTTAATTATTCAGAGATATATGGTAAGTTGTGGCGGGCACGCATTATTGGGATTCTCGCAGTCCCACCATTTCACACATATTTTATATCCGCGTCGATGAATTGGTTGCTGATGATGGAGAATTGGAGATGGAAAGGGCGTGGAAAACGTAAACCAACGTCAAGAATCATGTGTCTCTACGGTCACTGGTCGGTTCATCCGATGGTTAATCGGACACTTACACGACGTAGATATGATGGTGGCAGAAACTTGAACGGCGGAAATTAAGCCTTGTGTTCTGATTAGGTTTTTTTTTTTTGGTGTGTTTCAAGGTTGGCTTTTGAAGTGAACAATATTCCAATGGAGGACCGGAGGTACGTTGTAGCAGAGGGAAGGAAAGGAATGTCGTCGTGGCCCTTAATTACTTTGAACGCCCCTATCGGCAAGTATGATCGATCGATAGTCCTCTACACCCGTTCCGTGGAAGAGGGATGATTTTGGTTTGTTTCCACTTCGAGGAAATCAAAGAGAGCGAGGCAAATATAACTAGGTGTGTGTGTGTATATATATATAGAGGATAAAAAATGATATAGACAGATTAAAATATAATAATTATAATGATAAACATAATATATTAAAATAAATAATAAACATTAACGTGATATCAAGAAGTATGATTATAATAATAAATAAATTATAACATATTATAATTATAATAGATTAAAATTAAAAATAATGTTGAAAAATGATACATTAAAATATAATAATAGTAATGTTATAAGAATAAATAATACATTAACATATTCAGCAACTTAATAATATGTTAAATAAGTAACATTAATTCCAACACAACTTAATAATATTAAATAATACATTAACATATTACTTTTGAAGAAATTTAGATTACAACGAACAATGTTATTTATGTTAATTACAAATAATTTATTTCACATGTTACATCTATTAATACATCTAATAATATATATTAATAGTATTTTATATTATTTATGTTAATATATATTATAGTATATAGAAATGTTAATATATATTATAATATTTTTTATAAAATTAATAAACTTTTAATTTCTTATTATTTTTATCAAATTAGTAGTAATTTTTGTGAATTTATTATTTAACATTGTAAAAATTATTAAATAATATATTTTCTATTATTTCCTGCAACTAACTACGGGAACATCTCATTTTATTTTCTCAATTTTCTATTTCCCATCGTTTAAGTCGTTTTCCATCGTTTCATTTTCTAAATGTACACAAACAGAGCTATATAGTCATTGCTGACCATGTAATTCGAGACAAGGAGATGGCATGTTCGACTACAGTTGACATGTATAGCAAGGCGGCAACCCGGTCGTTTCATTACAACTGGCTAGAATAAAGTAGGGATGGGGCCAAGCTAAAAGAAAAGAAAAAAAAGGAAGCAAAGGCATGCATGGGAGACAGGAGGACGCCAAAGAAGGCGAGGCGGCCGGCGACGGGAACGCAAGCAGCTGCAGTTTTGTGTTAAGCACGAACACGCACGGGAGCAGGGAGGAAAAGTCGGTCGACCACTGGCTACGAGATTGAAATCGGTGCTAGCTGTGGCTTCCCGTTCACGCCTTCCTTCTCCAATCCCCATAAGCCTTTGTCCATTGACCCTTTTAATCCCTCCCCCCCCCTCCTTCCTGCTCCTCCCTTCAGACATCGTCGAAGCCAAAACTAATTATGCTTGACAGATGATTTATACACAGCAAAGACGACTGATTAATTAGTTAGCAGGGTGGTGTCTCCTTTTCCTTACATTCACGTTATTTTCCTTGCCCTGTGCTCGATTGCCATCTCGTTTAATCATCAGCGCCAAACTTCAGAAAAGCATATATACAATCTGGTTATGGTTATGCAGATACGTGCGTGTGTGAAGCGAACGACCATAATATATATGACAGGAAGGGCACTGGGCACCGAGTCCTTCGTAGTCTCTGTAATCAAGCATGGGAAATAACTCAAACCCTAACAGCTCGTTAACACAAGAACGCGGTAGTTTTTCTATATGTATATAGATATATAGTAGTCCCTTCAATTTCTGCCCTATATTTAAAAAGGTTTGCGTGATGAGCAAACCAAATGTACGTACACGTCTACCAAGTATATATATAGGTTAGTTATCAAGTAGCTCTAGGCATTGATCGAATTGATCTTTTTAATTATTACAGTTAAGATATAGTTATCAAAATTGAAATTTTAAGGGAGCTAACCACACGATTAATATTCCCTTTGGTATTTTTATATTTATTAGACAAATTAATATCGTTACTTTAAATCCTGTAGTTAAACTAAACCATTAGAATTGCTCGTCCAGGTTCCCAAGGCATTGAAAAGTCTCCGTGGTTGTGTTAATTAGACTGAGGATGAACAGAACTGTACTTCCAATTGACACCTATTAATTAATGGCTAAGTCCGGAAGAATGCCCAAGGGAGCAGCGGCAACGGAGGTCTGTGCTTACTGTTCCTGACTCCCATCCTTTTGTCCTCTCTTTCACCTTCTCCGCTCCCTCTTCCTCCTCTTCCTCCTCCTCCTCCTCCTCCTCCTCCTCCTCCTCCTCCGTCATCATGGACTACTTCATGAGCTCGCCACATGATCCCTTGAAGAGAAGGAGATGGGAAGAGACGACCACCTTCTACCCAAGATTCTTAGGTGGCAGCGGCAGTTCAGGTGCAGCAACAACGACGACGACAGCGGTGGCACCACAACCTTCAACAACTCGTCACCACCAGCTTCTTCCTCCCCCATCGCTGACATCCCCCTGCTCCCCGCCGCGAAAACTCTTCTGCTTCTCCGCCCTCGACAACGAGATGGCGTGCGCGGTGGCACCTCCCGTCACGGTGGTTCTGGAGGGCCGGTCCATCTGCCACAGGATCCATCTGCACAAGCACGACAGCTACGAGAGCCTCGCGGCAGCTCTTCGTAGCTTGTTTGTGGACATCGACGGCGGCGACTGCGGTGGTGCTTCCGGCGGCGCCGTTCAGCTCTCTAACGCGGTGCCGGGACACATGGTGGCCTACGAGGACATGGAAGACGATCTGCTCCTCGCCGGGGATCTCAGCTGGAGGTGCGTCGTTCAAATCACACCCCCTACAACCTATAATAATCAATATCTAACTCCCGTCCAACCAAACATTTCCTTCCACGTTTAATCTTCTTAGTGAGATGTTGATGTGGTTTAATTGATCGGCCGTACGTATATGTGTGAATTTATGTGTGGTTAATCAATTTTGGGTTGATGCCAGGGACTTCGTTCGCGTGGCAAAGAGGATTCGAATACTTCCAGAAAAACCAAGTCGTAGGAAGAACACCGCCACCGCCACCACCACCACCATCACCTCCGCCGGAGGAGCAGAAGAAACTTGATCGATTTGACCGATGGCGTTTGGAGGAGGGAAGGGAAGGATGATGCACTGCGCTAGCTTCAAGATATATCACTATTGGGTTTGTTCACCAGGAAGGTGGAATAGGAGTAGCAGCGAGGCATGTCTTTGCCTTTCACTGTATTGAAGACGCATGGCATAGCTTCGCCCCCCGCTGTGTGGTACCAGTACTGCAGTAGAGCAGTTGTAGTGGTAGAAGAGGACTTGGGGTAATATATTACTTAGCTTCTTCGTCTATCGTCAATCTTCCTGTCTCTTCTCTTTTTTCCAATTTTTTGAATACCGCGTGATCAGGAAACGGTAGAAATCAATAAATACGTCAGTTGCCAACTTGCCCTTATACGTTGAGATTTCAATTCGGACCCTTAAAGCAGCTCGGGACGAGAGAAAAATAGATAAAAGCAGTTTCGCTAGTGCTGCCATATGATTAATATAAATCATGTGTAGACCGTGTATTGTCATCCATTAGAAGAGACACCAACAGTGATAACAGCATATACGGTTACACAAAAAAAGAGTGTTAATTTTAACTTCAGACGAAAATACCATATATCATAATGGAAAAGAGAAGAAGAAAACTTCGTACAGAAAACAATATATCGTCAGAACTCACAATGCAGATAGATGGACAGAGATTCAAAGAGCTCTTATGAATGTTAAAGAGGGCTGTCTGATAAGCAAGTAATGGCATGGCATGCACTTGGGAGGGGGCCAGCACAGCTTGCATGGCGATTGGTTGCCGCTTTGTATTGCTGGCTTCTGCTTTCCCCGGCGCCGTTAGTACCGCTGCTGCCGTGCTCTTCGGCTTCTAGCAAATCTTTCTGTAATTTCTCCAGGCGTTCGAGTTCAAGATTCGAATCTATATACATATATAGATTCGGAAGAAGGGATCTTCTACTATTTAAGTAAACAATCGATCTCGTAAGACTTGCAGAAAACTTACGTAGGCCATTTTTTTTTTAATTTTAACGATAGTGTGATGTTTTTAAATTTTTCGGTATTCGTTATTTCTGAATAACTGAGTGGCTGGTACTTTTTTACCCTCTTTCTTTCTCATAATCTCATTTCAAATTACCACAACCAATTCAAGTAACTGGGTTAATCCAGGAATACACGTTTATGTTTGATCTCTCTCTCCCTCTCTCCCTCTCTCGTTAACGTCGTACCCATTGGAAAAATCCGTCAAATAGTATGCACACTTATCAAAATTAACATGCCAAGATATCAAAACAATTAATATCTCTACAAACCTTGCGAGCAAAACAAAAAAACGCATATCCATTATCTCATCGAATCACCTCCTGAGAGACAAAACCAAACACCTCACACTTCAGAATAAATGGGTGCGCACAGCTCTCTTCTGATGGTCACCACGATCTAAGTACATATTAGAAATTGACCACAGATTAATCTCCGACCAACTAGAGAGCAACAGAATAATCCAGAGAGAGAGGGGGTTGGATACCCTTTTGCACGCGTCTTCTTGCTTGAAGAGAAATAAAAGGATAATACAATTAAGCATCTCGGTAAATGAAATGTTAAGTTCTATAGTTCAGGTAAAATCATTACCATTTCAAAAAAAAAAAAAAAACTTCTGCTTAAATAGTGATCCTAGCTCACATCTTTTACCTTGACTTAGATTAGGCGAGGAAGACTAGGAAACCGTCATTCAAAATTGAATTAATTAAGCAATTTTTTGATAAATTTAGATATGTCCAGCAGAAACTTGTGGAGTCGATCCGACAGAGGCATTATTAATACCGTGTGATCGTTTAGGATGCTTCCAATGTAGCGGAGGGGAAAAATCACTGTTCCGCAAACAGTGACGTGAGTCGAAAGTACCAACCAAACAAACAGCCGTGACCGCCAGGGAAAAAAGCTTTAATACAAAACTTTTGCAACAGGGTAGTTGCAATTTGTCGAGGCAAGAACAAAGAAACCATTTCTGGCAATGAGACGTGGTACTTTAGCTTTATTTGATTTTAGACTTATTTGATTCATTGAAAAAATACCACTCCAAGAATTACAAACGCAAGGCGAACCACACGTTTATTTTCAAGTACGCGAATAGACTTACCAGTCTTGAGCCTATAAAAGAACGCCATCTTTTGGGTTGATCCACATCCAAAATTTTTAATCACTCTGAACTCAAACCAATTTCCATCAGACCACTGGGAAATCAAAAGTTGGCTTTCTTTCCATTTCCCTTTTTCTAATCACACGACGACTTCCACCTTCGATGTGGACTCCCCCCAACTGCAGCGTCTTCAATTGTAGCCTGCCAACATGAGACGCCAGCTCCACCATCCATCCCCACTCCCAGCATGGCATCCTTGGTATTATCCCAATACCATTCTCACCATGATCTTTCCATAAAAACACACGCTTCCACAACACCGATTTCCCACTCCTACCGCGTGCGCCACCTTCAAGTCAAAGCAGCTTCTGTTTTCACCATTCTTCCACGAGCACCTCCTCGTGGAATGGGGAGTCCACTCCTCCATGTCACTTGCCAGTACGCTGCTGTCTTCCATTCAAAACAGTCCACAATCTCACCCAGGCTCCCACGATATTACAGACATCTTAATGATGCCCTGGTTCCTTCGACATTGGCGGATTTAACCTACTTGCACTAACTTCTGGTCTCCTGCTGCTTACAAATAAGATGACCAAATACTTCATCAATCTACGACTTTTTGCTACGGCGTCGTAGTGCGCCACCCCCCTCGGGATATAATAACACCATGCCCTCTTCGATTCTATTTTCTTCACTTTAATTTCTTCTCACGTTAAAAAGTTCAATGTGAAATACTGAAATGGCAAAAGACAAGAATATAGCAGATGATAGAATTGTCATTTTCTAGTGAACAGGACGATGGATTTAAGGATGCAGAGAATAGGTTCAGTGCATTTAAAACTTGAACATCAACCAAGTACATCTATGTATGATAAAATAGCTCTTCTAAAAGAATCAGACCTGATGATAAATATTATGAGATGTTACAAGAGAAAAAAAAAAAAAAAAAAACCTTAGTTAGAGGGTAAAAACAAAGGAAAAGGTGGTACTGCACCAAAACCCGACCTCCTGGGGTTCTGCAACCCCAGGTTTTGCGAGTACATGGACTTCATGGCAATAGATACCTGATATGGAGCCCATCGTGAAACAAGGCTTACCAAACGTCTCGAAGATATCTACCTTCCATTTGCAGATTCTTGACAAAGCTTTCTGTCTTGGAATTGTCCAAGGAACCCTATATACATAAAAAACAAACACTTAGAAATATGTGCCAAATGACAAATTCAGATCACGTATTCCGTATTTACGGTTCCAGGGCAAGGTCCGTATGGCAAAGGTAACATAAAATTCCTTGAAAAAATAAGATGGATGATGCCTAAACCTTTTCTTGAACTAATGTATGGAGAACACGATGGACATCCCTAGCCATTCCTTTAGCATCACCACAGACATAAATATAACCACCTTGTGAAATAATATCCCAAATCTCAGAGGCCTGAAAATATGACAAAATAAACCATCACATAGAGAAACCACTAAAACCAGAATAGGGAAGACAGTACCCCAGCAGTGACATCTTTTACTACAATGGTACCTTCTCGGTCATTTTATGCTGCACATATTCCTTTGCTGGCCCCTCGCGGGAGAAAGCAACGATCAATTCAGAAAGAGCTCCAGCTTCGACAAATTTATTTAGCTCTTCCTCGTAGATGAAGTCCTGTAGATTGGCATAAATATTCAGAGAAATCCGTGTATGCCCATATGATGCTTATATTATTTTTTAAAGGTAAAGAAATAGTTAAAAGAGAACTGCAACTTACCAAATTACGGTTCCGACATCCAAAGAAAAGTATGGCATGACCAAGAATTGATCCAGAATCTTTCAGTTCTAATCTTTCCTGGAAAAATATAGAATATTTGGTCATTTTTCAGCTGAAAAATCAAATCCTCCAATACTGATATTAAACAAGAAAAAGCTATGGACCTGCAAGAAGCCCCTGAATGGAGCTAGACCTGTTCCAGGGCCAATCATGAGTATAGGCACAGAAGTATCTTTTGGAAGTTTAAAATTTGATTGCCTCACGTATATAGGAGCCCAGCTACACTCATTGCTCTCCTTCAATGGTACCGAGTGCTGCACAGATTAAATTTCTTGGGATAGTAATATTGACATGAAGGATCATACAAACGCATTCACAGAGAAAGAGAGAGAGAGAGCATGGTACCGGTGTCTTGTAGATGAATAAAAGCTAACAGGCAAAAGATAACATCAAAATATTGAAACTTGCTAAGTGTGTAAATATTGTTAGATATAATGCTAATGTCAAGTACTAGAGATATGTCTTAAAAACAGTGCTATAAGTGTTAGAGATGATAAGACTGATAAATCCATATCATTTAATTTCTCTCTCTATTTATATAAGGGAGAACCATAGCCATTAATAATGATCTTTTGTACCAAAACCCTAGGATTTGATTTTGGTACAAGAGATTGTTGTTAATGACTATGATTATCCCCTATATATATATCAATAGATAGAGAGAGAAATCCCAACCACTATCATCACTTAATTGTGATGGTTGTAGAATTCCCAAGCATGTTGCACCTTTCTAATCATCACCCTCCATAGCCCATACAGTACCACCAGATAACCACCGTTAACGACACATATTCATCATCAGTTACCTCAAAAACCTGTCTCCTAGGCAGTTTGGCAATTCCTGTAGCATTTACTTCCAGATGGACTCTTTTCTCTGAAATAGGAATGAATAGGCTGAAACTTATAAAAATAAGAATTCATCCACAAGTACAAGGACCGAACGAGGGGGTCAGAAAAAAGAAGAAACACAACCCAAAGACCAGATGGACTCATGGGCATGTTTCTCTAAATTGCTGCTATCTCATTCTGTGTCCTTGTGATAGGGCCTCATTTGTACCCTAACACGCCAGCCTTGGGAAATTTTACCCAGTTTTCATAATGATCAGAACATGTTCCACGTAATTCTACTTGTTGCTGAATGGTCAAGGTAATGGACTGTTTCTGACTGTTTTTGTGCCCATCTATTTTCAATGTGATTGACTGTTGTTCCTATCTAATACTGCCTTTCAATAGGATTGACCATTGTTCATGCCTACTCGTTGAATGATCAACACAAGTGATCATTGTTTCTACCAACCTACCATTGATAAAAGTTATATCCATGTATTTCTTTATCTTAATCCATACTCTTATATAAAGATCACAACTAAATCTGCCTAAAATACTCTGAATTAAATGATATACTATATTTTATTATAGTATATTATGTTATATTATACTATAGATGCCTTTAAATTCTTTTCTTCTTCCACTTATGTTCATATTACTTTGACAATATTACCATGTTACTCTTTTCAAATTATTACATATTTACTTATGTTACTTTCACAACTTAATTCTATCCTTTATGAATAGGACTTTTACCCATACATTTCTATGATTTTTCCATATTAATTTATATTTTGTAAGTACAAATTTGCTCATATTATTATTACCAAATTATCTATAATACTTTTCTATGTTAGATTACTTTTATACATCACCTGCACTTAGCACAGAGATTTAGGTTAATTATGTAAGAGTCAAATACAAGTTGCATATATTAGATAAATGAGACTGAGATGTGTTGAATAAAAATGCTAAAGATAATAAGGATTGACAGATCCATATCAATTTAGTCTCTTATTCGCTTATATATAAAGGACAAAGCTAGTCATTGATAACAATTTCAATATTATCCTCGATTTCAAAAAACCAATCTCATTATTTGTTCTCTTAACAAAGACAATTATTATGCGTTAGGATGATAAGCCAACATGTACAGTTTTAGACAAAACTGTCAGCAATAAATCAGCTTTTAAAACACATTAATAAACCTCAATTCAGATTATAAGCATTAAAAGCTATGTAGAGAAGCGAAAATGTAAAAATCCAAGAACCCTGAGAGTTTCTCCTTCATATATAATATTTAGAGAATTACCTTCATCCAAGTTGAACAGACACCTTTGTGAATCCTTCCAGTTGGTGTTGGACCATATACTAATGCACATGTAACATCAATTCTAGATGGTGCCATTCTGAAAAAGTCAGATAATCAAAATGAATATCCACTGCACAAAGAACAATAAAATAAATGTCTGACAGACCAATTCTACGTTAACAAACTCTTCTCATACCTTGGAGAAGAAGAAATCGAATAATATCTAGGTTGCAAACGAGGACATATTGCAGCAAAGAATACTCCTAGAGGTGGCTTGGCTGATGGAAAAGTAGACATCACTTCCAGAAGGCTTCGCTGACTAGCAACTATCCATTGTGAGTACTCCTCCTGCACCATATATCTCTAAGAATGAGACCAGGCACTTGACACTGCCAACAATAAGGACAGATAAATTCAACTAACCTTTCCATCACGAGAAGCAAGATAGCGTAGTCTTTCTGCTTCAGTGAGATCAGAAGCATGAGCAGCCAATGCAATTAAAGCTGCCTAGAAAATTCATGCAAGATAAATGAATCAATGACTAAAGAAAATCAAGAAATTGAAAAGCTACTGAAGCACCTACCTTTTTTGGTGAATTTAAAAGGTCAGCATATCTAGCAAGAGCTGTTCTTAAAGTGCATGGGGATGGAAAAGGTGCAGGCAAAGAGCTACCACCTAGCGGTGTACCATCTTCTTTGTCAGTGTGAATGGAGAAAAATGTCTCCGAAGAATAACCCAGTAACTTCACTGCCTCCCCTACTGTTTCATCACTATTCTCAGTATAGACACCAACATGGTCACCTGTCTCATACCTGAAAGCAAAAGATTAACTAAAATAACAGGTATAAATTTCTAAGGGAAAAATCAACATTCACAAAAGAGTGATCGCCAAAGAGAACCACTCACAAGGAAATCTAAGAGGAAGGTCAACAAGTGATCATATAGAGAGAAACTTGAGATGAGTATTAACAGCTTTGTACATAGGTCATATATCAACAACATACAATCAAACTTTGATAAATAGCATATTTAGTGATTTTTAAAGTAGCCCTATGTGATGCAAATTTAGTAACTCATTTGTATTCAACAAAATATATGCACCCATGGTAGATATTAAATATCCATGCATAATGGACAGTTGAAAACAAAATCCCCATTTCTGATGTGACACCCAGTCATTCAACAGATCATACTGAATAGACCAGGAAATAAATTGTCACAAAGACAAGCATGATGCAACAAAATTAGGGTATGTGGATTGCTGGAATCAAATAAGGAAAATAGCAAATAGACGCCAAAATCAACTTCAACATCAAAATGATGCAAAAATGACAATGAAAATTCAAGTTTCATTCATGGACAAAATTGTCATGAAAATCATTCATATGTCATTTTAGCATTAGTCATATGTACCATTTGTAAATATCAGAAAGGTTCAGTTAAAAGCATAGGAATCCTTGTGGAATGTGGTCCTGTTTTGGGCAAATCCAGGTTATTTCAGCCTTTAGGCACTCATGGTGCCTAGGTAGTTCTGACACCATGTGGGCACCATGAGTGCCTACCTAGGCACCATCTAGGCAGTTCTGGTGACACTTTCTGGCAATGTACTGTGGATTCAAGCCATTCCAGTTATTTTCATTATTTTCTTTCTGCTTTCATATTATTTTTTATTTTTGATTGGATTTTGTTATTTTTCATACTCAAAAAAATTAATCTTGAAAATATAGTTTTTTTTGTTATTTTCAGAGAATAATCAGATTAAACATGATTTTTGTTGCAAATATATTCACTGCCATTGTTTCTTTGGATTTTATCATTTTTATTTTCATTTTTCAGTTATTGTAATGTTTCTTTAGATAGAAGTACATACAAGAAAAGGATTCACGTGACCGATCCCAAGTAGTGGGATTATGGCTTATAGAATGTGTTGCTGTATCGTAATGTTTCTGTGGTTTTTGACCATGTCTCACGTATGTATTTTCTTTGATTATAGGATAGATTCTCATTTAAATGCATTCATGATTATTCTTACGTATACGTCTTTGTTATTGCTCTTTTATCATCAAACTTTCAATATGCTTGCCTAGTTTGCTATTAAGAGCTTTTAATATGCCTGTTGAGAATTTTTGTGATTCACTTAGTTAAGCATTTACTTTGATATTTGATGTGTTTGTTGAAGATTTCTTGCTATAGGACATCTTTCACATCCTCAAAACAGTGACAACCAGAACAGTTTCTACTAAAAAAAGGAATGCACAATAGATGAAAAAGGGATTAGATGGACCTGCTATTAGAATAGCTGCTAAAATGGTAAATATTTGACATAATCATAATAATTAGGATGCAATCTATGTCCTCAAAAATATTATATTGATGATTCTCTTAAAACAAAAAAGTTATCTTGAAATGAACAAATCTATGGACGAATTTATAGTCAATTATCAACCAGCTTCGACAATAGTGGATCACATTTACTACAAACAAAGATAACCTATTGTTCAAAAAGTCCCCAAATAGAAGTGTATGAAGCAAATTGGTAGAACTTACACTAATCCTGTGCCTGTAATGTCAAATTCCAAATGAATGCATGAACGATCAGATGCTGGAGTATGAAGCTCCCGACACACAGCAACATTAGCTCTTCATGACAGAATAATGCAATATCTCAATATAGAATGAAATAGAAACAACAAAAAAATGCAACAAGTAAAAATGGACTCAATCTGAACTAGTTTAATATGTCTTTGACATACCTGCAAGGATGATGAATGTCATAAGTAGCATGTCCATTTGCTAAATTCCAGTTTGTGTCCAAATGTGGTTCATTGGCTGGGTCAATAATCACAACACGATATTCTGGTATTGCAGCAGTATATGGAGTGGATGCACCTGATTTATCATCTTCATCTCGAAGCAATTGGTCCAACTCAGGCCAAACAAGCTCTTTCCTGGATAGAAGCAAATAATACACCAAACCAAATTTTTAAGCATAGTTTCCAAGATGGAAATTACTAGCATAATAAGTTACAAATACAAGGGTACACTAAGAGCATGAGTGAAAAAAAGCATACCATGCAGTAAAATCATCCTCAATACACTGATCATCATCCCCAAGACCAATTGGCACAACACGTTTCCCACCTAAAAAAAGTATTCATTTTAGGAAAACCACCAAGAAAGGAGTTAAAATCACAGCTAACGCTTTGAGTGATAAGCACAATAATAATGCTGAAATATGCCTTCTATAACCTGACGTTATTGTCCAAGTTTCTCTGATAATAAGCATGAAATCTTACAAGTCACAAGTAATAAGCATTAGTCTATGGGAAAAGAGAGATTAATAGATTACTTATTCTAACACCTTATTCATCCAAAAAAAATTGCCATGCTTGTTCAATATAAAGAGACAAAAAGAACAAAAAGAGCAGCCAACATTCTCCAATGTTTCTCCTCTAATTTGTGATGATTGCATAAATTGCAACTGTTAAATTTATGATTTATGTGCTATATTCAGATTGTTGGTACTTGGCATTTAAAGAATCAATCTATTAATTGACTGGTCAACCTCATATGATGGCTGAACCTAGAGATAACACCTTAATAGTCGGTCAGGATAAAGCACAGAATTAGTCTCCCAATCTATCACTTATTAGATGTATTACAATGAAGCACTGGTGTTGGATTTGGTGTAGAATCCTTACCAAATTTTGTAAAGTGAACACCTATTTGAGAATCATTAGCTAAGTTAATCATGGTAACACCATAAAATGCAGCATAAGCTTTTTTTGGAGGTGACAGCATACATTACTCTAAGAAAACAAGCTCTTTAGATCACATATTTAAATTCTAGGAAACATCTCCTTTAGTGAAGGCAAGGTTACAAACAATTAAACCCACCTTATGCCTATATTGGTGGAAGAGCAAGCCTCAACATAATGGTAAGATTATTCCATTTACTTAAAGTCTCAGTCCGAGGTTCAATTGATGGGAAACAACCTCTACATTTGTGGCAAAAATGCTACATTGAATTTGACACTTGTACCATACTTTGACGAGGGTCTTGTGCATTGGATTTGTTTTTTATATTCAAGCCTAATTTGTCTTCTCCAAAATTCAAAATACACTTTGTAATAGATATTTAGCACATCATTGCCTTTTTCACTTTTATTAATAAACTTCCATCAATAAAGAATGAAAATTTCTAACATTCAATGGAAACAACTCCAAATTCCCAAGTATTCAATCTATAATTACTTCCACTTCCACCTCAATTACCAAATTGTTTCTACTGAGTCCAACAAGCAGTCTCCGAGTCATATCTTTCCTCTTAAATAATGCAAGTAAAGATTTTGGAGCTTTATGCAATAATATCTATTAGGCTAGGTCTGAGGTACATGCCTAACAAATGTTTGATTATAGCTCAATGTAGAACAACTAAGCAAGAGCAGTAAAAAATGGATATACGGTTTAGGGTTTAGGAATTACTTGGAGTGAAAAACAAACATGCATGAAAAACTAATGAACTTCAAGAATTTAAAGATTTACTTAAAATGTTAAATATAGGATTCAAATATTGGTTAGATCCAGTAAAAAATTTAAAAAAATTGTGAAAAGTAGAAGACAGAAATCAATAAAGATACCCTGCTCACATAGCCCTTCATCCACCACCTTTGCCACCTGCATTATTTGAAAGAATTTCAACAAGCAATATTAGTGATCCAACTTGAAATACCAAAATGAGAATATAGGACGTTTGTAACAGTGATCAATTTCTTCCATACCTTATTAAAATGTTCATATTGCCGGTTACCCAGACCAAAGACAGCATAATGGAGATTCTGAAGCCAGGGTCCCCTCTCTTGCTCCTGTCAAAAAAAAACGCAAATTTTAGATCAAAGGGAAAAACAGTTGACACAATATTCCAAATTTTATCTTTCGTCTCACCTCGGTGAACCATCTGTAGAATCTCGCTGCATTATCCGTTGGCTCACCATCTCCATAGCTAAGCATTGTACAGCAAATTTAGAACGTAATGTTATATGACCAACAAATTGATTGCTTCACTGTTAAAGACTCACGTTGCTAAGAAGAAAAAGGCTAAGGTTTCTTTCTTCAACTTCTCTTCATATTCGTCATCTTCAGCTGCATAGTCGTCCTACGCAAAGAGACCACCATACAATTTAAAAGAGCGGGATGGGAATTAACAATTCAAGCCAAGTAATTAAATGGAAAATTCTAAAAAAAATAAAATCAAAGCTTCAACAAAACGCTCACGAGATCAACTATTTTAAAAGTTGCTTTTTCATATCGCGCTTTTGCTTCCTCCACCAGCGCCTGCATAAAAAAAAATACCGTGCCGGGAACAAGGAACCAGTTTTTTAAACTTCATCAGATGACAACCACTGGAAACAAACCTTGCGACCTGAAAAAGCCCTCACCTTGGCAAATCCCTCCGCAGTACCAGTCTGCGTGCCGAAAAAGATGGTAACTTTCTTCTTCCCATCATCGACCTCCTGATCCACCACCTTTTTCACGATTAATGGCTTTGGCGGCTCCACCTTCCTACTCGTACTCTTCCCCAACGAGCCCCTCCACGAGAAGAAGAACATGCACCCGGCGAAGACCGCAATCGAAGTGATCAGGAGCATCCTCAGCCAGTCGGAATCGGCCAAATTCCCTTCCAGCAGCTTGCTCAACATCTCCATCACAGACATCGTCATCCCCTACAGGTCCTCCTCCTCGATCACCAAAGCCGACCGTACTGGGATCTAGTGGTTGGAGGTAGTTGGATCCGGGATCGAATCGCAATGCTACCCCGCCTCGTCCTTCTCTCTCTATCCCCCCTTCCTCCCTGTCTCTCCCTCTCCCCCTTCCTTTTCTAGGTTGGAGGAGAGAGAAATTGGGGATTCGGTGGGAAAATGGAGAAAGACGATGACGGGACCAAAGCGAAGAACAGAGGCAACAATGAAGGCGTGGAAAGAGTAAGAGGTTTCGGCATCTTTTAGGTTGTTTTTTTCAAAGATTTTTATAATACTTGGATTTTTGAAGTTCTTAATCAATTTTTCGTAAAATTTCCCGTTACATACAAACAGAATCTCAAGTTTTCCAAGGCAAATCGTTTGCAATTAAGCCGCCATTCAACTCTCACCGGTTCCACACACCAACCCATCTGGCAATGTTACTAAAATATCCTTGTATGGATTGCAAAGATTTCTTTCTCCAATTTTTGTTATTTTTTCAATGCTATCCGCCCAAGTTTAAATACGTTGTTGGGACGCGAGACGGTCCGAACACGCCTACGCGGTGGTGTCCAGTGTGCTACGTGCACACTTTTTAAGACAAAGAGAAGGTTAACAAGTGGGATCGATCGGATAGATCGGCGTCTCTTACCCATGCCGCTGCTGCTTCTTCTTCTTCTTCTTCAATGCTTTGGTTGAAGAAACAAGTACGTTGGCAGTGGACGCGGACAACCCACGTGGTCGAGCGCAGGGCCCCCGGTCCTCGCACGCTACTTGCGCCCTTTCCCGTTTGGGCCGAGTCGGCCGAAATCTGTGGCGTCCACAGGAGAGACTATTTAATAATATTATCCCTCCTTAATTTACAAAAAGAAAAACCGTGACGCGCGACGGTCCTGTGGGACAATCTCGTCCGCACGTTGTCGGAGAACACGAGGAAAGCGGAAGCGGTCATACGTGTCGTACAGTGGAATTTTCGTACGCGGGACTTTTTCTTGCGTCCCAGTGTTTGAAAGAAAATCACGTAAATCGGAAAAATATCGCAAGATTCTTTCAAATATACAGCGAGACGATGAAAAAATCTGGAGAATTTTCAGAAAAGTTGAAGAAACGTAAATTTGAAAAAAAAAAAACACACACACACACACTCAACCATGATCACAACCAAAGGTTCCTACCGAGACTGTATATATGCCTCTGATTGAATCAGGTAACTACAGTTGTTAATTTTCTTCACCATTTCGGTCGTAGCATAAAAATATAATAAGAAGACAGATGCAAAAATGTTAACATTCAGAATAAAAATAAAAATATGGTGACAAATGTATTGAAATTATAATAAAATTTTAAATTAAAATAGGTGAAGATGAAATTACATATAAGGGCACATAGACATTCCAAATGAAATATAGAATAAATTTGATAAGGTTAGAATTATATATATATATATATATATATATATATATATTAGAAAAATGTGTTATAATATATAGTAATTTATTATTATTATTTTTTTATAAAAACATCTAAATTATCATTCGTTGAAAGAAAAGCTGTCTTCTTATTTACAAACTTCTTCAGATGTTATTTGTAACTAGTATAGCTACAAGAAATACTAGTAGAGCTAATTAAGATAACAATGAAGAAGTTAAGCAACATGCCCACAATGTAAAACTAGGAGAAGAGCAATTTAACACCATCAACTCATGCGGAAGACTTGGATGGTGAGACGTTCACAATGTTTGATTCTAACATAAGGAAATCTAACGAGACGATGGTGAAAGAGAAAACACTTGCAACCACATATAGAGTGGCTAAAAATTATAAAAGATACTTGGATGTTACTTTAAAAATAAGTAAAAAAGAAGAAGATAAAATGTACAAGGATATCATGACATCTATGTGGGATGGATGTAACTGTTGAATCATTTCAAATGGGTTGTATGAAAGTATTATTGACTTGTATTTATAATATAATTTTTGTAACGGTTTATGTTATGTTATAAACATTTATTGTAATATTTGACCTTTATTATATTAAGAACTTCTTCTAATATTATACAATTATTGTTTATATTATTATTAAGAACTCTAACACTATAAAGTTTATGTTACAAATTTATACAATTTTTAAAACTGTATAACATTCCATTTCCTAACATTCTATTAAACACAAATTTAAATCTCTATCATTTTTGACTTTTCAACACCTATACAAATATCATATTCTTTTTTGACTTTTTGGGTTTTTTGTTTATGACCATTTTAAACTTTTTATTTCCTCAAATTTTAAATTTTTTGTCATGCACAAATGGAAAAGTAAAAATTAAGCAGGGAGGCAAAAGTATTGTGTAAGTAAGGTTGGTAACAAGATTTTTATTTTTTATTGTTCAACGCTCATCATTAATTGTTGCCTATACAAATTTATTAGTATATCCTTTTTTACACTTAATTACGTAATACTTAAATATCATTTATGTTATGGATTTTAACTTAACAAAGGTTATCACTCTACCTTTTAAGGATAAATATTATGTTACCTTTGATTAATCATAATTAACATGTAGTGTAATATAATGTAATTGAATTGCATTCTTTTAATTAGATTATAATATTTGAGTTTTTGTTATAATAAGATTTGAAATTTAATTATCAGAAAGAAGTTAAGTTCTTTAAGACATCACTCAATTGATCAAGCATGAGTTTAAATGGTAAAGTTGATTTTTTAAGCATGAGTTTCACTCAATTGGTAACGTTACCATAGACATCGATCGTAGGGTATGGCTGTTATTATAACATGATTATAAATATGTTGTGATTTGTATTTAAATTATATTAGTATTAGTCCTTGATCCAAAGATACGTATTAACGTTAATTTGGACAATTTTTATTCAATTTTAACCAATGGTCGTTAAATCGAATGATATTTTCGAAATTTGATAGATTTTGAAAGTCATGCGTTGGATTCTGGTTTGGAGGCATTAAATATTTGAGCATAGTGAGTTGGTAATTCGTATCGACGAGCAAAATAATGTTGGGAAGCACCAACTCAATCGCATGAACACGTACAAATTAATATCAGGTGATAAATGATAGGCCAATCTCAATTTATTTAGGTATTTGACCAACATGTATTTAATTTAGAATGAAGCAAAGAGCGCCGCGATCCCCAGCGGAGCAACGGCGCCAATGGTACTCCCGACAAAACCGACGTGGTTGGCCGACGACTCGTCGGAAGTGGATGGTCCAGGCGCATCAGCTGCGTCGCTACCTGCCGGCGACGCCCCTTCAGGCGCATCGGCCGGCGGTGCGTCTGCTGCGGGAGCGTCCGTCGCCGGGGCGTCGGCTTCGAGAGCATCCGCAATCGGGGCGTCCGCATTAGGGGCATCGCCCACCGGTGTCTTGGCGGGTGCGTCGACCGAGGATTCTGGCGTCGGGCTGGCAGGGGCGGACGCCTTCTCTGGAGAAGAGGTGGGAGTCTTCGCCGAAGGAACGGGAGCGGCGATCTCGTTTCCCTTCGGCACAATCACGCCACTCACTTGAAGAACCGAGATGTTGTAAGGCTTGGCGGCGACTGCCTTCAACACTTTGACGTCGAGCGCCGACCCGGGAACGGCTGAACCAATGACGATATTCCCGCCCATTTTTCGTGTGACGTTGAGGAATCCCATCTTGCCGACGGCACGTCCGCTGGCCTGGAGCAGCGTGGTGAGAGTGGTGGTCTTCTTCTTTAGGTTATTCAGCTTCTCAAGGTCGTAGTAGTCGAGGACGACGTGGAGGCGGAGGATGTCCCTCACGCCGTCTTCGTCGCGGCCGGATAGACCACCCAACCCATCGTTGTTGACGGCAAGGACGGTGATGGTCTGGCGGCTGTTGATGTCAGCGGAGACTTTGGTCTTGGAGAGGTAGTTGTTTAAGGTGGAGAATTCGGGGAACTGACCGAGGAGCCTGGTGATGTTGAAGGGATTGGCGGTGGTGGAGGTGGCGGCGGAGAGGACGACGAGGACAACAGCGACGAGGACGGTCGTGGGAGCCATGGTTGTGAATCCCTCTCCCACTCCACAAGAGGATTAAATGGAAGATGTCGAGCGCCAAGTTACGTTAGAAGGCCACCTCACCACCACCATGCATTGTACGGGAGCCACCAAGTTCCATGTGATTATAGGGTGATTCTGTTACGAACTCGTGACCGGAGTTGGCGATCGATGGAAGAAGGGGAACGGATCGAAAGAGGATAAGAGCAAAAAGTTGAATCATTTCATATATATATCTACAATTTCTATATATATATATATATTGCTGGTTTATATGGGTTCACATGATCAGGTCTAAGACAGATGTATTAATTCCATAAATACCGAATGGAAGCATTAATTCCTCTAAATCAAGACTGTGAGTTAGTTGATAATGGTAATTAATTAGGTAAAAATAAGCAGTCCAAGAAATTCAACGACGAAAGATGAAAATTTCTGGGTTTTTTTTCTTTCAGGCTAGCTATTACGTACGTACGTTCATTTCCCAGCAAAAGCAATGTTACGATTCCTCACATACTTGTCACGGCGGCAATCGAGAGAAACGCTCCATACAAAACCATCTTTATATGATCCACCATGGCCTGTGGATTTCAACCCTGCAACATGTGCTCCTTCAACCCTGCAACACCTCAGGTCAGCCTTCTTCTCTCCAACAGACACCTCGATGAAGCAGATCATGGGGTCTCCAACAGCCTCGAGGTCTTGCACCTCATCCCTGATCTGTAGAAGCATTACTAGGACAAAGCATTCATCATGGTGACAACCCTCGCCTCCGTCTCTGCCCACATCCTCCTCTTCCGTGGTCGTATTATCTGCACTAGTGGCTTGGACTTCCAAGCCCTCCATGGCCAAACCTTCCATTTCTTTTGCTTCCTCCAGGACTATCTTTTCCATGAACCCCGTCACAGGTCCTGCGGTGATGGTTGTTCTCTTGCCCTTGATCTGGTCCATCTTGCACCCGCTTATGTCGTCCATCTTCATCGCCTTCGTCAAGCAATCGACCAAGCCGTCCATCCCCATCGAAGCCATGCTGAGCATAACCTGCCCATATAAAATTATTAACAACAGGCGAGTGGACGATAGTTAACTAAGAACGTAGCAATTCATGAAACGATCACCTCGAATGCAGTACTCCCGTTCTCTGCAATCACAGGTGCAGAAACATGCATGACCAGAGACTCAGATCTCCTCCTCCTTCCCGTTATTCGTTCAACCTTGCGAATATAACTCCCGTCTGCAAGTTTTAGCAAACCATCCTGATCAGCTTCAGCACCGTCCATCTCTCTGATGCCCACCCTCGAACTCGAATCCTTCAAGCGGTTGAGGAGATTCGTCTCGGCCTCCAGCCACTGCTCTAGTTCTGCAAGCTCTTGCTCCAGCTGATGGACCCTTCTCCAATACGTCCTTACGACCGATCTCGTGTGTCTCAACTGGTGGTGAGGAGGGACGGGTTGTGCAGAGTTGGTGGGGACTGGTTCTGCGTTGCTGGAAGGAGAGGAAGATGGTGTTTTCGGTGGCGGTGGATGTTGTTGATCAAGTGGGTATTGGAAGAGAGGACGTCGTCGACCCCGGAAGAAGAGGCGTGACCTGAAACTTGAGCAGCCATTACCGACCACCATGGGCGAAGGTAGCAGTTGCGTCTTGTTCTTCTTCAACATTGTGATCGCTGGCAGGGAGGAGGCACTGCGTTAACGCTCATCTGCAAATCTAAAGTTTTTATGTTAATTTCTTCTCTCTTTTTCTTTTTGTTCAGAGACGTTGGATGTTGTTACACTCCCTTATTTCCGGCGTAGTAGTTAGATCTCGTTAATTTAAATACACCAACGGCATAATTAATTAATTGTTCTTTCTTTCGAAATGTTTTAGCTTGGTTTATATTTACGTTGGCCAAGCATTGACAGCCAGAATAATCTATAAAATAAAAATCTCCAGATTTATGAAATTTACATTTATATATTGTTTTCAACGTTCAAAAATTCCATTCTTGGTTATAAATCTCACAATTAGCCTTACCGCCGATTTTCAGATTTATGCAAAAAAAAATTATTCTACAAAATCCAAGAGATCTATAGATAAATCTGTGCATGTCAAACTTATTTGATTAGATTTATTTTATAACCTTATTATTTACTTTTCAAAATTCAAACACTATTATTGTAAAAGAAAATCGTTACTTTGAATCTATTATTGAAAACCATCTTCTTCTTCTTCTTAGCGAGACTCAAACCGACCGTGCATGAAGCGAGCAAACGACAGATCGGCGGCTGAGCTTTGCTTCGGTGGTGAGTGGAGTCCAACCCCAGGTCGCACGCACCCCGTGCAACGAAACCCAAATCCGAGAACAAGCGAAAACCGAATCAATCTCGATTAACGCCGCTGGAAGCGATCTTGGAGGGCGGACGGCCGTCCTGCCAACACTCATGCATGCATGCCGTGCCCTTCGGATCCAAGAATAATTCAAGCTCATACATAGCACACACCAAGTTCGTTTCGGTCACATCCTCTCCTCAATCTCTCTCTCTCTCTCTCTCTCGCTATGCGTGTGTGTGTGTGTGTGTGTGTGTGTGTGTGTGTGTGTGTGTGTGTGTGTGTGTATGTGACATAAATATATATGTATATATGCATGCATAATATTGATTAATCACGCGCACGACGCATTCCAACTTACCACCAATTAATAAAAAGAAGATGGGAACGGAAACAGGGAGCTCGGCTCGGCAGGATGGTCGGGCCGTCGCAGGAGATTACTGTCGCCGGGTGTCCGCCGGGGTCCCGTTCGAGTGGGAGCTGTCCCCCGGGAAACCCAAGAATCCACAGGCGCCGCGCGACGTTGTGGTTCTTCCTCTCAACCCTCCGCCGGCCATGCAGAGCCTGCTGATTGCTCAGGCCGGTCGCCGTGTGGAGGCGACCGACGACACATTCCTCAACTTGCCGAAGAAAGACGTGTTAGGCCTACGGGCACGAACGGAAGCAGCCGGACCGCATCAAGGTGATTTTGGTAATGGCGGGGGCGGTATGAGTAGCAGAAAAAGAAGCATTCCCAGTATCCTTTGCCGGCTCCTGAAAAGCTGGTTACACTCCTAGCACCGTATATTGAGTTGGATGTAATAAAAATATTGGTTGCAGGATTCATTTGGAGATCACCAATGATGGGGTTTTGCAATCAATAAAAGAAGACACTCTTGGGAATTGGCCTCGAAGTGACTTGTTCATGCTTTCTAACCACGATGGTGAGTTCATCTTAATTTATTCCCAGAGGTCCTTGATCTAAAAAATCCTTTTTACCCTGTAATTAATACAGCCATAAGCGTCAACTAAAGAAAAGAAAAGAACAAAACTAGACGAAATGACCATAGCTCCAGTTTAAGAGGTTTACATCCAAACATCAACATGCAAGTCATTGCTTTTGGAAACTCAAAAGACTCACCGTCTGCGCTTCAGAAGACCACAACAGAGGAAGAGACTCACACCCTCTCTAACCTTACTTACTTATTCATTCCCTTGCTTGGCTCTGTGGAAGGAAACACACATGGAAATTAAGGAGACTTAGGCATTATCAGGTTTCTGCACCACAAAAGACATGCACTGGCACTGGCGCTTGTTGTCGAAGGCGAGGAGGCGGATGTAAGCATTCGGGTATGTCTTCTTGCACTCCTCCATTTCCCGGAGGACCTGGGAGGAATCTGCACACCCAAACATGGGGAGCTTCCAAAGTGTCCAGTATCTTCCATCATAATAGCCTGGCATCCGGCTATTACTTCTATGCACATGCCCCACCTTCATTCAGCAAAACATGCACAATGCGTACATGGAATGGAACAAGTGAGCAGAAGCTTGTGAATTTTCCATGGTCAAGCTGATGGTGGTGTAAACTCAAATGACTACAATCTGTTCTCAGTAATGTTTGCAGGTGATATAAATAAAGATTTTCACCTTTTTCAGAAAAAAGGAAAAAAAAAAAAAAAAACTATGAAATATTTTATCTCAAAATCAATAGATAATGAACAGAAAAGTTTATCCTATATTAATTTAGATTCTATTGCTACATTCATTCAAGTAGGATTTCGATCATTTTCCCTTGTCTGTACCTTATTTCAAATCTACAAATACCATATGAACGAATATATGTGAATCTACCTCTAATATCATTATTAACTATGAAATATTTTATCTCAAAATCAATTATTAATAAGTGAAAAAACTCATCATATATTAGGCTAAAAAGTTTTATACTGACGTTCATCAACGTAAGATTTTTCAAGGAAACTTTAAAGAAATCAAGGTTAGGAACTAAAACTATTCAATTTACAAGCAAGTGAGAACCGAGTGATTTCAAAATGTTCTTGTTATAAATATTCGCATTCTATGTATTATAATACATATGTTTGGGCAGATGATTCTTGACATTCTACTGACTTTACTGTAACGTTTATGTTGGCCTTTTTTGTCCTAGGATATTTGCTTCTGTCCAACACATCGATTTGATGATTTAATTCTCTACTTCTTTTGTAAAATCTAGCAAGAAGAACGTCTTCGCATGGTTCGAAACCAGGCAAAGACAGAAGAAAACAAAACTAAGTATGGAAACTTGCAGCAAGTACATATTCTGCGGTTGTATCATAAATGAACTCTTTTAATGGTTTTTCAGAAACTTCAATTGCCACAACATGTACTAAAATTGAATCAAGGTGAATAGCCAAACAAAGTTTTGATATCATCTCCAGTCCAGATAGAACTTGCCAGGTAAGCCATGAAGAGGGGGTACCAAACAAGAACTTGAAACAACATATTCACATAGCCTCGATAATTTCTAAGAACGGTCACAAATTATTTGGAATCTTTCATGATTGAAGCATAGAAGTCTGCCACATTATTTTCTTGCTTGGATCTTTATAACATCGAAGCATAAAAGAAATAAAATGATCTGCATTGTGTAAAAGAGTTGGGGGGGTGGAGGGGTTGAGAAGCACCGTCACCTCATCAAATTCCAAGCAGGGGATCCATCCCTTGGACACCATGTACTCCACCTCCTTAGCGATGGAGTCCTCGGACAGAGGTGGGAGATAAGAGAGGGCTTCGAACTTCTTGTTGTTGATGGGATTCCAAGTCTAAATCAAACCAAACAACACAACTCACAGAAATCAAAAAACAACAAACAACAAAAGTCCTTTCGTAACAACTATCATTATACGGTGGTGATCACCTTCATGCACCGAACTCTGGATCCATTGGAAACCGTTCTCTGCCTGAACCCAACGGACCCCTTTGCCGGGAAAAGCTTCCGGGAGGCCTCGGAGACCAACCCAGCATGTCCCGATCCGGTGACCGGAAAAGAGGGGAGCGTTCCAGCCGACATCTTCCTTCCACCACGATCTCAGGGGGAGGATGGGTTTGCTGGGTTTTCTAGTCGACAAACGAAAAGAGGGAGAAGCATCGGAGGTTGGGTGGCGATTTATGTGCTGGCCATCTCTCTCCCTGCCCTCTTTCTGCGTGTCCAACAAAGGGAGGACAAGAAGGAGAACGGTGGGCAGGGAGTTGGAGGTTTTCTGGAGTTTGTTTTCGTCGTCTTGCAAGGTGATCTTTCATTTCCGACGTTTGATTTCATCAAAACTCCAACTATAATTGCCTTGATCTGTTTAATTTGATCTCCCCTCAAACTGTGGGATGGAAGAAGACAAGTGTTCAAGCAGTGCTAACGTGAATATATATATGTATGTATACTGTGGGCGGCGGTGCACAGACACATCTCATTTCAGTTCCACCGCAAAACCACCGCCCACCACTACCTTCTCCTTTTCCCTTGCAACACACGAGTCTAGATTATTGGGACACCTCATCTTTGTGTTTGTAAATCAACTGTAGTAATTCATCATTTGCAAGTGTTTAATGTGTATAAAAGTTACGTTACCTTATTATCTAAGGTACATATTCTTTTTATTTGCTAGATCTAAAGAATAAAGGCAATGGTAAGTCTTCTCTACCTCCATCATACCCGTCGCCTACATGCAATAATTAATAGGAAATTATGTGTTGCGTCATAATTCGAATATGATGGATTGGAAAATTAAATTTTGTCATCTTCCTTTTTTTTTTTTATTCTTAAACCTTAAATGTTAGATCTTAACTACTTTTAATTGAAATTTAAATCCTGTTAAATTTCTTTTAATTAAGTGTATAAACAACGAACAACTGCTTTTGCGGTGTTGAACAGACGGGGACACGAAGAGGGTATTTTTTGTCATTTCCTCTTGGAACTGGTCAAGAAAAATTTGGTATTGCCAAACAAGTGGCTGGCAAAAAAATGGAATACATTAAAGCATCTTGCATTGATTTTATGTGATGATATTACTTGGCAATGATCGTCTTTTTTTACCGGAAAATATGCAAGGTGAAAAGATGTGATTTTGAAATGTTGGACCTTCACAAATAATCTCAAACTTTAATTCTGTAACGGAGGAGGAGGAGTAGTATGTCATTAGGTTGACAGTTGATGAATTTGTTAAATCTCTTGAAGTTGCTTTTGTGCCTAAACTTAGCTATTTCATTATGAAAGAGGCAAAATAAACAATTGACGAAGAATTGAAGGTTTTCTTAATAGTGGTAGTGATTTTTGTGTTGGTCAGTATTCAAATTTTAGGGACAACTACAAATACCAGTTGGTTTATTGTAATTGATTATCGAAAATTTGATCGGCTTCAGATCTTTCTGTAAATTGCAAAATCTTTGTTCTACCAAGGCTAGAGAAGGAGAGGATCAAGCAAACAAACATATGGAAATCAATCCTCTAAACAAGCCACAATCAGTACATCATTACACTTGTCAACTGCATGAATAAATAATGCCGTCAAATACAACTTATTGTACAGGTGGCCAAGGACGACGACGACACCAGCCACCACCCACAAAACCCAAGATGAGACGCAAAGCAGAAACAACTAAACCGAAAATGAAACGGCAGGAACGAGTAGGCATGGCCGGCAATTTGGAGTGATGAATGGGAGCTCCAGTAGGGAGTCTGTAAGGCCGACTCATTCCGGGCCTTCCTTCTGCGTCACGTTCTTCTCGGCCTCGTCCATGGTTTCCATCAGGAGGGGAAGAGATGGTATGAAGGCCGTGCGCGCGCGCGCGTGTGTGTGTGTACGATGATGCGAGGGAAACGCGCGCGCACCAGTGACTTGACGCCGAATGGTCATGCTCGCGTATTTATGGGCAATACAATCATGAACTCGGTAACACAGTCAATGGGGCTACCGGACCGGAACGCCTCGGTAGCATTTACCGTCGTAGTCTGCGCTTGGCGTCGTGTGGCGTAGTCTTTCGGCGTTTCCTTTTTCACCTTTTGGAAAACTTTAGTCCGTGGAGGTCAGATTGTATGCTGTGTTTGGTAGTGGGGTCACTGGAATGCACACACCTCACAGTAACACAAATTAAAGTGACAGTGCGTGCAGCAGCAACTTGTGCTTCTCTGTGCGTTGTTTAGGGTGGAATTGCCGGCGGCTAGGATCAGGCTTGGGCCTTGGTTTGGGGGTTCTTGATGCTGTGGACATGCCCAAGCTTGTATTGCAAGATCTCAGTATCTCAAGTTGAATGTTTTGGAAGCGAAATGCTCATATTAGGAGGATGAAGACAAATAGTTATGGCGTACAACAGAGAAACTTGCCCCCATCATTTCTCTAAGTCATGGAAAACCAATATTTATAAGGTGAGCTTGAGTCGTTACATCCTGCTTGTATGCCCATCAAAGCACGCTCATTTATTGGAGTCGATAGGGTGCTTGACTAACATGGCATGAGGCAGTGGGACTCAAGGTGATAATTACATTATGGAGATCTAACTGTACAGATCAGAAATGTACAGAGGATTCTGAAGAAGACCAAGAAAAGAGATCTTGGTTCAAGCAGAATTAACAATCTGTACCAGCCTCTCATCTTTTTACAGTAGCCCGGGTGGGAGACAAGATTTGACCAAGTAGTGGGTTAGCAGTTGGACCAAGATATTCTAGCCACAAACACCTTCTGCTAGTCTTCTAACTCCACAAGCTGTGCCCTCCTCTCAGCAGCCTTTTTCCTGATAAAAATGCCCCATCTCATCGCCGCCTTAATCTTAAGCCATCCCACAACGGCTTTTCCTGAGCGACTACGCTCAGCGGTGGCGTTGTTCACTGGCGGATTAGGCATAAATGATGGAAAGGAAAAACTATCTTCAGCAAGGCCATTGGAGGTTCCTCCCATGCTAAAGACACGAAGCAACTGTTGCATGTCATCATTTTCAAGCATCTCATGGCTTCTCATTCGGATTTCTTCCTCCGGAAAGTAATCATCAGCCACACGGTTGTCCCGCTGATGCACCCAATCATCATAAGAGTTAAGGTTTGAAGAATGTGGAGACGCATCCACTGGCTGGAACTCTAAGTTTGTTTGTTGTGGTGGACCAAGCGCCAGGCCGGTGCTGTCATTTCTAGAGATTAGAGGTGTGATAGAGGAGCCAAGGAACTGATCTTGTTGGGGATATAAATTACTCCCATATTGGAGTTGTGCATCAGGAGAAACATGTGGATGAGGAAGATTACTGGTAGCTCGTTTGTCGTACCCACTGTCAGTCAAACCTGCTGAAATCAGTAAGACAAATTACTCTATATGATCTGTAATTATTCAAAGAAAACCAATAACAACAACAGCAATCCTAATTATAATCTTATTGTAGAGATTGACCACATAAATCATTTTCTTCTAAATATTTTTCTGTTGCCAAGTGTCTTTAGTTAAATTACATAAATTTATATCTTTTCCTATAATTCTTAACCAAATAGTTTTAGACCTACCTCTACTTATTTTGATTTCCTTTGCACTAATTAAATATCCTCTCTTAGTTAGTACATTCCTTAATAATATGCATTTTTTTAAAGCCAAGATTTATCACAAATATTATGCATAAATTTCCATCATGGATGTTAAGGCAAAGCAGATTAAGCAAGTAGGGTGTTTTTCTTCCTCTAGAATGAGGTGGTGACCCTTCATAATATAAATATTCGATTATCAATTTAATATAAGTGCATAATAATTGCCTTTCAAACTATTCATTTGAAGGAGGCCTTGATAACCACAAGGTGGCACAACTTAGCGCCATTCCTAAAAATAGGTGGTGAGCAGTGACCGCCATTCATGTGGTAAAATATACAATTATCCAAGTAGTTGCCTTTCAAACTATTCACTTGAAGGAGACCCTGATAACCACAAGGTAACAAAAAGCTGTTCTTAAAATTAGGTGGCGACCATTCACATTATAAACATCTAATCATCAATGTAGTTTCCTTTTGAATTATTCTCTTCAAGGAGACCTTCATAACTGCAAGGCAACACAGCTTAACACTGTTCTAATACATCAAGATAAAAACTTAACATTTACGAAACCATGACTAAGGGTTTCTTTTGAAAATTGTGTACCGAAAGTATGGCAACACATCTTACGACTGTTCTAATATATCAAGATAAAAACTTAACATTTAAAAAACTATGACTAAGGGTTTCTTTTGAAAATTGTGTGCTGGAAGTACCTGTTGGAACTAGTCTGGAATCTAGCAAAGTATGCTCTGAAGAAACTGAATTTGGTAATAGAGGCAAGGAACCTTGATTGTAGGAAGGATAATTTCCTGAGCCAATAGCAGCTTCAGGTATGGAGGTCGAAATTCCTTTGCCTTCTTTTGAACTTAAAAGGACCTTCCCATCATATTCAACAACATGTGCCCAATTATCATATGCTTTTTTCACCAAAGAATCAACATATACCTAAGCAGAAAAAATTAGAAATGGTAAAGCATTAACGGAAGGAAAACATGTGACAAATTTGTTTTGCTGCATATCTAGGGTAAATAATGTGAGCCAAGATAAGAAGTTAAAAATGATCCTAGTAGAGATAATAAGCCAAGATAATGCAAGCTGAGATAATAAACTAAAAATAATGCGAGCAATAAGGAGAAGCAAAGATGATACAAGCTAAGAAACTAAAGTAATACCAAGGAAGTTAAAGCAATGACTGCAGGCAGCAAAGCAAGCTAAGGTAATATTCACCGAGCTGTCAACTCGCAAAGGAAGTTGAGATACAGATAAAGAAGTAATATGCAACACAATTTATTGAACTTAAAATGAACCTAAAAAGCTTGTCATGTTCACTAACACTAAGAAAGACAACACGACAGTATGAGATACCCACCTTCTGACTATCTGAGAGAGCATCAGCTGAAACATACTGCTCACCAACGATTAAGCCGCTGAATTCATATATATTGTTGAAGATAGCACCCACATTGCGCATATTGTCAGAGTAATATACATAAAGTTTTCCACTAAGAACACAAGTTTTGGCATGATCTACTAGACTCTCCCACATTTTATTAGACATGCCACTTCCAAGTACCTACATCAACAAGACAAAGATAGAATAAAGAACAATACAAATAAATACAAAGGAAATAATAGACATTTACAACAGTACTGTAGATCTTACGGTTCGCAATTTCTGTGAATCTCTAACTACTAGCCTGAGAAAATCTTCAACGGTGTATATCCCAGCCCTATTCAGCCTCTTGTGGAAAGAACCATCCTTCCCAATCTTTTCCAATCTCCAAACTTCATCATTTTGAGCAGGTGGATAATGCTTTTTGTACACTGGTAAATTACAAAAACAAGTTTGAGGTTGTTAATGTATAATCATCTAAGGAATTTAATTCTAGATGGTCTGCAGTGGATTTACATTCCCCTCTGTGATCCTTGACAACAAAAGCTTCAGTTTTTGCTTCTCGTATACGAATGCCTTCACAATACCCAGATGCAACTTTTAATCCAAGCCTAAATTTCCTGCTTCTTATCCAACTTGAATTGTCAGTAAAAGTCAGTTCTCCAAGTGATCCTACACCTTCTTTTAAAGAAACTTGCAGGTCCCCAGTCAAAATAGGTCTTTTCCCTTCACGCTCTTTCACAATGTGACCTTCAAAATCTTCTTCTGTCCATAGCTCATCATCCTCATTGTTGAAATCTCCCTCAAGCACAACAACATCCAATTTTGAAAATGATTCAGGTCCAGATGTTACAACATGGCCAGTACTTGCATCAACCAATACAACATGAATCGCAGCTCCTTGCTCTCCCTCCACTTTTCCTCCAGTAAATAATGGTAGGGACAGCCTTGATCTGAAATGTAGCTGAAGATTTCTCCCATCAGGCCCTTCAATCCGTTTTGGAGGAGAGCTGCATGTTTTGAGGTTTAGATGACCACATTATCACCAATCACGGAATGGTAAAATGAATGCTTATCAGAATTAATGAACAATAGACGAAAATGACTTCAAACTAATGGAACAATGAATTAAAAATTAGTGAGTTTGTGAATATGGTTACAAAATTTTATCATGCAATGAGAAAACTTCTCAAATAACAATGACTGCATAAAGCCAAGTCTTACCAGGCCGAAAAGCAAAAGGATAGATGAAACGATAATGGAAAATTGGGAACTCAAAAGAAAGCTTTCCCATCTACTGGAGAACACAAAAACACTTTTTTCCTCAAAAATAGGTAAGTGATTAAATTTGGTTTCAGCAATCATTAACCATAAAGGTCGTTATGAGCGTACACATGCTCATGTATCCATTTATATCAGAGTTGTGCCTCCCATATGTTTAGAAGTATCAAAGAATCCAGTCATTGGAACTTTTCTGAAAAAAAAAGGTACCTTCTACATTTACTACCTACATCATTATACTTGCAGAAATAATGGGGCAAAATAATATTCCAGCTTCCAAGTCAACAAAATGACTCACTTCTTTGATGGTAATATAATCATAAACAATTTGAATTTGAATGATAAGTTACCTTGCTCCAACCCTGGCAGGACCCAACTTTGCTAGAGCACGCTCCACTTCTTCACTGACCTATTTCAATCATAACATTAAGTGCATGAACAAATAAAGCAGGAAAAATTTCTTGAGGAAATACACTTGTTTAATAAAAAACAGAAAGCTTGCAAAAGTTAAAACATTATAGACTCACAAATACGTTCACGTCAATCTCATACAGATAAGATACCTTACAATAACGTTATTAAATAAACACTAGTTGATTATAAAAGACTTTTTACTTACAACTCGACGAAGAACAGGCTCCAAAGATGAACAAAGCTTCTGCAGGCTATCAACCTTGAGAGCTTCAACAATCACACTGCACGGTAGATCAGTATGGAAGATGAGAATATAAGATTAATGCAGAAAATATAATTCAAATCAACACAATGCATATAATCTTTTAGCAACAATTTAGCAATACATGTCACTTTGCAAAGAATGCAGTGTCATTTAATAATACATTTTATTAAGATGAAATTAGGACCATTCTCGTCATCATCAATGGAAAACTACTGAGAATATTAATAAATAAAAATAGTTGCTAAGTAATGCATCTATATGCTTGGCGATTGAGATGAGATCCCATTTAAAAAAACCTTGTTTTGACATCACCAGATTTCCCAGAAAAGTTTTCTTCATTAGGAACCAACATCATTTACTGAAGAAATTTTTCATTCTAGACATAATCATTTCTCAAAGTTAAGCAACATAATTCACAAACCATTCCATATGGATCAATGGCTCAACCGAAAAGCAACATAAGGAAAAAAACATGCATTCACATGTAATTTTTTGGTAAAAATGATCAATAAAAATAATAAATACAACAATCCAAACCATAATCCTACCACATAGGGTTGGTCATATAAATCTTTTTCTTCTGTGTATTTCTATCTATGATCAAATCTTTGATTATATTACATAAGTTTAAATTTTTTTTGGTAAAATGATTAATGATTAAATGAAATATTTCAGAACAAAATCTAAACTAACCACATTCAGCTGCTCACAAGTAACATGATTCCGTGGAATCTATATTACCGGATCAAGTAATCAACCATCTCTAGTACACAAAATTAACTCTCAACAAGTATCAAAAAAATTTCACCATGTGTCGATTTTTGATTTGATCAACCTGATATATGGGTGTGAATACCATAAATTATAAAAGTTGGGCAAATACTGCAAAATATTGGCAACTTATATATTATATCATGTCGTTTGACACAGTTTTCCCGCTGTAAGCTGACCCAAGTTGCTGAAGCCTGAAACATTTCTATATATTACCAATGTTGGATCATTTGGTTTTGCAAACTCACAGTCTATCGATTTCCATAATTCTCTCTCAATTTCCTCTCAACTGTTCTCCCATAAGGAAGCATCATTTGATCACTGGTTTAAGGAAAGCATCTAAAAAAAACTGAAATTACTGCTACACTCAAGAATTTTCTTTGCCTTTTTAAGAACTAAGGTATATTTTTTGCGAAATTTTATTTTTAGGCAGATTTCAAGTTGTAATTTTAATTTAGATTCAAATTAAGTAGGTTAAAAACTGAATATATGGAATAGAGGTTCAATGAAAATAAGAATAATGATGAATTTATATACAAAGATAACCATAAATTTCATAAAAATAAGACTTTTAAATACTTAAAATCTATAATAAATAACAATTGTAAAATTATAAAAGATGTTATTCACAAAATTAAAGTAGGATAAATGGAATAGAGAAATGTTTCTCAAGTGTTATATGATAGAAAGATATCATTAAAATTAAAAGGAAAATTCTATAAAATTGTTATTCATTCAACTATACGTTATAAGTCAAAATGTTGGACTGTAAAGCATGACTATATACAAAAAATTAGTATTATTGAAATGTGTATACTTAAATGGATGAGTGGTAATATCATAAAGAATAAACTTTAAAAAATGATTGTCTTAGAAATAAAGTAGAAGTTGCATCCACCTAAGATAAGATAAGAGAAAATTAGCATAAGTGATTTGGTGATATCCTTATGAGACCAACAAATGCATCAGTTAGAAGAGGAGAATTAATTAGTACATAAGAAATTAAAAGAAATAGAAATAGACCTAAAAATACTTGATTAGAAATTGTAATAAAAAAAATTTAAATTTATGTAATTCAACCAAAGATTTTACAATATATAGAAATACTTTGAAGAATAGAATTCATGCAATTAACCCATGTAGTAAGGATTATGGCTCAAATTGCTATTGTTGTATTATGTCATTATATCGTTGTATTATGTCATTATATAATGAAAAATTATAGTGCCATAGTAAGATATGATACCAAACATAAGTTGGTATAAATTAGAGTATCTAATTCACATGATACGAGTTTCCCAAAAATACCCAAAAATTAGAGTGTCAATATTTAGGAAAACTTACCCAAAAATACAAATTTGAACCACTTGAATAGGAAAGCTAAACAACAATAGGCATTCCGAGGTGCCTAATGTAAGATATCAATTTTTTAAGTTTCCTTGAGTGTAGAGGATAGAAACTTACAAGATGGTTGGAAATGAATAAAATAAGCATAATTTGTTACAAATCATGTCCAAACCTGAGTATTCTTGCCAAGCAAACAAAATAAATGCAAGAATAAGCTGCCATCTATATGGTCCTGTCCAGGTGGATGGTTACAACAAACTAAGTGCTTTCTTGTATAGGTCCAATCATCGTGATGAATAACATATATTTTGGTTCTCACTCAAAAGTAAACTCCCGGTTCCGGAGACTTTCTAACAAGAGGCGACATTTTTGTTACACGCTTACGTATCAATCCTTAATTCTTCTTACGCGCCACAAAGGAACGCATGAAGAACCACGACTACCGAAGTCCTACTAAACAAAGGTTAAGTTAGAGTGGTATCAGAAGAAAATAATTTTATTACCATCACCATTTTCACAGAGCAAACATGCTGATGGGTTTAGATCAATCTACACAACTTATGACTGTTTTCTATTTTCTTTTGAAGAGAAGATTCACCTTGTTTTTATATGGTACAGCATTTAGAAGAAAAGCAAAGGTCTATAAATTTATCAAATCAAAGTTCACCTTTGTTAGATGAATTTCCAATATTGTCTGACAATGGATATGGCGAATATGAACCAAACGCACTGTTCTTCCTCAGCCATCAAGGTCCCAACTTGATGGCAACTTCCCTTTCTCTAGCTACCTACTTTAGCGAATCAAACATAAAAAGGTACAAAAAATAACGAGAACAAACCTTGCAAGGGCCGGAACTTTCTGACGTTTCTGCTCGGGCTGCCGTTCCTCCGGTTCAACTGGATCCAGACCCCTCTTCTCCGCCGCCACCTTTCCTTTCCTTTCCAGAAACCTATTTGGTCTCTGCATATCTCCAGGGACCCAAAATCCAAATCCCGAAAAAATCTAGATCTACAACCGAACGAGACCTCCTTTTTCCTTCTCTCTCCCTCCGATTCGAACAGTAAAGCAAGAAGCCAGGACCAAAATGATGGCAACCTTCACACGCTAAGACGATCACCGTGGAGGGAGATGAAACTCCGGATGGAGGAAGAGGCGGCCGGAATTGGGAAGGGAGGAGAGGAGGATCGAGGACGGTCGTTGATGGAGCCAGGAAGTCAATGGTTCCGAGCGAGCTCTCTGGCGGCCGGACTGGTCATCAGCCGCGCAGGGTTTTCTTTTATTTAAATAAAACGAAAATGTGGGTCCCTTTGTTTCTTAACTTTTTTTATTATTGGTAAGTCCCTTGTTTTCTTCTTATTAGAAAAAAATCTCTAATATTTTTAAATAGTGGTGATCTTTTTTTCTTTTTCTTTTTTGCAAATGGTAAATGATGATCTTTATGTTAATTAAATAAATTATTACAATTTGATTAAAAAAAAAAACACTGTTTCCTTTTCTGGAAGACATCGATGTCTTGACACAATTAACGATAAGGTTACTCTAAAGCAACAGATAACACAATCACTTCAAGTGAAAATAATTTTGAGTTTAAATAAAAAATCTTAAGAGATAATATTTCCATTTACGACGATAATATGACCTTTCTTGTATCATACATTGACGTAAAATTTACCTTATTTACATTAGCAAGAATTTGATTTTTTTTTTTTTTGGTCATCTCATTATTCACGTACCCATCTTTCTATTTATTAATCCATCACTTTCACCCTTACCTACTCATATTTGAAAGATAATGATTAGGATGTACAAGTCCAACTTTCCCTTTTATTTTTGCTCCATCTACAAATCGAATGATCGTTTTGTACATACAAGTTTTGAAGTAAGACAGGTGTGACTTGTCTTCTAGTTAGTAATGAAAGAATTTCTTCCCATTTTAAATTCATGTAAAAACATTAGCATCATCAAAAACACTTCCCTTCTCCATCATTTTCTTTCCCTCACCTCACCGTGATTTGAGATTTTTTTTTTTCAAAAAAAATAGTAAACACCCTTTCGAAAAGAGGACGCGTTTATCAATCACCCAGCTTCTACCTGTTATTCTTATCCAAAACTCCCTTCTTTTGATTGGTGTTGGGTACATAAAATAATGCATCCTCTTTCCATTACTCCTTCCGTTGATTCTGATGACCAAAATGTTAAAAAGTCAAGCGGGCGTGTTCTCCCATATCCGTCCATTGTACATCACTTTTCGCTGGTTTGCGTTTGATCCATGTAAATGTTCCGTCAACCCCTCGAAGATGAAGGTCCTGTAGAATTTATATATATGCAGAGATTCGTCGCATAGGAAGCGAAGGCATGCACATGAGGGTTTGGTTACCCTTCAAATCTAATCTTTCTTTGCACCCATGAATGTTTGATTGATGATTAACAATTTTGAAAATCTGTACGTCTCTTGAATAATCTGAGTTTTTTTTTTTCTTTTTCTTTCAAACAATCTAAGTATTCGTCGTTATCTTTGAAATTGGACGGTTTATTTGGGACCTGAAAGTTTTATACCGTCCATTATAGGAAACCAAGAAAAATATGCGAGATTTGATTCTTCAAATATAATATCTATATATATACACATACTACTCATTTGAGAAGCTAATATTTTTTTTGATAAAAGTGAATTTTTGTATTTATAAAATTTAAATCTCAATAAAAACTACGAATACTTCTCTTCTAACGAGTGCATATTGTCAATATTTTAGCAAAAATTACTTATTAAAACTTCTTCCTTCGGATAAATTACGTTCAGCGTCCATGATCCAGTGATCTCCCCTCTATCGATTTCCACGAAAAATCAAAACCTCACGTTTCAGCGTCCATTCTACATTTTATCCGATCAATCGGACGGTTGGAAAATCTTCCCCCTTTCTACGAGAATTTTTGAAGAAGTTTGAGCCTTTTCTTGCTTCACGTGTGATAAAGCTCTAGCGCTTTTTTTCGCTCAATATTCCTCGTTAAAATGCATGACGCTTTTACTTGAAAAAAAAAGAAGGGAAAAATGCTAGACGTTTATCGTAAATGCATCTAGACGAGGCGTCAGTCAGCCCTCGGTGACATCACCGTGAGTATTGTGACCGACACAAGGGTCCGAAAGCAGCGATGTTCGATGACGATTGAAAATGATCAGATAACGTGATCGATGAAAAAAAGAAAAAACTTGACATTGAATCCAGAGAAAAAACATGATCAACATAAAAAATATTAGTTATCTACATTTCGATGCGAATCTTTTTTTACATGCCGTGGATTTCAATTATTTCACGAAATATTTTATCAGTGTCTTCACACTGCTGTGGGCTGATTTCATCACAGTGTCTTCCAGCCTGTCCGTCGATTATTTTAAAATATATTCCATGGATCATTATTATACGGGCCTGACTCTTACAAGCATCGTACATGTCCACAAACATCACTGAATTGAAGATCATATAAAACTGTGTTCTGCAAATACTTGTGGTTTGTTAAATTAATTTTTTATGATGAATTTGTTAAATTAAATTTCATTCGATGCCAGAGGCAAAAGTAGGATAGCAAAAAGTGTGGGGTTGTGGGCCTGACTTTAGCAAAATTTTAAACTAATCCTTTATATATATATATATACATACATAAAAGTTCAAAAAGTTAGCTATAATATAATTAAACATAGAGTGTCTTTAAAGGATTGTTCATGATTTCTAAACTTTATAAAAATATTTCCATTGATTGATTTGATTTGCATTGACTCTTTCAATCTTTACAATAACAATGACGATTGTTATGTCCAGACACTGAAATAAAATGTAGAGTGGTTTTTAACTAATTATTTGGTCTATATTGAAAAAAAATGCTAACATTTTCTTTGAATTCAATTATATATGGTTTTGTAAATACGAAAAATTGACGGTCATAAATTATATCGAAAAATAACATTTTCTAATTATCTTATTTGTTGAAGCATGCATGTCATTCAACGTTTTTAAGACACGTTGAAGATTTACCGTCATTAAACATTTTTAAATTTTTTGAAAACTTCTTTTCCAAAACTTTTATCTCATCGACCATGTTTACAGAAACAATTTGTTTGAATTCAGTTATAATGATTTTGTAAATATCAGCTGTAAATGATTCCTTCAATAGTTGCATTCTCTTGCAATATAAATAGAAGCTTGACCACAGAGACGAAGACATCTTAGCAAATCCATTATATTTTAAATTTTTATATTAATATGTTATATCCATTATCATATTTTTATTTAAGAATCAATGATTAAAATTTAACATAAAATGTCGAATTTTAAGGCTTTGTAAATCAATACTTATTTAATTTAAATAAGAAATTTACCATATAGTTATATTTATTTAATTATAAAATCTATACAAATACTCTTAACCTCGGACACTTTTATAAGAAAAAATTAAGATGTCACTAAGAAAATTACCTAGTATTACCACTAGAAAATCCCCTATCTTTTGATGTTCATAAGCCTAATTCGTATCCACCAACAAAATTGGCAAAAGCCCTTCCATTTCAAGGGCATTTGATCAATATACCTGGAACTATGAACATTCCTTGTGCACTTGAGGCCAACTCATGTCTTCATTCAATGTATTAAAAATATTAGTGCTGATCCCACAAGACAAACCCAACATCGAATAATACGTGCATGGTCCCATTTCTAAGGATAAAGAACTGAGCCTGTGAGCCAATTCTAATGGCACATGGTGCCCAACCATTAGTGGCTATCAGGTATAGAAGTGATCCACTTTTTCAAAGTCATTCTGCATGGACTTGGAGGGAATGCTGTGGCTTCTAATTTTGAGGTAACAAGAACAAGTAAAGAATTAACAATTTTAATGACTGCATCCGTACCTTCTAAGCATGTTGCTCTTTTGCAGCTATATGTTTGCTAAATTCTTTGATTTCCTGATATACTTTCATGAGATGCTCATTGCAAAGTCTGGAAGGAGTGCATGGTCCACACATAAGGTAAACCACATTTCCCAGAGGCCTCATGTAGATGCCATCTTTTCGAAGTTTCTCCATCAGGGAGGCTGCATATAAAGATGCATAACTGCAAAAATATAGACAACATTAGATCTTGTTAATCACTAAGTCTTGGTTTAGGAAAGCCATAAATATTGTAATGAAGAGAAAAGAAACCGAAAGACACTGTACAGACGAATTTAAGGGACTAGTACATCAAAAATGAGGATTTAAGTGTCATCACCTTCTAAGCAGTCAAAATTCTTACTAACTAAATAGCGAGAGATAATAAATGTCCAGAGATCATCTAAATTGATAGATTTGAAGTGGAGGGTAATAGTGCATGCAATACATACCCAGCGTCAACACCTTCAGCTTTAAGTTCTATAGCACAAAGGGTTCCCAAAGCTACAACCCTCTGCACGGCAGAATGAGATGATATTTGCAGCAAAAGATCCGTGTCCCATAACTGTAAGAGCTAAGAATCATCATATAAACAACATAAGGAAATCAATTTTCTAATAGAAAGTTGTCGATTTCAAAAATGAAACCCATTAATAGAATAGGATTAGATAAAATGTTTCTTAAATAATAATAATGTTTTTTATTTAAATTTAAAATCAAGATATCATTTCTAACAATAGAGTAGAAGACCAACTATACTATCCTACTATTAATAGTATGAACAAGGAAACTACCTTTGATATGGATGGAAATTCACCATTGTGAAAATTCACCAACACGTGTTGGGAATGGTAAATTCTAAAACGATTTTCACCTAAATATCATTGGGTGCAAAATTTCAAGTGTTGTGTTGGCAAAATGTCAGCATTTCATTTCATGCCAGTCGAAAAAACACAATTTTTCCAACGTGGATGCACATGTCAATGTTGACAACTGTAGTCAAAGTTTGCAGCAGCAGCATAACTATTGCTGCTGTTCTCCCTCTTTCCCTCTGATTTTTATCATTCGTCCACCCGTTTCACTTGCACCCAAGCCTTCCCCAGCCATCAGAATCTCAGCAACTACCTTCAAAGTTGGTCAGAAAACTTGAAACAACAATTTGTAACTGTTACACTAGGATCTTGATTCTAGGTATGTTTACTTGTTATGTCATCACAAGATTATTTGGAAAGTCTCAAATACGACAAGAGTTCATAGACAGTATCAGGCATGGTAGCAAAGGTAACAAGGAGATATCAAATCAACCCGGTACTCGGTATTGAGATGTAGTAAGGTTAGTATTATTTTTTCTAAATATCTCAACAATTTTTTGGTAGTACAATGCGTTTTTATTGTACTTTGAGATATTAAATTGTGGTCGAATATGTTTTTTATGTCATAAATGCCTAAAAAATTATTTTGATTATTCCTCGATATGTATTTTTTATTACTTTAACTTGTCCTAAAATTTTAATATAGAAGTGCTTAGGTAAAGTAGAGATTAAGCAATTAGCTAACTTTTTAATATAATTCTCAAGACAAAGATGATACTAGATCAATAGAGAAAAAGCTTTTTAATGCCTATATTTAAGAATAAAAGAGGCATACAAAATTATAATAATTATTATGGTATTAATTTAATGAATTATGTTAGAGTGGAGGATCCTATTAAAAGATCCATATACATGTTTATTCTTTGTATGTATATATAACTTGTACTACAATTTAGTGCTAATCAATAGAGACTATTCCACTTAATCACCATTTGAACTTAGTATCAAGGCATAGGTTAACCTTAATCTCAGCATTTACTACCACCAATCTCTCTCCCGTGCATTGCAAGAACCTCTGTCAATTCCTCGCACACCTATCTTGTTGGTTCCTCTCACACATGTTGCAGGAACCACTGTCAGTTCCTTGCATGCCTATCTCATTGATTCTTCTCACATGTGTCGTCAAAGTCTGTCAGTTCAAGGCATGCCCATCTTGCCAGTTTCTCTTCACAAACATCATTAGGACAATTGTCTATGTCCTGTGTGTGTCTCTATCTGCTCATTGCCAATGAATAAAACATTTTTCTAGAGCTACAATCCTATATCTACCCTTCAAGGTTTCTTCTGATGATCTTTTCAACTAGTATCTCATCTCTTGGCTAACATCTAATGGAGTAGTTCTCACCTTTGGAAAACTGATGTAGCACTCTATCGAGGCCACAAAAGGTCATGTAAATATTTCCCCACTTGTATAATGAGTGGGGAACAAACCCTATATGATCCTAGTCTAAATGGCCTATGTATGATGTGATCAAACAAACAAGACAAACAAACAAGCAAAAGAGAGATACAAATACAATGCCTTTGAGACATGTAGAATAGATATACTCATTCACACCCTCTCAAAGAAATTATCTGAATTGATTTTAGTATAATGCAAAATCCAAGTGATAACCTAAAAGAAAGGAGAATTATGGAATTCCACCAAAAAGATGACAAAGAAAACTAAAGTGTGTGTGCATGAAAGTTTAGTCCTAAATTAAGTATCGAATACATTCCTATGATTGTAGCTCTAGTAAAGGGAAAACCCTAATACATTCTATATTTGCAAACTTATAAGATTTTACCAATCATGAAGGTAAGAAAACGTTTAAAAGTGTCACATATTCTTCTATAATTTTGCTATGAATAAGCAGTCTTTTAAATATTGTATTTTAAATACATTGGTGAGATGGCATGAAATATCATTGGAAGCGCACAACGATGGGCAGCATGCATCACTTCACTCTCAAGTCCAACTACATGCAATAAAAACCGATAAAGCTACAAAAAATAACAAGTATACTATAATGAAAAGCAACGATGCACACGACTTCACACTTGAATCTAGTCATGCACATAAAAAGCAAAACAAAAATATGCTTCAAATTCTAAATCATGTCATTTTATTTGATTCAAAAGTGTAATTTGATTTAATTTACATGTTGACTAATGCAAATCTAAAACCATGATTTCTAAACAAAGGTATTTTCATAAGTAATGATATAAATAAAATAATATGGCAAAACATGTGCAAGGTAGCATAAACGAAGTTAAACAGAATTAAATAGGCAATCAACATGTCACACAAACATAATATTGTAATCATTTATCTAAACAAATAATCACACAAATGACATACAATTTTAATGACTAAGGAATATAACTCAATTATTGTACTTATAGAAATGTGCAGAATCAAAAAATCACCACGAAAAGTACGTTTGTCGAAAAAGTACAAAATCACTTATGGATTGAAGTTCGAAGTCTATAATTTAGGAAAAATGTGCAACAAAAACATCTAAGTAATTAAAAGGTGCAAATAATTTAAAGAAACTAAAAGCATGAAACAGATCCATGATAGTGTTTGCTAACCAATTTAGACTTCAAAAAATCATAAAGAAAAATATAGCATTTGAAAAAATATGATTTAAAAGACACCTAAAACCTCAATGAGTCTAATTTTAGGGAAAAATGTAAAACAAAATCTTTAGGGTTGAGCTAAAATGCAGTCATCACTGTGGTCTTAGTATGTATGCTTAAGAACAAATGACTCGTTTGTAATTAAAGTCAAGTTCAAAGTTCCCTAATTACTTAATAGAATGACATGATTCAACTTGAAAATAAAAGATTAGCAAGCTAGCTATATGAGAAAAAATGTGAACTATACATTCAAAAGCTTACGGATGTCAAAAAACATGATCGAAAGTGAAATAGTAGATAAAGAGCATTGAAGGGTATGATTCTCTTTGGAAAAACACAACTCTCAGGTGACAAACAAGAAAAACATTATATAATTGGCATTTGAAAACTTGACAAACAAGCATCAAGAGAAAAATGCTAAGCAAATATCACGAAAGGTGAATTATGAGTGAAAATTTATTTTCAACAAACCTGTGAGACAAACAGACAACATAAGGCAATATTTCCAGATTAAGATCTTTTCGTCTGTTAGATAGATTTCAGATCTAAAGTATGAATTAGAAAGCTTGTCAGGTAAGCTCCAACGTACTAAAATATCAGCTAAATCTAACAATTAGATCTAAAATTAATGTTAAATACACATAACATATGAATAGATTTAAGTCAGATGATTACAACATAATTAAATCTTAATAACTTTTGAACCAGAAATCGGATTTCCTGATCTTTGGCTTATTATAATGCTTGAGTAATGATGTTTAACATATCAAAATTTCAAAAAAATCCAATGATTAGATCTAAAATTATGAGTGATTGAAATTAAGCATGCAATATACTACACATTTCATAAACGGGGGAGGGGGGGGGGAGGGGGGAGGGGGGGAAACATGGCTCAATCTAAGTTGTCCATCGTTCCCCATAACCATTAAAAGTTGACTGAAATAACTATCTCCATTGGGTTAGTGCCTTTGAGAAATTTGTAGTGTCACAGATGGAGCATCACTTGGTTGACAATCCTCTAGATGCTAAAGCTGTGAACTTTGTGATGTGGAGATCCGTTGGCCACATCGTTATTTCCTAGATCCTCAACAATGTTAAAGACAACACTGCACACAACATTTCTTGGTTGTCTCTGGCCAAGAAAGTTTGGAAGATACTTCACATAACCTACAAGAACAAAAGATATATCTTGAATGTACAAGGTGTACAAGCAGCTCTTCCCTCACAAATAAGGTAACTCATCTATGCACACCTTCTACAGTTGCCTTTGTAACCTCCTAGATGATCTCAATGTGTACCAACCCTGTATTACTAATATCTCGATCCAAAAAACGATACCATGAAAAGCTTGGTGTAAATTCTATGGCTGCAACCCAAACTCTATGGCTAAGGAAGCTCCTAAATGATTTAAATTTAAAGCAAGAGAATGCTACCAAACTAAAGGTGGACAATCAAACGGCCATATCTATCTCTCACAATGTTGTGTATCATGGAAGGACTAAACATTTCAATATAAAGTTTTATACAACTAGAGAAATGCAAGTAAATAGAGAAATTCAACTTTCCCACAATGGTACAGTGGAACTATTGGCAAACATGTTCACAAAACCACTACTAGTGATAAAATTTAAATTTCTACAAGAAAAGCTTGGAGTTTATAGTTTACAAAGCAAATGAGGAGTGATGAAATATGCACTTTTAAGTCAGCAAAAATAGTTGTCCATCAAGCTTTTCTGTATTTTAGCCTTATGTTTTTTTGTCAAGAGTTTTTCCTAAAAGTAGGTTTTCTCTTTCTCACGTTCTACTTTTATTAAGGTATTGTGTAAATGTGTAAACCTTAATCCTTTGGGTGGTTATTTTTATATACTCCTATATATATGTGTGGACACTACACAATTAATGTTAAGGAAGCTTATTTCCAGTTAACAACTGTATATGATAGTTATTGTTGATTTCTCCTTCTCATCTCCACCTTCATTCTTCTTTTCATTTTCTTGTTAAACCCACTTCTAGTTTCTCAATCATGCATTATAGCAATCAAATTGTCATTTATATAGCTAACAATCATGATCAGCTAGCAAATATTTTTATCAAGGGTCTTGATGTAATGTATTTCAACAATTTTGTAATAAGTTGGGTTTATTCAATTTGTACTCACCAACTTGAGGGGGAGTGTTAAAGTAGAGGATCTTATTAAAGCATCCATATACCTATTTATTCTTTGTAAATGTGTATATAACTTGTATTACAATTTAGTGCTAATCAACAAAGATTATTCCACTTAACCACCATTTGAACTAGTTATATTATGAAATTATGGAAAAGGGTAATTGTATAAAAATTAAGGCATGTAACTAAAATTACAAAAAATCAATTTAAGTATATGTCAAATAGGTTAACAATAAAAGTTATTCATTTACTTAAACAACTAATAGAAAATTTAACAATTAAATTAGAATTATGAAGAGATACTGTAGAGTTCAAAGGATTTAGATCAAATAGGTCAAAAACTAAATAAATAGAATGAAGAGTTAATAAAAATAAGAATAATAATAACAAATATAATTAGTTGAATAATCCAATATTTCATGAAAAAACCAAGTACAAAAGGCATTGTCTCCACTCCATATACACAATCATCTAATCAACTTGTAAATATTTTTACCAAAAAACTAAATATTGGGTCACATGATTGTATTTATGACAAGTTAGACATACAAGATATATATGCTTCAACTTGAAAGAGTGTTAAATCATTAACTTGATAAGCCTTATATTACGTAATGTATTTTTTGTCTTGTATGAGTTAATAGGTCATTGAATATCCATTTAATCTAAAACCCCAATCACTCTGTGTGTGTGATCTCATGATGAAGCCAATGACAATCATCTTTTCTCTTATCATCACACATCCAAACAATACCTTAGTCATTTATCATCTCTACTTGATCTTACTTTTCATCATCTCTACTTGATATTTAGGCTTAAGTAAGTTAAAGCCAAAAACATAATGGGAGAAAATAAGACTAGATAAAATATCAATAAATAGCTATTATGGCAAAGACCAAACCTCTGTACTTTCCTAGCATATTCCTGATAATATTGAAACCAATTATGTGATAGTGTAGACACAGATGTAAAACTTTCATTCAGCAGTTATGTAAAACTAATGATTAGTGGGCATTACAGTATGTACCTCTCTTCCAATAGATTAGTAGGTATTATTACAGCAAGCAACAAAAAAAACTTCTTTACCAAGTACCTCTTTCAGCTTCTCTCCTGTGCTGGAAATATTTGGATTCATTAGAGGGTCTTTATACCAGGAGATAGCTTTGGCAGCAGCTGTGCAGCCCATAGCATGAGCGGTATATGAATGACCATGCAGAAGAGACATTACCTGACAAAGACCAATATTTTGTTTCATACTAATCTATTACTCATGGTTGAATAATTTCTATATATTGCGTTATTCTTTTAAAAAAAGTGATTTTAAATTTTTGAAATGGGACTCACCTTTGAGTTCCCTTTAAATGTATCAAAAACAGCTTCAGTTGCTAATGTAGCAGCCATGGGTATAACTCCTCCAGTCATCAATTTGGCATAGCATGCAATGTCTGGTAAACATCCCAGAAGTTCTGAAGCAGACTGGTAAAAAAATGAGCTATATAATAAATAAGTGTTTCAGAAACAACGAGAACACTAAAAGAAAAGTCAGTTGTACCTCTCTACCAAGGCGCCAGAAGCCAGTGAATACTTCATCAAATATGACAGGAATTTTACTGATTTTAAACTCCTTCACAAGAATTCTTTGAAAAAGAGGATCAATCATGTGCATCCCACCAGCAGCTTGTATAACTACATAGTTTATACAATAATAATGCATGAGAAAGAAACTTTAAGTTCCCAAAAAGCACCCAAGCATGAATAAATATGTCTGTATGCATGACAAAAAAATTCAATAAGAAATATTTTCTGTATATTATCAGCCAGAAATTCCTCCAAATACTTTGTAAGATCATTAAGTTGTCAAATTTCTCCATAAAGCATGAAATCATCATTTTTCATACCATTTTGGACATTTTGATATCTTTTGATAATTACGTTTATAGAGTGATAAGTGCTTTCCTTACCCGGTTCTATAATCAATGCTCCAATACGTGAATTTTGATTCAGTTTCAAATATTGGGAAATGTTCTTTACTATATAATCTGAGTACTTCTGAGCAAGATCTGAAGAGTCTCTGCTACGATGAAATATATCCTCAAGCATGGAGAAGCCTAGCAATGGAAGATTATCAAACTTAATGATGAAAAGAACTAAACAAAATTCCAGATGTGAAGAAAAACATGTCTTACCTGTGTTTTTGTTTATCCATTTACCAAGAGCTAAATTTTCAGGTAATGAAAGATGCCACTTCCCATTCTGAAAGAAGACTGATGGTGGTTCCAAGAAAAAGCCTCTTCCTGAATACCTGTCAAGATTTGCAAATTCAATGACTCAGGAGTAAGGGCAGTCAGTCCCTTTCCATTTAGTTTGTCTATTTGTTTGTGGGAAGGAATTGAAATCTTTGTTTTATTGTTTGTTATCAACTTATCATTAGCGTGTATTATCACAATTTCTTACATGAAATTTATTTCCATTTATTTAGTGTACATTTTTCAATCTAAAGAAAAATTGAGTTGCTAGTTTTTAAATGAAGGGCAAAGACAACAAAACTGCCTTTTATACCAAGCTGTTACAATAAGGACATTGATGATAATTAAAGAGATCCAAATTTGTATTCTTTTTACGAAGCATCACATCATAAATTACCCATGCTAAGAGAATATGTGTGAGAAAAGGAATCTTCCTTACTATTGTATGATAAAAATAAATTACCATATCTTGTGATTTGGGAAAGAGTTAGCCGAAATATATGTAATAAGAAAAACTAATATTTTTCATTCAGAAGCCTATTTATAAATCAGCATAATTCCAAAATAATTCTTCAGTATGCCAGAAGAACACTACTTCAATGTCATCACCAATTTGTGGACATCCATATGATATGTTTTGGGTGAAGGCTGACAAAATTAAGAACTGCTCACTAATATAAGAGATATAGATCTCAAGTACTTTCAATTATCAATCAATGTATCTTTCATTATCCATCATCTTTGTTATTATATTAAGCTACTCCTGGCAGATGCAAAAACATTTTTTATTAGACTAGAAATATTGATAAGAAAATCAATCTTCTATTATCTTGATTAGCTCGCAATAGGAAATTGGCATAGAAGAATGCAAGTAAAATTTTATCATATTGCATATGGAATCCTATTACAGTACAATTGAATTGATACCATAAAAGTTTGCTTCAGGCTATCCATTCAATAGAAAACTGAAAACTGAGAAAATATACCACAACTGGACATCAAATGAATTGTATGTTATAAGTTAGAAGTGTTACAACGAAGAAAACAATTACTAGTGAAAAAATGTTGAAAAACAATCACACTTATGATGATAAAGTGTAAGAAAGTGCTGCTTCTCATAATGTCCACATGCACATTGGTGGTTTATGCTGTGCACTCCTAAAAGTATTCTTTAAGTCCTACAATAACTACTATCATATAATTAATCTATGCTGAAGTTATCTCACAGGACTGTTCGGCCTCTCATTTTCTATCTGCAACTAACACTCTTCCATATCACACAATAATGCAGTGAAATTACCATTACATGGTTACAATTTTTTATTTTGTTTTTGGCTACTAGAACCTCTGAAGAGTTATAATGAAAAATACCCTGAAGAAAACTTGATATCTAAACAGTGGTGCTACTTGAAGCTTCACATGATCACTTTTTCCAAAGATGGCAATTAGATTTACTAGTCCAAATCAAATATTTAGAATGCCCACAGAAATTAATACCATGGTTGCTGTAAGAAACTTGTGTATGACGATGGTGCTTGAGCTTCCATAGCACCAAGAGTATCACCATGATAGGATCCACTGAGAGCCAAAACCTGGTCAAAGATTATGGTGAGTAGAAGGAAAATATTTACAACTTACTAGTGGAAACAATTCAATTTATAATAATGACCAAATGATGATTCAATAGAAATTTAATTAGCATAGGAAAAGTATCACATTGAAAAATGGGAATAGGAATATTCTCACGTGTCTATTCATAATCAATTATTTTGAGTTACATGTCTACATATGTCAAAATAATATTGAAGTTAATCATGGCCAACTAGACCTAATTCCCTACACACCCACTCAATCCAAAAAATGACACATGTAGAACATAAAAATATCACAAGCACAATTCGCAAAATCAATCCAATTTCTGATTAATCAGACTGATTACTCAAATTAGTAAGGTAGCCAATCCAATTAGTGTAAATCAATTAATAAAAATGATTGAACATTGTTTGATGGATTAATCAACTAATGGTGTGTAATAGGGCATGCCCTCACAGAATACTGGAATAATTAATTTATTTTTAATTGAGTTAAATATGACACCTAAATTTTATATCAAATAATCCTTTTTAAAATTATCAAATAATCCTTTTTAAAATTTTATAATCATTATTGTAAAAAATGGGAAAAATGGTCATTTAAACATTTTTCAGTCCAATCTGTTTCATTTTTTGCAAAACACGATTTTTAAAAACCAGTCATTCCTCTATTTAAACAGCCTTTTCCAGTTTTTCGGAGAAACATGATCATTTTTCCTTTTTGTGCATTTAAATGGCCAAATCTTTTAATTTTTAGATATCATATTTTGAGTTGTTTTCATCGATATAGATTCACTATTTTGATGCTTATGTTGTTATTTACAATTTTTCTTAATGTTCCCAAATTAAGTAGTTATTCTTGTGCAAAGATATATATTTGAAATTGTATTACATGAAATTGAATTATAAATGCTTGTACATTTATAAATATATTTATATTTATTTAGCTTTTATTTATACCATTTTTTGTAAAATACATATTTAAACTCCATTTTTAAGCAAAAACATTTTGATTTCGAACCTATATCATGTCTGGTTTTCGTTTTTCATAATATTGGTTATAATTATAGTATTTTATATATATTTATCACTAATATATACGTATATAATTTAAAATTAATAAATATATAAGACTGATTAATTATCTATTGCAGTACAATCATTAATCAATCCCTTATCCAATCTGACTCTAATTTCTGATTGCCTAAATCTTGACCACAGTTAAGAGTGCCATAATAGTCTCACATTGAAAAGTAGGAATGGGACTTTCATATAAATAAAGAGATCTCAACACTCACAAACAATTGAGATGAATATCTACAAATTCAACAATCAGGTAATATAGATTTATAAGAAATTTATTGTCTATGTTTATATAAAGTTTTATTCAATTAGTTGATTGCCATAAAACTCATCTTCGAGCATTAAAATTTACAATAATATCCAAATCTTCTCTATCTAAACTTTATACTCAAAAAGCTGCATTCATAATTTGCAAGATCCTCTTAATTAGGAAATGTTTGGGCATGAATATGGTAAGCTGAAATATGTTTGGTTGTCTTTGTGGGTTGTGATTGATATACCTTTAAATCCATAGTGCCTAGACTTTCGTTATATGCATCAGAAATAATACCATGGTCATACAAAAATTTGCGAAAAGCCATCTTCAGTGCTATTTCTATTGCTGTAGATCCATTGTCAGAGAAAAAAACCCTAGAAGCCCAACCTGTCAAGTGTTAATTACAAATGGTTCATAAACAAAGAATTAAAGGAAGTAAAATTTAAGGCAAGAAAAAATAATGGGTATATGATTATGCTACTGCACTAAAAAAAGTTTTGTATTTTACAATATATAAAACATAAATTGACATAATGATCATCCAAGACTTGTAAAATCAAAATTTGTGCCTCCAAACAAGAATAATTAATTAATATAAAGTTTGATTAGATTTGTATTCAAATCTAAGATCTGTTTGTGAACCTAGAAAGTAACAAAAAATAAATGTCAAAATATTACAGAAAGTAACGAAAAATCAATAGAAAATATAAATGTTTGTGCACAATCTAATAAGTAACAAAAATTGATGAAAAGTAATAGAATGTAACAGAAATATTTATTTATTAATTATTTTTAGGTTTTTTTAAAAATTTTCTTATTTTATTATTATTAATTATTGTTATTAATTTTATATATTATTATTATTTATTTACTACTTATTTTTAGGTTATTATTATTATTATTGTCATTAATCTCAATTTTAATTATTATTAATTGTCCATTTTCTTATTATTAATTATTGTTTATATATATTATTTTTATTTATTTATTTATTTTTATTGTCATTACTCTCATTTTTAATTATTATTAATTTTTAATTTACTATTATCATTATATTGTTCATAATAATAATATTTTTGTAAATTTTTACTATTTTGCACCCGACTTTCTTCAATTTTATTGAAGTTGAGGGTGGAATTCATTGAAAAGAAGAAGACATTTTCTAAAAAGTAATGGTGGAAAGTGACAAATTCTTTATGTTACTTTTTAGTGCACACAAACATTTAAAATTTATTAAACATTTTCTATCACTTTCCTTTCCAAAACTTTCTCTTACTTTCTAACGTGCACAAATCCCCCTTGGTAAACAAAAAATGGCAGTTCATTACTTATGTTACAACATTTACTCTCATATATTAGACAGAAGTTGAATTTTGTTCTGTTGTTTATATTTAACTGTTGAGTTTTATCATGGTGGTCAAAGACCAGAAGAAACAATATATAGATGATAATTTGATATCTACAAGATGAAGAGATTGAAATTAACCAACCTTTTCCTACACTTTTGAGCAACATGTCCGCAAGATGCACAGCTGGTTCATAGACATTTTCAGGAAACATTACATGTCCATACCTTGCAGTTGTGTATCCCATATCTTTTGCAAGCTCAATCTGAAACCATCTAATAAGATAATTGTGATAAAACAAAAATTTAGACTACGTTGATTATGTAGAAGATACGTGAAACCATAAGCTAGTTATTACCATTCGAAAAAAAAGGTGGAAACTTCAACAGGAGCTAAAAGAAATTAAAGAAATTTAAGAAGTTGATATTGCAACAGAAGTTTCATTCAGGAAACCTGTAAAGTAGCGTCAGGCCCTTGGGTCCACCAACTAGCACAAGCATCAAACTGAGGAGTAAGAAGCTCACGGTTGCCGTGAACCTAGGGCACCAAATAAGGCACAAAACATTAAGTAAAAAATATCTACGAAAAAACAAAAAAATCGTGCAAAGATATTCAAATAAACTAATGAATCAGAATGATTTCCCAGCATCCTACATTAAAGTAAAAGACGGGAAAAAAACATGAATACAAACCTTATGAACAGCAAAACTCTCACCACAACGAGAATCAATCACTGTCACAGCATCCTTTGGAACAAGTTGGTGCTGAGTGAATGGCCACCACAGAATGTCACCAGCCCTTGCAGCCATATCATGCAGCCCACGTATCCTCTTTGAATGGGCAGCGCACATCAAATCTCTTAGCAAATCGAATGTTCTACTTGACTTGCCAAACCATTTGATCAAATCATTTGATGGGTCGCAAGGAATAGGAGGCATTACAAGCACATGTACCCTACAAAACCAAGAAACACCATGTGTGTCACAAGGCATAAAATCTCATCAGTATTAGCGATCACTACCTGTTTCTGAGGTAGGAAAGTAATGAGATCTCATTGGAAAGGCCACGGTCCTCCAGAATGACAGCAATAATATCGTAGCCCCTGAGTTTGAGCGTCTCGTATGAAGATATGGTTGCAGATATTCCTCCCAAACGGCCATCTCCAACAAGAATCGCTGGTATCCTTAAAGGTCTGGTTTTGCCAATAAGTCAATTGATAAATAAGGTGGTAATAAGCGCATCAAAATTATGAGAGACTGAAATGAATTTAGCCTTGGCAAGATGCATATAGAAAATAAGACCTACTTCAAATAGATTTTTTATTTACAAGAGAGGTATGATCGTTATAGTGCAACACGTGGACTTCAAACTTCACAGTGCAACACGGAAACTTCCTAAGAGATCACCTATCTTAATACTACTCCCACTGAAACACGTTTAACTACAAAGTTCTTATAAAATCCGATGCTTGGTGGTGGGTACGATCGCTTATTTAGTTGAGAAAGAGCGAATACTAATTAAAACATGTTGGCTTCGTAGAGATGGTACATGACGTAAATTGTTCTAATTTATCTCTATTCCTTCCACACGATCAAGAGGGAGATATCGTCCACTTGAAGTCCATCTTTTACGACTTACAAGTTTCAAATCCTACTCTTTCAATTCATAGCCTAATCACAGAAAATGCTTTAAGAAAGGAGGAAGAGGAGATGAGGTCACCTGTAGAGATCACACTGAAGGGTCCCCGACGGCCCGGGGCTCGCAACACCACCTGCCGTCTCGACCACCCTCCAAAGGTTTTCCTTCCGCCGGTTCCAGTCATCCAATCCCAAGTCCAAGCACCTTTGCATTGAGTCCAGCAGAGATTCATCCTCCACCAATGCCCCTTCCCTCTCCACCGCAACATGTGGCGAGACCGGCTCCTTCCAGCAGTACAAGGACTCGCACACCAGCTTGGACTCTCCTTTGCCCTTCATGAACTTGTCCTCCGGCAGGCACAGATACCCCGTCCCCTCCTCCACCCCCGCATCCTCCCCCACCAACTCTCTCGTGGCCGGGACCGAGGCACTGAGCGCTCGGTCGGAAGAGACGAGACCGAGAGCGGAGTCACGGAAGAGCCTTGACACCTTGCGATGGACGAACCGAGAATCCGAATCAGTGGGGAATCCGGTCTGAACGGGCTTGAGGTAGAGGAATGTGGAGGGCTTTGAGGAGAGGACGGAGAAAGCGAGGCCGGTGGAGACCAAGGTCTTGCCGACTCCAGTGTTGGAACCCCACACCATGTAGGTTGGGTGTGAGATGTCGAGCTCCACGACGCTAGAGGGCAAGGATGTGAAATGACGGCGAAATGCCGAGGTGGAAGAGAGGCGGCGGAGGAGCGGAGCGCGAGGGCGAAGGAGGAACGCGAGGGCCATCAGGCGGAATGAGTGGTGGTGCGAAGATGTGACCTACGAATTTCGAACATTCCCGCTTTTTATGGTCAGGGCCGCTGGTTTGGTTCAGTTTCGAGGGTATTATTGAAAATTCCTTTACTTATTAACACTTTGAATCTTGTATTTACGATTAAATTTTTTAACAATGAGGCGTAAACTTTGTTTATCTAAAAAATCTAAGAGCCTTATTTATATCAAACGCAATTTCAATTTATCTAGCTGCTGCAAAATGGTAAACGATGATTATCTTTGGATTAATACAAAGATAAGATGATGGCCAGCTGATTTTCTAATCAAACATGCAAGGAAGAGACTGATCTATATAGCCAAAACACAGCAAGGTCGATTCATGTGTTGATTGTTTCCCAAGTAACAGTTATCGGAGTACAACGGGGCTTTCCTGCCTTCGTCTCTTCTCCGCCACACCACGGGCTTTGCCGAAACCCTAGCGCCATGGGCCAGGGCCAGTCGGGAGGCGTGAACAAGGGTCTGCCGGGGGATCGCAAGCACGACGACAAGAAGGACAAGAAATTCGAGCCGCCGCCGGCTCCGACAAGGGTCGGCAGGAAACAGCGGAAGCAAAAGGGGCCCGAAGCCGCAGCGCGCCTCCCCGTCGTCACACCATTGACAAAGTGCAAGCTCAGGCTCCTCAAGCTGGAGAGGATCAAGGACTACCTGCTTATGGAGGAGGAGTTCGTTACCAACCAGGAGAGGCTGAAGCCGCAGGAGGACAAGAACGAGGAGGACAGATCTAAGGTCGATGACCTCCGTGGATCTCCCATGAGCGTTGGGAATCTCGAGGAGTTGATCGATGAGAACCATGCTATCGTGTCGTCGTCTGTAGGACCGGAGTATTACGTTGGAATTCTGTCGTTCGTAGACAAGGATCAGCTTGAACCTGGATGTGCTATTCTCATGCATAACAAAGTGAGTTCTGGTTCGATTACGTTCTGTTTTTCTTGGACTTTGCTAGGTACTTGGCACTTTTGTTCTCGCAAAAATCATTTTTCACACTAAAATTCCGACGTGACATAGGTCCTCAGGTATAGCGGTTTTGAATCGAGAATTCACAAATTAATTTTATCCGTTATTCACACTTTATTTGCATACATTTCCGCTTTGCTACAAAATAGAGCGCTTCAATTGAACTGCCGGGAAAGAAATTGTTAGGCTCCAAAATGAATTTAAATTTCTTATGATATATTGATATAATTTCCTATGTAGAATGTAATTTGTTCATTTTTATAAAGTAGTATTCTCATTTATTCACAGGTTCTTTCTGTTGTGGGTCTTCTTCAAGATGAAGTTGATCCAATGGTTTCAGTAATGAAAGTTGAGAAAGCTCCGTTAGAATCATATGCTGATATCGGTGGTTTGGATGCTCAAATTCAAGAAATAAAAGAAGCAGTTGAGCTTCCTCTGACACATCCAGAACTATATGAAGACATTGGTATCAAGCCTCCCAAAGGAGTCATACTTTATGGAGAGCCTGGAACTGGGAAAACATTGCTTGCGAAGGTGAATATTGGCATTAATAATGTCTTCTGTACTTCCATGTCTCTGCTTTTAAGTTTAGGTCACACAAATTCTTTTGCAGAAGCTATTACCATTTTCTTTCTCCTTCAGAGCTCAGCTGATATACTATGATTCCATGAACATGTTTAATGTAGCGTTCCACAATTTTGCATCTTCATGTTAATTTTTCCTGTTTGATTTCTTTCCTTTCCTTTTTGCCTTTCAGTTTCTATCAACAAACGTAGCTGACTATAGCCTAGTTAGCCATAATAATCTAGGGCTTCCTTGTACTTTTGATTTCTGTTCTTTTGATTGGTTTCTTCCTAAATTTTCCAATAAAATAACTTGTCGTCTTCAAAAGGCAGGATGCCTTAAAAATTTAAACAAAAATATCTGGTTTAGTTAATGCAGTAAAAATGTGAACATCATGAACTGATATTAATATCTATTTGTTTCAAAATAGAGCTTAAAATATGAACTAGACAAATGCCCTCACCCTTGGGTACATTTCCACATAGGTCGCTTTGCTTGTTTCTACTTTCAAAGAAGTCATGTATTACTTCCAACTAGTTTGCCTCTACTTTTCCTAAATGCAACTCCAGAGAACCTTGGAGGGCAAGAGATGGTGTAAAATCTATCTATGAACACCTTTTGAGCCATAAAATTTTAAGTATATCCTCTATCATGTCAATTTTAACAACACGCAATTTTCAGGTTTTTTTTGTAATAATTATTTTATGGTTCCCTGGTAGTTATATGGTCTAGTCATTCCCTCTTAGAATCAATCAACAATGAATATCATGTCTTATCAAGAATAATTTCATACTATTTCACATTGAGAACTTGAAGTTACTGAGAGTATTTCTTATTTCAGGCCGTGGCTAACTCAACTTCAGCTACCTTTTTGCGTGTTGTTGGAAGTGAATTGATTCAGAAATATTTGGGTGATGGACCAAAACTAGTGAGAGAGCTTTTTAGAGTTGCTGATGACCTTTCTCCATCAATAGTTTTTATAGATGAAATTGATGCAGTTGGTACTAAGAGGTATATTGATGAAGATGCTTTCTAAAATTATAGTGTATTCTTATTGGAATCACATAACTGAAACTTGCACAGGTATGATGCACATTCAGGAGGAGAGCGTGAAATTCAAAGAACTATGTTGGAATTACTTAACCAGTTAGATGGTTTTGACTCAAGAGGAGATGTTAAAGTCATACTTGCCACCAATAGAATTGAAAGCCTTGATCCTGCATTGCTTAGACCTGGCCGAATAGATAGAAAGATTGAATTTCCTCTTCCAGATATAAAAACAAGAAGACGTATTTTCCAGGTAGAGATTCTTGTTTTCTTGAAATAATTCACTGCTTTTTGGAGAGAAGTGCTCTTAGGTAGCATTGGTAATGCTACATTTTATGATATCTTAGTTCAATTTTCACTATGTCCGTTTCTTATTTTCAATTCATAAAATATGTCAATAATGTTGATTTAAAATAACTGCAGTGGGTTGATTTTTCAGTCAGATTATTTTGCTAAGCAGTTTTTTCTAAGTTTTGGGAAACATTACACTGGTGATAGGTTGTTTCTGTTCATGATATCTGTAAAGATATATCTAATTACCATGTTGATATTTTTCTATTTCCATATAAAATTTTCTTTACCTACAGATACACACATCAAGAATGACACTTGCTGATGATGTGAACTTGGAAGAATTTGTGATGACTAAAGATGAGTTCTCTGGGGCTGATATTAAGGCAATCTGCACTGAAGCTGGTCTGCTTGCTCTAAGAGAGCGGCGGATGAAGGTAAGATTATTAATCAAGATCTTCCCATGCCATTCAAAGGGGTTAAAAGTGAAGACCTTGCATACATATTTGATCATCTTAATTTCTTCGGATATTTGCAGCTCATTTATTTGGACAAATATACTTTTATTCCATTATCCATTATTCAATTTATAAACCAAAAGACACAGATAGTGGCATATCCATTCTTATGTATCCATTAACTAGTAAATTTATAACTTGGTTAATGGCATTATCAATGTGACAATATCATTACCAACTTGTCATATTTTTTATGCTATATCCAAAACGGGGAGCATTTCTATAGAGCTTCACCTTGGGTTCTGTTTTATCTTTTCTGTTTTTAATTATTCCAATTTATATATCTTTTTTAGTGTTTCTGCATTGGAGTTATATATATTATATTTATAATATTTTTCCCTTCCATTTTCCTTTTCGTAAATAAACACAAGTTCAGGGGATCATTTTAAAAAACTAAAAATGCTCTTATGAACAGTGATTCCCTCACTACAGAGAGTTTCTCAGGTCTGGAGCTCTCTGGATACATGGTGACCCAAAATATTGGAATAAATGACATCAATTTTGATGACATTTTAGGTTCCTTCAACCAGCAGAAGTTTAATGCTAGTATAAAACTATAAATTGTAAGTTTATAGTGGGAATCTAGACATCTGAAGGCATAAATTGTTAGTTTCATGTGCGTATAAATTTTGCATGATCCTCAGGTCTATCAATATTTATCTATTTATGTCTAAATGGGTTGTTCAAACAAGTTAGGCAGGTCTAAGCAACCTTAGCTGTTCATATGCTGTCATTAACTCAACCTAAGAAGAATTCACTTTAGTAGGATCATTTTAACTGTTGGTGGCAATTCAAACTTAACAGTTGGAATTACAGTGGGACGCTCAAAGTTTTGTGTCTACCTTGGGTTTTAAATTTATTATAATGCATGGGTACTTGTTCTTATGTGCGATACTAACCCATTCAGTAGTTTAGGGTGGTCATAAGAAGCTTGCTAGTCATCATTAATTCATTGTTTCCTTTTTTGTTATCCCTTCTGCTTTTTCTCTGTTTTATTTTTCTGTAAACGATGGTTGTTATGGGGGCTGCTTGTCTATTTTGGTAGTCCTAAAAGATGGCCTTCATAAATCAGAGATAAATTAGACAGATTATCCGATACAATCACAATTGTGCAAATTTATAAAATTCTAAAAATTTGTGATAATATATAAAATATTGAAAACTGTTTTCAATTCCAGGGTGGGACTCAGCTGAAATTCAATTGTGACTTTATTAGAATAGCTCACATAAATTGTCTGTCATTCTGAACTTAAGGGGGAATAATCAATTTCTTGTTCTTTGCCTTTTGTAATAATAGCAATCCCTGAAGTTCTGTTGTACTTGTCCCAGTTCGTCTTGTTTTTGTACACAGCAGTAAGATATATATGGTTTTTTGGCTGTTTTGTTCAGGTAACCCATGCAGATTTCAAGAAAGCCAAAGAAAAGGTTATGTTTAAGAAGAAGGAAGGTGTCCCTGAGGGACTGTACATGTGATCCAGAGGACAGTGAATTCCCTTGTCGGTGCTGTTTTGTTAGTTCCTTGGAGGTTTCATAGCTGAATTTTTATGAATTTGAACGATCTTTGTTTCGTTGCCGGATGATCCCGCAATGTAATGCTTGCATGGTTGTTTTCTTATTTAAAATCACATGAATAATTAAATAGTACTATTAGCTGAAATCCTTATATTATTTGAAAGAAAATGCTAAAGGGAATGTTCCTTGTTTTATTTCTTCCAATCTGAGTTACATATTTACAATGCGTTTTGGCTATTATTGGTATAATGGTATTGTTGATGATAATTGGACCAGTGGATGAACAATGCTCTAGTTCACATACTAGAAGCCAGGATTCTACCGTGTTGCGTTTTTCTATTTAGTTTTCTTTGTTAGAAATTAATAAATAGATTATGTGATTGTTGCTATGGTATCAGAGCTAAAGTTCTCGTAAAATCAATCTGTATTGAACAGTTGATTCACAAAATAGAGCATCTCAACTATAGAATTTACTATTATTGAATAATAATATAGTTTTGTTCGCTCTAGATGAACAGTAGACCTCTTTGATTTGCAAAGGTTGACCTAACGGGTATGCACCTTCTAGTTTGGAAGAGTTTGTCATGCTCTTCCGTGGATGCGCTGGCCTAGGTTGTACAAGCTCGGTGCGAAGTCGAAGAAAACATTAGAGGAGCAGAACTTTTATATCAAGGTGGAAAGCAGCTCTTGCACCTACGACAAGGCATCACGAGACTATTTAAGGTACGTAAACAATTTCAACCACTTCACGAGGCATTACGCCAACATTTATTGGACCTCGAAAATGAGGGTGAAGACGTTCGCTTTAATTATATTAACCTTATTTATTACTAGTCATAATATAAATCTTGACTATTTACAAATATTACTGCTAATAAATAATTGCATTATAATCATTATGAAATTAATATAAGCATTAATAATAGATATTATTAGCTGTAAACATTACTAATCATAAGTGTCATGGATACAAAATTATTATTATTATTAATCTTTGATATAAATAATATTATTTAATATTAATACTAACTATAATTATACTACAAATATTAATACAAAAATATTATAATTGTACTGGAAAATAGTATTATTTCTTATTACTATCGTTATTATAATTATAAATAATAGCTGTTATTGATTATTTTTAACTATCCATACTGTTTATTTATGTAACCAAGAACAATTAATGTTGACCAAAATCTTATAATCGAAGAAAGCGCTTTAATCTTTGATTCTAAACTTTTGTATTGAAAAATACTATTAAGAATCTATTAAATTTTGTACAAAATCTGTCGGGAAACTCACAAAATCGATCTGCCATTGTGATTTTTATTTTAAATTTCCGAAAAATCTCACAATAGACATGCATAACCTTACACACACCAAACACGTAATGCTTGTGTACAAGCCAATGCGTGGAGAAAACCACCACGCAATTTCCAAACAAACAACTAAATATGGTATGTAATGTCTCTGTCCTGTTTCTTTGCCGTCTTGTTGCAACGAAGACGATGGATGCCGGTCCTGATCGTGGAAGTGACGATCTTTTTCCAAAAATAAAGACACGGAAAAAGAAAAGAAGAAGAAAAAGAAATAAAGCTGCTGGGACAGATGAATTCACCGATTAAGCCTAACCGGGAGGCCGAAATTCTGGAACACTTTGATCTCCCCTCCAAGCCCGGCGGTCACAACCACCAGACCCCATGCGGTTACGGAGGGGGCGGTGGTGCTGCTCCTGCTGCTTCCGCCACTGTACCATCGTGCCGACAACGACGAACCCGGCAAGCTAAACCCGGATATGGAAGACAACGGACCTGACCACAGCCACGACGAGCTCGATCCTGACGACGTGCTGCTGATGCCCGAACCCGTACGTGACGGATTGCTCAGCTCGTCGTCCGTAACCGTCGCGGCCCGATCAGGAGAGCTCTTCTTCGGAAGCGGCGGGCATTGGCTCCTGCAGCTGGAGAAGTGATCCTCTGGGCAGGTGACGATGGAAGGCGATGGGGTGTGGCCGTTGGAAGGAGGCGACTGCAGCTGCTGCTGCTGGTGGTTCGCGTGTGTGTACCTCGATGACGGGAAGGAGGGTGGCTCGTGCCTGCTACTACCGGGCCATGGGACGGCGACCGACACGTCCTTGCAGTGGAAGTTCTCGTGCGATCTGGTGGTGACCCAGGTTTTGCCCTTCGACATTGCCGCGCCGGCGTGCCGGGATTCTTCTCTTTTCCATATGTACACGTGGGAGTCCTCGCTGGCACAGACGACGTAGTGCCCATCCGGAGTGTAACTTGCCGACATCTGGCTGCTGGTGTTCCGGAAACCTGAAAACGACATACATTCATTGCGACGGGAGAATCAGCAAACACGACCAGACTGGTATGTTTATTTTCAGAAACACTAGCATTTTCTTCTTCTCAATAATGCACATTGTGATGTCACTCGAGCACAACTTCCTTTGTTTTCTACGCCGACGGCATATGTTGGCTCATTGCTATTGGTTCTAGTTCTCCTGTTTTATGGTGCAATTCTCACCGAGGGTTTAGGCAGTTAGGGGGAATAAGAATTGATTTGGAATTAATACGGATTCACGTTTAGCTTACAAGTACCAAACAAGAACACCTATGCCCAAAAACTCCTCTTTAGCGATTGTTTCCTAGCTTAGGAGGCAACCCACGCCCTATACGTGTAACGGGGAAAAAAGAACCTCCTGGTTTGCATTGCATGGTAGATGCAATGAGGGGCATCAGGGCTGCTCTTTAGGGCTTCTGGATCATCTGTACAAGTTATCCATCAGTTGAGACTGAAGACTAAATTCACAGTGATGAGTAACAGGAGAAAACCATGTCTTAACAAATTCATATTGTGGCACGAAGACCAATTCCTTGCTAGATATTTACAAAAAAAAGGAAAAACACCATCCTAGTGGTAAAAAGGAAATTGCCAAAGTGTGGGCAAAAGCCTAGTTCTAGTGCCATAGAGAAAACACAATGCATTCTTTATATTTGGTGCCCCCACCTAATTCGAAGAGAAATCCTGTGCCCTGAATTACTCCAATACCATGCCGAGAAAATAATGTTTCGTATCTTGTTGAGTGTGGCGTGGTTGGAATGACACGTCAGGATTATGAATAAAGCAGATTCAAAATTTTCCATGCAGTTTGTATAACTCTGGGTAGAGGAGATAAATTTGTAACACCCTATATGAAAGCAAAATTATGTACGGTGTAGCCTATAGATGATATGGAAACAACAAACATCAAATGTGAAATGTCAGTTTTCAGGCAATAACACTACCATATCAACTGTGAAGGATTTATCTTGGCTTTGATGTTTCCAAAGTAACAAATAAGAAAATAAGCACAAGCTAAACTAAAATCTTCAATAAAGCTGTTTACCGTTTTGCAGCTTTAATAAGAAAATGCAGCATCAGCTCTTGCTCATGGCGCATTCTATTTGCTGGGAAATTTGATTTAGGAGGAATATGGTGATCTTTAATAGAGTCTAATGAATGTGAGATAGGGTCCTTCTTACTGCAATTTTTTTACTCTTTGGGATAGGGTTCTTATTTGTTAGGCTGTAATTTTTTTTCCCTTTCTCTCCTATTTGGAGCTTTGTATTAGATAAAACTTATTATCTTAATGGGATTCACCCTATTTTCCTCTCGAAAAAAACTGCTCAGCTAAATATATTTAGAATTATCATTTAGATTCATTGAATATAATGGGAATTTTGGTTTCTTTTTATTACCAATATTTGGATGCATTTTTTTGATAGATTAGAAATGTTAAACCTCACCCAGAATATTAGATAATTATAATTATTTTGACCCAAAAAGTTATCCAAAGAATTTCCTCTCTGCTTCTGAATAAAACATAGATAATGTCCAACATTATTTACATCTTATTAAGTTGTTCAAAAATCAACAATAAAGAACAGATTTTCGATTAATTTCCATTAGATTTTATGATGGACTTCAGAGAATTTTCTATCTCATAAATTATTAATGCAAGTTTTATCTATTGTTATTCTCATATTATATATAACTCAACCCTGAATTCATAGCATTAATTAAGAAAGAAAAGAAATAATTATACTATCATGGAAAACAAGGTGCGACTTGATGTGAGGGGGTTAGAGATTTACCTCTGAATTTGTGAATTAGATCAAGACCTCCAACAACTCGTATTTGTGAATCGGCAGAAGTTATCATCACTTCAGATGGATTTCCTGGTGAAAACTGCTCCAGCATGACACAATTAGTTAACATGGTGAATATTAGATGAATGATACTAAATAAAAAGCCTCCGATGTAAGCAGAAAATTCTAAATGAACATACCTGAAATCCAGTAATTTTTTTAGCTTGAGATTTCTTTTTCATGTTATGAAGGTCTAACTGAGTCTTCAGACGAAGTTTACTACCTGAATGTAAACAAAATGAAAACACGAAGTTCAAAAGAATGTTGAGAGCTGGGTTGCATGCTGACCCTATCTGCATGGACAAGTAGAGGATTAATTATGCTACGAGAACAAAGACACATTGTTTCGCCCCTGTATGTATAATTGTGGTGTTACCAAGAAATCAAAATTTCCACTGCTTTGGTAACCCAAGAACCATATGCAGTCTCTTAATTGATATTATTTTCTATGTAAAAAAGGCACAACAGAGTAATTGATTCTCACTGATGCAGTTTAGATTAGGTTAAGTTTTTTATAAAATAATGCTAATGGTAGTCTTTCTATAACCTTGATGTTGCAACAAGCGTGAAAATGGTGAAAAATAGATATCTGAGAATGGTATCGTGTTCCCATTAATTTGTTCAATTATGGGTAGAAAATCCCATGTGAAATATTGTCAGTTATGTTATGGTTCCAGGTGGTTAGAAGCAGCAGCTTAGCAATTACATAGTGCTGCAAAATCATTTACAGTTGATGCTTGATTGAAGAGAAGGAACTTTGTTATAATGTGATGCTCAAGACATACATGTAAAGCATATAGTTAGCAATACTCAGAAATTACAAATTGGCAAAAGCAGTAAAGATATTACAAGTTTTCAGAGCCATACCAGACATGCTGTAAAGATGGCAGTTCCCCTTGTGTGAGCCTACTAGGGCACCCTTGACTCACAAGATGATAAAAGATGCATTACGAAATCGATAAAGCATTCATATACCATTATGGCACAAAATCATGCACACATCTTCACAGCCGAGATATCACATTTTTCTTTTTACCTGGCCATCCGGTGTATAGCACGCAGCCGTAACCATTTCATGGAGGTCTTTCCAGTCAACAACTTGACGATCTGGTATGCTCCAAATACGGACCTTGGCATCAAGAGAACCACTGATGAAATATTGATCATCTACTGGATTGAACTGGATACAAGTAACTGTCCGGGCAAATGCATTAGATTTACACGTGGTCAGTGGAGCATGGCAATATGGTAAAATGCTGTAATATGCAAATTCATCAATTATCATGCACTTGTAGGCTGCAGAAAGCCGAAATTATGGTGAAACCCTAGTTCAAAGATCATCTTACCGTAATCATTGTGTGCAAATAACTTTAGGCAGGTCCTGGTTTCCATTCCCCATAGTCTAACAGTTTTATCCATTGATGATGAAAGTAGATACTGCAAATCCAGGAAATACATATGCTTGTAGAGTGTCAGTTGCTCATGGGTAATGGGGGTTCATTACCGTAATCATTTTTGTATAGTCTAACTGATGCTTTTGTTAGAATATTTCGACAATCTATTTTCTTCACTCAAAATCAATTAGTTTGAAATTATATTAATTTTAAATTAAACGTTCATTTAAATAACATGATACTATAGCTTAAGGAAGCGAAATTGACGCCGACCATACCTGGGATTTGGACCAAGACAGATCGAGCACATCATCCAGGTGACCCTGGAAGGAGCAGAATGGCTTCTCAGACAACGAAAACATGGTCTCAGGAACAGCAACATGATCGGGAATGTTGGCCTTCCTCCTCGACGAGGAAGTTTTCCCTCTTCTCAGCTTCCGGGAGTCGCCGGTTTCCTCACCACCACCTTGGCGGCCCGGTGAACCTTCCGCAACCGGTGCCTGGTCGGTCGCACTCGCCCCGTCCACCAGAGGTCGTTGGGATGAAGACACGCTGTCACGCTCGAGCACTTCCCAAACGTGAATTTCACGGTCTTCGCCCGCGCTAGCCATGAAGAGTGCGTCGGGGCTAAACCTCATGCACCAAATGGAGCCTTGGTGAGCGTTGATCTCCTGAGACATGTACAACCCCGTCAGCTCCTTGAAAGGCTTCCCCCTCCGATGAACCTTTGTCCAGTCGGACGGCGAGTTCGCCGACGACTGGCTCCGACCAGAGGACCTATCTAACATCAAACCGCCCTCCTTCTCCGACATCAGCCCGGTGACGGAATTGGCTACCACCTTGATGTTCTTCAGCCAATTGACACCTTTCTTCTTGCCACCGCTCTTTCTGGACGATCCCGAGCTCCTAGAGGGGCGACCATGGTTGCCATTGGCGTTCCCATTGCAGGGTCCGATGCATTCCCTCCGCATCAGTTCCCGTACAATAGGCGAGTGGCCTAGTGACTTCTCGAACTCGTCCATCGTCAGCTGATCTCCAGTCTGGAGGTCACTGAGCTTGCTGTTCCACGTTCCGTTCTCGAGATTGATCACGAACTCTTTCCCGGTGTCGAGATTCTTGATGGTGTACAAAGCCACCGTGTCGCGGTCGTCCAACTCCATGCCCCTCCACTGCTCCCTTTTTCTGAGATCAATGCTCCCCTTCCTCCCCCTCCTCCACGCCGTTGGCTTCGTGCCGGCTTCAACATCCCTGCCCTTCTCGAGACCAAGTGCCGCGGGGGACGAGGCGGACCGGCGTAGCCCGTTCGGGAGCTTGGAGTTACGGTCCGAGGCACCTGCTTCGGACCTCGACCGGAGTAGGTTGGACGATGAAGAAGTGGACGAAGAAGGACAAGGCAACAGAGAGTCGGAGGAGGAGGAGGCCTTGGAGGGCGAATCGGAGCTGGTTTTCGACGTGACGGATAGCCCGCTCCGCCGGGTCTTGGAGAGGCCCATCCCCTTGAGAAGGCGTTGGCGTCGCTCCTCGACAGACATCGGCTCGGCCATCATCCAGATGCTGTAGTCTTGTCCTTCCTCTTCCCCTCCCTCCTCTTCTTCTTCTTCGTCATCGTCACCTTGCCGTCGGCCGGAGATGCTACGATGGATGAAGGAGGGGGCGGCGATGGCGGAGGCGAAGGATGCGCGTGGATCGTCGTCAGTGCCGGAGCTGGATGACGCGGCGGCGAAGTCGATGGAGAAAGAGGAGGGGATCCGATCGAGGGACTCGAAGAAGCTGCGCTCGTCGTCGTCACCGTCATCTTCTTTCTCTTCCTCTTCCTCTGGGATGGTGGTGATGGTGGTGGAGACCATCGTCATGGTGGTGGGGGAGGTGTAAGGATGGTGGGGGAATGCGACGAAGGTGTTGTTGGAGGAATGTTGTTGCGCCATGTTTCGTTGTTCGTTTGAATTTTCTCTTCGAGTGGCTTTTTGCCTTTTTTAGGGAGTTACATGGCAACAACGAGGAGTAAATGGCGGGAGTGCAGGTTGGGTTGGGGGCCGAGAGAACATATCGGAAGATGGCGCTTTCCCCTTCCTTCCTTCCTTCCTCCCTCCCTCCTTTCTTCCTCTCGTTATTGCTCCCAACTACTTGCCACCATGACCGTGCAACCGCTGTCATGCTTTCGTAATTTATTCTATTTGATTTAAATGTATAGAGATATAAATGCACTTCTTCGCTTCTCGCTTAACGGTTTTTTCTTTTAAATAATAATAATATCTTTTACGATATTGCAGTCGCAATATTGTTAAAAGTCATCTCATCTATCATTTTCACAATTCTCGAGAATAGAACAACCATGTTTGTTGTACTTACACCTATTTACTATCATTAATTATTGTCCTTTTACTGTTAACGTCTAAAAATGACATACCTAATTTATTTTTTTATATGCTACCTTACCATCTCATGAATTACATTGTCACGTCTCTAGTTATATTATTACTTATTTACTAAAGGATGTATTGAAATCAGATTTAATAAATTATTTGAAAAAAAAATAAACTCTTTTTATTGGAAATACCTATAATAACAGTTTAAGGAACTGGAAACAAGGTGCGAAGACCGCTTACCTCACACACTGCCCACTCACTACTTGGGAGGAGGGAAGTTTCATTCTCCGTGGACAGACATCACCACCTTCATTTCCAACTTTCCCAATTCCCACTTCCAAATTCCACTCTCACCATTCATATCTCAATCGCTGCGGCTAGTCCTCCTCCTTCTAGTACAGGAATCAGCACCAGCAGTCCACAGAACAAGTGTTCCTTCCGCGGATCGGGTGCGGGCGATTCCGGACATGGGGATCGTTTTCACTCGCTTGTTCTCCTCCCTTTTTGGCAACCAGGAGGCGCGGATCCTCGTCCTCGGACTCGACAACGCCGGCAAAACTACGATTCTCTGTATGAACTTTAACGGCTTAACTTGATCTTTCCGACTTGTTCTCTCTTTCTTCTTCTGCGGTTGTTTGATCAGTTTGTTTTGCTGGGGGAGGGGGACAGATCGGCTTCAGATGGGAGAGGTGGTTTCCACGATTCCAAGTAAGTTCGTGATCTATTGGCTTCTGAAAGTCGCCATTTCGTAATTGTTGCTGGGTTTGTAATTCGTGTTCTTTCTTGCTTCCAGCGATCGGGTTCAATGTGGAGACAATGCAGTATAACAACATCAAATTCCAGGTCTGGGATCTAGGTACGCCGAACTTAGGTTTTCATTGTTTTGTATTTTTTGTTCAATGAATGGTTGCTGTTTTGCTGTCCTTCGGTTCATTGTTTTTTGTACCAAATAAACATGCAATGCTTAGCAATTTAGCCACTTGAATAGTGTCTTTGATCGATTATTTCATCACCCTTATACGCATAAATGAATTTGGAATCTATACATTGCACTACAAATATATTCTTAAGTGATGTTGTCACACAGGGAACAATGCACCTTTTGTGAATATCTCAACTTAGATGTTTAAATTAGTTTCCCTAACGTTGGATCGCAAAAGTGACTATTAAACATTAATCTAAGTCTCCCACTCTCTCATTCGATCTCTAACTGTTGTCTTCATATGCACAGACAAAGTTCACATGAATTATTTCATGTAAATAATGTATTCTCTCTCACCTGTTTTTCTCCTTTTTTACACCTTTTTCTTTCTTATCTCTCCCATGTTCTTCCCCAGTTTCATTGTTTCTCTTGAATGTTCTCCTTGTCTTTTTCACCGTTAATCTTAAATAATTATTTGTTAAATTTAGATAGGTAAATATGAGATTTTTAGACCAAATGTCCATTCATTCCATCTCTTTTTTCCTCTCTTCTCGTAATAAATTTTGGTCAGAGTGTGGAGCAGTGAAATGTGTAGAGATAAGAAAAAACAACAATGCCAAAGGCACTCTTTTGGAGAAAATGGATGTCTCAAGGACCTTTTTTCATGGTACTCTCTAGAAATAAATGGGATATAGATTTCAGTGGAAGTGGAAATTGCAATGTGTGTATAATCACCGATGCTTAAATTGTAAATCATATTAAGGTCAATTAGGTATGACCTTACTATTATTTCTTCCTAGAGAAGTTGAGATATTCAAGTTTGATGTGATATACCAAAATTAATCTTGGATGAACATCATAAATTTGTAAACACTTTGCTTTTGGTCATGGAGAAAGTGTGAAACACAATATCACTTTGTCAGATTTCTCTTGATATTCCTATCAAGCCTATTCATTTCTATTATTTGGACCATGAAAATTGTAGTTGTAAGCTTGCTTTTGCATCCTCTAACATGGAGGATCCTAATGTGTGAATGAATGTATCATATGAGTCCTTCATGAACACAAGCCAAACATTGCAAAAAGGGGCATGAACTCATGAACAAACCATTTAAAGCTGATGTACTTGTGTTGCTAACTCCACATAGTGGGATGATTGCATTTTTTGTCGAATATCATGGTCCATTTCAAATAATCCAACCAAATGAAAATTACTGTTTTGGCAACCCGTTGGTGTAGTAGTGTTTTCCTTGAGATTGATTTTTTTTATTGAGAAATTTATTTTTCTTTCTTTCTGATATGAGCTTTCTTGTTTTCTGAACAGGAGGTCAGACCAGCATCAGGTAAACACATCACATATTTCCACTGATTTTCTCCTACTTATGCAATGGATAGGATTGCTCATAACTTGGCCAATCCCATCATATTGTAAACATCTCCTTCATCATTCTCAACAACTTTTGATGGAGACACTATTGCTGAGTTAATAAATTCAATGAGAAATGTTGAGATGGACAGAAAGGAAATGATTCAAATAACTTTGGTGCATTGTCAGATTTCTAATCTTGTTGTATTTAATTATCTGTAGATCTACATGCAGGTGATTGATAAGCATACATACTTGCAATCCTTAAAATAAACATATATGTATACTCATATATAATCATGTCTGAAAATAAAACATATCAAAACAGTTCTGACAATATTTAATCGTTCCAAAATTAAAGAGTTCAGTTATTTTGAATGCCTAGGTGCCAGGCACCCAAGTTTGCTGCCTTGATGCTTTGGCACTTTGATAACCTTACTGTATTGGCTCTCTGTATAATATTTGTATATGCATTCACATTTAGATTTCATAGATAGATATAGATAAGGTAATGCTTATATACATATCCATTTGCATTCCCAGCTATCCAGCATGTGATCAACTGGTTTCAGCAGTCTTGTTCTAATTCTTATATACATATTGTATCAAACTATTTGCATTCCTAGCTAGTATGCTTGTGATCAATTGGTTTTGGCATTCTTGTTGGGTTCTATTTTCTGTAAAATATTTTCTTTTTGGACCATTTGCTCTTTTCAACTATTTTTTAGTTCCCTCTTGGAATATATTTGCTTTCCTCTTTGTGTGTATATCCTTTATAAATCACATTCTTGGTTGTTTTTCTCCTTTTGAGTTTCAATGAGATTTGCATTCCTGCTACAAAAGAGTCATGAACAAAGTTAAATTTACCATTTTATCAACAACAATAACTTGTGTCATAATCTCATTGTGTGAGATCAGCCATGTGAATTTTTTTTCTTTCATATATTTCTATCTATGATCAAATATTTGATTAAATTAAATTAATTTAATTCTTTTTTTACAATTTTTAACCAAGTAGTTTTAGGTCTTCTTTTACATCTTTTAATTTCTTCTGTATTAATTAATTTCTTTTCTTAATTGGTGCATCTTTTGATCTTTTAAGGATATGATCAAATCACCTAAGTCAATTTTCTTCTATCCTTTGGTGTAGCTCTTACTCTATTTCTAATAATATCAATTTTCAACTTTTGTCTTATTTTATTATCACTCATCCATGTAAATATTTGCATATTTGTAACACTAACTTTTTACACATGATCATGTTTTACAGTTTAATATTTTGAACCATATATACTGTGTAAAATAGTAGACGTCAACTTCCTTTTTCTTTTTCATGCAGACCATATTGGAGATGCTATTTCCCAAACACTCAAGCTATAATATATGTGGTTGATTCAAGTGATGTGGACAGATTAATAACAGCCAAGGAGGAGTTCCATGCCATCTTACAGGTTACTTCCCATGTTTTTGCTATAAATTTCTTCATTCTTTGTCCTTTTTCTGTTCAAGTGGTAATAACAACTACTTTCCTAATCATGCTAAAACAATTAAATATGAATTCTGGAATATTGTAACAGATGTATTTACTGTTTCTTTGGCCTTTAGTGAAGAAAATAAATTCCAAGAAACATAATATATCGAAAATGACAATATAACATCATCAATCAATGTTTCATCAATTCAGACCTACTTTTGTTCATGTATTTTTCGATCCCACTGATAGCTTCCCACAAATATGTTGTTGTTAAGAATGAATTATATGTTTGTAACTGTGAAGTTCATACAATTAAAAGAATATGTCATGTAATGGTGACTGGTGAGAGACTGAGATGTGAAGATAGAAACCGTTATCACAAGTTGCAGACTATAATTCCTGTTTTATTTTCATGTATCAGAAACAAGAGAGAAATTTTCTGTGTTGTCATTGGATAATGACTCTGATCTAGTTGCTTCCTTGCAGGAGGAAGAACTAAAAAATGCAGTCGTCCTTGTATATGCCAATAAGCAGGTGACATTCATTGTTTTGTTGTTATGTTTGCAAAACAAGCATCATTCTCTCAGTGGAACCTTTCTATTGTTAACCTGGTTTTAAATCCTGCTAAACTTAAAAGTTAATGCCTTTGGAAGATTTTCTGTTGCACTTTCTATAAAAAAAAATCCCATCAACAACCTCCTCTCGCATGTGTTTGGGGGGAAGGGTGGAGTCTGCTAATTTCCATTTTTCTATTTTTTTAAACAATGGGAGAAACTGTCTAGTTGTCAAATGTAACCGTAAATTCCCAAGGCCTTAATGATTATTGAACAAACTACACACCACCTATTTTCAGCACCTTGTCTTTAATAATAGAATGTACAAGTTCCTTGTGATTTTTTAAAAAGGTTATGCAAACACATGAAAGAATGACAAAAAAGTGTTTATTGATGATAATGGTGAGAACTTTGTTCTTGTGAGAACTTGTAAGAATTGTTCCTGACATCTAAGTCATGTCATATGGCAAGTTTCCTCTATCACCCTATATTTAAATTGAAGCTCGATATATCTTCATCAAAGTCAAATGACAGATAGGGTGGCGGGTTTAGCTAGGTAACATAATGGAAATATACTGGACTGACGGTTCATCCTCGCCTGATTGAATGAGACCAGGGGAAGAAGATTAGTGATGTGGAACGAATCCAATCAGGATGGATTTTTGTTGTTCACCTATAAAAAAAAAGTTTGTGAATCGATCAAGTTGCTGGTGCACAAAGTCCAATCAACGAAGAATTGTCAATCAAGGGTGGACAATGATCACAGCTGTGTTGTAAACAAGGACAAGAGGCCTTCAATGTAAAAATAAAATACCAGAATATACTAATATTTCAATAAACTGTTCTACAAAGTTGTATCATTTTTGGAATTGAAAGCATTTTATTTTTCATGTATCCAATGAAAGATCCAAATGGATGAATTTTTCATCCGTTGAAATAGAGCATGGGACTCTTTGGAATTTCAGTTGATTTCCTTCACTTCTTATAGGCACAAGGGTTGCATTCTTAAATTCTTGAAGAAATTTATTTGATATCCATAGATTGTCATATTTTACGCTACTTTTTTTTCAAGGAATCATTTTTCTTGCATTTATTTCTGTAGGACCTTCCAGGTGCTGTTGATGATGCAGCAGTGACGGAGGCCTTGGAACTGCATAAAATTAAAAGTCGTCAGTGGGCCATCTTCAAAACTTCAGCCATAAAGGGTGAAGGGCTGTTTCAAGGCTTAGATTGGTAAAGCATTCGGCTTAAATATTTACCATTTCCACATCTAACGAGCCGTGTGATACCCAAAATGAAATGAGTACCCACATTTATGTCTAAATTATCATCCAACGTAAAAAATTAATGTCTATGAATTTGTTTTTCTCTGGGATCGAATGTATGTAATCTAATGAGAAGTTATCAATTTCCAATGCAGGTTGAGTAACACACTCAAATCTGGAGGCGATTAACATGCTGGAATTTTGATGAGAAATCCAAAAAGAGTTTTTACAATCCGTCATTTTAGTTCTAAAAATCTAGCATACTTCTTTACATGTAAAATTGCTTCCATATTCTTGGTTATTGTTCGATCGTATCTAGACTAGATTGGCGAACCTCTTGTGGTTACTCATTTTTAAAGATAACATGTGTTTCGTCAATTCTAACATTCATCACATTCGCCTTTTGTTATTAGTTGCCCGGTTGTCCTTATGTATATTGACAACTAGAATAACGAGCATTGCATTACAATAATGTTTGATGTTTTTTTATCGGTAAGAGGATGTGACCATCAAGATTTGAATTTTGATAGAATATAAAATATTTACTAATTCAGATAATTAGAATTGGTTAATTACAGTTTGCTGCTACCTTTTTCTTCTTTGATTTTCATCGTTAAAATCACTACTGAGTTCTTTTCAACTGTAGATAGGTAAGGATGTTGAAGATGGATTAGATTAGCCTTCATCCTATATATTGCCTTAATTAGAAAGATCTTCTGCCAAAATGTCATCGTAAAATATTATACTGTCGTGTCATTAAAAGTCTATATTGCCTTAATTAGAAAGATCTTCTGCCAAAATGCCATCGTAAAATATTATACTGTCGTGTCATTAAAAAGTCTAATAAGACAATTGTTTATGCCTTCAAAAAGTTCTTCCTAAAAGTCTTTGGGTTCATTTCATAATTAAATGGTTATTTTAATATATGTATGAAAATAAGCTGATGTTTAAAAAAGTTCTAGAAACTACCTATTCTTTATTTAGCAATTTTTAAAAGAAATAATAACAGTTTTTAAATTAATATATAAAAGTAGCTACCTTGCAACGAAGTGGTTTTGATCGGATTACGGCAGTATTGATTCTTTAGTGGATTATGGCGACGTGTTCGGCAATGATTAATTATTATGCGACGTGATCGGCAATGATTTCCCGACGTGGTTGCATGTTCCGGAACGCTCAGAATCCGTTAGGATTTAAAGTTTAAGATTATAGATTTAAATGAACCCTATTAGATGGATTCCATTCAAAAAAATGCTTGAATATGAAGACTGTTTACATTTATATATTAGAACTTACTTTTGACATTAAATATATAGATCATGATTTCCTCGGTATGTGGTGCTTCAAACAGCACAACAAATTTTAATGGCAAGGTAAGACATACGGGCTACGTCCCCACTGTTAGGAACCAGCTCTAGTCAACCAAACCTGCTGGAACCATCAAAACTGAAAATGGAGATATACGTGGTGCCGAAAAATGCACAGAAGTTAATGGACAAACCAATTTTGCCCTTCGGAGGAATCCGCTATTTTGAAAATTCACCCAGCTGTAAAATAAAAAGAAAACAAAATCGTTATACGAGTACAAGAAACATTGTAAATTGATTGCTTTATAAAACAGAAAAAGCATGCGAAAAGCATCAAAATATCTGACGATATGTTCAATAAAAAATGACATCCTGATTACAGAATCAATTGTTCTATAGAGAATGTCGGCATATTAAGATCAGTCTACTAAAGAAAAGAAAACAGCAAGATGTCGCGCTTGCTAGGAAACCAGGCTATCATGAAAGCAGATCAAGTCAACAACGTCCCATCAAGCATATCTTGCAAGGAAAAATACTTTTATAACATTTTGTATGCGTGTGTTAAAAAGGTTAATCTGACTAATTATAATTTTGGATTCTTTAGTGAGTACGCCATTTTGGAGAAACTAGCCAAGCAAAATTCTAAATATTAGGAGGCGCACTCTATTCTAGATTTGAAAAAGGCATGAGATACAATGCGGACCACCTTGGAGAACGTGAAACAGAAGCTTCGCTGTGAAAGCATTAAAGCCATTCCATGACCATTTATGCACATCAGGATTAGAAGCAAGTAAGAAAGAACCTTGATAATACCAGCGGTATACCTAGATGGTTTTCCTTCATGTCATAAATACTTCGTTCCGGAAGTTTAGGTAGATGACTTTTCCTCATGTTATAAATATTTCACTAGGAAAGTAAACTATTAGATTGTATGAATTGGGTCCTGTGGCCACCTATGATAGCAGACTCCTAAAGCCACTAGCTCCAATTGGTCATAGATTGTCTTAATCTCTCTCCCTCTCGCCCACCCCTCCCACTCCCAAATTGAAGCATAATGTGGCACATCATGCCTTAAATTTTGGAAGAAGCACAAAATAGGGGACAACATGGATAATGTGAATAAAAAACCCGTAAGCCAGTTGATATAATGAAAAACAAAAATATCATGTATAGCAAACAGGTATACGATTTTAATTCTTGAATGAGAAAGATTTGAAACGACAATAAGAAGCAAGTTGATATAATGAAAAACAGTTAAGTATCATGTATTTTGTTCAAATTTCTAAGCAATTACATTTTTCACGACTTTCTTTATATCGATTCAAAGTCAACAAAAAGACTTTAAATTTTGGGAATTTGATTGAATGGAAAGATATGATTGGATTACTACTTAGAATTTATTTACTCTCTTCCATGTGGGGACAAACCCTCCTTTAAAATACAGTGAAATCTATAAGAGATCGAAGACAACAAATATGAAATCCCTCATAAAAATCTTCTCGGAAAGATGAACTTCATAGTCTACGACATCTAAAGCCAAAATACTATAGTTCATAGAACATAAGTGAAAAAGTGAACTGTAAGAGGAAACAACAAAGCTTGACGTACACCATTTTAATAAAATAAGTTAATTTTCTCTCAAATAACAGAAAACAATTCAAAATAAATTGGTTAAATAAAATTTTATGAAAAATGAAAGTTCAAAATTACAAAATAATAGTTGATTTTCTAGTGTATGCAAGCAGAAAAACAGAAAGTATCATGTATTTTGTTCAAATTTCTAAGCAATTACATTTCTCACGACTTTCTTTATATCGATTCAAAGTCAACAGAAAGACTTTAAACTTTGGGAATTTGATTGAATGGAAAGATATCATTGGATTACTACTTTTGAATTTATTTACTCTCTTCCATGTGGGGACAAACCCTCCTTTAAAATACAGTGAAATCTATAAGAGATCGAAGACAACAAATATGAAATCCCTCATAAAACTCTTCTCGGAAAGATGAACTTCATAATCTACGACATCCAAAGCCAAAATACTATAGTTCATAGAACATAAGTGAAAAAGTGAACTATAAGAGGAAACAACAAAGCTTGACGTACACCATTTTCATAAGATAAGTTAATTTTCTCTCAAATAACAGAAAACAATTCAAAATAAATTGGTTAAATAAAATTTTATGAAAAATGAAAGTTCAAAAATACAAAATAATAGTTGATTTTCTAGTGCTTGCAAGCATGCAAGATACTAAGTGCAGTAATAATGCAAAAATTCATGCGCACGACATGAAGATCACATTTGCTCACTCATACTTAGTATTCACCAAACTAAATCCATATAAAGTTATCCAAAGAAAGTCCTTGTAAAAGGCCCCGACTCTTTTGTAGACTCCCCATTATACACAATGCCATCCCTTACCCCAATCTTCTTTTGGTAGGCAACAGTCAGCAATGTAGGACCAAAAGCACAAACAAACAAAATCACACGTACAACAATAATAAATAATGGATAAAAAACCAAGTATAAATCCAGGTCTCCATGGTCCTCAAAAAGACATTCACATGATTAAAAGTGAGCGTCGTAAGTCCACAAAGTACCATGGCTGTTTCAGGTGGTATTTTAGCAAATAACTGCAGATTTGCTGTCAGAACTACATCTGACACTAATGAATGACATTAAAGTATGAAAGAAATGAAGGGGATTACATAAATAATTGACATTGTATATTTACCAAAGGTGAAGATTGATTAGCTTTTCCGAAATTTAGTTGGAGTGGTGAACACCGAGAACTTATTCAAATACAGAAAATACGAATTATGATACCCGCAATATTAAGATTAGGGCTTCGTATATTTTTCCAGAATTAGTTAAATAGAAATTTGAAATAATCTTTTAATATGAATTTGGATATGGATGTAAGTAGTCAATGAACTGATAAATGCTTGAAATTCAAGTTTGGCAAAATATTTATTATGTATAAATGACAAATGATAAATATAAATTAATTGATAATAGGTTGTGAAGTAAAAATGTGATTAATCATATTTGTTAGTATACATTTTAATCTAACTGTTAAGATGTGAGTGCCTAACTTAAACCAATTGGTTAAAAGTAAAGAGGTCCATTATTATATATTTCATTTTATGTCCCATCCTATTTTTAATATGAAACTTTTTAACATTTTTCCACACTTGTGACCTTTTTAAAGTTATGCAGGTATCATTATTTTTAGTTTTAATGGATGTGTGAAGACTTGAACTCAAAAGATCAAAGTTGGCTCTTATGTCAAGTTAAAATGTAAACATTTAACTCAAAACCAGTCGGTTAAGAATAGAAAGGTCTTTTACTATATATATTGTTTTATGTTGATTCCATTTTTAGTATGAGACTATTTTAATAGTAACCATGATAGATCTCAATGTTTTGGATAATATATCCAAATTCAGAAACTACCTATAGAAAAGTTTCAATCACTTCCATTCTTATGTCCACACCGTAAAGCACAATAGACTCGAAAGCTTACCATTAAGGTGGGCAAAGCAACGAACTTAATAGAACAATATAAACCAAATGCCACCATCGTAAAAGGCATTATCAAGAAGGAAAAGAGAAGTACCTGCAAATTGCGATGCTGCAACTCAGAACGCAAACTCATCTTGAATGGAAAATAATATTGAAATAAGAGAATCTACTTTTTAAGGACCTTAATATTTAGCATCAATAGATCGAATAGTTATGTCAATCATGGCAGATATTAGCTGCTACCATTCTTCAGTCAAGATCAAGACCTCTCTTCATGGCCTCATAGACTAGGTAAGTAATGCTTGCAGATGGGACCACTTTGAGGAGATTTGGAAATATTCCTTTGTAAAATCCCGAAAACCCCTCATGTTTGTAGGTCCTCCAAAACATATCTGACATACCGTCGTATGCATTGGATGTGGAACTGCGTTGGGCTTGCATTCTGGAAATGAATAGGTGAATCACATTTTTAGTCAAGCACGAAAATCAGCAAATAACCACACCATTTTGAAAAAGACTTAAAAAACAAATCTAAACTTACCTTGTTCTAATAACCTGCAGAGGATAAACACATGTTGCTCCTAGAGCACCAGAAATAGTTCCACATCCCAACTGGATAAGAGGACCAGGTTCTAGACGTGAAAAAAAGTTACATTATATTGAAGACAATTTCTGCATATCGATCACAATAATGCTAAGGAAAAAATAAATAGAACATAAGAAGCTAACCGCTATCTTTAAGAATATAGGTTCTAGAAAAATCCTTCAAAGTCTCATAAGCAGCAAGATCGATCCCTGCGTAAGGGATGATTCCAAGAAGAGATGGGACAATTCCTCTATAAAATGCCCGAGGTCCCTCCTGGATCATTATGTCTTTTGAAAGTGTAGCAATTTTAGGAACTTTACCACTTCCAGATGCATAAGTTTGTAGACGTGTTTTCACAAGATCCATGGGGTATATAGCCGTTTGTGCTATTGCACCTGCAAAGCCACCGGCAATGAGGCGACCAGAAGCACCAATGTCACTCTTCTCTTGCCCTTTCCAGTTCACAATAATAGTCTTCAACATTTCATACGTGTAGAATCTAATTGCACTTTCAGGTGCAACCTTGACTACATTTAATCCGTTTCCTCTAAAAAATCCCAAGAAATGTCCATTTTTCCATATTTCCTTTATTACAGGAAAAAGATTTGTTCTCGTTGTTTGCACTTGCATGGCGACTTTAAGGCGGTCAAGAGGTGCAGTTGCAGTACGAGAAATGGCTCCAGCTACGCCTCCAGCAATCAAATATTTACTTGCATGTACATGCTTACTGATTCCCTCTGGAATGACAGCCTGTTCTCCAATATCCACAAGGCAAACCCTTTCCCAGTACTGATATATGTTCTCAATGGTGGCTTCATGGGGATATAGGAAAAGGAAGTCTCTCCATTCTTCAAAAGTTATGATTCCGTCATTATCTTTATCAACATGCTCAACAAAATGGGCAAGTTCCTCATCGTCAATTTCAATTCCTGCAAAAGGGAACGTAGCAAGGCTTAATTTATGGGAGAGTTGGCACCACCCAGAGGAAGCAATCTACATGCATCGAAGGACATAAAGAAAATTGCCACTTGAACAGACCTAGACAAAAATATGTTGCAAGCCATTTTTCTGTTCTGCAACGATGTAAATATAAATATCAGTCGACTTATCATCCAGAAAAAAATTGCAGTAAAATTCTTCCATTGCTGACGATCATATAAATTGGGATACCGAGGACCATGGCGTGGATAAAGTTGCAATTAACTTGTATACTGTAAACCGTAAAACTTCCTAGTAACAGACACGGGCAATCAGCATATCAGAGACATTTATATCATTATTCCAATTTATAGGGAATCATACCATTAGTTCAGTTAAAACCAAAAATTAACGTGGAAAATTACTGACAACCCAAATATAAAAAAATTACTGATAACTCGGGGAAGCCATAGGGCATTCTTATACATACCGGCCTTGACGAGCGCATCCCATAACTCCTCTGGCAGAATGCAACCATTATGTTCCACATCAATTGCTTGGAAAATGCGGTACAGCTCTAGTTCCTTATCGTCCATGTACCGCCTGAACTCCTGGTAATCGACACGCCCATCATGATTCGCGTCACAAACACTAAGCAAGTCCCTAGCGTACTTGTAGTCGGCCGGAATATTCAATCCCGACAGTCCCATCTCTATCTGCGCATAGTCCAAGTACCCTAACCCAGCGGCATCGAAGAAGCTGAAAAGGCTCCGGATCCGGAGGTCCCTCTCGTCCTTTGTCTCCCTCAAGGCGAGCAGAACATGGTCCATAGTCACCGGTCCTGGATTACAGCAACCTGTCGGCCTTTGCTGCTTCTGATCCTCCTCCTTCGCATCGCCCCCACCGGCCTTGGATGTCGGTTTCGGCTCCATCGCCTGTCCTGTCCCTGCCATGGTACACTACAAAAACCACATCCGAATCGCGAACCAAGACATGGATACACGGTCGTGGTCGGGAGACCGGGTGGGGTTCCAACGACCTGGCGCGAGAAGAAATTCAAATTGGGGAGGGGGGTGTGTGGGAATGGGAATCTAGAGGCGGGTGTACGGATCGGACTCCTGGATGTCGGGACTACACATGGAAAAGAACATAATGTATGCAGCAGATCTGGAAGCGAGGAACAGAGGGCGGCGTGGTCACCGGTATTCGAGAGTTAGCCAGGTTCCCGGCGGAAGTATGTCGGAGTTCAGCGGGAAGAGGAAGAGGGACGGGAATCCGTTCACGAGCGAGGTAGCCTCATAAATGCCATTTGGAGAAATCATTTTATAAGCATAGAGAATCATTGGGGAAAAAATAAGAGGTTTTCAAACCTTGTTTGACGAACGATGGATTATTATTTAATTAATTACTAATTTTCAGAAGGATAAGCCAATTTGTCTGGATCATGATTTGAAACTTTATTTAAATAAAGGTACTAACATTATAAAAATTGTAAAAAAGAGACATTTGACAGTTCAGAATTATTCTTTCTGAATGGTTAGAGTTCAGTTGGATTTAAAAGGAGGCAATGAAATCGTTATTGCAAGAAAAGGGCGGTGGCATATTCGGCGGATGTCTCATGTCTGGCGTTGGTGATTAAAAGATAAAACTTATTATCATTATAAAAAAAATTGAAAGAACAGTTGGTCGTGAAGTAAATGGAGCGGTCAACATGCCTTCCCTTCAAAACTAGAAGTAGACGTGGTTGCCCCAAGGACTTCTCGATCCGGTCAAAATTACTACGTGACGAAGAAGCTTCCGCTTTCCGGTTGGTGGTGGATGGAACCACCGCTGCTGACCTCCACAGGGATTGGGTGCCGCCGCTTTTGATTTCATTTTCTTTCTTGACGCCGACGAGGTCAGACGGGTTCGTGCAGGAATTTTTTAAATTGCTCATGGGCCCAGGCCATTTTCGCGGTCTGGTCCGTCCACATCTGTTTAAACCGAGGGATTGGTCTGGTACGTTTAATGTTACGTGAACTAAAATTATAAAATAAAATAATATATATATATATATAAGGTAAATACTAAAAGCAACAATCATATTATTTATCAACGTTACCTTTTTTTATTTTGAGAAACATACGGTTGTATGAATGTTTTTTTCCAATCCAATACTTTTGAGTAATTTCTCTTTGTACGAGGTATCCAAATTCTCGGAGCACTTCATTTATGTTTGCGAAAGAAATTAATATTATATTAATGATTATGATTCAATGACTGGGAAATATATTTTACGTTCCATCGATTTTTTTAAATTTAAACGTAATTATTCTATGATTAAAAATCGAATCTGTAGGTACAATCACATTTTAATAACGTCAATTTCAAGCTACGACAGATATATTAATATTTAAACTTTGAAGTTTGAGATTTCATTTTATATATTAAATACTTAATATCTTAGTAGCAATTTACCTAAAGAATTGCTATTCTACTTGACGTGATGTCTGTGTATGTCAAAAAGTTTAAAAATAAAAAAATATATATATAATTTAGATTCTTGTAAATTAAAAAATTCATACTTTTGAAAAAATTTAAGATATTTATGTATGTTTTAAAAAATTAAGATTTAAATTTATGTGAAAGGAAATGTTAATAATTAAAATATACTTTTTTAATCAAAGTATTTTAATAATTATTTTTTATTTACTCTATTTCTTTAATTCATAATACTTATATTTAAGAAAAGATATCAATTCTTCTTATTTTTATTTATTAATAATGTCATAAATAAATTAAAAAAAATTGTGTTGTCTATTACCTATTTGAACATAATATATCATAAACAATTACATTTCAAAATTATTAACTAACATCCAACATATGAATAAAATTTACAACATAAATATAAATTTTCAACATACAAATGTTCAAATATTGTAACATAACAATATCACAAAGTTATATATGAAATGATTTAAAAGTCATGTTCATGTCACATAGAAATCTTCATGTTGTCATGTATTTTATCTGCTATTTATTTTCTTTGTTCTTACATTATTTCTAATGTATTATCCATCTGTAAAAGTTTATCTTTAATCATTCTAATTTCTTCATTTTCCAGGTCAAATTAAGCTAACTCATATTCTAGATCCTCTAATAAATTTACTCTATTATCTCTACATATAAAATTATGTAATAAGAAGTAAGTCATTGCAATCTTCGTTTATGTCTTATAAGGATATGACATATGTTATTGTAAGATTGTAAAACGATATTTTACAATTTCAAATAATCATTTAATCACTTATCTTAATTTTAAATGTCTATAATTGAAGTTTTCTGCTACACTTTCTAGAAACCTATTACTTTCATATTTAGATAGATGATATTTTACTCATTGACATAGACAAATAAATTCAAATCAATTAAGATAAACAACATCAACTAAGTAAAACTTGTTAATATATAATTAAAAATTAGTGTAAACAACAAAAATATGTTCAATAATGCCACTTCATACCTAATAGAGCCTTAAATAGATGACGTCTTATAACTGCATCTTGAAAGATTCTTGTATCAGAAGCTAATCTTTCCCAACTACTAAGAATATACGTAAATTTTATATTAAAATTACATGCAACCATAATATTTTGACTTAACTCTCATTTTCTATTTCTAAATATTGTTATTTATCATCTATAAATAGTTAACTTAATATGTGTTCCATTAACAACACCAATGTCATCCTATTAACATAAGCATAAGAAATTTGTCAAAAAATAATATACAAATCAATTCCATATGAAAATACATATTTACCTTAAAACAAGGATACACATTTGAATCATTTAATATGTTATTTGAAGTTGATGTTAAAGACGTTACAAGTTATTTATGTAAGTTTAAAATTATATCAATTACTTCATTAAAGTAGAGACTAACAATCCATGCAAACTGAGAAAAGTGCTCCCTTATTACTCCATATCATTGGTTTTGACCAATAGTGACAAAAAAGATTGCAAACTTCTTTCACACTAACATTACTTGTATTTCCCAAACCACTTATTCATAACAAATTATATAAGTCAAGAAATACATGTTGACTCATTTTATATATCTTCTGACAGTTATATTCTAGATATGATAATGATGGATCTAATAATCTTCTAATATAGTCATGTTTTTTTCTACTATAAATGTGATGTGTATTACTAGTCAATATACTTAACATACATGCAACACCTACAAAGAAGTTCTACATTAAAAGAAGTAATGTTCGCCGTCTTTTTGCTTCTTCCTTAATCATATTTTTTAACCATTCCAAATCATTCATGATAATTATTACCTACAAAAATGAATGAGATTATTACACCTTTTTCCCAAAATCTATAAGAATCTTCAACAATAATAAAAACATTTATTTGACATAATAAGATTTATATAAAATATCAAACAATGAAGCATTCACACACGAAAATAAATAATCATCATTGTTTAAAATTCAACATTACACATTGTTCACCACAATAATAAAGTTCATCACATTGTTTAACATTACTCAATGATAGAAAAGGACATTTATGAATTATGATACTCTATCCATTTTACCCTCATTTTTGTTAGGATATTTAAAAATTATTTTTCTAATTCTTTTTTTTCTAACAAAGTCATTGCTTTGAATTTATCATTCTTATTAAAACTTTCGATTTGCAATAATGCTTCTATAGCTTGTGTCATAAGACTTTCTTATTTCACTTTCAATTGCAACATTTTCTCTTACACTTTAACCTACCCTTTTTTAAATAGATTCTACCTCTCTTAAGTTCTAACTTGTTGTTTCTGAATCTTAAGTTGTTATTTTTGTATGTTTGTTACATTATCATAATATTCTTGTCAAGCTTTAGTGTTGTCTTATTCTTTTTCACATAATAACATAATAGTAAATGTAGGATATTTAAATGAAGATGTTATGAGTTGTGCTTACTCTGCATGTAGTCTTGGACATTTTGTCTTTCTCATCTCAATAGACCTTCTTGATGAAGACGTTGAAGCTTAAAGTTGAGTAATATCTATATCCATTGAACTGTCACTTGGTAGTGTGAAATATTGAAAATGATTTTCATTTAGCAATGACGTCATTTCATTTGGTTCATCTATAGATACAACTCATCGATTCTAACTAATTGTTTCAAGATCTCTACTAACATTCTCTATAGCCATATTACTTTCAAATAGCAACTGTAGTTGATCATAAATTGGACATGGTTTTCCATTAAAGGAGGCACAATCTAGATGTTTCTACAAGATTGGAAAAATGTTAGCACATACGGAACGTACAAATTATATTAACACATTCGAAAATGTTACCTTAACAAATTTATTTCAAACTTCATCTGAAATATCTGTATAGCCTTGTAAGTAATTTCATCCTCAACCACTTTAAGACATAATTTTTGTGTAGTTGTGATACATATATCGTCATGTTTTAATTCAATTATAAATATTTTTCTTTGTGATGCCTACATTTGTGTTATTGTTGTATTTCTCTGTTACCTTATTCCATATTTCAACTTTAACTTTTTTATCATGTGTCTTTCCATTCCCTTCATTTAAAACATCTTGTAATATATACAAAAATGTGTTATCTACTTTTGCATTCCAATTAGTGTAAGATCTTCATCTACCTTGTGTTGTATTTTCTGTACTAACCATATCTAATTTGCAACACACACACACATATATATATATATATATATATTAAAAGATTCAAAAACATAGAATTGAAATAAGTATGACAAGTACATCATTAGAATATATATCATTTCAAAAGTATATCATTGAAATAAGTATGACAATGTTTTGACTAAATCACAAAATAAAGATTTAAAAATTACATGTGTGAATACTATAAATTGTAGTATATTAATACTAAATGATTTAAATGATAAATATAGAAAATCTCACATTAGAAAATGTAGAGTAGAGATGTTAATTAGGTTGTGCTATGTTAGACACAATCTAATTAACATTGTGTTTGTTTGAGTGAGCCATGTTAAGAGGAAAAAAAGCAACTTAGGCATAACCTATGGATTGTTTATTGTACGTACTTCAAGATATTCGCAATAAGTACATTATAAAAATCTAGTTTTAAAATTTATAATTGCAAGCACATGGTGCTTATCATAGATAACATGCAAGTACAGGTCAATCTACAGGAAATTTGTTTAAAGTAAATCTCAAAATTTTGTAAAGTCAAATGTTCTTAAACCTTTAAGATTTTCTAAGAGATATTCAAAGAAATATAAAGTAAAACTCAATGTCATCTAAATATGCATTCTAATCATTTTTATAGTTTAACATATCCTTATCAAGTAAAAAAATCAATAGAAGTGAAGTAAACTCAAATCATTCGATTAATACAAAGAGAGATCAAAGAAAACAAAAGAATCACTAGAACTATTCTGCCCAAAAATCACTGAAATTAAGTTTAACTCTATATCATTTTCCTTTCATCCTACTAGATAATAAATTCACTAAAAATACAAAAAAGAAAGGATCATCAGGATACAAAATAAAAAAAATGATTTCAAGGAAAAACTTTTCTTGAAGTGTTGACAACAGTTATCTTATTAAGAGAGTGCAAAACAATCTAGGTGATTACTAAATTGCACACTGCTAGAAGAAAGATCATACCTCCTTGAATTTTTTGTGAAAATCAATGAAATCAAAATCATAGAAAGATAAGTCAATAATCTAACTATTGTCTTATAGAACTAGATTTCATTAAGTATAGCTCATGAAACACATTTTTCTTTAAAGCACAAAATCCAACATCTAGAACAGAAAATAGGGTAATTGCCTCTCTAATTTCAAAATTCAAAAACTCTAATTAAATCATTCCACAAAATTTTAAAAACACCAGAAAATGAATCTACACTAAAAGCCATTCAAAATTGCATCAAGAAACTCTAAAAAACTCCACTAAAAACTTAACTTTCAATTGAATTAAGTTTCACTCAATTAGTTTATTGAATTACTGGCTAACTCAACAGATCTGGGCATAACTCTATAGACCTGGTCCATTGAGTCACAAGATAATTCTATGAACCTAGGCTTAACTTTACAAACCTGGGCTTAACTTTATGGACCTATCCGTTGAGTCACGATGATAACTCTATGGACCAGGGCTTAACCTTACAGATTTGGTAATAAGTCACTAAAGAAACTCCTACCTAGTCTTACATTGAACTATGACACTTCTTTATCATGAATCTACACCTAAAACACATCTAATACATCCATTCACCATTATATACATGATCAAAATTCATTTCTATACATTTTTATAAATAAATGAAATGAAAATAAAAGAGTTAATTGAGTTAGTCACGTACACTAACAACCTGTGTACATGCATTCACAATATTAACAATGCTCATCTATTTTCAAATATAAATTTCATTAAACTTGAAAGGTAAAATATCAACATTAAAATAATGATACTAACATTAACAACTAATCTATTAATGTAAAAATATACACAAATATGAAATACAAAGTCACACATACAAACACATAATATCACAACATGTAAACACAATAAGAATATATGCAAACATAAATGATCTTCCTTTCTCATATTGGTACTTGAAGCTCAGCCAACAAACTCCCAAAATTTAATAAAGATGTTGTCCAAACCTTCTCCACATGCTACTCTTAGGTTGTCACCACCAAGAATCGTCACCGAAATAGGGAGGCTTCACATGAACCTAAAAATGTAATGTTGGAGCCCACCGAATGACTTCCAACTTCAATCTATTCCTTACAAGAAAGGAGTAGCTACAATAGTATTCTTCTCTTCCCATAGGTGTGCAAGCCTTCTCCACATCATTGCCTTGCACTAAGGATGTCACCGAAGATGGGAGCTCTTCAAGGAAGAGGAGGAAGCTCGACTGAAATTGGTGCTCCATGAATCTGCAGCATGGGTGCCTTCTCCAAGCCTTCTCTATGTTGTTACCTTACACCAAGGACGTCACTGGAGATGGAAGGATAATGGGAAACTCAAACTACAGTCATAGAGGTTTTCTTCTTTGTGCTAGGGGCTAAGAGTAGTGAAAAGATCAAGAGAAAAAGTTTTTCTATCGTAGGTTATGCTTTTTAAGAGAGAGAGATGACCAGCGGTTGCTTAATAGGAGTAGTCAAAGATTATAGTTGGGGTGGAAGAGAGGAGGTCAGCGATGTTGGAGTTGCAATTGGCCATTTCCTCAATTCCCAAAATGTCCATATCATCTCTTTTGATTTTATTTTGCAACCAAATAACTTAAATCATATTAATAATCAAACATTAGACATAATAAAAATTATCTAAATAAACTAAAGCAATAAATATCTAATGCATAATCAAAATGTACCTCCAAACATTAAGTATAAAACATGTGGTTCAATTTGTACAGTTAAATGTATTTGAACTTAAATAACATGCATAAACATTTAAAAGTACATTACATGTAATTTCTCATAACATCTTCAATATTTTCACATTATAATCATAATATGCATCAATAATAATATATAGAATAGCACAAATTGACACTACACATTTATGTTTTATCAATCAACAATACAATTTAACTATATTAAATTATACTTTTCAACATATCAAATTACAGAGTCAACATGTCAGACTTATAAATTGATATAATGTTTATAGAAATAGTATACTAAAATTGATACAATTAAACTTTATAAATATTTTTGTAAATGGTATATTGATTTTAGAAAAAATCACTCATGTCATGCTAATTTACATACTAGGTTGTATCAATACAATTTCATTCCACTATATACTAACCTAACATTGCTTTAAGATTTGTGTTGTGATAATTAAATAGTATTTTCTTTGAACTATTACAATATATGCTTAGTTATTTTGTCATAAATTTATGTTAATAAATATCACAATGTTATCCTTTTCTAATTCTAAAATTTGTAGTTGCTTACCAACTATGGATGACTTAGTTTCTTCCTTTCATATGCAAGATGATTTTTTGGACTCATCTAGGACACTATAAACTTGAAACATATATTGTTCGATAAATGTCAATTGAGTGTTAAATCTTAAAATCCTATTGCTTAAATTTTAAACATTAAACCAACTCATGGTTCTTTCTAAGTTGTTTTTCTATTAAAGATCTTGAGGTCAAGTTGTAAGTGAAGCTTACCACTAAGAGAGGAACGAGGTTAAGTGTGGTTGGGTGAGGTGGAGAGAGGTCAAGTAGCAATTGAGGTGGAGCAAGGTTGAGCAATGGGTGAGGTCGAGTGAAGCCAAGCAACGATCGAGGTCGAGCAAGAGTTGCAAGGTCAAGCAAGGTCCAGTAGTTCACTGAGGTCGAGCAAGGTTAGGTAAGGTCCAATAGTTGGGTGAGATCGAGTGAGGTTGAGCGAGATTAAGTAGAGGTCAAGCAAGGTCTAGTAGTCAGATGAGATCAAGCAAGGTCTAGTAGTCAGATGAGATCAAACAAGGTTAGGTAAGGTCCAACAATTGGGCGAGATCGAACAAGGTCAAGCAAAGTAAAGCAAGGTTAGGCAAAGTTAAGGAGGTCGTTCGAAGTCAAGCAATGTCAACTAAGGTCGAACAAGGTGTTCTAGCAAGGATCAAGCATGAGGTATCAATTTCCTAGATTTCAAAGGGGGTTATCTAATTTCTAGGAAACTCTCATCTTTTATACTTAAAAAAGTTTTTTAACTTTTCTAAATTTTCATATCTACACATATAGATAAAATTTTTTTCTACACTTTCCTTTCTTTACTTTTTGAGTATTCCAATAAGATACAAACCCCACCCTCTCCCCCTGTAAATTACGTTAATATTAACTTCATTTATACAATTTTTTAACATAGATATCATTATAATATGGTAACGAGAACATAACACTATAAATCATTAAAGTAATAATTGAACATAATACTATAAAGTAAAATTATAACGTGAAAATATAAGTATTGGTAACATAATACGTGTATTATTTATAAACATGATAACAAAAGATCGTACCTTTTTTTGCCAAGACGCAAAGGTGCGTATCTTATACAATCAGTAAGCGTTTATGATCAATAAATTTGATTTTAAATATACTTCTACAAATTACAACAATATATTATAACTAAATTCAGAAAAATATCAATATCATTCTGAAATGCACAGCCTTTTTAGTAAATCATTGTCATCGGTTAAATTTCGTTTTATAGAAAGATAGCGATATTTCAAAATTTCATCTTATCAAATGAGTAAAGTTTACCTAACCTGACGCCTTTGTGAGGTTTTAATATTTGATGTTTATCTCTTTTTTTAGAATACATTTTTATTGCCAAGACTTGCAGTAATTTTGTCCTGATTCACGTGAAAAAGGTGTCAAAGAATCAAATCATGAATAATACTTGAGAGAAAAAGGACAAAATATGATTCATCAAAGAAGAATACAGTTCACGGACGACGACTAAGAAAAAAGAAAAAAAAACACGATTTAAAAGAAAAGCTTAAAGAAGAAGGTCGTAAGGTAATATAATTTCAGGAGGTATTTGTGTAACTAAAAAATAGTGAAAAATGTTAAAAAAAAAAATTGGTAGAAAATTTTTTATCATTTTTTTTTATATAAATTTTTTTTTATTTTCTTTTGATCTTTGAAATTGATGAAAAATGAAAAAAAAAAATATATAATATATGAACAATATATAATTTTAATATAAAAAATATTTATCTTTAATAGATAAGAATTGATATAATGAAACATATGTAAAATAATAAAGAGGTGTGAAATGTATTTTATGATGTAATAATTATCACAAATGACTCTATTTTATATTATTTATAATAAATTTTATTATTCTCTATCTTATAGATAAATATAAAAAATATTTAATTTATTAATTTTAATATTTTTATTTTATAAATAAATATATATTTTATAATTTTTCGTTATTTTCTATTTTATATATAAACACACTTATTTTAAATTTCATTATTTTTTATTTTATACATAAATACTTTAATTTTTTACTCTCTCTTTTCCATCATTTACTATAATATTCTGTCTTTTTTTTTACTTTATTTAATTAGGGTTCGTTCGCCGTTATCGCAACCCTTCTCCGTTCGTCGGTCGTCGTCGTCACCCGTCCTCCTCCGCGACACCCAAATCACGAGTATCTCGATCTGTTTTGTGATAATACAACTCCGTCTCATCTGTCTCGCCGGAGCTATGAGGAGAAGACCGGGTATCGCTGGTTTGCAGAGTGCCGCTGTTTCCCGGGTACTGATACCGTAGATGTTCTTCTTCTTTGCTTTCCTTTCTCTTGATTTTCTTTTGTTCCATTATCTTCTTGCAGGAGAACTTCCGATTGGTCGGGGAGAATGTCGCCAGGGTGAAGACGGACCTAATGAAGGAGCAGCTTGCCACCTTCCGTTCCCATCTGGAAGAGTTCGCCCGCAAACACAGGGTCCGTTTTTTTTTTCTTTTGTTTTTGACATTTTTCTGTTGTGGAACCACTCTTTTTCTACGATGTGACAATCATTTGTGCCCCCAAAATGCAGAACGATATTGGGAAGAACCCCATGTTCAGGTCACAGTTTCATGAAATGTGCGCCAAAATTGGTGTGGATCCTCTTGCCTCCAACAAGGGGTTTTGGGCGGAGTTGTTGGGGATTGGTGACTTCTACTACGACCTTGGTCTGCATCATCTTTTCCACTTTTTCCTCATCATCTTTTGGCCGAAATTGGTGCCTCCCTTTTCTAATTTTCATTTTAAAATAAAAAATATAATTATATGATTAGTTAATTTATAACATAATCTAAATGTGTTAAATTTTCAGTTTAATCTGAGTTATATGCATCTTCAAAAGATACAGGATTATGTTTGTATCAAGTGACACATGATATTTTATAAATTACCGATGCAGATGGGAACAAAATGGGCATATCTGTGGAGATATAGACGGAAAGACATGCATAAGATACATAAATGTGAACTTAAATGTATAATTCTATAGCTCTAGGATCTAATCCATGACGTTTTACCTGGTAAGCCAATGTGAGTGACTACTTTATAATCATCTTGAATGGCTCATTAGTTGATTGTTTTCCTTATAGTGGTACTATAAATAATAATCATGCATGATATTCTGGTCTAGTTCACAAAAGAAATATTTGATTCCAAGAACTTCCAAGGGGTGTGCAGGAGTTTTCTTCATTTGTTCTATCGACATATAATGCATTTTTCTGGAGGAAAACACACTCTGTGTGTGCAATAATAAGTTAGTAATTTTTTCTCTAATTTGATTTCATATTTCATTAGGCAGGAGTTCAAATTGTTGATATCTGCCTGGTGACTAGATCAGAAAATGGAGGTTTGATCAACTTGCAAGAGCTACGCAATCTATTATGCCAAAAACGAAAAGCTGCTCGTGAGTCGGTGACAGAAGATGATTGTTTGCGTGCAATAAGCAAACTCAAGGTATTGATTAGTAAAATTCTATCTTCATATTGTTCATGCACTTTTATCCAGCATAATCTCATTATGAGGTTTCTCTCACATCTTATTTGGTATCAGTCATACTAAATGCCATTTCAACATATTTTCTAATAGATTTTCTTCTATAAAATAAAGTTTTTTGTCAAAGCACATCTATTACAGGTGTTTGGCAGTTTCCCGTTGCTTTGTTTACCGATCATGTGCTATTGATATTCAAATTTTCCAGGTCCTTGGTAGTGGTTTTGAAGTTATTTCTGTTGGGAAGAAGAAGCTCATTCGCTCAGTTCCAACTGAGTTGAACAAAGATCACAATGAAATTCTAGAACTTGCTCAGGTTTTTGTACATCATTATTCTCCACTGCAAATTCATTTTTTGACATACACATCTTCAGTAATAACGTTCCATTTAAAAATTTTTCTTTTATTTCTCAGTGCATGGAATATCTTGTAGTTATTTCATGCTGAAGTGATATTTTCCCTTAAATGTTTTGCCTATTTTGATTGCTACTGCCTGACTTCAAATTTTCACTACATTTGATCTTGATAATTGCCATCGTTTTTCAACAACAATGGTTGTACTGGTTACTTTTCTAGTTCCCTATTTACCAGGGAATAGATATCAAATATCATTTCCTGCTTAATTTTTGGTGGATTAGATATATTTTCTTGAAGAAATGTAGCTACTACTACAATAATAATTTGAGTTATAATCCCATTACGTGTGGTTGTCCATATGAATTATTTTCTTTCATATATTTCTATCTATAGTCAAATTTTTTATTAAATTACACAAATTTAAATCTTTTTTCACAATTCTTAATCAAGTAGTTTCAGGCCTTCCTCTATTTCTTTTAGTTTCTTCTACACTAATTAACATTCCTCTCCTAATTGATATGTTCATTGCTCTCCTAAGGATATAATTAAATTATCTAAGTCAATTTTTTCTTTCAGCTTCTTAAATGCATTTGAAATTAATTTTGGAACTGCAATTTTGAATGAAAAGTAGAAATTTTTCTAAAACCAACAAACATAGGCTTCTTTGGGTTCACTAAAGTGGATTCGTGTGGCTATTCTTAGGAATCAAGTTTTGGTTGGATAAGCTAGGAAAGGAGAATTGAATATATGAGATCAGTATGTATATCTGAATATATGAGATCAAGGGAGAAACTGCTGAAGGAAAAGACAAACTGAG